>CM057458.1:689836000-691204500 GCA_016271365.2 Neoceratodus forsteri | reverse complement strand
GACTGCAGCAATTCAGATGAGACCATCAAGCTACTTCGATTCTGCTGTTGGGAAAATCCACAGTTTTCATCTACTGTACTGAGCGAGCTTCTCTGGCAGGTGTGGAAAATATAAGGCTGTAAATATATTGCTTTTGAAATTATGGCATGAGCCAAGAACCAAATTCGTCTTCTTAATTTTAAACTTTTAAACTCTTTAGGTGGCATATTCCTATACGTATGAACTTAGGCCCTACTTGGACCTGCTTCTGCAGATCTTGTTAACAGAGGACTCTTGGCAGACCCACAGGTTAGTGCCTTTCAAAATTTCAAGATAGGGGTCCCAGCAGTTTTTATTATATTGGTAATGCAAATCAGTTGCCATAAATCCTGTAAATAATTTTGGGGTGGTGGAGACATTCTGTTACAAACCAGTGTACTAGGACGCTGTGTTTGCCCTGCTGGTGACCCAAGTTCATGAGAGAGTTTAGGATACCACATTGGAGGTTGGGCCTGACCACAGCAGCTGCAGCCCGACAGTGTGCTGTAGTTGGGGAGGGCTGGCGCTGCACCACTGCTGCCACAGCGACTCTGTGGTGGGCCAGGGGCTTGCTTCCTCAGCAGGGAGGCCGCCAGTGCATCCCAGGCTCAGAAGCTGCTTGCATGCCCAGGGGTAGAGGGAGGCTGGGAAAAAGCTGGTAGAAAACCTACCACCAACATATATGATGGGCCTGGATTCCTGGGTCCTAGTGCCTGCCTGCACTGGATGCTGGCTTACATGGTAGGTAGGTAAAATTTTATTCATACAAAATTATTATGCATAACTCCACTGAGTCAAGCTCATTTGAGTGAGGTCAGGAGTTCAGATTCCAGTTACTCAGACATTAGTCACACACATGATACATTATAAACATAATACAACATTTACTGTAGGGTTCAATAACATTACCAGGATATCCACGTACATACATTACAAATAACACATACACAATACCAATAAAGAGCTATATTTTTTGTGCATCTTTAATGTAACCCCTAGGTGGCACTATCCCAAGGGCTACTACCTCTGCCTGTTTGACTACGGACAGGTTGAGGGGCCTAGGTCCAATGGCGGGTGTCTTCACCCAGAGGTCAGGGTTTGTAGTGGTTAGACTAACTTGGTCACAGCCCTCTGGGACACTGAGACCCCCTTTTATCCCCTCTAGTGGCTCACACAGTACACCGGAGTTACAGCCCCAATGCCCCACGTTTACACACTGTTCACTCATATAGATACCACTTACCCTCGAGACTGATTCCAGCAGCACGCCTCTGAGGACCCCTGTAAAGTAAGATTAATCAACATACACAGCAAAACACAATACTGTTTCCATAAGTACCACCACCACAGACAGTATATAGTATAACAACAACACATCTGATTTATTTAGGGGACAGTAACACAGGAGGGGAAATCAGGTTAATTAATGGCATTAAATCACAGTACTGTGCACACATACAGGGTCTGAAAAGTCACACTCTGGGTACCCAGGTTTGGGGGGCTAGCCAGGTGAGTTGCCCGGGGTTGGCCGGCAGGTGCAGATGGATAGGGCCCTGTAGAAGAAAATAGATGCACAACACCCAATTGTAATCCGGAGCCAGAGGGCTCAGTCCATGAAACAGTGAAACAAGAATTAGATGACACACTTGTGATTGAAAAACAAGCTGCAGGGGAATACCCTGATTTGTACTCCCAACACCCAAGCTGAGGATCGGATGGAGAATGTCCCTCTGGATTGCCAGAAGAGCAGGGCATGAGGACAAGGTCCTTGAAACTGGACCCCACTGCAGCTGATAGCAAACGGATGTAGTCCGAATTAAGCTGGGGTTTACTTCCAGCTTCAGCACACAATTCGCTGTACAGGGGATTTGAAATAGTGATTCCCCACAAGCACTATGCAAATTTATATGTAAAAGGAAAGTACTATACCAGGCAGGCTGCTCCTCGATCCTGATCGCAATTACTGCAAAATACCTGGGAGCACACACATAGCAGCTTCAGTTCCTGACAGACCGAACGCGATTCAGCAGTTTCTCCAGTCTTCTACAGGGTGAGCCTGGTTTCCACACTTCTAGTGCTTCTTTCTCCTCACAACTCGGATTCAGTCCAAACTGGCACTCACAAAGGCTGCAGACCGAAACTCAAGGCCTCACACGCTTCCCGCAGAAACTATACACCTTAGAAGCACACAGCTCCTTCTCTCTTCACTGCCACAACTGATCTGATCTTTCCAGTCACAGAGCAGGGCATTTCCTTTAGCTGCACACTATTCTGTCGGCTGATAAGACTCCCTCTGTTGGTAGAAAAAGGCGCCAAGGTCAAAACTACATTTCCCAGAGTCATTGCCCATACAATCCCCTTGTGGCTGGCTCAAATTAAGAGTCCAAGTTCTGATTCATCCACAGGCTCCATTTTAGGGCTGCCTTAACCCAGTTGGCCCAGCACAGCAGTTGAGGTCTAGAATGGAGAGGTAACACACACAGAGTCCCAGCTGCAATAAAGGCAGGTTAGACAAACTACATTTTCTCAGTCACTCCAAATGGTTTCTGGCAAATAGTTATATCTTTCAACAAGGCTCCCTCTGTACATGTAGTGACGGTAGAAACGGAGAGAATTGGCAGCAGCTTGGGTGGGATTCGAGTATTAAATACACAGTCCCCCCCATACAAACTAATTAAGTCTGCAAGCAGACAGCTCTTAAAGAGACAGTACGTGGAGGCTCAAATAGCACTTACTTGGAACACATTTAAACAGCTCAGACACCAACACCGCACAGACTTGAAGCATTCAGACAAGCTCCTGAAGACTTTTGGGAACCCCCATTTGCAGGGGGTTACATTAATATAAGACAAACCCACATTCATGGTATTTTAAAATTTCCTATACTAATACCCCATCAATGTTCACATGTTCAGTGTACCACTGTTTTATTTTATTTATCTGGATTTCTCTATTGAAGGGTCTTAAGCTCCTTGGTAGTTTATTCCACAAAGCTGGTCCAATGTATGTAAAATAATTTCTTCCCAATTCCGTTCTACGTTTAGGAACTACCCATTCGAGAGTTTCGGCAGAACACAGTCCACTTATGGGTATTTTGACACAAATGCTTTCAACAGCATACTCAGGAACTTTCCCCGAGACATGCTTTGACATGAATGACATTATACTTGGAACTCCCCTTTGAGACAGAGAAAGCCAATCCAGTGCCCTATACATATCTTTCCTATGGGTCATTTTTGGTACACCTAGGATACATCTTGCTAATTTGTTATACATGACATCCAGTTTATACAATTGCATTTTTGCTGCACCAATGTAGACTGTTTCCATATTCCAATATAGGTAATACCATAACATTTACTATGAGTCATCTAATCTCAGGAGACATACAAATTCTGATTCTGTTACAGGGACTCTAAGCATTTCCCTGCCTTTTTTATGGTGACATCAATATGGATATCCCATTTAAGGTGTTTATCCAGATGAACCCCCAGATATCTATAGTTATCTACTTGCTCCAGTATAGCCCCTGAAGAGGTCACTATTTGTAATTTATTTTGTTCTGATTTAACTTAATACCCTTTGGAACAGCATGACCTGAGATTTTTTTTCGTTAGAGCAAGTTTAGAGCTTGTCAAAAATCTTGTAGGTAGTCAAAAGCTTTTGCAGTATTGACTGGATGCTACTGATGGCCCTACACATAAATGTGTCATCGGCATAGAGGTGATACTGCAACCCCTGCTGAGAAAAGTTAGTTCATTCACGATAGGCTGTATAGTATGGGTCCAGTATGGATCTCTGTGGTACACCTGAGACTGCCTCTTTCAGGGTATAAGACCATTCCTTTATGGTTACTTGCTGTTGTCTATTTTCCAAATAACTCCAAACCATCTAGTCGCCGACTCAGGTATACCACAGGTTCTCAGTCTGGACAGGAGGATGCTGTGGTCCAAGGTGTCAAACACCTTTGAAAGGTCGATAAATATTGCTCCCACTGGCATCCCCCTGTCCATTCCTTCCACAATATCTCCTGTAACCTTCAATAGGGCTGTGGAGGTTCCATGCTCTGGTCTGAAGCCTGATTGGTACTTATTAAGAACATTATGCCCACTTAAAAAATCCTACATTTGCTTTTCCACTATTTTTTCAGGATCTTTGAAATCATTGGTAATAAAGAAATCGGTCTATAATCTTCTATAAGTGACCTAGTCTCTGATTTATAAACCTGTACCACCCTGCTGTTTTCCAAATAGAAGGTATTTCCAATATGTGAGAGTCATTTTAAATAAATTAGCCATAGGCTGATCTATATTAGGATCTGCTAACTTTAATAAGGTATTTGGTATTCCATCCAATCATCTGGCTTTATTTGTTTTTATTTCAAATAATAGTTCTCTTACTTCCTTACTTGTTATAAGGGCAAATCTAAATTCCACTAGTTCCTCCTGTTGTATATTTTCACCACCTGGTTTATCCCATCTAGTTTTTATTTGAGGTGCATTTATTGTACTGTTCCAACTAGTTTCGAATGCATCTGTTCCCATATTAACAAAGAAATTGTTGAATTAAATTACCACTATGGTTACCATTTCCATCTTATTTCCATTAATGGTAAATCGGTCTGGTTAACCCATTTTTTGTCCCTGTTGTAATTTATTTATTGTTCTCCAGAATAACCTTGGATTTTCTGTTACTTCTTTAGAAAGTTTTTCATTACAATAAGATTGTCTAACTTTCCGTACTTCTTTAGTATATAAGTTTCGTAACTGTTTATATTTACACCAGTCCTGATTTTTCATTTGTCGATTTGGCATTTTTCCATGCCTTATTCCTAGTTATTTTTATTTTGAATAATCCAGGACCATACCATGGTGCATTATTTGATTTGACCTGTCTGATTTTTATAGGTGCATGTTTATTGCAAATTTATATAAAGTCATTTTAGAACATATCCCAGGCATCCCCCACATTTGGGACCAAATCCAACTTTACCAATTATACCCTTCCAAATCCTACATAAATTTAATGTAATCAAAATGTTTATATGCCCTAGTATATACAACATTATTAGATTTTCTTCTTATTTTCTGATTTCTTATACAAAAAAATCATCTGATGAATCAGACATTGTATCTGGCAAAACTCCGCTTGTCCCATACTTACCAGGATTAGTGGTGAAAATTAAATCCAGTATAATTGAGCATTTAAGATTTTTTACATTTAGTCTGGTTACTTCTTTTATAAGTTGCGTTAGTCCTAAGGTATTGACATGGCCATATCATGTAAACTATGATGTACTTCTCATGTACCCCAATAAACATTGAAGTCTCCTATTAACATTAACTCATGTGATACAAGATAGCCCTTTAAGATCTCTTGCAATTCTTCAAATATTAAAAAATGCTTTTTGGTGGGCGGTATATACCAAAAAGCAATATAGGTTTTGAGTGTGGTAGTTGTATTTCCACAGAATTTCTGCTCCAGTTAATTTATTTAGACTATCCATTTCCTTTATTTCAATCCAATTTCTAGCATAAATTACTACTCCTCCCCCTCTTTTAGTTCTGTTCTTTCCTCCACAAATTAAAATGTTTAATGCTATGTTGTTATCCTGAAATTTTGAGTGTAACCATGAATTTTTATACATTGTGAGCTGCCTGGGGAATGTGACCCTCTCCATCCAGGTCCCCCACAAGGGTAAGGATAGAATAGCCATGTGGATGGAGCCCAGAGTGAGTGGGAGGTCGAAGGGGCCTGATCAGAGTACATCCCTGGGATCAGGGTGTGTATGTGTGTGTTGTATATACACACACACACACACACATATATATATATATATATATCAAAGAGAGTGTGGCCAGGGAAAAAATGCAGATTGGGGGGGGTGTACTAGGGCTGACTCAATGATTTTGTAGTAGTGCAGACTGCTGTTTAAATGCAAACCCTGGAACTCCACATCGGGACCAGCAGGGGGCCCACTCTGCTCTTGGGTCATCCAGCATGTATGCACCACACGCCCTGCAGGTGACCAGGGAACAGAATTGACAGAGACTGAAAAGCGATTCGCCTGGCTGGAAAAAGGGAGCAGTCATGGTGGCCCTGATAATCTTGGTGGGGGATAGATGGAATCATGGGGGAAGCAATAATAGAATGTAACCAGGTGGCCATTGATGTTGACTGTTACTACCACTGCCATGTGGGCACAAACAAGGTTGAGGGGCCTGGGTTGTTAAACTCCTCATGGGGGGAGGAGCCGAGGTATAAAGAGCTAGTGTACTGCCTAAAACTAATAAGTTTTCAAAATCAGTCAACCTGATGTTAGTAGGTATGATGTGTGGTATAGCACTCTGCCTGGCAGCTGACATGTTTAGCTGCCCCCCACCCCACCCCCCACCACTACATCATCAGCATTGTGACCTCACTGACTGTGACATCACTGCTGCTTGGGAACAGCCACTCAGTGTCTGCTGGGTCAGTCTTCTTTGAAGTCACTGTCAGTGAGATCATAATGCTGATGATGTAGTGGAAGGATAGAGACAGATATGTCAGTTGCCAGGCTAAGAGCTGTTCCACACATTCAGCGTAATAGTATCACATATGAGACTTTCTAATGAGCAAAGGAAAAGAATAATACTTCAAAATAAAAAGTTACAACTGATTACTTCTTAAAATTTGTATTTTCTTCTTGACATGTTTTGGCTCCACTAGCTCTTAAAGTAAAATGCACAGTGCAGCCATCCAAAGAAAGGTTTAAATGGGCCTAATGTAAGTATGGTACAACCCTGGGACTATTTACCAGTGGGAGACTGAGGCTCTCTACCCAGAGTGCCAGCGGTTAGCTAAGTTCCTAGGGAGAAGGAGCCTCAAGCCACTGGTCATTCCTCCATTCATTGAGCCCTTTCAGGACGTCACTCGTCTTACCTGGAGGACTCTTTCCTCTGTCCCTGCAGTTCCGAGGAAGGCAGATAGGTTATATAAGCCACCCAGGTCAGAGCCCTTCCTGGCAGAGCAGCCCAAGGTGAATTCCCAGGTCCTCACGCCTGCCCATGGGAGAGAGACCAAACTCAAGCACCTCAGCTCGCAACCTCCCGACCCCATCTCAAAAAAATTGGACGGCTGGGGAAGGAAAGTCTTTTCCTCCACTACTGGACCTATTAGATCCCTTAACTTCATGGCCCACATGATCTCCTATTCCACAACAATAGCGGCTCCAGTTCAAGTTGTGCCAGTGTAAAAAGTCAGAAGTACAATCAAAAAAAGAGAAACACAGCACCAACACTTCTTAGAAAATGAAACTGTATTGAACTCACAAATAGATGAAAAACGATGATAAATACAGTAGCGCCATGCAAGGTAATAACAGCTCCCAGACAAAAGGAACAGCCCGACCGATGCCAGGCCAAAAAGCGCCTCCTCAGGGACTGATTTGGTAATTACAAAAAGCCTTTAAATAGAAAATACAATTTAAAGTGACAGTACAGCAAAAATATAAATATGTGAAATACCATACAAACATCAATAATACCTAAAACTAAATTCATAATAGTACTCATACAATGATAAAAATATTAAATTTACTTTACCAATGTTCATACTATAAATCAAGAGTACTAAAATAACAATTAGTAATTCTAACAATGGGCATATTCAAAAGAACATACATGTATGTATGTAAAAAGTATATATGTATAAATATATGTTAATAAACAATAATACATTATATACCAAGATCATTGAAGGAACTCCAACCTAAAAAGAAGGAGAAAATATGCTATAAATGACACTTAATGCCACATTATTATATTAATGCTCAAAAACATTATTTTGAATATTTAAGCTCTTAAAAGGGTGCAATATCAAAAGTGTCATTTAATCCTGGATGTACTAAAGCACTCAATGTATAAATCCAAAAGGACTCTCTGCACAATATTTTGTTCTCCAGATCCCCTCCACGTGGACCAATATTCACTTTTTCAATACCACAAAATGTAAATGTATGTTTAATGTCATAATGATATGACTGTAGATGTTGTACTAAGGCATTCCTATCGTTATGACATCTAATGTCACTGGTGTGCTCACAAACCCTCAATTTTAATGCCCTCGAGGTTTTACCTACATAAAAAGCACCACAGGTGCAGGTAGCCAACACACCACCCTGTGGTGGAACAGTTAATAAAACTGTCTCACATCGAACTGTTTGTTAACATTAACAGAAGAAAATATTTTTTCTGGTCCATAATATTACAGAACTTACAATGCCCACAACGAAAAAAGCCCACTGGTGGTGGAGGTAACCAACTGGTACTAGATTTATTCACCGGTTGGTATGAGTGTACCAATAAATCAGAAATGTTCCTGCCTTTTCTATAGACAATCCTTGGTTTAGTTTTTACTACATCTTTTAAAGAGGTATCTGTATTTAAAATGGACCAATGTCTGTCAATAATATCCTTGATTTCTGCTGTATTTTGACCAAAAGTCGTAATAAAATTGAGATGTTCATCATCTTCTGGTCTAACTTTATATTCTAACAGTTCACTCCTAGGCATACTACGGACCTGATCCATTGATTTTGCAACACACCAGTAGCATAACCTCTACTCCTGAATCTCTCTGCCATTTCACACATACAGTCTTCAAAATCTTCAGGCTCACTACAATTACGCTTAACCCTCATAAACTGATTTTGGGATGTTACTGATGGTGTGGCGGGGTGGCAGCTTGAAGCATGTAAATAGAATTTCTATCCTAGAACTTTACGGAAGATAGAAGTACCTAATAGTACCATCCTGTAATTTCACAATATCTAGATCCAAAAACTAATATGTCTAGGATCTGCTTGTACTGAAAATCTTAAATGTGGATTTGATAAATGTAAATATTTCACAGAGCTTTCTAGCTCACCAAAAGTCCCCGCCACACCAACAGAACATCATCAATAAAGCGCTCCATAAATCAGTCTTGTCATAGAAAGGATTCCTAACACATCATAAATCACATCCCTTTCCATTGTCCCAAATAAAGGTTAGCATAATTGGGAGCAAATGTAGCTCCATGGCTGTCCCTTTAATTTGGTGATAATATTTCCTGAAAACGTTAAATTTAAGCACAAATTCAGATAATTTAACCAAAAAATCTTTTTCACATACATCCAATGTAGTGGTAAGGTCTAACCAAGCACGCACTGCCTCAAGTCCACCCTGGTGTGGTATATTAGTATATAAAGACTCAATATCCATAGACACCAACAACCATGACTGCTCAATTTGTAAGTCCTCCAGGATACCCAGAGTTTGTGTAGTGTCCCTCAAATAAGAGGGTAACAATCCCACTATCTCCCGTATATGTGCATCCACGTATTGGGAAAGAGGTTCAATAAGTGAACCAATCCCTGAAACAGTGGGTCTTCCTGGAGGACTCTGTACACTTTTGTGGACTTTTGGCAGGATGTAAATGGTAGCCCTCACTGGATGTTGCACTGTAAGAAAATCAAGGGAGTTTTTAGATATCATACCATCTTGGAATGCCCGAAGGAGATAAATGTCAATTTCCTTTTTAAAGTCCAAAGTAGGATCTTTCTCCAAAAGCCTATAAAAGGTGTCATTATCCAACTGACGATGTACTTCCTGTATGTAATCCTTAGTATTGAGCACCACCACTGCTCCCCTTTGTCCGCCGTTTTGATGGTAATTGAACAGTTATTCTCCAATTCAGTTAACGCTCTCTTCTCACCATGATTTAAATTACAAAATGAATGAGAATTCTGTTTCTTGAACATAGAGTCTATATCATTCAGACGTGTTTCAAAAACCATAATTGCAGCTGAGGGTGGTGGGTTAAAGTGGATGGACCTTTAAAGTGCTGGAGATGTCCCTCTTGTTGTTGTGTCTGGGTTGGTATTGTTTCAGACCTTGCAATTGGTCAACCAGGCGCTCACTATAATGTCTATTGAAAAAGATTTAATGCTCAATTTCCGAGTGAACCTTTTAATGTCCGAAAAGATATTAAACTTGGAAGTACTACATGAAGGTATGAATTTTAATCCTTCTCCAACACAGAAACCTGGTTGTCAGTAAGTAAAACATCAGACAAATTTATAACATTCACTGTATCGGCCTCCCTCTGAATTTCTGTGGAGTTTTCTGCACCATGACTGAATGTCGTTTGCCTCCGGAGACCTTTGTTCTTATATCTCCTTTGCCCACCTCGCCGTGTCTTTGATCTACCTCGAACCTTACTAGACGTTCCGAGCGGAGCGGTTGGCTGTTGTTTACTGCGCCAATCTCTTCCAAAGGGTCTTCAGATGAATCTGAAGTCGAATAAAAGCTACTTTCAGCATTACTATTGGTGTTTATACGTAGAATCGATCTATTTTGCTGTGCTTTGTTCTTATTAGCGCCTCGTTTTTGCTTGCCAGTAGTCTCAGACCCTTCCATGTAAATACTCTATTAAGAGCATAATCCTCATGTCTCGCTCAAACTTTCTGATTTTTACAGCTTTTAAACGAGCATCTTGTTTAATGATCGCCAACCGTAATTTACTTTCAAGTTCTTTGAAATCTGAATTAGCACTATAACTGGCAAAAACAATTTCTTTTGCTTTAACAAGGGGCTCAATCAGAACCTTCTGTGCTCTATAGTCTCTTATCAGGCATTCCTGAAAAAACATAGAAGCTGCTTGCATTTGATTAATCCAATCATCCTTGAAATCCTGCTGCTCCATGCCATATCCAGGCCATTTAATCACTCAAGTCCCTCGACTCGATTCACCTGGACATAAGCCTCAAGACTAGTAAGGTTCCAATAAATACGTCTTGCTTTAAGTGCTAATCTTTCCAGCTCATAATAGGCAGTGAGAATACTAGCCACTGGCTCACAATTTAAAATATCACCAGAAGTTGTATTATTCAGTGAAGACACAGCTATATCAGGATCTGGGCTGACAAACGGATTGGATGTCCCTATGCCCAAAAACAAAAAATTACTGAAAGTCTGGGAGCCGTCGCTACCTGCATGTAAATCTTCTAAATTAGAAGACATAATGAAAAAAACAATTGTAGGCTGTAGAATTCCCAACCACAAGTTGCAAAAGCAACCAATGATAGCAATAAAAGTGGTCACTTGTATATTTTTCAGCGCCAACAAAGAAGTCTAATTGAGCTCAAGTAAAACGATACACAATTCCACAACAGCGGCTCCAATTCAAGTTGTGCCAGTAAAAAGTCAGAAGTACAATCAAAAAGAGAAACACAGCACCAACACTTTTAGAAAATGAAACTGTATTGAACTCACAAATAGATGAAAACGATGATAAATAGTAGCGCCATGCAAGGTAACAACAGCTCCTCAGACTAAAGGAACAGCCTAATCGGTTTCAAGCCAAAAGCTCTCCTCAGGGACTGATTTGGTAATTACAAAAAGCCTTTTAAATAGAAAATACAATTTAACGTGACAGTACAGCAAAAATATAAATATGTGAAATACCATACAAACATCAATAATACCAAAACTAAATTCATAATAGTACTCATACAGTGATAAAAATATTAAATTTACTTTACCAATGTTCATACTATAAATCAAGAGTACTAAAATAACAATAAGTAATTCTAACAATGGGCATATTCAAAAGAACATACATGTATGTATGTAAAAAATATATATGTATAAATATATGTTAATAAACAATAATACATTATATACCAAGATCATTGAAGGAACTCCAACCTAAAAAAGAAGGGAGAAAAATATGCTATAAATGACACTTAATGCCACATTATTATATTAATGCTCAAAAAACATTATTTTGAATATTTAAGCCTTAAAAAGGGTGCAATATCAAAAGTGTCATTTAATCCTGGATGTACTAAAGCACTCAATGTATAAATCCAAAAGGACTCTCTGCACAATATTTTGTTCTCCAGATCCCCTCCACGTGGACCAATATTCACTTTTTCAATACCACAAAATGTAAATGTATGTTTAATGTCATAATGATATGACTGTAGATGTTGTACTAAGGCATTCCTATCGTTATGACATCTAATGTCACTGGTGTGCTCACAAACCCTCAATTTTAATGCCCTCGAGGTTTTACTCTATAAAAAGCACCACAGGTGCAGGTAGCCAAATACACCACCCCTGTGGTGGAACAGTTAATAAACTGTCTCACATCGAACTGTTTGTTAACATTAACAGAAGAAAAATATTTTTTCTGGTCCATAATATTACAGAACTTACAATGCCCACAACGAAAAAAGCCCACTGGTGGTGGAGGTAACCAACTGGTACTAGATTTATTCACCGGTTGGTACGAGTGTACCAATAAATCAGAAATGTTCCTGCCTTTTCTATAGACAATCCTTGGTTTAGTTTTTACTACATCTTTTAAAGAGGTATCTGTATTTAAAATGGACCAATGTCTGTCAATAATATCCTTGATTTCTGCTGTATTTTGACCAAAAGTCGTAATAAAATTGAGATGTTCATCATCTTCTGGTCTAACTTTATATTCTAACAGTTCACTCCTAGGCATACTACGGACCTGATCCATTGATTTTTGCAACACACCAGTAGCATAACCTCTACTCCTGAATCTCTCTGCCATTTCACACATACAGTCTTCAAAATCTTCAGGCTCACTACAATTACGCTTAACCCTCATAAACTGCGATTTTGGGATGTTACTGATGGTGTGTGGGGGTGGCAGCTGAAGCATGTAAACAGAATTTCTATCCAGAATTTTACGGAAGATAGAAGTACGTAATAGTACCATCCTGTAATTTCACAATATCTAGATCCAAAAACTAATATGTCTAGGATCTGCTTGTACTGAAAATCTTAAATGTGGATTTGATAAATGTAAATATTTCACAGAGCTTTCAGCTCACCAAAAGTCCCCCCACACCAACAGAACATCATCAATAAAGCGCTCCATAAATCAGTCTTGTCATAGAAAGGATTCCTAACACGATCATAAATCACATCCCTTTCCCATTGTCCCAAATAAAGGTTAGTATAATTGGGAGCAAATGTAGCTCCCATGGCTGTCCCTTTAATTTGGTGATAATATTTCTGAAAACGTTAAATTTAAGCACAAATTCAGATAATTTAACCAAAAATCTTTTTCACATACATCCAATGTAGTGGTAAGGTCTAACCAAGCACCGACTGCCTCAAGTCCACCCTGGTGTGGTATATTAGTATATAAAGACTCAATATCCATAGACACCAACAACCATGACTGCTCAATTTGTAAGTCCTCCAGGATACCCAGAGTTTGTGTAGTGTCCTCAAATAAGAGGGTAACAATCCCACTATCTCCGTGATATGTGCATCCACGTGATTGGGAAAGAGGTTCAATAAGTGAACCAATCCCTGAAACAGTGGGTCTTCCTGGAGGACTCTGTACACTTTTGTGGACTTTTGGCAGGATGTAAATGGTAGCCCTCACTGGATGTTGCACTGTAAGAAAATCAAGGGAGTTTTTAGATATCATACCATCTTGGAATGCCCGAAGGAGATAAATGTCAATTTCCTTTTTAAAGTCCAAAGTAGGATCTTTCTCCAAAAGCCTATAAAAGGTGTCATTATCCAACTGACGATGTACTTCCTGTATGTAATCCTTAGTATTGAGCACCACCACTGCTCCCCTTTGTCCGCCGTTTTGATGGTAATTGAACAGTTATTCTCCAATTCAGTTAACGCCTCTTCTCACCATGATTTAAATTAAAAATGAATGAGAATTCTGTTTCTTGAACATAGAGTCTATATCATTCAGACGGCATTTCAAAAACCATAATTGCAGCTGAGGGTGGTGGGTTAAAAGTGGATGGACCTTTAAAGTGCTGGAGATGTCCCTCTTGTTGTTGTGTCTGGGTTGGTATTGTTTCAGACCTTGCAATTGGTCAACCAGGCGTTCACTATAATGTCTATTGAAAAAGATTTAATGCTCAATTTCCGAGTGAACCTTTTAATGTCCGAAAAGATATTAAACTTGGAAGTACTACATGAAGGTATGAATTTTAATCCTTCTCCAACACAGAAACCTGGTTGTCAGTAAGTAAAACATCAGACAAATTTATAACATTCACTGTATCGGCCTCCTCTGAATTTCTGTGGAGTTTTCTGCACCATGACTGAATGTCGCTTGCCTCCGGAGACCTTTTGTTCTTATATCTCCTTGCCCACCTCGCCGTGTCTTTGATCTACCTCGAACCTTACTAGACGTTCCGAGCGGAGCGGTTGGCTGTTGTTTACCGCGCCAATCTCTTCCAAAGGGTCTTCAGATGAATCTGAAGTCGAATAAAAGCTACTTTCAGCATTACTATTGGTGTTTATACGTAGAATCGATCTATTTTGCTGTGCTTTGTTCTTATTAGCGCCTCGTTTTTGCTTGCCAGTAGTCTCAGACCCCTTCCATGTAAATACTCTATTAAGAGCATAATCCTGGCGGTCTCGTTCAAACTTTCTGATTTTTACAGCTTTTAAACGAGCATCTTGTTTAATGATCGCCAACCGTAATTTACTTTCAAGTTCTTTGAAATCTGAATTAGCACTATAACTGGCAAAACAATTTCTTTTGCTTTAACAAGGGCTCAATCAGAACCTTCTGTGCTCTATAGTCTCTTATCAGGCATTCCTGAAAAACATAGAAGCTGCTTGCATTTGATTAATCCAATCATCCTTGAAATCCTGCCGCTCCATGCCATATCCAGGCCATTTAATTACTCAAGTCCCTCGACTCGATTCACCTGGACATAAGCCTCAAGACTAGTAAGGTTCCAATAAATACGTCTTGCTTTAAGTGCTAATCTTTCCAGCTCATAATAGGCAGTGAGAATACTAGCCACTGGCTCACAATTTAAAATATCACCAGAAGTTGTATTATTCAGTGAAGACACAGCTATATCAGGATCTGGGCTGACAAACGGATTGGATGTCCCTATGCCCAAAAACAAAAAATTACTGAAAGTCTGGGAGCCGTCGCTACCTGCATGTAAATCTTCTAAATTAGAAGACATAATGAAAAAAACAATTGTAGGCTGTAGAATTCCCAACCACAAGTTGCAAAAGCAACCGCAATGATAGCAATAAAAAGTGGTCACTTGTATATTTTTCAGCGCCAACAAAGAAGTCGAATTGAGCCTGTTAAAACGATACACAATTCCACAACAGCGGCTCCAATTCAAGTTGTGCCAGTGTAAAAAGTCAGAAGTACAATCAAAAAAAGAGAAACACAGCACCAACACTTCTTAGAAAATGAAACTGTATTGAACTCACAAATAGATGAAAAACTATGATAAATACAGTAGCGCCATGCAAGGTAACAACAGCTCCCAGACAAAAGGAACAGCCCAATCGGTTTCGCGCCAAAAAGCGCCTCCTCAGGGACTGATTTGGTAATTACAAAAAGCCTTTTAAATAGAAAATACAATTTAACGTGACAGTACAGCAAAAAAATATAAATATGTGAAATACCATACAAACACCAATAATACTAAAACTAAATTCATAATAGTACTCATACAGTGATAAAAATATTAAATTTACTTTACCAATGTTCATACTATAAATCAAGAGTACTAAAATAACAATAAGTAATTCTAACAATGGGCATATTCAAAAGAACATACATGTATGTATGTAAAAAAATATATATAGTATAAATATATGTTAATAAACAATAATACATTATATACCAAGATCATTGAAGGAACTCCAACCTAAAAAGAAGGAGAAAAATATACTATAAATGACACTTAATGCCACATTATTATATTAATGCTCAAAAACATTATTTTGAATATTTAAGCCTTAAAAAGGGTGCAATATCAAAAGTGTCATTTAATCCTGGATGTACTAAAGCACTCAATGTATAAATCCAAAAGGACTCTCTGCACAATATTTTGTTCTCAGATCCCTCCACGTGGACCAATATTCACTTTCAATACCACAAAATGTAAATGTATGTTTAATGTCATAATGATATGACTGTAGATGTTGTACTAAGCGTTCCTATCGTTATGACATGTAATGTCATGTAGTGTGCTCACAAACCCTCAATTTTAATGCCCTCGAGGTTTTACCTATATAAAAAGCACCACAGGTGCAGGTAGCCAAATACACCACCCCTGTGGTGGAACAGTTAATAAACTGTCTCACATCGAACTGTTTGTTAACATTAACAGAAGAAAATATTTTTCTGGTCCATAATATTACTGAACTTACAATGCCCACAACAAACGAGTCGGGCTGTTCCTTTTGTCTGGGAGCTGTTGTTACCTTGCATGCTTACTGTATTTATCATCGCTTTTCATCTATTTGTGAGTTCAATACAGTTTCATTTTCTAAGAAGTGTTGGTGCTGTGTTTCTCTTTTTGATTGTACCACATGATCTCCTACCAGCAGTCTTTGGGAGGAAAACCATGGAGTTGGTAGAGACCCCCAGACTTGGAATCAAGCAGGAGATTCTGGCTTGCACCCAGTCCGTCTAGATGTGACAAGCACGCACTCAGATGCTCCTATGATGCGGTGGACATGGCTTCTAGGGCCGCAGCATCAGGCATTTGTATGAGGAGACAGTCTTGGCTCAGACGGACAGGCTTCCAGCAAGACCTTCAGGACTCTATCCTAGACTCACCGTTTGAGTCCAGTGCTTTTCGGTCCAGAGATGGTGCAAATGGTCAAGGACCTTCAAGAATCAGGCAAGGCAGTAGCAGATGTACATCGTGTACAAGTACCAAGCGAAGGGTAACACTTGGCGATCCTTCCGCCAATGCCAAGAGCCAGTCAGCAAGCCAGCCCCAAGGAAGGTTTAAGTAGACAGGGTCAACCCCTCCCAAGGTTCCCAGGGCCCAAAGCAATCCAAGGCACCCAGGCCCCAGCCCCTCCGTCCCTTCTTCCTGACTCTCCCCCAGCCCTCCTCCCATCGGGGACAGGTGGAGCGAGCAGGTAGGAGAGTGTTTCCGCTATACCCGCTTCAGTGGTCCAGCATCACCTCAGATCGGTGGATGCTGGAAACCATTCGATTAGGATATGCCATAGAGTTCATCTCTATACCTCCGGACAACCCACCACCTTCTATGTCCTGTTGTCCACCGGACCACCTCAGCCTCCTTCAGGCAGAGGTGTCTCTGCTCCTGGAAAAGAGAGCTATTCAAAGGGTTCCACCGGCCTAGATAGGCAAGGGCTTCTTTTCGCGTTTTTTCCTGGTCCCGAAAAAGACAGGAGTCCTTCGTCCTATCCTGGACCTCAATGTGCTCAACCTCTCGGTCAAGTATCAGAGGTTCCGCATGCTAACATTGGCAGGACTCTTTCCTCTGCTCCAGTCGGGATTGGCTGTGCTCTTTCGACATGCAGAATGCTTACATGCATATCAAAATCCGGAAACAGCACAGGAGGTTCTAGCACTTCTGCCTTGGAGAAGAGCACTTCCAGTTCAGGGTCCTCCCTTTCGGCGACCCCCAGGGTCTTTACAAAGTGCCTGGCAGTGGTAGCTGCGGCCCTCTGCAGGAGAGGCCTCTTTGTCTACCCCTGCCTGGATGATTGGCTCCTCTCTGCCCAGTCGGGGGGGCAGCTAGCAATCGCCCTCAGTCAAACGCAGGCTCTTTTCTCTTCTGTGGGGATCACAGAAAACTGGCCGAAGTCTCGGCCAAAGTCATCTCAGCGGCTGCAGTTCATAGGAGCTGTCCTGGACACAAGGATAGGGCATGTCTTCCTGTCCTCAGACAGGCTAGAATGCCTCCAGGACCTTGAGAACCTTTCGAAGAAGGCCCTCTTCTCCCGCCCGAGCGGTACTGCAGATGTTGGAACATATGGCGGCTGCCATCGCCACTGTCCCTTTAGCCAGACTTCATATGAGGACGCTGCAGTGGTACCTCAGAGCGCAGTGGGACCAAGCTGTGGACGACCTGGATCTTCAGATCTGGCTTTCAAATTCAAAAGTGGCCCACCATTCTCTGGAATGGTGGCTTTGCCAGGACAATCTGGAAGGGGGGGGTCCCTTTTCGCAGACCACCTCCATCCTGAACCCTGACATCGGATGCCTCCCTGTCAGGGTGGGGGGCACATCTAGGGATTCACAGGACCCAAGGAACTTTGTCAGACTCAGAACGCTCTCTGAATATCAGTGTCCTGGAAATGAGAGCGGTTCTGAATGCTCTGTCAGCATTCGAGAGTCAAGTTTCCCCGGGTTCTCTTCTGGTGCAGTCGGACAACACACCAGTGGTGTTTTATATCAACAAGCAAGGGGGGACGCATTCTTACCCCCTTTGCAGAGAGGCCATGAGAGTGTGGGACTGGGCAGTTGAACACGGCGTGGACCTCATGGCAGTTCACCTCCCATGGGTCCAGAACGTTCTCGCAGACAGAGTCGCTCCGTTTGTCTCAACCACGAGTGGGAGCTGCTCCAGGAGGTCGAAGACGACCTGTTCGACCGTTGGGGCCTTCCAGAGTTGGACCTCTTTGTGTCCCCATTCAGCTCCAAACTACGCAATGTTTACCCGCTCGCTCCAGGGCCTGGTGTTTTCTGCCAAGGTGCACTGTCCCTCTCTTGGACAGGGACATTTCTGTACGCCTCCCCCCTTTCCCTTCATGCAGAGAGTACTGCTCAAATTGCAGTCGGAGGGAGCCAGAATGATTCTGGTGGTGCCTCTGTGGCCTCAACAGATCTGGTACCCACTGCTCCAGCAACTGTCTCAGGAACCCCCAGTGCAGTTGCCTCTCTCCATCCACTTGCTCTCTCAAGATCGGGAAATTCTTGTTCATCTGGCTCTTCACGCTCTTCACTCTCTTCACCTGCATGCGTGGCTCCTGCAGTCCTAATGGAAGAGAGGCTAGGAGTGTCCAGCAGGGTAGCAGAGATTCTGGTAGCGGTGAGGAAGCCTTCCACTAGGGCTACCTACGCTCTCAAATGGAAACGTTTCTGCCTATGGGTTTCGGCATGAGCCTTGGATCCTTTGGGTTGTCCAGTCAGGCACATGCTAGAGTATCTCCGTCACCTCATAGATTTAGGCCTGAGTTACTAGTCTATCAAGGTTCACATGTGTGCGGTCTCCGCATATCATACTCTTGTAGGAGATAAATCTCTAGCACAGTTGGATGCCTGCAAGACCTTCTTGCGAGGGGTACTGCCGTCAGGCCCCAAGGATGGACGTTGTTTCACCTTGGGATCTCCTTTCGTTTGGAAAAGCTCACTCTCCTCCCTCCTCGAGCCGCAGCTCGTATGCAGATCGCTGCCTTTCCTGGAAGGCCTTACTGCTGGTAGCTATTACTTCCGTCAAGTGTTTCTGAGCTCCAGGCTCTGATGCAAATAACCTTATATTGTTTTTCACAAGGATAGAGTGAACTTGCCGAACCAATCCTAAGTTCATGCGAAGGTGGTGTCCACCCTGACCTCAATCAGGACATCAACCTTCCAGTGTACTACCCCAAGCTTCAAACCAAGGTAAAGCACTGTTGTACACCTTGGATGTTCACCGCATTCTTAGGTTCTACCGTCACAGGACCCGCTTCGCTAGGTCGACGGACCAGTTGTTCGTCTCCTATGCTAAGCCCAAGTTAGGGGCTCCTGTGTCCTAGCAGTCGCTAACCTGTTGGCTGATGGACTGCATATCTTTTTATCAGCATCATGGGAGGGCCCACCCAGATACTGTTAGGGACCACTCCACCAGAGCAGTGGCTTCTTCCTTCGCAGCGCTCAAGAATGTTTCCTCAGCGGATATATGTGCCACCACAACATGAACCTCAGTCCATACGTTCGTCAGACACTACAGTTTGGATATAGCTTCCAGAAGGACAGCAGGTTTTGGACTGGCGGTCCTTCAGGGCCTCCTCTCTTGAGGAGGTCATGTTTCACCCAAGTTTAGGGTTACCTGCCTACCGCCCTTTCAGACCTGGGCCTATCCTTTCTACTGCTTGGAACTCGGTCCTAATGGTATTACCTGCTGCAAGAGCTCCACCTTCGAAGACAGATAGTACAGTTACGTAAGAACTTACCATAACAGTAGATCTTTGAGAGGAGCTCTTGCAGCAGGTGGCTTTCCACCCTCCATCCCCCAGTATCCTTTTATCAGGGATCACAAGATCTTGCTGAGAGGGGCTCCCTGCGATAGTAATTACCATATGAGGACTGGCGTCGACGGCGGCAGGACCCCGCAGGCTGTTCTAGCTAGCAGTCTGTGCTTGGAGGACGCCCCCATGTCGGTGACCGGCGTCAGAGGCGTCTGTATTAAGGGCGGTCCCTCACACCGCCTTCCAGTTCTTTCCGCGTTAGCTTATGCCAGCGCCTACGAAAAGTTCCTTGTTTGTCAGTCTCTTCGTCGTTTTTTAACTCAGAGTATTTTGATTTTTTCCTATCATCCCTCAGGTATTCATCGGTGTATGTAGGTCCCTACACCCTCGAGCACAAAAACAAGTCACGACTGGTGGCGTAACTCCTGCACAAGGATGGCCATTCCTGTGCCTTTTTGCCTAGGCCCGACCATCCGGTAGAAATGTCAGCACTGCCTTAGTTTTACTTAGCGGCCACCCAGGAGGTCCATATTTTGAAAAGAAAATGAGCTCCATGGAGAAAAGAATTAAGAAAAAGCCCGGCAGGCGTCAACTTTCCCTGAAGGCCATCGCAAGAAAAAGGGTAAAGAAAAGCACCAGGACAAGGGCTCCTCACCCACCGCGACTTCCTCGGGAGTCACCGTGCTAAAAGTAACGTCGCCCCAGGGGACCACTCCACGATGGCCGCTTTAGAAGCTTCTAAGGCAGCGGCGGCCCACTCGTCTGGCTCGGGCCCTTCGGGTGCCTCCGGGCTTTTGGAGGCCTCCGCTCTCAGTAAAGCCGTGGTTTCGCGGCCTACTGGTGCAAGCGGCTCCGATAAGCCGGACGTCGGCTCCTCCAAAGCCCGCACAGAGAAGGTTGGTAAATCGCCCGACCCGGGCGCCCAGCGGCGCCGTATTCTGCCAGCCATGCCACCCCTTCCATCGCGGCCTGCCTCCGGCGATAGGTCCGTTAAGTTGGACGCGGCCCTCTGGCGCCCGCCGGATGTCGCTACTAAGCCGCCCGTCGGTTAGCCCAACGTCCGCTTGATGAGCCGACACTGGACCCTCCCATGTCCATCGTTCGGCTCCCGCGACCTTCGCTGCCCTCCGGGGAACCTGAGTCTCCTCAGCCCGACCCCAAGGATTTCTCTCCCCCAACCCCGGGTGATGCTGAGGTTCCTGTTCCACCTCCATCAGACCGTCCACCTGCTGTCTGGCCGATCTGGCGTCCGCTCCGGACGCCAGCTCAAACGCCTGTGTTGCCGACTCGGGCGACATTCTGCTCCCGGATGCCGCCTCGACACGGGCTCTCCGCCCCTCAGGCCTTCTGCTCCAGATCTGCCCGTGGGGCCTCCGTGAGCCATCTGCTCCAGCAGCCCCGGTTCCCAGGTACCTGACCCCGTCATATCCGACACCGTCATACCTGGGACCGCAGTATCGGCGCTGACCTATCAGGCACTGCAGTACCCGCGCCTCAATACCGGGCTTCCGCCCGTCGGGTTATGGATCGTGCCTTATGGGTGTAGTCCATACCCGTATCCCCTCTTCCGCCCCCAGCGCGGTGGATCTGCAGGAGACTCTGGCCCTCCTCATAGGCTGAGGCCAAGGCTTAGCTCACCAGAGAGGTGGAGAGTCATCTTCCGATGCCGGTGCCGGTTCCCGTACGTCCACAGTGACAAACTCCCTCCCCACCTCTGGACACCAGGGCTAAACCCTCTGGGTCCAGAGAGAGGCAGGACACGCTTCCCCGAGGGCTTCCCAAGGAGTCCGTTCCTCCCCCTCGTCGGGAGAGGGAGTCTACTTCTTCCTCGGACACCTCGGATGCTTCCGATGGTTGTTCTGAGCAAGACAACAAGCCATGCTCTCCATCCAAGCCCCGGCCAAGGATTCCTCCGGAGTATCCTTCCTTCATGGAGTTGCTACAAAAGATCCAGGAGTACATAAGTGGCAATCCTGGAGCCAGACCCCTCGTAAAAACTTGCTGAACATCTGGATCTGCCCGTGACAGCTCCACTTTGGTACCACCCTGGATCGAGCCTCATGCCGACCTTTATCACTATATGGAAACAGCTGTCGGCCTTGAGCTTCACTTCCAGGAAGTCGAACAGGCTATACCAGGCTCCGAGGGTGTTGACTATTGACTCCACCCTCGAGCTGACTCGGTTGTGATTAGCACCACTCATGGCGGTCAGCTTACATAACTACCGTAGCTCGTTTCCACCTGACAAGGAATCCTGCCTCTGGACCAGTATGGCAAGAAGATTTTCACTTCTTCCACTCTGCGTATTAGGGCCCTGAACTATGTCGATCACATGGGGGATTACCAGAAGGCGATTCTTAGTGAGGTGGAATCTAAACTGGACTCCTTTCTGGACACTCATGTCAAGCAGAAAGTGGCTGACCTTGTCCGCTCTGCACATTCGGCCAGTTGGCACATCCTTCATGCGACCTATGATGCAGTGGACACTGCTGGCAGGAGCTCAGCTTTCACCGTAGGCCTACGGCGTCATGCTCTTCTCCGAGTGTCAGGGTTGGTCCCGGAAGTGCAGTCCGCCATCCAGGAAGCGCCCTTCCGGGGTTCGGTGCTGTTCGGGGGTGATGTCAAGGACATCATCACTGACCTGCGGGAGAAGGGGACGGCACTAAAGTCTGTGGACTCTATGTATCATCCTATCAATCGCAGCGACGTCCCTTTTGCAGACGGAATCGGCCCAAAGCGAGACCACAGGGAAAGAGGGCCACTAAACTTTGAGCCCACCCAGCTGCCAAGCCCTCTCTCCCCCCCCCACCCAAAAAAGCAGCGGGAGCTTCAGCTGCGGCACTGCCACACACCACCTGGCTCATTCCCTCTCCCACAGCCTCCGGGCTTCCCGGAGGAACCGGTAGGAGGGAGGTTTTCCCTCCACCTTCTGGGCTGGGAGAGGATAACATCAGATTCATGGGTGCTCCAGCTAATCGCAGAAGGACACTCAATAGAGTTTCTACAGAAACCACCTCGTCACCCTCCCCCAAGCTCCTCGTACTCTCGGGAACATCATCTTCTGGTCCAGGAAGAGATTTCAGCACTTTTGCTGAATGAGGCGATAGAACCTGTCCCCCTTCCTCTGCAAGGGACGGGTTACTATTCCACTTCTTCCTGGTCCGAAGGAACAGGAGATCTAAGACCTATTCTGGATCTCAGTTCCTGAACCTATTCATGCAGTACAAGAGGTTCAGGATGCTCTCACTGCAGAGCCTTCTGCCCCTCCTCCGCTCGGGCCAGTGGCTCTGCGCTCTGGATATGCAGGGCGCTTACCTGCACATATCCTATCCATCGTCTCAAAATATCTCGCTTTGCTTTCCAGAGGACCACTACAGTTCAAGCACTTCCATTTGGCCTCTCCTCAGCTCCCCGAGTATTTACCAAATGCCTTGCGGTGGTGGCGGCCTACCTGCGTACCTGGGGAGTACAGGTTTTCCGTGTACCTGGACAATTGGCTCCTGTCGGCCTCGTCCAGGAAGGAACTCCTGCCCTGCCTCTCCCTCACCCAGCAGATTTTTGCCTGTCTGGGTATTACCATCAGCCATTCCAAGTCTCACTTGATCCCATCCCAGATGCTCACGTTTATCGGGGTGATACTGGACGTGACCCTGAGCAGGGCCTTCTGGCCACCGGACAGGGAGGCCACTCTCCAGACTCAGGTAAGCCTGTTGTCTGGCCACAGGCGGGTCAGTGCAAGGTCGGTTCTTCGCCTCCTCGAGCTTATGGCGGCTGCTATCCCGACAGTCCCTCGCGCTCGGCTCCACATAAGGGTCTCTCAGTAGGCGCTTCACTCCCAATAGGATCAGTTGGACGACGACTTGGACCAGTTGGTCCTAGTATCCTCTCCCATGGTTCGAGATTTGCTGTAGTGGATGGTTCGAGAGAACCTTCTCTGGGGAGTTCCTTCCTCCCCCCTCCCAGACTCTGACCACAGATGCCTCGGGCGAAGGTTGGGGAGCCCATCTCGGTCATCATCAGACCCAGGGCTCTTGGTCCAAGCTCGAACAAACACTTCACTTCAATGTGCTCGAGTTTCGCGCGGTGCTTTATGCTCTCCAAGGGCTTCATCTGCATCTTCTTCCGGCCACCTAGCCGTCCAGTCGGACAATATGTGTGTGGTGTGGTACATCAACAAACAGGGAGGGACTCGATCCTACCCTCTTTGCAGAGGCGATGAGAGTTTGGGATTGGAGCATGCGGCCACTAACTCACCTTCACGGCGATTCATGTGCGGGGTTTGAGAACACCTTAGCAGACAAACTAAGTCGCTCGTCTGCTCAAGCTCACGAGTGGGAACTGGATCAGGGGTCCTAGACGATATCTTCCTATGCTGGGGAACACCACAGGTTGACCTGTTCGCTTCCCCTCAAAACGCAAAGCTTCCCGACTTCTGCTCGCTCATTCAAGAGCGAAGCATTTTCTGGAGAGATGCTCTGTCTCTAGATTGGAAGGACAGATTCGTCTATGCCTTTCCCCCAATTCCTCTGATCCTGCGAGTCTTGCAGAAACTCTGCTCAGAAGGAGCACGAATGATTCTGATTGCTTCTTTCTGGCCCAGGCAAGTTTGGTTCTCTCTTCTGCAACAATACTCGGAGGAACCACCTCTTCCTCTGTCACGAATTATGCTGACCCAGGATCAGGGGACTCTGGTCCATCCAGGACTCAAGTCCCTTCAGCTACATGCATGGCTCCTGCAGACATAGCTCAAGCCCACTTTGGAAGTTTCTCCCCAGGTGGCGGAGATTTTGGTGGAGGCTAGGAAACCCTCCATTAGGTCTACCTATGCCATGAAGTGAAAAAGGTTCACAATCTGGGCCGCTTTCAAAAGACTTCGAGCCTTTCTCCTGCTCTGTTGGGAGGCTGTTGGGAGTACCTGTGCCATCTCTTTGACCTGGGTCTCAGTCACTCGTCTCAGAAGGTTCACATGGCAGCCATTTCGGCCTATCATGTTCCTTTTGCAGACAGGACGTTTGCTCAACTGGAAGTCTCTAAAACTTTCCTCAGAGGGGTTCTTCACCTGAGACCCCTTATCCGAGTCCCCACACCTCCTTGGGATTTGAACTTTGTTCTTGAGAAACTTACTTTGCCTCCTTTTGAACCGGGCAACTTCCGCAGACTTGAAGTTCCTTTCATAGAAGACACTCTTCCTAGTGGCCATTACCTCTGCTCAGAGGATTTTCGAGCTCCAGGCCCTGACGTGTAAAATTCCTTACTTGATTTTTCACAAGGAACGTGTGGCTCTGTGCACCAATCCTAAGTTCTAGGGACATGGATATGTTGTTCATCCACACTAATTGGCAGGTTCCTTGCCACTTTAAATCTTGCCGGAAGGTCTTCAAGCTGGCTCCTCCCACCAACCCGGGTGGTAAAACTCTCGGCTCCGCCCCATGACGCCAGATCTTCCTTTCCGCTTGGAAGCTCAGGTTCCCTCCTTTACGCTCCGCGTATAAGACTGGTTCCTAACTCTTGGTTTTCGAAATTAATCTTTAGGTTTTCTAGACTTTGGGCAACTATTTCCCTCGCAGCTGCAATGGACAAATCGACTCCCAGGTTTCGGAGATGCCCATGCGGGTAGAAGATGTCTCGGACGGATCCGCACTCCACGTGTGTCTATTGCTTGGGCCTTGAGCACGACCCGCAGGCTTGCGACCTGTGCTCTTCTTTCTCGGCCTACGTCCTGGAAGACCGTGCCGCCCATCTGCAACTCGGGCGACCCGAAAAGCGTTACCCTCCGGTAAAGTCGAAAGAGGCCCAGTTGGCAGTTTCCGAGGTGGCGGGCTCGTCGGATCAGCTAGAGCAGATGATCGCCCTCGAAGAGGAGGCGGCGCAGACCGCATCTTCCTCGGCCGCGGCATTTATCCCGCCTCCCTGGGATCCTCTCATTCTGCTTCCTTTAAGGAGCTTTGTCTGTCTCTCTCCACCAAGGGAGAGGGACCTTCATCTTCGGGACCTTCCTCTCGGTCCAAAAAGGAGGAGGACAAGGGTAAGTCGTCCGTCGGCGCTCTTGGGGAGGGAGAGGCCCCTCCCAGCGGTCGATCCTTGACGGCTGACCACTGGCTTCACGGTGTCCCGTCAGGTCAGTTGACCGAGACTTCCGTCGGCCAGTCGAGATTTTCTCGACCCGTTGGACGGGTTATCGACCAGCAAAGCGAAAATCCTCTCTCCCGGTTCCCTGGTGGTGGTTGAGGATCCCGTGGGCTTACCAGTGCCTCCCGGTTCCGAGACCCTGGGTGTTCCTTCGAGCCAAAGGGAGGCAGGTTTCCCCGCTCCTTCCCTGCCCTCCTCAGAAAAGCCGAGGTTAGCGGTCTCGGACTTCTTCACGGTCCAGCGATCCGCCACCAGGCGGTCTCGGCACCGGCGACAAAGCGGCACCACCGCCTACATCTTCATCACTCTTCCTCGAGGCGAGGGGAGGCCACGGCCTGAACGCTTCGACGATAGAGGACCTCGTGGCAACAGCTTCTACTGGGTGGGAACAAGCCGACGTCCGCCTTCTCCGGCCATTAAGTGGCTGTCACCGAGCGCCGGCAACCCTCACTTTAGCCGAGCGCCTGTTTCCAGGCCTGTTGCTCAGCTGAAACCAGCTGCTCCACCGATTAGGGTGGAACCTCCGCCTCCACAGCCGTTGTTTGGGGCTCCGACCAAGAACTCTCGGTCGGCTCAGGGTTTACCCCATAGGCTGTCGGTCACCCTTACTCCGATGCGCCCTCGGCAGGTAGGGGTGGCTCCAGGCAGGCAGCTCTTGCGGACTCTTCCGAGTCAGGCGATTCCTCCCTCTTCTCCAGGCGAGTGGACTTGGAGTCCTCTGGAGGTCAGTCGCAGGATGATAGCCCTTCGTCCTTTCTGGGTTTGCTTAGGCTCATCTCGGAGTCCACGGGATGCAGCTCGAGCCCAGATCAAGCGGGCCAATGTCCCCTCAGGAGATATTGGACGAGTTCTCCTCAGAGCCTTTCCTGTGGCCGAGGCCATTGTGGGCCCGGCCTTGGAGCTCTAGCAGCACCCTGCTTCCTGCCCTCGCCTTGGCCAGGATGGCCAGGAAGTATGCGGTCCCTACCGGTTCCCTGTCCGGTTTCTCAGAACACCCCTCAGCCGTGGGGTTAGTTACCGACAGTGTTTTCCGGTGTGCCGGAAATGCTAGGGACGTGGACAAACCTCCCGACAAGGTCAAGAAATTGGACTATGCCGGGCGAAAAGTCTATGCTGCGTCCTCTCTTGGCCTTCGCCAGGCCAACTGGGCTGTGCTTATGGCACATTTCTCCCATGCCCTGTTGGGCTCCCTGGACGAGGTAGTCCCTCATCTCCGGCTGACCTGCAGACTACGGTTAGGCAGGTGCAGGACCAGGGCAGGGCAGTGGCAAGCAGCAGCTCAAAACTGCTTTGGACATTGAGACTCCACCAGGTCAGTCGCGGCAGTGGCTATCGCCGTCGTGCATGGCTGAGGATATCCACCTTCACAGCGGATACCCAGCACAAATTGGCGGATGTCCCCTTCCTGGAGACCGACCTCTTCGGCCCTGGAGTGGAAGGCCACCTCCAGAGGATTGAAAAGTCCAGTGCCACCTTGGACTCGGTCTCATCCGCTCAGAGGGACAAGGGCCGCAGACCGCAACTCAAGTCCCTTTCGTCCGTCTGTGCCCTGGCACGTCCGCCCAGCAGCATCAGGGCCAGCAGGCTCGCCAGCGCCCCAAACCCAAGCCCGCGGCTTCCTCCTCCAGGAAGCAGGAGGTAAGCCCAGGTGGTCCCTCGGCTGGTCCCTCCTCCAAGCCTGCACAGTGACGGGTTGAGGGGTGTCACCCCCAACCTCGTCACCTCACCCCAGGTTCCCCCTGTGGTGGGACGGCTCCGTTACTTCCTTTCCGCCTAGTCTGCTATTACCACAGACCGGTGGGTTTTGGAAGTGGTAGGAAGAGGCCTGCCCATGGAGTTCGAGCAGGCCCCGCCCTTCAGAGCCGTCGTCCCCAGGGGGGCCTCGGGGTTCCCGGCCTCGCTGTCGGCTCGTCGAGCTGATATCGCTCTGCTCCTCGAAAAAGAGGTGATCAGAGAGGTGGCGGACCCTCCCTTAGACCCGAGGTTTGTGTCCAGGTACTTACTGGTCCCAAAACGGACGGGGGGCTGGCGCTCCATTCTCGACCTACACGACCTAAACAAGTTCCTAAGGTCTCGAACCTTCAGGATGGTTACTCTGGCTCAGATAATACCATCCTTGGAACGCGGCATGTGGTTCTGCTCTCCGGACCTGCAGGACACGTTTTTTCACGTCCCTATCCGTCCGTCTCACCGAAGGTTCCTTCGCTTTCGAGTGGAGGGATCCCTTTTCGAGTTCCTAGCCATGCCCTTCGGCCTTTCTCTTGCTCCCATGGTCTTCACCAAATACATGGCAGTGGTGACAGCATTCCTGAGGCGCCGAGGGGTCCGGGTGTACCTTTACCTGGACGACTGGCTGATAGCAGCCCCCTCCAGACAGGAGGTGGAGCGGTTCAGAGATCTGGCCCTCCAGGTCTGCTCTCAAATCGGCCTCCTCACCAACGAGGCCAAGTCAGAACTCGAACCGAAGCAGGTGATTCTCTTCATCGGGGCAGAGCTCGACTCTCTTCGAGCCAGAGCACGGCTCCCGGCGGACAGGGCCGAGGTTCTTTCCTCCTTTACCCGATCATTTCTGGTTGGACAATTGCGCCCTGCCCGGGATTTCCTGCGCCTCCTGGGTCTCATGGCGGCCTGCACCAGCGTGGTCCATTGGGCCCGCTGGAACATGCGCCCCCTCCAATAGGGGCTGGCCAGCCAGTGGTCTCAACGCTGCGATCCATTGGACCAGCGAGTGACGGTGACCAAGGGGATGTGGAACGCTCTCCAGTGGTGGATCGTTCCAGCTCATCTGCAGGAGGGCATCCTGTTTGTCCGCCCCGAGCCGACGGTATCTCTATTGACCGATGCCTCTCTGATGGGTTGGGGTGCCCATCTGGGGGAACACAGAGCGCACGGCCTCTGGTCCCCACAGGAGTCCCGATGCCATATCAACCTGCTGGAGCTCCGAGCGGTCTGCCTAGCTCTCACCGCCTTCGCTCCGTTTCTTCAGGGTCAGGTGGTTCGGTCCAGACGGACAATACCATGACCATGTACTACCTAAACCACCAGGGCGGGACGCGCTCCATGCCCTTGTGCAAGGAAGCTCTCTGCATTTGGTCACTCGTGCGCAGCCTGGAGGCGGATCTCCTAGCCATTCATGTGGCAGGAGCCTCCAACACCCTGGCCGATGCCCTAAGCCGGATAGGGGCTGTATCCCACGAGTGGTCTCTCCTGCCGGAGGTAGTACAAGATCTGTTCTCCCATTGGGGCACACCGCAGGTGAATCTGTTTGCTTCCAGGGAGAACGCGAAACTGAGGCTGTTCCATGCCCGCCCCCCTCAGCAGGGCTCGCTGCAGGGGGATGCCTTCTCGAGGCCTTGGACCCCGGGCCTCTTCTACGCCTTTCCCCCATTTCCCTTGATCCACAAGGTGCTTCTCAAGGCGAGGAGGGACAAGGCGCAGGTGATTCTGGTAACCCCAGACTGGCCCCGCCAATGCTGGTATCCAGATCTCCTCAGCCTCAGCTCCAGGCTCCCGAGGCATCTTCCAGCTCGCCCGGACCTGCTTTCAGTCAATCAGGGGAAGGTGTTCCATCCGGACCTTCAATCCCTGCACCTGACGGCCTGGTTCCTGAGTGGCTAGAGTTCCAGGTCTTAGGTCTTTCCGACGAGGTCCTCAATGTAGTTGAGGCGTCCCGTAAGTAGTCTACCAGGAAATGCTATGCCTTCAAATGGAAAAGGTTTTCCATTTGGTGTCAGGCAAGGGCCTGACCTTCCCTCCTGTTCCTTGGCAAGCATTTTGGACTGTTTATGGTCCCTTTCTCAGCAAGGGCTCAGGTCGATGACTCTAAGGGTGCACTGGCAGCCATCTCTGCTTACGGGCACGGGCCGGAAGCAGTCAGTATGCAGGAGAAGGTGGTCTGGCGCTTTTCAAAGGCCTTGATCACATTTCCCTCCGTGCGAACCTCCACCACCGTGGATCTACTGCTGGATTGGCAAAGCTCATGGGCAAGCCATTCGAACCAATGCACAGGTGTGATCTCTCTCACCTGTCGTGGAAGACCGCTTTCTTGGTGGCTGTTACGTCAGCCAGAAGGATGGGAGAGCTCCAGGCGCTTTCCATTGAGTCTCCTTACCTGGTCTTCCACAGGGACAAGGTTGTCCTGTGCCCCAACCCGAAATTCCTTCCAAAGGTGGTGTCGGAGTTTCACCTTAACCAGGTGTTGACTCTGCCGGTGTTCTACCCCAGTCACACCTCGGAGGCCGACTATAGGCTCCATACTTTGGACCCTAGAAGGGCGCTCATTATAAGGAGCGCACGGCTGAAATTCGGGGAGAGGTTCACCAGCTGTTTGTCACCTACGCTGAAGCCGCACCTGGCAGACCTGCAGCCAAGCGGATGATAAGCAAGTGGGTCACCTCCTGCATAGATCTCTGCTATAAGTTGGCGGGCATGGCGCCTCCCAGAGGGATAAGAGCTCATTCTACCCGCCATACTGCTGCATCGGTGGCTGCTTCCAGGGACGTCCCTATCCAGGAAATCTGCAGGGCTGCTACCTGGAAGTCAGCACACACCTTCATCACCCATTACCACATCGACCTTGAGTCATGCTGGGATGCTGGTTTTGGGGCCTCGGTTCTCCAGTCTCTATTCCCTAAGTAGGGGGTGTGCGCCTGGCCTCCCTCCTCCCGGAGAACTGCTAGGAGTCTGCCAATAGTGTGGATGAACAACATATCCATGTCCCTAGAAATACAGGTTACTCACCTGTAACCGGAGTTCTAGGAATGGTATATGTTGTTCATCCACACGACCAACCCGACCTCCCCGGCTTCGACGCACAACCTGAGCTTCCAGCGGGCCAGATCTGGCGTCATGGGGCGGAGCCGAGAGTTTTACCACCCGGGTGGGTGGGAGGAGCCAGCTTGAAGACCTTCTGGCAAGATTTAAAGCGACAAGGAACCTGCCAGTAAGTGTGGATGAACAACATATACCATTCCTAGAACTCCTGTTACAGGTGAGTAACCTGTATTTTCTCCCCAAGGTGGTAGCGGAATCTACATTGAACCAGTCCATAGAGTTACCCGCTTTCTTTACGTAGTACTCCAATCAAGGGGAGTATCTACTTCATACTATGGACGTCCACCGGATTCTGAGATACTACACTAACAGAACAAAGGATCTCTGAAAGACTGATCAACTATTTGTCTCTTGCACCCAAAAGAGAAGGCAGTGCTTTTTCCAAGCAATGCCTGTCTAAATGTTTGGCTCATTGCATCACTTTCTGTTACGACAAGTACAACAAGACTTTTACGGGTCAAGTAAGAGGACACTCCACCAGAGGAGTCGCTGCCTCAGTGTCATGTTTCAAGAACGTGTCATCGGCAGACATCTGTGCTGCCACCACTTGGACTTCTGTCCACACATTTACAAAACACTACAGTTTGGATATTGGCCTCTTGCTGTAGAGCAGGCTTCGGGCTTGCTGTTCTGCAAGGCCTCCTTTCTTAAGGCCTTCACAGCTAGTGGATCTCCTTGAGTAGCTTTCTTCCTCCCGTGTGCTTCTTCTTGTTCCAGATTGCTTGGGACTCAGTCCTGTATGTAATTACCTACTGCAAGAGCCCTCTCGAAGTAAGATAGTAGAGTTACATAAGAACTTACCATAACAGTAGATCTTCGGAGGCCTTGCAGGTATCCACCTTCCCGCCCTCCATCCCCAAAGCTTTTTCAGCTCCTTTTCCAGTGAGGGAAATATCCGCTTCTCTCTCCTCCGGCCTCTTGTGGCCTGTGGCGGGAAAGAACTGGAAGGCGGGCGTGAGGGACCGCTCCTTTATACCGATGTCTCCTGACGCCGGACACCTGACATGGGGGCGGTCCCTCGCCAGAGACTGCTGGCTAGAAATTTTTCCGTGGGGTCCTGCCAACATCGGTCCTATATGTAATTACCTACTGCAAGAGCCTCTCTCGAAGATCTACTGTTATGGTAAGTTCTTGCGTGACTGTACGTTCCAGCCAGAGTGGGGATTTCTTGCCCGGTTCTCCTTTTTTTCCTATAGCAGGGTCTCCGGCGGGAGAACTGGGGTGGCGACAGGGGACCACCCCCTTTATACCACGTCTGACGTCGGGCAGAGCCGACGGGGGTGGTCCCCTGCGTCGTACTGCTAGCTACAAGTTTTCCTGGGGTCCTGGCTTACGTGCTTCAGTCCTAATGGTATTACCTGCTGCAAGAGCTCCTCTCAAGAGCTACTGTACAGTAAGTTCTTAAGTAACTGTACTTTCTCAAAGAACTCCTAAAACTGAAGGTGGACAAAGCAATGGGGCCTGACGGAATTCACCCCAGAATTTTAAAAGAATTAAGGGGAGAACTAGTGAAACCACTGAGTACACTTTTTAACAAATTATGGGAGGATGGTGTGGTACCCGAGGACTGGAGTAAGGCGGATGTGATTCCCCTTCACAAAAGTGGGACCAAGACAGAGGCAGGAAACTACAGACCTGTCAGTTTGACCTCTGTGGTTGGGAAAGTGATGGAATCACTTCTAAAGGAAAGAATTGTTGAGTACCTAGAGGCCCGTGGGCATGGGACCCAAGGCAGCATGGGTTCACAGTGTGAAGGTCATGTCAGACGAATCTAATCGATTTCTTTGACTGGGTGACCAAAGTAGTAGACCAGGGAGGGTCTGTGGACATGGCCTATCTAGACTTTAGCAAGGCATTTGACACAGTCCCACACAAAAGATTAATAGTCAAATTAACCAGCCTGGGAGTGGGTCCCAGGGTGGTAGCCTGGGTAAAACATTGGCTGGACAACAGGACACAGAAGGTAATTGTAAATGGAGTCCACTTAAAGAAAGAGGGGTTACTAGTGGGGCACCGCAGGGTTCAGTACTGGGTCCAGTCCTTTTTAATGTCTTTATAAGTGACATTGCAGAGGGACTGGAAGGAAAAGTATGCCTCTTTGCAGATGACACAAAGATCTGCACCAGAGTTGATACACAGGGAGGCATGGAAAGAATGAGAAGGGACTTGGCAAGGTTGGAGGAATGGTCAGAAGTATGGCAGCTTGGATTAGATGCAAAGAAATGCAAAATAATGCACGTGGGAAACAAAAACCCCAGGTGAAGATTACGGGGGGGGGGGGGTTAGTAATAACAAAAATGGAAAGGGACCTGGGGGTAATCATATCAGGTGACCTTAAGGTTAGCAAGCAATGTGAGAAGGCAGTAGGGAGGGCTGGAGGGATACTAGGATGTATAGGGAGAAACATCACCAGCAGAAAACAGACATTTGTTATCCATCTGTACAGACAGTTGGGGAGACCCCATCTGGAGTACTGCGTGCAGATCTGGAGACCCCATCTCCACAAGGACATGCACAGGATAGAGGCAGTCCAGAGGAGGGCAACTAAAATGGTGCAGGGTCTGCAAGAGAAGCCATATAGAGGAGAGACTAAAGTAGCTTAATATGTATACCCTTGAGGAAAAGAGGAAAGGTGGGAAATGATTGAAACTTTTTAAGTACCTCGGTGGAATCAGCAAAGTCCAAGAGGGCAGCATCTTTCAGAAAAAGAGATGTGCAAGAACAAGGGGACACAATTTGAAGATAGAGGGGGTGCGGTTGAGGGGCAATGTGAGGAAGTATTTTTTCACAGAGAGGGTGGTGGACGCATGGAACAGCCTTCCTGAGGAGGTTGTGGGTTCTAAAACTGAGAGAGAATTCAAGAACGCATGGGACAGACATAAGGCAGTTTTTGTTGGGGGTAGGAAGAAATAGGCCGTTGGTTAACTAGAATCTGCAGCTTATCCTGTAGGTAGGGGAATGGGCAGACTGGGTGGGCCAAGCAGTCCTTATCTGCTGTCAAAGTCTATGTTTCATCCAGGCACAGCTAAAATCTGTGTGTAACCCACACATTTCAGCTCCCAACTTAACCGACTGTACTACTGGACACTGTCTCACCTGACTGGTGCTAGTATAATAACCTGTAGTTGTAGGGTGCTCCCATGTATATCACTGGGTCCCAGCTGTTGGAGTAATGAGGTCTGGTGGCATTGTACATGGTTGGCGCACAAAATTAAACTTTTGCAAACCAACCATAGTTTTATTCCAAATGGGTTATCTGTATTCCTGGCTCGATGAGCTAGTCCATTTGCTGGTTTCCACAATTAACATACAGTGGTGATGGTGCTGCACAAATCCCTGAATTACTCAAGATTTACCTTATCAGTTAGCTCACTTTTGTTGCATAGGGTGTTATGGTGCAGCAGTAACAAACTATTCCTCTGTTTGGTTCAGCTTCTGTCTTGGTCTCAGAGGTGACTTGCAAAACCGTTATCCGCAGGTACTGTTAGGCCTCTCTTGACTTCCGCATGTAGCAAGCAATCCTCTTCTCTCCTCTCACGGGGCAGCTTGAGACTGTGAAGCCTTACCAGGTCAAACCAGCACACCACATCTTGGCATTTAGTCCCCTGTGTACTATGACGAACAGTACAGAGCAGTGATGCTGGTTGAATGTCTTCACAGACACAGTTGCACTTATCACGATTCATTCAGGTAAACAGCAAAAGTCTTTCTGAGTCCAAGGAGAGTGTACGCAGGGTGGTTTCCCTTGCTAACACCTCTCTGGTGATTTCGCCTTAAGCTCTCACAAGGCCCTGTTCAAGCACGTGATTATCTTCACTTGCACTTGGCAGGTATTCTTATTGGATTTGGCAGGCTTATGGTCCGTCTTCTTTACTGTTCACTGTGGCTTACTGCAGTCGCATGCAGGCTGACTCTGCGTTGGCACAGCCCCTGCTGTTCACGTGCAAATGCCAGCTTTCCATAGGTCTCCGGAGCTGTCATTCACTCTGAGGCAGTGTGGAGGCCTGTCACTTGATGGATGATTGATCTCAAACATGCACCTGAATCAGTGCAGTCCTCCTGTGTCCCAAGAGCCCTTCTGGCTCCATCTTGCTGACTTTGCCAGTTGATTGGATGAGCTGCTGCCCTCTGACTCCATCGTAATGCTCCCAGTTGTCAGAGGCTGCTAAGATGGCTGCCGCTTCTGTAACTCGGGGCTGTGGTCCAAAAATCTTATTTAATAGGGCTTCTGTCCTAAAACCTTTTAATCAAACCCCAGGAATCCCTCACTCTACTTCACTATTGCAGTTAGCCTGACAGGTTGAACTGCCCCTGAGAGAATGTAATGTATATAAATTATGGAACTCGGAAAACGAGTCAGATCTCTGCCTCAAGGTGGTGCTGTGTTCCACAGCCTAACGTCAGATTAATTTCTCTGCCTGAACTAGCAAGTCGTCCCCAAATAGCTCTCATGCAACTTTGCTTGAAAAAAATTTGATTTCTGTTGAAAAACAAGTATTATTTATTATATTTCATTTCTCTGCCTCTCTACTTTAGATGGCATAGTTTTGAGGTTATTTGTTATATTTTCGTGAGTTTCTTCGATACCTCAGTGATTCCCAGGAACCAGAGAAACTCCTTGTTTCATTTTTGCAGTTTAGTAAAACCGCACTTTTATTCTTTTTTCTTCCCTTTTTGCTATATATTTTCAAGTATTCATATTTTTTTTTTTGATTACTTTATACAGTTATTTCCTTGGTTCCACTGCTACTTGGAACCATGATGTTTTATAGCTTTTCTTGTATTTCTGGGGAATGGCCTTGGCAATGTTTTCCTCAGTTGTGCTTTTGCTCTCCTAACTGCCTTCCCTGTCTCCTTTTGTTTTTCTTGATAACTCTTCCCTGTCCTCCTCCTTCTGTAACAACTTGTAACTTTTGAATGCCTGCTTCTTTTCCATTACTTTTTCTGCTACTTCCTTAAGAACCATAGCAGTCTCCTTCTTCTCTTGCTCTTTTTTACCTGCATGACACACAGACTTGTTGCCTTCTTTATGGTCTTCCTTATTTTTGCCCATTCTTCCTCCAACCTACCCGTTTTCCCTATTTCTGCCAGGGCATCCCTGAGGCAGTCTCATATTTTCTTGAAATCAGCCCTCCTGAAGTCCAGGACCCTTGTTTTAGTGCGGCTAGTTTCTGGCTTGGTCCTTATTATAAAAAAAAACCCACCAATATATACTATGTTATACTAAAAATACCACCAACAGCTTCATCTGGTTCAATTTCAGTTGGTTACCATCTGTATCCCCCCCCGTCACTTCTGAAAAAGGGACTTCTAGTCTCACTGTGCTTACCGGGTCAACAAAACTCAATAAATAAAATAAATTATGTTGAACCACACTGTACGATGATCACTGGTCCCCAGGTGGCTTCCCATTGTGACATCAACAACACTGCCCCCATTCGACAGTACTAGGTCCAGTAACGACCCCTCCGGAGTGGGTTTGTTAACTAGTTGCCTGAGGAACGCCCCCTGCAGGGAGTCTAGAGTTTCCCTACTTCTGTCTGATGCTGCAGCAGGGAGACTCCAATCCACATCTGGTAGATTACAGTCCCCCACTAGTGGTACCTTGATCTTGTTGGCCATCCCTTGGATTTCTTCTAACATATCCTTGTCTTCCTTCTCCTCCCCGTGCAGGAGATCTGTAGATCACCCCTGCCTGAATAGCAGCCCCCCTCCCTGTCTCCAGGGTGACCCACAGTACCTCTACATTACTGTGTCTCCCCCCCCAACCGTATTTCCGTGGCCTTTATGCCCGCCCGCCCTTCCTCTCACATAAAGAGCCACCCTCTCCTCCCCTTTTTCTCACCCTGTCCCTCCTGAATAACGCATATCCTGGTTTGGCTACATCCCAGTCCTTGTTTTCATTGCACCAGGTCTCCATAACTGCCGCTATGTCCAGATCCCCTGTTGCCATGGTGGCCTCTAAGTCTGCCATCTTGTTGCCCAGACTTCGATCATTAGCACACGTGGCTCTCCATTTGGCACTACCACCTCCTTCTTCTTGTCTTTTTGCGCTCCTTCTCCTCCACAATTTTCTATCCTCTTCCCCCTCCCCATTCCTCATTGTTACCTATTTGTATTTGATCGTTTTTGGTCTCTTCACGGTCGGGTTTCCCATTTCTGAACCTGTAAACGTTTTTTTTGGAGGAGGGGGGACAGACTATGCCTTTCTGCCTCCCCTCAGCTAGCTTAAATGCCTCCTAATGTAGTATTTAAACTGTTCACTGAGTATCTCAGTTCCCTTCCTGGAAGGATGCAGGCAGTCACCCCTGTACAGGCCTCTGTCCCCCCAGGTGTAGCCCCAGTCCCCAGTTAATCCAAATCCCTCTTCTCTGCACCATTTCCTCAACCATAAGCTGAAGTCCCTGGTGCGAAGCCTCCTCTCCTCCCCCTTGTCATGGACTGATGGCACCTCTGAGAAAGTAACAGTTCTAGGGACATGGATATGTTGTTCATCCACACTTATTGGCAGGTCCCTTGCCGCTTTAAATCTTGCCGGAAGGTCTTCAAGCTGGCTCCTCCCACCCACCCAGGTGGTAAAACTCTCGGCTCCGCCCCATGACGCCAGATCTTCCTTACCGCTTGGAAGCTCAGGTTCCCTCCTTAGCACTCTGCGTTTTTGACTGGTTCCTGAAAAGTTCGGTCTTCAAATTTATTGAAGTGTCCTTGAATCTTCGATCTTTTCTTCTTCGCTGTGGCGATGGCTTTTTCCGGCCCCGAGAGACGTATGGTTAGTTCCTCCAGGAGGGACTCGCACTCCACGTGCTCTTTTTGCCTGGACTTGGATCACGATCCTGGGGCTTGCAACTTTTGTTCTGCCCTTTGGTCAGCTCTCCGGAGGAGCGCGGCCCGTTCGGGGCTCGGACATCCAGTAGTTTTTCCGCTCCGAGATTCCATCGGTTCGGGGTGCCACGCTGACTGTTTCTCTGCGGTCTGATCCTGCCGGGGAGGGGCCGGGGTTTCCCCTTCCCTCTCCTTCGGTTGCGGAGCTTATCCCTCTCTTGGATTCCTTTCATTCAGCTTCGTTCAGGGAGCTTCGTCATTCCCTCTTCTCCAAGGGAGAGGGAACCTGGAGCCCTGTCTCTCGGCCTATGGCTAAAGGGCAGCGAGGGGGTCTCTTCGTCGGCAGGCGGGATTTTTCCCTCCCTCATCGGCCCGGCCGCCGACTTCGGTCGAGGATTCGAGCCGCCTCTGGCCTCACGGTATCCCCATCAGGTCAGCGGCCAAATGCCCCATCGGCGTTGTCCGAGTCTCGACCCATCTTTGAAGTCTGCTGAGGGCCGTCTTTCCGCCTTGCCCGGCGAAGTCGAGCTCTGTCCTCCGCCGGGTCGACAGCCCTCGGTCCGTTCTTCGAGCGAGGGAGGAGGCGGGTGCTCCCGCTGCTTCCAGGCCCGCCCTCGGTTACCCGAGGTTTGGGTCTCGGTCTACCTCTCGGTCTAGCCGCTCACGCCCGATCTCGGCGTTCTCGTCCGGGGCACCGGGTTAGGTGGCTTTGCGTTCTTCTCGTCCCCTCTACCGGATGAGGCGGTTTCGATGCCGTTAGCGTCGATGTTCACGAGAACTTATGTGGCGACAGCAGTTGTCTGAGTTTCAATCCGACCGATTCATTCTCCGGATAGCAAGCAGCCGCCGCTTGGTCGGCAGCCGTTCGAATCGGTCGAGGAGCCTTCTCCAGGACCGGTTGCTCGTTCGACCCTCGCTGCCCCTCCGCCTTCGGTGGAGTTCAGGCCGGACCGTGGCCTGCCCTTCAGGTCACTCGGTCCCCTCACTCCTGCCCGCCCCCGGCGGACGAAGAGTGCCTCGGGCCTGCGGCAGCTTTTTGCAGACCCTTCGGAGCCTGGAGCAAGCTCTGCCATGTTTCCTGACAGGGAGGACCCCGGGTCTTCCCAGGAACATCCAGTAGACAGCCCATCGTCTTCGAAGGGTCTACTTCAGCTCATCTCAGAGTTTACTGGAATGCAGCTTAAGCCCGTCTCCAATCGGGCTCCTTACCCCCTTATGGAGATTCTGGATCAAAGGGGTTCTTCCACGGAAGCCTTCCCAGTGGCTGAGGCTATCGTGGGCCCAGCCTTGGAGCTATGGCGGCGGCCTACTTCTTGCCCTGCGCCTTCGGCCAAGGTGGCTCGGAGGTATCCTATCCCTGTCGGTTCTCTGCCCGGTTTCTCAGAGCACCCCTCGGCTGAAGGGGTAATTACCGACGCCGTTTTCCAATGTCTTGGAAACACTGGGGATGTGGACAAACCCCCCGACAAGGAGTCCAGAAGGATGGACTATGTCGGGCGTAAGGTTTACGCTGCGTCCTCCCTAGGCCAGCTCGGTTGCACTGATGGCACATTTCTCCCACACCCTTTTGGACTCCCTGGACGAGGTTCTCCCTCATCTCCCAGGTGACCTGCGGACCACGGTTCGATAGGTGCGACCAGGGTAGGGCGGTGGCGGAGCAGCAGCTCCAGACGGCTCTGGATCTAGGCGACTCCTGTGCCAGATCGGTGGCGGCCGCAGTGGCCATGCACCGCAGGGCGTGGCTGAGGTTAACATCCTTCTCCTTGGAAACCCAGCACGAGTTGGCGGACATCCCCTTCTTGGGGACTGACCTTTTCGGCCCTGGAGTGGAGGGATACATCCATGGGCCCGAAGTCCGATGCCACTCCGGACTCTGTCACTCGCCCAGCGGGGTCAAGGGCAGCCGTCAGCCTTTGCGTAAGCCCCTTTGCCCCCTGAGCCCTGGGGCCCCCCTGGCTCAGCATGAGGGCCAGCAGGCATGCGCTGGGCGGCCTGTTGCCAAACCAGCGTCTTCCTCCAAAAGGAAGTGGAGAGGCAGGAAACTGAGGGGCTCCTCGGCTCCTTCCCCCTCTAAGCCTGCTCAGTGATGGGCCAAGCGGCATTGCCCCGGGTTTTCCCGTGGGGGGACGGCTCCGCACCTCGTTCTGGAGGTATTTAGGGTGGATCCTGTCGCAAGTTACGAGCGGATCCCTTTTGAGCCATTGCCCCACGGGGATTTTGAGTTCACTGCCCCTGTGTCGGTCGTCCGACATGCCTGGCTCTCTAGTTAGAGATGATCAGGAAGGCCGTGGACCCCCATTCAACCCTGGGTTCACGTCCAGGTATTCCTGGTCTCTTACGGACAGGGGCTTGCGCCCATCCTCCCACACGCCTGGATGGTCTCTCTTCTGCAGACATCCCATCCTCAGAATGTGGCGTGTAGCTGTTTCCTGGTCTCCAGGATGTACCTGCTCCTCGTTCCGTCCGTTTTTGGGGAAGCTCCACCCCTTCTTGCGGGGGAGCTGCTTACGAGTTCCTAGCACTTCCTTGCTCAGCAGTCTCTGCGGCATGGAAGGGTCCGGATGTCACCCCACCCGGAAGGCAGACTGGTCTCCCGTTTTCGGGAGCTGAGTGAGAACTCGTATCTTAGCGGTGAAGCTTCTTCGGGACTAAGCTCCACTTTGAGTCCGAGCTCAGCTCCGGGCGAACAGGGCGAGGTTCTTCCTCCTTTGCCGGTCGGGTTGGCCGGGAAATTACGTCCTGCCAGGACCTCCTGGGCCTCAGGGCAGCCTTCCCTTAGTGGGAGGTGCCAGCCAGAGGTCACAACGCTGCGTCCCATGAACCAGTTTGTGACTTACAGCCCAGGAGTTAGGAGAACGCTCCCTTGGACCGTTCTAACTTCGGCAGGAGAATATCCTGCTTGTTCGCCCTGAGTTGCCGGTCTTCTCCGACCGATGCTTCTCGGATGGGTGGGGTGCCCATCTTGGGGAATACAGAGTGCGTCGCCTCTGGTCCTCTTGCGAGTCCCGATGTCCTTCCTGCTCGCTGGAGACAGACGGTCCGATTAGCCGGCACCGCTCACTCCGCTTGTACAGGGTCTACCGGTCTAAGTCCAAGTTGGACTTTTCCAAAACCATGTGCTACCTACTCCGCCAGGTTCGGTCTATCCCCTTGTCTCTGTGAAAGGAGGTTCTCCGCATTGGGCGGTTGCGCAGTCGAGGCTTCCTAGCCATTTCATGGCAGGAGCCCAATTCCCTGGCTGTGGCCCTGAGCCGGGCATAGGCTGCGCCTCATGAGTGTCTCCCCTGCCGGGGGTAGCACAGGATCTTCTCCCTCTTCCCTCCGGGGAGAATACCAGGCCGAGACTGTTTTTTTGCCCGCCCCTCAGCAAGGCTTGCTGCAGGGGATGCCATCGGCCACGGACCCCGGCCCCTCCGTGCCTCTCCCCCATTTCCCTTGACCTACAGGCAAGGCGAGGAGGGACTTGGTGCAGGTGATGCTGGTAGCCCCAGACTGGATTGCCAGTGCTGGTATCCAGCTCTCCTCAGTCTCAGCCCCAGGCTCCCGAGACGGCCTCTAGTCCGCCGGCCCTGTCTTTCCTTTTCAGGGGAAGGTTATCCATCTGGACCTTCAATCCCTGCACCTGTAGGCCGTCCCCTGTGCGGCTAGGGGCCAGGCCTAGGGTCTTTCGGCAAGGTCCTCGACTTTCGAGGCGTCCTGCTAAGAAGTCGGCCAAGATGCTTTTCCTTTGGGAGAAGTTCTCCTTCTTCCGATGATGGGATAGGGCCGTGCCCTTCCCCATCCCTGGGGAAAGCATTCCGGACCATTTGCGGTCCATCCTTAGACCAGGGCTTCGGTCGACAACCCTCTAGGTGCTTCTGCGGGTCACCATTGTCTTCCGGGTGCGGGCCGGAGGGTAGCTGGTGGTACGGAGAAGGTGGTCTGGCACTTCTAGGCCTCGATCACTCCTCCCTTTTGGGAGCGTATCCCCGTTTCTGTGGGATCCTTGCTGGTATGGGCTTAGCTCATGAGCAAGCCATCCGAACCTTTGCACAGGTGCGATTTCCCCCACCTGTTGTGGAAGAACACCTTCTTGGGGCCACTCCGCCATCCAGAAGGCAGGGAGAGTTCCAGGCGCTCCTTTAACCTCCCTATCCGGTCTTCCACAGGGACTAGGTTGTCCTGCGCCCCACCCGAAGCTCCTCCGGAGGCGGTGGCGGAGTCTTCCCTTCGGGGTTATTGCCTCTGCCGGGGTTTATCCCCATTCACACCTCGGAGGCCGTATTCGGGTTCCGTGGGAACCGTTGTAACGCTCACCTCGTGAGAGCGTAGAGCTAAGTTCGGGAGAGGTTCGCCAGCTGTTCATCAACTTCGCTGAAGCCGCATCTGGCAGATTGCAGCCCAGTGGAAGACAAGCAATGGGTCACCCTGCAAGGTCTCCACTTTAGGCGGGTGGGCATGGAGCCTCCCAGAGGGATAAGCTCTTTTTAACCCGTCTTCCACTGCATCAGTGGCTGCTTCCAAGGACTCTCCGTCCAGGATATCCGCAGGGCTTCTGCCCGGAAGCAGGCTTTACCGTTCCCTTTCACATCGACCTTGGAGTGGCGCCCCGGAGTGCTGGTGGGGCCTGGGTTCTCAGTCTTTCTACCTAGTAGGGTGTCTTGCCTCCTCCTCCCGGAGAACTGCTAGTGTCGTTATAAGTGTGGATGAACAACATATCCATGTCCCTAGAAATACAGGTTACTCACCTGTAACAGGAGTTCTAGAGATATGGTTTATGTTGTTCATCCACACGACTCCACCGCCTCCACGGCTTCCGACTTGACAACCTGGCTTCCAGCGGGCTAGATCTGGCGTCATGGGGCGGAGCCGAGAGTTTTACCACCCGGGTGGGTGGGAGGAGCCAGCTTGAAGACCTTCCGGCAAGATTTAAAGCGGCAAGGGACCTGCCAATAAGTGTGGATGAACAACATATACCATTCCTAGAACTCCTGTTACAGGTGAGTAACCTGTATATTGTGCTACTTGCCGTAGACCCCTCCCCCAATTTACTGAACTCCTCCTGGATTGTTTCTGGCCTTTCTCGAGCTAGGTCATTTGACCCCAAGTGGACAATAACATCTTGCTCTTGCTCCCCTCTTGCCTCCCAAGTGATCCTAAGGATCCTCCTCCTATCCCTGCAAGCTGTGGCACCGGGAAGGCACCTTACCACAGTCGCCTTTTCCCTACTTGTTCCTAGCTGTATCCCCCTTACTATCAATTCCCCCACCAGGATTCGCTTCCTTCTCCACTGGGGTCCTCTGCTACCCACTTGGGATCTCCATCCTGGAGAACCTCCACATCTGTCCTTGCCACTAATTTGGGTGCCACTGTGGGACAGTCCCGCCCAGCCCATGCGGTGTAGGAGTTCTGTAATGGTATGGGATTTGGGTTGTGCCTATGCTCCACCACCCTAATCCTCCCTGAGCCCACCGTTGTCCAGTCACTCCTGCTTCTCGACATCCTCTGAGGAAGCAGAGGTGGGCTTGGTGGTCCCTGAGTGGGGGAGTCGGTTCTCCTAACCCAGACCAACTCAGCCTTGTGTCTGGCAACTTCCTCCCTCAGCCTAGAGAGGTGCCTGCAGATGGGGCAGCACCACAGTCTCCAGAAGGTCTCACTGAAGACTGCTGCCCCACAACCACTGCACTACACCACTCCCATCATAGTCACTCCCCATTTGTAGACCTTATCTGCTTACCACTAAAATTTCCGCCTACACAGTAATCCTACAGGCTAAGAGCTCTTTTTTTTTTTTTTTTCTGCTAGCTCTATAGAGAACCATAATGGTGGTCTTTTCCTCCTGCCCTTGCAGACCTGCCTGACACAGAGATTCTTAGCTCTTTCAATGCCATCTTTAAATTTTTGCCCACTGGTCCTCGACTCCACCTAGCATCCCTGAGGTATTCTCCCATTGTCTTGAAATCAGCCCTCTTGAAGTACATTTCCCTCATTCTTGTGCGGTTCGGTGCAGTTTTGCTAAACCACACCTTATGATGGTCACTGGTCCCCAGGTGGCCCCCCACTGTGACATCAGCAACACTGTCCCCATTCATCAGCAGTAGGTTTAGTACTGCGCCTTCACGTGTGGGTTACATCGCGTTCTAAGTTCCATAATTTACATACGTTCCACTCTCTCTGGGGCAATTCAACCTGTCCTGCTAACTGCAGTAGTTAAGCATAGTGAGGAATCTCCTGGAAGAAACAATATAACTATGGTAAGTAATTTTTTCTTTTGCGCCTCGAATGCTGTATGTGCAGTAATGCTTGGTAGTCCAGTCAAGGCATTTGGTCAGGAATCCCCACTCTCCAGAGCCCTGATGTGCTGAAGGCATCAGTGACAGCAAGGTTGTGTATGATATGCAGTGCTAAGATTACTGCACTCTTCCTCCACTAGCAGTTCTGCAGTTCAGGATCCAAATCCTCCGGGGGGTTGCAGAGACTGCAGAACAGATGATAACAGCGGGAGACTGGGTCACTGTCGAGCCAAAAGTAAGCTCCTACACTTTGGGGTGTGGGTTACTTTAAAAAAAAAAAAAAAAAAAAGTGAACATACACTGAATATGACCACTATCATAGGCAGGGCCCCGATTTTTCAGCGGCACATCGGAGCAAAGTTCTGCGGCAGGGTTCTCATTTGCTGCAGAACTTCTGTGGCACTCAACACCAATTTCTGCGGCAATTCTGCGGCACATTTTTACCCTTAATTTTTTCCTTTGTTTGTTTTTTTTGCCATATCTGACACAATGCACGCCAGAACACAGTCATTTTATGGGTGTTTGTCACCAAATTTTCAACATAGCCAGTTTAAGACCTCTGCTCATGAACAGTATCACTGTGATTTTATTAATCTGTCCGAACATTGATTTCAAGATAACGACTGCCATTCTGCGCCACAAGGGTGGAAACACATTTTGGGTGAGATATGAAAAATGACAGCTGTACTACTCATAAGACAGTGTGGTGAAATGGCAATTTTGAAACTCTGGAGTGAAAATATTGAAATTTCGCGAACTTACGAGCCTGCGTAGGAACTGCGCAATGCACGCTCGTTAAACAGTCATTTTTTGGAATTTTTTCACCAAATTTTCAACATAGCCATTTCAAGACCTCTGCTCATGAACAGTATCACTGTGATTTTATTAATCTGTCCGGAACATTGATTTCGCACACCGACTGTGCCATTCTGCGCTACAAGGGTGGAAACACATTTTGGGTGAGATGTGAAAAATGACAGCTGTACTACTCATAAGATAGTGTGGTGAAATGGCAATGTTGAAACTCTGGAGTGAAAATATTGAAATTTCGTGAACTTACGAGCCTGCGTAGGAACTGCGCAACACACGCTCGTTAAACAGTCATTTTTTGGAATTTTGGCACCAAATTTTCAACATGGGGGTTTTGGGCCCCCTTCTCATGAATGATGTCACTGTCATGGCGGTATTCGGTCCCGAAGGGTGATTTCGCAGTCACTGCGCGAAATCACCCTTCGAGCCCGAATAACGCCATGACAGTGACATCATTCATGAGAAGGGGTCCCAAAAACCCCATGTTGAAAATTTGGTGCAAAAATTCCCAAAAATGCCTGAGATATGCAATAAAGTTGAACCCCTCCTATCTAGCCCATTATACAGCTTACCGGCATTTCCTCAGTTCGCGGTCGCTTTGAAGAGTGCAGACGTGTTCCCGGTCCACCGAAGATCGTCGCGCCGGAGTCCGGAGGTAAGTATGGGGTGAGGGGGGTGTGGGGAGGCTGGGTGCGCAGTGGGTGGGTGCGGGATGTGGGAGGGGCTCGAGAGGCAGCGCTGGGACAGTTTTTGTTTTACAGGAAAAAAAAAAGACGTCACGGGACCACTTGCCACGCTGGGTGGGCTCCCAGCTTGGCACAACCACTTTGGAGGTGCCAGCCGACGGGATTGGGCACCTCCGCCGGCAAAAAAAAATAGGCATCGCTTTGCCATGCTGGGGTGGGCTCCCAGCGGCATATAAGCATTTGGAGGGATAGTGGAAGCCGACGGGCATTGGGCACCCCCGTCGGCAAATGAAGCGGACGTTTGTTCCGCGGGCGGCCGAATTCCGCGGGTGATGGCAAATTCCGTGGATATTTCCGCGGTTTGCCGCATCCGCGGAATCGCGGAAAACTCAGGGCCCTGATCATAGGGTATCATGTCACTAGATCTTCTCCCCACCCCCTGCTCCTCACTTAAACAGAAATCTTAAATGTTCAGAGCTATAAATCTGTGAAACAATCATGATGTATTTAAATTGAGTCTGAAAATACTTTGTTTAAATTGCTGTACATGTAAACGTTTCTCTGTTTTAATATTTTGTGTACAGTATATACACATATGTATGTAACTGTATTTTCGGATCCCCGATGTCCTTGGGGCTACTGGACAAACTCATTTTAAATTTAACAAAAAAAAAATCAAGCTGTCCTTGTAAATTCAGCACTATAATGAATTATACATTTATTTGAGAACGTTTGTATTGAGGACTATTGGCATTTTAATTTTTTATACTACAGCATGTGGTCATGTAGAAGCGTTTAATATAATCTTTCACTTAAAATGCTCCTCATTTGATTCATGCCCATATAAAGCAGGATGTTTTTTATAGTCTTACTGTAGCCTTAGGTGTGTGTAGAAAAACTTGTATTGGACACATATTATAACAACCCAGTGGTGACCCAAAAGAAGACATTTAAGATGAAGAGGTGAAATGTTGGATCTTATCTGTGTCAGTCTTCGCCATTCATCACATTTGAGTTCTGGCCAGAGGTCACCCTCAGGAGTTTTTTTTTTTTTTATTGGGCAGAGTCGGCACTGCCCATGAGACTACATCACTGTGGGCGCCACTGGTTGGTGTTAGGGTGTTGTTGACCTCCATTTCTTCATCTCCCGCTGTAGAGGTCTCACCTTTTGTGGAGCTGCAATCAACAACAGCCTTCTCGTTTTATCTGCCCATTCCACCCTACTCAATGCCGCTGTTGGTAAGACTGTTCCATTATTATTTTTCAGCAATGTCGAGTCTGTTTTTGAATTGTATTTCCGTCGATCATGTCTCAGTCAGAGGGCAAAAAATCGCTGAAATCATGGCGGTCCCCTATGTGTCGGTGCCTGTGTGGCCGCAAGTACTCCATTACTGACCAGCATGATTGTTGTCTTGCGTGTCTTGGCCCACTTCACGACATGGATTCGTGTGACACCTGCTTCTCCATGGACCATCATGTCTTCGAGCAATGCGCATGGAAAGTTGGACGAGCTTCGCCGACTTTCATGGGGACGGGCGCACATTCGTCGGGCCAAGCCACGGTCTCTCGGCCTTTCCTGCAGGTCCCATCCTGGTTCTATATAGACCGCGGAGGAGGGAGCTTCTGCTTCTAGTAGTCTCGCTGTCGCAGAAATCCTTTCCATGGTGCAGGGAGGCCCAGTCTGTTCCCCCTGGGGAGCGGGTGGGAGGCACTGCTCTGGCAGTCGCCCCTTCCGGGGCAAAGGCCCCCCCCCCCGTGTCGTTTCCTCAGGCTGGGAAGCCTGGGTCAGCACCGTCCTCAACGCCATCCTTTGGTGCCGTCTTGGGCCGCGACGCCATTCGCAACGCTGTGGGCCCTTATGGCACCATAGTCGGTGCCAGTCCACCGCTCGGCGCCGTCTCTGCTGTCAATGCCCTTCGCAGCGCCGATGGTGCTAACAGTGCCGTGGGAGGTTCTATGGCGCCGTCTTTGACCATTTCTCACCTCAGCACCCTTCACGGTGCCGTGAGGATCTCGGTGACAGCTGTGGTGCGGACATCTGGACTGGCGCCTCCTTCGGTCCAGATAGGAGTGAACATCCACGTATGGTCTGACACCAGACTTCGGTCGCTACCTCTTCGGAGACTGACCCCGAGTCTGGTTCGAACCGGCTGTCCGACTCTTTGGAGTTGGCGGCCCATGTGGACACCCTGGTAGTTTCCTTGGCTGACCAGAGCCAGCCTCCCTCTGAGGAGCGGGCAGTAGCCTCTGAGTCTAGGGTCAAGGGTGCTGACCAGCAGGCGGTAGTGCAGGCCACTGTTGCCCTGCAGCCAGGGCTCAGAGGGTTTTCTGCCCCCTCAGTTGGGTTACCCCCTCAGGTGGTATGTCTGGATCGCCCAACTTTAGGGCTGACCGGAGCACCCACGGGAGGGGAGGGTGCTACTCCCTGGGTGGTCCCCTCGGGGACTGACCAGGGTTGTCAGCTGCCTAGGCTGGTGTTTGCAAGGAGGAGGTCTCTTCCGGATTCCGAGGGGTCAGGGTTCAATGCGGTGACCCTTTTCTGGGACCCACCCGGGTTCGGGAAGGAGTCATAGTGCAGACCCCCATCCTTCCTTCTCGGTCTCCTCGAGAGGACCCTGTTCTCTGGAGGGAAGGGACTGTCCTTTTGGATTTTCACAGTCCTGGTCACCTCACAAGGGGGATTCTTCAGGGAACAGCCTAGGCAGTTCCAGTGTGGTTGATCAGCTGTCGGCTGTTGGGCTTTCCGGAGCTCCTGGTTTGCTCTCTTGCCCGGACAGAGGACAGTCACCTTCTGTTGTTGACTTAGTCCCTACTCCTCTGTCACCTTCTCCTGCTCTCCCAGGCATTCTTGGCCCTAGGAGACCTCTCTCCTGGGAGCAGTTCAGGGATGCGGCTGCTCACTTCCCTACATACGTCAGGTCTATGGACGAGCAGGTGTTCCACCCTCCCTCTGAGCAGCCAACCTCTGGATCTCCAAGGTCTTCTGCTTTCTCATCCTCCTGTTCTGGAGGAGAGGAGCCTTCTGTCCACATCTCCCCTGCTGCTGATCTCGTGGCATATCAGCGTTTCCTCGTGAGGATGATGGAAGACCTGCGTGTCACCCGGCCCACTCAGCATAATCCGGAGCATTCAACGCGTGCCTTCCTAGTGCGGCTACTCTTGTGGTGCCCACCTGGCCTGCTCCTTTCCAGGAGGAGTCATTGCAGTTCTGGCAAAGACCCTTTCCAGAGTCCCAGCCCCTAGGGATCTGAGCCAGCGGTATCATGACGACCCCCCCCCCGAGTCTCCAGGTCGTATACCTCATCCTCAGTCAGGACTGACGCAGCTGGACACTCCCGGTGGGCTTCACGCCCTCCACCGTGACTGGTCCCAGATCAAGATTCCACAGATTTTGCCTTCTGGGGGAGGAGGACCTTCTGCTCGGCTCGGTTGCTTCTTTCCGTTCAAACAGCATGAAGTCTTGCTGTATTCTGACATATGCAGCTAGCCCCAGCACTTGAACTGCCCCAGAGAGGAAAGAGTTAACTCTATGCATGAGCATAGAACGTTGAGCTCGAGCTCAGTTCAAACCTCTGCCTGCAGCACTTCAAAGTGTAACCGTCAGATTCTTTACTCCGGCTAACTGAACAGTTGCTCCGGAGATTGCTCCTTCACTTGCTCGGTTCTGTATAATCAGTCGGTTTAAATACCGTTTTCACTTTATTTTTTTCGGCTTCAAACCCCTGTCTGCAGTACAGTAAGTGTTGTAGGTAGTGGACTTTAGTTTCATTGTGGTAAATTCTGTGGAAATTGTAAAAACTTGTCGATCGGTTCGGTTTTGGAACCAATTATGTTAGGTTTATTTTATTTCCTATTTTTCTAGTACGAGGTACCGGTTCCTATCGGTTTCAAAAAAACAGAATTTTAAATGTTTTTTTCCACGACCTGTAACACAGTTGGTAACTGATAGGGGGGTCTTACCTGGCTTTTAAGCTATAAAGGGTAAGTTGTTAGCCTGGCCATGTCTGAGGAAACCCACAAATAAAAATGGGCCCACTGGGTTTCAACACTGTAGTGAGTGTGGGGATGCCTTTGCCAAGGCAGACCCTCACACCACCTGTGTTTATTTTCTGGGGTTTAACCACCTCGATTCAGACTGCCAAATCTGCGAGAACTTTCCGAAGGCCACCCTGGATAAGAGATTGCGTAGGCTCAGGGAAAAGGAGGCTGAGAAGTCCATTAATCCGGATGGCCAGCCCGATTCAGTTCCGACCGAACCTGAGGGAGTGCCCACTGATCTGGGCGATCCTCGGGCAAAAGGAGAGCCGATCCGGAGTGGTCGGTTCTGTTGAAGAAAAAGAGGAACTCAGCCGTTTCGGATCCAGAACCGCAACATCCAACTACTGAAGAGATAGCCAGGGTGATAAGCATTGTAGAATCACTCCGTCCGGTTCCGTCCGATCTGGCACCTCTCGGTAGGCGCTCAGTTCGGTCGATTCCCCCGGTTCCGGAATATTGTCCGGATGAGTTTTATGAACCAGAATAGGAAGGGGAGGAAGAGGACAACGACGATGATGATGATTGTGTGGAAGGTCTGGATGAGCCCATTGAACCAGACATCTCCTCAGACAGGCCTTCTAATGTTTCCCCTCCCAGGCTTTCTGAGTCCCCATCCCACTATTTGTTTTACAAAAAAGTGGCAGAGATCGTCCAGCTCCCTCTGGTTGAAGCTGTTGAGGAACAAGAGGAGCCTTATTTTGTATAAATGGTGGCCATCCCAGAGTCCTAAAGGCTGTCTATTCCCCTCCATAAATCTCTTGGGAAACGGACACAAAAAATTCTCCAAATACTAAATTCTTTACCTCCTGTGGATAAAAGAATGGACAGGAGGTACATGCTTTCAGGCTCAGGTACAGAGTTCTTGTTCCACCAATACAGCCATGTTGGGGTAGTGCAGGCTACAGCCTGTGACTAGGCTATCATACCTTTGGCTTCACACACCCCAGATAAAGACTCTAGGAAGGTGGATGCTGTGGCCAAAAAACAGTACTTTGCATCTTCCTTGGGACTCAGGCAGGCAAATTATATGGCCTACACAGCCAGATACCAGAAGTCCAGATGGGATACTGTTCTGGAACTGGCTAAACGGGCTTCCCCTCAGCTAGCCAAGGAGCTGGAGGAGGTGGCTGCTGATGGGATTGAGGCATCTAAGATTCAGTTTCATGCTGCTGTGGACTCAAATGATGTTTCATCACGAGTCATGGCTACTTCTGTGTCTCTTTGGAGAGTTGCTTGGCTCAGATGTGCTAGTCTCTCACAGGACACTCAGGCTAAGGCCATGGATTTCCCTATAGTGGGTAATTCTCTGTTTTGGGAGCAGACAGAGAATTACATGAAAAAGATGGATGAATACCGGACCACCTACAGGAGTGCACAGGCCAAGGAAAGGCAGGCAACTCCTCAGAAGCAGCAGCCTAGGGACAGGCCTTTTCACAGGCCTTTCTACCAGGCACAGGCCTCCTCTCCTTTTCCTTAGAGGGGGTTCTTCAGAGGGAGAGGCAGAAGGGGGATGAGCAGGGCTGCATCCTCCTCTCAGTCTAAGGCTCCTGCCAAGCAGACACCCTGATGTGTCAGCCCGAGTCAACTCCCCTATTCCAGTAGGAGGCATGCTGGGTTGCCACTTCCAGGCCTGGAAGTCTGTTACCTCAGACAAGTGGGCCCTGAAGGTAGTAAGCCAGGGACTGGACCTCAGCTTCAAAACATTTCTAAAACTGAGGGTCAGGTCTCTTCCACCTGCAAACATCTCCGAAACCATTGCCCTAGAGGCAGAGGTTTCCTCTCTGTTGGCTCTCAGAGCCATATAGAGAGTTCCTATTCTACACAGGGGCAGGGGTCTGTACTCCAGATACTTCCTTACCCCAAAAAAGGCAGGGGAGTAGTGGCCCATCCTAGACCTAAGATATTTAAACAAGCACCTTGTCAAGCCAAGATTCAAAATGGTGACTCTTGGAGTAATTCTTCCCTCTCTGAGGCCAGGGGATTGGTTAGCCTCCCTGGACCTCAAGGATGCCTACTTTCACATCCCAGTCAGGTGCTCCCACAGAAAGTACCTCAAGTTCGAGTTGCCTTCAGGTCATTATCAGTTCAGAGCAATGCCCTTCTGCCTAACATCAGCTCCAAGGATGTTCACAAAGTGCCTAGCAGTAGTAGTGGCTTTTCTCAGGAGACAGAATATCTGAATTTTTCCATACCTGGATGACAGGCTCATCGTGGGACAGTCTCCAGACCAAGTCAAGTCAGACCTGCACGTAACACAACAGTTACTCACTTCCCCTAAGGTTCCTTCTCAACCTACCAAAGTCAGTTCTCAAACCAGTGCAACTCCTTACCTTCATAGGGGTAGAGTTGGATACTGTCCAAGCAAAGGCATTTCTTCCCTTGGTAAGGGTGAAGGCCCTTACAGACCTTGCTTCTTCCTTTCACCTTCGGGTGTCTCGACCAGCAAGACGTTACCTTCAGCTCCTGGGCCATATGGCAGCCTCCACTGCGGTGGTACAAGGAGCCAGATTTCAAATAAGGGACATTCAGTTCCATCTGAGGTTATTTTGGTCCCAGAAAAAAGATCTTTCAACCAAATTGATTCCAGTGACTCAGACTCTGGTCCAAGCTCTCCAGTGGTGGTTGAATCAGGACAATCTCAGACAGGGAGTCCCATTCATCAGTCAGACTCATTCAGTGGTGTTAACCACAGATACTTCTCTCCTGGGCTGGGGAGCTCACTAAGGAGCTCTCATAGCACAAGGGATGTGGTTCCCTCAGGAGTCCTTTCTTCATATCAATCTTCTGGAACGCAGGGCAGTATTCCTAGCTCTCCAAACCTTCTTGGACTCAGTAAGGAACAAGGTGGTTCAGGTCAGGACAGACAACTCCACCACCATGTGGTACATCAACAAGCAGGGAGGCACTCGGTCTACGGCCTTGTGCACAGAAGCCATGAAATTATGGTTTCTGGCTTATTCCCTGCAGGCGTTTCTGTTAGCAGTCCATCTTCCAGGAAAGGACAATGTGCTAGCAGATGCTCTGAGCAGGATATCTCAGAGCCATCATGAATGGTCCCTGGACCCCTTCATATTGAAAGTAATTTTCTCAAGGTGGGGCACTCCAGAGATAGATCTCTTTACAGCCCCAGACAATCATAAACGTCCTCTCTTCTGTTGCAGACCCCCAGTCATAGGTTCAGTTACCCTGGATGCTCTGGTTCTGGATTGGGAGGGGAAATTCCTGTATGCCTTTCCTCCCTTTCCTCTGTTGTTCAAGGTTCTGGTCAAGATAAAGTCACAGTCATGCAAAGTGATCCTGATTGCACCAGACTGGGCCAGACAGCCTTGGTATTCTCTGTTGATGTCCCTAGCAGTCCATCTTCCCTTATCTCTTCCCATGAAGCACAATCTGTTAACCTCCTCTCAGGGAAGGATATGGTACCCCAACCTTCTGTCTCTCATCCTCAAAGCTTGGTTCTTGAAGAGTTAGAGTATGCAAGTCTGCATCTGTCTCAGGGGGTTCTGGATATTCTTAAAGCCTCTCGAAAACCTGCCACCAGAAAAACCTATAATTCCAAATGGAAAAGATTCAGCATTTGGTGTTCCAATAGGGATGTCCTACCAGATACTACTGATTTGGCTACAGTTCTGGATTATATGGTTCATCTTAATGGCTTAGTTCTCAGGCCAGCCACTCTGAAAGTGCATCTAGCAGCTGTCTGTGCATTCCTGTCAGTGGGGAAGGTTCCTTCCCTGGCATCGCATCCTGTCTTCTGGAAGTTTAAGGGTTTAGTCCACACCAACCCTCCCTTTAGGGACCCTATTCCTGCCTGGGATCTTAATATTTGCATTGCTCAGCTCATGCAACCTCCTTTCCAGCCTTTGACTTCAGCAGAACTCAAGTACTTGACTTGGAAACTGTGTTCCTGGTAGCTATCACATCTGCCAGGTGTATTAGTGAAATACAAGCTCTGTCAGTGGAGCTGGATTTTCTCTCTTTTCACAGAGATAAGCTGGTCCTTAGAACCAATAGGAGGTTTTTACCCAAAGTGGTCTCAGATTTTCATCTGAACTAGTCTATGTCTCCTCTTGTATTTTTCACTGATCATTCTTCTTCAGGAGACAGAAGATTACACAGTTTGGATGTTGAGAGCACTTAGCTACTACATAGAACATACTAAGGCACTGAGGTTTGACTGTCTTCAATTGTTTCTTACTTATGGTGAAGTAGGAAAGGGTAAACCTGCTACTAAGAGAACTGTTGCCAGGTGGATTGTCTTTTGTATACAATTCTGCTATGAAAAGCTAGGCAAAACACTTCCCCCCAGGCCTGAGGGCTCATTCGACTAGGGGTTCAGCTGCTTCCCTGGCTGCTGCCAGGGATATACCTTTATTAGAGATATGCAAAGCAGCCACCTGGAAAACTGTCCATACCTTCACCAAGCATTACTCTCTGGATGTCCAGGCTAGGAGTGATGCTAGCTTTGGAGCAGCAGTACTGCAGAGCCTATTCCCAAAACAGGTTTGGTACCCCCCCTCCATGGCGGTACTGCTTGGTAGTCTGCATATGTCAGAATACAGCAAGACTTCATGTTGTCTAAGGAAAAAAAATACTCACCTTAGTAATTGTGTTTCTTCTAATGGAGTCTTGCGGTATTCTGACCCCCTCTTCCCTCTCAGAACCTGTTTTTGGGACGTGGGCTGGCAGGTACAGAGTTGCACCTCAGGGGTGTACTTGGCACCCCCTTATTAAAGCATAATGGATTTATTATTATGTTGTTTTTGGTAGCTGTATGTGTTGGTTCACTACCTGGTTATTATTTTGGGTTCTCGACTTGAGTCTTTTAGGGGACCCAAAAATGTATTGCCTTTTGGATATCTTCTTTACAGTTTCCACTTAAAGTAGAATAGTTAGTTAGTATTGCTTGTAAGAATCTGACGGTTACACTTTGAAGTGCTGTAGACAGCGGTTTGAACCGAGCTTGAGCTCAACGTCCTATGCTCATGCATAGAGTTAACTCTTTCCTCTCCGAGGTAGTTCAAGTGCTGGGGCTAACTACATATGTCAGAATACAGCAAGACTCCATTAGAAAACACAATAATTAAGGTGAGTAATGTTTTCTTTCTGCTCATCAGGCCCACTATGCTACCTATGATAGGTTTCTGTGGTCCAGGCTAGGTCAACTCCTAGCCTCTATGCCTGATTTGGAGGTAACCAGACAAGCCATTGTGCACTCTGCACGTGGCCTGGAGCTAGCAAGGCACCATGCAAGGGCATCTAACGACACCAATGAGGTAGCTTCCAGGGTCGTAGGGACAGCGATCTGCACTAGGCAGATGGCATGGCTGCATCTTTCCGGTTGTCACCTTGGCCCGGGGAGGGTGATTTCCTCCGTGTACCAGAGAACCCACCTTTCTCCGGTGAGTGAGGCAGCGTGCCTGTTGGGGCAACCTCCTGCCCCCTCCGGGGTCCTGTCTCACTCTCCCCAGTCTCAAGCCTCGCCAGGCCCATAAAGGTTCTCCCTCTCAGTGTTTTTCCCCCACTGGGAGCTAAGGGACTTAGTATTTTAGGGTCTAGGGCCCCCTTGGGGGGGTGAGTGGGCTCGGTACTCACCCAGATGTGATAGTGAAGGTTGACACAGATAAGATATGAAAATTACGTACCTACCGTAATTCCTGATCTTTCTGTGTATCTTCACCATTTATCACAAATCCCACCCACCATCCCCCTGAGACCTCAGTCTCTGGGTCCCCCTCCCTCTGTGTGCCCCCTCCCCCTTCCTTTCCGCTGGTCAGGAGTGGAGTGACCTTGTACACAGGGATTTTGACCTTGTGATAGGAGGGGAGAGGGCACTTCTCTCCTCAGTACCTCTGCTCCACCCCTTTGGGGTGGGGTGTGGTGGTTGCCTTTTCTTCTCTTCTTTTTCTCTCTCTCTCGCTCTCTCCCCTCTCTCTCTCGTCCTCTATCCTCCTCTGTTCTTGTCCTTAGGGACTCACCCCTCAAATTAATTTAGGAAACTTATTGTTCTAGGAGCGTGGATATGTTGTTCATCCACACTCTCTGGCCTGTCCCTTTCCCCTTTAAATTCACCAGAAACTGTTCAAGCTGGCTCCTCCCACCCACCCGGGTGGTAAATACCTCAGCTCCGCCCCATGACACCAGATCTTCCTTTCCGCTGGAAGATTCAGGTTCCCTCGTGCTACTGCTGCAGTTCGTAGGCCCCAGATTCTCAACGACGGTTTTCACCACAGTCGCTTTCTTTTAAACTCATCAGAGTTTACAGTACCGATCCGAGCGCATCGGACATGGAGGACAAGTCGTCCCCCGGATTTCGCCGGTGTCCTTGCGGACAGAAAATATTGCGCACCGATCCCCACCTCTCGTGTGTCTACTGCTTGGGTGTCGTACATGACACCACCTCTTGCACCATCTGTCTGGCCTTCCATCCCAAACTAGACCTCCTGATCAACGAGGCCAAATCGGAACTCGTGCCCTCTCAGGTGATGGGCTTCATCAGGGCAGAGCTCGACTCTCGTCAAGCCAGAGCTCGGCTCCCGGCGGACAGAGCGGAGGTTCTCTCCTCCTTTGCCCAGTCATTTCTGGTTGGGCACTTGCACCCTGCTTGGGACTTTCTGCGCTTTCTGGGCTACATGGCGGCATGCACCTCAGTGGTCCGTTGGGCCAGGTGGCGCATGCACCCCCTCCAATGGGAGATGGCTGCCCAGTGGACTCAGCGATATGGTCACCTCAACCAGCTGATCACTGTAACCCAAAAGATGTGGGACGCTCTCCAATGGTGGACTGTCCCAGACCGACTGCAGGAAGGAATCCCACTTGTCTGCCCCGAGCCAACGGTCGTCCTTACGACCGATGCCTCTCTCATGGGCTGGGGAGCCCACATGGGGGACCACAGGGCCCACGGGTTCTGAAACCCCGAGGAGTCCCAATGCCACATCAGCCTGTTGGAGCTCAGAGCAGTCAGAGTGGCGCTGTCAGCTTTCGCTCCTCAGCTCCGGGGTGAAGTGGTTCAAGTCCAGACGGACAATACCACGACCATGTACTACCTCAACAAACAGGGCGGCACGCATTCCCATCTGCTGTGCAGGGAGGCGCTCCGCATCTGGACCCTTGTGAGCCGGTTGGAGGCGGATCTCCTAGCCATTCATGTGGCAGGAGTCTCGAACCAGCTGGCAGATGCTCTCAGCCGCATAGGCCGGACATCCCACAATTGGTCTCTCCATCCAGAGGTAGCTTACAGTCTGTTCTCCTGTTGGGGAAAACCGTTGGTGGACCTGTTTGCCTTCAGGGAAAACACCAAGCTGAGGCTGTACCATGCCCGCCCCCCTCAGCAGGGCTCGCTGCAGGTGGATGCCTTCTCGAGGCCGTGGACCCCAGGCCTCCTCTATGCCTTCCCTCCATTTCCCTTGCTCCACAAGGTGCTTCTCAAGGTGAGGAGGGACAAAGTGAAGGTGATTCTGGTTGCCCCAGATTGGCCCCACCAGTTCTGGTATCCAGATCTCCTCTGCCTCAGCTGCAGGGCCCCGGAGCGGCTTTGTACACGCCTGGACCTGATGTCATTGAACCAGGGAAAGGTCTTCCATCCGGACCTTCAATCCCTGCACCTCACAGCCTGGTACCTGAGCAGCTAGAGTTCCAGGCTCTGGGTCTTTCCAAGGATGTCTACACTGTGGTGGAGGCATCTCGTAAGGAATTGACCAGGAAATGTTATGCCTTCAAATGGAAAAGGTTTTCCATTTGGTGTTAGGGTAAGAGTCTGGACCCCTTACCCTGCTCTGTGGCTAACATTTTAGACTACCTTTGGTCTCTCTCTCCAAAGGGAGTCTACGGTCATCGACCCTTAGGGTGCACCTGGCAGCCATTTCTGCTTACCGGGCGCGGGTCAGTCAGCCGACATTGGCACAGGAGACAGTGGTCGGGTGCTTTTTCAAAGGCCTGGATCACATAACCCCTTCGGTGCGTGAACCTCCACCTCCGTAGGATCTCTTGCTGGTTTTGGCAAAGCTCATGGGCAAGCCATTCAAACACATGCACAGGTGTGAGCTCTCACACTTGTGGAAGACTGCCTTCCTGGTGGCTATCACGTTGGCCAGAAGGATAGGGGAGCTCCAGGCACTGTCGGTGGACTCCCCTTATCTGGTCTTTCACAGGGACAAAGTTGTCCTGCGCCCCCAGCCGAAATTCCTTCCGAAGGTGGTGTCAGAGTTTCACCTTAACCAGGTGTTGACTCTGCCGGTATACTACCCTAACTAAATCTCGGACGCCGAGTACAGGCTCCATACTCTGGACCTTAGACGTACGCGCTCCTATTATAAGGAGAGGACGGCGGAAATTTGTGGAGAGGTTCGCCAGCTGTTTGTCACCTACGCTGAAGCCGCTTCTGGCAGACCTGCAGCGAAGCGGACCATTGCTAGATGAATTACATCATGCATAGGTCTATGCTATGAATTGGCGGGCAAGGAGCCTCCCAGAGGGCTGAGAGCTTATTCTACCCGCCATACAGCTGCATTGGTGGCTGCTTTCAGGGACATCCCTATCCAGGAGATCTGTCTGGCTGCCACCTGGAAGTCAGCAAACACCTTTATTACCCACTACCACATCGACCTTGAGTCACGCTGGGATGCTAGTTTTGGGGCCTCGGTTCTTCAATCTCTGTTTTCTAAATAGGGGATGTGCGCCTTGCCTCCCTCCTCCCAGAGAACTGCTTGGAGTCTGCCAGAGTGTGAATGAACAACATATCCATGCTCCTAGAACAACAGGTTACTCACCTGTAACAGTAGTTCTAGGAGTGGTATATGTTGTTCATCCACACGCACCCACCCGACCTCCCCGGCTTTAGGCGCACCACCTTGCTTCCAGCAGGCTAAGGTCTGGCGTCATGGGGTGGAGCCGAGGTATTTACCACCCGGGTAGGTGGGAAGGGCCAGCTTGAAGACTTTCCGGTGAATTTAAAGGGGAAAGGGACATGCCAGAGAGTGTGGATAAGCAACATATACCACTCCTAGAACTACTGTTACAGGTGAGTAACCTGTTCTTTCTCACCTTCCAGATATGTGGTTTTGGGGGGAAGGGGCCTGTATCCCTGTCCCTTTCTTCCAGAATAGCCGCTTCTGCTCATGTCTGAGTTCTTGCCAGTGATTCTGTGCCTTGAATTCTGGCAATTCAGCCTTCTGGCTACTCCTTCACAGTTCCTATACAGTCTGGAGACAGTCAACAGTTCAGGGTATGTCCTCCCCCTCCCCATTTCTAGTTTTTCCCTCCCTCTTCCCTCTCCTTTTCTGCTTCCAGAGATTGGGGCTCTTCCCAATCCCCTAGTTTTTCTCAGTCTCCTTCTGTCCTCTCCGTTGTTTATTTCTCCTTTTAGTTTGTATATCTTTTCCTTTGACTGTCCCTTGGACTTCCTTGTCCCTCCCTCCCAATGCTTTCTTACTCTATGGCGACTCAGAACTGACGGAAGGGGAGGGTAGGGTCGACGACACCTAACTGCCAACCAGCGAGCGCCATGCGGTCACGTCGTCTTGAGGGTAGTGCTGTCGGTCGTCGACTCCATATCCAAAAAAAAAAAAAAGCTCTCGAGGGTCATGATCTCCGCCAGAACCCAAATGATGAATGGTGAAGATACACAGAAAGATCAGAATTACGTGTGTACGTTAATTTAAATTTTTCGTTAAACATTCTATAAATGAAAATTTTATTCATTGGAAATTTGTTTTACCAGGTAGGCAAAAATTTAAAGAAGTGTTTTCAGTGGTGACATGGGGGCTTGTACTGAAAGTAAAATGACCAGTTATAGTTTGTTCATGCAACCAAAATTGGAAAAAGCAAAACAAAATTAGAAATAGCAGTGTTGTGTTTTTGAATCAACTGTAAATTTACTTACACATCAGCTTATTTTCTTGAGTCTAATATGCAGCATATAGTATAATGAGAATCTGTGTACTACACCATGTGCTGTAATTTGAACATAATATATACAGTGCAGTCTCTTATCTGTAATATCAGTATTGCATAGATGACTGATAGCTTCCACATAAGCAGTAGCTCCATGCTGCAGCAGCAGCATTGAGGGAATTACTGTAACTGTATCTAGTAAAGTGGCTTGCACTGGGTTGGTGGTGCTCAATGACAAAAAATCAAACATGTATCCACACAAGTCAGGCACTCACCACCTCCAAATCAAGGACTCTGGCTCTAGTGAAATGACATAGTCATTTATTAAATAGAGCAAATGCCGGCCTAGCCTGATGCATTTCAGAATATAATTTCTTTTGATAAAGTAATTTTATTCCGAAGCACGTCGAGCTAGGCGACATTACTCTGTTTAATTAATGACTGTGATTTCACATTCACTGGAGCCAAGTCCTTGATTTAAGTGTGGTCTCTATTATATGAAACGTCATATAAAGTGGGCTTAAGAAATTGTGGTCTGCAGTTGGCTGACACGCCTCACATGACAGTGCGTCGATTTCCCCATACAAAAATGGCTGTGTAAGCAAACTTCTAATGTTATCAAAACACGAGGGATCTGCTGCCGGATCATGGAGCAGTTTTGGGATTATATTGCTTTGTTTGACTTTGAGCCCACTTGTAGTTTATGTAAGCAGTAATCTTCTACAGGGCATGCATTCCTAGAGAATTAATGCATGCCCCAGGTAAATTTGAAGGCATGAGGCCAAAGGCTGAGTGAGTTTCAGTGCATCTGGGAACTGCAGCATTTCTCAAGAAGCCTACACTCTGGAGTGAGTTACTGTGCTTATAAAATGAAGAGGGGGGACATTTTTTTCTCTGAATGGAAAAAGGTTTTATTTTCCTGTAGTTAGGTTGTTGCTTGGTAGAATACACATTTGATAATAAAGGCGGAGTACCATTCAATTAACTTGGAAAGTGCATTTGTTTTGAAAACAAAATGTGCCCCGTTACAGGTTTGTATGTTTAAAAAGTGAAAACGTATCATTCTAATGGAAAAAGGTTTTCATTTAGATAGGTTGTTGGCAGTAAAATTAGGATATGTTAGTTAAGAACTGTGCCAGTATCAGAGATTAATTTATATTCAGGTGATATGTTTAGGACTAGTGAAGTTGCTAGGATTCTGAAGACCATTTTATAATTACTGTTATACTCAGACTGAGAATATTCATTAATATTTGTAGGATTCACAATGCACTTAAAGGGATCCCCGATGACAGGGATGGCTTATTTGACACCATTCAACGTGCTAAGAACCACTATCAGAAGAGGGCATACCAGTGTATTAAATGCATGGTTGCTCTGTTCAGCAATTGTCCTGTGGCCTACCAGATCCTACAGGTAACTTTTGCACTACATTATTCCATTTTCTTTAAGTTATATTCCTTGGAGTATGAAAGCATTCATCATATTTTTTAAAAAACACATTGACACAATTTGTACTGTGTGCCATACGTTAAAGCATTAGTTTCACACTCGTGGTGAACTTATGAAACAGCCTGCCAGTGGAGACAGTGGGCCTGAAGACAGTACAGGCCTCTATGGTTTGCCTGGACAAATATCTGCTTACCAAGGGCATCTGGGTACTAGATTGGGTAGTAAACCTTTTAAGGTTAGTACACGTTAACGCAACATGCTTGTTCTATAAGTTTATAGGTGCTCCAAGATATGTCGCTTATTGTATGAGTGTCATTTTGTGTAGTGTGGGCAAGAGGACAGTGAAGCCGAGGAATTCTGCTGCCCAAACAGTGTGAGATGATGCTCTTATACGGTGAGACACTTTCAGGGCGCACCTGTAATCTTATAAATGACTAGAGTCAGCTAGACTGATTGATAATACGTTTAGCATGTTTTATGTCAGTACAGGGAGAGCACAGGGGTGCGCCCTCCATGGAGTACAATAAGGACATTTAAGTGATTTTTAGTATACAGTAGACTTCCAATTATGACAAATCAAGGCCACTGCTCAACCAACAAGGTCATTAGTTTAGCGGTGGCCTTGATTTGTCATAATTGGAACTCTAAAGTATACTAAAAAGCACTTTAAAGAATTCCCTATTTTACCGTATGGAGCGCGCCTTCACACTCTCCCTGTAGATACATCATACAACGTGCTAGCACGGGGGCGTGTCTCTGATACGCTGCATTAGATTTGGCCAGGTAAGCTTCTTTAGATGTTTGGTGGTGTGGGAGTTTTGAAAGAGTAGAAATGTGTGTTTTTTATTTAAAAATGGGAATGGAGCCCCCCCCCCCACTTCAGACATGGTACATTCTGCTTAAACATTGCTGCACAGAGCGAAAACGGTATATAGAATAAATGGTTCAAATCACGTAAATGATATAGTTACCTGTTTCTGAAGCAGTGGTAGACATGATGGCTCTGTGGTCCCTTCCAACCTTAAATTACTTTGACAGATTTTAATTTGGTGTGCAGTTTGTAATCTTCCTAGACTCTAAGTCTTCACCATTTGTTCACACTTCTGGGTTCTAGCTGGAGGCACTAGGACCCTGCAGGAGCCAAAAATCTTCAGCTGGGCCAGCGTCTGGATAGGACCGCACGTGCGCAGCGCCGCAAGACTGGCTTGCGCCATACAGGCTATGTTGGCATCGACCCACCAACCACCTGAGTTTCTTTTTTCCCCCGGCGTTGAGTGCGCTTCAGTGACGACGTCACTCACCCGCCAGGAGTCAGATTTCTACATCTGTACGACAGCAGCGTTTATTTTTATTTCAAATTTTAGTGTTTCTTTTCCAGGAAAAAAAAAAGAGATTTATTATCTTTCTTCAGCCCTTCCAATCGAATGAGTCGACCATGGATGGGGATGGAAGGATGGGCTTTGTCTGTTCCACCGCACTCTTAGGAGATTGGAGTCCGACCACTGGCAGTCCAGTGTTTGGGAGGGAGGACAGGCCTCCCGTAGACACAGAAAGAAGGAGGCCCGTTCCCGATCCATGTCGGGGCCCTGTCACCACTCTACCTCAAGTTCTTCTTCTTCCCATTGGAAGAAGAAGAAATGGTACTGCTTGAGGTCACCCTCTAGTATATAGGCTCAGAGTTCAGTAGTCGAACGCAGCAGGCCGTCCCTGGTTTCCCCCCCCCCCCGGCTCCCTGGTGGCCTCCACGCTTGATCACCCTGTCACTCGTCACCAGATCCCCCTCTGTCCTTTGGCAGGGTTTCCTATGGGCAGTTTCACCATTAGGCTGCTCTTACTGAGCAATGGGTACAGCGTCTGTCCCGGTTGCCCCTCCCCGCTGATTCAGTCCCAGGGAACTCGGGCTTAGGGGTCTTGAAGTCACAGTTGGGACCTTAGGGGCACAGTGCACATGCGGGGCCGGCAAAATACTTTTTTTCCTTGCCAGTATCAATGCCACCAATGCCAGTTCCATGTTCCCATCCCCCTCTTGCTATTTCCTTGTAGGTGCTGGCACAGGTACCACTTCCTACCTCTTTTCTTTCTTCTAAGTCTATTCTAGATTTGTGGGTGGCGCCAAAGTTGGTGCTGTGTTCAGTGGCGTCTTTTCATGGGACGACACCAGGATCCATGGTACAGCGCTGCAACCTGCGACACCAGAAGGTGGTGTCGGGCACAGTGCCGGGATAGTTGGAGCTAATTTCGGAGCGGGATCCGCAGCGCCAGGTCTGTTGCCTACCGTGATATCCTGTTCATCCTTTGCCCAGACCAGGTTGAGGTGTTTTGAGGGCAGCCCCCGCTCCCTCTGGTAGTTATCTAGCACAGGATGAGTCTGACCTTAATTTGTTACTTTCTGAGCAGGGCGATGAGGACTCCTTCTACAGTTTAGAAGACAATCCTCTCCCTGCTGAGGCTCCAGTAGAGGACCTCTCTTTCCAGTCTCTGCTTAGGAATATGAGGGCAACCCTGGATTTACAGACTTTGTCTGTGCATCCAGGCAGGCTTATGCGCTTGCAGTGGCTCCACGTTCCTGATATTCCAGTGAATCTTACGCCCCCAGTCCCCCTACCCTTCGAGACTCTGTCTGAGGCGGAGTGGGCCAGACCCACTCTTATTCCTTCCATTTGCAAGTCCATAGATGGGAAGTGTATTCCTCCTAAGGACAGGACAATTCTAGCCTCTCGGCCCTTCGCAGAATTGCTGGTCATCTTTGCTGAAAATGACAAAGCTGTCCTTCCACAGGAAGTATCACCTCGTCCTCTTAATAAGGAGTCCATAAAATGGATACCATCGGGAAAAAGAGTATTCGCTGCTGCAACCTTGGGCATGTGTATTGCTAGCTGTCAAGGAAATTTATCCCAAAACAAATATGTCCTGTGAGCCTCCCTTAAGTCACTGGTGGAGGCCCTTCCAGAGTCTGACTCCAGGTTGCATCTTTTGCAAACCGTCGCCAGAGGGATAGAAACCAATAGACACCAGCTTAAGGCCGCCATGGATGCTTACAACACAGCATCCCTAGCGGCAGCTGCCGGGATCTGTATTAGGAGACATTCCTGGCTTAGGACGTCTGTTTTTAACCCCGATACACAACAGTAGGTTATGAATGCCCCCTTTGATGGTACATACCTGTTCTAGGGACATGGATATGTTGTTCATCCACACTTATTGGCAGGTTCCTTGCCGCTTTAAATCTTGCCGGAAGGTCTTCAAGCTGGCTCCTCCCACCCACCCGGGTGGTAAAACTCTCGGCTCCGCCCCATGACGCCAGATCTTCCTTACCGCTTGGAAGCTCAGGTTCCCTCCTTTACGCTCCGCATATAAGACTGGTTCCTAACTCTTCGGTTTTCCAAAATTAATCTTTAAGGTTTTCTAGACTTTGGTCAACTGTCTTTCCCTCGCGGCTGCGATGGACCAATCGACTCGGGTTTGGAGGCGCCCATGCGGGTGAAGATGTCTCAGGCGGATCCGCACTCCACGTGTCTGTTGCTTGGGCCTTGAGCACGACCGCCCAGGCTGCGACCTGCTCTTCTTTCTCGGCCTCGTCCTGGAAGACCGTGCCGCCCGTCTGCAACTTGGGCGACCCGAAAAGCGTTACCCTCCGGTAAAGTTGAAAGAGGCCCGGTTGGCGGTTTCCGTGGCAGCGGGCTCGGCGGATCAGCTAGAGCAGATGATCGCCCTCGAAGAGGAGGCGGCGCGGACCACATCTTCCTCGGCCGCGGCATTTATCCCGCTCTCCCTGGGATCCTCATATTCTGCTTCCTTTAAGGAGCTTTGTCTGTCTCTCTCCACCAAGGGAGAGGGACCTTCCTCTCGGTCCACAAAGAAGAAGGACAAGGGTAAGTCCGTCCGTCGACACTCTTGGGAGCGGGAGAGGTCCCCACCCGGCGGTCGACCATCGACTTATGTCGATCCTTGACCACTGGCTTCACGGTGTCCCGTCAGGTCAGTTGACGAGACTCTCTGCCTTGGCCGAGATTTTTCTTGACCCGTTGGATGGGTTGTCGACCGCCGGCCAAAATCCTCTCCGGTTCCCCGGTGGTGGTTGAGGATCCCGTGGGCTTACCAGTGCCTCCGGTTCCGGAGCCCTTGGGTGTTCCTTCCGAGCCGAAGGGAGGGCGGGTTTCCCGCGCTCCTTCCCTGCACCTTCCTCGGAACAGCCGAGGTTCTCGGTCTCTGACTTCTTCGTGGTCCAGCCGATCCCGCCACCAGAGACGGTCTTGGCGCCGCCGCTCGTCTTTGTCCTCTTCCTCGGACGAGGGGAGGCTTCGATGCAAGTTGCGTCGACGATACGAGGACCTCGTGGCAACAGCTTCTGCTGGCCGGGAACAAGCCGACGACGTCGCCTTCTCCGGCCATTAAGTGGCTGTCACCGGAGCGGCCGAAGCAACCCCTCGCTTTAGCCGAGGCACCTGTTTCCAGGCCTGTTGCTTAGCCGAAACCAGCTGTTCCACCGATTAGGGTGGAACCTCCGCCTCCATAGCCGTTGTTTGGGGCTCCGACCAAGAACTCTCGGTCGGCTCAGGGTTTACCTCATAGGCTGTCGGTCACCCTTACTCCCGATCGCCCTCGGCAGGTAGAGGGTGGCTGAGGCCCGAGGCAGCTCTTTGTGGACTCTTCCAAGTCCGACGACGATTCCTCTCTCTTCTCCAGGCGAGTGGACTTGGAGTCCTCTGGAGGTCAGTCGCTGGATGATAGCCCTTCGTCCTTTCTGGGTTTGCTTAGGCTCATCTTGGAGTCCACCGGGATGCAGCTCGAGCCGTATCCAAGCGGGCCAAGTATCCCCTCATGGAGATATTGGACCGAGGGGATTCTCCTATGGAGGCCTTTCCTGGGGCCGAGGCCATTGTGGGCCCGGCCTTGGAGCTCTGGCAGCGCTCTGCTTCCTGCCCTGCGCCTTTGGCCAGGATGGCCAGGAAGTATGCGGTCCCTACCGGTTCCCTGTCCGGTTTCTCAGAACACCCCTCAGCCGAGGGGTTAGTTACCGACAGTGTTTTCCGGCGTGCCGGAAATGCTAGGGACGTGGACAAACCTCCCAACAAGGAGTCCAAGAAATTGGACTATGCCGGGCGAAAAGTCTACGCTGCGTCCTCCCTTGGCCTTCGCCAGGCCAGCTCGGCGATGCTTATGGCACATTTCTCCCATGCCCTGTTGGGCTCCCTGGATGAGGTAGTCCCTCATCTCCCGGCTGACCTGCAGACTACGGTTAGGCAGGTGCGGGACCAGGGCAGGGCAGTGGCAAAGCAGCAACTTCAGACTGCTTTGGACATTGGAGACTCCTGCGCCAGGTCAGTCGCGGCCGCAGTGGCTATGTGCCGTCGGGCATGGCTGAGGATATCCACCTTCACGGCGGATACCCAGCACAAATTGGCGGATGTCCCCTTCCTGGGGACCGACCTCTTGGCCCTGGAGTGGAAGGCCACCTCCAGAGGATCGAAAAGTCCAATGCCACCTTGGACTTGGTCTCATCCACTCAGAGGGACAAGGGCCGCAGACCGCAACTCACGTTTCGTCTGGCTCCGCGCCCCCGCACATCCGGCCTAGCAACATCAGGGCCAGCAGGCTCGCGCTTAGCGTCCCAAACCCAAGCCCACGGCTTCCTCCTCCAGGAAGCAGGGAGGTAAAGGCCCAGGTGGTACCTCAGCCGGTCCCTCCTCCAAGCCTGCACAGGGACGGGTTGAGGGGTGTCGCCCCCAACCTCGTCACCTCACCCCAGGTTCCCCCCGTGGTGGGATGGCTCCGGTACTTCCTTTCCGCCTGGTCTGCTATTACCACAGACCGGTGGGTGTTGGAAGTGGTAGGAAAAGGCCTGCCCTGGAGTTCGAGCAGGCCCCGCCCTTCAGAGCCATCGCCCCAAGGGGGGCCTCGGGGTCCGCAGCCTCGCTGTCGGCTCGTTGAGCCGACATCGCTCTGCTCCTCGAAAAAGAGGTGATCAGAGAGGTGGCGGACCCTCCCTCAGACCTGGGGTTTGTATCCAGGTACTTCCTGGTCCCAAAACGGATGGGGGGCTGGCGCCCCATTCTCGACCTACACGACCTAAACAAGTTGCTAAGGTCTCGAACTTTCAGGATGGTTACTCTGGCTCAGATAATACCATCCTTGGAACGCGGCGTGTGGTTCTGCTCTCTGGACCTGCAGGACGCGTTTTTTCACGTCCCTATCCGTCCGTCTCACCGAAGGTTCCTTCGCTTTCGCGGAGGGATCCCTTTACGAGTTCCTAGCCATGCCCTTCGGCCTTTCTCTTGCTCCCAGGGTCTTCACCAAATGCATGGCAGTGGTGACAGCATTCCTGAGGCGCCGAGGGGTCCGGGTGTACCCTTACCTGGACGACTGGCTGATAGCAGCCCCCTCCAGACAGGAGGTGGAGCGTTCCAGAGATCTGGCCCTCCAAGTCTGCTCTCAAATCGGCCTCCTCATCAACGAGGCCAAGTCGGAACTCGAACCGAAGCAGGTGATTCTCTTCATCGGGGCAGAGCTCAACTCTCTTCGAGCCAGAGCACGGCTCCCGGCGGACAGGGCCGAGGTTCTTTCCTCCTTTGCCCGATCATTTCTGGTTGGGCAATTGCGCCCTGCCCGGGACTTCCTGCGCCTCCTGGGTCTCATAGCGGCCTGCACCAGCGTGGTCCGTTGGACCCGCTGGAACATGCGCCCCCTCCAATGGGGGCTGGCCAGCCAGTGGTCTCAACGCTGTGATCCATTGGACCAGCGAGTGACGGTGACCCAGGGGATGTGGAATGCTCTCCAGTGGTGGATCGTTCCAGCTCATCTGCAGGAGGGCATCCCGTTTGTCCGCCCCGAGCCGACGGTATCTCTATTGACCGATGCCTCTCTGATGGGTTGGGGTGCCCATCTGGGGGAACACAGAGCACACGGCCTCTGGTCCCCGCGGGAGTCCTGATGCCATATCAACCTGCTGGAGCTCCGAGCGGTCCGCCTAGCTCTCACCGCCTTCGCTCCATTTCTACGGGGTCAAGTGGTTCAGGTCCAGACGGACAATACCACAACCATGTACTACCTAAACCACCAGGGCAGGACGCGCTCCATGCCCTTGTGCAAGGAAGCTCTCCGCATTTGGTCACCCATGCGCAGCCTGGAGGCGGATCTCCTAGCCATTCATGTGGCAGGATGATCCAACACCCTGGCCGATGCCCTAAGCTGGATAGGGGCTGTATCCCACGAGTGGTCTCTCCTGCCAGAGGTAGTACAAGATCTGTTCTCCCATTGGGGCACACTGCAGGTGGATCTGTTTGCTTCCAGGGAGAACGCGAATCTGAGGCTGTTCCATGCCCACCCCCCTCAGCAGGGCTCGCTTCAGGGGGATGCCTTCTCGAGGCCGTGGACCCCGGGCCTCTTCTACGCCTTTCCCCATTTCCCTGATCCACAAGGTGCTTCTCAAGGCGAGGAGGACAAGGCGCAGGTGATTCCAGCCCCAGACTGCCCCGCCAATGCTGGTATCCAGATCTCCTCAGCCTCAGCTCCAGGCTCCCGAGGCAGCTTCCAGCTCGCTCTGACCTGCTTTCAGTCAATCAGGGGAAGGTGTTCCATCCGGACCTTCAATCCCTGCACCTGACGGCCTGGTTCCTGAGCGGCTAGAGTTCCAGGCCTTGGGTCTTTCCGACGAGGTCCTCAATGTAGTTGAGGCGTCCCGTAAGGAGTCGACCAGGAAATGCTATGCCTTCAAATGGAAAAGGTTTTCCATTTGGTGTCAGGGCAAGGGCCTGGACCCTTCCTCCTGTTCCTTGGCAAGCATTTTGGACTATTTATGGTCCCTTTCTCAGCAAGGGCTCAGGTCGACGACCCTAAGGGTGCACCTGGCAGCCATCTCTGCTTACCGGGCGCGGGCCGGGAAGCAGTCGGTGGCGCAGGAGAAGGTGGTCTGGCGCTTTTTCAAAGGCCTTGATCACATTTCCCTTCCGGTGCGAGAACCTCCACCACCGTGGGATCTACTGCTGGTATTGGCAAAGCTCATGGGCAAGCCATTCGAACCAATGCACAGGTGTGATCTCTCTCACCTATCGTGGAAGACCGCCTTCTTGGTGGCTATTACGTCAGCCAGAAGGATGGGAGAGCCCCAGGCACTTTCCATTGAGTCTCCTTACCTGGTGTTCCACAGGGACAAGGTTGTCCTGTGCCCCCACCCGAAATTCCTTCCGAAGGTGGTGTCGGAGTTTCACCTTAACCAGGTGTTGACTCTGCCGGTGTTCTACCCCAATCACACCTCGGAGGCCGAATATAGGCTCCATACTTTGGACCCTAGAAGGGCACTCGCTTACTATAAGGAGCGCACGGCTGAAATTCGGGGAGAGGTTCGCCAGCTGTTTGTCACCTACGCTGAAGCCACACCTGGCAGACCTGCAGCCAAGTGGACGATAAGCAGGTGGGTCACCTCCTGCATAGATCTCTGCTATAAGTTGGCGGGCATGGAGCCTCCCAGAGGGATAAGAGCTCATTCTACCCGCCATACTGCTAAATCGGTGGCTGTTTCAAGGGACGTCCCTATCCAGGAAATCTGCAGGGCTGCTACCTGGAAGTCAGCACACACCTTCATCACCCATTACCACATCGACCTTGAGTCACGCCGGGATGCTGGTTTTGGGGTCTCGGTTCTCCAGTCTCTATTCCCTAAGTAGGGGGTGTGCGCCTTGCCTCCCTCCTCCCGGAGAACTGCTAGGAGTCTGCCAATAAGTGTGGATGAACAACATATCCATGTCCTTAGAAATACATGTTACTACCTGTAACAGGAGTTCTAGGAATGGTATATATTGTTCATCCTACGATCTCCCGACTTCAACGCACAACCTGAGCTTCCAGCGGGCCAGATCTGGCGTCATGGGGCGGAGCCGAGAGTTTTGCCACCCGGGTGGGTGGGAGGAGCCAGCTTGAAGACCTTCTGGCAAGATTTAAAGTGGCAAGGAACCTGCCAGTGAGTGTGGATGAACAACATATACAATTCCTAGAACTCCTGTTAAGGTGAGTAACCTGTATTTTGGTTCCCAAGTGGAACAAGCGCTGGAAGCCGCTCAGAAAACCAGGACTGACATCAAAACGCCCAGGTCGGCTCCTTCTGCACCTCAAAGAGGCAGGAACTGCCAGCTCTTTCAAAACAGGCAGCCCTTTCAAGGCAGAGGCCTAGGAGCCCCAAATAGAAACCAGCCTCCTCAGCTGCAAAAGAAAATGCTGCAGAAGGTACAAGGCCCAAAAGCGCCAGGTGCCACCTTCTGAAGAATCGGCCCCAATCTCACCTCACCTGCCCGAGGTAGATTTCTCTCCGGCAGTGGGAGGTCATCTGACTCAGTTCTAGGACCAGTGGAAGTCTGTCACCACAGACAAATGGGTCCTCCGGATTGTTCAAGAGTGGTACTCTCTCAATTAGGCTGAGACCCCTCCAGACCTTCCACCCAAGTGGCAGCTCAGCATGTTGTCCGCTCAGTCAGTCTTTCTCATTGCCGAGATTACGGGCCTTCTCAGAAACAGGGCAGTGGCAGTAGTTCCCTGGTCAGTGCGAAACACAGGAATCTACTCCCATTACTTTCTAGTTCCAAGGAAATCAGGGGGCATGTGCCCCATTCTTGACCTCAGAAAACTGAACACATTCCTGTTCCAAGAGAAGATCAGGATGATCTCTTTGGGGACAGTTCTGCAACTTCTCCAGCAACATGACTGGTTGGCATCACTAGACATGCAAGATGCCTACCAGCACATTCCAGTACACTCAAGTCACCACAAGTACCTATGCTCTGTGGCCTTGGGGCAACATTGCCAGTTCAGAGTCCTGCCCTTAGGGCTCTCCTCGGCGCCTCGAGTATTTACCAAGTGTTTCGCACTTCTCACTGCACCCTTTAAAAACACGGTGTTCAAATGTTCCCTTACCTAGATGACTGGCTTTTGGAAAGACCGTCAAGATGGGAGATGCGGCCGGCCCGCCAGCGCAGCAGTAGGGTTACCACTTGTGGCGCTAGCGACCTGGGTTCGGGAATGGACTTGGACAGCTGGAGGGCCGGCCAGGGGAGGAGGATTGAGCACCGTAAGGCTGCTCTCCTCCCTCCGGGTGGGGTGGGATGCAAGTCTCGCTGCTATACAGCCACCTGGGTGAGCTCAGGTGGAGGTGCAGCGAAGGCAGCTTGCAAATAAGGGTGGGGAGGCGCTCGCCGGAGCAACAAGTGCATCACGACGTGCTTGGCCCCTAGACTTCCCTAGCGTGCGTGCGCCTCGAGGGTTGGGACGAGAAAAGCGGAAATACCCTGTCCCAGATTCCTGTAGACGGGACCCGATCGTCCAAACTGGGCTCTTGAAATGGGGCCAGTTGACCTCCTGACGCACACTTGAGGTGTTGAGAGGGTAAGGGGAAAAACCTTCTCCTCTGCCAAATGGAAATGCTTTTTGGAATGGTGCGCTAAGGTCTATTTAGATCCTTTTCAGTGTCCTCCGGGCAAGGTATTGGAGTACTTGTTGGACCTTTCAGATGCAGGATTGCAACACTCATCTGTCAAAGTGCACTCTGTGTGCTTTTCACATACCATGAGCCAGTCCAGAACATGACCTATTCAAATGATTCCTCAAAGGCATTCTGCAAACTGGACCTCCGGTCGGAAAGCCAGTTGCCGCATGGGATATCAATCTTGTGCTAGACATGTTCACTTGTAAACTCTTTGAGCCTCTTCCCACGTGTGACCTGAAGTTTCTGACCTGAAAGACTGCCTTCCTGGTAGCCATCACTTCCACTCATAGGGTCTCTGAAATGCATGCCTTGGTCACAGACCAACCCCCATACTGTCTTTCACAAGGACAAGGTGGTGCTCTGTACTCACCCTAAGTTCTTATCTAAAGTGGTTTCAGACTTCACCTTAACCAGCCCTTAGTTCTCCCCACTTATTTTGATAACTTCCAAAATGAAGGGGAACGCACCCTTCATTCCCTGGACGTTAAAAGGGCTCTCCAATTCTGCATTGTTACAACAAGGGATATCCGCAAGGACAAGCAACTCTTTGTGTCATTCAGTGTGGCCCAGTTGGGTCAGCCAGTATCCATCAGATGCATCTCTGCTTGGATTGTGGCATGCCTACGCCATTGTAATTCCATGGCACAGGTGAAGCTGCAAGGCCAGGTGCATGCCAACGCTGCTAGAGCGGTTACCACATCCCTGGCAGAAATGCGCTCGGTCCCCATTACCGACATTTGTAAAGTAGCCACTTGGAGCTCAGTGCACACTTTTGTAAACCACTACGCTTTGGATGTCCATGCCAGACAGCATGCTTCCTTCGGCAGGACAATCCTGAATGGGCTTCTGTCCTGATTGAGCTCCATCTCCTTCCACCCTGCTCGGGGAATTGGTTTAGCTTAGTACTCTAACCCAGATGTGTGAATAAATAGTGAAGACTTAGAGTCCAGGAAGATATGAAAATGACGTTCTTACCATAATTCTTGATCTTCTTGTACAAGTCTTCACCATTTATTCATACGCGCCTCCACCACCACCACCACCACCACCATCCCCATCCCCGGGCTCACTCAGTCTGTTCCTGGTCTTCACTCCCTCAGTTGGTTTGTGCCGAGAAGACAGCGTTTGAACTGACCCTTCTTACATGGGTCAGAAGGGCTATCTTATGACCTTCTTAAGTTAGATGTTTATCTTCTTAGTTTATGCTGCACGTCCTTGTTAAAAAATGTACTGAGGTGGTTGGTGGGTCGATGCCAAGATAGCCTATACGGCGTGAGCCACTCTTGATGACACCGCACATGAGCGGTCCTTTCCTGATGGTAGCCCACCAGAAAATGTTTGATTTCCGCAGGGTCCTAGCGCCTCCGGCTAGAACCCAGAAGTGTGAATAAATAAATGATGAGACTTGTCCAAGAAGATCAAGAATTATGGTAAGACTGTAATTTTCATTTTTGCCTTATTGACTATTCAGGCCTTGATTATAATGCCTTTATACATGGTATTGGTTGCACTGGTGACATACCCATGTTACTGTATTTTCAGGTTGAGACATACACTGGATAATCGTCTAGGAATTATTTTAACTAACTAGATTCAGTTCACTATCCACACTTAATCTTTCACTGAGCATGCTCAGCCACCCAAAAACAGTTTTAAGGCTTTACTTTGCCTACCATCCAATCGTGTAATCCTTGGACTCCACCACCACTGCTGTCAAACCTCCTCTTCTTCTAGAAAGGAGAGGTCTCCTCCTTTAGAGCCATTCAAGATAGGAACAAACACTCCCAACAGTTAAAATGTTATTTATTATGCAAAATAACAGCTAAATAATACCTAACCAACCTGACAAGCCCCAGTGATTCGAGGTGATAAGCCCTCTTCCTCAGGGGGGCATAACAGCCGCCTTTCTGCCCTCTCTTATGTGGTATGACATTTTGTGGCGGAGACTAGAAGTTGCAAAATGCCACATTGGTGCTATTTTAACGTGTAGTAAGATATTAAAATCATGTGCCCTTCGGTCTACAATAAATTGTGTGAAGGCACTAAATTTAGATGGAAAGGGACAAGCATGGAAGACGGAAGTGCGGTTAATACTATCGGAGGCCTGTTCCACATTGTAGCTTAACCCTTAGAAGACTGTGGACGTATATATACGTCCAAAATCTATATACGTTCGCACATATTCAGTTCTCAAAGGGTTAATTTATACATATTTCATACACATATTTAATGTGACATTTAATCTGACAGATGCAGTATCCATTGGTAAATACTCATGCTAAAATTATCAGGGTTGCTAAGTGGTCTGGGAAATAAATTGTTAGCAAAAGCTCCTCTGCGTAATCCTGTATACAATATTTATTACTATAAACTGCCATAACAGAAGTAACTACTGAAGGCTCAACCTTTCTGGAGCCAACTGGATATAAACGAAAACAAATATAAATATTATAAAATGGGGGGAGTGCCAAAACCTCTCTGAGATGAAGCAGGACATGCCATAGAGATCTTACTTGGAGGGTATCTCTTGCAGCAGGCCGCATTGGTAGGACTTGGCCTCTAGGCACTAGGACCACATGAAAACTTTCTGCCTAGCGGTCTACCAAAGGGGGCCACCCACCACCAACGTTACCGTCTGATGTTGGCCTATCCTATAAGAGTGGGTAGCCCCCACACCCTCCTCAGTTCTTTTCCCTCCGTCGAACAGCACAGGTCGGACCCCTGTAAACCACCGCAGCTTCAGTCGACAGCCACTTTCGTGTGCTTTTCCGCATTTTTCTTTTTAATTTCTTTTCATCGTTTATCCTTTTTTTTTGTCTTCTAAACCATCTTCGACCTCTGATCACTCCATAATCAAGTGTGCCTGCCAAAAAAAAATCCCAGAGAAGGACGGCCATCCTGCTAGTGCTGCCTAGTCCCAGACCTCGATGTCCAAGCCTGCAAGGTCTGCCAGGGATTCAACCAGGCCACCCAACAATGCCACCAGTGGACCATAGAGAACTTTCTCCTGCATCAGAAGGTCATCTCCATGGAATGGGAGTTGCAGGCTAAGAGCTCCTCTGTCTCCTCATCCCAATCTTCGGGCTCTCAGCAGACCAGCACAGAATGCCAGCACCAGGACAAATGCTACAGTGCTATAGAAAAACAAGGCACACAGAAAAAAAATCTCAGCATCCGTAGCAGAAAAACACACATAAACGGTCCAAGTATAAATAAGCCATTTTATACAAAAAAAGTGCACAGTCAACATCCAGAAAAACATTAGAGACGGTTCATAGAAACATAGAAGTTAACGGCAGATAAGGACTGCAAGGCCCATCCAGTCTGCCCATTTCTTTTTCTGTCTTATGAATGTGCCATCGGCCTTTGCTCTGTCAATGACCTATCTAGTCATACTCATCTGTATTGCTTCCTTATGCCTATCCCATGCCTGTTTGAAGCCCTGAACTGTATTTATATCCACCACTTCCTGAGGTAGACCGTTCCATGCATCCACCACCTTTTCTGTGAAAAAAACTTCCTCACATTACCCCTTAATCGGCCTCCCTCTAATCTCATGCTGTGTCCTCTTGTCCTGCTATTTTTCTCGTCCACCCTGAGCTTAGCAAGCTCTTGTAGGACCGTTTCTTTTGTGAAGGGACTAGTGCACACCTCTTTCTCCCCTGTGTCCATGGTGCAGAGCTGTGGGCCCTGCCCTACCTTCTCTTCAGTAAATACTGAGCAGAAGTATCTATTTAAGATAGATGCTTTTACATGGTCCTCCTCCTCACACTCCCCCTTATCCCCTCTGATCTTAGCAGTACCCCCTCTGGACTTTCTCCTTTCACTAATGTATCTATAGAAAGTCAACCTGTTAAAGTGTAGCAATGACATCACGGCTGCCTGCCGCTTACAACTGATATTTCACTTGGTGAACCCTGGCTTCCTCAGAGTTCTCCAACACTTCCAGTAGTGCACCTTTTATACCCGAAGGTATTCAAATTAAAGCGCTCATGTCCAATAATATAATCAGAAGTTTAGACACTTACACAAACTTAAAAAAAAAAAAAAAAGTGATATCACAGTACATGGTAGGTTGGCAGAATTTGTATAAATTGCAGGAGCACATATTGTATTTAAACACTAACCAGGTAAAAATATTAAAACTAATGGTTAAACTGTATATGAACCCATTAGAAAAAACATATGAGCATAAAATACAATGGAGCTCAGAAATAACCACAAAATTCATGAGGCTTAGAAACGTTCCTACTGTATTCCCTATTAAAACATATAAACTGCCACCTATACATTACCGTTGACACCAGGCACAAAACTTGAAATGTAGAAGTACAGCATGTTCAGCAAAAAACCCAAACTACTTGTGATTAAAACACAAAGTTAGAAAAAATATTCTAAGCAGCAACTGATTCATGACCGACTTCTACAGTTTGTGCAAAAATGCAGACAAATCAATACTGTCGTTTAATGTAGCAAAAGCTACTGGATCTACGAACTAGGTGCTCGGGGGGGGACTTAAATGATCACATATTTTTACCTGGTTAGTGTTTAAATACAGTATGGGCTCCTGCAATTTATACATTTTCTGCCAACCTACCATGTACTGTGACATGACTTCGGGTATATAAGGTGCACTATTGGAAGTATTTGGGTAAGTCTGAGGAAGCTCTGGTTCTCCAAGCAAAACATCATTTGTGGGCAGCAGGCAGCTGTGACATTATTGCTTTGCTTCGGGTTTAGCCATCTCTAGTTTGATTCTGGATGTTAACTGCACTTTTTTTGTATTAAACAACTTATTTGTTCTTGGACTGTTTGTGTGTTTTTCTGCTACGGGTGCTGAGATTTTTTTCTGTGTGCTCTTAGTCTTCAAAGTCCAGGGACAAGGACAGTGGGAAACATAAACACCGGAGGACCAGGACAGGCTCTGGTCCTCCTCCCAGTTAAGGTCTCCTCATCATTCTTTGGCCGCGAAGGGGTCGGGCTTGCTCCTTTCCTCTGAGCCCCTGCTGCTCAGGCCCTTGCTTTCTTCGGGTATACAGCATAGTGGCTTAGTTGGCATGTCTTCAGTCAGTGCAGGTTTGGCGGACGACAGACAGTCTTCGAACGCCCGCCCGTCACCCACAAACCAGGCATTGGTCTCCCTTTCGGAGTCTGCTGCCTGCGCTCCGGCCTCAGTACTGGCGCTGCAGGATACTGATGCCTTCACGAGACTGAGCCCACCACCACTTTCGCCTGTCAGGGTTTCTCCCTCTCCGGTGCTTGTCTCGCCTTAGCCAGCACCCGTGGGACCTTCGTCAGTCTTGCTTCAGCCAGCACCAGTGGGTCCTGCGCCTGTTCTTCCTTAGCCGATGCCTGTCGGGCACACTCCGGCCTACCCACAACCTGCACTCTTCAGGCCTGCACCAGTCTATCTGCAGCCCACACCCTTAGGGCCCACACCAGCTTACTCTCAGCCAGCGCCCACAAGGCCAACACCGGTCTACCATTACTCTGCTTCTGCTGAACCGACACCTTTTGCTCTTGATTTTCAGCGCCTGCTTTCATCCCTTTGGGACGTTATGCGCTCACAGGTTCCTCCTCCCCGAGGTCTGGTTAGTCCTGCTCCCCAGGGACCCACTCCCGGCCATCCACTCTGGTGCTGCCACAACCAGTCTCACCATCTAGGCCGACTCATACCTTCTGACAGCCCACTTATGAGGGGGATGACTATCATCCGGACCTGTGGCAGAGGATGTCCTTTTATCGGGCTGCCCACAAGCAAACCTGAGCACCTGCCAAACCTCATGAAAAATGGCAGGCAGCGGCGTCTGCTCTGCCCTCTCACACACCCTCTGCTAGCAAGAGTTCCTGGGGAGATTCTGCAGCCCTGGCTGTGGCTGTCCCCCTTCCTGACTCCTTGCCAGACACCCTCCCTCTAGGCACTCAGGAGGTGACTGTAGTGGTTGCTTCTCCCTCCATCTGGACAAGTGGTGGGAGATAACCTCAGACAGTTAGGTGCTGCAGCTCGTAGAGTACGGACACTCCCTAGAACTTCTGGAGTGGCCTTAGGACAAACCTCCAGTTCCTTCCTCTTATCCTCCCAGTCTCGCTCCTCTGATCTAGGACAAGATCCATGCCCTGCTTTACAGAAGGGCCATAGAACCCATTCTGCTGTCCCAGCAAGGAAATGGGTTTTACTTCCACTTCTTCTTGGTTCCCAGATGCATGGGGGATCTGTGGCCCATCCTGGACCTCAGCAAGCTGAACCTGTCTCTACAGAACAAACGGTTCAGGATGGTTACCTTCAGGGTCTACTGCCCCTTTTACACCAACAGGACTGGATTTGCTCCCTGGACATGCAAGACGCCTATCTGCACATGAAGGTTTGCGCAGCCCATATGCACTTCCTCAGGTTTCACTGTCAGAGAGTCCATTTCCAGTTCAGAGCTCTGCCCTTTGACTTATCTTCAGCTGGGTGTTCACCAGGTGCCTGGCAGTGGTGGCAGCAGCCCTCAGATGGCAGGGTTTTTATGTGTTTCCTTATCTGGATGATTGGCTGCTAGCAGTACCGTCCAGGGAGCGCTTGCCCCAAACCCTGGCTCATACATGCCACTTGTTCCAGGATTTGAGGGTCACAATCAGTCTGCCCAAGTCGTTTCCGACCCCCTGCCAACTACTTCAGTACATTGGGGTGGTGCTGGATACGGCTTGAGGGATGGCCTTTCTTCCACAAGACAGGGCGGAATGCTTGGTGGATCAAGCCCATCAGCTGTACTCCAGCCGTCACGTCCCAGCGAGGGTTTTTTTGGTTTTTTTTTTTAACCTCTTGGGGCTCATTGCTGTGACCATTGCCATAGTCCCCCTGTCCAGCGTGCACACGACTTGGAGCAGTCAGTCCTGGTCTTGGACCCAGTCAAGAGGGGGGCGTTGTGGCTAGATCCCAGCAACATCCTGAAGGGGATTCCATATTTCATTCCTCCCCTGCAGCAAATTATTATGACAGACACCTCTGGCCTCAGCTGGGGGCTCACCTGGGTGCCCACCAGACTTAAGGACATGGTCCATGGTGGAAGCAGAACTCCACATAATTGTCTTGCACATGCGAGCAGTTCTATATGACTTGCAGGCCTTCCAAACACAGCTCTCCTCAGTCCCACTGCTGATTCATATGGACAACACTAGTATGGTTCATTACATCAATAAACAGGGAGGGACTCACTCATACCTTCTGTGTCGGGAAGCGATGAAGGTCTGGTATTGGGCAGTAGATCACGGCCTGGAGCTCTCGGACAGTCTGTCATGGGCCCACAAGCGAGAACTCCTGACCTTTGTTTTGGAAGAAGTGTTCGACAAATGATGGAGAGTTCTGATTAAACTTTGGATGGAAGGGCCAACTATGATCCTGATCACCCCCTTCTAGCCTTGCCAGATCTGGTTCGCCTTGCTTCGGCAGCTTGCAGTGGAACCTCCAGTGCCCCTGCTCCTATGCAGAGGCTTGCTCTCCCAGGAGCAGGGCACCCTGGTCCATTCGGGATCTCAAATCTCTCCACCTTCATTCTTGAGTCCTCCTGAGGATGTAGCCATAGCCAGGTTTGGGGTGTCCTCTAGGGTGGTGGATGTGTTGGTGGTGGCTAGGAAAACATCCATGTGACAGGGTTGAATAAGGCCCTGCCCCATTTGTTATGCAGAAAGAGTTTAAATGCAAGGGTCTGTTCTGTCCTCTTCTTTTTTGTTTCTTGTCTGTCTGGTTGCACAACCAAATTTTCTTTTGAGACCTAGTAACTGATCACTCCGACAGTTTCACGGTTCTCCACCTCTCACTATCTCTCTGCCTTCCCTTGCTGTTTTTCTTTCTTTTCTCCCTCCCACCAGCATATCTGCGGGTATGAAAATATATGTGAATCTAATAAGAGACAGTATTACTATAAAATAGCTGAAGCTTATATAAAAAAAATCAAGTAGATAACTATTAATTTAGATCATAAACAGTATATCTAAACCTATAAAACCATATTCTATTATATTCAATCACATTATCTTTCTTTAATCAATTTGCTGTTGATAATCAGTCAAGAATCTTTATTAAGTTATTACAATTTCCCCCTGCTGATTTCTTATTCCTAGCTGATAAATAAGGTATCTTTTGTATCATTCATTTTCAACGATGAGAAGTGAGAGAAGGAAAGAAGAGAAAAAGGAAATGTTCAAAAGATAAAGACGTGTAGGAGAAAAAGGTGCTACCACTGCAGCCTAGAAGAACCTGTAAAAAAAAAAAGGAAGCTCTATACCTGAAGAAGAGAAGTTTATGTGCATATTTTGGGGCATTAACCATATCTTATTGTCACACTTACTAATTGGACACATTATCCTCTGAGAAGATCTGATATAGTGCACCCCACCTAGCAGTGAATTTGCTACTAAGATCTTTAATGCCTAATGCCAATTTCTCTACCTTGAGATTTTCAATTATCTGAGATTTACACTCTTGAAAAGAGCGTAGTTTTTATTCCACCCAATATTTGAGTAATACATTCCTGATTGAAATCCAAATCAGTAATAAAGAATAATTTTGTTTCTGTGTCCGAATCAGGTTCTCGTCAAAATGTCGTAAGATGCATATTTCTATGTTTATGTTGTCGTGTAACATTGAAGAGTCCTAAAATAAAGTCATGATCTGTTCCCATATAGGCTTAACTAGTTTGCACTCCCACAACATATGACCCAAGGACCCTGACTCAACTTTGCATTTATTACAATTTGTTCTGCTCCTGATGAGAATACCAATAGCTTTTTGGGATTCTTACATATATGTGAATCTTTATGTGAACATGTGGCTGATACTGGGATTCCTTTGTTTAAAACTGTAAATGGTTATACTGTTGAAAGGATTACAAAGTTAAAACTCTATATACAGTAGTTGTACTGTTGAAATCATTGCAAAGCTATTTGGAACTTGAGAGGTTAACCTGAGATGACGTTTTTAAGTCTTTTGCAGAATTGTAAACAAGAGGTCAGTTCTGGGTCACTATGTTCTTTTTGTTGCACCTGCAAGGCATGAAAGTTACAAGAACATTCTGTAAACTTACAAAACATTCTGTGAGGAGCAGGCTCTCTTAACAAGTTCCCAGACAGAGATTTATAAAAAGAGCAGCAATGCTTTTGCTAGGGAGACAAGAAGAGTGAGAGACTGAAACTTGGAATTAAGAGAGACCCTCAGAAGAAGGACTTGGTTTTCTCTGTACCGACTTTGTAAATAGTTATACTGAATAATTTGTATTTTTTATTTTGCTGTTATTGAGAAAAATAAAAACGCTATTTGCGAATTTTGAAACTGCTCCTGGTTTTCCTATGCTTCCTGACCTGTGCCTCGATGACAGATGGTGTCAGCCTAAGTGGGATTTACGGCGTACGTACTCTGAAGCCAGGAGTTTTGTGCGTGGGTACCAGACCTGGTACCAGGGAAGCATAGAAGAAAGGTATGCATTCTGCATCAGCAAGCCCAGGAGTCATTACCAGAAGAATGGCAGCCTAATTAGCAGAGACAGAAGTCCAAGCTGAGACCATACAGCCAGCACCAGTGATGGGGAGAAAAAAGAACAGGGTGACAGAACCTGAAAGCCTGACTGCCTTTTTCAAATGGTGGGCTGTACAACAAAGAGAGATGGGGAAGCAGAGAAAAGAAGAGATGCAGCGACAGGAGCTGTACCGACTACTAGGTATCACTGCCATAAGAACCTCCCCTTATCACCGTCAGAGAGACCATCTTGTTGAGTGTTTTAATCAAACCCTAAAATGCATGTTAAAAAGGTTTGTAAAAGGGGAAGGGAGAGACTAGGACCAGTACCCTTACCTGCTCTTTGGATACAGAGAAGTGCCACAGTCATCAACAGGTTTTTCACCATTTGAAATGCTGTATGATAGACAACCTAGAGGACCACTAGATGTAATGAAAGAAACATGGGAAGATAACCCCCCATCAGAAACAATCTATTACATCTTATAGATGTGTCCTGTGAAAGAAGCTGGCAAAATATGTTGAAATCCCCCATAGTAATCAGGAAGAGGCCCAAAACCAGCAGAAGGTGTATTATGACCATGGGGTAAATGAAGATGTTTTTGACTCGGGTGAAAAGGTCTTGCTACTGTTACACACTACAGCAAATAAACTGTTAATGAAGTGGCATGGGATTTATAAAGTGCTTAGATGTTCTGGCACAGTTAACTATGAGATTGAGACCTCCTACTAAGATGTGCCATGCTAACCTCCTCAAGAAATGGATTGAAAAAACACCAAAAGCTGTTTTGCTGGTTTTCCAGAAACTGCTAAAGAAGGTATTGATGTAGCTTATGATAGACTGGAACAAACTGCAGCTGCTGTAAAGGTGAATGTTTCTTTAACCTCCGAACAAACTGCAAAAATTCGTAACTTGCTAAGGACATTTAAAAGTACTTTTATCCCAGTACCAGGCCGAGCAAAAGGGGTCGAGCACATAATAGTGACAGAGAATGCACACCCTATCAGACAAAAGACATACAGATTACCAGAGTGGTTAAGAGCAGATGTGGTTAAGGAACTACAAAACATGAAAGAATTCAATATAATAGAAGAGTCGAGAAGTGCTTGGTCATCACAAGTGGTGATTGTAAACAAAAAAGAAAGGGGTGTAAGAGTCTGCCTTGATCTTAGGAAACTTAATCAAGTATCAGAATTTGACAGTTATCCTATACCCAGAATAGATGATTTGGTGGACAGACTGGGGAGTGCCAAGTATATCAGTACCCTCGATCTCACCAAGGGTTACTGGCAATTCCCCCTAGCTAAAGAATCCAGAGACAACTGCATTTGCCACTCTATTGGATTCTGTCAGTTCACCACCATGCCGTTTGGTTTACATGGCGCGCCCGCTACATTCCAGCAGTACATGGATGTAATTTTATCCCCACACTGGTTATTGTGCTGCATACCTGGATGATGTCGTGGTGTACAGTCAGGACTGGAAAAGCCACCTGGAACACCTACAAGCAGTTATCCAGTCGATCAAAAAGGCAAGTCTGACAATTAATCCTACCAAGTGTGCACTGGGCATGCAGGAAACCAGATATTTGGGCTATGTTTTGGGAAATGGAGAAGTCAAACCAGAGGTTTCCAAGATAGAAGGTGTAGCTAACAGCCCTCCCCCATAACCAAGAAACATGTCAGGTCATTTTTAGAGCTGGCTGGTTATTTTTGGAGATTTGTTCCCAGTTTTGCCGAGTTAGCTACTCCCCTTACAGAACTCTCAAAAAAAATGGTGCCCAAATACTGTGAAATGGACCCCAGAGTGTGATGAGGCTTTTCAAGCTATTAAGGCTGCATTATGTTCAGCCCCTGTTTTAAGAATCCCAGACTTTGAGAAACAGTTTGTTACAGACTGATGCATCAGAAGTAGGCCTAGGTGCAGTCTTGAGTCAGCATATAGATGGGAAAGAACATCCTATTCTATACATAAGTAGGAAATTGCGTGACAGAGAGAAAAGGTACTTTACTATTGAAAAGGAATGCCTTTCGGCAAAATGGGCAGTGGAGTCCTTTAAGTTTTTAATTTTTATTTATTTCAGTTTGGGACTAATACCTTTTGAGCCATGGGCTCGTTTGCAAAGGCTCCAAGTCAGACAACAATGAAACATAAAAGAGACATCAACAGTAGATATCCATCGAGATACTTTAGGGAACCAAAGCTGACATGAAAAACAAGGTAGGCAATAATAAATGAGCAAGGCATGCATATTACAGTAAGGTTACAAATTGTTTAGAAATTATAAAGAGAAAAATAGATAGTCTTTCTTACTTAAAATGGCAGCTGAGTGGGGTCAGCCCTGTCGGAAGGAATAAATTCTGTCAGCAAGTACATAGTTGAGGCAGGTAACCAGAAAAGAAGAATGGTTGAAACTGAGAGAGAATTGAGTGGCAGCCTGGGAGAGGCTTTGTCACTGGGAGTGGCAGGTAGGTGGGGAAGGGGGAACAGTGGTGTGTGGGCAGTGAGGGGGGGAGTGATGCAGAAATTGGGGGAGGGTAGGGGAGGTGCAAAGAGGAGCTGGTGGAGAGAGGAAGAAGTAGGCCAGTGGGGTAGACAAGAGTGGGAAGATATGTAGAAGGTAGCTTTTTTTAGTGGAAAAGGAGGGAGGGGCTATGGTCAGCCTGGTGCATTGAATTAAGACGATCATGATACTCTTAGGATTATGGAAAAGGGCTTAGTTCATGAGAGGGCACTCACATCCACAGGCACAATCTAGATGTACTTTGAGACCAGCTTTGAAATTGCTGAGCTTGCTACATTCAGTAAGTTCAGAGGGGAGATCATTCATCCACTTTGGCCCTCTAAAGGGAGTGATCTCTGGGCAATTGAAGTATGCTTAAATGTTGTATTTACTAGGAGCTGACTTTGTACTTGTAACAGATCACAATCCTCTCTGTTGGCTTAACCAAATGAAGGATAAAAATTCTATAATCACACGGTTGTACCTGGCACTACAGCCATTTAAATTTAAAGTGATGCACAAATCTGGGAAAGAGAATGTCAGTGCTGATTTTCTGTCAAGATATGGATCAGAAACTGAGAATTCAGAAGGTTGAAAAAAAGTGAGTTTTAACTTCTCTGTTTGCTCTGCTACATATGCACTGAATTGTAAAGGTTATACGCTAATGTTAGATGGGAATTTAATAGAATGTTTTGGAAACCTGTTTTTGTAAAACAGGTTCCCTCTTAAAGAGGGGGTTATGTGACAGGGTTGAATAAGGCTCTGTTCCATTTGTTATGTAGAAAGAGTTTCAATGCAAGGGTCTGTTCTGTCCTTTCCTTTTCTGTCTCTTCCATGTCTGGTTGTGCAACAAAATTTTCTTGTGAAACCTAGGAACTGATCACTCCAGTCTAGCGATTCTCTGCCTCTCGCTGTCTCTCTTCCTTCACTTGCTAGTTCTGTCTTTTCTTACCCCTTGCGTATCTGCGGGTATAAAAATATATGTGAATCTTTATGTTGAAATGTCACTGATACTGGGATTCCTTTGTTTAAAACTGTACATAGTTATACTGTTGAAATGATTGCAAAGCTAAAACTGCATATAGTTATACTGTTAATTGGAGATGCGGTTTTGTTTGTACTGCCTTTGTAAATAGTTATACTAAATATTTTTTATTTTGCTGTTATTGAGAAAAATAAAAATGCTGTTTGCAAATTTTGAAACTATTCCTGGTTTTCCGATGCTTCCTGACGTGTGCCTCAATGACAATCCACCATGGCCACCTATTCCATGAAGTGGAAGCGTTTTGCTTTGGACCCCTTCACCTGTCCGGTGAACTAAATCTCGGAGTACTTGCTCTCCATCTCAGACTCAGGGCTGAAGTACTTCTCTATCAAAGTACATCATTCTGCCATCTCTGCTTACCATGTACCTGTTGATGGCTACACTGTAGCTCAACTGGACGTTTCTGACACGTTTTTGAGAGGCATACTATGAAGCTTCCAGTCCACAATCCTGTCCCGGCTTGGGACTTAAATTTTGTGTTAGAAAAACTCACCTTGTCTCTTTTTGAAGTGGCCGCAAGTTGTGAGCTATGCTGTCTGTTGTGGAAAGGGTTATTTTAAGTTGCTATTACTTCTGCTCACAGGAGTTCCGAGTTTTAGGCATTTGTGTGAGCAGTCATATTTGATTTTCCACAAAGACAGGCTGTCTTTGAGTACTAACCCTAAGTTCCTCCCTTAGGTGGTGACTGAGTTCACTTTGAAACAATCCACCCACCTGACTGTTTTCCAAAGCATTCCAATCCAGGGGAAGCATTGCTCCATACTTTGGATGTGCATATAATTTTGAGATACTATGCACACCAGACAAATGACTTTAAGAAGTCCTCCTAATTGTTTGTTTCCTTCACCCCTGGGAAAGAGGGCATTCTGGTATCCTAATAGTGTTTACCCAAATGGTTAGCTATGTGTATCATTTTCTGTTACAAGAAGTACGATAAAGATCTCCCTAGGGTGGTTGGTGGCCACTCTACCAGAGGCATTGCCATTTCTGTGGCATGTTTTAGGAATGTTTCAGCCACAGAGACCTGTGCAGCTGCTACTTGGAGCTCTGTCCACACCTTTACTGAACATTAACAATCTGGACATAACCTCTAGGTGCAGGGCAAATTTTGGCCTGGCTGTGCTTTATGACCTCCTTTCTTAGGCCCTTATGGCCAGCCTTCCATCCTGTCTGACAGTAGCTGCCAGAACCGCTTAGGACTCGTCCTAGCGGTGTGGCCTTGCGCAAGAGATACCCTTGAAGTAAGATAGTACAGTTACATAAGAACTTACTGTAACAGTTAAGCCTTGAGAGGATCTCTTGCAGCAGGCTCTCCCCCTTCCCCTTGTTTTTGTCTGTCCTTCCTGGGCCTTCTGCCTAGCTCTCCTCTTCCATGGAGGAAAACCTTCTGCTTCCTTTGCTGTTTCTTCTTCAGTTACTTCAGATACCTCCTCGGTTCCCTGGTGGGCTCTTGCTTTTGGTCTCCGGCGGGAGAGCAAGGAGGCTATTGAGCATGCCCACTCTTATAGGATAGGCCGACACCAGAGGGTGTCGTAGGTAGTGAGCGGCCCCCTCTGGTAGACTGCTAGCTAGAAAGTTTCCTTGTGATCCTAGTGTCTGGTGGCTAAGTCCATCTGGTGTGACCTGCTGCTAGAGATACTCTCGAAGATCTACTGTTACGGTAAGTTTTTACGTAACTACTTTACTCCATCTGTGCAAATGTCGACAGTGTATTGCTCTGTTTGCCTTTATAAAACATGCCTCCAGTGTCCCCCATTCATTATTGTAGTGTGGTGGGCCACCAGCCTATATTTTTAGCCATTACTCTTTAAATAAAATCCTCCAAAACTGTCTTTTACCACCATCCGTTATTACACTATTACCCCTGTTTTAACACCATTACACTATGTCTTACCAGTCCACTTATGCATAGGTACAGTGTATATAGGAGGTCCAAAGAAGAATGTACCCTTTGACCCAGTCGCCACCGCCTTGTATTCTCAGGCAATGGGGAACCTGTGCCTCACTTACTGTTATTTTCTTTACTGTGCTGTTGACTGTTTATTTCCCTGTCTCTGTATTTATAATACTGAATATTTAATATAATTTGATTTGTTTCATTGGACGAATCCACACTGTTAGAAAACAATGGTATTTATCCCTAGCTGCAGCCCACCCAGTCTCTTCTAGCCTGTGCTGTTAGGGAAGGTACAGGACTTGAGATGACTTCTTCCTTTGTGCGGGAAAGATTTTACAGTAGGAGGAATCGGGCACCATGTTCAAATCCGTTGCGTGGTTCTGGGGGCTGGATTCTATGTGGATATGGAAGAATACCACTGGAAGTAACATAGTAATAACTGAGTAATCTTTTTATATAATACATTCTCTTCCTTTTTTGCTGTAGCTATTTCTGCTGACTCTTGAAAGAACAGCTGTGAAGGTTAAGCTTAAACAAAATGCAGATATTGCAGTAGCATAATGATCTCTGTACTAATATATCCATTTTTGTCTTGCAGAGTAATGGTGATTTGAAAAGGAAGTGGACGTGGGCAGTAGAATGGCTAGGTGATGAGCTGGAACGTAGGCCGTATACTGGAAATCCGCAGTACACCTACAATAATTGGTCACCACCAGTGCAGAGCAATGAAACATCAAATGGTTATTTTCTTGAGAGGTCGCACAGTGCTAGGATGACCCTTGCAAAGGCCTGTGAACTTTGTCCTGAGGAGGTAAATGCTAGAAGTATCAGGAGCCTTCAGTCATTTTAGAGTGAGAGAGAGAGAATGTGAGTGTCCCCGTGTGCCTGTTTAAGATGCGGGAATTATTATTAGTACAGGAGACTAACTACATCTATTTACAGTCTGTTTGAAATTAACATTTTTACATCGTAAATTGACAGACTTCAAACTGCTGAATTCTGATGTAGGTAGGATAGGAAACTTACAAAACTGCCGTAAAAGAGCAGTACAGCACTGCTCCTCCCAACTCTGACCTAGAATACATTAGAGCTGGAAAACACTGCAAGTCCTACCTTAAAGCCAGAACTGTAAAACACAACTCATTGTAGCTCCTATCTCTAAAACAGAGCTAGAAAATGTTGCAATTTCTGACTGTAAGCTCGAGTCTGTCCCAGGAATACTACCTACGAACAATTTTTTCCCTGAACAAATGTTCCTATACAAAGCGTTCTGCATTTGAAAGAGAGACTGTCAAGTTGTTTTTTTGTTTTTGTTATTGTTGCTGTATTTGGTCATGTATGACCGCTGTGCCCACAGCAACAGAATTGGCAAGCTTAATGTTGCAAATGCCCTCCTTTGTAAAATAGTGAGTCTATATTACCGTTTCATTAATTTTTAGTATTCTGTTCGGGATGAGCGGCTGAAGATGCCAGAAGCGTCCTGAGATTGTGGACACTCCTCTAACACACATCTATAATGGTACCTTCATGCTTGTAAAACTCAAGGTTTATGTTTCCCTGGCCATTATGAATTAAGGGTAAGGTCCAAAAAAGTGATCCATTCTGAACACAAAGATGCACGTCTCACTTTAGATAGAGCAGTAGAAGTACTAAAAAAAAAAAAAAAATACAGATTTCAAAAACAGAGCCAAGATCCTGAGCATGCGCACATGGAGTTTGGGGTGAGGCTTACCAGCTCTTTGTCCCATACGCTGAAGCTGCACCTGGCTGACTGGCAGCTAAGCGGACAGTTGGGAGGTGGATTGTCTGCTGCATTGACCTCTGCTATAGGTTGACTGGTAGGAAGCCTCCTGTAGTGCTTTAAGGCTTATGCCACTAGACATACTGCTGCCTCAGTGGCTGCTTTCGGGGGTGTCCCCATAAAGGAGATCTGTAGGGTGGCTACCTGGAAGTCGGCTCACGTCTTCATTTCCCATTACAGCACTGACCTTGAGTTATGCTGGGATGCAGTTTTTGGGACCTCTGTTCTCCAGTCTTTGTTCTCATGCCTTGCCCCCTTCCTCCTGAGAACTGCTGGATGTCTGCCCATTTGTGGATAAGTGAACCATATCCACGTCCCTAGGAAAATAGGTTACTCACCTGTAACCATAGATCTTCTATGAAATGGTCTCTTGCAGTAGGTCATTACTTCTGGGAGGTTCCAGCAGAGGTCGCTGTAACACGGCAGTCTCTTCTAGCAGTTTTATACCAGGGACCGCCCATCAATGACATCATCTTCCTCTTTCCTATATATAAGTGTGGGCAGTCCCTGGTATCCTCAGTTCATTTTCTTGCCGTCTTCAGCTCGCACAGCACTGTGGAACAACTTCTCCAAACAGCAGTCATCAACTAAGCACACCAGGGGCTCATCCAAACAGAGCTCCCCGTCTTTGGATCTACATTTCTGGATTCACATAGAGCAGGAGTGCCCCTCCTTACCCTCTATGGTTTTCTTCCTCATTGACAGCCCCCATACTGTCAATGATGCATCCATTCTCTCATCAATGGCTTCCACCATTGCCAATGCATCCTTTCTCTCAACGGCTTCCACCATTGCCAATGCATCCATTCTCTCATCTATGGCTACCACCGTTGACAATGCATCCATTCTCTCATCAACGGCTTCCACCGTTGCCGATGCATCCATTCTCTCATCAACGGCTACCACTGTTGTTGATGCATCCATTCTCTTATCGAATGCTTCCACCGTCGACGATGCATCCATTCTCTCATCAGCGGCTACCACTGTTGATGATGCATCTATACTTCCATCGACGGTTTATAACCGTTCACATTCTCATCACCGGATACCACCATCTACGTTGTCTCTCTCTTACCATCAATGATGCATCCTTCTTGCTCGTCAATGGCTGTCCCCCATCAGTGCTGCCTCATTATTCTGCCTGCTCATTAAAGGGATGTTTGCACTCCCTCATCAATGAATCCATAACCCTTCTGGGTTCTGTTACAGTTACGCAGCGAGAAGAGGTCCTTCTCAACCTCAGTCCTTTGCGTCTTGTGGACGGCCACCACTTCCAGTGTCCCTCCGACCTTATATGCATCCCTAGTAAATGGGGCTTCATAACGCACAGATGGCTCATGCCATGTTTTACCCCACCACCCTCTTGGGTGGACACTCACAGGGGTCAGATGGATAAAGATTGGGACCCTGTTTTTCATCACCCAGGGGCAAGACCTGCTCAGGCTACACGTCCCCCCTCCCCCCAAAGAAACTTTATCCTTTTTTTTTTTTTTTTTTCATGGCACATTTTCTTCCCTGCTGGTCGGCCCCCATCCGACCAACACCTCCAGCCCTATCTCCAGAATCACTGGCTCTTACCTGCCCAGCCCGGGAGTGGCACCTGCAGGGGGTCTATCTTCACCCTGCCGACCGACATTTTCTCTGGTTTTCTTTCCTGGAGACCCCAGGCGTCAGCATGCATGCGTCTGACAGCCCCAGTCACAGCCTCCTTCCCCCACCCCCTGGCCTACTGCCTAGGCCCCCCTCTGGCCCGAGCTTCCTCCAGCCTCCACTGGGGGTCGACCATCAGCCAAGGGACACTGCAGTTCCTCCCCAGAGAGGAGAGCCTGCCTGTTGGCAGCTCCATCCTGCTCCGCCCCTCCGCCGTGCCAACCTCTGACGCCCGGGGCTCTTTCCCGAACCCGGGTCTCCGGTGTGGGTCGAAGTAAGGCGCCAGCACCCTAGCCCTCTACGCCACTGGGCCAGCCCCCCCAAGAAACTTTTGACCCTTGAACCATTTGCACCATTGGCCCCTTCTGACTGCAGTGTCCTCTCATGGTGAACTTTAATTCCAGTGGTTTTCACCTCAGCTCGCCATTTCCGAGCTTCATACCCTCACAGGCAGAGAACTCTGTGTGTTCTTCCGCGCAGCCTGGGTGATCCTTTGTACTACCTCGTCGTCCTGTCCTGCAGTAGTATCTGAACATACTCTACCTCAGTCCTTGGAGCTCCCAGTCTTTCACCCTGACTACTCCAGTTGAGACTGGACATCTTTCACATACCACGGATGTCCACTAGATCCTATGCTATTATGCTAATCTTTCAGTCGATTAGTACATCAACTTTCTTATTAGTTACCTTTGCCTATGGCAGTGAGGGTTTCTAGTTAATAACAGAACCCTTCTTCCAGAGTGGCGCATTATATTGCATGTTTACTTACAGCACCACGACATTTACCTGAACCTGTCCAATCCCTTTTCACTTGGGCCATAATCATGACTGTGTTCCTTCAGGATCTCTGCAATACAGCTGCCTGGTCCACATTTCATACTTTTCACAAGGCATTACAATCTTGATATTGCCTTTCGCCGTAGGATGGCTCTCAGCCATGCACTCCTACACTGTCTTTTATTTGTCCTCCCACATGGCTATAACTGCTGGAAACTCTCCCAGAAATAATGACGTACTGCAAGAGACCATTCCGTAGAAGATAGTGCGGTTACGTAAGATCTTACCGTAACAGTAGATCTTCGAGGAATGTCTCTTGCAGTAGATACTATCCCACCCTCCGTCTCCCCTGCCTTCTCTAACAGACAAATTCTCATATAAGGACTTAGGGTTGGGATTCTTTGGTACCTAAGTTCCTCCTTGGTCCTTGCTTTGTGAGCTGAATCCGGCAAGATAAACTCAGGATACCAGGAACCGCCCACACTTATATAGGAAACTGGAAAATAATGTCATCGATGGGCGGTCCGTGGTACAAAACTACTAGAAGAGGCTGCCATGTGACAGCGACCTCTGCTGGAACCTCCCAGAAGTAATGACCTACTACAAGAGACATTCTTCGAAGATCTACTGTTACGGTAAGTTTTACATAATCGCACTTTCCAGTGGTGGTGTATGGTTCACATCCACACCACCCATCCAGCCTGTCCAGGCAAATGACACACTGATCCCTCCTTCCAGCATGCAGGATCTGACATCACAGGTTGGAGATGAGGGATATACCACCCAGGTGGGAGTGTTTGGCCCTCCATACCGTGGGGGAGACACTTCCATGGTGCTAAAAGCAAGTGCCGCCAATGCCAGTCATGGAACTGGGACCAGTTGATGTCCTCCTGGTCCCTTGACTCAGCTGATCACTTGACAGGAGTCGAGTGCCCTTCGGTGGGGGCGATAGGTCGGGCAGGTCAAGGGCTCTTCATTTCTCCCGTGGAGCCAGTCGACCTCGAATGCAGTCGAGCAAGCTGCTGAGATTTTTCTCAAGCCTGTTGACCAGTTGTCTGAGGAGGTCAAGGATTCGATCTCGCAGACCCCACTGCTACCGGTCCACACCTAAAAGGACGTGGCCAGGTCTGCGTCCCTATCTGGTTCACCACGGGATCTGCCTCAACCGGGGGTGGGGTCTTTACTTATATTGCTTAATGTGGCATGCACGTGATCTACAGCAACTCTCTGGAAGATTCCTCTTGCTGTCAGCCGGCCGGTTGCCTGTTAAGGTGGTAGTCGAGGCGCACTAGCTCTCGATCCTGCTCGACCGAGAGGCATCACCATCAGTGTTCCTTGACCTTATCGTCCTCGGGTGAGGGGAGGCAGCACCTCAAGATGCACTGGTGCTGTGAGGAGCTTCTCTGGCAGCAGCAGGCATGATTCGGCAGGGTAGGGCTTTACCCTCCCCAGACCTTTGGTTTCCTGGCCACCGCCAGTGACACCCCTGCCGGTCCACACCATGCAAATGCAACCAACAGCTGCTTCTCCACCTCTTCGAGTGGAGCCACCACTGCCACAGCTGAAGGTAGGTGCTCGACCAAGGAGGCCAGTTGCTTGGCCACCAGCTTGCCAGGTCGGTTGTCAGGATCACTCGGAGAGAGGATTCCTGGGAGGTCTGTAGCAAGAAGGGCCATTTTTGAGGAGTTATCGGATGACTCGGATCATGATTCCATGGTCCACTCTTTGACTGCAGCTTGGTCAAGGAGTTTTCCACTGAGCATGGCCCGTTGTCTTCCGGGGCACTTCTCCAGCTTATTTCAGAACCCATGTCGGTCCCTCTTGAGCCAGTCCAGAAGAGAGCTAAATACCCTGTCACTGACATTCTGGACCAAGACGAACCCCAGACTGTTGCCTTCCCTGTGGCTGAGGTCAGTTTGGGATTGACCCTGGAGATTTGGCAAAGCCAGCATCCTGCCTGGCACCCTCTGCCTGTATGGTCCATAAGTTTGTGATCCCCACGTTCCCTTTTTGAGTATTCGAACCACCCCTCTGCAGGGGGACTGGTCACTCATTTAGTGTTCTGTAAATGCAGACACCTGGGGGCATGGACTAGCCTCCAGACAAGGAGTCTCGTAAGATTGACCACGTCGCTAAAGGGGTGTACACTGTGGCATCTAGGTCTCTGGCAGGCTAGCTGTTCCATCATGATGGCTAACTTTGGGCACTCCTTGTTGGGAGTCTTTGATGTTGTCCTTTCTCACCTCCCTGTTGAGCAACAGTTGGCGATGAAGCTAATCAGAGACCAGGATCAGTTGCTGGCTGAACACCAGCTTCAGGCAGCCTTGGACTTGGGCGATCCTTATGCTTGTGTTGTTGCAGCAGTTGTCTCAGTGTGTCGCAGGGCCTGGCTGTATTTGTCCACCTTCATAGCTGACACCCAACATAAGCTGGCCAATGTCCCTTTTCTGGCCACTGACATTTTTGGCCTTGGGTTGCAAGGACATCTCACCCAAATCGAGAAGTACATTGCCAGCCAGAAGGACCAGAAAAAGAAGCCTAAGAAATAGGTTTTCCAATACCAGCCCTTTCAGTCACAGCTTTCCCAGCAGGGGCAGTTCCAGGAATGGCGCCCCAAACAGAAGTCTGGGGGCCAGAGTCCAAGGGGTAGTGGTGCCCCTCTGGCAGCAGCGACTGTTGCGCCCACAAAAGCTGCCCATTGACTGCTTGGGAGCCTTGTCCCTCCACCTGTTGTATCCCTGACTGCTGTCCCTATTGGAGACCAGCTACATCAGTTCTTACCATGTTGGTCTGCTATCACAAGGGACAAGTGGGTGTTGGACATAGTGGGCAGAGGATTGTCTCTAGACCTTGAGGGTCTCCAGCCATATGGCCTCCCCATGCATCTAGAGTCTGGGGCATCTCAGGACACACTGTCCACCCTAAGGGTGGATATCCCTAAGCTCCTTGCGAAAGGGGCGATAGCATGTGTTCCAGATGCCCTGGCCAGTCAGGGTTACGTGTCCAGGTACTTCCTGCTTTCTGGTCCCAAAATGAAGCGGGGCTGATGCCCCAAATTTGCGTGATCTCAACCAGTTTATGTGGAAACACAAGTTCAGAATGGTCACTCTGAGCAAGATTGTATCATCCCTGGAGAAGAGCATGTGGTTCTGCTCCCTGGACTTCCAGGATGTTTTTTTCACATTCACGTCTATTCATCATACTGCTGCTACTTCCAGTTCAATGCAGGTTCCTGTATTAGTCCCAGGTCATGCCCATGGCCTTTCCTCAGCGCCTAGGATCTTCACCAGATGTATGGCAGTGGTGGTGGCCCACTTGTGGCACCTTGGGTTCAGAGTGTTACCACTTCCTGGATTACTGTCTGTTGGCCGTTCCTTCCAGAGAGGTCATGGAATGTTCCACAGATCTAGCTGTCCAGGATTTTCTCTTCTTTTTTTCCTTTGGTGTGTATTTGTTTCTCCCCTGGCTCCCACCGGCTATCTCTGATGTCCCTCTCCCATCGCACCTGAGCATCAGACCCCCTCCCTTCTTGCCCCCACAACTTACCCTTCGTGGTAGGGGGTCAGGGAGCGACTCAACCCACCTGCACGGATCCTGCTGTAGGAGGTGTCTTCTTGGGGCAGTGCACGGAGGGGGACCATCGTTATCCTGCTGCGGTGGGAACCGATTTCCTTTTTCGTGTGCAGTACCGCCAGTGACGCGTGTTTGTACGTCGGGCAGCTGCTTGTACTCTGCTCCCACATTATGGGACCTGGCATGTCGTCCCCCAGCCACCGCTAGGGGTCAGGCAAGTACCTGTCCGTGTCCCCACCCTACCCCGGGAGTGGAGAGCTGTCCTCCGGACGCTCAATCCTCTCCCTTCCCGGCGACCCGCTCGCACCGCGAACATGGGTCTCCAGAGTGGTAGGAGGTAAGTCAGTGATGCCTCATCCCTCCATGCCACTGAGCCAGCGCTGTCCAGGCTTTTCAAGATTTGGGCCTACTGGTCAACCCGGACAACTCTGAACTTGTACTAAAGCAGGTGATCAGGTTCTTTGGAGCAGAACTAGACTTTCTGCAGGCCAAGGCCTGTGTCCCTGCACTGGATCTTATCTCCTTTGCCCAATCATTTCAGGTTGGACTCTTGTGCCCTGCCAGGGATTTGCTTAGGCTGCTGGGGTAGATGGCATCCTGCTCCAACATGGCCCATTGGGCCCACTAGCGGATGCAACACCAGTGGGTGCTGGACTGTTAATGGTCCCAGCACCTAGGTCATAGTGACCCAGCAGATGTGGGATGCCACCCAGTGGTGGCTAATCCCAGAACACCTGGAGGAAGGAATCTGGTTTGTCTGCCCAGAACTGACTGTTGTGCTGTCAACGGAAGCGTCTCTGGGATGAAGAGCGCACCTAGGAGACTACAGAATCCACAGGTTTTGGTCACCCAGGAAATCCTGTCACCACATATGCTTGGTGGAGCTCCGTGCAGTGTGCTTTGCTCTGATAGAATTAGCTCCACTAGTCAGGAGTCGGGTCGTGCAGGTCCAGACAGACAACACAATGACCATGTTCTAACAGGCAGGGTGGAACTCACTCTCTTCCCTTCTGTTGGAACCCAGTTCGCACCTGGTCCCATGTGCGTAGCTTAGGTGCAGATCTCCAGGCAATCCATGTTGCAGGAGAGAACATCAGCTGGTGGATGCTCTCAGCGGGGTAGGAGAGACATTGCACGAGTGGTCCCTGCATCAGGACGTGGTGATCCACCAGTTCTCCCTGTGGGGTATACCCTCAGTAAACCTGTTTGCATCCTGGGAGAACTACAAACTGAGGCTATTCTGTGCCAGTTCCCCTTCCAGAGACTGGGACACTGGAATGGGGTGCCTTTACGAAGTCCTGGACCCCCGGCCTCATGTATGCCTTTCCTCTGATCCACAAGGTGAGGGTCAAGGCCCGGAAGAACAAGGCACAGATGATCCTGATAGCTCCAAACTGGCCACAGCAGTTCTGGTACCCTGAGCTCCTCAGCCTCAGTAGCAGGTCTCCGCGGCGACTGCCTCTCCAACCAAACCTGCTGACCAGACTGCAGAGGACAGTCCTGCACCCAGACCTTCAGTCCTTGCATTCACAGTGTGGTTCCTGAGCAGCCAGAGTTCCAGGCCTTGGACCTCTCGGAGGATGTTCTCCATGTTGTTGAGGCCTCCAGGAAAGAGGACGCTTGCAGATGTTATGCCTTCAAAAGGAAAAGATTATCCATTTAGTGTTAGGGCAAGGTTCTGAATCCCATTGCTTGTCATGTGGCTAGCATGTTGGAATACCTTTGGTCCCTTTCCCAGCTGGGACTGCAGGTGACGACCTTTAAGGTGCAGCTGGCATCCATCTCTGTTAACCTGCTGCTGGCAGGTAAACCAATGCTGGCCAAGGAGAAGATGATCGTGCGCTTTTTCAATGGCCTGGACCACTTGTTCCCTCCAGTGCATGTACCACCTCCACTGAAGGACGTACTGCTGTTTTTGGCAGTGCTCATAGGCAAGTGTTTTGAGTCAGTGCACATGTGTGAGATGTCACACTTGTCATGGAAGACCACCTTCCTGGTGGCCATCATGTCAGCCAGAAGGGTTGGGGAGCTCTAGGTGCAATCAGTGTAGTCTCCCTACCTGGTCTCCCACAATGACTGTCATCCTTTGCCCCAACCCGAAGTTCATCATGAAGGTGGTATCGGAGTTTCACCTTAACCAGGTGATTAACTTGCCAGTGTATTTTACTAGCTCATCTTTGGAGGCTGACCACAGGCTCCATACCCTGGACCTGTGTAGGGTGCTTTCGTAGTATGAGGAGCTCACGGCTGGAGTTCAAGGACAGGCCGGCAGCTGTTTGTCACCTACGCTGAAGCTGTGCCTAGCAGACCGGCAGCAAAGAAAAAAGCGGTAAGAAAGACGAATAGAATGTTGATGTGCATTGGGAGGGGCACAACAAGCAGAAGGAGGGAAGTACTGATGCCTCTCTATAAAGTCATGGTGAGGCCGCACTTGGAGTAAGGGGTCTAGTTCTGGAGAACACAAGGATATAGATGGGATTAAGAAGGTGCAGAGAAGGGCAACCAAGATCATGCACGGTATGCAGGGGAAGTCATATGAGGAGAGGTGGAGGGAATTGGATCGGTATCCATTGGAGACTAGCAGGGAGAGGGGGGACATAAGTATGCGAATGGGATCAATGCGGTAAGGGAGGGGTGATTATTTAAGAGGAAGGTGGGGGTTAAAACTATAGAGCATAATCTAATATTGGAGGGAGGAAGAATTAGGGACAATATGGGGGGGGCGTTACTTCATGGAGAGCGTGGTAGAGGCCTGGAATAAACTACTGGAGGAAGTGGTGTGGGCAGAAACGGTGGAGGGATTCAAGAAGGTCATGGGACCGACATAAGGGGTTGGCAAGTGGGGGGAAGGAGAGGTCACGTGACATAGGTAATAGTGAGTGAGGGAGGGGCAGGGGTAGACTCAGTGGGCTAGGGGGTCCTTTTCTGCCGCCATATTTCTGTGATTCTATGAAAGCGGACAGCTGCAAGATGGATTACTTCTTGCATCAACCTCTGGTATAGGTTGGCTGGTTGGGATTCTTCCATAGGGCTTAGGGCCCATTCCACCAGACATACCGCTGCCTCGATAGCTGCTTCCAGGGATGTGCCCATACAGGAGATATGTAGGGCTGCTACCTGGAACTCAGCACACACCTTTATTTCCCACTGCTGTATCGACCTGGAGTCATGTCAGGATGCTGGTTTTGGGACCTCAGTCCTCCAATCTCTGTTCACCAAGTACAGTTGCGCGCCTGCCCCCTCCTCCTGGAGAACTGCTGGGAGTCTGCCAGAGTGTGGATAATTGAACCATATCCACGTCCCTAGAAGAATAGGTTACTCACCTGTAACCGTAGATCTTACTTCAAGAATCAGCTCTTGCAGCAGGTAACACCAGTAGGACTGAAGCTGGCAGGCGCCAGGACCCGACTGAAAACTTCTAGCCAGCGGTACAGAGCGGGGTATGCCCCTGACATTGACCCACCCCCAACATCACGCACGCCATAAAGGGAGAGCTGTCCCCGGTGTCCCCTCGGTTCTTTTCCTGCTGTCGATTCGTGTACATTGGCTCCACGGATGCCTCCCGCTTCCTTCAACTGCCATTTTGCCAGTAGTTTATCCTTTTTCTTTCTTTTTTGGCGAAAAAGTTAGCTTTTGTTGACCTTACCATTCTGTATGTTGTCTTCTCAGTTGTCCTCCATTGAACGGCACCAATCTAAGTGTGCCTGCAGCAAACAAATTCCGTCCAAGGATGGACACTCTGCCTGCCTCCTGTGCCTAGGCCCCGACCACAACACCAAGGCCTTCCCGCACTGCCAGAAATTCAACAGCAGGGCAGGAATTCACCGCCAAAAGGTCCTTCAGGCTTTCCTCACAGAGCAAAAACTTGCTGCAATGCAGAAAGATGCCTTTTCTCAGGGGAGGTTCTTCTCACAAAAAAAATCCTCTGGGAAGCACCATCATAAGGAGAAGAGGAAGGGGAGGGAAAAGGAGAAATCTCCCTTGAAATCCAAGTCTTCAGGTTCCCACTCTGCCTCCCGGGGTCGCTCAGACTCATCCTCCCAGGTGACATGTTCCCCTACTCAGCTAGCGGTAGTGAAGTCTTCCAACCTGAGCAGGGCGTCTGGTGGTAAGGATCTCTGATGTGAGTCCTCAGGCCCAGCCTTGCAGCCGCTCAAAGTCCGGCCACAAGATCAGGCTTCTGGCCGGCACTCTGAACACATCAGGTCCACCTCAGGCTCGAGAACAAAGTCAGTGTCTTCCCGGTCGGCCTCTGTCTCTGGTGCCATCTCCTGGGACAAACACAGGGCCTAGGGGCACTCCTCAGGGAGATCAGCATCACAGCCCACTTGGCCATACAAGCCGCTATCAAAAAAATGTTAGGCGGATAAACATTCGCCAGTGGACAACACCCTCAGACGGCACTCTTCCATCGTCGCTGCTTCAATGACCCCGCCAGCCCAGTCCTCGCATTGGCCGACATACGCTGTGGGCACAGTCCTCCCAGGGACAACCTGTCATCGGCCTTAGACCAAGTGTCGGCTACCGACGTCCCCCCCCAGGATGCACGCAGATGCTGGGCCGTCATCAGGACCTACGACCGACCTGGAGCCTAAGCTTCACTAGTCACAGGTGAAGGACCTGTTTGGTTATTGGTGGGAGACCATCAAGACGGATCTTCTTCCACCAAAACCAGCTCGGGCAGAAGACTCTTCCCTTAATACTCAGGCTCAACCCTTGATGGAGTCCACACCCGTCTCAGGCAAGGGCCGAGCAGACCTCAAGCGCCGCTCCAGGACTAGGAGCCGCAGTTCCTCTTGCTCCACCGAGTGCCACAACCACAAATGCTGGAGCACCAGGTCCTGGTCCTCCTCCTCGGTGGATTCTGAGCATTCCTCAGTCTCTTCCTCATTACCCTCATCTGCCGGGGGTCTTCCTCCCACAGACCCAAGGGACACTTCCTAGTCCCTATGGATGATCCCTCCTTTATGGAGATCATCCGCCACATACAGGAGAACGTGGGCTGGGACACGGAGGACCTTGACCCAGAGAGGCTCTATCTGGCGAAGTATCTGTGCCAAAAAGACCCAAAGCCTGCAGTGATCCCGCCCTTGGTTGACACATTTGTTGATGTCGCCAAGTCGACCTGGAAACACCATTATACCTCCTCCACAGTGCCCAAAAAGGCAGATCGTCTATATTGAGCCCCGAAGGAGGAACCCTTCCTGGGCGAGCAGCCCACGACAAACTCTGTCATAATTTCGGCTGCCCATGACCGATCCCAGAGGCCACGGCACCTTAGCTCACAGCCTCCAGGTCGTGAGTCTAAACAGTTGAGTACTATGGGACGTAAAGTATACTCCGTAGCGACATGTGCCATAAGATGCCTTAATTTTCTGACACACATGGTACAGTTCCAAAATGTCCTTTGTGAGCAAGGGATGGACATAGTGAAGGAAATCCCGGACTGCCCACAGAAGGATGAGCTGGAGAAGCTTCTACAGACTGGCTCGGATGTCGGCATGCATGTCCTGCGGTCAGCTTATGACTCGACAGACACAGCTGTAAGGGTGGCAGCCATGGGGGTATGTGTCAGACGCCATTCATGGCTCCAGGTATCAGACTTTGCCGAAAATGTACAGACCAGTATCTTGGACACACCGTTCAGTGGTTCTATCCTTTTTGGTTGAGATTCCGAGAGGATAATCGCCAAGTTACAGGATTCAGGCAAGGCCATTCGTTTGGTGCACTCTATGTACAAGCCGAAACAAAGGCCCTTTTGGAAGCACCACTTTCGTTAGAAAGCAGGACAGCAATCCAGATACCAGCCACAGCAACAACAAAGAAGTGGCTACGGTTATAAGGGCTCCTCATGAGGCACAACAGGCTCCAGGTCTTGGGCCGCCAAACCAGCCCAGACCAATCTTCCCCCTCCCACCACAGCCTGACTCCTTGCCAAATCCTCCTCCTTCCGTAGACCTTACGGAGGAGGTGGTCGGAGGTCGCTTTTCTCTTTATGCCCAGGGTTGGCGAAAGGTCACCTCCGACCAATGGGTTCTACAAATGATAGAGGGCACTCAATCGAATTCCTGCAGATGCCAGCAGATAGGCCACCACTCCCTTCCCGTTGTTCCCCGGCTCACACAGTGCTAATTCAGGAGGAAATTCGGGCTCTTCTGGTCAAGAGAGCAATAGAGACAGTGCCGGCCTCCCAGCAGGGAGAACAGGGTTTTATTCACATTTTTTCCTAGTGCCCAAGAAGATGGAGGGACCTACACCCCATCTTGGACCTCAGTGACCTCAATCAGTTTGTCGAGTACAAACATTTCCGGATGGTCACCCTGCAGGGCTTACTGTCCATGCTACACCAGGGAGACTGGCTAGCATCACTGAATATGCAGGACGCTTATCTACTCGTTCTAATAGCCAAGTCTCACAGGAGGTTGCTCAGGTTCGAGTTTATGGGGAGGCCCTACCAATTCAGGGTGTTGCCCTATGGCCTATCCTCCACCCCAAGGGTCTTTACCAAATGTCTGGCAATGATCGTAGCAACCCGTTGGAGGAAGGGCCACTACGTTTTCCCATACTTGGGCGATTGGCTCCTAGCAGCCCCGTCCAGCAAGCAGCTGCAGCACACAATAGAAGACACCTGTTCTCTCTTCGGAGAAATAGGGATCACCATAAACGCAGCCAAGTCATCCTTGCTCCCGACCCAATCCCTCCAGTTTATCAGGGCGATTCTTGACACCACTCGAGGGCAAGTCCTCTCAGAGGACAGATCACTCCTTCTCAGCAGTCTAGCCTGCCACTTCTCGTCCCTCACAAGGGCACCAGCCAGGATGCTTCTCCAGCTCCTGGGTCATATGGCAGCCTCTATCACCATGGTTCCCCTCACTAGACTGCATACGAGAACAATTCAGTGGACACTGAGAGTCCAGTGGGACGACCTGAACCAACCAGTCTCTGTCCCAGAACCGGTCCATCAGGAGCTTGACTGGTGGATGACATCCCCATATCTCTCAGAGGGCCTGCCCTTCTAGAGAATGCCACCAACCCAAATCTTGACAACGGATGCTTCTGGCACAAGTTGGGGCGCACACCTGGGCGCCCACAGGACCCAGCGAACTTGGTCCGAGTCCAAAGGGCTCTTACACATCACTGTCCTAGAGATGAGAGCAGTCCTCTATGCCTTACAGGCGCTGTGCACTGCATTTCTTCCGGAACACCACCTGATACAGACAGACGACCCAGCGGTGGTATTCTACCTCAACAAGCAGGGTGTCGCCCACTTGTACCCCCTCTGCTGCAAAGCAGTGCAGGTATGGAATTGAGTCATAGACCACCATCTGTATATTTCAGCGGTTCACGTCCCTGGGGCACAAAACACCGTGGCCGATGCACTCAGCAGGACACGGTTCAGAGTGCATGAGTGGGCCCTTCAGCAGTCTGTCGTAGAAGACCTCTTAGACAGATGAAGCAGACTGAAAGTGGACCTCTTTGCATCCCCTGTCAACACAAAGCTTCCCATTTTTTGCTTGCTAGATCCCGGGTCTGGTGTTTTCTGGCGAGATGCATTGTCCCTCTCTTGGAAAGGGAGGTTCCTTTATGCGTTCCTTCCCTTCCCGCTCCTGCAGAAAGTACTTCTCAAACTGCAGGCAGAGGGGGTGGAAATGATTCTGGTGGCCCCGCTGTGGCCACAGCAGATTTGGTTTCCCCTGATACAGCAGCTGGCAGTTGAACCACCACTATGATTGCCACTGAACTCTCACTTGCTCTCTCAGAACAACGAGACACTGGTGCACCCAGACTTGAGTTCATTGCATCTCCATGCATGGCTCTTGAGGATCTAGCCATGTCACGCTTCGGAGTCTCGGACAGAGTTGCTAACATTTTGGTGGCCGCCAGAAAGCCTTCCACCAGAGCCACGTCACCATGAAATGGAAGTGTTTTTGCCTCTGGGCTACCGCCCACAGTCTAGACCCTTTAGCCTGTCCAGTGAGCTCAATGCTCAAGTCCCTGCTGTGGCTATTGGACTCTGATTGGGCTACTCATCCATTAAGGTCCATTTGTCTGCAGTTTCTGTTTACCATGCGCCTGTTCAAGGTAAAGCCGTGGCACAGCTGGACCTGGCACGCACTTTCTTGCGTGGCATTCTCCACCTAAAACCCCCTATCAGGGACTCCATCCCCCCTTGGGACCTTTTGTTCATGCTGGAGAAGCTCACTTTACCCACATTTGAGACAGCTGCGGACTGCAAGCTACACTTTCTCTCTTGAAAAGCGTTATTTTTGGTTGCCGTTACTTCGGCTAGGAGGATCTCTGAGTTACAGGCTTTGATGTGCAAAGAGCCCTCTTTAGTGTTCCATAGGGACCGGGTGTTCCTACGGACCAATCCTAAGTTCTTAACCAAAGGTGGTGTCCAAACTGACTCTGAACCAGGATATACACCTTCCAGTTTATTATCCGGAACACTCAAACCGGGATGAGGCTGTCCTTTACACGTCAGATGTTCATCATATCCTTCGATATTATCTTTCCGAAACATGGTAGCTCAGGCGCTTCGACCAGCTTTTTGTTTCTTTTGCCCCAGAATCCGTGGGGCACCTGTGTTCAAACAGACTCTCTCCAAATGGCTGGTAAATGGCATTTATTTTTATCAGAAATATGACAAACTTTACCGGGCTTGGTGAAGGGTCACTCCACAAGGGGAGTAGCGGCATCATTCACCACTTTGAGGAACGTATCCATGCCAGACATATGCGCAGCTGCCACCTGGAACCCAGTCCATTTGTTCATTAGACAGTGCAGGCTTTGGACTTGCTGTCCTGCAAGCACTGCTGTCTTGAGAGTATCGTCCTCTTACTTTTCCTTTGCTTCCTCCACCCTGTATCCATTCTGGGTCTCTTTACTGCTTGAGACTTAGTTCTACCGGTGTTACCTGCTGCAAGAGCTGTCTCTCAAAGTAAGATAGTACAGTTACGTAAGAACTTGCCATAACAGTAGATCTGCGAGAGAGGCTCTTGCAGCAGATGCTGCTTTCCACCCACCTTCCCCCTCGAGGATTCTCTCTGCATTCCTATTTATTTATTTAGTTTTTCATATGTAGTTTCTGGGTTTTGTGGGTTATCTCCCAGCCCCTACACCCATGCATCCCCGACGTTGCGCGTGCGTGTGGAGGCATGCACGCACGCCGTTCAGGACGCCCCTCCCTTCCAGTTGCGCCGATGACCGCCTGCGCTGGCACCAAACCTCCATTCGGTGATGGTAGGACTATGGGCCGGTGACCCCACCCCTTACCCAGGAGAGGAGAGCCAACACTCGATCCTGCTCCAACCCCCCAATGCCAGCACCCCTGCGACCCGAGGTTCCCGAACCCAGGTCACCGGCATAGCGCAAGGTGTGGCGTCCAGCACCTCAGCACCACTGGGCCGGCTATGCATTCCTATTTCCGCAGTCTTTTGCCATATGTGGAACTGACCTCTGTTCTCTATTGCGGATCAACTTCCATCCACAATGCTGGAGTCTCCGGTGCAAAAACTGAGGGGACGCCAGGGACCACCCTCCCTTTATGGCGTGCGAGACGTTGGGGACGGGCCAACATCGGGGCAGTGGTCCCCACTCTGTACTGCTGGCTAGAAGTTTTCTGTGGGGTCCTCGCGCCTGCCAACTTCAGTCCTACCAGTGTTATCTGCTGCAAGAGCTTCTCTTGAAGATTTACTGTTGCGGTAAGTTCTCACATAACTGTACTTTCTAGGAGTTATTGTTAACATCCACACAACCCACCCAGCCTCCCCTGGTAAGTAGCGTATGGATCCTGCTTCCAGCATGTAAGATCTTAGTTACGGAACGGAGTCGGGGGATATACTAACCGGGTGGTGGGAGAAGCTTAGTTTCGAGATGTCCGGCCAATAACAACGTTCCCGTGGAACTGCCAGAGTGTGGATATGAACCATGCACCACTCCTAGAATTACTGTTACAGGTGAGTAAACTGTTGCTTTCCCCCACAAAACTTTTGCCATGCAAAGTATGTTTTTTGTTGGGATAATTTCATTGAGCAAGCTCTTTTATAATGATGTCCTGTTGTACAAATCAAAATAAAGTTTCATATAAATACAAAATATGAAAAGGATACACAATGCATCAACACTTACAACAAACCACATCTCACCATACAAATTTACATAAGACGCATCACAAATATATTGCACAATTTAATCACATGTAACCCTTTCCTTAAAATGTTTACATCTTTCACAGGACGTTACAGTAGTCATAAGCCATGTCTTTGACAACTTGTGATGGTAGCTTATTGCCCTTCACACGAAATCTATCTGGCAGGGAATTCCACTCGTAAGGAATCATATGACTAAAGAAATGATTAGCCCTCAATGTTTTAGACCTAGGAATTGTCCGTTCCACTAAATCAGACTTCCTCAAACATCCTTTCCGGACCCTATACTCTTAATCACTCCAACAAATAATCAGGAACATTTCCCCATATACACTTGGATGCAAACAATGTTCTGTGTAACCAGTGTTTATCTTGTAACGTGGGCCATCCTAGTTGGTTATATAATTTGCATCCATGTGCATCATAGGGGGCACTAAGCACAAATCTTGCCATCTTTTTGTACAGTACATCCAGTTTAGTAAGTTCTTCCTTTGTACTATACTCATACACAATAGCTGCATAATCTAAAATTGGAAGAATTTGTGACTGTAGTGTCTTTAACCTAGTCTCTGAATCCAGACACCCCTTGTAAGCCTCCTAAACATTTCCCTACCTTATTTATCAACTTAGTTACATGTATGTTTCCTGACCCTACTGTATCCATTCAATACCCCAGATACTTGTATGCCTCTACTTGTTTCGATTTTTCTCCTTCCAGTGTATAGATATCCAGTGGACTGTTTAAAGAGTCATACTGTTTCTTTGTAGACCCCATCAACATCACATTTGTTTGAGATGAATTCAATTTCAAATGGGACTCACTAAAGTAAACTTGCAATTTGTCAAACATTTGTTGCAACCTCAGCTGGCCCTCCTTAGCTGCAACGTCAGAGGTACATACTACAGTGTTGTCAGCATAACACTGATAGCCTACACCCCAAATGCTGCTCTCCAAGTCCACCAGATACATGGTAAACAATAAGGGACCTAAAACAGATCCCTGTGGGACTCCATTCTTAGTGTATATATAACCTTAGAATGTTGTCGCTCAGTCAAATAATTTTGAAACCATATCAAAGCTTCCAGCCCTAGTCCCAGGTCTCCCAGTCTCTTCAACAGTATTTTATGATCCATGTGTTGAAGGCCTTGGAAAGGTCAACAGAGATGGCCCTGGTAATCTTCCCAAATTCCATAGCTCTGTTGACATCAACCAAGACCTTCAACACGGCAGTAATTGTATTATGGTTCTTAGAGAACCCTGATTGGTATTTATCAGCCAGTTTCTCACTTTCTATGTAAGTCTGCAGCTGTGTGACTGCTTACCTTTCCAAAACTTTTGCTACTACAGAAAGGAGAGATATTGGCCTGTAATTTGTCATTTTGGTCAGGGCAGCCCCACTTTAAAATGGGGACCAACCTGGCCCTCTTCCATCCATGAGGTATCTTCCCATCTTTAATGACCAATTAAACATATATGTTAGATGATTTTCTATTTGTGGCATTGAGTACTTTAGAAATTTTCAGGCCAATCCATCCGGTCCACAACTTTTACCATCCTTAAGTTTCAGAAGCTGATCCCTAACCTCTCCAACAGAAATTTTATGAAAATTAAATTTGTTACCATTTCCCTGTACAAACTCACTAATATTTTTTCCTTCTTCTCCTGATCCCACTGAATTATCCTACATTATTAAAAAGATCATTAAATCGGTCTGGAAGATCTTCATCTAAAACAACATTTTTCCCATCCTCCGATATTCTGATAGTTTCTGTGCTCTTACTTTCCCCTGTTTAACATATTGATAGCGGTTCAAACTTTTTTTGGATCCTCCGCAAATTCGCTGGCCTTATTCTTATAATAATTTTCTTTAGCCAATCGCACCTCTTTGACAAACCTATTCCTAGATTTTCTATAATTTAACTAATCAGCAGGCAAACCTGATTTTTCTAGCAGGTTCCCAACATTTGTTCTTTTCCTTCCTTAGTTTCTGTAAATGTGAATTAAACCAGACTTCGGAACTCTTTTTTTATCTTCTTTGTTATCAAGGGGAAGTGCTTATCATATATACTACTCATTTCATCCAAAATATAGTCCCAAGCAAGATTCAGATCTGGTATTAAATATAGCCTATCCCAATTTAAACTGTCTAGATCTTCCATCAACTTAAAATAGTCAAGATTTCTTCATGGATCTAAATTGTACTTTTTTGGGGGGACCCTGTACCTTCATCTACCTCTCATACAAAAAAATAACATGATGGTCACTAGTAGCTATATCAGCCATTGTGCCTACATTAACAAAACTATGTGGAGAGATAGTAAAAAAATAAAACCAGCATTGATTGTGAGAAGGAGGATTATGCATACAAGCTGTAGGCAGCACCAGGAACTGGTTGTGGTGCTAATATCTAAATCAAAAGAATACGACCACGTGCAAGAAAAAGCTTACCTTTTATTTAATTGAGTCGTGCCATTAGTGTTTTTAATGCATAAAAAAACAGACACTCTCCATCACCAGACTGGGAGTGGAGAAACTGTGCCGACCCCAACTAGTGATGTCACAGTATGGACATTTAAAAAATATTGCTTGAAGACTTGATCCTAAAACGATCAGACACTAAATCTTAATAGTCTTGGTGTTTTAATTATATTAGTAGGTACATACAGTTGGTTGTTACTTTTTTTACAAATATTGAATCAAATAGTATTAAGTTATAAGATCTCATGATGTGAAATGTGGATTTAATGCCTTTCACTAAAGTTATTCCTGATGTGTAATTTGATCCATCATGAATCTGTGATTAAGGTGAGTGACTGATCATTTTAGGATCAAGTTTTCAAACTATGTTTTTTTTTATTAAACTTTATTTTATTCATTTTAATATGAACATGCTGAAGCATTACATTCGGTGGAGCAAGGTTACAATAGCTCCCACATTTTCTGCGGTACAAATATGTTAGCATCAGTGATTAGTAATCCATCGAATGGTGGTACATCATATGGGGTTCTATCCTTGTATATATTTTTAAAATTCATAGTATATCATTTAGGATAGCCAGCCACATTAAACCAGTGGGATAAAGACATAGTCATTTAAAAAGTTGAGGCATTTGCCATGACCAAAATAGCCACTTTCCCCACTTACTTAGCTTTTTGCTTAGTAGGTACCTTCCTTCTCCCCGAAGCTGCATCATTTTCACCAAACTCATGAATTAATTCGATAATTCAAACAAGCATACATTTCTACTAAGTGACCTTTACTAGCTGTACTATATAGTCACCCATGGCTCAATTTATTTGACCCTTGAGGTGCATTACTTTGTTGAGTTCTCCTGTAACAAACTGTTTACCACATTTTTACTACTAATTATTATTAACACTCAGCCCGACTTTCATTCCCATCACTCAAGAAACAACATTACCCCAGCAATAACATGCACCTCGTGGTCAGCGTCATTTATAACTCATGGTGATTGTAGTTATATTTTAACAGCATGACAGCCAGAAAATAAACTGAGTGTGTCATCCATGTATGGGAAACAACTCGATAAAAGTAAAGACTCTCCCTAAAACCAAGGAGAGTAACAGTTAAGAAAAAAGTACAAATAGTCATTTAGGTGGTATCCCAGCATCAATGATGATCACCGTCTTATTCAGCTACCAGAAGGCTTGAAGTTTTAACCACCATACCTCAAGTATCCTCTTCCAAAACCCGTGGTACCCCGTGTGCGTCAGGTGATCGTTGCTGGAATTCTGACACAATGGCATCTACCCTGTTCCTTGCCTCTTCTGGATCATTGTACTGATATGTTTTCCCCCCATAAGTGATACGGAGGCATCCCGGTGTCGAGAGAGAGTGGGCCACCCCCAAGCCGCGGAGTTGCTTTCATAGCAGATCAAATAACTTGCGTCTGGTGAGGGTAGTGAACAACCAGTCTGAAAATATTTTAATTTATGTCCTCCCATGGACACCAGATAGTTGATTCTCACCCACTGTGGGATCATGTCCCATATATCTGCTCCAGTAGTCACCAACGTGATGGTGCGGGGTGTTGTAGGATAACTATATGTTTTTAAATGTTCATATTGACCAGTGATTAACCACATAGAAGTCACATGGTGTTTTGAACCTGTATAAGGCACACATCTTGATCAGCATACCAACTCTGATAAGCTCAGTACTGACTGAGCAAAACTTTAGTCTCCAGATTATGACATCACTAGTCAAGGACAGCACAGTTTCTTGACTCCCAATCTGCTGATAGAGTGTGCATGGTTTTTTTATGCACCAAGAACACTAATGGCACAATTGAATTAAGTAAATGGTAAACTTTAAACACTTTACTGAGTACACTTGTCCTTTATTGTGGGTGCTTTATCCTGTGCCTTGGTCATGCCCATGTAAAATATTGCACAATTTTTCTGGCCATTTCATGTAAATTAAGCACAGGAAGAAAAGGTGAAATTCTGTGATTCTAGGAACGTGGATATGGTTCACTAACTCACACTATGGCAGTTCTGCTGGAGTGTTATTCGTTGGAACACCTTTAAGCTAAGCTTCTCCCACCTCCCGGGCAGTATAACTTGCAAACTGCCCTACATACTGTGTATCATTTGTCCAGGCTAGGAATATCAAGGTCAGAAACTCGGGGACGTCTGGTTCCAGTATGATCTAATAAGCCACGCGTTATTGGGGCTTTCCGCTTCTTATATTAAAATAAAGACACCAAAAAGCTAAAATCTACCAAACAGGAATTTAAGACACAGAAATTGGTGCGCTACAGCCAGAAATGTCAGCGAGTCATCATAATCGATTCCAAACGCTAGCAGACGAGGCAGAGATGGAAGATATACATCCAGATGACTCAGAGATTCAAATGCGGTCTAACGTTGGATCTACTCAAAAGAAATCTGCCTCCATAACCACTGAGCAAAGGCAAACCATACCTGAAACATCGGCAGATGCTATCTTAAAAGCCATAGCGGACTGTCGTAGTGAAGTCCACAAAAATATGCAGGACATCAGGACAAAGCTGGGGGCACTGTAGTCAAGAATGACCGAAGCAGACCATCAGATCTCAAAAAATACAGACTGGATCGATGAACTAGAAATCTCCATCAAAGTCCTGGCGAATGAACGGCTGGCCATGGCATCACGTCAAGAAGACGCAGAGAACAAGGGGAGACGTCAGAATATACGAATTTTCGGCATACCTGAAAATGAGGAAGGGACAGACACTTTGGCATATGCAGATTATCTACTGCGAATGGTGCTGGAGCTGGATCCCACTCAGCAACTCGACATAAAAAGGGCTGATAGAGCCCTAGGCCCAAAGCCAACGCAGCCAGAATCAAGACCCCGTTCCTTTGTGATATGATTTCTTAGCTACCAGACAAAAGAGTTGCTGCTGAGAAAGACCTGGCAGAAAGGTCGGGTGATGCTTGACCAATGGTGCTTGCTTTTTGATAATGATTACGCGCCCAGCACCCAGCGCCTTTGGAGAGATTACAATCCATTGTTCCCAGCACTTAGGGCACAGAAAATCTGTTTCTGCTTGCCATACCCTGCAAAACTAATAGTATTCTTACCATCGGGTTAGAAAACCTGTTTGTCAGCGCTGGAAGCCGCAGAAGATTTAACAGCCAGGGGCCTAATCAACAGTAAAATCCTGGATTCTGTAAAAACTCGACAGGGGACCCAGCCAACTTCGGAGAGGCAACACAAAGTAAATACTTCGCTAGCAGAGATCCTGCAGTGCCTTAACCAATACAGAAATCCAACGTTAGGCACTTGAAGTATTGTCTTGGAAATTTGTCTATGTTTTTGAATACCTCTCCCCGGGGTTGGGGGGGATCGGGGTGTGAGAGGGGATGGGTTGCGACTGACCTGGGGGGGGGATGCCTTTACGAGGTCCCAACAACACATACAAAATTTATGCATTTTCCAAACTAATTTGACACAAGGTTGTTATTGGGACCACTTACACTCCCAAATGGCAGAGTTATTCCCAGGCTTGGGAGAACTTATAAAGAGGTAATTGCCCTCCTACTTCTGTGGTCTGGCCTGCAGCTGTCCCTCCTCCTCCTGGTCTCCCGGAAGGAAAAGTCCACAAAGACATAACAGCCTAATATTCAGCTCTTCAGAGTGCCAGAGAAAGGCATTTCTTTGAATAAATGGAAATGGACTTCATAGACATATAGACGCTTATGGGGCAATGGTCCTTATTTTTGATTCCAGATCCCGAAGTTACCTCCAATATTACCTGGACTTTCGACCATAAACTCTGACTTTTACAACAAGCCCTTTCCTTTAGTCAGCTGGCAGATATCTGAAACTCGTAATAATGCTTAACTGAATGGCTTCTAATAATATCCACCTGCTAAGGCTGGAATGACGGGGGGGGGGTAAGGGCAAGGTCTAGAAAATACCTCTGTTGCACTTTGTTTACTGTAATAAGTATTGATGGAATAATTGTTTTCCCTCCATTTAAATTCTATTTTCTATTAGCAATAATGGGAGCATTGTATCTAATTTGACATTGAATTATTACCCGAAGGATAGGGTTTGTTTATAGATGATAAGTTATTAATGGACTCGGGGTTGGGGGGGCTCTTAATAATTTTTTAACTTTTCTTTTTTATGAGAGGTGATATTGCAAACAGTTGGGCACCCCCCCCCCTTCACCAATATGACTGTGCAAGTACCCTGAATAAGGGTCAGAGGTGGTTGGGTTAATTCCCTCCCCCCCTCCCTCTCTAAATTAAATGAGCGATTACAATGAGGGGAACTTCATTTACTTTGTAATATTACTGGGGCCTACTAGGAGAAATAAGGCAACCTATCTTTCCCCTTATCTAAGAGATACTTCCAGAATCAGATCAGCTACCAAAATTGCTTGACCTCCAAAATAAAGGTGGATTGGAGAGCCCCTCGGTTTAGGGGTTTGTTTTTTTCCCCTTTTTTAGACCCATGATCAGGTTGGTACCACATCAGGGTGACCCTGGTTTCCTGCTCACCCTATTTGGGGTGCTGTCGCTGCTCCTTTGGATTTTGTACCAATGTGGCAGGTCGATACCCCCAAACTCCTCTCCTACCCCCTCGGGGACCCCGGACAGGAGTCTTTTGATAGTGCTTCATGTAAGCACCTCCCCTTTGGGAGTCAGTATGTATATAGGTTTTATCCTGGTCCTTTGGATTGACAGCTACTGGGAGTTAGTTGGCTGCTACCTGAGGATCCTGGAAAGGTTTCAGATTCTACTTTGGCAAGTTATGTATAATGTTGGGCATATTAGGGGGTGGGTTACGGAGTATCTATCAGTACCACAAATTTTCATAGTGATATTTAGGAGGGGGGATTGAGTTTTTTACTGTTTATAAAAAATTAAGAGTAGATATGTCCTTTTGTTTTTTGGTTAAAACAGTTTGGATGGGGAGAATGACGCACTACATATATTGATGTTGAAGTTAACTATAATGAAATTGCAACATTATGAACACAAGAGGAATTCATTCTGTCTTTGTTTCTTTCTCTTCCTTGGATGGAGAGTGATCGGGACAGATCCAGCAACTTGGCCCCTGGGGATGAAACACAGTAAAATAAGCATTAAGACTACCCAATATGGCTGCTAATCCAATACAGATCTACTCACAGAATAGTAATGGCCTTCACGACCCTATAAAAAGATACAGAGTAATGCAGCATTTAAAGAAACAGAAAGCGTGTCTATACCTTCTCCAAGTGACCCACCTATCTAACCCAGAGCACCAAAAACTCAATTGGGGGAAAAGATATAATGTATATGCTTCTTCAAACAACATGAAGTCTTGCTATATTATAGACATTAGCAGTTTGTTCCAGCTCTAGAACTGCCCCGGAGTGAAATGGTTAAAACCATTCCAAAATAGAATTTTGGCACGAGAGCAGCTCTATCTGTGTCATTTCAAACTTGAACTGTCAGATTCTTTACTCCGCCTCAGTGAACAGTCGCTCCGGAGATTTCTCCTTCTACTCGGTTCATTTCTCGGTTTAAAAGTGTTTTCTCGTTAGATTTAACCGAGAATAGTTTTATTTAACACGAAAACCGTTCGGTTCAATCTCTATCTGTGGTAACCGTAAGTAAATGAAGGTTTTGTCTGTGTGGAACTTGTAAGTTATCGGTTCGGTTTTGAACCGATCAGTGGGTTTAAAACTCATTTAAAACTAAAAGTTACTATTTTAGAGTGCGTTCCGGTTCTTATCGGTTCTAAAAGCGGATTTATTCGTTTTTCCAATACCCGTGACACGGTTAGGAACCGATAAGGGTGTCTTGCCTGGCACTGCCGTTAAAAGGGCAAGTTTTTGGTTAGGCTGGCATTATGTCTGAGAAACCCAAAAGAAAAACCGGGCCCACTGGGTTTCAACACTGATGTTTGTGGGGAAGTCTTTGCCAAGGCTGACCCACACACCACATGTGTTTATTGTCTGGGGTTTGACCACCTCCAGTCAGACTGCCAGGTATGTAAGAATTTCCCTGCAGCCACCCTGGAAAAAAGATTGGGCAGGCTCAGGGAACGAGAGGCCAAAAAGTCCGCTGACCCAGATGGCCAGCCCGGTTCGGTGCCAACCGAACCAGAGGGAGTGCCCTCTGACCAGGGCCAGACTTCCTCGGGCAAAGGAAAAGCTGGTTCTGAGGAACCAATTCCAGTAAGGAAAACAAGAAAATCAGCAGGTCTGGAGTCCAAAATTCTCCAACTGCTGCAGAGATAGCAAAAGCCATACAAATTGTCCAGTCACTGTCTCAGGGTCCGTCCAACCACCACTATCTGGTAAAAGGTCGGTTCGTCCGGTCCCAGTGGTTCAGGATTATGATATTGAGGAATTTTATGAACCAGAGGAGGGAGGAGGATTATGAACAGTATGAATGTGGCTGGGAAGGTCTGGGTGTGCCCATTGAACCGGACATCTCCCAGACAGACCTTTAGAATCTCCCTATGCTGTCTGAGTCCCCATCTCATTTTATGTTTTATAAAAAAGTTGCTGAAACCCTCCAGCTTCCTTTAGAAGAGGCTGTGGATGAGCAAGAGGAGCCTGACTTTGTAGAAATGATGGATATTCCAGAGTCTAGGAGATTGTCTTTCCTTTACATAAGTCTTTTAGGAAACAAACAATTAAAATTTTAAAGCTCCTAATTCTGTGCCTCCTGTAGATAAAAAGATGGACAGAAGGTATACATTGTCAGGCCCTGATACAGAATTCCTTTCTCAGCAATGCAGTCTGTTAGTAGTTCAGGCTGCTGCCTGTGATAAACTAATATTCCCTTGGCTTCACATCCTCCTGACAAGGATTCCAGGAAGATTGATGCCATGGCAAAAAAGTATATGGCAGCCTCTCTGGGACTCAGGCAAGCAAATTACATGGCTTATGTAGCTAGGTATCAGAAATCTAGATGGGATACTGTTATGCAGTTGGCCAAGCAGGCCCATGGCCAGCTGGCTAGTGAACTAGAACAGGTGGCTGCTGATGGCATTGAAGCCTCTAAGGTTCAGTTTCATGCTGCTGTGGATGTTAATGATGTTTCCTCTAGGGTCATGGCCACATCTGTAGCTTTTATTAGGTTGGCCTGGCTCAGGTGTACTAGTTTGTCACGGATACCCAGACTAAGGCTATGGATTTTCCTGTGGTGGGAAATTCTCTGTTTGGAGAGCAGACAGAGAATTACATGAAGAAGATGGATGAATATAGCACTACTTACAAGAGTGCCCAGGCTAAGGCGTGACAAGCCACTCCTCAAAGGCATGCCCCCAGGGGTAGGGGTAGGCCTTTTCACAGGCCTTTCTACCAGACTCAGGCCTCCTCTGCCTTTGCTCAGAGGGCTTCTTCAGAGGCAGGGGCAGACGAGGGGTGGGCAGACCTGCTCCCACCCCCCAGCCTAAAGCTCCTGAGAAACAGGCACCCTGATGGGGTGCCCAGGGCCGATTCTCCTGTACCAGTGGGGGGCAGGCTGGCTTACTTCAGTCAGAATTGGGCTTCTTTAACCCCAGACAAGTGGGTTCTGGAAGTAGTAAGCCAGGGTCTGGTTCTCAGCTTCAAAAAGTTTCCCAAGTTGAGAAGCAGACTTTTTCTACCTGCAAGTGCTTCAGAGACCCTCGCTCTGGAAACAGAGGTCTCATCCCTGTTAGCTCTCAGAGCAGTAGAAAGGTTCCTCCCTGCATCAGGGCAGGGTCTGTATTCAGATACTTCCTTACCCACAAAAGACAGGAGAATGGCAGCCTATTTTAGATCTCAGATATCTGAACAAGCATCTTTTGAAACCAAAGTTCAAAATGGTAACTCTGGCAATGATTTTACTTTCCCTAAGGCCAGGGAACTGGCTAGCCTCCCTGGACCTCAAGGATGCCTATTTCCATGTCCTAATCAGAAGATCCCATCAAAAGTACCTCAGATTGAACTGCCCTCAGGTCATTACCAGTTCAGAGCAATGCCCTTTGGCCTTACCTCTGCTCCAAGGTTTCACAAAGTGTCTAGCAGTGGCAGTGGCCACTTAAGGAGGCAGAGGATTGCTGTTTTCCCTATCTAGGCGACTGGCTCATTGTAGGCCAGTCCCCAGAACAGGTAAAATCTCACCTGCAGGTCACCCAGCAGCTTCTCACCTCCCTGGGTTTCTGCTAAACCTACCAAAGTCGGTTCTGGAACCAGTCCAGGTACTTACCTTTATAGGGCAGAATTGGACACAAAGCTAGCCAGAGCCTTTCTTCCCCAGAAAGGGTAAGGAATTTAGTGGCTCTGGCCTCTTCCTTCACTCTGCAGGTCTCTCGACCAGCAAGACACTTCTGCAGCTCCTGGGGCACATGGCTGCATCCACAGCTGTTGTGCAGGGAGCCAGATTTCAGATGAGAGACATTCAGTTTCACTTGAGAACCTTTTGGTCTCAGAGAAGAGACCCCTTTCCAAGTTGGTCCCAGTGACTCGAACCTTGATCCTAGCTCTCCAGTGGTGGCAGGATCAGAGCAATTTAGACGGGGTCCCTTCATTTCCCCTTCTCACGACTTGACTCTCACTACAGATGCTTCCCTTCTGGGTTGGGGGCCCACATGGACGACCTTTCCACTCAGGGAGTTTGGTCCCCCAGGAATCTCTGCTCCACATCAATTTGCTGGAACTCAGAGCTGTCTTTTTAGCTCTTCAAGCTTTTTCTGCATCTGTCCACGACAAGGTGATACAAGTCAGAACAGACAACACCACAACAATGTGGTACATCAACAAACAGGGGCACTCGGTCTTCGGCCTTGTGCACCGTGGCAATGAAGTTGTGGTCTCTGGCCTATTCCCTGAACACTTCCCTCATAGCAGTTCATCTTCCAGGGAAGGACAATGTCCTAGCGGATGCCCTCAGCAGGATTTCCCAGGGCCATCACGAATGGTCCCTGGATCCTCAAGTGCTGGGGATAGTTTTTGCCAGGTGGGGCATCCCTCAGATCGATCTTTTTGCAGCCCCAGACAATCACAGACTTCCTCTGTTCTGTTGCAGACCTCCAGTGCTGGGCTCAGTTCCCCTGGATGCCCTTCTTCTGGATTGGGAGGGGAAGTTCCTCTGTGTTTTCCCCCCCTTTCCTCTCCTATTCAAAGAAGAAGAAGAATCTGTATTTATATAGCGCTTTTCATACATCCAAAGCACTTTACAAGCAATGCTAGACTGGTAGTGAAGTGACTGAATGTGTGGTGGCGGCCATATCGCACATCATCACCCACACACAGCCTGGGTAATTGCATGAACTGGTTTATGGGAAGGGGAATGTTGGCCAGGACACCGGGAATGTTCCCTACTCTTTGCGAAGAGTGCCCTGGGTTCTTATACTTCCACCTGGACACCCACCAGGATGGGCAGAAGGGACCTCGGTTTAACGTCTCATCCGAAGGACGGCACACCCCTGCAGTACAGCACCCACCCAATACTGCACTCAGATGCCAGCGATTTTTAGGTGCAAGTCCAATCCCGGTGTGGGATGAGAACCCACGACCTTCTGGTCCGGAGGCGGATGTGCTACCAACTGAGCCACGCTGACACCTAGTCAAGTACTAGTCAGAATCAGATCTCAGCCTTGCAGGGTGATTCTGATTGCCCCGGATTGGGCCAGGCAGCCATGGTACCCACTCCTTCTGTCTCTGACAGTCCATCTTCCCCTGTGCCTCCCCAGGAATCACAATCTGTTGACTTGTGCCCAGGGAAGGGTTTGGTATCCGGACCTCAAATCCCTCAACCTCAAGGCCTGGCTCTTGAGGAGTTAAGAGTTTGCTGATTTACACCTCTCTCAGGGTGTTCTTGAGATCCTAAAGGCTTCCAGAAAGCCTTCCACTAGGGCTACTTATAGTTCTAAATGGAAAAGGTTTTCCATTTGGTGTGCTGGGAAAAATATTTCCCCAGAATCTGCTGAATTGCCCATTTTGTTAGATTACATGGTACATCTTAATTCCTTGGGTCTCAGACCAGCTACCCTGAGAGTTCATTTGGCAGCTGTGTCTGCTTTTGTGTCAGCAGGAAAGTCATCCCTCTTTCCTCTCATCCTGTGTTTTCCAAGTTTTTTAAGGGATTACTCCATACTAATCCTCCTTTGGAACGGCCCCTGCTTGGGACCTTAATGTTTGCATTGCCCAGTTAATGCAACCCCTTTTGAACTCTCTGTCTTCTGCAGAGCTTAAGTACCTAAGTTGGCAAACTGTTTTTCTAGTGGCTATCACTTCTGCCAGACGATAAGCTTAATTGTAAGCCTTGTCAGTGGAGACTGACTTTATTTCTTTCCACAGGGATAAGGTAGTCCTTAGGACTAATAGGAAGTTTTTGCCTGAGGTGGTTTCAGATTTCCATCTTAATCAATCTATCTCCCTTCCAGTATTTTTCACTGATCACTCCTCTTCGGGTGAGAGGAGGTTGCACAGCCTGGATGTTGAGAGCTCTTAGTTATTATATAGAGCGCACAAAGGTCAAGGTTCGAATCCTCCAACTTTTCCTTACCTATGGTGAAGTTGGGAAAGGCAAACCTGCCACTAAGAGATCAATAGCCAGGTGGATTGTCTCTTGTATCCAATTTGTTATCAGAAAGTGGAGAGCCCTCCCCGGTTTGAGGGCTCATTCTACCAGGGGTACAGCTGCGTCTCTAGCTGCTGCCAGAGATATCCCTTTATTAGAGATTTGCCAGGCTGCTACTTGGAAAACAGTACACACTTTTACCAAGCATTACTTCCTGGATGTCCAGGCCAGGAGAGATGCTCGGTTTGGCACAGCTGTTCTTCAGAGCCTATTCCCTAAGTAGGTTCTGCCCTTCCTCCATGGAGGTACTGCTGTGTATTCTGCTAATGTCTATAATATAGCAAGACTTCATGTTGTTTGAAGAAAAATTACTCACCTTAGTAATGTTGTTTCTTCTAATGGAGTCTTGCTATATTATAGACCTCCCCCAACCTGCCCTCTCAGAACCTCTACTTGGTGGGGTGCGGGCAACTTAGTGTGGGCACTACTTATGTCCTGTTAGCATTTTGTCCCCTTTGGGACTTTGGGGGTGTGTATGTATACGCGTGTGTGTGTTTTATTATACTTATGTTCCATTTTCATATTATTAGAATGGCGTTAGTATTTCTGGTCCCCTGACTTGAGTCTTGGGTGTTGGCAGGAGAGCCAACTTTTATAAACCTTTATGGGTGCTCACTGACATTAAGAAGTATTTTTTCAATGGGCAGGTTCCCTAGTAATGCTTTTTTCCAGTCTTCCCTCAAAATATTGAGGGTGCTTAAGCCAACTTTGTGGGTGCCTGAGTACCCCAGCACCCCTGGAGTCGGCACCTATGGGTGTTGGGACCATCAATGGTTGTTATTATTTAGGTAGCCATTTGGCTAGTGTAGGTTACAGCTTCCACACAGACCTTAGTGAGTTTGGCTCGTAAAGATCTGACAGTTCAGGTTTGAAATGACACAGATAGAGCTGCTCTCGTGCCAAAATTCTATTTTGGAATGGTTTTAACCATTTCACTCCGGGGCAGTTCTAGAGCTGGAACAAACTGCTAATGTCTATAATATAGCAAGACTCCATTAGAAGAAACAACATTACTAAGGTGAGTATTTTTTTTCCTATCCTAGGGGGAAAAAGAGGGGTTGCTATATTAGCTCCAACCGGTACATCTTTAGAAGTTAACAGTTTTTGGAGTGATACTCAAGGCAGGTGCATAATATTACAAGGCCTATTATATGGCCAACAGGTCACCATAGATGATGTTTATTTCCCCCCTCATACCCAACTTCAAGTACTACGAAAATGTATTTCAAACAACATGAAGTCTTGCTGTATTCTGACTATTGCAGTTAGGTCCTGTCTTTCAACTGCCCCGGAGAACAGAGAGTTAACTTTCCATGGCCAGCATGAACGTTCAACGCGAGCTGGGTTGAAGCCTCTGTCTGCTGTTGTTTAAACTCCAACCGTCAGATTCTTTACTCCGCCTCACTGAACAGTCGCTCCAGAGATTTCTCCTTTGCTTGGTTCAAAAAAGTCAAAGTGTCGTTTTTTACGCTCGGTTTCTACTGAATTTCTGCTACTGAAGTCTCTGTCTGTGGTACTGTGAGTACTAGATAGGTTTTGCATTTAGTTTCTGTGTGGAACTTGTAAACATTGGATCGGTTCAGTTTGAACCGATCAGATTGGTTTTAAAAAACTTTTGAATTTATTAGTGTGTGGTAACCGGTCCAGATCGGTTCTAAAAAACAGATTTAATTACGTTTTTTTCCAAGACCCGTAACACGGTCAGGAACCGATAGGGTGGATTGCCGAAAAAAGGGTAAATTGTGGATAGGATTGGCCATGTTTGAGAAACCCAAGAAAAAACTGGGCTCACTGGGTTTCAACACTGTAGTGTGTGTGGGGAAGCCTTTGCTAAGGCTGATCCCCACACCACCTGTGTTTATTGTCTGGGGTTTGACCACCTCGATTCAGACTGCCAAATTTGTAAAAGTTTTCACAAAGCTACCCTGGATAAGAGAGTAGGTAGACTTGAGGGAAAGGGAGGCCGAGAAGTCCGCTGACCCGGATGGCCAGCCCGGTTCGGTTCCGACCGAACCAGAAGGAGTGCCCTCTGACCAGGGCGAAACTTCTTCGGGCAAAAGGAGAGCCGATTCTGAGGAGTCGGTTCCGGTTAAAAGAAAGAGAAGGGAAAAATCATCCTGTTCGGATCCACAAATTCTTTCTCTGACCGCTGATGAAATAGCCAAAGCGATAAGGATAGTTCAATCGCTAACTTCGGTTCCGGCCGAACCGCACCATCTGTCAGGGGCTCGGTTCGGTCGGTTCCCCCAGTTCCGGATTATACTTTAGAAGAATTTTATGAACCGGAAGAGGAGGAGGAGGGAGAGTATGAGGATAATGATGATTATGAAAGTCTGGATGTGCCTGTTGACCCGGACATCTCCCCAGACAGACCTTCAGGTGTTTCTCCTCCTAGGCTTTCTGAGTCCCCTTCGCACTTTATGTTTTACAAGAAAGTGGCTGAAACCCTCCAGCTTCCAATGGAAGAAGCAGTAGAGGATCAGGAGGAGCCTGATTTTGTTGAGATGATGGACATCCCAGAGTCCAGGAGATTGTCTGTTTCCCTCCATAAATCTTTTGGGAAAAAGTCATTTAAAATTCTAAAGACTCCTAATTCCATACCTCCTGTGGACAGAAGAATGGACAAGAGGTATACCCTTTCAGGCTCGGACACGGAGTTCCTTTCCCAGCAATGCAGCCATGTTGGGGTAGTGCAGGCTGCTGCCTGTGATAAGGTAAATATTCCCTTGGCTTCACACCCCCCAGCTAAGGACTCCAGGAGGATTGATGCCATGGCGAAGAAGCAGTACGTGGCAGCATCTTTGGGATTCAGGCAGGCTAACTATATGGCTTACACAGCTAGATACCAGAAGTCCAGGTGGGACACTGTGCTGGCTCTGGCTAAACAGGCCTCTGACCAGCTTGCCAAGAAGCTGGAGCAGGTGGCTGCGGATGGGATTGAGGCATCCAAGGTGGAATTTCATGCTGTTGTGGACTCCAGTGATGTTTCATCTAGAGTCATGGCTACATCTGTGGCCCTTCGGAGGATGGCTTGGCTCAGATGTACTAGCCTATCACAGGATACCCAGGCTAAGGCCATGGATTTCCCTGTCATTGGTAATTCTTTGTTTGGGGAGCAGACAGAGTACTACATGAAGAAGATGGACGAGTACAGGACCACCTACAGGAGTGCTCAGGCCAAAGAAAGGCAAGCCACTCCTCAGAGACAGCATTCCAGGGGCAGGGGCAGACCCTTTCAAAGGCCTTTTTACCAAGCCCAGGCCTCCTCTTCTGCTTATGGTCAGAGGGGGTTCTTCAGAGGGAGAGGCAGACGGGGAATGAGCAGGCCTGCTTCCACCCCTCATCCTAAAGCCCCTGCCAAGCAGACACCCTGATGGGTCTGCCCGGGCCGATTCTCCAATACCTGTAGGGGGCAGGCTGGCTTACTTTGTCCAGGACTGGAAGTCTTTGACATCGGACAAGTGGGTCCTGGAAGTAGTAAGCCAGGGACTGGTTCTCAGCTTCAAAAAATTTCCCAAGATGAGAACCAGATCCTTTCCACCTGCAAATCCATCAGAGACCCTTGCCTTAGAGGCAGATGTTTCTTCCCTCCTGGCTCTCAGAGCCATAGAAAGGGTTCCTACCCTACACAGGGGCAAAGGATTGTACTCCAGGTACTTCCTAGCCCCCAAAAAGACAGGAGAATGGCGGCCCATCCTGGACTTAAGATATCTGAACAAGCACCTTTTAAAACCAAAATTCAAAATGGTGACTCTGGGAATAATTCTGCCCTCTCTAAGGCCAGGGGACTGGCTAGCCTCCCTGGACCTCAAATATGCCTATTTTCACATTCCCATCAGGTGCTCCCACAGAAAGTACCTCAGGTTCGAGTTGCCCTCAGGCCACTGTCAATTCAGAGCAATGCCCTTTGGCCTAACATCAGCCCCAAGGGTGTTCACAAAGTGCTTGGCAGTAGTGGTTGCTTTCCTAAGGAGAAAAAAGATCTCCATCTTTCCATACTTGGATGACTGGCTCATAGTGGGTCAGTCTCCAGACCAAGTCAAGTCACATCTGCAAATAACTCAGCAAGTGCTCATTTCCTTAGGATTCCTCCTCAATCTTCCAAAGTCAGTTCTTGAGCCAGTACAGCTCCTCACCTTTATAGGGGCAGAGCTGGATACAATAAGAGCAAAAGCCTTCCTTCCCCTGGACAGGGCAATGACCCTTATAGAACTAGCCTCTTCATTCACCCTTCAGGTGTCTCGACCAGCAAGGCATTTCTTGCAGCTCCTGGGCCACATGGCAGCCTCTACAGCAGTGGTCCAAGGAGCAAGATTCCAGATGAGGGACATTCAGTTCCACTTAAGAGCCTTCTGGTCCCAAAGAAAGGATTCCCTTACCAGACTAGTCCCAGTGACTCGAACCCTGATCCAGGCTCTGCAATGGTGGCAGGATCAGGACAATTTGAGACAGGAGTTCCTTTGTCACTCAGTCTCATTCAGTGATACTCACCACAGATGCCTCCCTGCTGGGCTGGGGAGCCCACTTGGGGGATCTTACCACCCAAGGACTGTGGTCACCTCAAGAATCTCTGCTTCACATCAATCTCTTGGAACGCAGAGCAGTATTTCTGGCACTGCAAGCCTTTTCCAAATCTGTACAGAACAAGGTGGTCCAGATCAGAACAGACAGTACCACCACAATGTGGTACATCAACAAGCAAGGAGGCACTCTGTCTACAGCCTTGTGCACAGAAGCAATGAGGTTATGGTCTCTGGCCTATTCCCTGCAAAACTCTCTGATAGCAGTTCACCTCCCAGGGAAGGACAATGTCCTAGCAGATGCTCTCAGCAAGATATCCCAGGGCCATCACGAATGGACCCTAGATCCCCTTGTTTTGGAAGTGATTTTCTCGAGATGGGGCACTCCACAGATAGATCTTTTTGCACCCCAGACAATCACCAACTTCCTCTCTTTTGTTGCAGACCCCCAGTCTTGGCTCAGTCCCCCTGGATGCTCTGATTTCTGAATTGGGAAGGGAAGTTCCTGTATGCGTTTCCCCCCTTCCCTCTCCTGTTCAAAGTGCTAGTCAAGATCAGGTCTCAACCATGCAAAGTGATTCTGATTGCTCCAGACTGGGCCAGATAGCCCTGCTACCCACTGTTGCTGTCCTTAACAGTCCACCTTCCCCTGTCTCTTCCCAGGAATTACAACCTGTTGACATCCTCTCAGGGGAGGATTTGGTATCCGAACCTCAAATCTCTCAATCTCAAGGCATGGCTCTTGAAGAGTTAGAGTTTGCTGATTTATACCTTTCTCAAGGGGTTCTGGATATCCTTAAGGCTTCTCGAAAGCCTTCCACCAGAAAGACATACGACTCCAAATGGAAAAGGTTCACTATTTGGTGCTCTAATAAGCATATTTCTCCAGTTGCCTACAGTCCTGGACTATATGGTTCATCTTAATGGCTTGGGACTTAGGCCAGCTACACTTAAAGTGCATCTGGCAGCTGTTTCTGCCTTCTTGTCAGTAGGCAAGCCCTCTCCTCTGTCAGCCCATCCTGTGTTTTGTAAGTTCTTCAAGGGATTGCTGCACACCAATCCCCCCTTTAGGGACCCTGCTCCTGCTTGGGACCTTAATGTTTGCATTGCTCAGCTTATGCAACCACCCTTTGAGCCTTTGTCCTCTGCAGAGCTTAAGTACTTGACTTGGAAAACTGTGTTTTTGGTAGCCATTACCTCTGCCAGGCGTATCAGTGAATTGCAAGCCCTGTCAGTGGAGCCTGATTTCATCTCTTTCCATAGAGATAAAGTGGTCCTAAGAACTAACAGGAAGTTTTTGCCTCAGGTGGTTTCAGATTTCCACCTTAATCAGTCTATGTCTCTCCCTGTTTTCTTCACTGACCATTCCTCCTCTGGAGAGAGGAGGTTGCACAGCTTGGATGTTAAAAGGACCCTCAGCTACTACATAGAGCGCACCAAGGGTCACAGGTTTGAGTCCCTCCAGTTGTTCCTCACATATGGAATGGTCGGTAAGGGCAAACCTGCCACTAAAAGATCTGTTGCCAGGTGGATTGTCTCTTGTATACAATTCTGCTATGAAAAACTGGGTAGAACACCACCCTCAGGCCTGAGGGCTCACTCTACTAGAGGTACAGCTGCTTCCCTGGCTGCTGCCAGGGATATTCCTATTTTAGAAATTTGTCAAGCAGCCACCTGGAAAACAGTCCATACATTCACCAAGCATTACTCTCTGGATATCCAGGCTAGGAGTGATGCTCGGTTTGGCACAGCAGTACTTCAAAGCCTATTCCCAAAGTAGGTTCTGTCCCTCCTCCATGGAGGTACTGCTTGGTAGTCTGCAATAGTCAGAATACAGCAAGACTTCATGTTGTTTGAAGAAAAAATTACTCACCTTGGTAATGTTGTTTCTTCTAATGGAGTCTTGCTGTATTCTGACCTCCCCCCTGCCTCCCCTCTCAGAACCTGGTTTTTGGGATGTGGGTGGGCAGGAGCAGTGTTGGCACCCTAGAGATGCCCTTTTTCACCCTCCTTTATTTTGGGTGTGTGTTGTGTTTTGTTTTTTTGGGTTTGCTGACTTGAGTCTTTGCTTTGAAACCAAAAAACCCTTTTTTAATAAATTTAGTTGCCAGTTGGCTAGTGTGAGTCTTACAGTTTCCACACAGAACTTCTAGTGAGTATTGCTCGTAAAGATCTGATGGTTGGAGTTTAAACAACAGCAGACAGAGGCTTCAACCGAGCTTGCGCTGAACGTTCCATGCTGGCCATGGAAAGTTAACTCTTTGTTCTTCGGGGCAGTTGAAAGGCAGGACCTAACTGCAATAGTCAGAATACAGCAAGGCTCCATTAGAAGAAACAACATTACTAAGGTGAGTAATTTTTTCTTCTCTCCTCCTTAACCATTTACAGGGTCAGCTTATCCTGGGAGGAGACCTCAAGTGTGACCCTCTCACCACATTTAGATTGTTCACACCCGCATAAACACAGGTCAATCAAGGCCACTAAACATTTTAAAAATATGCTGGATCATTTAGGAATATATGACATTTGGTGACTCACTTTTTCATCTGCCCCTGGTTATATATATCACTCACCAAGATTCCACTCTTATTCCCGCATAGACTTTTTTTTTTTTGCAACCTGTGAACACTTTTCAAAGGTGCAGGATATATCTATGGGTCCCAAATTAATCTCGGATCACCACCCCTTAATTTTAAAACTAGACATGGGGAAAACACAAGGGTGAACTCTTTGGAGAATGAATCCCCTATTAATGCAGGATAAAGAGTTCCAAGACTGCATAGCAAAAATAATTCCTCAGTTCCTGACTGAGAATACTCACCCTACCATAACACAGGCAATACTATGGGATACTCTAAAGGCCACCATTTGGGGCGGGGAAGGGGGGGATAATTGCCTGTACGACTAAGAATTGTAGAGAATGAGAGGCAAAATACCAACAGTTATCTGAAGAATTATTAAGTTATCAGCTATTATATAGAGATGGGGATCAGGTGGTCTTTAAAAAAATATCAGGGAAACCAAGTTAGCCTTACAGAAACTCTTGGATAGTAAGGTACAACAGGCATTGGTGTACTTGTGCCATTCCACCCATGAGGGGGACCACAGGGAACGATAAAACTGGTGTATAATTTACGTTCTAGAAAACACACCTCTACCATTTTAAAGATTAGACATCCAACAACAGGACAGATAAGCCATGTTGACTCGCATATAAACCAGGCATTTACTAAGTTCTTCGAAAAATGATACTCCGCAAACAAAAATCTATGGTGATAGATCGAACAGAATTTTTCTCTCGACTTAAACTCCCTCATTTAGATGAATCCCAAAGGAAATCCTTGGAGACACAGATGTCTCATAGTGAGATTTTGGAGGGCATTCAAAAACTCAAACCAGGTCGATGCCCAGGCCCAGATGGCTTTATATCAGAATGGTACTGGAAATTTTCAGACATTGTTCTCCCTAGTTTGCACTCATTATATAATGAGGTGGCAAGAGATCCCCAAAATGAAATTTTGCCACACTTTCCCCAATTCCAAAACCGGATGAAGATCTGACAAACCCCACAGCATACCGCCCCATCTAAATTTTAAATAACTATTATAAACTCTTTACAAGTATATGGGCCTCTAGGATAATAATAATAAACTTTATTTATTTTGGCTTTCTAAAATCAAGGCGCATTACAATAAAATGACAATCATAAAAACATCATAAAACAAATTAAAATCCAGGTTGAAATACACAGCATTAGTTAATATCTATATCACCACCAAATGCCTTTTTCCATAAAAAGGATTTTAAGCCTTTTTTAAAACCCTCCACCGTCATGCACTCTCTAATCCAACGGGGTAGAGAATTCCAGAGGGTCGGCGCCACAAAACTAAAAGCTCGGGCGCCAGAAGATTTTAAGACTACCCTCGGAATCTCTAGCAACCCCTCGTTGTCTGAGCGGAGTGGTCGAGTCGGAAGGTAAGGCACCAGAAGATCTTTCAGGTTAGAAACTTTCCTCCCCAAAATCATTAACCCAGACCAGTCTGGATTTATTCAGGGTAGAAACGCTTCTGATAATATTCGTAAAATTTCAATTCTTAAGGAATGTATAATAAAACGGCAAATTCTAACAGCCTTTATTAGTCTTGACTCCTAAAAGGCTTTTGACAGGGTGATTGGGCCCTTTCTTTGGGACACCGTGCGGACATTCATTTTCCCCTCTTCATTTATTACTTGCCTGCAAAATTTATATATTTCACCCAAAGCTTATATAAGAATTAATGGTAGTATACTACCCCCAGTTCAGATACATAGAGGTACCCGACAGGGATGCCCCCTTTCCCTATGTTTGTTTGCTCTTTATATGGAGCCCATTGGCCTAAGCGATACGGGAAAGTAGAGAAGTAGAAGATATACCACTGGCTCAACAAGAATATAAAATACGTTTGTTCATGGATGATGTACTTCCATTCTTGACCTCTCCGGATATTTCTATACCCTCAGTATGGAAGATTCTGAAATAGTTTAAAGAAACAGCTGGATTTAAATTAAATGACTCTAAAACAGAGATCTTTATTAATAATTTTACTCCCTCTATATATTTAAAGAAAATTTATCCCTTTAAATGGTTAACAACAAAAATAAAATACCTCAGTATTAATATTCCCATTAACCCAGAAGTATTGGAACTTATCAACTATGAACCTCTGACACTTAACATCCAGTCAGATCTTACCAGATGGTCCCCTTTACTTTTTACAATTCATCAAAGAATAACAATTAAAATGAACATACTTCCCAGGCTTCTGTACCTTATCCAAAACATACCTAATTTTCCCTCTCTTTTTTATTTTAAATCTTGGGATAAAATAATATCCGATTTTATTTGGGGCAGTGAACGTTCACGGATAAGATTATCCATCCTAAAGTTATCCTTAGCACAGGGGGGAGTGGGACTTCCAGATCTTACCTTATATGCGAAAGCAGCCTTTCTTCGCACCATCCTTATGTGGGTGGTAGAAGACTGTAAAACCCCGTGGAAAACTCTAGAATTTGAAATTAATGATCTATTTAATATAAACAAAATACTTTTTTCGTCAGAGAGACGATCCGTACCTCCTAAAGCATTCCCTACAGTAACAGCCAATACATACCAAATATGGAGAAAATTGAAACGAACCAAAGTTATATGCCCAATATATGAAAATTGTAAATTAATTTCAGAGGAAGAAACTTTCCTTCCAATACTATCTGACCATTCCTTTAAGAGATGGAGACAAGTTGGGCTGGCCCACCTTTTCCAGTTTCTATTACCCCAAGGTATATGTCCCTTTAATACGTTAAGATCCCAATATAATCTGCACATATCAGAACAGTTTCGATACTTTCAAGTACGCAATCATATCCTGAGAAACATTCACATACAAGCGACCTTGTTGGTTCCAGCCCCAGGGTTGCTACAGTTCTTTATGACGGCGATACAAGGGAAGGTGGATGGTCACTTAATAGATAATTTATATAAAGCCATAAGAGAAATGACTACAGAAACCACAGACTGTATTTTGAATGAATGGAACAAAGATCTCTTATTGGAGAGCTCATGGGAATCCTGGCAGGAAACTCGCATACCAGCTCTCAAAATTACCTCTTCACCCCTGTAGCGGGAATATGCATGGAAATGCTGGACGAGGTACTTTAGTTCCCCGGAAATTCTCAGCCATTACTTGCCCGAGAGATATGGCAAGTGTTGGCGCAATTGTGGCTGTCAGCGTGCAACACTTAGTCATGTCCTCTGGTTATATCCATTATTAATGCCATTTTGGCTATCACTTCAAATGGAACTTTCACAATGCCTATCTGAAGCTATTGAATTAACAGCAGAACAGGTCCTACTGACGGTTTATCCTGATCACTCTCCACCCTGGAAAAATACCCTTCTCCGAGTATTTCTTTTAGCAGCCAAGAAGACTGTAACATGACGTTGGATAACAAATATCATCCCTTCTGTCAACGACTGGAGATTAATAATGAAACAGATATATTATACTGAAAGCCTTAACTCCAGAATAGGGGCCCGAATTTTATGAGAAGGTGGCAAGCTTGGTTACTTCATCAGGCCTCAGTGGACCCAGACTTCTCCCCCTAGCGAGGATGGGCTCAGTTGGGGTTTGTTACATTTCCGGAGCCAAAATGGACTCGCTTCTTGAGAATGAAGGAGAGGGGGCAGGAAAGATGAGAGCAATTTTCATCTTAGTAATTCACTTGGGAGGTCGGATTCTTGGAGTTAGACTTTTATAGCAGGGTAGGTCTTGAACTACTATCCTGAGGACTAATGATGTAATTTATAAAGAATCCTCTTGACTACAACTTCAGAATTAATGCTACCAGTTCCTCTATAATGTGTATATAAATTATTATGTCTTAATGAAATTGCACAAATGTTCTACTGTGCAAAATTTGACGATTATGGAACTGTGTGCGTCAAAACTTTTGAATAAAAATCAAAAATAAAAGGTCAGAAACTCTGTGCTAACCTCTTATGTATGGCCCGATACACCAGTAATCCAACCTTTGCTTCAGCCATTGCTCCTGCTCACTACATCCATCTCTGAACGCAGTTTCATATTGACTTACATCTGTGGCACTTATTGCCTATATGTAATGCTATGTAAATGTATCTGTAGACAATATATCTCATCATACAATTGTATGGCGACTTTTGCTTCGCTTAAATAGTCATACAACCAGTTTGAGCTACTGTGTTTTGTAATGATTTGTACCTTAGCATTGCTTTTAGTCTCTGTTGTATACCCCGGGCCCTTCACCCAAATTCAGTCCTAGAAAGGAGCCTCCTGTGGTCAGTGTGAGTTCCTGGGCAGCATTTTGAAAGAAGCAAATAAATATTTATGCAGAACACACTTATAATGAGGGGAAAGGGGGGGGGGGTGAGTCAAATAAGGAGGTAAATCTCCAAGATCAACATATTTTTTTTGTTATGGTGTTAAGAGCCAGGTGCTTGGGTGATTGCTACTCTTCTAAAGAATTAACTACCAAGTAGATTAGCAGACATCCATTTTATAGATTGCTGTAAATATTTTGTTTATCAGGAGCCAGATGACCAAGATGCCCCAGATGAACATGAATCCTCTCCACCAGAAGATGCACCTCTATATCCTCATTCACCTGGTTCCCAGTATCAGCAGGTAAACATGATGTGGAAAGGTGAACGCTAATCCAAGAATTCTTTTTAGTGAATATTTGATACTTTTATTTAAATGCTTTCAAAACATTAGGCCCCACATAAGTTAACATCCGGAAAGGTATTTACTAAGGACAGTAGACTGAATTCAATGAAAAAAACTACCAGTTTAAATGGTCAGTTAATTATGAATATAGATCCTGTTTCTGTAGCGCTCCACATTGTCAATGGGTAATCAAAACATCTGGGTATATTGCACCCCTACCAGGGGAATGGCGCAGCCCAAACTTTAGAATGTTGGCCACATGAGGATTCCATGCAGAAGCAGCAACTCCCCAGTTGAGCTGTGCCATTCAAAAGGAACAGAGCTACTTTTCTCTTCCATCAAGAATTTCAAGATTTCAAGACTACAGTTGGGGCTGCAGTTCTGCTCTGCAGGTTGGGGCTACCTGTTTCAGGGAGCACCCCTAAATTTAAATCGTGCCTGTTAAGCTGCGTCTTTCAAATTGAATAACCTGCTCTTTTCTCATTCCCTGTGTGGATTGGGAGCCACTTCTGCCTGCTAGGATGTTTTAATGGTCTCCTGTTGAAAACTTTAAAAAGAAAAAAGGTACCACAGGTACGTGCAGATTTAAATTATTGGAAGCTTAGGGTCTCTAGAGGTCATTCGTCTTTGGCGTCGGTTCCCTGCCCCCCACACCCCATCCCAACCCCCAGCTTGAGGTTTGGGAAAAAAATTAGTTTTTGGTCAGCTGTGGAGGTTTTTGGTGATTTTTTTCACCTCAACCTCCATTTTGACCATCTGTGTGGCCGCCATTAGGGCTGGTCTTGCACTTCATTTCCTCAGCTTCCTGCAAGTGTCCCAAGCGCGCAGACGGCATTGTGCAGCACTAAGCGCCATTAACTTCTGTTGAGCAAGTGTGCACATCCACGAGCCCAGAGGGCACTTGCACACACAGAGCTTTTTGAAACTCCTGGAGCATTTGACAGTTGGTTGACTGTTACGGAAAAACATTATCAATAACACAGTTTAAAATCTGTTTTGTACCCATCACATTTTTCTGTTATTGGCATCATGGCTTACAGGAGACCATTAATTATGAAAATATGTAAAACTTGCAGAAGGGTGATGAGACCCTCCCCCATGGATACATATTGTCCTTATTGTGTTGCCCAGCATAATATTTCTCTCATGGTACCCCCCCCCAGCCAGTCCTCCGAGCTAGGTAGGGGGGCACCTGGTCCGTCTGTTGGCAGTGGCAAAGCAGAATTGCGAAAATCTCTCATTGCTCCTCGATGAGCTTCTGAGCCCCAATGTCCCGCAGGACATTCCAGCACATACACTCGACCCCAAACTGGGCCCCTTGGGGGGGGGGGGGTCACACAGGCACATCCAGGTGCGACGCAGCGAGAGCAGGCTGCAGAATCAGATGTGCAGGCAGACCCTGACTTAGTTAAAGGCTAGGATGAGGATTACAGGGATCTTGGGGAAACTTCTGACCTTAAAAAAAAATTGCTCTCAGATGAGGACGTTCCCTTTGAGGAAGGAAAGTGACGGAACCCAACACCTGGATTCCGATTCCACCCCTATTTGATGACAAGTCCTTTTCCTTTTTGATAGCTGAGGCTTGCAAATCCTTATAGCTTAAGAAAGAACAATCAGTGGAGACGGAGGATGTTAATCCTAGTCTGTCGGCATCCTCTTCTGCTCCAAAGTGTTTTCCAGGTTTTATTCATCATGACCAAATTATCGAGCAAGATTGGGCAGGTGTGGATCAGAGAAAAAATCTTCACAATCCAAAGACAAGGAATTATCCCATTTTAGGGGACAGGTCCCACAAGTGGGAATCTTCCCGTCTGACAGGCAAGGCAGTTTATAATTCTATATAACACACCACGATTCCAATCGAGGGTGCTGTGGCCCTATAAGATGCATATGACAAGCGGACGGATACTTCATGTAAGAGGGCATTTGCCTCTACTGGCATAAATATTCGTACTTCCTATGCTTCATTTATTGTTGCCAGGACCTTAAACCTTTGAGTCACTGCACTGACTGACTTCGTCCCTCCTGATTCAGAGGGTGCAAGCATTTTGAAGTTGGTGTCCATGGCATCCACCTTCCTTGGTGATTCTACAGTGGACAGTTAACGCATGTCAGCCCATTCAGCTTACCACACTGCATCGGTCATGAGGTCCGTGTGACTCAGACATTGGTCTGCTGATCAGGCTTCCAAGGCAAAACTGTTTAGCCTTCCGTTTGAATGAACTTTGTTGTTTGGTTCTGGTCTGGATTCTATCTTGCAGGATGTGCAGTGTAAGAAGGTCCACCTCCCAGTGTCTCAACAGCAACGCAGAGCCACAGCACTCCAGTGGGATTAGAACAGTGGCCGGCGCAGGCAGTTCTGCGGGGGGTTTCGTCCATTTCAGAACTTCAGTATCCAAAGAAACAGAGGTGACTACTCGGGCAATAGGGGTTACGGCAATAAAGGGTCCTTTCCCATGCGCCACAGAGGAGGACCAGCACAAAAGCCTGGTATATCGCGGTGAAGGTATGCAGGCCCATCATTGCCTTGGTGAAAGACTCCAGGAGTTTTGTGCAAGAGGGGCCCAAACAACTTCAGACGCCTGGGTTCTGGAAATCCTTCAGCTAGGCTCTGCCATAAAATTTTTAACGATTCCCTCAAGGAGGCACTTACTGCCATCTCCGGTTTCAAAGCAAGGTTAAAACACCAGGCAGTATCGGATACACTGACCCACCTCATTCAGACGGGCCATCCTGTCGGTTCCTCCAAACGAGCAAGGTCAAGGTTTTTGGGGGGGTTTTTTGGTGGTATTTTTCTCTCCTGGTCCCGATTGACCCTATATCGTGCCATCCTCCAAGCCCCATCCCCGACCTTCAGGCTGCCTACCCTTCTTCTCTCGCGGCTTACCCTCCATGGCAGGGTGGCAGGAAGCCCTCAACTCAACCTGCCAGGACCGGATCCAGCTCAAGGAGGTACCTTCTCGGGGGCACCGCCTGCAGAGGACGGCCATCGTGACACTCGATCGGGACAGTTTTTTCCACTTTTCTGTGGAGGGGAGTGTGCAGTGCCAACAATAGCCAAGCTGCACATCCTCACGCAGCACACCTGTTAGCTGCTCTGCCTCCGTGCCCCAACATAACAGGACATGCGTGCCAGCACCGAGCCTCCGCTAGGTGTCAGGCAGGCGGCGGTCTCTGTTCCCCACCCTCTCCGGGACAGGAGAGCTTTCCCCTACATGCTCGATCCTCTCCCACCCTGGCTGACCCCCGCGACCTGCTCGCACTGCAAATGTGGGTCACCGGTGTGACAGGAGGTAAGGCATGATGCCTCAGTCCTCCACGCCACTGGGGCAGCCTTAAGGTCAAGGGTTCTATTCCATGTACTTCATAGTGCCCAAGAAATCTGGGGGCTTCTGGACCATTCTGGTTCTGAAGCATCGAAACAAGTTTGTTCACAACAAAAAGTTCAAAATGGAGTCTCTGAGGTCGATAACCGGGGTTGTTCAGGCGGGAGACTACTGAGCTTCAATAGGTCTGATGGATGCTTACCTTCACATCCCCATCCATCACGCCCACCAGAAGTACCTCAGATTTGCAATACTGGGCTAACAGTTCCAGTACAATGCGCTCTCATTTGGCCTTGCAACAGCCCCTCGAGTGTTCTTGAAAGTATTGACAGATCTTACTTCGAGAGGGTTCTTGCAGTAGGTCTTCACATATAGGACTGCGCCCCCTGGCGTCGGGTCTGAACGGCAAACTTGTAGATAGCAATCATCAGCGGGGACCGCCCCTGACATCAGGCGACATGACGTCAGCCGGACTATAAAAGTGGCGGTCCCGCACCCTGCTCTCCAGTTCTTTTCTGCCATCACCTTAGTACGTTTGGCACGCGTTAGAACAACGATCATACGTCCAACATTTTGTGGAAGCTTTCTTCGCCTCATAACTAATTTTTCTCTATCGTTTCTCTCAATATTTGATGTCTTCTAGACAGAAGAAGTGCTTGAAGTGCAGTGTTCAAATCCCGCATGAGGACCACCATTCCCACTGCCTCCTCTGCCTTGGTTCCAAGCACAACACCCAGGAGTGCTGTCAGGCCTTCAACCAGGCAACTGGAACCAGGCGTAAGCGGACCCTTGAGGTCCATCTCCTGACCCGACAACTAGTGTCGATGGAAGAGGAGCTCCAGGAACGGCGGGATAGATCATCATCACTGGGCCCTAAAAAGAAGAAAAGTAAGGAGAAACGCCAGGACCAGAGTCATTAGCCACATGGGAGGCCCTCTGAAACTGTGAGTACTTCAGTCAGTCCCCTGTCTGCTGCTTTAGGCTGGGCACCTTCTCCCCCTCCTGCCAAGGTGAGCAGGCAGCCGGGGGTAGCCCCTCTGGAGGTCTCTGTCAAGTCGCCTTGCCTAGCCAATAAGACACCCCTTGACCTCATCGAAGGGCGCACGGCTCCTGCCAATCAGCCTTGGGTGGTCTCTGGACTTCCACTAGCCCGGCGCGGTCGGTTCAGTTGGACGACGGCTCCTCCGTTGCCTGCTCGGATCTTTCCACTCTCCCGTCGGGCTCCAGTTTGGTCCCCGACGCCGGACAGAGTGAGCAGCAGAGCGGTCTTTCGTCCTCTAGGGTTTTACATCCCAGGGACTCGCCACCCGATCCGCTGATTTTTCCTGCTAGCGAGATCGCCTTTGGACCTGCCATCAGGGCTGCTTCTGGACCTTCCCCACTTGCCAGGCCTACCGCCGTCCCTAGACATTAGTCCGCCGCCGGCTAGGGATCTTTTCATGGAGCCTCCTCCCTCGGGACCTTCGGGGGCCCTTCCAGATCCCGCGCCTCCCAGAGGCACCATGGCACTTCCCCCGGCAGGAACAGATCCTCTGGGCGGGTTTCCAGGTTCAGAACCCATTGTCCCACCTCCAGGTGGCCCGCCATCGACTCCACAGTGTCCGACACCAGGCAATGTGCTTCCGACGCCGGGACACCCAACGCAGGGATTCCCTGGGTACTCTTACTATCCACAAACTGGTTATCATTACCCTTCTTGGCCTCAGTACCCAGGTAATCCTACCTTCCAGCCTCCTCCTCTGCCACCACCGGCACCAAAGACTGCCCCTCAATGGTGGCAGGAGGCTAGAACCCAGCTGCTGTCGGAGCTTAGGCAGTCTGTGGGGGAAGCTCCCCAGCCTAGGGCCCCCCCCCCACCTCCTCCTTCCGGCAGAACCTCGGGTTCTGTTGCTGCATGTGCTGCTGGAATAGAACCTCCCAATCCCAACGGCCCCAAGCCCTCCGATACGGAGTCTGACTCCGAACCTTCGGACCCCAGATCTCCAGTTGAGGTTCCTCCCAAGGAGTCACCCAAATCTACCCCAGAGGACCCATCTTTCGGAGACCTCTTGCATTCCATACAGGCAGCTGGAGGCCGGCCCATGAAAGAGGTGGATCTGCAACGAAAAAGACTAGCGGAGTACCTGGATCTTGCTACGTCTGATCCTGTCCCCATCCTCACATGGATGGGACCCCATGTGGACTTGGTGACCACAATATGGCAACAACCGTCCTCCATTCCAGCGGTCTCCAGGAAGGCAGACCGGACCTATTATCCCCTGGAAGGGATTCAGCATCTTAACTCCCATCCAAAAGCTGACTCCATGGTAATTACTGCCGCTCACGACCAGTCAGCCCAACCGAAACACCTGAGTTCCTCGCCGCCAGACAAGGACTCTCGTCAGTTAGACCAGTTTGGGCGAAAGATCTATTCTTCTTCCTTCTGTGGCATTAGATCTCTCAGCTATGTCTCGCACATGGTTGCTTTCCAAAAAACTACTCTTTCAGAGCTGGAAAGGGACCTCCTTGAGGTTCAGGATGAAAACCTTAGGAAGAAGCTCTTGGACAAGGTCAGGATGGGAAAGTCCTTGTGTCATCACGCGCTCTGAGCAACATACAACTCTATGGATTCAGTGGCTAGAGCGGCAGCTACGGGGATCTGTCTCCGCTGGCTGGCCTGGCACAGGATTTACAGTCATCCCTTTTGGACACCCCTTTCAGGGATTCCGTCCTCTTTGGCGGCGATGCCAAAGACATAATAACAGGACTGCAAGAGAGTGGACGCTTCTTAAGAAACGTACGCTCTATGTACAAGATGGGTCAAAAAAGGCAGCCATTTCGTGCCAAAGAAGGTGGAACAAGAACCAGGCAAAGTGTCGGGGGAAACAGACGCGCCCCTGGTTCAGGAGCCCAGACCCCACAGGCTAAGTTCTCCAAACCAGCCTCGGTGTCCTAAAGCTCCCCTCCCCTCAGCGTCCTGACTCCTTTCCCCTCTTTCCGCTCCCTCCCTTAAATCAGGAGGAACCGGTCGGAGGGAGGTTCGGCCTCCACCGAGGTTCGTCAACGCAGAGTCTTGGGTGCTTCAGCTCGTCCAGCGGGGTCACTCAATCGAGTTTCTCAAGATTCCAGCCCCTCTACCACCGGGACGGTCTTTCTGTCCATGGGATCAGGTCCCCCTTGTCTCTCAAGAGATCCAGGCACTTCTGCTAAAGGAGGCCATAGGACCCGTCCCTCCCAACCAGATAGGAAGGAAATTTTACTCCCACTTCTTCTTAGTCCCAGTGAAAATGGGCGACCTGAGACCGATCCTGGACCTCACCACACTAAACATTTTCGTCAAGTACAAGAAGTTTCGTATGTTGACTCTTCAGGGGCTCCTCCCCCTGCTCCATCCCAACTCCTGGCTGTGCTCCCTGGATATGCAGGATGCCTACCTGCACATCCCCATCCTCCCAGCCCACTGCCGCTTCTTCCGTTTTGCTTTTATGAAGGACCACTTCCAGTTTCGGGCGCTCCCATTTGGCCTTTCCTTGGCCCCCTGGGTGTTCACCAAATGTTTAGCGGTGGTGGCGGCGTTCTTACGCTGCCAGGGCATCTATGTCTTCCCATACCTGGACGACTGGCTCCTCGCAGCACCCTCTCCTACCAGTGTAAAAGAGCCCCTCCCTTTCACTCTGAACTTGTTTTCACTTCTGGGGATCACGGTCAACTTCCCCAAGTCCCAGCTAGTACCATCTCAGTGACTCCAATTCATTGGAGCCGTATTAGGTACAGTTCAGAGTGGGGCTTTTCTGCCATTGGAACGAGCTGAGACTTTAGTTGCTCAGGCTACTCTTGTGGCCCAAGCTCGATGGATCCCAGCATATGCTGTGCTCCATCTCTTGGGACTGATTGAAGCGGTCTTTTCTACAGTACCCCTGGCCAGACTTCACATGAGGGTCACCCAGTGGTCTCTCCAAGTCCAATGGGATCAGAGGACGGACGACATGAACCAAAAAGTCATGCTCTCCAGCAACCTTCAGAGAGATCTTCGCTGGTGGCAGGATCTCTCCAACCTTTCGAGGGGAACACCTTTTCATTCCCCCGTCCCAACCCAAATCCTCACCACAGACGCCTCAGACTTGGGCTGGGGAGCCCATCTGGGGGCACACAAGACAACAGGGGTCTTGGTCCGACCAGGAGCTTATGCTCCACATCAACGTTCTGTAGACCAGGGTGGTTGTTTACGCTCTCCAGGTGTTCCAGTCCCTTCTGGTACCCGGGATCACTTCTGGTCCAGACAGACAATATGTCCACAGTCTGATACATCAACAAACAGGGAGGAACCCGGTCGTACCCTCTCTGCCGAGAAGCAATGAAGGTCTTGTACTGGGCAATCCAGCACAGCCTTTACCTGACAGCAGTCCACGTACCAAGCGTAAGCAGCATCCTGGTGGACAGTCTGTCGATCAGTGGCCAGGGCCCACGAGTGGGAGCTAAAGTCAGGGGTGGTCGAAGAACTCTTTCTTCGATGGGGTTGTCCAGACTTAGATCTGCTTGCCTCCCCATTCAATGCAAAACTACCCAGCTTTTGCTTGCTCGTTCCTGGGCATGGTGCTTTTTGGCTTTATATCCTGAGAGTTCTCTGTAAAGTTCTAGCAGCTAGTATAGCTCCAGAAGAGTTCTGTCTGGGTTATTCAAATAAAACAGGGCATCATTAGCATATAGTGAAATCTTATGGTCCCTGTCTGGACCTGTGATGCTTGTTATATGTGGGCTGCGTCAGACTGCCAGGGCTAGAGGTTTGATAGAGAAGGCAAACCAAAGAGGGAAGGGTCTGCTGCTTCAGTGTCTAGTACCTCTGAACAGGGAGAATGTCTGTGACTTAATTCTGTGAACTTTGACTACAGCTTCGGGGGCCTGATACAAAGCTGCAATGCAATTCAAAAATGTTTCCCAAATCTCATTCTAGTTAGAGTATAATGTAGGAAGGCCCAGTCAACCCTGTAAAAGGCCTCAGGTTTACACAGGTTCACTCTCAGCCAAGATGACTGCATAAAGTGTGAACATTATGTGAGGGATTCCTGGGTTTAGAATATTTTGTAAATGCCTTGCATTGTAGTAAAAGTGCCAACCTTTAATGAAGCCAGTTTAATCAAGGTGGACGAGACACCCCACAGATTTCTGCAACCTACTGCTAGAATGGCCATGAAGATTTTTTGGTCTACATTAAGCAAAGATATTGGCTGATATGAGCTGCGGAGGCCTGCATCCTTGTCTGGTTTATGGATAACCAAAATTTGGGCTTGGAACAATGATGGCGGAGCCTCCTCCCCCTCTTTCACCCCCCCCCCCGGCCAGCACACTGTTCTCAGGAGTGATAACAACGTTTCCCTGGATGTTTTATAAAATTCAACAATGATGCTTTCTGTACCTGGGAATTTATTGGGTTTTAGGTTACAAAGGACATTGTAAATCTCCTCTTGGGTGACCGGCCTGTCAGTGTTCACCTGTGCCTCTTCAGACAGAGCAGGAAGCCCCAAGTTAGTGGAAAAAAATTCCTGTTTTACCAACCTATCCTGGACCTCTGTGCCAGTATACAGCTCTTTGTAACAGCTTGCAAACTGCTCAGCTATGCACTGGGGGTGCCTTTCGTACTACGCATTGGAAGGGGTCTCCCTCAACCTAAGGACTGCCCTGCTAAATGCCATGTTTCAGATTTGCCACACTAACAGCACCCAGCTCTATTGCCCGCCTCATAAAAATGTTGTCTGGCATGCCTCATTTCGCCCTCTATGCTGTGTTCTAACAGGTTTGTGAGCCTCCATCTCAGCTGGTCAAGCTCCTTACGGTCATCTTTGAGGGTAATCTTATGCTCACATTTTATTTATTTATTTAGTTTTTGTTAACCGGGTAGGTGCACTAGCCATAAAATGACTATTTTCAGGCATGACCTGGGAGAGTACAACAAAAAGAGAACAGTTGAACAACAGCAACATGGGTACAATAATACAAATAGAGGAACAGTACAGCAGTGCTACAAAAATACAGTGGGTAGAAACAACAAAAAATAATGGCAAGCATTATACAGATAATGGCAGTAAGATATATAATAAGTGCAGAAACCACGGATCCGACCTGTGGAGTGAAAGGGTTAATAAGATTGTAAGATTATATAGGTAGAAATGTGAGGAATGTTGAAACATAACAAGAAAGACTGACAGAAGGAAGGTTGGGGTGGTAATTGGCAAAATAACAGTGGATGGTCAGCAACAAGGTTCAAGAAGGAAGAGAGATAGTAGTCAAGAAGTTATTTACAAAGAGAAGGAAAAATATGGGAAGGGGAAGAGAAGACAGTCTTGGAGCTGGATTAGAGCAGGGGTGACATTACTGGTAAGTCCCAGGAGCTTCAGGTTGGCTCAAAGCATGTACAAGCATCAGCTAAGGATAAATAACAACGATATTCACTTTTAAATCCAAAGTGAGACTGAGACAGCCGGAGGTTGAGTGGAAGAGCATTCCATAGCCTGGGAGCAGAGAATTGGAAGGCCCCTGTGCCTTTAGTCATCCGACATCTCGGAACATAGAGCAAGGATTTGTCAGCTGATCGCAGACCATGGGAGGATGGTTGAGGGACCAGCAACGCCGCCAGCTGGGATGTTTTTTTTTCCCCAGATGATTGAGTCCATTAGTGAACCAAGGTAGTATTGTCTACTGGCAGAGGGTGAGAGCCAATTCAGATCCTTATAAAGAAGGCAGTGATGTTTGAGTCGAGGCGACAAAGAGGCAAATCGGCATATATTGTTATAAGTTACATCACATTTTAGTAGGGAGGTTTTATGGGCAGAGGTAAGAATAGAGGCACCATAAGTAAGGGTTAGGAGCAGAATACCTCGGGCAATTGCTAATTTGGCCGAGGGTGTAAGCATGTAGCTTGTTTTGTAAGCTACTCCTTACGCTCAAGTATGGACAATTTTTTCATCTTGGTCCAGAGGGAAAGGGTTTAAACCTTCAAAAGCCTCCATTTCTCAAATCCTGGACTTTCTACAGGAGGGTATGGATAAGGGGCTGGCATTGAGCATGCTGAGAGGTCAGGTTTTTGCTCTTGGAGCTTCCTTGGGGTTCTTCCTAGGAATAAAGAGGTTATTCGTTTTTGCATGCAGTTGGCAGGAGATGACTGCTGTTTCAATCCCCTTGGGATCTAAATTTGGTTCTGAATGCTCTGTGTTGAACCCTTTGAGCCGCTATCATCCATACCGCTGGATGTGTTATCCTGCAAGGTCTGTTTCTTAATGGCCATGTGTTCAGCCAGGAGAGTAGGTGAACTACAGGCCCTGTCTCAGAAGGAGCCATACCTTATTTTGTATAAGGACAAAGTGGTACTCAGTATGGTTCCGTTCTTCATCCCTAAAGTGCCAACGTCTTTTCATTTGAACCAGGAAATTTGCCTTCCATCCTTTTGCCGGCATGCTTCTCACCCCAAAGAGAAGGAATTGCAAGAACTGGACCTGCGGCAGGCAGTTAGGATCTACCTTAAACATACATCTGAGTTTCATAAATCTGATAGTCTCTTTGTGTTTCTTGGGGCAGCCAAACAAGGACAAAAGGCCTCAAACCCCACCCTAGCTAGGTGGGTGCGGGCCTGTGTTGCAAGAAAGAAGCCTCCTTCTCTCATCAAGGTTCACTCTACCAAGGCGATTACAACTTCCTGGGCAGAGAGAGACGAAGCCACAGTTTTAGAACTATGCAAGGCAGCTACGTGGTCTTCAATCCACACCTTCATTAAACATTACAAATTAAATGTTCAGAGTTCTGACGCAGCTTTTGGTCGCAGAGTGTTGCAGGCAGCAGTTAATAATTATGATGCATCTGGCGCATGGGATAATATTCTCCCCCTTCCCGGTTTGTTCTCTGGGTATTGCTTCTTAGAACCCAGTTGTTTTGATTACCCATTGAGAATGTGGAGCACTACAGAAAGAAGAAATTAACTTCATACGTAACGTAATTTCCTTTTCTGTTAGCTCCAGCATTGTCAATGGGACCCTCCCAAGAGCTTGGCTCCTGAGGGGAGAATCTTATCTGGTATTCTAGGAGAGAGAAATTTCGCAAAAATCCCTTACTCTGGTCTCTCTCTATTGTGCTGCCCTGTACTCTGGAATGTATATTTACAGGCTGATTTATTATCTGCTACCGGAGGTTAACAGGTCTCGTTACTTATTTAAGGTGTGTTTTCCTGTTGCAGGTAGGTTCCTTGCATTCAGTTTAAAAAAAAAAAAAAAAAAAGACATGTATCATTGTGTGTTAGCTTCAGTTTCACAGATTGATGACTTTTATGAAGCAAGTGGGCTGTCACGTGGTTTCTCTACAAGAAGAACCAAATACTCCAGGCCTCCTTTTAAGATCCATGGAAAGTGATCCCTTCCTCGAATGTTGGATAGGAAGGTAAGACAGTTTTATTGTTATTGCAAGTTATGTGATTGTTCATATTTTATATGTGTAGCTCATCGTGGCACTGTGAGGTAAGTATTGTTCATATTTTATATGTGTAGCTCATCATGGCACTGTGAGGTAAGTAGTAACTAGGGAGTTGCTGCTTCTGCTGCTGCATGGAATCCTCATGTGCCCAACATGCTAAAGCTTGGACTGTGCCATTCCCTTGGTAGGGGTGCACTGTACCCAGCTAACAGTAAAGGAAATAATGGTAAGTATGAAGATAATTTCTTCTTTGGGGATAGTTAAAATGTTGAGATGCATAAAAATGCATATTTTTAATATTTTTCTAATATTGTAGGTTATCTTCATAATATTTTTCTAGTATGTCTCCCCCACAGAGCCATACTTGTTGGTCTCCGGGCCAGAGGTACTAGTTCTTCACAGAAACCAGAGCATTTGGGTCTGGTGATGGTATCAATGTATGGCACCATGCGCGCACCCGCAGCATATAAAGAGGTGCCAGTCCCAACTGCCTCAGTTCCCTTTTTTTTTTTTCTTCATTGCAGTACACAGCTCACCTCCTCAGGAACGAGAAGTTTTTTCTACGTCAAGAGCAGTTTTGTTTGGTTTGCCATGTAATTTCTCATACTGTTCAATGCTAATTTGTTTTTCCAATATTCATTGGGACAGTTGCCCCCCTCAATTTTGGGAGGAGGAGGATTGAGCGCCTCGAGGACCACTCTCTTCCTTCAGGGAGGATGGGCTACAATCCCCACTGCAGTAATGTCACCTAGGTGACCACAGGTGGTGGTGCAGCTTGGGGAGGTTAAGTGGTAGGGGAGGACGTCGGCCAGGATCCAGAGTGGCAGAGACTTTGCGTGCCGCAGCTCCTTGAGACCTCCTTGCATGCCAACATCCTCGGGATGGGAGAAAAATAGAAAGAAACCCCCATAGCTGGCCTGACAGCCTCCGGTGCAGCTCAAGGGACGAACCCAGACACCCTGGTCACTGCCTGATTAAGACTTCAAGCAGGTAGAGAGAGTGGAAAGTGGGTTGCTCTCTCTCCTTCCCTGCTCGGGGGCAGACCACAGCAGGATAGAGGCTAGGCGGGGCGGTCATCCGCTAGTACTCCTAGCCATGGGTACCTTGGAGGACCCAGAGGGAGTGGCTCGGCTGCAGCATTAGAGGGGGCAAAAACAGAAAATTAAAAAAAGAAATAAATCCATCCACCTTTCTGTTTATTATCCTGAGCATGCCAATCAAGGTGAAGCATTGTTCCATACGTTAGATGCACACAGAATTCTGAGACATATAAATCATACTAAAGACTGCAGAAAGTCATCTCAGCTTTTTGTTTCATTTGCCCCTGGGAAAGAGGGGAGCTCTTGTGTACAAACAGTGCCTCTCCAAATGGTTGGCAAATTGTGTTACATTCTGTTATAGGAAATATGGCAAGGAGCCTCCTGGTGGTGTTCATAGCCACTCCACATCACTGTCCACACCTTCACTAAACATTACAGTCTGAATATAGCATCTCGCAGACATGCTGGTTTTGGCCTTGCTGTATTGCACGGCCTCCTTTCTTGATCCAGGCTCCCAGCTTCCTTTTGGTACTGTGTGGGACTCATTCTAAAGATGTGTCCTAAGGGAAGTTATATCCTCGAAGAAGATAAAGCAGTTATGTGCTTACCGTAGCAGTCAACCTTCGAGAGAATTTCTTCCCTTAAGCTGTGCCAACCTTCCCCCTTTCCCCCTAGGGTAACATAACACACTTCTCATTTGGTCTTTGACATGGTAGTTCCTCCAGCACCTTCCCTCGCCTTGTATGCCTGGTGCTGGAATACTCTCCTGGTTGCCCAGACATGATGGCTGTCTGAGTCTAATCTCTGGCAGGGAACTAAGGAGAGATACAGCTGCTCACAGTTATATACACGCTGATATGTGATGTCAACGTGGGTGGCCCCAGCTAGAAAAAGTTTTTGTGTGGTCCTGCTGCCTGATCGCTGATATTCCAAAGGCATGACCTAAAGGAAGAGACTTTCTCGAAGATCTGCTGCTATGGTAAGTAAGTAATTGCTCTTTCTGCTCGCACTCAGTATTGGGCTTCTTATAGATCTTATTCTTTCTCTCTTCCTCCTAACTGCCTCTTCAGAATACTTGATTCAAGCATACTAAATGCCCAGTCCTGTATTCTGTTAGGTGGTGAATTTGAGTACATCCTGAAGGCATACATGTGGAGGCTTATGATTGACAAAATAACTCGTTTCTTTGTATTTTTCTTTTAACTCATATTTTATTGTTTTATTTAAAAACAAAAATACATTCTCATATAAGATGGATTATCTGAGGTAATGAAACTGATAGTACGTTATATACAAAAATAGTGTTATTTGTAAGGCATAGCCATGTATTTTGGTAAATGAGAACATGAAGAAAACAATCTTTTAAGTCCATATAATGTTCAGTACTTGCTGCAGCCAAGGTATTTGTACCAATATAAAGAGACATTTAAAGAATAAAGTTAATGCGGTGCCCAACACTGCCCCTGAACCTTAGTATATCTAGTACACAGGCAGTGATGGCCCCAGACGTAAGACTCGTACTTAAATGTAAAAGTCATTATTTTTAATTAGACTTATAGTGTTAATTTTAATCAGACTTGTAGTATCAACTAGATAAAACAGATCCCCAAAACATGAGGCATAAAAGCATGATATATATTTGTACATTACTTGAACGGGTTTTCCTTTGTCCAGGGTTCTGCTCATGTGTTCGTAGAATAATAGGTTGGTCACACATTATCTTCCTGTTTTGAGCCATGTTGGATGGCGTCATTAGTATTTTCTTAAGCCATGTATTCTGTAAATGCATTTTTAATAATTCTATCTAGGATTTTCCCCTAACAGTGATGTGACGCTAATCAGTCTCTAATATACCATTCTTATATCTTGAGTTCAACAATGCTGTACTTCTGTCATACAGTCTTCCTCTTTCTTAATTTTGACAGATGGAATATATATGTGAGTGGTTTAACTCTCTTCTGCTAGAATTTTGATTAACCTTGGTACTAGGTTGTCTGGTATTTCTGATTTGTTTTCGTCAACGTTATTTAATTTAAGTACTGTTCCTCATCTATCTAGTTGTAGCTGACTGTGACTCATTGTCTGTAGCATTTATCTGATCTATGTTATTGGATTTATTTACATCAGTGGTAGGTACAGAACACAAGTATTTATTAAGGGTTTCTGCCATTTCATTCCGATTTCAAACTAGAACATTTTTGTCTATTGGGGACAATTGTTATATAATTTTTTTATCAAATTTATGTAATTAGAATTTTTTAGTGTTGCCTTTAATTGTTGCTAGTTTTTCAAGTTTCCTTTTTTCTGCTCTTTTATTTTTTTATCTTTGCTTTGGATTTCTCTGTATTTCTAGCTACAGATGCGTTTGTTTTTGCTGCTTCACTCTGGAAGAGATCAACTCTAGAAAGATGGGAAAGTTACTTGCTGTAACTCTTGATCTTCTAGAGTTTCTAACAGCAGTAGGTTGATAGTGATGTCATACAAGACTGCAGTCGTCTCATGCCAATACAGAACCAGAGTTAATTATCTCCTATAGAGATAATGTAGTGTTGAGGAATCACAGAAAAGTCCTCTGTTAAGTGATGTCAGAATTCCACTTGAACAAGTCAGTTGCTTTTCCTGTGTTTTTTCCTAAAGCATTCAAACACAGGTGAGAGGCTGGCCCGCCGGCACAGCGATAGGGCTACCACTTGCGGCGCCAGCGACCAGGGTTCAGGAACGGACTCTGGCAACTGGAGGGCCGGCTTGGGGGAGGAGGATTGAGTGCCCAGGGCCTGCTCTCCTTCGGGTGGGGTGGGCTGCGGGTTCCGCTGCGATACCGCCACCTGGGTGACCACGGGTGGAGGTGCAGCGAGACAGCATATAAGGGAGGGAGGACGTCTACCGGGAGCCGGAGCGTTAGCACGTTGCGACGTGTGTCACTCCATGGCTCCCCTTGCGTGCAGATGTTTTGTGGGCTGGGAACAGGAAAGCGGAAAAACCTGTGCTGGACTCCTGTAGACGGGACCCGGCTGTCCCGAGATAACCCTTAACCAGGCTCCATAGATGGAGCGGGTGACGCCTTCCGACACTTACTTGAGGTGTGAGAGGGGGACTAAAAGGGGGGGTCCCTCTCCTCCCCGCCCGGGGGGGGGGGTAAACCGAGGCAGGATGGGGAAAGGCTAACCAGCACCAGGAAGGAGGTACCTGGGGCGGGACTACGGGAATACGCAGCCTAGGGATCCCCGAAGAAAGGAATCTAGTACAGCGAGAAGGGGGCATAAAGAGAAAGTATAAAAAAAAAAAAACACAGGTGAGATTCTCCATAGCCTTGATGTAAAGTAATGGGGCTGTGGTCTTGCAGAACCTTTTTCCTAAATGTGTTCTAAAACAGCCTCCCAGGTTACTGCTAGGAGTCTGCAGACGTGTATGACAGACACCACTATTGAACACATTAAGTATACTAAGATAGTTAAGAGAGGTGGTCACTGCTCTTTTTTTGGCTGTTTAACAACAAATAGGATGTTAGAACATTAGAGAGAGTGTGACTGCTGTGCAGAGTTTGAACTTGCGTTCACTCCAAACTCCATCCTCGGGGCAACCACTGAGGTACGGGACGATTGCTGACTTGTATGAATCCCTATTAAACCCCTTAAATGAAACATAATTACTACGGTGAGTGATTTTTTTCATCGTCACCACACTCATCTACCCCCCATCCCATGAACTTACTACAGTTTCTTTCTGCATATTTATTTTAACCCCAAAAAGGTTTGAGCTGTGAAGATAAATTTGTTTTTCTAGGGATGTGGATGTGGTTCACTCATCCACAGACATAGTCAGTCTCCTTTAAGAGCTGATTTTGCCGGACAGTCTTTAAGTGAAGCTCCTCCCACCACCCGGTTGGTATAACCCTCGGCTCTGCCCTGTGATGTCAGATCTTCCTTTCCGCTGGGAGAGTCAGATCTCCTCCTTCACAGCTCTGCACGTGGTGTAGGCCCAAAAATCTTTTCAAGTGCACCATTTGGCTAACTTTCTTCTTCTACTTTAAAAGTATGCCCTTGGTTCTGTCTCTAATGTCGACTTCATGGATCGTGGCAGTTCTTGGTTGGTGCTCAGTCTAAAGCATTACGTCCAGTGCAACAGAAAATGTCATGGACGGATCCGCACATGTTGTGCAACTACTGAGTCTGTGACCAGCATGACATGGCTGCCTGCGACTTGAGCCAGGCTGTGCTTCCTTCCTCCCTGGGAGACCACTACGGTCATCTTCTCTTCCATCAGCTGGCCGAAAGGGAGCCTCAGGTGAAGTCAAAGCAGGCACATAAGGCGTCTCCCACAGCTGCGTGGTCCACGGTTCAAATGGCAGTCACGGAAGAGGTGGAGGCTAAAGCCGTGGTGGGTACCTTGTTGATCTCTGCTCCGACAGAGTAAAGACCTGTGGCACATTCATAAGGTAGAAAAAAATGGGCAGACTGGATGGGCCTTGCAGTCCTTATCTGCTGTCAACTTCTGTGTTTCTGTGCTCCTGTTGGTTGCCAGCACAGGCCTAGTTTTTGCAGGTAACTTTCAAGAACTGTGCAAAACCCTCCAGACCTTCTGGGAGAGCCATGCCCACCATGGTATGGTAAAGAAATCAGAAACATCCTGCTGTCAGTCATGGGATCGGGAAAGGGTGCCACTTCCCACTCCTTCAACTCCCCTATCAAGCATTCGGCTTCAGCTGAACCTGTGGTCAAGGGGAAGACCGCTAGCTCCATGGTGCCCCATTAAGCTTGTTGATCATGACATGGGTTGAGCAGGCAGTCGAGATCTTTCTCAGCTTTGTTGACACATTGTCATAGGGGATTGACGACTATCTTCAGGAACCCAGTCAAGAAGTCCAGGACCAATCAGCAGACACGGCTGTCTCCTCTCAGGTGTTGCCTCCCTCTGGTGTTGAACAATTGAAGCTGTGTGGGCAGTCTGTACTGCCCCTTGCAGACGTATCTCCTCAATGTTATGGATCCCGTTGATGGTCGAGGGATGCCTCGCACTCTTGGTCTCGCCCAACTGGGAGGCACCGCCATCGGTGCTCCTCTTCATCTTTGTCCAAAGATGATGAGAGGCTCTGTCACCATCTGCGGTGGTGCCATGGAGAGCTCCTCTGGCAGCAGTGGCTCATGGTTGGGCAGGTTAGGGCTCTGCCCTCGACCCCTGCAGTCACCTGGCACCCGCCAGTTCAGCCCATACCAGTCCTATAGAGACAGCTGTCTCCGATGCAGGTCTCACCACCAATAAAGGTGGAGTCGCCTCCATGACATTCCATGCAGAAAGCCCCATCCAAGGACTTCCAGCTGGCTACCGGCTGCGAGGCTGGTTGTTGGTGGAGATCGCACACTCGAATGAGCCTCGAGTGGTGCATGGTGGCAAATGACTAAGGGCCACATTTGAGGATTCCTCAACTGACTGCGATGGGTCCCCGATACAGTCTTTGAGGGCTCATGCATTCGACTGGGATTCATTTGAAGTCTTGACTACCGATCCCGGACTGTGTCCGTTGGGGCTCTTCTCAGACTTATGTTCAAGTCCATGGACAATGAGAGGCTCCATCGCCGTGTGTGGCAGCACTATGAGGAGCTCCTCTGGCAGCAGTGGGCCTTGATTGGGCAAGGTAGGGCTCTACCCTTGACCCCTCTGGTCACCTGGCACCCACCAGTTCAGCCCATACCATTCTACAGAGATGACTGTCTCCAACACAAGTCTCACCACCAATAAAGGTAAAGTCGCCGCCATGACAGCTCTACAGGGAGCCCCCTCCATGGACTCCCATCTGTCTACCAGCTTGACAGGCTGGTTATCAGTGGAGATCACACACTTTAACGCGTCTCGAGTGGTGCTTGGCGGCAAATGACCAAGGGCCATAATTGAGGATTCCTTAATTGACTCTGGTGGGTCCTCGATACAGTCTTTGAGGGCTTGTGCCTTTGACTGGGATTCAGTCGAAGACTTGACTACCGACTCCCGGGCCTGTGTCCATTGGGGCTCTTCTCAGACTTGTGTCCGAGTCCGTGGACAATGAGAGGCTCCATCACTGTGTGCAGCTGCGCTGTAAGGAGCTTCTCTGGCAGCAGTGGGCCTTGGTTGGGCAGGGTGGGGCTCTACCTCAACCCTTGTGGTCACCTGGCACCTGCCAGTTCAGCTCATACCAGTCCTACAGAGACAACTGTCTTAGACGTGAGTCTCACCACCAATAAAGGTGGAGTCACCTCCATGACAACCCATACAGGGAATCCCCTCCAAGGACTCCCATCTGGCTATCGGCTTGCTGGGCTGGTTATCAGTGGAGATCACACACTCGATCGAGCCTCGAGTGGTGCACGGCAGCAAATGACCAAGGGGTGTATCTGAGGATTCCTTAACTGACTCCAGTGGATCCTTGATACAGTCTTCAAGGGCTCCTGCCTTCCACTGGTGATTCAGTTGAAGACTTGACTACCGACTCGGGTCTTGTGTCCTTGTGGGCTCTTCTCAGAGTTATGTCTGAGTCCATGGAGGTTCCCTTGGAGCCAGTCCAGAAAATGGCAAAGTATCCTTTCACTGAGCTACTGGACAGAGACTAATCCCTTGAAGTTGCCTTCCCAATGGCCGAGGCCATCTTCGGACTGGTGCTGGAGCTTTGGCAGCATCCAGCTTCCTGCCCAGCACCCTCTACTCATATGGTCTGCAAGTATGTGGTCCCTACCAGCACCTTGTCTGGGTTTTTGGACCACCCCTCAGCCAAGGGTCTGGTTGCCAACGCGGTCTTCCTCAAATCCGGAAATACCGGGAACATAGACTGGCCTCCCAGTAAGGAGTCCGAAAAGCTTGACCATGCAGCTAAAAAGGTCTATGCTGCATCCTCCGATCTTACTTCGAGATACAGCTCTTGCAGCAGGTTACACCATTAGGACTGAAGCCGTCAGGTGTCAGGACCCCATGGAAATTTTCTAGCTAGCAGTCTTCAGCGGGGACTGCCTCCTACGTCGGTCCCGCCCCCGACGTCAAGCGTAGTACATAAGGAGGCGGTTCTGCCACAATCCCCAGTTCTTTTCCCACCGTCGACATCGCAGCATCGGCCTCTCGGTCACGTTCTAGCGCGCGACGACTAGGAAACTTCAACGTTTTTCCTTTTGTTACTGGATTCGTCTGATGTCCTCTCCAAACACCTCTTTGGAGGGGCATCCATCGAAGTGTGCCTGCAGCAAGCAGATCCCCGTCAATGATCCTCACTCTGCCTGCGTGCGCTGCCTGCGCCCAGACCACGATACCCAGGCCTGCTCCTTCTGCCAGGGCTTCAATAGTCGCACTAGGATCTGCCGCCAGAAGGCCCTTCAGGCTTTTCTTCTTGAAGAAAAACTCAAAGCCATGGTTAGAGAACCTTCCTCCAAGGGGGAGTCTGGGAAGTCCCATAGACATCGTGAAAAGCACCGGGAGAAGGCAAGACCCAGATCTCCTTCCAGGGCCTCGGATTCCCGCAGCTCCGGCTCCAGGTCTGACCGTTCTCCCTCCAGGGCTCGCTCTCGGCCTCCCTCGGTTCAGGTTAGATCATCCAGCGGTTTCTCCTCTCTGCAGCCTGTCAAGACCTCCAGGCCTGTGACTTCATCCACTCCGTCCAAGGCCTCGTCCAGGTCTGGGGAGTGCCACAAGTCTTCCTCCCGTCATCCGGACTCCGACGTCAGGTCAGTCTCCCAGCCGCCGCCACCCCAGCGCAAGACTAAGGAGCTGACTTCCCTGAAGCGGATGTCGGACCCGACGTCGGCCCACCCGACATCGGGCAAACTCTATAGACAGTCCCAGGAACCGACTACCATACGACACCCGTTGCCGGTCAGGCGTTCGCCCCCGAGGACGTCGGCATGTGGACCGGCGTCGGCTGTTGCAGAGGGAAGGACCACACACCGTCTACCGGCGTCGGTCGGAAGGCGTCGGAGGAGGACACTACCCAGCCCGAAGACCATGGGCGACTCGGGCTCGTCGGGCTCCACGCAACCCTCCTGGGCGGGAGACCCCGGGGACCCGGCGCCCGACCCGGCGACAGACCACCCATTCCCGGCCGTCATCGGGCTTGAATCTGACAGAGGTGAAGGAGCTCTTCACCTTCTGGTGGGACACCATCAAGAAGGATATGGTCACCGCACAACCTCCTCCTCGCCCGGCTACCCTTCAAGCGCCTGTGCCCCCACTCCCACCCAGGGGTCAGCAGGAGTCGCCGACCCCAAGGGCCAGCATCTCCTCCTAGGGGCAGATCTTGACAGGAGGAGGCCTCCTTCAAGATCACTTCAGGGTCCCCAGCCCAAGAGACCCAGGCAGGCGTCGGTATACCCGTCCGTGGAGGACTCCAGATCTGACACCTCTGGGTGCTCCAGATCTCCTTCTCCAATCAGCGTCCCTGCTCCAGACCCGTGACCTTCCCAGGTCTCCTCCGGATGACCCCTGGTCGCTGAGATCACGAGGCATATCCAGGAGAATATGGGTGGGGCTGAAGAGCTAGACCCCGAGATAGAACGCCTTGCCGCTACCTGGCAGAAAGACCCAAAGCCTGTGGTAGTGCCACCTTTGGTGGACACCTTCGCGGACGTCACCAAGGCTGCGTGGAAGCGTCCGCATTCGACTCCGGCAGTGCCGAAGAAGGCTGACCGCCTGTACAAGGCCCCAAGGGAGGACCAGTACCTGGCGAACCATCCTCTGGCCAATTCCCTGGTCATTACGGCCTCACATGACCAGTCTCAAAAACAGCAGCACTTGAGCACACAGCCAGCGGACCCAGAGTCCAAACAGCTGGATGTCCTGGGTAGGCGCACGTACTGCGACTTGCGCCATCAGATCGTTAAATTACCTCACTCACATGGTTCAATTCCAGAACGCATTGTGAGAGCAGGGACAGGACCTGGTTGAAAAAAATGCCAGACGGTGGTCCAAAGGAGGAGCTGTTACCCCTCCTCCGTACGGGTTCGGACGTGGGAACCCAGGTGCTTAGAGCCGCATACGACTCTGCGGACTTTTCGGCCAGAGCTGCAGCCTCAGGTGTGTGTCTCCGGAGACACTCGTGGCTGTGTGTCTCCGGGTTTACCCCGGACGTCCAGAAGAATATCATGGACGTCCCTTACCATGGCGAACTTTTGTTTGGTGAGGCCTCGGAGAAGGTGATCACCAAACTGCAGGATGCTGGGAAGGCAGTTAGATCTGTGCAGGCTATGTACAGGTCTCTACTCAGTTCCTTTCGCAGGAACCAGAGTCATTTTCGCAGCTGGACTCAAAAGCAACAACCTCATTCCGGCCAGCAACAAAGGGGCTCCTTCACCCGAAAAGCCCAGGCTAAGACATCCTCAGGCAGAGGCCAACGAGTTACAAAGTCGGCTCAACCTGCGGGATCCAGTGCTGCCACAGCATGACTCCTTCCCGGCCCCCGCCCCTCCTCAGGATCAACGGGAAATGAAGGTCGGGGGTCGCATCGCATGCCACCTGCCAGGGTAGCGGTCGATCACCACCAACAGGTGGGTGCTACAGTTGGTCGAAAAAGGCCATTATATAGAATTCGTAGGCAACCCGCCCACAAGGCCTCCTCTGCTTTTCCGCTACTCGGGTCAGCACGCCCTGCTTATACAGCAGGAAGTGCTCGCGCTTCTAGAAAAGGAAGCTTTGGAGCACGTTCCAGAGAACCAGACAGGGTTAGGATACTATTCGCACTTCTTCCTGGTTCCAAAGAAAACAGGGGACCTCCGTCCAATTTTGGACCTCAGCGACCTCAGTCTGTTGGTCGTCTACAAACGCTTCCGCATGGTGACCCTTCCGGGTCTAATAACCATGCTGAAGAAGGACGCCTTCTTGGCGTCCCTGGACATGCAGGACGCTTACCTGCACATCTCTATTGCTCAAGCGCACAGGAGGTTCCTGCGCTTCGAGTTTCAGGGCCGCCATTATCAGTTCCAAGCGCTTCCCTTCGGGCTGTCATCGGCACCCCAGGTATTTACCAAGTGCATGGCAGTTGTGGTGGCGTCTCTGAGGAGACAGGGCCACTACGTGTTCCCGTATCTGGATGACTGGCTTCTCATGACTCCTTCCAAGGAAGCATTGTTGATGGCAATTCAGCGTAACCAGGCCCTTTTTCAGTCTCTGGGCATCCTCATCAACTACGAGAAGTCTCTCCTGGTACCGTCCCAGAAACTGCAGTTTATAGGGGCAGTTCTGGACACCGTCAGGGGGAAAGCCTTTCTTCCCGAGGACAGAGTGGAACACATTCGGTCCCTCATAAGGGACCTGTCAGCGAAGAAGACCGTCCCGGCCAGACTGGTCCTTCGCCTGCTTGGACACATGGCTGCGGCCGTTCCAACAGTCCCGATGGCAAGACTCCACATGCGGGTAACCCAGTGGATGTTAAGGGTGCAGTGGGACCAAAGGCAAGACCATCTGCAGCAGCCAGTCCAAATCACGAAGGCCGTGATTCGGGACTGGCAATGGTGGCTAGACCCGGGAAACCTCTCCGTGGGAGTTCCCTTCAGAGCGCCGTCTCCGACGGTAACTCTCTCCACAGATGCCTCAGGGCTCGGGTGGGGAGCACACTTGAACGGGGTGAGGTCTCGGGGCACATGGACAATTCAGGAATCTCATCTCCACATCAATATACTGGAGATGAGGGCAGTCCTCTACGCCCTGCAAGCCTTCCAGTCGGAGATTCCACCGAGTACTCTCCTGTTGCAAACAGACACTACTGCGGTGATGTATTACCTCAACAAACAAGGAGGCACACACTCCTACCCCCTTTGAAGGGAGGCCATGAGAGTGTGGGGAGTGGAGTATCTGACCAGGCGCAAACCTTATTGCAGTTCACATCCCGGGTGGACAGTACCGTTACAGACAGCCTGAGTCGTTCTCAGGCCAGAGTCCTGATGGGAGCTTCTACAGGAGGTGGCAGAGGATCTGTTCCACAGATGGGGCACTCCAGAATTAGACAATTTTCGCATCCCCATCCAACGCAAAACTGCCCAATATTTGCTCGCTAGATCCAGGGCCTGGTGTTTTCTGGTGAGACGCGTTGTCCCTCTCCTGGGCGGGCAGATTCCTCTATGCCTTCCCTCCTTTCCCGTTGATCCAGAGAGTTCTCCTCAGACTTCGCAGGGAGCTTGCAACGCTTATCTTGATAGCGCCTCTCTGGCCCAGGCAAATCTGGTTCCTGCTCCTGCATCAGCTATCCCGGGAACCTCCGCTTCCTTTGCCAATCGGCTCCCATCTGTTGTCTCAGGAGGAAGGTTCACAAGTCCATCCAGACTTGCGTTCATTGAACCTACATGCCTGGCTCCTAGAGACATAGCCATGATGCGACATGGGGTCTCGCAAGAAGTGGCGGAAGTACTTTCTGCTGCTAGAAAGCCGGCAACACACGCAACATATGCCATGAAGTGGCGCAGGTTTTGCTTGTGGGCTCAAACGCGTGGTTTCTCGCCCTTAGACTGTCCGGAGAAGCTGGTTCTGGAATACCTGCTTTCACTTTTCCAATCTGGACTAGCTTACTCCTCGATTAAGGTGCATTTGTGCGCAATTTCGGCTTATCATGCTGCCATAGGCCATCGTATGGTGGCTCAATTGGACACTACTCGTGCCTTTTAAAGGGGGGTCCTCCACCTTAGGCCACCTATCAAGGATCTGGTTACTCCTTGGGACTTGCCCTTTGTCCTGGAGCAACTTACGCTGCCACCTTTTGAACCAGCCGCGGATTGCGAGCTACGTTTTCTGTCGTGGAAAATGTTGTTTTTAGTTGCAGTTACTCCGGCGAGAAGACTCTCCGAATTGCATGCACTCATGTGCAAAGAGCCCTATTTAATTTTCCACCAGGAGAGGGTATCCCTGAGGACAAATCCTAAGTTTCTGCCTAAGGTGGTTTCAGCCCTTACCCTTAATCAGGATATCGACTTACCAGTGTACTTTCCCAAGTACACCAATCGAGGAGAAGCACTGCTTCACACCCTAGATGTTCACAGGTGTCTCAGGTATTATCTGACCAGAACCAAACAGTACCGGAAAGCGGATCAGCTGTTTGTCTCCTTTGCTGAGAGGATGAAAGGAGCTCCTGTTTCTAAACAGTCCCTTTCACGTTGGCTCATTCAGTGTATCTCTTTCTGTTATGACAAGCGCAGCAAACCCTTGCCAGGCGTGGTCAAGGGTCATTGTACCAGACGAGTGGCCACCTCCTTTGCAGCGCTGAAGAATGTTTCCACTTCAGCTATTTGCGCTGCAGCTACCTGAAGCTCGGTGCATACCTTTATTAGGCATTACAGCCTGGATATCGCTTCAAGGCGAAGGGCAGGTTTCGGCCTAGCCGTCCTCCAGGGACTTCTGTCCTAGGCTCGAGCAGGGTTGTAATCTCTGCCTTTCCTCCTCCTCCTGATGGCATAAGATTGTCGCTATTGCTTGGGAATCAGTCCTAATGGTGTAACCTGCTGCAAGAGCTGTTCTCGGTAAGATAGTACAGTTACGTGAAATTTACCGTAACAGTAGATCTTCGAGAACAGCTCTTGCAGCAGGTAAATTCTTACCACCATTCCCTTTTGAGGAGGTAGGTTATAGCCTAACATCCATCTTTCGGGATGGAACGATTTGTTTTAGTCTTGGCCATCTGATGGCGGATCCAGTCTCCTCTTCTGATGTCATCCAGCGGCGAGTCTCCGGCGGAGAACTGGGGATTGTGGCGGACACGCCTCATATATGTACCTAAGCCTGACGTCGGGCGGGACCCGATGTCGGAGCCGGTCCCCGCTGAAGACTGCTAGCTAGAAAATTTCCGTGGGGTCCTGACGCCTGACGGCTTCAGTCCTAATTGTGTAACCTGCTGCAAGAGCCGTTCTCGAAGATCTACTGTTACGGTAAGTTCTTACGTAACTGTACTTTAGTCACCATCAGGCAAGCTGCACTCTGATGATGGTCCACTTTTGTTACTCCCTAATGGGAGTCCTAGACCACGTCTCCTTTACCTCGCTGCCGACAAGCAGCTGGCAGTGAAAGTGGTCCCAAGACCAGGGTCAAGCACTGGCTAAATGCCAGCTTCAGATAGCCTTAGATGTGGGCAATTCTTGCACCCGTCCCATGGCAGTGGCTGTCGTGATCCATCACAGGGCCTAGCTAAGGATTTCCTGTTTTATGGTGGACACCCAGCACAAGATGACCGATGTCCTTTTCCTACACACCGACCTCTTTGGCCCTGAGGTAGAAGGCCACCTCACCAGGATTCAGAAGTCCAGATCCACCCTAGATTCTATGTTCTCTTCGCAGAAGGATCAGAAAGGACAGAAACCAAAGAAAAAGCCTTTTCAGTTTTGGTTGTTTCTTTCACAGCAGCCTTGGCGGCAGCAGCAGTCCAACAGGGGCTTTCGCAGGCTTGGCACCCCAAGACCAAGTTCCCTGGTTATGGCCCCAAAAAAGACATGGGTAAGGGTAGTGGTGCCCCTCCGGCAGCAGGTGCTGGTTCCCTCTCTGAAGCTGCCTACTGAAGGATTGGAGGGTGTTGTGGGGTCAAAAACAGTGGGGGAATTCAAGAATGCATGGGACAGACATACGCTAATTCTGGTGGGGGGTAGGAAGAAGTAGGCAGGTTGGTTAACTAGGATCTGCAGCTTATCCAATAGGTAGGGAAACTGGCAGACTAGATGGGCCAAGCGGTCCTTATCTGCCGTCAAAGTCTATGTTTCTGCCCAGTCCCTGCTCTTAATTCCCCATAGGGGGTCGACTGCACCACTTCTGGCATGCTTGGTCTGTAATTACCTTAGACAAGTGGATCCTAGAGGTGGTGGATGGAGGGTTGCCTCTCGATTTCAAAGCTCTCCCGCCTTACCAAACATATTTGCTGAGGGAGTCCGTGATGTCGCAGGACACGCTGTCCACCCTCCGGGAGAATGTTGCTTAGCTCCTGGAAAAAGGAGCCATGGCCCATGTCCCAGACTTCATGGCAGGTGAGGGCTTCATGTCCAGGTACTTCCTGGTCCTGGAACGGATGGAGGAGGGGTTGGTGCCTCATACTGGATCTCCACAGTCTGAATCTGTATCTACAGAAGCACAAGTTCAGGATGGGCATGCTAAACCAGGTAATACCATCTCCGAAGCAGGGCATGTGGTTCTGCTCCCCAGATCTCACCTGGATCTTACCTCCTTTGCCCAATCATTTCAACTTGGGTGCTTACGCTTTTTCCTGGGACTTCCTGTGGCTGCTGGGGTACATGGCATCTTGCATCAAGTGTGGTCCTGTGCGCTTACTGGCAGATGTGTCGCCTCCAGTGGGAGCTGGGCTGTCGGTGGTTCTAGCGCCTAGGTCTCTTGGACCAGCTGGTTGCAGTGACCCAACCGATGTGGGACGCCATCCAGTGGTGGCTCGTCCCCGAACACCTGGAGGAAGGAGTCCCATTTTTCCACCTAGAGCCATCAGATGATTGGACTACAGATGCATCTCTGGTTGAGTGGGGAGCCTTCTGGGGGACCACAGAGCCCACGGGCTGTGGACCCACAGGGAGTCCCGTCACCACATCAACCTGCAGGAGTTCCGTGCAGTGCGTCTTGCTGTGATGGAATTCACTCCTTTTGTCTAGGATCAGGTCTTGCAAGTTCAGATGGACAACATCACGACCATGTTCTACCTGAACAAGCAGGGCAGCACGCACTCCCTTCCCTTGTATCAGGAGGCCCTCCACACCTGGATCCTCATGTGCAGCTAGGGTGCAGCTCTCCTGTCGATTTATGTCACAGGAGACAACAGCTGGCAAACGCCCTCAGCTGGGTGGGCAAGATGTCACACGAGTGACCTCTGCATCAGGTGGTGTTGAACCACCTGTTCTCCCTGTGGGGCACTCCTCTGGTGGACCTCTTTGCCTCCAGGGAGAACACAAAACTGAGACTGTTTTGTGCCCACCCCCCTCAGTCTGGGACACTGATGGGGGGTGACTTCACGAGGCCCTGGACCCCAGGTCTCCTTTATGCTTTCCTTCCCTTTCCCCTGATCTCCATTGGTGGTAGATAGGGTACAGAGGAACAAGGCATAGATGATCCTGATAGGCCCAAACTGGCCCCTCCAATTTTGGTACCTAGGTCACCTCAACCTCAGCAGCAGACCTCCGTGGTGGTTGTCCCTGTCATCATGGGAAGAGCCTGCACCCGGACCTTCAGTCCCTGTACCTCACAGCCTAGTCCCTCAGCAGCGCCAGTTCCAGGCTCTGGGACTTTCAGACAATGTGCTCCACATTGTGGAGGCATCCCCAATGAAGTCGACCCATCAGTGTTATGCCTTTAAATTGAAAAGATTTTCCACTGGGTGCCAGAGCAAGGAACTTCATCTTCTTGCCTGCTCTTTGGCTATCATTCTTGTCTGTCTATGGCCCCTCTCCCATCTGGGGCTGAGATCGACCCTCAAAGTGCACTAGGCAGCTATCTCTGCATACTGGGTGTGGGCTGGTATGTTGAAGGTGGCATTAGAGAAGGTGGTTGGGCACATCCTCAAAGTCCTTGACCACTTGAACTTGCTAGTACATGAACCACCTCCACCACCTTGGGATTTGTTGTTGGTTTTGGCAGTGCTCATGGGCAAGCCTTGTGAGCCTATGCACATGTGTGAGATGAATGCAGCTTCTCTTGTCCCACTTCTTTCTCTGAGGAAAAGGATCCCTCTATTCATATCTCCTCTGATGCTGAGTACTCTAGGTACCAGCAATTCCTAGCGTAGATAAATTAGGAGCTGAGTCTTCAACATTTCACAGATCGCAGTACTGCTAACTCTGGTGCTGTCACTCCTTTGGGAGTACAGCAGAGACACCACTGTCATCCGTCCATGGCCCCAGTCATTCTTGGACGCGTCCTGGAATGTCTGGCTGCTTCCCTTTGCGCCCCAGCCCCTAGGGATGTCCAGCACAGATACTGTGCTCCTGTGGAGTCTTCAGGGGCCATGTCTCTTCCCTCCTCTGGGATTTTGGTACTGCAGACCCCCTCTGGGCCTAGGTGCGTAGTGCATGACTACCACTCTGACTCTGTGGAGTTCGATGTCTGGGGCAGAAGGGTATTTGCGGCAACATGCACCATAATGTGTATCTCTGCATGTCCGGTACACCAGGCAGCTTATGAGAAGTGCCTGTGAGTGACACCGAATCCGCTCTTAACATCATGGGATACTGGCCTCGACCCCGGCCACCTGAATCAGTACATAGAGTACAAACGGTTCCAGATGGTCACTCTGCTTGGTCTTCTCCCTCTCCTCTGTCAAAGGGGATTACTTATGCTCTCTGGACATGCAGGACGCATACCTCCACATTCTGGTTTTCCAACCCCACAGGAGGTTGCTGCGCTTCCACGTCCAAGGAAGCCATTACCAGTTTCAGGCCCTTCTTTTCGGCCTGTCCTCGTCCCCCAGAGTTTTCACCAAATGCCTGGCAGTAGTGGCTACGGCCTTAAGGAGACAGGTTCATTATGTCTTCTCTTACCTGGATGACTGATTGTTGACCGCTTCCACCAGGGAATGGCTTCTCCACACCATGAAGGTCACCTTCACCCTTTTTCAGGACCTAGGGATTACCTTAAACCTCCCCATATCCTCTCCTTGGCCAAGTCAGAGGCTGCAGTATATAGGAGCAATCTTGTACATGGCACAAGGCAAAGCCTTTCTCCCTCCAGACAGATAAGAGCGCCTTCAGACGCATGCTCGGAAAGTCTCCTCCTCTTGACAGGTTCTAGGCAGTTCTGTCCTGAGACTCCTGGGACACATGGCAGCTGCCATTGCCACAGTCCCCTTGGCTCAGCTTTACATGAGGGTGGTCCAGTGGAACCCGAGAGTCCAATGGGACCAGCGTTCAGATGTCCTAGAACAGGGTTTGACAGGCCCTAGTATGGTGGTTAAATCCTTCCTATCTTTCCCAAAGGGTTTACCTGCGGAAGGAATCTCCCAGTCAGATTCTGACCACAGATGCATCAGGCCAAGGCTGGGGAGCCCACTTGGGAGACCATCACACGCAAGGGACCTTGTCCCAGCACGAACTCTGTCTCCACATCAATGTCCTGGAGTTGCAGGCAATTCTGTATGCTCTTCAGACCTTCCAGTCAGTCTTGTTGCTCAGCCCTCTGTTGATCCAGACGGACAGCATGTTGGTGGTCTTTTACGTAAACAAGCGGGGGGACGACTCATTCTTTTTTATTTATACTTTTTGCCTGCCACCTAACGTCTGGGCTCTTCCTTGGTCACGGTGCCCTTGTACCTCCACCACCCATTTTGCCCACGTTCTTCCCAGTTACCTCTGACTTGCCCCTCAGAGGGCAGGGTCGCGGCACCATAAGGGCACTGGCGCTGCGATCCTAGTATCTAGTTGAGAGAGCCAGCTGGGTGGCTAATTGAGGGCAGGGCATCACAGAGACGTTTGGGGCAGCATCTTTTCTCTCCTTTAAGCTGGGGCAATGACGTCCTGCCCCAGAAGTATTTTTCCGTGTGTCGGTGCATGGCGTCAACCTGGTTTCCACCAGGTGTTGCTCCTGCACCAATCACAGTGCTCCCTTGGAGAAGGAGAGCAGTCCTGGGACGCCAGTCCTTCTCCCTGGCCAGCCCCTAAGAACAATCTGGATCTGCTCCCAACTTGGGTCAGCTGCATTGCAACGGAAATCCAGCTGCCGGGGGGTGGACCTCATTCTTATCCCCTCTGCAGGGAGGCCATGACAGTCGGGTAATGGGCAGTGGATCATCACCATGACTTGACGGTACTCCAAGTTCCAGGTGTACAAAACACCCTGGCCGACGACCTAAGCTGGTCTCGATCCAGGGCTCACAGCTGGAGACTTCTTCCCTCAGTGGTCGAAGACCTCTTCACCAGATGGGGACGTCCAGAATTGGATCTATTTGCCTCCCCATCCAATGCAGAACTGCCCAGTTCTAGGGATATGGATATGTTGTTCTATCCACACTTTCTGGCATATCACCTTTCGTTTTAAGAGGTGCCGGAACATCTTCAAGCTGGCTCCTCCCACCCACCCGGGTGGTAAAACCCTCGACTCTGCTCCATGATGCCTGATCTTCCTTTCCGCTGGAAGGTACAGGTTCACTCCTTAGCACTCTCTCGTGTGGTAGGCCATGGCTCTCGAATCTTTGGATTTGATTCCAAAACGTACCTTCAAACTCGTCAGAGTTTCATCTTCGATTCCTTCTCTCGCTACTGCAGTGGCAGAAACGACCATTCCCGGGTTTTGTCGGTGCCCCTGTGAGCAGAAGATGTCGTGCACCAACCTTCACACCACATGCGTGTGTTGCTTAGGACATGACCACGATCCTCAGGCCTGCGATATCTGTTGGTCCTTTCACCCGTCGGTTCTGGACAACCACATTGCCTGACTCCAGCTGGGGCGACCGAAACGTCACCCGCCGGTCAAGTCTAAGGATGCCCATTGGGTGGTGTCTGCGGCTGCGGGGTCCGCTGAGCAGCTTGAACAGCTTTAGGCCTTCAAGGAGGAGGCGGCCCAAGCCGCAGCTAGTTCCTCTTTGGCTTCGGCCTTTTTTCCACTCCAGTTAGGCTCTACTTATTCGGCTTCCTTAAGAGCTGTGCCAGTCCCTCTCCACCAAGGGAGAGGGTCCTTCTGGATCGCACGTTTCATGCACTCATAAGAAGGAGTCGAAAAAAGAGAAGACTCCGCATCGACGCTCTTGGGATCGGGAGCAGGCCCGTTCTCAGGAGACTCTGGTTTCGACTTAGTCGAAACCGCGGCTGCTGGTTTCACGGAGCCCCCATCAAACCAGTTGGTTGAGATGCCGGTCAATGCGGCTGAGATTTTCTCAAACCGTTCGACAGGTTGTCATCCGAAGAGGCTGCTAACTCTCTTTTTCGGACTCTGGTGCTTCCGGTGTCCTCCAACGGGTCGTTTCAGCCCATTGGGTTGAACCTGCCAGCCCTGGACCCGACCTGGAAGAGCCGCGGGGCTCCCCAGCTTCTTCCGAAGTTCCCTGTCGGCCCTACCGATGGTCGAGATCGAGGTCTCGGTCTTCTTCCTCTGAATCTGGCAGATCTCGCCATCACCGGCGATCTCGTTCCCAGCATCTTGGCAAGCGGTGACGCCACTAGCCCTCTTCATCGTCCTCCACCAAGGAGAGGCTCCAGCGCAAATTGTGTCAGTGCTACGAAGACCCAATGTGGCAGCAGCTGGTCTTGTCCGGTCTGAAACCGACCCCAGTTTGCACCCTGGCTATCAAGTGGCTGTCACCTGAACAACTAACATCTGCCCCCTGCCACCATCACCCCCTCGGAGGTGCCACCGCAGACTCAGCCAGCTCAGCTGAAGCAGACTACTCTGCCAGTCGTGGTAGAGCCGCCATCTGAACAGCCGAAGTCTGGGACTACAGTCAAGTAGTGTCGGCCAGCCAAAGGGCTGCCCCATCGGCTGTCGGTCACCCTCACTCCTGACCGCCCAAGGTGGGTCAAGGGTGACTCGGGTGGACGCCCACTTGACGTCGACTCCTCGCTGCACTCACGCCCCCTCGACGTGGAGTCTTCGGGGGTCTCTCCATGGAGAAGTGACCCACCTCATTTATGGGCATTCTTCTGCTCATCTCAGAGTCCATGGGGATGGAGCTCGAGCCAGTCCAGAAACTGTCTCGATATCCCCTTACAGAGATTCTGGACAAAGGGGATTCTCCTGTAGAGGCCTTTCCTGTGGCCGAGGCCATTGTCGGCCCAGCTCTGGACCTTTGGCAGCGCCCTTCCTCTTGCCCTGTGCCCTCAGCCCGAAAGGCCTGCAAGTATGCGGTTCCAGCCGGTTCCCTTTCAGGGTTTTCGGAGCATCCGTCGACTGAGGGACTGGTGGCTGACTCCGTTTTTTGGTGCTCAGGCAGTATAGGGGACAAAGAGTCCAAGAAACTGGACCATTTGGCTAAAAATGTCTATGCTGCCTCTTCGCTCGGCCTTCATTAGGGTAGCTCAGCCATGCTGATGGCACATTTCTCCCATGCTTTTTTAGATTCCCTGGATGAGGCGATTCCTCACCTCCCAGCAGACCTCCAGACCACAGTCAAGCAGGTCCGGGACCAGGGGAGGGCAGTGGTGAAGCAGCAACTCCAGATAGCTCTGGATATTGACGATTCGTGTGCCCGTTATGTTGCGGCCGCTGTAGCCATGCGCCATAGGGCTTGGTTGAGGATCTCGACCTTTACGGCGGATACCCAACACAAGCTGGCGGATATCCCCGTTTTGGGCACCGACCTGTTTGGGCCCAGTGTGGAGGGCCACCTCCAACCCGTTGAAAAGTCCTGTGCCACCCTGGACTCTGAAGTCTGCCCAGAAGGACAAGGGCCCTAAGCACCAAAAGCGCACTCCCTTTCGGTCTTCCACCCCTGCAGCTAAACCAGCCCAGTAGCAGCAGGGCCAGCAGACTCAAACTTGGCGACTTCGGGCCAAGTTGGTGGCCTCTTCGGTCAGAAAGCCTGGAGGGAAGGGACCCGGCAGACCCTCGGCCAGCTCCTCCTCCTCCAAGCCTGCTCAGTGACTGGTTGAGGGGTGCCACCCTCAGTCCCATCACACCTCCCCTGGGTTGGACAGGTGGGGGTGCTGGAAGTGGTTGGGTGGGGACTGCCTCTGGAATTTGAGCAGTGTCCGCCAAGCCGAACCCGCGCCCCATGGGAGGATTTGGCATTCGCTGTCACTCAATCAGCTCTTTGAGATGACATCGCTCGGAACCTCCAGCAGACCCAGGATTTGTTTCCAGGTACTTCCTGGTACCAAATCGGATGGGGGCTGGCGCCCCATTCTCAATCTGCATGACCTGAACAAGTTTCTCAAATCTCGTAACTTCTGGGTGGTAACTCTGGCGTAGATCATACTATCCCTGGAGCAAGGCATGTGGTTTTGCTTCCTAGATCTTCAGGACGCATCCTTTCACATCCCGATCCATCCGTCCCACTGAAGGTTCTTCTGCTTCTGAGCCGAGGGAACCCTCTACAAGTTTCAGGCCATGCCCTTCGGCCTCTCATTGACCCCCAAGGTCTTCACCAAATGCGTTGCCGTGACGGCAGCTTTACTGAAGCACTGAGGCGTCCAGGTTTATCCCTACCTGGACGACTGGCTCATAACAGGTCCCTCCAGGCAGGAGGTGGAGTGGTCAAGGGATCTGGCCGTCCAGACTTGCTCAAGCTTGGCCTCCTGATCAGTGAGGCCAAGTCAAAACTCATGTCCTCTCAGGTGATTCATTTCACGGGGCAGAGCTCGACTCATGCAGAACCAGAGCTCGGCTCCCAGCGGACAGGGTGGAGGTTCTCTCCTCCTTTACCCAGTCATTTCTGGTCGGGCAATCGCACCCTGCCTGGGACTTCCTGCGCTTTCTGGGCTACATGACGACCTGCACCAGTGTGGTCAGATGGGCCCACTGGCATATGCGTTCCGTTCAGTGGGAACTGGCCAGTCAGTGGTCTCAGCGTACAGGTCACTTCGACCAGCTGGTCACCGTGACTCAGAGGATGCAAGATGGTCTCCAATGGTGGCTCATCCCAGCTCATCTGCAGGAAGGCATCCTGTTTGTCCGCCCCGAGCCGACAGTCATCCTTACGACCGCCGCCTCTCTGATGGGTTGGGATGCCCATCTGGGGGAGCACAGAGCCCATGGGCTCTGGTCCCCTCAGAAATCCCGATGTCACATCAACCTGCTGGAGCTTCGAGAGGTTCAGCTAGCCCTGGCTGCATTCGCTGTTCATTCGGGGTCAAGTGGTCCAGGTCCAGACAGACACTGCCTCGACCATGTACTGTCTCAACAAGCAGGGCGGGACATACTCCTTGCTCCTGTGCAAGGAAGCTCTCCGCACTTGGACCCTCATGCTCTGCTTAGGGGTGGATCTCCTAGCCATCCATGTGGCATGAGCCTTGAATAAGCTGGCTGATGCTCTCTGCCGGATGGGCAAGGCATCTCACAAGTGGTCCCTCCATCCAGAGGTAGTACAAGATCTGTTCTCCCGGTGGGGCACCCCTCAGGTGGATCTGTTAGCCTCCAGGGAGAATGCGAAGCTGAGGCTGTTCCATGCCCACCCTCCTCAGCAGGGCTCGCTGCAGGGGGATGCCTTCTCGAGGCCGTGGATCCCAGGCCTCTTCTATGCCTTACCTCCACTTCTCTTGATCCACAAGGTGCTCCTCAAGACCAGGAGGGACAAGGCACAGGTGATCCTGGTAGCCCCAGACTGGCCATGCCAGTTCTGGTATCCAGATCTCCTCGGCCTCAGCAACAGGTTCCCAAGGGCATCTTCCAGCATGCCCAGACCTGCTCTCCATCAGTCAGGGGAAGGTACTCCATCAAGACCTTCAATCCATGCACCTGACAACTTGGTTCCTGAGCGGCTAGAGTTCCAGGCTTTGGGTCTCTCTGACGAGATCCTTACGGTTGTTGAGGCATTCCTTAAGGAATCAACCAGAAAATGCTATGCCTTCAAATGGGAAAGATTTTCCATTTGGTGTCAGGGCAAAGGGTTGGACCCCTTGTCCTGTCCAGTGGCTAGCATTTTGGACTACGTGTGGTCTCTCCCAGCAGGGACTTCGGTCAGCGACCCTTAAGGTGCACCTGGCAGCTATCTCTGCTTACAGGGCGTGGGCCAGTCAGCAGTCTGTTGTGCAGGAGAAGGTGGTCTGGTGCTTTTTTCAAGGGCCTAGATCACATATCCCCTCTGGTGTGTGAACCACCCCCTCCATGGGATTTACTGCTGGTTTGGGCAAAGCTCATGGGCAAGCCATTCGAACCAATGCACCGATATCTCCCACCTGTCATGGAAGACCGCCTTCCCGGTGGCCATTACGTCAGCCAGAAGGATTGGGGAGCTCCAGGCGCTTTCCGTGGAGTCTCCTTACCTGATCTTCCACAGGGACATGGTTGTCCTGCACCCCCACCCGAAATTCCTTCCAAAGGTGGTGTCGGAGTTTCACCTTAATTAGGTGTTGACTCTGCCGGTGTACTACCCCAGTTACACCTCGGAGGCCGAGTAAAGGCTCCATACTTTGGACCTGAAACGAGCACTTGCCTACTACAAAGAGCGTACGGCGGACGTTCGGGAATAGGTTCTCCAGCTGTTTGTCCCCTACGCTGAAGCTGCACGTGGCAGACCTGCAGCCAAGCGGACGATTGGCAGGTGGATCACTTCCTGCATTGATCTCTGCTATAGGTTGGCAGGTAGGGAGCCTCCCGTAGGGCTAAGGGCTCATTCCACCCACCATACTGCTGTGTCAGTGGCTGCTTCTAGGGACATCCCTATCCAGGAAATCTGCAGGTCTGCTACCTGGAAGTCAGCGAACACCTTCATTTCCCATTACCACATTGACCTTGAGTCACGCCGGGATGCTGGTTTCGGGGCCTCAGTTCTCCAATCTCTGTTTCCTAAGTAGGGGGTGTGTGCCTTGCCTCCCTCCTTCCAGAGAACTACTAGGAGTCTGCCAGAAAATGTGGCTAGAATGACCCATTTACATCTCTAGAAACAGGTTACTCACCTGTAACAGTAGATCTTACTTTGAGAGGGTTCCTTCAGTAGGTCATTACATATAGGACTAGTGCCATCTGGCGTCTGGGCCTCAAGGCAGACTTTTCTAGCAATACCAGACGGGGGACCGCCCACCCGACGTCACGTGACCGACGTCAGCATAGCCATATATAGTGGGTGGTCCCCATGCCCGACCTCCAGTTCATTCCCGCCATTGCCTCGTGTCAGTCACATTGCAGATTTCCATTAGCGATCATCGTGTTAGTTCTTGCGTCTGATTTTTCCTTCACTAAATTCTTTTTCCCCGAATTCTACTTTGCTTAATGTCTTCACCCAAGAAGAAGTGCTCATCCTGTGGCACACAAATTCCTCATAAAGACGCTTACCTTAAATGCGTAATCTGTCTAGACCCAGACCACCCTGTCTCATCCTTCCCGGAGTGCCAACCATTCAGTCAGGCCACCAGAAAGCGGAGACAGCAGGCTTTGGAGGCCCACCTTCTAAAAGTCCATCTTGCTTCTTTAGAAAAGCAAATGAACTGGATCCATTAATCCTGTTCTGAGAAATCTTCTCCCTCAAAGAAAGAGCACCAAGGGAGAAATCTCGGGAGAGGGAGTGCTCTGCGGAGGCCCAGCCAGAGGCCTCTCGGCCCACGACAAACAAGGCTGTTTCTCAGCCGCCGAAGGTGAAGACATCAGATGGTAAGTCGGACAAAACTTTCGTGGGTAAGTCGTCCGTCGGCTCCTCTGGCACCACATCGCTCCTGCCACTAAAGTAAGCCCAGCTCCTCCGAGAGGACCACCCGGCCGCGATGAGTTGGCTCCCCAGGCCTTGGGGGCCCACCCGGTTCCAGCTAATAAGTTGGCCGGGGGCTCCTCCCCGCCTGCCTGGCTCTATCTGGTAAGACGTCCGTCTCTGACGGCCACCCAGATGTGGTTCTTCCTTCAGGGCCTAACGGCGCCTCACTTGACATCCGGAAGAACCAGAGGGAGACTGCCCCCTTTCCCCTTCTCCCACGCCGGTACCCTCCTCTTCTCCAACGGGTACTTCTGGTGAGGATAGTGTGGAACCCCTTGACATAGAAAACCCTTCCTCGAGGTCTGTTCCGCATTCCCCTGATGGGGTCACGGTGGAAGGAGGCCCCTCCTCAGCCATCTGGCCTTCCAGTGGAGGTCCCTTCTCTCCCCTCGGGTGGGATCCCCTCAGATCTGGCTAATATCCCGGTCCCGATCCCACCGTTGATCCAGCTAAACTTAACCCCATGTAGGAACCTCAGACAACCTCCGAGCCTGGGCCCAGTCATCTGCCTCAGCCCTTGGCTCCGGTGCCGGACACTGTCCCTCCATTGGGTCCCCTTCGTCCAGCCCTGACGCCGGATCTGGTGGTGCCAGTCCCGACATCGGTACCCCTGATGTTGGCTCTCCCGATGCTGGATCCGCCACCGATTTTCACTGCATCATGCCCGACGTGGGTACCCGCGCTGTCAAACCCTCTGACGGGAATTTATTCTAGACCCCAGACTGTCCCTCATTACCCCTCGGGGTATCCTGGAGACCACTACCTGGCTGGTCCCCCCTCCTGAATGGAGTTCTTTGGGACAGTATTACCCTGGCTATAATCACTACCAGGGATATCATTTCCTGGGTTACCAGGGATACCATTACCCACTTCCCCCGGTAACTGTCCCACCCCCCTTCCACCGGTTCCAGCCACACCAGACTTTAAGACTCTAATTCAGTCTTTGTGGCAGGGGCACGTTCGGAGCTGGTGTCAGATCTGGAAAGCAGGCTCCCACTCCCACGCTCTCCCAGATCTCCGTCCCCGAGGAGCTCGTCTCCTCCGACCGCGGTCCATGTCTCAGGGATGGTCCCTCATACCGTGGTTCTCCCTGACATTCGCGAACTTCTGGGTGAGGGGGTGGATGACAGCGGCGATGATGATGATGATACCTATGAGTCAGCGGAGGAGATTCTGGACAAACCCAAAGGTCAGAAGGGCAAGGTTTCCCTGAAGTCTCCTCCGGAGGACCCTGCCTTTTCAGACCTCTTGAGGTCCATTAAAGATTTTTTCAGTTGGGAGTCCGAGGAACAAGACCCTATATGACTTGAGACTTGCCGAACATCTGGATTTGGAGTCTCTGTCCCCGATCCCGGTTCCTCCCTGGATTAGACCCCACCACTATGATCTGACAGATGCCTGATTCTCTCCCATCTTTCCCCAAGAGGGCTGGGACAGAATGTACCAGGCACCTAAGGAAGCCCCTTTTCTTAAGGCACATCCTGAGGCTGACTCCGTTGTTATTTCAGCTGCTCATGATTGCTTCTGTGCACTCAAGCACATGAGCACCTCTCCTCCAGGCAAGGCATCGAGGCAGATGGACCAGTTCGTTAGGAAGGTTTTTTTCCTTCGGCCACATGTGCACTTTGGTCCCTGAATTATGTGGCCCATATGGTGTCACACCAAAAAGCCACCTTGACCAAGCTAGAGACTCGAGCCCAGGCCATGGAACCCTCGAGCCTCAAGGAGGAGCTCGCCAAGGATCTCTGCCTCTCACGAGTCTCCTGTAGGCATGCTCTGTGGGCTACATACGACACTGTCAACTCTGTAGCCCGTGCCTCAGTGACTGCCATCTCTCTTAGAAGGCATGCCTGGCTTCGCATTTCTGGCCTCGCTGACACGGTACAGTCTGCTATCCATGATGCCCCCTTTAGAGGATCGGTGCTTTTTGGTGGTGATACCAAAGATATCATCACAGATCTTCAGGACAGAGGCCTCGCCTTGATATCAGTGTGGTCTATGTACCGATCGGGCACTAACAACAACAGCAGCAGCCTTTCAGAGAAAGACCAGAGGCAGAGGAAGCAGACTCCAGCTTGATGCCAGTGCAAACGTAAGGCCATGGACTTTGCCACTCCTCCCACCTCCAAGAACCAGAGATGCTCAGGCCCTTCTCCTGAATGCCCTGCCACCTCCTGACTCCACCCCACCAACCCGTCAGCCTCACGGCAAAGAGTCAGTTGGGGGTGGGAGGTTCGCCCGCCAGGCGCAGGACCGGCAGGACGTAACCTCCGATGCATGGGTCCTGCAACTAGTGTCTGCCGGACACACTATAGAGATTCTAGATATCCCTCCAGAAAACCTGCCAAAAAGGTCTTCCTACTCCTGGGATCGGGCTCTTCTCGTTCGAGGGGAAATTCAAAGCCTGTTGGTCAAGGAAGCAATAGTGTGTTCCCTTCCGGCACAGGGGAAGGGGGTTTTACTCCCATTTTTTCCTGGTTCCAAAAAAGCCGGGAGACTTGAGACCCATCCTCAACTTGAGCAGTCTCAATCTGTTCGTCGAATACAAAAAGTTCAGGATGCTGACGCTCCAGGGCATCCTTCGACTTTTTTTGGAGAATCATTGGCTGTGTGTTCTGGACATGCAGGATGCTTACCTGCACATCCCAGTCTTCCCCAGCCACCGCCGTTTCCTGCGGTTTCTATTCCATGGGGAACACTTCCAGTTTTGGGCTCTTCCATTTGGCCTGTCGTCGGCACCTCGAGTATTCACCAAGTGCCTGGCGGTGATGGCCTTTCTACGCTGCCAGGGGATTGCAGGTTTCCCTTACCTGGATGATTGGCTGATCTCAGCCCCTTCCAGGGACTCTTTGCTGGAGGCTGTCTCTTACCTTTTTGGCAAATTGGGGATTACGGTCAATCTTCCGAAATCATCCCTTATACCATCCCAGAGACACCAATTCATTGGGGCAGTCTTGGACACGGTCCAATGCAGAGCCTTCCTTCTTCCAGACAGGGTGGAGACCCTAGTCCATCAGGCTTCTTTGGTGACCTCGTCCAGGACCATCCCGGCCCGGGAGGTTCTCCGCCTTCTTGGCCTGATGGCAGCCTCCATCAGTACTGTTTCCCTTGCGAGGCTCCACATGAGAGTTACCCAGTGGTCCTTGCGGGTGCAGTGGGATCAACTCCTGGACGACCTGGACCACTCGGTCCTGGTGTCATCTGCAGTTCAGAAAGAATTGCCATGGTGGAGGAATCCCTGCAACATTTCCTTGGATCTTCCTTTCAGGAACCCAGCCCCCTCCGTATCCCTGACTACAGATGCATCAAATATGGGATCGGGGCACACTTAAGGGAGCATCAAGCGCAAGGAGTGTGGTCCAGCTTGAAAGCATCATTACACATCAATGTTCTGGAGATGAGGGCAGTCCAGTACACCTTACAGGCCTTTCAGACTCTCCTTCCCAAGGGATCACTGCTAGTCCAGATGGACAATATGTTAGTAGTTTGGTACCTCAACAGACAAGGAGGAACTCGCTTGTACCCCCTTTGCAAGGAGGTGATGCGGGTGTGGAACTGGGCAGTCCAGCACAATCTGGCCCTAGTATCCGTGCATGTTCCAGGCGTTCAGAATGTCCTGGCACACAGTCTCAGCAGATCTCGAACCCTAAGTCACGAATGAGAGCTAAATCAGGAAGTGGCAGTCTCTCTCTTCCTAAAGTGGGGGCGTCCAGAAATCGACCTGTTTGCCTCCCACTCTAACACAAAACTTCCCAGTTTCTGCTTGTTCATTCCAGGGCATGGTGCTTTCTGTCATGACACACTTTCTTTCTCATACAGGGAAATTTTTGTACGCCTTCCCTCCGTTTCCCATTCTTCAGAGGGTCCTTCTCAAGTTTCAAGAAGCGAAGACGAGGATGATCCTCATCGCACCGCTCTGGCCAAGACAAATTTGGTTCCCACTGGTGCAGCAGCTAACGAGAGAACCACCGGTTCCACTTCCAATGACTCATGACCTCCTGACCCAGAATCAAGGTCACCTTGTTCAACCGGGGCTCAGGATATTGCATCTTCATGCGTGGCTCCTGCAGGCATAGCGATTTCCGACTTCGGGGTCTCCTCTCGAGTCGCTCAAGTCTTAGTAGAGGCTCTAAAACCCTCTACACATTCCACTTACGTCATGAAGTGGAAACGTTTTTCTATTTGGGCAACTTCCAAGAACCCAATTTCTCGTTCTGCCCTGTAAGTCATGGAATACCTCCTCCATCTTTCAGACTCCGGTCTGTCGTATTCTTCTTTGAAGATCCACATTTCAGCAATCTCTGGATACCACGAGCTAGTGGATGGTAAACCCGTGGCTCAGTTGCAGGTCTCAAAAACCTTTCTGAAAGTGATACTCCATCTGAAACCCCCAATCCGCAGCCCTACACCCCCTTGGGATTTGAACTTTGTGTTGGAGAAACTTACTCCCCCCCCCCCCAATTTGAACCAATGATGAGCTGCTTTTTACGCTTCCTCTCTTGGAAAACGTTATTTTTGGTTGCTTTTACTTCAGCTTGAAGGATTTCAGAGCTTCAGGCTCTAGTATATAAAGAGCCTTATCTTATTTTCCACAAGGACCGGGTGGTCCTTAGGACAAATCTTAAGATCTTATCTGTGTTAATCTTCACCATTCATCACATATGGCTACTTGGCCGGAGGCTAGGACCCCGCGACAGCTTTTTTTTTTTTTTTCCGGTAGGTGGAGCTGATGCACTCCCGGCACCGCCCTCTAGGCCGATGTTCCACGTGGCGCTCGCGGGTTGGCCGTTAGTTGCCATCGACTCCACCTGCCAGTTCTTCGTCTCCCACCATCGAGGTTACCTGCGTGGGAAGCTTCTCTCTGAAAACTGAGTTGCGACCTACTTGTGAGTCGTTCGAAAATACTGTTTTAGGCGCAGAGATCGTCCGTTCACCTGCCGGTTCTGCTAGCCAGACGTTGCTGGTAAGACCTTTCCAATTTTTTCTCTTTCAGCGATGTGGAGTCTTGTTTGTTTTTCTTTCTGAAGGTCATGTCTAGGTCCGAGGGCAAGAAGACTTGGAAGACTGGTCGGCCCACCATGCGACGGTGCCCATGCGGCCGAAAATTTTCTGTCACCGACCAACGACGGCCCTTCGGTGGCTTGCCACTTCCGACATGGATTCATACGGCGCCTGCTTCTTCATGGACTGCGGGTCATCGAACAGCACGGAAAGTGGGGCCGGAGCTCCGCCAACTTTTGGGGGTCGGGTGCGCTCCGGGCCAAACGCAGCTCTCTCAGCCTTTCCTCCGGGTCCCCTCCGGTTCTCTCAGACGAGGAGGAGGGAGCCAGCGGCTCCCTCGCGGTGCAGGTGGCCCAGTCATTTCGCCTTTGGGGCGGGTAGGAGGCACACCAGTGTCCTGCCCTTTGAGGCGAAGGCTCCCGGTGTCGGACCAGCGGTTCACAAGGCCGGGTGGGCGCCGTCCTTGACGCCGTCGGTCGGCGCAGTTTCGAGCCTCGGTGCCATTCACAGCGCCGTGGGCCCTGGCGGTGTCAGCGCTGGTCCGTCTCTCTGCGCCGTTGCTGCTGTCAGCACTGGGAGTCGCTGCAGCGCTGTCCTTTTCTTAGCAGCACCAAGGTTGAGCTCAGCACCATGTCCAGTTCTGGAGCCGTTCGGCGCCGAACAAGGGCATGGTGCCGTGAGGGATTCAGAAGGCGCCGTCAGCGGCGCTGTCTCTGCTCATGGCGCTGTGGGGGGTTCTGGCCTTGGAGCCATCATCAGCGCTGTCTCTGCCCTCGGTGCCATGGGGCGCAACGGCACTGTGGCAGGTTCCGACTCCGAGACTGCTGTTAGGGCGAACCGTCTCTTCTTGACCACCGTTTTAGTGCCAGGAGGCACTTGCAGCTCGAGTGCAGTCTCCATTTCTATGCACCCTGTTTGAAAAGGATGGCGAGAGGCGCCCACCTCAGCGGTTTGGCACAGGGCCTCGACCTCCACTTCTTCAGAGCAGGAGTGGGCTCTGAGTCAGATGAGCAGTCTGGCTCCTGGAACTAGCTGCTAGTGTGGGTAGCCTAGTGGTGTCTTCAACAGACGGTCAGCCCTCCCCGGGACAGGCTGGCGACTTCTGAGGCTGGGGTCAGGGGCGCTGACCAGCGGGCAGTGGTGCAGGCCACCATTGCACTGCAGCCCGGCCTTGGAGGATTTGCTGACCCCTCACCGGTGGTACCCCCTCAGGTGATGTGCCTGGACCGCCCAACTTTGGGGCCGACCAGAGTACCTACCAGAGGGAAGGGTACTGTGCCTTGGATAGCTCCTTCGGGTGCTGACCAGAGCTGTCAGCTACCTAGGCTGGCCATCTCGAGGAGGAGGGCACTCTCGGACTCCGAGGGGTCAAGGGGCAGGGGGTCTGCACAGAGGCCTTTTGTGGGGGCCCACCTGGGCTCTGGAAGAAGCCGCAGTGCGGATCTCCGCTCTTCCCCTTCGCTGTCTTTGAGAGAGCCCGTTCTTTTGAGGTAGGGGACCGTCCTTCTGGACCTATAAGGCCCCGGTCGCCTCACAGGGGATTCTTCCGGGCGCAGCCAAGGCAGTTTCGAAATGGTTGTTCAGCTGTCGGCTGTGGAGTCTTCCGAGCACCTTCTTCCTGTGGCGCTCCTGGTCCACTTCCTAGCCCAGGTGGAGGTCAGCCGACTTCTCTTCTCGGCTCTGTCCCCATCCCTCTGCCGCACTCTTCTGCACTCTCAGGCATCCTTGGTCCTAGCGGGTCTCTCTCCTGGGAGCAGTTTAGGGCCGTGGCTGCTTGATTTCCCACTTACGTCAGGGCCATGGACAGGCAGATTTTTCAACCCCCCCCCCCCCGAGCAGCCACCCTTTAAACAGTCGAAGTCCTCTAACTCCTCATCCCCCCTCTTCTGGGGGAGAGGAACCTTCTGTCCACATCTCCCCAGCCACTGATCTCATAGAGTATCAGCGATTCCTCGTGAGGATGTTGGAGGACCTGCATCTCTCCCCTGCCACTCAGAGCAATCCAGAGCACTCGGCGCATGCCTTTTTAGATGATTTAAGTGAGCAGACCCTTGTGGTGCCTCCCTGGCCTGCTCCCTTTAGGGAGGTGTCGTTGCATTCCTGTCAGAGACCCTTCTCAGGAGTCCCTGCCCCTAAGGATCTTTGCCAGCAGTATTGCGCCCCCGCCCCGGAGTCTCCAGGTTCCATGCCTCATCCTCAGTCAGGATTGACGCCACTGGACACTCCCCTTGGGCTTCTCGCCCTTCACCGTGACCGGCCCCCAGATCAAGACTCCTCAGAATTTGACTTCTGGGGTAGGAGGACTTTCTGCTTGGCACGGTTGCTGCTTTCTGTTTTTGCACATCAGGCCCACTATGCAGCCTATGATAGGTTCTTGTGGTCCAGGCTGGGTCAGCTCCTAGCCTCTTTGCCTGACATGGAGCAAACCAGACAAGCCATTGCTCTCTCTCTGCGTGGTCTGGAGCTAGCAAGGCACCAAGCAAGGGCATCGTATGATGCCAGTGAGGTAGCTACCATGGTCGTAGGGACAGCGATCTACACTAGGCGGACGGCATGGTTGCGTCTTTCCCGGTTGTCACCTTTGGCCCGGCGTAGAGTGATTAACTCCGCACACCAGAGGACCTATCTGTTTTCCCATAGGGTGAGGCGGCATCTGTTGGGGCAGCTTCCTTTCCCCCTCAAGGGGGTCCCCGTCTCACTCTCCCTACTCTCGGGCCTCTCCAGGCCCGGAAGGTCCTCCCTCCCTCTTAGTGTGTCACCCACTGAGAGCTAAGGGACGTTGTCTTTTAGGGTTTTGAAAGCCCCCCTTCAGTGGGGCTCGGCACTCACCCATATGTGATGAATGGTGAAGATTGACACAGATAGGTTATGAAAGTGCATTACCTACGTAATTATGATCTTTCTGTGCATCTTCACCATTCATCCTGATCCCTCTCATCCCCTGGGGCCTCAGTCTCTGGATCCCCTCCCTCTGTCCCTTTCCTTGCCCCCTCCCTGTCTGTTGAGGGGGTGATGCTGGGAGCACGGTGTGGGATGGTATGACTTGGGGAGAGTGGTCAGGATGAGGCGGCATTCCCTCTTCAGTGCTCTGCTTCACTCCTTTGGAGTGAGAGGTTAGTTGCCCTCCATCCTCGCCTCCTTCTTTCTCTCTTTCAAAATTTAAGTTTCATGTCCTCTGGACAAGTCTTTAAGTTCATTTATCCCAACTAAAAATTCTCATTGTTACATATGAGAGGGGACAGAACCTCTGTTCCTGTCCTCTAAAAATAGTTGTCTTCTGCTTTAAAGGAGTTTCTTTGCCAGTGATTCAAACAACATGAAGTCTTGCTCTATTCTGACTATTGCAGTTGGCCCCAGCCTTTAAACTGCCCTGGAGAACTAAGGGTTAACTTTCTATGTAGAGCATAGAATGCTGAGCTCGAGCTCGGTTGAGATCTCTGTCCACAGCCCTTTGAAATCCAACCGTCAGATTCTTTACTCCGCCTCACTGAACAGTCACTTCGGAGATTTCTCCTTCAGCTCGGTTCGAAAAGTCTGTTGAAGTGTCGATAAAAGTGTTCGTTTTAAGCTGAATTTGTTCCACTTAGTCGGTTCAGCCTCTGTCTGCGGTACCGTGAGTACTAGATAGGTTTTACCTATTTCTGTGTGGAAATTGCAAACTTGCTTTCTGAGTCCCCTCCCCACTTTCTGTTTTACAGAAAGGTGGCTGAAGCCCTCCAGCTTCCTATGGAGGAGGCCATGGAGGATCAAGAGGAGCCTGATTATGTAGAAATGATGGACATCCCAGAGTCCAGGAGACTGTTCCCCTCCACAAATCCTTTGGGAAGCAAACACTTGAAATCTTAAAGTCGTCGAATACTGTACCTCCTGTTGACAGAAGGATGGACAAGAGGTACACACTATCAGGCTCAGATACGGAGTTTTTATACCAACAATGCAGCCATGTTGGGGTAGTGCAGGCTGCTGCCTGTGACAAGGCAAATATTCTCTTGGCTTCACACCCCCCCAGACAAAGACTCCAGGAAGATTGATGCCATGGCAAAAAAAGCAGTACATGGCATCTTCCTTCGGACTCATGAAGGCGAACTATATGGCTTATACATCCAGGTACCAGAAGTCCAGATGGGACACTGTACTGGCACTGGCTAAACAGGCCTCCCCCCAACTAGCCAGGGAGCTGGAGGAGTTGGCTGCTGATGCGATTGAGGCATCAAAAGTATAGTATCTTCCTGGACATAAGTCTCCACCACTCATTCACACTAGTGGGATTGGCGCCGGAGGCACTAAGACCCATCGGGAGCAAACTTTTTGCTGGAGGGGCGAGGCGAGAGGCGGCGCGCGGAGACCGGGCCGCGAGCAGCGCCTCGGAACGGTAATGACCATCTCGGCGACACCTCCAACCGCCTCAGTTCCTCTTTTTCCCGCCGTCAGTGCGCTTCAGTGACGACGCCGCCGCTTCAATGGGAGTCAAACTTCAAACTAGCGATAGTTTTCAGTTTGTTTTGTAACATTATCATCGATAGTAGTATCGCTTTTAGTTTTATTCTATTTTTCAGAAAATTTTTCTAATATTTAAATTTAACTTACTTGAAGAAGTCACCGGCCCTGCTGGACGGAGTCGACCATGAGCAGGTCAGGTGGCGGTGTAGGGACAGCTTATGAAAGCTGTTCAGTCGGCGGGCTGGGTCAGTCAGCCTCCCTTCTCCTCAGCGGGGTTCCGACTACGGTCAGTCCGATGCCGGGATGGGCGGTCCCCGCGGCATATAAATAAGCGTCGCATTCGGCGCCGTTCGACCTCGGCTCTTCTTGACCCACAGGTCAAAAAGAAGGCATCGCCGAGGTAAGCCCTCTGTAGTATGTCTCGCGGCGTGCGGCGGTGGTTATATCGTTCTAGTTGCGGTCTCCTTCTTGAATCGCCAGCTTCCGATAATCGTCGTCCTAACGCCGGGCCCTCACGCCTATAGGTAGGGCTCCAGATGAGCAGTTTCATCAGTGGGCGCTCTTATGGAGCGATGGGCTCGAAGGTTGGTTCTTCTGCCTGGCTGCGGTTACCTGAGCCCTCCGGGCTCCTCCGGCGATCAGGTAGAGGCGGTTGGACCTTCCTAGTGCACGGCGCCTTCTTGATGCTAGCGACTCGTGCTGCCAGGTGTTTCCCCCTCACATGGCTGCGGCGCGGGGCCTCACCGATGCCCTTATCTCTGTATTTTCCTTCTCTTGTTTTCCAGGTTCCCGGGCTTTCCGGCGCCTTCTGCAGGGTCTGTGGCGTGTCGGCGCCCGTTTCGGGCCGCAGGGCTTCTTGACGCCCGTTGGCGGCGCAGCAGTCGTCTACGGCGCCCGTTGGTGGCGCCAGCGTTGTCTGTAGCGCCGCCGGTGAATACCGTTGAATCAGGCGGCGCCGTTAGCCGGCGTCGTCTGCGATGCCGTTGTGGCGTCGTCCGTCGGCGCCCGTTAGCGGCTTGTCCGTGGCGCCCGTTGGCAGCGCCCGTGCGATAGATCGCCAGCGCCGCCCGCAAGGCGTTCGCAGGCGCGTGCTCTTGGCGCCGTCGCCTCCTCGGTGCCGTCTTCAGCCCGTTTTGCCGTCTCGGCGCCGGCAGCCTTAGGGGACTCTCCTTGTTTTTCTGCCATTTCCTCCTCTCTAATTTCACTCCTTTCCTGTCCAAACAGTCCTTTCTGGACCATCAGGAGATGATGTTGAGCCTGACCCAGACCTTGGTTGGGTGATGAAGTGGAGAAACAGGATCTTTCTTTGCTACAGAGCCTGTAGTGAGGACCTGTCCTTTAAGTCTCTGTTGAAGAACCTGGGATCCTCTTTCTCTCCAGACTACGGACGCCGATCCTGGGAAGATATTAAGACTCAGTATCTTCATGCTGGAGATCCTCTGCGTTGACTCCTCCGATTCAGCCTTCCTTGAGGCGCTGTCTCCAATGGTATGGAATAACCCTGCTCTTATTCCCTCAGTGGCTAAATCCATTGATAAGAGTATTCAGCTCCCAAGGATCGTCCATTTTGGCATCCCAAGCCTGGAGGATCCTATTGTAGTCCTGGCGAAGTAACAAAGGTCGTTTCTTCCTCAAACTACACAGCTCGACCTATTAACAAAGAGTCTGTAAGATTGATACATGAGGTAAGAGTCTTTGCTGCTCCACTCTAAGTATGCGTATGCCAGTTATCAAGGCTATTTTCTCTCAGTACAGTATATCCTGTGGCACTCTATGAAAAGAATGGTTGAAGCTCTTCCAGATTCGGTTCAAGTCAGAGCTTCTTCGGCCGTTATTAAGTATTGAGTCAATAACCAACAGGTCAAAACCGCCATGGATGCTTCGACACTGCTTCTCGCTCAGCAGCCAGCGAGGTTTGTACTCGGCGCCATTCCTGGCTGCGTACTTCTGGCTTCACGAATGATGCTCAGCAGCAGGTGATGGCGCTGCCTTTTGATGGCTCCTTTCTTTTTGGCCCTCAGGTGGAGCAAGCCTTAGAGGCCACTCAGAAGACTAGATCGGCCATTAAGTTGGCCAGACCTCGCCTGCCCCTCTCGAGGGCATGTGAACAAGCGTCAGTTTCATAGTCGTCAGTCCTTCGAGGCAGAGGCAGGAAGCTTCCATAAAGCCAACCAGCTTGCCCAACCTCAAAAGAAGGCAGCAGAAAGCGCGGGACCTAAAGCTCCCAGCGCTACCTTATGGTCGTTAGCCCAGGTTCCATCCACTCTGCCGAGGTGGAACTTTCTCCTCAGTGGGAGGTGTCTGATGTACTTCTACAACCAGTGGAAGTCCATAACCTCAGACAAATGGGTTCTTGGATAAGTCGCGAGGTTACTCTCTCAATTTCTTGGAACCCCCAATTGTCTCCCATCCGACAACCCAGGTTGCTTGACCTCTCAGTCAGATCTCCTCACGCGGAGATCCAGGGCCTTCTGAACAACAGGGCAATAGAACTGGTGCCCCGCATCTCGAAACACAGGGTTCTATCCCATTACTTTCTGTTCCAAAGAAATCTGGGGATACGCCCATTCTAGACCTCAGAAAGTTAAACAAATTCCTCCCAGGGAGAAATTCAAGATGATTTCCCTAGGTACCCTGTTACCTTGCTGCATCAACCGACTGGCTGGCCTCTGGATATGCAGGATGCTTACCAGCATATCCCGTCCACCCGACCCACACAAATTCCTCAGGTTTGTAGCTTTGGGTCAGCATTATCAGTTCAGAGTCCTGCCCTTTGGGCTATCCTCGGCGCCGCGAGTTTTTACAAAGTGTTGTGCAGTTCTCGCGGCGCATCTCAGGAAAGTCGGACTCCGGGTGTTTCCCTACCTGGACGATTGGCTTCTAGCAAGCCCTTCCGGCAAGGGACTTTGAAACCGTGCAAGCGACTTCCTCGTCTTCTCCGCATCCATAGGAGTTCTGCTGAATTTGAAAAAATCTCAACTGCAACCCTCCCAGAGGCTCCTTTTCATAGGGACGCTTCTAGACACCTCTTCAGCGAAGGCTTTCCTTCCAGAGGACAGAAGACTCGACATCCTTCGTATACGTTACATCAGGAGGAGACCAATCGGTTACAGCTCTCTCGATGCAACGCATGTTTCCAGGTCTCATAAGTCCTCGGGGTCCTTCACTGTCCCTCTGGCCCGACTGCACATGAGAACCACCCAGTGGATGCTCTCACTCAGTGGTCCCCGACCTCTCACCCCAGTCTTATCCCATCAGGTGACGGAGCCCCTTGAAGGTCTCTCACCTGGTGGTCTCAAGAGAGCAATCTCCTGGAAGGATTCCCCTTTGCTCCCCGGATCATCAGATCTCCATCACCACAGATGCATCAGCTAATGGGATGGGGAGCTCACTGTCTCTCCTCCACACTCAAGGTGTATGGACTCAGTTCTAAAACTCATCTCCACATAAATGTCCTGAGATGAGAGCGGTCCTTCATGCAACCGAAGCTCTGAAGGATGTCCTTTGTCACAAGAACATTCTCCTTCAAGCGGACAACAAAGCAGTGATGTATTACATCAACAAGCAAGGCGGTGCTCATTCTTATCCTTTGCAGGGAAGCAATGAGGGTGTGGGAGTGGTGCTTGGAGCACAAGTCTCTCTGATTCGCGGTTTATCTGCAGGTATACAGCGACTATGAGATCACCTCAGCAGAAACAGGAGGCAGACCCTCACGAGTGGTCTCGATCCAGCCGTAGCTCGGTCTGTTCAAAGTGGGGACTCCAGACCTGGACCTTTTGCATCCTCAGCAAAACTGCCTCTCTTCTGCTCCAGAAATCCAGGGCCTGGCATTTTCTGTCAGGATACGTTCAGGCTCGGGTGGACAAAAGCGCTTTCTTCTGCTTTCCACCACTTCCTCTAATCAGAGAGTACTCCTCAAGTTCGAGTCTCAGGGGACCAAGATGATTCTCATTGCTCCTTCCTGGCCTCGGCAACTATAGTTTCTCTACTCAACAGTATGTTGGCAGCCTCTCGAGACCACTTCTTTGCAAATCAGTCTTCTGACTCAGGGTTCGTTGATCATCCAACACTGAAATCCACTTCACCTTCATGCTTGGCTCCTGAAGAGATAGAAGTGAATCGGTTCAACGTCTCTCGTAGAGTCTCAGACATCCTTCTGGCTGCCTCGGAAGCCAGCCAGCTTAAAACGTGACGCCCAAAATGGAAACGTTTTTCTCTCTTGTGCAAAATCTCTTGGAATCCTTTTCCTGTCCTCCTGGCAAGGTTCTGGAGTATCTTTTGGACCTATCAAACTTAGGTCTTCAATACTCCACAGTTAAAGTTCACCTTAGTGCCATCTCAGCGTTCCATGAGCGGTTTCTTCCTTAACTCTGGCTCAGTTACCTATAAGTGAAGAGATTTCTTAAGGGATTCTCCATACCAGACCCCTGTTAAGCGTCAGTTGCAGCCTGGGACATTAACCTGGTGCTGGACATGCTCACTCGGAAGCCTTCGAACCCTTAGCTACCTGTAGAGCTAAAATTTCTTACCTGGAAGACTGCCTTCCTGTGGCCATTACCTCAGCCATGAGGGTCTCTGAGAGACCATGCACTGATTCACGGACCCTCCATACTGTATTCCATAAGGACAAGGTAGTTCTCCAGTACTCATCCTAAATTTCTTCCCAAGGTTGTGTCAGAATTCCATCTGAACCAACCTCTGGTACTCCAACTTACTTGCTAATTTCCAAAATGAGAGGACAGGCTCTTCATTCCTTTGATGTTAAGAGGAGCCCTGCGGTTCTATTTAGATAGACCAAGGATGTTAAAGACTCAGCAACTGTTCGTTTCTTTCAGCGACACCCGGCTGGGTCAACCTGTAGCTATTAGATGTATCTCTTTCATGGTTAGTGGCATGCCTTGCGTCATTGCTATTCCATGGCTCAAGTTAAATTAGAAGGTAGAGTGTACGCTCACTCTACTAAGTGATCGCTGCACTTCCTACGGAAATTGCAATGTTCCAATTGCAGATATATGCACGCCGCTACCTGGAGCTCAGTGCATACTGTTAAGCACTATGCACTGGATGTTCATGCCAGGCGGCATTCCGCGTAGCAGAACTATCGTAATGAGGCTTCTATCTTAGGCCGCGTGAGCTCTGGCTTCCTGCGCCCTTTTTGGGGATTATCAGCAGTACCTCTTACTAGTGTGAATGAGTGGTGGAGACTTACCTGTCCAGGAAGATGAGAAAGTGCATTGCCTACGTAATTCTTGATCTTCTTGAACGAGTCTCTACTCATCCCACCTCCATCCCCAGGCTCACGCTGTATTGGTCTTCACTCCCTCAAATCTTTTAGGCCGTGAGGACTTCTTTGCTGACCCTTCTTACACGGGTCATCGGACTATCTTATGTCCGTTTTTTAATATTAGGTTTACCCTTTTCCCGTTAGTTAAGCTGCACCTCCTTGGTAAAAAGTACTGAGGCGGTTGGAGGTGAATCGCGCCGAGATGGTCATTACCCGCTCAGGCCGCTGCTTTCAGCCCGTGTCTCAGCAGCGCCTGTCTCGGCTGCCGACCCTCCAGCAAAAGTTTGCTCCTCGATGGGTCTTAGTGCCTCCGGCGCCAATCCCACTAGTGTGAATGAGTGGTGGAGACTCGTCCAAGAAGATCAAAATTACGGTAGGTACGTAATTTTCCTTTCATGCTGCTGTGGACTCCACTGATGTGTCATCAAGAGTCATGGTTACATCTGTGGCTCTTCGGAGAATGGCTTGGCTCAGATGTACTAGCCTCTCACAGGACACCCAGGCTAATGCCATGGATTTTCCTGTAGTGGGTAATTCTCTGTTTGGGGAGCAGACAGAGAATTGCATGAAGAAAATGGACGAGTACAGGACCACTTATAGGAGTGCTTAGGCCAAGGAGAGGCAGGCAGCTTCTCAAAGGCAACAGTCTAGTGGCAGGCCTTTTTACTAATCACAGGCCTCTTTCCCTTTTCTCAGAGGGGGTTCTTCAGAGGGAGAGGCAGAAGAGGGATGAGCAGGGCTGCATCCACTCGTCAGCCTAAGGCCCCTGCCAAGCAGACACCCTGATGGGTCTGCCCGGGTCGACTCTCCTATTCCAGTAGGGGCAGGCTGTCTTACTTTGTCCAGGACTGGATGTCTGTTGCCTTAGACAAGTGGGTCCTGGAAGTAGTAAGCCAGGTACTGGTTCTCAGCTTCAAAACATTTCCGAAGATGAGAGCCAGATCTTTTCCACCTGCAGGTCTCTCAGAAACCCTTGCCCTAGAGGCAGAGGTTTCATCTCTTCTGGCTGTAAGAGCCATAGAGAGAGTGCCTACCCTACACTGGGGCAAAGGTCTGTACTCCAGGTACTTCCTTACCCCAAAAAAGTCAAGGGAGTGGCGACCCATCCTAGACCTAAGATACCTGAATAAACATCTTTTAAAACCAAAGTTCAAGATGGTAACTCTGGGAATAATTCTTTCCTCTCTAAGGCTTGGGGACTGGCTAGCTCCCTGGACCTCAAAGATGCCTATTTTCACATTCCCATCAGGTGCTCCCACAGAAAATACCTCGGATTCAAGTTGCCCTCAGGCTACTGTCAGTTCAAAGCAATGTCCTTTGGCCTAACATCAGCCCCAAGGGTTTTCGCAAAGTGCCTGGCAGTAGTCATTGCCTTACTAAGAAGGCAAAACATTTCCATTTCTCCATAACTGGACGACTGGCTCATAGTGGGCCAGTCTCCAGACCAAGTCAAGTCAGACCTGCAAGTGACCCAGCAAGTGCTCACTTCTCTAGGATTTCTTCTCAACCTTCCCAAGTCAGTTCTCAAGCCAGTGCAGCTCCTTACCTTTATAGGGGTGGAGCTGGATGCTGTCAAAGCAAGAGCCTTTCTTCCCCTGGAAAGGGCAAGAGTTCTTATAGAACTGGCTTCTTCCTTCAGCCTTCAGGTGTCTCAACCAGCAAGGCATTTCCTTCAGCTCTTGGGCCACATGGCAGCTTCTACAGCAGTGGTCCAAGGGGCAAGATTCCAGATGAGGGACATTCAGTTCCATCTGAGGGCCTTTTGGTCCCAGAGGAAGGATCCCCTTACCAAACTGATTCCAGTGACTCAGACCCTGATCCAAGCCCTTCAGTGGTGGCAGGATCAGGACAATTTGAGGTAAGGGGTCCCATTTGTCACTCAGTCTGTCTCAGTGGTCCTTACCATGGATGCTTCCCTTCTGGGCTGGGGAGCCCATCTGGGGGCCCTCACTGCCCAGGGACTGTGGTCCCCTCAGGAATCCCTTCTCCATATCAATCTCCTAGAACTTGGGGAAGTTTTTCTGGCCCTGCAAGTTTTCTCTCAGTCAGTGCAGAACAAGATAGTTCAGGTCAGAGCAGACAACACCACCACCATGTGGTACATCAACAAGCAGGGAGGCACTCGGTCTACGGCCTTGTGCACAGAAGCCATGAAGTTGTGGTCCCTGGCTTATTCCCTGCAAACCTCTCTGATAGCAGTCCACCTTCCAGGGAAGGACAATGTGCTGGCAGATGCACTGAGCAGGATCTCACAGGGCCATCGCGAATGGTCCCTGGACCCTCTGGTGTTGAAGGTGATTTTTTCAAGGTGGTGCACTCCAGAGATATATCTCTTTGCAGCCCCAGACAATCACCAACTTCCTCTGTTTTGTTGCAGACCTCTCAGTCATGGGCTCAGTCCCTCTGGATGCTCTGGTTCTGAACTGGGAAGGGAAATTTCTGTATGCCTCCCTTCCCTTTCTTCTACTGTTCAAAGTTTTAGTCAAGATAAGGTCACAACCTTGCAAAGTTATTGTGATTGCTCCAGACTGGGCCAAACAGCCTTGGTACCCCCTGTTACTGTCCCTAGCAGTCCATCTCCCCCTGTCTCTTCCCAGGAATTACAACCTATTAACCTCCTCTCAGGGGAGGATTTGGTACCCCACATCTTCAGTCTCTCAATCTCAAGGCGTGGCTCTTGAAGAGTTAGAGTATGCAGATTTGCATCTGTCTCGGGGTTCTGGATATCCTCAAAGCCTCTCGAAAGCCCGCCACTAGAAAGACCTATAACTCCAAATGGAAGATATTCAGCATTTCGTGTTCCAAGAAACATATTTCCCCAGACACTGCTGAATTGCCTACAATTCTGGATTATATGGTCCATTTGAATGGCTTAGGCCTCAGACCAGCTACTCTCAAGGTGCACTTGTCAGCTGTTTCTGCCTTTCTGTCAGTGGGGAAGTCTTCCTCACTATCATCTCATCCTGTGTTCTGTAAATTATTTAAGGGATTTCTTCATACCAGTCCTCCCTTTAGAGACCTTGCCCTTGCCTGGGACTTAAATGTTTGCGTTGCTCAACTTATGCAACCTCCCTTTGAACCTATGTCCTCAGCAGAGCTTAAGTACTTGACTTGGAAAACTGTTTTTTTAGTAGCCATTACCTCTGCCAGACGTATCAGTAAATTGCAAGCCCTGTCAGTGGAACCTGATTTTATCTCCTTTTATAGGGATAAAGTGGTCCTTAGAACCAATAGAAGGTTCTTGCCCAAAGTGGTTTCAGATTTCCACTTGAATCAGTCTGTCTTTTCCTGTCTTCTTGACTGATCATTCTTCTTCAGGAGAGAGGAGGCTACACATTTTAGATGTTAAAAGGGCCCTTAGCTACTACATTGAGCGTAGCAAGGGTCACAGGTTTGATTCCCTCCAGTTCCTCACTTATGGAGAAGTGGGAAAGGGCAAAGCTGCCACCAAGAGAACTATTGCCAGGTGGATTGTGTCTTGTATACAGTTGTGACGGTTGGATTTCAAAGGGCTGCAGACAGAGATCTCAGCCGAGCTCGAGCTCAGCATTCTATGCTCTGCATAGAAAGTTAACCCTTAGTTCTCCTGGGCAGTTTAAAGGCTGGGGCTAACTGCAATAGTCTGAATACAGCAAGACTCCATAAGAAGAAAGATAATTACTAAGGTGAGTAATTTTTTCTTCTGTGCCTTGAATTCTGGTAAATAAGCCTCTTGGCTACTCCTTGCAGTTCATGTACAATCTAGAGACAGGACAGAATCCAGCTTGTTCTGATTCTCTGTTTCCCCTCTCATATCAAGCATTTATTTCTCAAAAAATGTCCTACCCTTCCCTAACTCCCATCCTTTCTGTTTTCCAGATATTGGGACCCCCCTCCCAATCTCCCTAGCTTTCGTTTCTCTCTTAATCTGTATTCTCAAGTTGTTTATTTCTCCTTTTGATTGTATATCTTTTTCTTTTTCTGTACCTTGGACTCTCTTGTCCCACTCTCCCAGCCCTCCTCTTTTCCTCACCGGCACTCAGAACTGGCAGGCAGGAGGAGTCGACGGCGCCTAGCGACCAACCCGCAAGCGCCACGTGGAACGTTGGCCTCGAGGGCGGTGCCGGGAGCGCGTTGGTTCCATCTACCAAAAAAAAAGCTCCCGCGGGGTCCTAGCCTCCGGCCGAGTACCCATATGTGATGAATGCTGAAGATACACAGAAAGATCATAATTACGGTAGGTACTTAATTTTTATTTTTTACCCAAGGTGGTGTCAGAAGTCACACTGAACCAATCAATGGAGTTTCCAGTTTACTTTCCGTCCCCTGCGAACAGAGGTGAGGTACTGCTACACACCATGGACGTCCATTGGATCCTTCGGTGTTACATGTCACAAACGCACTCTACAGGTCAGGCCCTCTGCTCCCACAGTGCCAACCTCAGAGTGCAATAGTGTGAACAGGTAGCAAACAGGGTAACCCTTCTGTCTGTTTTGGGGTCCGAATCACCTGTTAGCCTCAATTTCTGGGAGGGATTCAAACTGTGAACCTTTTGCTAGCATACCCAATTAACAGGCTCGGATACGTACCGTCTTCAGGGGGATATGGTGCAACCCTTCACCTAGGAGCACCTAGACAGGTCTCCAAAATGAACCTTTAAAAACTCTGTAAGAGACCTTAGGTGTGTTCTTACCTTTTCCAAGCTCAATAACACCAACAAGCCTTTTAAACCGCTGTTAGACTTAAAAATACAGGCGCTTCAAATGCAAAAAGAAAATTGGGAAGACACGAGTAGTGTTTCCAAAAAAATGGTGGTTTACTAAATATTGTAAACTAAGTACAATAAAATACAGAACAAATGGCATGAGCTCACAGTCACAAAAGAAAATGGGAAAAATTACAGAACAAAACTCGTACCACAATACTTTTAGATCTTTGCTATCTAATGTATTACCTTTTTGTAAGTGCTTTTTTTTGTTAGAGAGAACTTTGCGCTTCAGAGCCCCAAGATGATATCAACTCTTATTTCCCAGTTACTGGGTCATTTTCAGGGGGCATCTCCCCTTCCCTTCCTTTCTGTGAGGTCAGTTAGACCCTCCCTTAGTGTTAATTCACATAATTTCTACCAGCAGGTATTTTAATAAATGTGAACATCAGCAAAAGTCATTTCCTTCATATGACAGTCTTTAATCAAGCATTTCTTTGAACTGGTTGTGGTTCCTGTTCCCAAGGCAGATCAGAGGTTTTACGGCTTTGAATACAATGTTATCAATGGGTTCCTCTAGGAAATCATAAAAGTTTATGATCAGTGGAGCTTCCAGTTTACTTTCTGTCCCCTACGAACAGAGGTGAGGCACTCCTGCACACCCGTGGACGTCCATCGGATCCTTCGGTGTTACACACACCGAACTAAGGATATCCGTAAATGCGATCAGCTTTTTGTTTCCTTTGCCCCCAGATCGGCGGGCAAAGCTGTTTCAAAGCAGTGCCTTTCCAATTGGTTAGGTAACTGTATCCGTTACTGTTACTAGAAGTACGACAAACCTCCTCCAGGTCCCATCAGAGGTCATTCTACCAGGGGCATGGCTGCTTCCGCTGCTTTTTTGCAGAATGTTTCCACAGCAGATATTTGCGCTGCAGCAGCTTGGAGTTCTGTCCGTACCTTTACCAAACATTATAGTCCGGACATTGCTTCTAGGCGGAGGGCAGGTTTTGGCCTAGCTGTCTTGCAGAGCCTTCTGTCCTAGGCTGGGTCCATTCTAGTTCCCAGTTTTTGTTGGAGTTTGTTTTTCTCCTCATCCCTTGTCTCTTTTGGTCTCCCTGTGGAGGGACTGCTTGTGATTCAGTCCTATATGTAACGACCTACTGAATGAACCCTCTCGAAGTAAGATAGTACAGTTACGTAGGAAGTTACCATAACAGTAAATCTCCGAGAGAGGTTCCTTAAGTAGGTCATATTTTTCCCTCCCTCCTTCCCCCTTTTATTTTATACACAGGGACTCCAGATCTGTTTACTCCTGCTGTCAGGCCTCTTCCAGGCTCCGGTGGGAGAACTGGAGGCGGGCATGGGGACTGTCCACTATATCCGGCCACGCTGACGTCGGTCACGTGATATCGGTGGGCGGTCCATCAGGTGTTATTAGAAAAGTCTGCCATGCAGCCCAGACGCCAGATGGCACTAATCCTATATGTAATGACCTACTGAAGGAACCTCTCTCGAAGATCTGCTGTTAAGGTAAGTTCCTACATAACTGTACTTTCTAGGAGTAGTATATGTTGTTCATCCACACTGACCCATCCGACCTCCCCAGCTTTGACGCACACCTCTGCTTCCAGCGGGTAAGATCTGGCATCATGGGGCAGAGTCGAGGGTTTTACCACCTGGGTGGGTGGGAGGAGCCAGCTTGAAGACGTTCCGGCACCTCTTAAAGGGAAAGGCGAGCTGTCAGAAAGTGTGGATGAACAACATATGCAACTCCTGGAACTGCTGTTAAAGATGAGTAACCTATGTATCTTATCTGTGTCAATCTTAACCATTCATCACAGATGGGTATCTGCCGGAGGTCAGGACCCCGCGGGAGCTCTTTTTTTAAGGTAGGCAGGCTGATACACCATTGGTACCGCCCTCAGGGCGGCCTTTTCACGTGGCGCTCGCGGGTTGGCCGTTGGGTTGTGTCGACTCCGCCTGCCTGCCAGTTCTTCGTCTCTCGCTGTAGAGTTCACCTCGTGTGGAAGCTGAAGAAAGTTTGAAGCCTGCTTCGCAGTTTCTCTCCCTATGATTTTCTCATGCCGAAGTCCGTCGGTTCCACCTGCCGGTTCTGTGTTGCCATACTCGACATCGCCTGGTAAGATCTTTCCATTGTTATATTTTTCTGTGACGTCGAGTCTGTTTTTGGTGGTTTTTTTCCCGTAGGTCGTGTCTCGGTCGGAGGGCAATCTTCAGGCGGGTGACCCCTATGCGATGGTGCCCATGTGGCTGAAAGTTTTCCGTCACCGACCACACGACTGGTGTCTTTCGTGTCTTGGCCCACTTCATGACATGGATTCATCGATGCCTGTTTCTCCATGGACGCGGGTCATCGAGCAATGCAGCGTGGAAAGGCGGAAAGCTCCGCACGACTTTGGAGTCGGTGTGCACTTTCGTCGTGCCAAGCCACACTCTCTGCGTCTTGTCTGGGTCCCTTCCCGGTTCTATATGGATCGAGGAGGAGGGCATTGGCTACTGTAGCCTAGCTGTTGCTGAGGCTTCTTCCAGGCGCGAAAGGCCCGTCCCGCTCCTTCCAGGGGCGGGCGGGAAGTGCCGCCATGGCACTCGCCTTGGGGTGAAGGCCTCCGGTCAGGTTCCAGGGTTTCAGTGCTCCAGGCTCAGGCGCCCATCTCTTGACACTGCTTCTGCCGGTGCCGTTAGCTCGGCGCCGCTTCGCAGCACCGTAGGCTCCCTGACGGAGCAGTCGCCAGCGCCGGCACTGCCAGCGGCACTGTCCTTTTCCATGTCTCGCATAGCGCCGAGTTGAGCACGGCGCCGTGTCCTCTAGGCTCAGCGCCCGTGGGGCGCTTCAGTTTTCTCTGTTGGCGCCATCCTCGGTGCCATGTCCGCCTTCGGCGCCGCCCTCAGAAGCCACCCTGCCCCACGGCACCGTTCGCGGTGCCGGGGAGCCAGGTGGCACCCGATATGCCGCGGGGCTTTTCGGCACCATCTCCACCTCGGGCGCTGCTCACGGTGCCGTGTTACCGGATGCCGCCGTGACTGGTCCCGGCGCTGGATCTCTTGTTCGGGCTAGGGCCGTGCCTCCTGCGGATTCCACTCACGGGGCTGCGGGAGGCGCTGGCACCAGCTTGGACACAGCTTTGGTCTCTGGGCCTGTTGGCAAGGATGGCACTGCCCGCCCTCCCACGGTTTGGCACAGGGCCTCAGACTCTACCTCCTCGGAGACTGAGTCAAGCTCTGAGTCAGACGTGCAGTCTGACCCTTTAGGGTTGGCTGTTCAGGTGGGTAGCACGGTAGTCTCCTCGACAAGTCGGAGTCAGCCCCCTTCTGAGGTGAGGTTTGTGGCTGCCTGAGACTAGGGTCAGGGGTGCTGACCAGCAGGCAGTGGTGCAGGCCACCATAGCTCTGCAGCCTGGTCTTGGCAGTTTCACTGACCCCTCAGTTGTGGCACCCCCACCAGTGGTGTGCCTAGATTGCCCAACTTTGGGGCCGATCAGAGCACCTACAGGAAGGGAGGGTACTGCACCCTGGATAACCCCTTCGGGGGCTGCCCAGAGATGCCAGCTACCTAGGCTGGCCCTCTCGAGGAGGAGGGCTCTTTCAGACTCCGAGTGGTGTGGGGTCGACACATCGGCCTTTTTCTGGGGTCCACCCGGGCCCTGGGAGAAGCCGTAGTGCGGATCTCCGCTCTTCCTCCTCGGTCTCTTTGAGAGAGTCCCATTCTTTTGAGGTAGGGGACCGTCCTTCTGGATCTATACAGCCCCAGTCACCTCACAGGGTGGATTCTTCTGGGCGCAGCCAAGGCAGTACTGATTTGGTTGTTCAGCTGTCAGCTGTGGGGTCTTCTGGGGCACCTTCTTCCATTGGTGCCCACAGTCCGCTCCTTAGCCTAGGCGGAGGTCAGCCGACATCTCTTCTCGGCTCTGTCAACATCCCTCTGTCACACTCTCCTGCGCTCCCAGGCATCCTCGGTCTTAGCGGGCCTCTCACCTGGGAGCAGTTCAGAGCGGTGGCTGCTCGGTTCCCTGCTTACGTTAGGGTGATGGACAGCCAGATTTTTCAACCTCCCCCCTGTGCAGCCACCCACTGAACAGCTGGTGACCTCCAGCTGCTCACCCCCTGCTCCTGGGGGAGAGGAAACGTCTGTCCACATCTCTCCAGCTGCTGATCTCGCTGAGTATCAGCGATTCCTCGTGAGGATGTTGGAGGACTTGCACCTTACTCATTCCAGTACCAGCAATCCTGAGCACTCGGCGCACGCCTTTCTAGGCGATTTTGGTGAGGCCACCCTTGTGGTACCACCCTGGCCGGCTCCCTTTCGGGAGGCGTTGTTGCGCTACTGGCAGAGGCCCTTTTCCGGAGTTCCTGCCCCAAGGGATCTCAGCCAGAGGTATTGTGCACCCCCGGAGTCTCCAGGTTCCATGCCTCATCCACAGTCTGGATTGACGCAGTTGGATACTCCTGATGGGCTTCGTGCCCTTCACCGTGACCAGCCCCCAGATCAAGACTTCTGGGGTAGGAGGACTTTCTACTCGGCACGGTTACTTCTTTCTATCTTTGCACATCAGGCCCACTATGCAACCTATGACAGGTTCTTGTGGTCCAGGCTAGGTCAGCTCCTAGCCTCATTGCCTGACATCGAGCAAACCAGACAAGCCATTGCACACTCTGCGCGTGGCCTGGAGCTAGCAAGGCACCAAGCGAGGGCATCCTATGATGCCAACGAGGTGGCTACCAGGGTCATAGGGACAGCGAACTGCACTAGGCGGACGGTATGGCTGCGTCTTTCCCGGTTGTCACCCTTGGCCCGGCGTAGGGTGATTAACTCCGCTCACCAGGGAACCTATCTCTTCTCCCACAGAGTGAGACGGCGCTCGTCGGGGCAATTTCCTTCCCCCTCCAGGGGGACTCCCACTCTCTGTCCCCACTCTCGGGCCTCTCCAGGCCCTGAAGGTCCCCCCTTAGTGTGTCACCCACTGAGGGCTAAGGGATTCTATCCCTTAGGGTGTAAAAGAAAAACCCCTTTGGGGGGCTCGGTACTCACCCATCTGTGATGAATGGTGAAGATTGACACATATAAGATATAAAAATTACGTACCTATCGTAATTGTGATCTTTCTGTGTATCTTCACCATTCATCTCAACCCCACCCTCCATCCCCCTGGGGCCTCAGTCTCTGGGTCCCCCTCCCTCTCTGTGCCCTCCCCCTCTCCTCCTTAGGAGTGGGGTAAAACAGGGATGCACAGGGGAGTAATGTTCCAGGGAGAGTGGACAGCTCGAGCGACACTCCTTCTCCAGTGTCTTGGCTCCACCCCTGTGGGGTGGGAGTTGGCAGTTGCCCTCCTTCTCTCCTCCACCCTGTTTCCGTCCAACCTATTTCTCCTTAAAAATAAAAATTTCCTTTTTTTTTTCACCAAAAATTTTCCTTGAGATGGTGTTGAATCTCTGTACCCTGTTCTTCTTCCAGAATAGCCGACTCTACTTATCTGGAGTGTTTGCCAGCTATTCCATGCCTTGAATTCTGTCAGAAAGCATTGCTACTCCTTGCAGTTCCTATACAATCTGGAGACAGACCAGGGTCTGGGATGTGTTATCCTTCTCCCCTCTCTTCCTAAATTCTTTACCCACCCTACCTCCCTCTTCCTTTTCCAGAGGTTGGGGCCCCTCCCAGTCCCCTTTAGTTTCCAACTTCTCTCTTTCTGTCCTCTCAGTCGTTATTTCTCCTTTTAGTTCATACATCTTTTCCTTTTTCTGTCCTTGGACTTCCTTGTCCCACCTTCCTCCCTTCCTCTTACCTCTCGGCGACTCAGAACTGGCAGGAGTCGGCTAACCTAATGGCCAACCCAGGCAGGCACGCAGTTAGTGGCCCCGAGGGTGGCGCCAATGGTGTATCTGCTCCTCCTGCCTTTAAAAAAAAAAAAAAGTCCCGCTGGGTCCTGACCTCCGGCAGATACCCATCTGTGATGAATGGTGAAAATACACAGAAAAATCATAATTACGGTAGGTACGTCATTTTCATTTTCTGCTCGCTAGATTCAGGGCCTGGTGTTTTGTGGCGAGATGCATCGTCCCTCTCCTGGACAGGGAGGTTCCTTTACTCCTTCCCTCCTTTCCCCTTACTGCAGAGAGTTCTTCTCAAGCTGCAGTCGGAGAGATCAGAGATGATTCTAGTGGCGCCCTTCTGGCCATGCCAGATTTGGTTTCCACTCCTTCAGCAACGTGCAGTGGAACCTCTGATCTCCCTGCCCCTGCGCTCAGACTTGCTCTCCCAGGAGCAGGGAACCCTGGTCCAACCAGATCGAAAGTCTCTGCATCTCCATGCATGGCTCCTGCAGACCTAGCTGTATCCCAATTCGGGGTTTCCCTCAGGGTAGCGGATGTCTTTTTGGCCGCCAGGAAGCCTTCCACCAGGGCCATTTGTGCAATGAAATGGAAGCAGTTCTGCATCTGGGACACCACTCGGCATTTGGACTCTTTCACCTACTCTGTGAATTCAGTACTGGAGTATCTTCTCTCCCTGTCGGACTCAGGCCTGAGCTACTCCTCTCTAAAGGTGCATCTGCCTACCATGCACCTATTGAGGGCAAGACTGTTGCCAAGACAGATCTTCCCCATACGTTCCTATGGGACATTCTGCATTTGAAGCCTCCCATTAGGGACCCTGTCCTGCAATGGGATCTTTTATTTGTTTTGGAAAAGCTTACCTTGCCTCCCTTTGAACCTACCCCAAGTTGCAAGCTGCGCTTTCTGTCGTGGAAAGCATTATTTTTAGTTGCCATTACTTCTGCTCGATGGATTTTCAAGCTTCAGGCTCTGATGTGTAAAGAGCCTTATTTGGTTTTCCAAAAGGACAGGGTGTCCTTGAGGACTAATCCTAAGTTTCTTCCCAAGATAGTGTCATAGTTTACACTGAATCAAGACATCCATCTTCCTGTCTACTACCCAGAGTACTCGAACCGAGAGGAGGTACTACTTCATACTCTGGATGTTCATAGCGTGCTTCGCTCTTACTTGGAGTGCACCCATGCTACTAGAAAGTCTGGCTAGTTGTTTGTCTTTTACCCCCAGAATAGAAGGGGCTCCTGTTTCTAAGCAGTGTTTATCCGAATGGTTGGTTAACGGCATTGTTTTCTGCTACAACAAGTATGATAAGCCTTAGGCTGGTGGACACTCCGAGCCAGCCTATGTCAAGGCATGCCCTTCCAGTCGTCTCCCCCCCCCATGCAGACGCTGACCACGGATGCATCCTTAGAAGGGTGGAGCGCACACCTGGGTCCTTACAGGATTCAAGGCAAGTGGACTGCTTCTTTCCCCTCATCTCCACATCAATCTTCTGGAGCTGTGGGTGGTTCACTTAGCTCTCCAGGCTTTTCAACATCACCTATCTCTGGGACCGTTATTGATTCAATCAGACAACACTGCAGTAGTAGTCTACCTCAACAAACAAGGAGGTACGAAGTCCCATACTCTATGCAAAGAAACGCTTGCAGTCTGGCAAGAGGCCATTCGGCAACACCTAATACTGACAGCCATCCATATACCTGGACGTTGCAGCATCCTGGTTGACTGTCTCAGTTTATTATCCTGAACATTCCAATCGAGGTGAACGCCTCCTACATACTCTAGACGTCCATTGTATATTAAGATACTATACTAATCGGACTAAATCGATTAGAAAGACTTCGCAACTTTTTGTCACCTTTGCCTCAGGCAGGAAAGGTCTCCCAGTCAATAAATGGACTCTGTCTAACTGGCACACTGTATAACATTTTGCTACTCAAAATACAACAAGCCATTACCAGGACCTGTCCAAGCCCATTCTACCAGAGCTATGGCCACTACTGCGGCCTGCTTTAAAGGGGCCTCTGTCATGGATACCTGCAGCGCAGCTACCTGGTCCACAATTCATACTTCCATGAAGCACTACAACTTAGACATTGCCTCACGTCATAGGACGGCCTTTGGCTGAGCTGTCCTGCAAGGCCTTCTGTCATAATGTCCACCCTTTTGGGTATACTGCTTGGTATTCATCACAAGTGTATTACCTGCTGCAAGAAACCACTCCTTGGAAGATAGTACAGTTACATAAAATCTTACTGTAACAGTGCGTCTTTGAGGAGCGTCTCTTGTAGCAGGTATGATCCCGCCCTCCATCACCCTCCTTCTCTAAGAGAACAAATTCTGGTCCAATGACTTACGGGTTGGGATACCTATGGTACCTCTGCTTCTCCTCGGTCTTCGCTTAGCGAGCTGAATCCGGCGGGGGGAATTGAGGATACCAGGGACCGCCCACACTTATGTAGGAAACGTAACTGTACTTTCTGGGAGTGGTATGTGGTCCAGACCCACACAACCCACCCATGCAAGATCCAGTGTCATGGAGTAGAGTCGGGGGGTATACCACCTGGGTGGTGGGAGGAACTTAGCTTAAAGACATCCGGCCAGTAACATCGTTCCAGTGAAACTGCCAGAGTGTAGATGTGAATCATATATGACTCCTAAAACTATGATGACAAGGAACTTCTTGTTCTGAGTCAGCCCAGTGGCATGGAGGGCTGAGGCTGCCAGACCGGCGACCTGGATTCAGTAACAGATTCTGGTTGCTGGAGGTCAGTCTGGAAGGGGGTGGATTGAGCGTCCAGCAGACTGCTGTCCTCTAACAGGTGGGGGGGGGCTTGTTCACCCAGTCCTCAACTGCTTCCAGATGGAGGCCTGGAGGGTCTGCAGGCTGGAGCGGCACGTACAGGAGGGGCTGCCAGTTTGGAATAGTGCATGTGTGCCTCCACACGGCACACACTACTGCCTGTCCATGTCGGGATGGGAGGGACAAAACAGAGGAAAAAAGATGTGAAGCCCTACCTGCTTGTCCCCAACCCACACCATCTGAGAACACCAAGATTAGCTCTGGATGTGTGTTCCGGTGAAGGAGTGGAACAACTCTGCCCCTCCAGGCCTCGCCATGGGACAATCCATGGGGAGAGCTCAGGTCTGATAATTACCAGGGGAGGTGGCTGCCCATTGGGGGAGACAGGGACGGGGCTTATAATCTGTCCGCATGGCACTTGGAGGAAAAAACTTTATGAAAAAAAATATCATCAGTTCTGCATTTTCACTCCAAGTTAAGGGTCTTGTTGTCGAAGCACAGGTCAGGAAGCATAGGAAGAAGCAGGAGAAGTTGTAGAATTTGCAAAAAGTGTTTATTAGTACTAGCAGTAACATAAAAAAATAAACTTGTTCAGTATAACTATTTACAAAGGCAGAATAAACAGAGAAGATCCATCTGTGTTTTCCTTCAATCTCTGTGCTCCCAAAACACTGTAGCTCTCTTATAAGGCCTTGCAAGCCCCCTCCTTAACAAGCATCCTGTTTTTTTCTAAAATGTTCTTGTAAAGTTCAGGCTGGTGCAGCAAGAACACACTGTCTCAGAACTGATGCCCCTTCTCCACAACATCTGAAAAAGGGCATAAAAACGGCTCTCGGGTTAACCCATTGAGTTCCCAATAGGTTTTTGCAATTATCTCAGACTATAATTATATATATTTCAACAGTAACACTATATAATTTCTAAACAAAGGGATCCCAATATCAGTTACATTTCCACATGATGATATACATATATTTTTATACCAGCAGATATGCAAGGGAGGAAAAGACAGAAACAGCAAGGGAAGACTGAGGGACCGTAAGAGGCAAAGAATTGCGAGACTGTCGGGTTGATCAAGTCCTAGGTTTCACAGGAAAATTTGGTTGCACAGACAGACAAGAGACAGGAAAGGAAAGAACAGAACAGATCCTGCATTCAAACTTTCCATAACAGCTGGGACAGGGTCCTATTCAGCCATGTCACAGGCCTACTCCCAAGCAACTCCTTTCTTTGACACTGTGTATTTTCCTTAGAATTTCCATGTTTGCTGGGTCCATGTGTTGCAGGCTGGCTTCTGGGTTGGTTGGATTTAGCTCTGTCGCCCTTGGGAAATGAAGGTCTTTACCTCTAAGCGGTACTCTTCACAGAGTCGTTTTCAGTTACAGTAACTACTTCAGCTTTTGACCCTGCATCATGTGTTCCAAGAATTCCTCTGGGGGAGAGGATTAAGCTCTAATGAATCCTGGACATAATCCAGTGAGTCCATTGGGCACATCTGTCATGTGGAGTCACCTTGAGGTGAAATACTAAGTAGTAGTTTCACCCTGTGTTTCTCTCATCCCTTCAACATCCTCCATGTTAGGGGTCAAAGTTAAGGGGTACTAGTCGATCATATTGGAATTATGGAGGGGTCAACCCATTGGTGCAACGGTAGGGATTCTGCTTGCGATGCTGATGGCCAAGGTTCGAGAACATACTCAGGAAGTCTTGGGTCTGCTGGGGAAGGAGGAGCGAGCATCCCACAGAATGCTTTCCTCCACCAGTTTGAGAGAATGACTGTATCCCACTGCAAAAAGCACCATCTCAGGGTTCACTGGTAGAGTGGCAGTCTGGGCTCAACAGGGTAGGGATGGACATGCTGCCTCATTCCAGGCATGCTTGTTGCGTACTCTGCTTTGGGAGCATGCTGCTTCATTGTCCAAGAGGGGGCTGGGAGCAAATGCGGATAGCATCCTTGCCCACCACGATGAAGGCACACCCAGGCTCCACTCTGAATGAAGATAGCCCCCTGCCACCGAACCTGATGTTTCTTAAGGTGGAGGAAGTGGATCCCTTTGAAACCTTACCTTGGGGAGTTTCCCTTTCCCACAAGGCAGGTAAGAGGTCTCTCTCTGATCCGGGGTAGGAGAGTGGGCTGCATGGTGGCCAATAGGAAGGCAGCAGTGGCTGGGACTGGTTGGTTGATGAACAGAACACAGAAAAGGATGTGCTTGTGGTGCAAAGGTCGGGTGCAGGCAAAAGGGACAGCTAACTCCATATCACAAAAAATGAAATGCTGCACTCCACTAACTAGTGCCTAGATGAAGTGTCATAGCAAATTGTTGCATGTAGCAAACTTAACATTTCACGACTCAAGCTAATGTGTAGTGCTACAGAAACAGATCCTTGAAAGCTCCTGTCAAGTTCAGTGCCAAAGCATCAGGACACACTGGCAGAGATGCACAAAATGGAGTTATAACTAGATCTTATCTGTGTCAGTCTTCACCATTCATCACATTTGTGTACTCGGCCAGAGGTCAGGACCCTGTGGGAGCCTTTTTTGTTTGTTTTTTTGGCAGGTGGAGCCGGCGCGTGCTTGGTGCTGCCCTCGTGGCCGACGTACTACATGGTGCTTGCCGGTTGGCCGTTAGGCGCCGTCGACTCCACCTGCCTGTCAGTTCTTCGTCCACGCCGTCGAGGGTCACCTCGTGGGCGCTACTCCAACAAATTGATACCTACCGTACGCGGTCGCAACATTTTCTAAAATTTTTGGCGCTCAGTCCGTTGGTTCCTCCTGCGGTTCTGCTAGTCACTCGGCGTTGCCGGTAAAATCTTTCCATATTTCATTATTACAGCGGCATCGGTTTGTTTTTGTATTATTTCCGCCCAGGTGGGTGTTTAGGTGGGAGGGCAAAAGACTTCAAAGACTGGTATTTCATGCGACTGAAAATTTTCCATCACCGACCAGCCGACCGTTGCCTTTCGTGTCTTTGCCCGCTTCCGCGACATGGATTGGTACAGCGCCTGCTTCTCCATGATTCGCGAGTCATTGAACAGCCGTGTGCAAAGAGTGAGACCCGAGCTCCGCCAGCACAGGGGCGGGTGCACTCGTCAGGCCAAGCCCTCTCTCTGCCTTTCCTCCGGTCCCCCCTTTTTCTGTGCGACCGGAGGAGGAGGGAGCCTCAACTTCTAGTAGCCTAGCCGTGGCGAGGCTCCTCCCGCGTGCAGGAGGCCCAGTCCATTCCTTCGGGGCGGGCGGGAGGCATCGCCATGGCAATCACCCTTGGGGTGGAGACACCCGGTGCCGGACCCGCGGTTCTAAAGCCCAGGTCAGTCGTCAGCTGTTTGGGGCCTAGGCACCGTGGTTGCTGGCCGGTGCATTACCACGGCGCCCGATAGATACTAGCGCCTTGCCATGGGGAGACTTTACAGCGCCCGCCCTTTCTCTCTCACCTCGGCCACCGGTGGGGGGTTCCCGACGCGGACATAAACACAACACTGTGGGGGGGGGTCAGGGCGCTGTCTGAGCCGTCATTGGCACCGTCTCTGCCCTCTGTGCTTTCAGATGCCGTGAGGCGCGGCGGCATCGTGGCAGGTTACGACTCCAAGGCTGCTGTTTGGGCTGGAGCCGTGTCCTCTTCGGCCGCCGTTCGCAGTGCTGCGGAGGGCACTGGCAGCGGCTCGGGTGCAGTCTCCATTTCTGGCACCCTGTGTTGGTAGGGATGGCGAAAGACACCCACCTACGGTTTGGCACAGGGCCTTGGTCTCCACCTCTTTGGAGGCAGAGTCGGACTCTTGAGTCGGACGAGCAGTCTGGCTCCTTGGAACTAGCTGCTAGTGTGGGTAGCCTTGTGGTGTCTTCGACAGACCGGAGTCAGCCCTCCTCTGAGGAGCGGCTGGTGACTTCCGAGACTGGGGTCGGGGGCGCTGGGCAGTGGTGCAGGCCACCATTGTTCTGCAGCCCAGCCTCGGAGGGTTCACTGACCCCTCAGCGGTGGTACCCTCTCATGTGGTGTGCCTGGATCGCTGAGCCTTGGATAGCTCCTTCGGGTGTTGACCCGGGCTGCCAGTTACCTAGGCTGGCCATCTTGAGGAGGAGGAGGGCACTCTCGGATTCCGAGGGGTCGAGGGGCATGGGGTCTGCGGAGGCCTTTTGAGGACCCACCCAAGCTCTGGAAAGAAGCCGCAGTCGATTGCGCTCTCTCCTCTTCGCTTTCTTTTGAGAGAGCCCCGTTATTTAGAGGTAGGGAACTATACTCTGGACCTATACGCCCCGTCGCCTTACAAGGGGGGATTCTTCCGGGCGCAGCCAAGGCAGTTCCGAAATGGTTGTTCAGCTGTCGGCTGTGGAGTCTTCCAGAGCACCTTCATCTTCTGGTGCTCATGGTCCGCTCCCTAGCCTAGGCGGAGGTCAGCCGACTTCTCGGCTCTGTCCCCATCCCTCTGCCTCATTCTCCTGCGCTCCCAGGCATCCTTGGTCCTAGTGGGGCTCACCTGAGAGCAGTTCAGAGCTGTGGCTGCTCGCTTTCCCGCTTACGTCAGGACAATGGACAGACAAAGTTTTTCAACCTCCCCCCGAGCAGCCACCCTCTGAGCAGTTGAGGTCCTCTAACTCTTCATCCCCCTCTTCTGGGGGAGAGGAGCCTTCTGTCCCATCTCCCAGCTGCTGATCTCACGGAGTATCAGCGATTCCTTGTGAGGATGTTGGAGGACCTGCATCTCTCCCTGCCACTCAGAGCAATCCAGGGCACTCTCGCCTGTACGCCTTTGGCGACTCAGTGAGGGACACACTTGTGGTGCCCCCTGGCCAGCTCTCTTTAGGGAAGGCTATGGTCCTGCCCCAGGGATCTCGCTGACCTGCATATGCTTCCCCCGGAGTCTCCAGGTTCCATGCCTCATCCTCAGTCAGGATTGAAACAGCTGGACACTCCTGATGGGCTTCGCGCCCTTCACTGTGACCGGCCCCCAGATCAAGACTCCTCAGATTTTGACTTCTGGGGTAGGAGGACTTTCTACTCGGCACAGTTGCTGCTTTTTGTTTCCGCACATCAGGCCCACTATGCAGCCTATGACAAGTTCTTGTGGTCCAAGTTAGGTCAGCTCCTAGCCTCATTGCCTGACACGGAGCAAACCAGACAAGCCATTTCACTCTCTGCGCATGGCCTGGAGCTAGCAAGGCACCAAGCAAGGGCGTCATATGACGCCAGTGAGGTAGCTGCCAGGGTCATAGGGACAGCAATCTGCACTAGGCGGATGGCATGGCTGCGTCTTTCCCGGTTGTCACCCTTGGCCCGGCGTAGGGTGGTTAACTCCGTGCACCAGAGAACCTATCTCTTTTCCCGCAGGGTGAGATGGCATCTGTTGGGGCAACTTCCTTCCCCCTCTGGGGGGCCCCGTCTCACTCTCCCCACTCTCGGGCCTCTCCAGGCCCAGAAGGTTCTCCCTCTTAGTGTGTCACCCACTGAGAGCTAAGGGACTCTGTCCTTTAGGGTTTTTAAAACCCCCTTCGGGGAGGGGGGGCGCAGCACTCACCCAAATGTGATGAATGGTGAAGGCTGACACAGATAAGATATGAAAACTATGTACCTACCGTAATTATGATCTTTCTGTGCATCTTCTACATTCATACAACCCTCCCGCTATCCCCTGGGGCCTCAGTCTCTGGATCCCCTCCTCTCTGAGCCTTTCCTCTCTCCCCCTTGTCTCTGTCGGGGTGGGTAATCTGGGGCACATGGTGGGATGGTATATCTGGAGGTAGAGTTGCCATGATGGAGCGGCACTCCCTCTCTAGTGCTCTGGCTCCACTCCTGTGGAGTGGAAGTGGGTGGTTGCCCTCCATCCTCGCCTCCTTCTTTTCCTCTTCAAACCTCAGTTTTACTTGTCCGCTAGACATGTTTTAAAGGAGATATATCCCTACTTAAAAATTTAGTTTTCCATGGGAGGGGGGGGAGAACCTCTGTTCCCTGTCCTCTTTAGAAGATCCATTTTTCTGCCTTAAAGGAGTTTTTTTTGCCAGTGATTCTGTGCCTTGAATTCTGGTGATTAAGCCTCTTGGCTACGCCTTGCAGTTCCTATACAATCTAGAGACAGAGCAGAATCCAGCATGTTACTGGTGTTCCCCCCCCCCATGCTAAAGTTTGTTTCATAAATTCCCTATCCCTCCCTAACTCCCTCCTTTTTCTGTTTCCAGAGATTGGAGCCCCCTTCCAATCTCCTTAGCATCTCGATTTTCTTCCTATTCTGTCCTCTCAGTCGTTTATTTCTCCTTTTGGTTTTATCTTTTCCTTTTCTGTCCTTGGACTTTCTTGTCCCACCCTCCCAACCCCTTTTTTTCCTCACCTCTCCGCGCGACTCAGAACTGGCAGGCAGGCAGGCGGAGTCCAGGCTAGCTGCCAACCCACAGGCACCACGTGGTACATTGGCCTCAAGGGCGGCACCAGGAGTGCGTGGGCTCCACCTACCCCCAAAAAAAAAAAGCTCCCACAGGTTCCTGACCTCCGGCCAAGTACCCAAATGTGATGAATGGTGAAGATACACAGAAAGATCATAATTACGGTAGGTACGTAATTTTCATTTTTATTTTTATTGTTTCAGTGACACTTTGAATTTTTTTTTAATTTGCACTACTTGCATAGCTGTTAAACTTGCACCGAGAATAAATCTGCTATTTGTTTGCTTTAACATCAGTCATTTAATTTGCAATTTGCTGTATGTAGTAATAGTTATGATACTTTACCTATGATTATAGAGACTATGTCCCCTTGAAGTTTGTCATCACATGTCACCTTATCCTTTCCATGTCTTTTGGGTTGCCAGTCCCCTCCTTCCCCTCAAAACTGAATACAGATCACCAAGGCCCTGGGGATTCACTCAACGGCTCCCATGCAGGTCCATTGGAATTCTGGGCATGGTGAGCCTATGTCAATTTACCCAGAGGACCCTTGTGCACTGCATGCCCTAGTTCGGGTGTTATTGTTGGATCCTCATCTTCCAACAGAAGCAAGAGCCCCAGTTTAGACTGCTGTCCTCTCTCCATCCAGTTACTGCACTGTAATCGGCATCACTCTGTGCCATCCAGTAACTTGGAGATATAGGTCACTCTTGGTGCATCCACACTGTCATTAAAGCAAGAAGGGCGCAGTTGCAAATGTAGGCGTTTCACAAGTGTCAGTGGGCAAAAATTGAGGTCTGCTTCTGAGCTAGCATTGAAGCCATGGGGACTTAAACCTCCTCAGGGTACTTCTGACCCAGGCAGGTCCCCTTTGGTCTTCCCTGGCTCAGTCCCTCATTGGAGTTTTTGGACTACTGGTGCCTTATTTTTGTTGAGATTACCATTTGCATGTCCCCAATCAATTACTGTGTAGATCTGTACATTCGTAGGGATGCTATATTTGGGTCCTTAGGAATTAAGTGCTTGGCTGCCTCCAACACAGGCGGCCGCTTGTACTCACACCCCCCGGCCTGCCAGACGGGATTTCAGCCTTTTTTAGTGGCTGAACGGTGTCTTCTCCTTTTCCTGTGGTTGTAAAATATGTGCTTGGAGAGGCAGGTACTCTAGAGAAGGACAGTCCATGAAGAATTTAACTAATTGCTTTCTGAGGACTAAGCATGTGCTCAGTTGTATTGCATCAGTGAGAATGTGGCAATACCAGTATGGAGCAAGTTACAAGCAATTCAGTCTGCCAGAAGCACAGGGACCAGGAGCTTTGATTTTAACGTGGTGGTTTTCAAAATGCATGTGTTCTCAAAACAAAAGCACAGGGCTACCACAATGCATAAATCCTTTTTGGGAAACACTGCATTATAATCTTTAAAACAGATTCACTACCTTGTTTTCATTACTAGTATCTCCTTCATTTCCAGAAATCCTTACAGAGTACATTAAAACGTCCAGAAATTTAATTGCGGTTTTCTCTCTTCCCTGTTCTCCTTAAACCTTCCACCCATCCTTCATATTGCTAATTTCATTTCCTTTCCTGTCCCCGTCCTGTTTTCCCTTCACCTTGCTTTCCTTTACTGATGTTCTCAGCAGAGCATTTGGTAAGTGATGTAGCCTCTTACCTGTTTTAAGTAGCCCTTGGTATACAGTTCATATCCGGGCACATGCTTACCGATTTATCCATAATCTGTGCAGTGTATTTAATTTCATGCATTTTTACTAGTCTTGTGTTTTGTTTTGTCAAGTTTGTTTAATTGCCAGAGTTGCAGAGTTTGTAATTCTAAGATCTTCAGGAATCTATCTTCACCTTTGATTAACATGAATGGGTTCTGTGACAGGGGCCCTAGGACCTTGCAGGAGCCAGAACTTTTCAGGCGTGCTGGCGCCAGGTTAAGCTGCACGCGTGCATGGAGTGTGCCACTAGGGGGAGCTTGCAGCACAGGCTTTCTCTCAGCACCAGCTCTCAACTGCCTTAATTCCTTTTTTCCCCCGCTGTTGAGTATGCTTCAGCGATGACGACGTTCACCTGCCGGGAGTCAGACCTTCATGTCTGTACGTCAACAGCATTCTGTTCTTCTTTCTACTATTAGGTTTTGTTATTTTCTCTCAGTTTAGTTTGTCTTTGTCAGTGTCAGTGGCTCAGCAGGTAGCACACTCGCCTCTGAGGCAGGTAGATCAGCAGGCTGTAGGTTCTAGCCCCACACCAGGCACTTGAGTTAATATCCCAATACTGACACTGCAGTGCTGCATGAGGGGGGTGCTACACACCTGAGGTGCTGTCTTTTCGGATGAGACGTTAAACCGAGGTCCCATCTGCCTGTTCTGGTGGTAGTTCAGGTGAATGTTAAAGATCCCATGGCACTTCTCGAAAAGAGTAGGGGAATTTCCCCGGTGCACTGGCCGAATTTCTCCCATTCGCTAAAATACCACCAACAGCTTAATCTGGTTCAAAGTCTGTTGTCATTCATCTGTATCTCCCTTCCCCCGGGTCGTGCCTGAAAATAGGCAGAATTTGTCTAGTGCACTTACCCGGTCAACAAAAACTAAATAAATAAACAGTTAAAAAAAAAAAAAAAACACATTTCTCAGCCCTATGGAACAACAGTTGACAGCCATGGATGGTGACGGTGGAAGGGGCAGGCTGCTTCGGTGGCGGGGCCATGTCCGGTTCACTTCCCCCTTCAGGGAAGGGTTCTGACAACAGCCGGTCTTGTGTTCAAGAGGACAGCTCTCACTTAAACACAAAAAGAAGCGGGCTCATTCCCGATCCCGGTCAGGGACCTGGTGCCGCTTGGCCTCGAGTTCTTCCTCTTCCCATCGGATGGGGAAGAAACGGTACCGCTTGAGGTTGCCTTCCATGAGGTCCTTGGCTTCTCGGTGTAGAAGGCCTTCCCCGGCACCATCAAGTTCACCAGACTCTGCTCGTGGGAGGTCAAGATGTCAGGCCTAGAGTCCCTCCCTGTCTGCTTGTGGAACTCCGTTGGGCAGTTTCCCCACTGGACAGCTCCTCTGGAGCAGTAGATGCAGCATTCGGCTCATTTGCCCCTCGTTCTGGAACCAGCCCATGGCCCTTCAGGGCTGGGGGCTTTGGAGTCGCAGCCAGGACCTTCTAGCTGGGTAGAGCATTTGCCTTCGTCAGCCTCCTCTGGGTCCTTGCCAGTGACAGCACCACCAACTCCTTCCTCACTCCCATTCAGTGTCACTGCTTTGGAACCGGCCTGGTACATCTGCTGGTCACTCGGGTGCTGGCTGGACTGTCAGTGCCACAGGCAGCACCAAGTTCGGGTCTCTCGGGACCTCACTTGGTGCCACCGGACCCAGTTCTGCCCACACACCACCACTTTTGACACCGTCTCCACTTTTTCCTGGGCAAGTGTCGGTGGTGTTGACTACTCCTAGGCCTTGGTTAGGGAAGTTACAGTCCCACCTCCTTCCACATCCTCTGCCTGGCGAGGACCTGGAGAGGGACAAGTCCGACCCCAAACTCATAATTTCTCAGGGCGGCAAAGGCAACTCTTTCTGTAGCCTGGACTTTTCAAATTGGGATCCTTCTCCTGTTCCCCAGGAGGACCCTTTTTTTCAGGCTCTTGTCCATGATATGTATGCTAGGCTGACTTTTGTGCCTCCAGCTACTGACTCATGGAAACGTCTCCGTCTGGAGTGGCTCAGTGTTTCCACCATGCCAGTCAATCTCATACCAGTTCTATGTGAGAATAGCGAATTTAAAATAGCAATTGCAATATAAGCGAATTGATAATGGCGATCACAAAAACCGTGCCATCACATAAACGCCCAACACATATTAGCGGCACTGTAATAATCGCGAACCACGGTTGTGTAAACAATTTGAGCAGTACAGTAGACATGACCATTTTCCTGTTTTACTCACAGTGCACATACTCAGTACATCTATTTGGAGAGTACACGCTGTATGCCACTGTCTCATTCTAGCGCTCTGTTCCTTGTCCGCTCTGAATACTGGCAAGTTGCTGCATTCCCCCATACCTGTGTGCCTCAACATTGTTGCCTTCCATGTCTTTGTGCCCCTGTTGCCCATACGTGAGAGAGAGCGACAGACAGTGACAGTCACCTGAAAGTGACATTGACTATCCACAAATCTTTCTGGTGGCCAAGGCAGCCAGAACTACTCATCATTTTTGAAATATAAAATGCCGTTTTTGGAGACTTTAGTCAACCTACAGTATACCAGCTCATTCATTTTGATGCAATCTGAGCATGAGACTAAAAAGCCTGAAATGACTTTCAGAGTTATTTATTGTGGGTACTGAGTAAGTATGAGTAATAAAATAGTTCTCTTGGTGGTCAGCAAGTCTGTACTGTTTCTTCTGACCCATCTCCGCAGTACACTCTTCCACTGCACTTTAGTCTTTTCCACCAGTCTTTTCTCCGTTCCCAAATGATCTTCCCCTGATGTAGCAGCAAACTGCACAGTACCAAGAGTGTCCCTATGTCTGTGTGCAACTCAATCACCTGCAGCTTGTTTTCTATGTCTGCCACCCCTGTAGAATCCAGTTACAGGATTTAAAATAGGTAAAACTTAATTTTTTTGAGTTCAAATGGGTGCAGTTTGTCAACTACAGTGCGGACTTGGGGCAGAAGTGTTAGCAGAAATGCTGAGCTCGGGAGAGTGGGAGAGGGTGTTGCATTTCAGTATGATAGCCATAATCACGATTACATACCCTCGCTGTTTTTGTTAACTAGTAATTGCTAATATGGCAAAGCGCTTTTATGTGCAGGTTGCTGTTACTGTTTTTGCTATTACTGAGTCGCGGTATTGTAGTCGCTATTATTTACTCGCGATTATCACGGGATACCCTCATACCTCCTATTCCCGCTGTGTTTGAGAACCTTTCGGATGCAGCATGGAACAGGCCTGCGTCTCTCTCCCCTCTCGACAGACCGTAAGTACACTGATCCCAAGGACTGGCCTGTTCTTGCTTCTCAGCCTATTGCTGACAAGATTGTCATTTTGGCAGAGAACGATAAAGCCATTCTTCTTCATAAGGTGACTATGCACCCTATTAATAAGGAATCATGCAAAACAGAGATTATGGGGAAAGGTGTTTCGCTGCTTCTACCTTTAGCATTAGGATTGTCAGTTGCCAGGGCATTTTTTTCAAGTGAGTGTGCCCTCTTGACCTCTCTTAAGTCTTTAGCAGAATCCCTCCCTGAATCCAAGACCAAACAGAAAATTCTCCAGACTGTCACTCACGGTATTAAGTTTACATTCATCAGCTCAAGGCAGCTGTGCATGCCTTTGACACTGCCTCACACTCTGCTGCTGCAGAAGTTTGCATTAGAAGACATTCCTGGCTTAGGACATCTGTCTTCTCTAACAATGTCCAACAACAGATTATGAATGTTCCTTTTGATGGTTCTTACCTGTTTGGGCAGTGGGTAGAACATTCTCTTGAGGTCTCCCAGAAAGCTAGAATGGCCATCGAGACCTTCAGGCCTGTCCGCAAAGGAGGAAGTAACAAGGTTTCTAGTAAGCAGTCCTTTCGAGGTGAAGGCAAAGGGGTTTCAGTCAAATCCCAGATTCCCCTACCACAGAAGAAGGCACAGGCCCCAAAAGCACCTAGTGCCACACTCTGAAGTCCCAGCCCTGGTCCTGCCTCAGCTGCCTGGGGCAGACCTTTGTTCTCTAATGGGGGGGGGGTGCCTGGAAGTTTAATCATCAGTGGGAATCCACTATGACAGTTTAATCATCAGTGGGAATCCACTATGACGCTCAAGTGGTTGCTTAGAATTATCGGACAGGGGTACTTCCTGAATTTTACAGAACTCCCTCTAGATTATCCACCCAGAAAGCAACCCTTTCTTTAAGCCCACCTATCAGTCTGTCTGGCAAAGGAGATTGCAGGCCTTCTGAGCGACAGGCAGTGGAAGTAGTGCCAGAGGCGGAGCACAACACAGGCTTCTACTTCCAGTAATTCCTCTGTCTGAAGAAGTAAGGGGGCATGCACCCCATCCTCAGTCTCAAAAACTTGAACAAGTTAATGGAACAAGAAAAGTTCAAAATGATCTCTCTGGGAACCCTGTTACCAGTCCTCAAGCCTCAGGATTGGTTAGCCTCACTGGACATGCAGGATGCTTACAAGCACCTCCTAGTCCACCACAGCCTCCACAGATTCCTCGTTTTTTTAGTACTGGGTCAACATTATCAGTTTTGAGTCTTGCCCTTTGGACTGTCCACGGTGCTTCAGGTCTTTACAAAATGCTTTGCTGTCCTTGCGCCTCATCTGAGAAAACTTAGACTCCAGGTCTTCACCAACCTAGACGACTGGCTTCCCGCCAGTCTATCCAAGCAGGAAATGGAATGAGCAGTGGCACAGCATCTCAGTTCCTTACCTCCATGGATGTCTTATTGAATCTAGAAAAGTCGCAGACTCAGCCCTCTCTGCAGCTTCTTTTCACAGGGGCCCTTCTGGACACTGCCAGGGTCTTCTTTCAGAGGATAGACGGAAAGCCATCCTTCGGATGGCACATTCCATGATGGAGTGTAAGTAGGTTTGAGCACACTCCGTGCAGCATGTTAGGCCTGATAGCCTCCTCAGTGTTCACAGTGCCCCTTGCATGTCTACGTATGAGGACAACACAGTGGATGCCCAGCACATAATGGTCACCAGCATCACACCCTCAGTCTTATCCCGTCAAGGTGATGAAGCCTCTGATTTGCTGTCTTGCATGGTGAATACAGGAGGACAGCCTCCTCCAGGTCTCCCCTTCTCTCAGCCAGATCCTCTGATAACCCTATCCACTGATGCATCTCTGCTGGGATGGGCAGCCTATTGTCAGGGGCACCACACTCAAGGAGCTTGGAGCCCTGTAGAGTCCCATCTCCACATAGATCTGTTGGAAATGAGAGCAGCTCTGAATGTCCTGCAAACTCTTGTGGACCTTATCAGTCACAAAATAGTACTCCTTCAGATGGACAAGTCTGTCTTATACTATATCAACAAGCAAAGGGGAGCACACTCTTACCCTCTCTACAGAGAGACGATGAGAGTGTGGGAATGGTGTCTGAGGCAGGGTGTTCTGATCCAGGCAATCTACTTACCAGGAGCTTGGAATGTTCTGACAGACAAGCACAGTCGAACAGAAGCAGATCCTCACAGGTTTTCATTAGCACCAGACATCGTGCAGTTGCTGTTCGATGAGTGGGCAACCCCAGATGTGAACATTTTTGCATTCCCACTCAGTAGCAAACTGCCTTGATTCTGCTCCAGAAATCCAGGACATGGCATTTTAAGTCAGAATACATTCAGGCTGCAGTGGACAACTTTTTTTTCTGCACGCATTTCTGCCAGTCCCTCTAACTCAGAGGGTATTGCTCAAGCTGGAGACACGGGGGTGCAAGATGATTCTGGTCACCCCATGCTTTCCCTGACAAATCTGATTTCCTCTGCTCAACAGGCTGTCGGTCAGTACTCCCGAGTGCTGGTCCATCCCAGTCTGCACTCCCTTCACCTCCAGGCCTGGCTTCTGAAAAGGTAGAGATTAACCAGTTTAAGGTGCCTCGGAGGGTCACTGAAATTCTTTTGGCTGCTCATAAACCTTCCACCAGAAAAATCTACACAGCTGTTTGGAAACATTTTTCCATGTGGTACTCCAAAACTAATTTAGACCCGTTCCGGTTCCCACCAGACAAGGTTCTGGAGTATTTGTTAAATCTCTCCGCAGGCTTGCAACACTCCATAGTTAAGGTTCACTTATGCACTTTTCAGTGTACCACAAACCTATGCAGAACCTCTTTCTAACCCAGCTGCCTCTCTTTAAGAGGTTCTTGAAGGGCACTTTGCACACAAGGCCTCTGGTCAGGAAACCTGTAGCCATCTGGGATATCAACCCTGTGTTGGATATGCTCACCCGTAAGCCCTATGACCCTATCGTTACATGTGACCTGAAGTTCGTGACTTGGAAAACAGCTTTCCAAGTGGCCATCAACTCTGCCCTCAGAGTTTCTGAGATTCATGCTTTGGTCACAGAACCTCTGTATATTGTTTTACACAGAGACAAAGTGGTCTTCCACACACACCCAAAATTGTTACCCAAGGAGGTGTTTGAGTTTCACTTAAATCGGTCTCTTGTGCTGCAGCCATACTTTCCTAACTTCCAGAACGGAGAGTGCATTCTCCAGTCTCTGGATGTCTGGAGAGCTTTGAAGTTCTGCCTTGACAGAGCCAAGGACTTCAGGCACTCCAAGCAGCTGTTTGTCTCCTATGATCTTAATCAGATGGGACAGCCTGTTACGATCAAATGCTTTTCAGCTCAGATTGTCAATTGCCTTCATCACTGCTGTGCTATGTTGCAGGTCAAACTGGAAGGCCAGGTGAATGCCCACTCCACTAAAGTGGTTGCCACCTTCCTGGCAGAGATTTGCTGTGTGCTTGTTAGTGATTATTGCAGAGCTGCAACTTGGAGCAGAGTGCATACCTTCATCAAGCAATATGCCCTGGATGTCCATGCCAGGCAGCATACCTCCTTTGGCAGTTTGTCCTGAGTGAGCCTTGGTCCCTCCGCCCTGACCCAGGGGACTGTCATCCAGGTTTGGTACTCTGACCCATTGGTGTGAATCAGTGGTGAAGATTGAGTCCTGAAAGATGTGAAAAGTATGTACTCGCCGTAATTATTGATCTTTTAGGAATATCGTCACCATTGATTCACACACCCGCACACAGTCCCCCCGGGCTGACTCTGACCTGTTTCCTGGTCTTCACCTCTTGTTCTTGGTTAGGGTGGTGAAGACTGTATTTCTGATTTTTTGACTCTTCTTACATGGGTCACCAGGGCTATCTTATGCCCTTAGGTTAGCGCATAGATGTTAGTTGTACATAATATGTAATTCCTCAACCAGTATTTGTAGTACTGTTTGACGTATTACAACTACCAGTAATCTGTGACCAGTGAACATGATATATGGCCCCTATCTCTCTTTCTGAAACCCACTACCCACGTGTTCCCCTACAACCCCCCCTACTTTTCTACACCTCCCCCGCTGGTCTGCCTCTCCCTATGATTCCCTCCCTCTCCCCTCAATTCCACCTAGCCAGATACCATGCAGCAAAGGCCCACCCCTCTGTAAATCCACCCATACCCCCCTCTCCTCAACCCATGTTTTTCTCTGTTGTTCATTCCCATCGCCCTCTGATCGCACCCCCTCTCCTCCTATTCTTCCCTTTCTAGGTCCTGTCCTCCTCAACAGGCACTGGTTATGGGCAACCAGCCAATAAAAATAAAACTTTTGTTTTCCCCACCTGCAGCACTTACAAGAACTGTCTCATGATGTTCACATTTTTTCCTTCTCTAGTCTGTAACTAGTTAAGATCTTACGTTGTATCTTCTGATTGCCTCCTTGTATATTATTACTGCTAATATGTATTCTTTTTTATCTTTATGATTCACTGTACTGACAAGGAACCTTTGTAAACGAGCTCTTAGCTCAAAGGTAAATGCAATCCGATTCTTTCTAATAAATAAATAGTTAATGCTGCACCACCTCGGTAAAAAAAAAAAAAGTTTGGAGATGGTTGATGGCTGGTGCCAAGGTAAGCCTGTGCCACAAGCTCCCCTTAACGGTGCCAGCACTCCTGAAAAGTGCTGGCTCCCACAGGGTCCTAGTGCTTCTGGCTCAGAACCCATTCATGTGAATCAGTGGTGAAGATATTCCTAGAAGATCAAGAATTACAGTGAGTATGTAATTTTTATTTCTTATCCTTAAATTTTTCAGGGGAAGCAAAAGTGTTTATTAGGTTACATTTATTATTGTGTTTGCTAAACAATTGTGGCATTTGAGTAAAGGGTTGCACTAGTTTGCATAAAATGTTGCACTAGTTTGCATTTTCTCTCGCTGTAGTTGGTGAAAAAGCAATTTGCCTAGCTGCCGTTAAAAATAATTGTTCTATGACTATCGTGAACCAAAATCATAGAACAAAATGTTGACTAATGGCTATTGTGTGTCTGCTTCTTTGGGCAGTCGGATGCACTGGGCTGTCCTTTCCTGTTAACTGGAACAGGTTATAAAAATCTGAAAGAAGTCTTACATGCCCCTTCTCAGACCCCCTCAGTCTTCTACAAACTGTCCTAGCTGGTAGACAGTTTCCTGCTGTGCAGGATTCCTCTACTATTCTTTACCGTGTTTTCCTTTCCAAACTGCAAATTCTAAAAGCCACAGAAAAAGTGTGCATAGAGAATGCGGTGCTCACAGTTAAAAACAAGGCATGAAACCGACAGATTGGGCACTCACCACCTCCATAAAGTCAATCAAAAAGATGCCATTTTTAGTCCTTGAAGTATTAAAAACCTTTTATTGCTAAAATGCATCTCCGGAATGGACCAGCACCTTCACTTCAGTTGCCTAACATGTTTCAGACATAAACAGCCTTTGACAAAGGATGATTATGTCCGAAATGCGTTAGGCGACTGAAGTCACAGCATCAGTCCGTTTTGGAAATGCACTTTAGCAATAAAATGATTTTAATACTCCCAAGGACTGAGTGGTGTCTTTTTGACTTATGGAGGTGGTGAGTGCACAAACTGCAAATTCTGCAATTCTTAACTTGAAGAAGTCTGTTCACCAGGATCCTGTAGGATTGGCCCATCTTTTACAGTACTGCTTCTCCTGCCGCAGGATTGGGACCCTGGGGGCTGTGGTGCCTGGTAAAGGCTGCTGATTGCCTCTCCTAACTGAAAGTAGGATTGGGGTAAGTTTTTTTTTTTTTTTTTTAGGCATAAAAGGAACTGTTTCTGAGGACCACTTTTGCCGCGAGTGCAGCATTCACTGTCAAGGGTTCCCATGCTCCCATCCATGCATGTGCGGTGGGTGATTTCTTGAAAGGTGTAATCGGTACTTATCCAGTTACCACCATCTTAATACAGGCCACACACGTGCAAATGGATAAGCAGCCATCATGGTACAGTCAGCATATGCTCAGTTGAGCATGGCAGCCATTTTGCCTCATCCTGCACATCATTTTTAGTGCAAAAATGCTTCAGCAGCACTGACTGGTGTTGTAGTCATGGCTGCTAGATGCTTGGGCCCTAATTTGCTGAGAATTCCTCACAGCTCCAGTTTATTTGGGCTGTATCGGAAGCATGATGGCATCTACAGGCAGCAAACCAAAGGAAACAAAATCTAAGTGCAGAAGTGGTGAAACTAGGCTCCAGTCCACATTGGCTGGCTGCTACTGCCCATCCTGTGACAGAGCATCTCCTTCCAGTGCAAACTAAGTGCAGGACTAATCCCACTTTAGCAAAGGATTAGCCAAGCACAGAAACCCCTCGGTGCAAAGGGGGGGGGTCCTCCTTGATCCAAGGTACCCCCCCACCCCCACCTTTCATCAGTATACCACAGGGAACCAAGATGAGCTTCGTAGTTGCCATATCCCCAAGGGGAACTCGGGAATAGTAGTCTGTGATTGCCGGGCTCATCAAGGCTGTGGACATCCTCTCAGAGGCTGTGTACACATCACGGGCCCAAAAATACAAAAGCTTGAAAACAGCTGCTGAGACTCCTCTGGGATCCCCAGGTCCACAGAAGACTGTTAGTCTTGGCTCAGCGAGAATTTGTCACCCAGGGGCAGATCCCCATTTCCTTCTCACAAAAATTACTTTGTTGCCCAGTCAGCAGAAGAAGAGGGCGGATACTTCTCCTTGGATGAAGATTATGTGGGAGACCAAGCAGGCAAGGTTTTTACTTGGGAACGTCTTAGTGCCCTCATGAAACAAACCTGCATCACTCTGAATATGGAGTATGAGCTGCAGCAGGAAGCCGAAAAGAAGGCTGACCCCTTAAAAAGAGTGTCTAAGAAACAGAAGGTATTCCTGGTATGTAATATGGCGAAGGACTTCAGTTACAGAATGGTCCCACATGAGCACGAAGACCTGTGTTGAAATTCACAAGAACCTACAAGGCAGTAGGAGTAAAAGGCATGAGAAATAACTCCCAAGAGTCAACATGCCCATTTCTGCAGCCATAAAGAAAACTGCTGTTCCGCTCTAGGGAGCATCAACTATTAAAGACCCACTAGATAAGAAAGTAGAGTCAGTAATGGAAAACGATGGTGCCGGCTCAGTGGTAAAGCTACTACATGTGTTGCCAAAGACCCAAATTCAGCAATGAGCTCATGATCCTAGAGGGTCGGCTGGGGGAGGAAGATTGAGTGTCTAAGGGACTGTTCTTCTCCTCTGTAGATGGGGTGGTATGGCACCAGGTGTATGCCTAGTTGTGGTTGAGAGCTAGAGTGTTAGGTTCACAGTATGGGGGTGGATAAGGGGCTGGTGACTTGTGTGCTGCATACGGGAGCATGCACAGTGTCGTCATTGACATCATGGCGCCCTTGCTCCTCTGTGGTGAAAAGGGGGGGGGATATCATCCTGGCTGGCAAGATGACTACCAGCCCCTCACAGGGCCCACACCAGTGACCCGGTTTGGTGTAGATGGAATTCTTGACTGGTTGATCGAGTGACCTCTCCCACCCATGGGTGCAAGCCTTGGGGAAGGGTCACATAACTCCAGGGAGAAGCAAGGTAATGGGACTGGGAGGTCGTGTGAGTGAGGCCAGCCAGGACATGGAAACATAAATAGAAGGAAGAAAGAAAAAAAGTAATGAAACAAGCATACAAGGTAGCAGGAGCCACAATTAAGGTAGCATTGGCATTGGCTTGCATAGAGAGAATTTCCCAACCATGTATCCTTCAGTCTGACACACGACTCTGAAGCAGCAAGCGGCGACAGGCTCCATGTCTTTTCTTTCCATGAGAACAGCCTGCAAGGCAGTTGCCACCCATTAATTACTGCAGTTCTATGCTAAATCAGCCCTATATTTAGTGATGGCTAGAAGGGCTGTTAGTTTTTGACAGAGAATCTTGCTTTCAGAGCAGGTAACAGCTGACTAGAACTACAGCTTTCTTACTGATATATCACTTCTATCTCAGCAGGAGTCAGTGCCTGTTTGGATTAAGCAAACATATACTTTATTAGAAGCAGGGGGTCTCATTTAACTAAAAAAAAAAAGTCGGTGTGTGTTTATCTGAGGAAGGGGCTGTATCAACTTAATTTGCTGAGTAAGGAGCAGAGGGGAGAAGCTGATTGGGGGTGTGTCTTAGGAGTACAAAAGCAGGTGTCTCCAGTTACAGCTTCCTGCTGTTAGTTTTTGACAGACGAGAATCGTGCTTTCAGAGCAAGTAACAGCTGACTAGAACTACAGCTTTCTTACTAATTGCCCTCCTTCCCACCCTAAGCCAGTTCTACTTTTATAGCCACTGGATTTGACTGACAACAGGAACTTCCTGTTTGACAGTAGGAAGGGAAGAATCACTGAGACACATTAGTTTCATCAACCTTGAAGGAACCTAAAAATAGCTCCCCCAGCTGCTGGAGGTCTGAATCCAAGCAAGGAAGAAGGAGACTACTGAAGACTTCAGGACGCTTCTGTCCCAGAACGGGAAGGGCGAGAGTTGTAAGGGCACATAGGCAGTGGGAAAGTAGGTGTAAAAATATATAGAGGGAGGAGACAGTAAGCATACAAAGTAACAGGAGAGGGTACACAAAATAAGTCAAGATGGGAGTGGTGCAGTGCAATGGCTGTGGGGCAGCAGTGTTCCAGGAGACATACTGGAGGCTGCTGTGCTGCCCTATTTGCAGGGACCTCTCTGGTCTGAGGGAGGAGATTGCCCGTCTCCAGGCTGACCTGGCTAGGATTTGTGAAACCTCTTCCCCCACCCAGGGACCACCAGGGCCACCACCGTTACCTCAGAGGTTGCCAAGAAAGAGGAGCGGTTGGACCAAGGTGTTCTCGGGAAGGGAGGGAGAGGGTGGTGGAACAGGTGCATCCCTTCAGTTGTACCTTTCCACAGTTCATCTGCTGTTCTGGCGAGAGTGGTTCCTCTATGGAGGCACCTGCAGTGGAGGCCAAGGAGGATGCTAGGAATCTCCACAAAGGAGACTCACAGGTTGGTGGCATGAGACCCCACAGGAGAAGGGAAACAACTCCTGGTGGGGGACTCAGTCATTAGGGGGGTAGAAGTGGGGGAGGAAGGGGATAGGGAGGTAAGGTGCCTGCCTGGTGCCACGGCTCAGAGGGACAGGAAGCGAATCCTCAGGATCGTGGGAGCAGCTGCACAAAGGAGGGGAGATGAATGTCATTGCCCACCTAGGGACAAATGACTTGGCTGCAAATGGGATCAGAGCAGTGCAAGAGGAGTTTGTAGAGTTGGGGAGGGGCCTTAGACAAGTAGCATGTACGGTAACCTTCTCGGAGGTGCTGCTTGTCTATGGCAAGGATGATGCTAGGGTATTCTGCACCATGGGATTCAATGAATGGTTGAAAAACTGGTGTGGAGCTCAAGGTTTTGGCTTCATTGGAGACTGGGGAGCCACCTGAAGGGATTCAGGCCTATACTGGAGTGATGGTCTGCATCTGTCGGGGGTGGCAGGATCTAGGTGATAGGTTTAAATGCTTCATTGGCAAGCATTTAAACTAGCCAAGGGGGGCACTGAAAAGGAGCAGGGAAATCCCAGCCTCCCCCCACAAAACACAGTAGTTATAGAGGTAAACACCAAGGTAGAGAAGTCAGTAGGGAGCAGGACAGGGGTAAATGCAAAAAAAGGCAGTAAGGACAGGGGTGGGGCTAAAAGGCCACCAAAAAATGGAGGGTGATGACTACCAATGCCTGCAGTCTGTGTAACAAGCTCCCTGAACTAGTGGGATGTCAACATACCAGGATACACAATCTACAGGAGGGACAGGGTAGGTAAAAGAGCAGGAGTAGCTCTCTTTATAAGGGAAGGGATTAAAGCAGCAGAACTAAAGAGTAAACAGGAAGCTGATGAGTCACATTGCAGCCAACATCCCAGCGTAACCCTTCGCCGAATGGGTCCTTCTTCGAGGGGGGGAAGGCACCGGTGGGGTGGCCAGCACACACTCTGTTTGGCCCTGGGTGCTGCTGCTGAGGCGGGTATGGCTGGCTACGGGGCTTCCTGTGTCAGCGGGGGCCGGCAGCCATCATCCGGCCAGCCCGTCCGCCACGCCTCCCAGTCGATCAAGCCCAGCGCGCTGCCATGCTCCCAGCCTCTGCCGGGAGTCAGTAGGCGCTGGGCTGCATCCCCGCCCTCCCTCTGGGAGAAGGCAAGCAGTCTTTCTGATGCTTGAGCCTTCTGCCCCCGGCTGGCCCTCCAGCAACCCGGGTCCATTCCCGAACCTGGGTCGCCACCATCACAAGTGGATGCATACCCTTTTAATGACATTCTGGACAGGGATGAATCCCCAAGGGTTGCTTTTCCTGTGGCTGAGGCTATTCTGGGACTGGCCCTGGAGCTTATCCAGCATCCTGACCAGTACCCTGTACCCATACTGTCCGCAAGTGCGCGCAGTCCGCACAGGGTCCCTTTCTGGGTTTTCAGACTATCCCTCTGCAGCAGGGTTGGTGACTGATTAAGTTTTCCACAATGTTCCTATGCAGAAATCTGCAGGGCTGCTATCTGGAAGTCAGTACACATCTTCATTTTCCATTACCGCATTGACCTTGAGCCACACCAGGGTGCTGGTTTGGGGACCTCAGTTCTCCAATCTGTGTTCACCTAATGGGGTGCCACCCACCTTTCCCCTCCTCCTGGAGAACTGCTAGGAGTCTGCAAGAGTGTGGATAGTGAACTATATTGTTACCCCTAGAAAAATAGGTTACTCACCAGTAACTGTAGCTCTTCCTCGAGGGTATCTCTTGCAGCAGGTAACACTCTTGGGTCCTCGCCAGAGGGCGCTCCTGTGCACAGAAGCTTCTCATTAGCAGTGTTTGCCTAGAGGCCGCCCACACAGATGACCTCATCAGTTGAGCGACTATAAAGGAGTTGGCGGCCCCGGGTATCCGACGTTCTTTTTCCCACCGCCTTCAACTTGCTGCATACAGTGGATTTGTCTCTCCATGTAATCGATGGCTCATCCACGGGGAATCGAACTGGGGTTGACTTTTCACCTCTCCCTTCATCATCGACAATACGGATGTCAAAAGACAAACCAGAATTTCCAGCCTTATTTCAGCAGTGTCGTTGCAGTCGGAAGCTCTACCATTATAGCAACCATTTAGCTTGTGTTAGGTGTGTGGGGGCCTCACACAACTCCCTCACCTTCAGTCTTTGCCTGCAATTCAACCAGGCAACCAGATCTCAATGACTACAAGAAATCGAGAGCTACCTTATGGAGCAGAAGCTTGCTCTTCTGGAGAAGGGTGCTCACCTTAAAGACCCTTTGTTGATGAACCCTCACAAGCATTCTTCAAAACATAAAACGAAAGACAAAGAGAAATACTCTTTGTCGAGTAGGCACTCGTCGATGGCTACTCCTACCAGTGACCAACCATCGATGACCTACTCTAGACTAAACTTTTCGTCGACGACTTTACCAACTCTGTCGTTGACAATGTTTTCTGATGCCCTATCTGTGGTGTAGATGGTGCCATACGTGGCATCTTTAGACTCTCCAACGGTGACCCATCCCCCTATGGGTCTCTCCAGTACATCGTCAAGACCTATGTTTAGAGACACTCCTTCATCGCTATTCCAGTCGCCGTTGACGATGACTTCTGGCTGTGTCATAACAGATAAGGGATTCTCCTTAACAGTTATTCCTCCTCCTTCCCAGGTGGCTGCCCCTAGGAGTCAAGCAGATCTCTCTAGAGGACCTGATATTAACAGCCCAGGCTCTAGACCGATTGCTCTACCACACCCAACTCTGTCAATCTCCTTGACCTCCCAGAGGTAGCCAATCTCCCCTGCTTCGACGTCATCCATCAGTGTGGCCACCATCGTTTAAATGGAGTTACCAGTAATGCAGGGCATCCAGCCACCTCCACACAGGGAAAGGACTCTGGCATCTTGCTCTCCCACCCCTCCTCCCAAACGCTTTCATGGGGGCAGGGTCCCTTCTCTGGGAGCTTCCCCCCAATCCTTGGAAGAGGATTGATATCCTGACTGTGAGGAGGACTTGCAAGATTAGTTCGACCCAGAAGAAGGTTCTCGCCTTCCTTCTAAGGCCTCAACCATTTCCTTTCTGGGTGAGGATGCTACCGACAGACCACAGCCTCTCCTCCGGATGACCTTTCCTTCCATGACATGGCCCAGATACAAAAGGCCATGGGATTGGAACTGCCTAACAGGACATACAAAAAAGGAACATGGCAGACTACTTAGAGCTCCCGGAGGAGCCGGTGGTCATTGTCCTGACCTTAATTCAGACGTACAAGAACGCTATTCTGGCAGCATGGCATCAACCCTCTGCCATACTGGCAATACCTAGAAAGGGACTGACCGATTGTACCAATCCCCGGTTGACCACCCTTTCTTTTCAGTGGCACCTGAAATGGATTTGGTAGTCATCAACGCAGCTCATGATCGGACTAGGCGACCCAGACATATGGGCTCCTTACCTCCTGATAAAGAATCCCAACGCTTAGACTGTATAGGAAAAAAGATCTACCAAGCTGGTACCATGAATTTAAGAATCCTTAACTATACAGGACACAAGGTCAAGTACCACATGAACTTAAGAATCCTTAACTATAGGGGACACATGGTCAAGTACCAGCGAACGCTATGGTCCTCTTTTATTGATTTGATCAACAAGCTACCTCCTTCCCTGGAAAAAGAACAGCTTTTGGCCACCATCTCTATCAGCAGTTCCATTTCCCGACATCTATTGTGTTCCAGCTACGATGCAGTGGACACCTCAGCCCGGACTTCGGCCATGGGGATCACCCTCAGATGACATGCCTGGCTTAGGGTTTCAGGTTTCGCTCCAGATATACAACGTAAAACTCTAATTGCCTCGTTCAGTTACACAAAACTCTCTGTCTCGGAAACCTAGACTCTTCTGGACAACCTCCAAGCTTGAGGTAGGACACTGCGAACTGTCCATGGCATGTACCATTCCTCCCAACAGTCAGGACAGCAACATTCCCAGTCCTTTCAATTTCGATGCCCTGGTAGACAGATGGGTGACTACAAACAGTCTGCTCGTGGACGATAACAGTCTCAACCTACATCCGGAATCACTACCCCCATCTCAAAAGGCTCCTGGTCCACCTCTCCCAGAGGGTCCAATCAGCCTCCTACTTTCTGACTTGACAACTCTTTGCCCAGCTTCCTCTTACAGGTCTTGGAAGCTGTGGGCAGTCGCTTTGCTCTTCACCTAGAGGCCTGGCAAAACATCAATGCAGACAATGGGTTCTCCAAATAATCCAAAAGAGGCACACACTGGAATTTATATCCATGCTGCCCCCTCACTGCCCCTCCCCCACATTTGGTCTTATATCCAGAAAAACATCTACCTGTTGTCAAGGAGGAACTAAATGCCCTGATTCAGAAACAAGCTGTTTCACCTGTTCCCCTATCAGAACAACGCAAGGTTTTTTTTCTCTCATTTTTTTCTAGTACCCACACGCTCAGGGGACCTACGTCCCATTCTGAACTTGAGGCATTTGAATCTGTTCATTCAGTACAAGAGGTTCCGGATGGTCATGCTGGCCTCCATCCTTCCCATCCTGAAACAAGGGGGGGGACTGGCTCTGCGCCCTGGATATGAAGGATGCTTACTTGCATATCCCCCTCCATCCCGCTCACCACCAGTTCCTCCGATTATACCTATTAGGACAACATTACCAGTTTCAGGCACTCCTCCGCCCTGAGAGTCTTTACCAAATGTCTCCCAGTGGTAGCGGCCACACTGCAACGGCAAGGGCACTTGTCTTCCCATATCTAGATGACTGGCTTATCAAGATATCCTCCAGAGATGCCCTCCTACTGTTCCTACGGGCCACCCTTCAGCTATTCCAGTCTCTCGGGGTAACTGTAAATTGACAAAAATCCAACCAGATCCCTACCCAGAAACTTCAGTACATAGGAGGCGTATTGAACATGGGCCTAGACAAAGCCTTCCTCCCGGACAACAAACAAACAATACTTCCATCCCTCGCCTCCCAGTTTCAGGAGTCATAACAGCTTTCGGCCAGACAGCTACTTTGCCTCTTGGGACACATGGCAGCAGCCATTCCCACAGTTCCTCAGGCAAGACTTCACATGAAACCCGTGCAATAGGCCCTGCACAAACAGTGGCAACAGAAAACGGGGACTTTCGACACCCTTATAGAAGTCACTGCCACCCTTCACGATGCCCTACAGTGGTGGATTCTCCATCACCACCTCAATCTAGGGGTCCCCCTCCAGTCTCCTTCTCCAGCACAGATCCTAACTACAGACAGTTCCAGTCATGGTTGGGGAGCCCAGCTCGGCCCCTACCAGACCCAAGGTCAATGGTACTTTGTCATGGCCTCTCTCCATATCAGTTTTCTGGAGATGAGGGCAGTTCAGCTCGCCCTGCAGGCTTTTCACCCTTACCACATACCAGGCCCTGTCCTGATCCAGACAGACAATACCTCTGTGGTGTACTACCTCAACAAACAATCCCCCAAGTCTCTGTGAAGAAACTGCTCAAGTATGGGACACGGCCCTGCAACTAAATCTTGCACTAACAGCCATCCATCTACCAGGACGTCACAATACTTTGGCGGACTCCCTCAGTCGCCACTCTTGGAATCACAAGTGGACTCTGCATCATGACGTCCTGCAGGCCATCTTTCAGGCCTGGGGTACCCAGAGGATAGATGTCTTTGCCTCCCTGGAGAACCATCACCTCCCTATATACTATTCCATTATCCTGAACAGAAAGGGACGATCTACAGATGCCCTGTCCCGAAACTGGACAGGACTATTCTTATATGCCCCCCGTATCCCTCATTCAAAGGACCTTGCTGAAATTACAGCTAGAACTAGCCACAGTGATCCTCATTGCCCTGCTCTGGCCTCATCAAATTTGGTTTCCCGTACTGCAACAGCTGGCAGTGGCTGACCCAGTTCCACTGCCCCTCCACCCGAACCTGTTGACCCAGCACCAAGGGACTGTGCCCCACCCCAGTCTGAGGTCTGTGCACCATCACGCTTGGCTCCTGAGGACGCTTTCATAGCTCGACTCAATGTCTCCTCTTCAGTGGTGGATATCTTTTCTTTTTTTTTTTTTTCAGTTTTTGTTGACCGGGTAATTGCACTAGACAAATCCTGCCTATTTTCAGGCACGACCTGGGGAAGGGGGATACAGATGAATGCCAAGTGACCTTGAACCAGATTAAGATGTTGGTGGTATTTTTAGTGAATGAGGGAAATTTGGCCAGGACACCGGGGAAATTCCCCTACTCTTTTCGATAAGTGCCATGGGATCTTTAACATCCACCTGAACTACCACCAATCCAGGCAGATGGGACCTCGGTTTAACGTCTCATCCGAAAGAACGGCATCTCCGAACTGCAGCACCCCTGTCATGCTGCACTACAGTGTCAGTACTGGGATATTAACCCAAGTGCCAGATGTGGGAACTGAACCCACAGCCTTCTGATCTCCCAGCCTCAGAGGCGAGTGTGCTACCTACTGAGACACTGACACTGATATACTGCTGGCATCCCGCAAACCGTCCACCAGACAGAACTATAACTCCGAATGGACACGATTTGCCTGTTGGACAAACTCCAAATCCTTGGACCCTTTCTCATGCCCTTTTAACGGATGTCCTCGACTACCTGTCCTCTCTCGCCTCTACTGGCTTGAGCTATTCCTCTATTAAAGTCCACCTGGCTTCCATGAACCTCTGGAAGGTAAACTACTCTTTCAACACCTTCTAGCAAAAATGTTTTTAAGGGGTATGTTACACCTCAAACCCCCTATCAAGAGACCCGTTCCTTCATGGGACCTGAGCTTTATACTAGAAAAATTGACCCTCACTTCCTTTGAGCCAGCGGCTTCCTGTGACCTCCGCTTCCTAGCTTGGAAGACGCTCTTTTTAGTAGCCGTCATTTCAGCTCAGCATATTTCAGAGCTGCAAGCACTAATGTGTAGAGCACCATACCTTGTTTTCCACAAGGAAGGGGTCTCCCTTCGCAGCCACCCATCTTTCTTGCCCAAGGTGGTCTCAGAGTATAGTCTAAACCAGTCCATTGAATTACCTGTCTTCTTTCCTGAGTACGACAATCCAGAGGAGTCCCTGCTGCATATCCTGGATGTCCACCGCATCCTCTGATACTATACGTCAAGCACCAGGTCTTCCAGGTGGACATCCCAACTTTTTGTGTCCTTTGCCCAATCCAGAGAGGGCCTCCCTGTTACTACACAAACCCTCTCTAACTGGCTAGCTCACTATATAACATTCTGTTATAAACAAATACAATAAGCCACTACCTGGGGCTGTCCATGCACACTCCACCAGGGCTATGGCCACTACAGTGGCTTGCTTTAAAGGGGTATCTATCACCGACATCTTCAATGCCACTATATGGTCCACAATACATACTTTCATGAAGCATTATAATCTGGACCTTACCTCACCTCTAGACACCGGACCGCTTTCGGCCGTGCTGTCTTGCAGGATTTCCTGTCCTAAGGTTTCCACCCATCATTTCCTTACTGCGTGGGAATCATCCCAAGAGTATTACCTGCTGCAAGAGATACCCTTGAGGAAGATAGTACAGTTGCATACTTACCGTAATGTAGGTCTTTGAGAGGATCTCTTGCAGCAGGAACGCTCTCTCCCTCCTTCCATCCCCCTCCTTCTCTAGAAGTGCAACCTTATTTCCAAAAAAGGGGGGGAGGAGGGGGTACCTCATTGCACCTCAGTTTCCCTCAATTTTTGCTCCACGAGCTGAAGCTGGCAGGGAACTGAGGATGCCTGGGGCCACCCACACCTTTATAGTCACTCAGTTGATGAGGTCATCTGTGTGGGCGGCCCCCAGGCAGACACTGCTGATGAGAAGCTGCTGTGCACAGGAGCACCCTCTGGCAAGGACCCAAGAGCATTACTTGCTGCAAGAGATCCTCTCGAAGATCTACCGTTACGGTAAGTACACAACTGTACTTTCTAGGAGTGATATATAGTTCACATCCACACAACCCACCTGGCCTCTCCTCGCAAGTGGCACATGGATCCCTGGTTCCATCGTGCAAAGGTCTGATGTCATGGGGTAGAGTCGGTGGACTTAACCGCCTGAGTGGTGGGAGGAGCCAACAAATCAGCACTATCCAGTGGAACTGCCAGAGTGTAGATATGAAGTATATATACCACTCCTGGAACTGTGGTTACAGGTGAGTAACCTATTATTAACCTTCTAACATTAAGAACTTTTCAGAACCACTGAAAAAAAAGTCTCAACATGTATTATATTGATTTTCAAACTGTGTTAATGTGAGTTTTTTGTTTTAATTACAGAATAATCATGTACATGGTCAGCCATACACAGGCCCAGGGGCACATCATATGAACAACCCCCCGCGAACAGGCACACGAGCACAAGAAAATTGGGACAGCAATGAAGAAGCGCCCTTGTCTCAAACAAAAGAATAGCAAAATGCACACGACTTCACTCCCTGCATCAAGACTTTCAGTTCAAGTGTGCACCCAGGCCTTACAGTTCAACCTTATCCAGGTCCAGCTAAATATTTAAGAAAAATAAAAACTTTTCCTAATCAACTCGGAGAGAAGAGTCCGTTCACTGTCTTACCTGCAGAATGTTGCTGTCAATATATACTCGCCTGCAGTGGAACGTGTATAGTGTTTTGTAATAAATGGCCTGATGCTAATGTGTAAATGGCAAAGGTGTATATAGTATATTAATGTTTGACTGTTAATTCCTAAGCAAGACTTTTTTTTGGCTTGAGGAGGCTCTCAGATCTGTAAAGACTACGACAGCAGCAGCATCAAACTTCTCCTACCTTATCAGCTGTACTCTACAATGAGGGTTGTCTGCCTCATGGGAGTTGGATCACCTTACAACAGAAGCCTGTCCATGTCAACCATAAAAACTGTCATGTTAATTCTTGCCACCGGAGGCGATTTTACTATGGGCAACTTAATGACTGGTAAACTTTAATATTTGGTTGATGTGGAAAGTGGTGATGTAACATTGTTCTAGATCTCTTTTCATTGCCTTTTTTTCATTCTGGTATTAGTTGAATCATCTTGAGGCTATAGTTATGCTGTAACATTTAGCATGGCTTCACACCAGATTAGTGTAGCCAATGGGAAACTTGACCATAATGACAGCAGTTGTAGTCCCAAATTGACAGCTGCTATGCTTGAAGGTTTTTTCCTATTTCACCTTGATGGCTATAAATTGGAAAAAATATAACAAGTGACTTTCAGTTGCACATATATTCCTCAGATCTAATATTTGGCAGTCTGTGGGTGGGATAAAAGAACAGTTAGTTTTCAGTAATAGGAATTAAAAAATATGCAACAATTTGCTATGCCAGGATGCCTGGAGCATTATAGACTGTATTTGGTGTGCTTGTTTTGTTTCTTTGGTAGAGCGTATTAGATTAACTTCTAACACTTTCCTTCTTCTGTAGCCCAATTAAGTGGAAGTCGTCAAAGACCTACTTGTGAGTGCCACTACAGTAGGGCAACTTGCTGGTATTTTCTCATTCACAGTTCTGCTTCAAAGCAAGAACTGTCTTGGCTCTTTATCCATCACATACATGATCTTATCATTAGAAGCAGGGTTGTAACTGCATACTGCTGGTTAGGCAGTGACAATTCTTAGAGGTATCTCTATTCCAAAAAGGCATCTCTGTTTAAAGACTTAAAGAAACAAATCAGTAAATACTGTATTTAAGAGAAAATTGGTAACTTAAAAGTGTGTTGTTTTTTTTTGGAACTTGTCTAAAAACCAAATACCCCTGCAAAACAAATACAGCCCACCCTATTATATTTAAATATTTTGCTGTTTTATTTTATAGAAATTATTTTGCTGAATTCACAAATAGAATTTGATTTAAGAACAACATTTGTCCTGTGTTATTTTTAAAACAAAAAAAGTTACTGTGGAGTTCCAGGTCTCACAGTACTTTTTATACATCATATGACACCGAGTTCTGGAGCAGCAATTCCAGTATGGTCTTTCACTTTGTGGGATTTTGTGCACAGAAATATACTTTACAGAACTGGCCCCTTAGCAAGAATAAATTGAAATATTGACACTTTGAATGTCTCTAATGTCATTTCTGTTATTAATTTTTTATGTTCTATTTTATGCTAAATTAACAGAATACAAATTGTAAAGAAAATTGAGAATTTCCAAATTTTTTTTTTTTAATCACTGGGTATTGTTTCCAGATTTTTCTTATCTGAGAAAAAGTCATTTTCAGGTGAAAAAAACTGTCTTTGTAGATATGTCCTACATAAGACCCCCCAGTCTTTGGTCTTAGCCCAGAGATGCAACAACCCTACAGGAGCTACAGCTTTTGGCCATCAGTACTGACTGTTGACGCAGACGGTACAGTACCACTAAGTGCTGATGAAATGTAAGATGACATCAACCCTAACTGGGTTTTTTTCCCCGCCACTGTTTGCACACCTTTGGAAGTGGGACTTTTGCCATTGCTTTTTCCTACTTTATTGTTTACGTGAGCTTGTTCTACTTTATTATCTTACTTAGTGTTGTATGTTTCTCATCACTGTCAGGTCCTCTCTTCAGAACCTGCATGTGTGGAAATAATAACTTCTAGTGGCGTGGATATGGTGTACATCTACACTTCTGGCAGTATTCCTTTCCCTTTAATAACAGCCGAAAGGTCTTCACAGTGGCTCCTCCCACCCACCCTAGTGGTATCCTCCTCAGCACCGCTCCGTGACATCAGATCTTACTTTCCACTGGAAAAAGGTTTGCTCCATAGCATTCCATGTTTGTGTAGGCCCTATCATTCTTTTGTTATTTAATTTTGGTCTTCAAGTTTGCTCCATGGTTTCACCTTTGTAGCGTAATGCAGTCATCTGATTCCAAGTCAGCGCCCAGTTTCAAACGTCCATGCGAATAAAAAATGTTGGACACAAACCCTCACGCCACATGCGTATACTGCCTGGGTCAGGAACACGACTCCCAGGCTTGTGGCCCATGGCGCATCTTGCACCTCTCCACTTTGGAGGAATGGTATGCGTGACTTTCACTTGGTCATCCAGACAAGCGGTACCCTCCCATTTGGTCCATGGACACCCGTTGGGTGGTCTCCGTGGCTGCAGGGTCCACCGAACAGTTAGTGGCTTTCGAAGAAGTTGCAGCCAGCATCTTCTTCTTGGGAGTGTTCTGGGACTTATGTGAGTTTCTTCCTTTCCTCGGGGAGGGCCCTTCCCGTGGGTCCAGATCTTTGAAGGAGGACGCCAAGGAGAAGTCAGAGGTCCTGCCACAGGTAGTGGGAAGACGAGCGCTCTTGGGCCTCAGGTTCCCACACTTCTGCTTCATTGACCTTCATTGACAAGTCTGCTTCGGCCGACGTTTCTGTCCAGGTCGCTGGCCCTATGGTATCCCCTTCAGGCCTGTCAGCTGAGATACAGGCAGACCAGATTTTCCTCCACCCGGTCAACCCGTTGTCGCTGGACAAGGGTGATGCTTCCCTCACGAGGACTCCAGGCCTGCTTATACAATCCCAGGGCGGGTTGGATCAGCTTCCTGAGCTGGTCCCTAACCCTCAGAACCCTGGACTTTCTGGGGACCCTAGGCATCCTTCGCTGGTTCCCATCTCTCGTCACCATCTGGTCCGCCTGAAGGTTAAGCAGCTCTCACTGGGGCACTGGTCTCGCTCTCAACACTCAGGAAAGCGGTGCCGCCACTATTCCTTCTCTTCCTCCTCCTCTGGGGAGAACCAGCTCCACCACAATCCTGCAGCGCTGCGAGTAGCTCATGTGGCAGCAGCTCCTCTTGGGTGCTGGACCTAAGCCTTTGCAGGCTCATACCCTGGCGCTCTCATGACTGCTGCCACCTCGACCTGAACCTGTTACGGCTCAGCCACTCTCGACCTCTCCGCCCATTCAGGTGGAACCCCCGCCACCTCAGCTAAAGGAGGGCCCCCCTCCTAAGGACGGCCGTACTATTCCCAGGCTTCCTCGACAGCTGTCAGTTATGGTCACTCATACCGATGAGCTATGCAGAGTTAGCGGGGGTCGGCCAGACTTCAGTGAATCCTTGGAATCTGAGGACTCCTCCATGCATTTGCACCCCGTTGATCTAGAGTTCAGGGGAGGAGTTGTCATTGCTCTGCCTCCTTCGGGGCCGTGCTCCACCTGATTTTAGAGGCTACCAGGATCCAGGTGGAGCCCAGTCAGAAAAGGGTTAAGTATCCCGTCACCAAAATCCTCGACCAAGATTACTCCCTTGGGGTCACCTTCCCAGTAGCTGAAGCCATTCTTGGGCCCACCTTGGAGCTCTGGCAATGCCCCAGCCTCCTGTCTTATGCCATTGGCCCATATGGTCCACAAGTACACGGTTCCTATGGGCTCCCTCTCTGGGTTTACGGAACAAACTTCAGCCGAAGGATTGATTGCTGATTCGGTGTTCCTGTGGACAGGCAGTGTTGGGGACATCGACAAGCCTTCCGTCAAAGAATCCAAGGAATTGGATCGTGCGGCCAAGAAAGTCTATGCAGCTTCATCTTTCAGCCATGGGCAGGCTAGTTTAGCCTTAGTGACTGCCCACTTTGCCCATGCCTTGTTGGTCACCCTTGACCAGGTGCTCCCTCAGCTCCCAGCTGACTTTCAGATGACGGTCAAGCAAGTCTGGGACTAAGGCCACACTGTGGCTAAACAGCAGCTCCAGACAGCTATGGACATACAAGCTTACAAGCTCAAATGGGTAGACTGAGTGGGCCATAGGCCCTTATCTGCCGACACTGTCTGTGTATGACATTGGCAACTCCTCTGTCTGATCCATGGCCGCATCGGTGGCTATGCACTGCAGGGCTTGGCTGAGGGTCTCGACCTTCACAGCAGATACCCAGCACAAATTGGCGGATGTCCTCTTCCTGGGCACCGACTTGTTCTGGCCAGGGGTGGATGGTCATCTCACATCAGTGGTGGGTAAGGTGATGGAGGTATTTAATAAAGGAAAGAGTGGTAAAATACTTAATGGACAATAAACTATTAGATGAAAAGCAACATGGCTTCACTAGTGGGAGATCTTGCGACAAATCTGATCGAATTTTTTGATGGGGTAACAAAGGTTATTAATGGGGGGTGGCAGTTGATGTGGCCTACCTGGACTTCAGTAAGGCCTTTGACTCTGTTCCTCACTGTAGGCTAGTAAATAAGATAGAGAGCCTGACAGTGTGACATAAAATAACTAGATGGGTGGAAAACTGGTTGAAGGATAGAAATCAGAGGATGGTGGTAAATGGTGTACATTCTAGGATAATGAGGGTGATGAATTGTGTTCCTCAGGGGTCAGTACTGGGACCAAGCCTTTTTAACATATATATATATATATATCAGTGATTTATCAGTGGGACTTGAAGGGAAAGTGTATGTTTTTGCAAATGATGCAAGTTATATAATAGGGTTGACATAGCAGATGGGGTTGAGACCATGAGGAGAGATCTGAGCACCCTAGAGAAGTGGTCGGACATTTGGCAGCTGAAGTTCAATGCTAAGAAGTGTGCAGTGATGCATGTGGGGCATAAAAATCCACTGGCTTGAGTACTCGCTGGGGGGAGAACTGATAAAGCAAACAGAACAGAAAAGGGACCTGGGGATTATAATCTTAAACGACCTTAAGGTAGGAGACCAATGTAGTAAGGCAGTAGGTAAAGCTAATAGAATTATGGCATGCATAGGAAGTGGTATAACAAGTAGGAAGAGGGAGGTGTTGATGTCTTTATATAAGACCATGATCAGACCGCACCTGGAGTACAAGGTACAGTTCTGGAGGCCTTATTTAAGAAAAGATGTAGATGGGTTGGAGACAGTTCAGAGAAGGGCAACAAAGATGGTGCAAGGTATGCAAGAGAAGCCACACGAGACTAGATGGAGAGAATTAAATCTATACCCACGGGAGGTTTGAAAAGATAGAGGTGACATGGTAGAGACTTTTAAGCATATGAAGGAAATAAAGTGAATGAAGGTAGCTTATTCAAAAAGGAAAGTAGAAGTTAAAACGGGTCATAATTTAAGATTGGAAGGGGGAAGATTTAAAAGCAATGTAAGGAGATGTTATTTCACTGAGAGGTGGTGGAACCCTGGAACAGATTACCTAATGAGGTGGTATGTGCAGAAACAGTGGAGGAATTCAAGAGGGCATGGGACAGACACAAGGGTTGGCTGCTGGGCAGAGGAAAATATCCCTGGGAAGTGGAGACAAGTAGCAGTGGGTGGGAAATGGGCAGACTAGATGGACCAGAATGGTCTGTTTCTGCTGACACATTACTATAATACCAGAATTAAGAAATCCAGTGCCCCCTTGGACTCCATCATGTCCGCCCAAAAAGACCTTAAGGGCTCCAGACCCCAGAAGAAGTAGTCCTTTTGGCTCTACTCTGCCCCTGCAGCCAAGCTGTCGCAGTCCCCATCTGGACAACAACAGGCGTGGCTTCCCAGACCTAAGTATGTGGCTTCCATCGTCTGGAAGCCTGGCGGCCAAGGCTCAGCTGGCTATGCCTCCACCTCCAAGCCTGCCCAGTGATGGGTTTGGGGGTTGCCCCCTCTCTTACCCATCCTCTCTCCCCTTGGTCCTCCCGTGGGCGGCACTGCCACTTTCTTTCCTCCTGGTCCAGTGTTACCACAGACAGGTGAGTGCTAGAAGTGGTAGACCAGTGCTTGCCTCTGGTGTTCGAGGCTCTCCTACCAAGCCATTTCCCCTTGGGAGAACGTGGTGTCCGCAAATGTGTTGTCTGCCCTTCGGCAGGACATCACCCAGCTTCTCCAGAAGGAGGTAGTAGTTTGTGTCCCAGACCCACCAGCCGATCCACAGTTTGTTTCCAGATAGTTTCTGATTCCAAAATGGATAGGGGGGTGGTGCCCAATCTTAGATTTGCATGACCTGAACAAGTTTCTGAGGTCGCGCACCTTCAGGATGGTCACTCTGAAACAGATCATTCTGTCCCTGGAGCAGGACATGTGGTTCTGCTCCCTGGATCTCCGGGATGCCTTCTTTCATGTCCCCATCTGTCCATCCCATTGGCAGTTCTTGTTCTGCGTGGAGGGGACCCTCTACAAGTTCCAGGCCATGCCCTTGGCCTCTCCCCAACCCCCAGGATCTTCACGAAATGCATAGCACTGGTGGCAGCCTTTCTGAGGTGCCGAGGGGTCCAGGTGTGCCAGTACCTGGACAACTGGCTGATTGCCGGTCCCTCCAAGATGGAGGTGGGACAGTCCAGGGACCTGGCCCTCCATACCTGCTTGAGCCTTGGCCTCTGGTCAATGAGGCCGAGTTGGAACTCTTACCCTTGCAGGTGATTCGCTTCATCGGGGCAGAGTTTGACTCTTGCCGAGCCCAATTCCTGGCGGATAGGGTGGAGGATCTTTTCTCCTCCGCTCGATCATTTCAGGTTGGGCAGTTGCACCCTGTCAGAGACTTTCTGCACCTCCTGGGCTACATGGCGGCCTGCATCAGCATGGTCCATTGGGCCCGCTGAAGAATGTGCCCCCTGCATTTGGGGGCTGGCCCGTCAGTGGTCTAGCATCTGGACCACATCGACCAAATGGTCACAGTAACCCAGCAGGTGTGGGATGCCATCCAGTGGTGGTCGGTCCCGGAACATCTCCAGGAAGGGTTCCCATTTGTCCACCCGTAGCAGACAGTCGCTTTTATGACCAACATCTGCCTGATGGGCTGGGGGAACACAGAGTCCACGGTCTCTGGTCCCCCGAGGAATCCCGATGTGACATCAACTTGCTGGAGCTTCGAGCTGTTTGTCTGGCCCTGACAGCCTTTACTCCACATCTCCAGGGTCAGGTCATCCAGATCCAAACGGACAGCATGACCGTGTACTACCTTAACAAGCAGGGCTGAACACATTCACTACCACTGTGCCAGGAAGCTCTCCGTATCTAGACCCTTGTGGTCATCCTCAACACTGACCTTCTGGCCATTCACATGGCTGGCGTGTCCACTTGGCTGGCAGATGCCTTTAGCTGAGTGGGTGAGGCATCTCACAAGTGGTTCCTTCATCAGGAGGTAGTAGACAGACTGTTCTCCCAGCAGGGCACTCCTCCAGTTGATCTGTTTGCCTCCCGGGAGAACGCCAAGCTGAGGCTGTTTTGTGACTGGACCCTGGGCTTCCTTTATGCCTCCCCTCACTTTCCTCTGATCCACAAGGTGCTGACCAAAGCTTGGAGGGACAAGACACGGATGATCCTGGTGGCTCCAGACTGGCCACGCCAGTTCTGGTACCCCAGTTTCCTCAGCCTCAGCAGCAGGCCTCCATCTGTAGGGCTGCTAACCTGGAAGTCGGCACACGCAACTTCATCTCCCATTACCACATTGACCTTGAGTCACACCGGGATGCTGGTTTTGGGACCTCGGTTCTCCAATCTCTGTTCCCTAAGTAGGGGGTGTGTGCCTTGCCCCCTCCTCCCAGAGAACTGCTAGGAGTCTGCCAGAAGTGTGGAGAAGTACACCATATCCACGCTCCAGAAAAACAAGTTACTCACCTGTAACTGTAGATCTTACTTCGAGAGGGCTCTTGCAGTAGGTAATTACATATGGGACTGGCGGCGGTGGCAGGACCTCAGCCATAAAATTTCTAGCTAGCAGTCCCTGAGGACCGCCCCACGATCAGGTGACCGGCATCATCGTCGGTATAAAGGGTGGTCCTGGATGCCGCCTCCAGTTCTTTCGCTGCCAGCTCATTTGTGCAGCTCATGTAAAGTTTGTGCTTAGCTCCTGCTCTTTCGCCGGTTTTACCGAAAATTTAAGTATTTTTTTTTTCCCTTCTATCGTCAGGTCATCGTCGGTGTATGTCATCCCCTACACCCTCCAAGCACAAAAACAAGTGCAACTCGTGCGGTGCCCAACTGCCACACAAGGATGGCCATTCCCTCTGCCTCTTCTGCCTAGGCCCTGACCACCTGGTCGACAAGTGCCCGCATTGCCTTCACTTCAACGAGGCTACCCGCAGACGCCAACAGTCCCTGGAAGCCCATCTTCTCAAGAAAAAGATGTATTCGATGGAAAAAGAATTGAAGAAGCTCAGGCAGGCATCTACTTCTCCGGAAGGACATCTCAAAAAGCGGGACAAGGAGAGGCACTGGGAGAAGGCCTCCTCGTCCATGACTCCGGCCGGAGTCGCGGCCCAGGTAACATCCTCTCAGGGGGACCGTCCGGCAGCCTCCAAGGGTTTGGAGGAGGCATCGGCCCGCCCGTCTGGCTCGCGCTCGGGCCTTGCGGGTGCCTCCGGGCAAAAGGAGGCCACGGCCTACTGGTGCGGGCGACTCCCATAAGTCGGACGTCGGCTCAGTCTACCGGGAGAAGGTTGATAAGACCACCCGACCCTTGAGGCGCACAACCTCGGACCGGGCCGCCTCCTCCTCTCGGCCCGCCTCCAATGAGGGACCCGTAGAGGTGACGCCTGGCTCCTCCGCACCCACCGGATCTAGCCCCTAAGCCGCCGTGGCTCCCCGGCGTGCAGGCGGCGGACCCTCCAACACCCGTCCTTACCCTGTTCCGCAGCCTTCGCTGCCGTCCAGTGAGCCGAGTCACCCAGCCTGACCCTGGGGATTTCCCCCATCCGCGGGGATGTTTCACACCTCCGTCAAACCCTCCTCCCTATGGAACCGGATCTGGCGCCAGCCGCCGCCAACGGCCCCACCGGCGCCCGTCGGGTTTTCCCCTTTATCGGGCCCTGCTCCCCCCGGGCCTCTCAATATTGACCCGCCCATGGGGCCACCTTCCGGGCCGTCTGCTCCGGCAGCTCCTCCGGCACCCGGGTACCCGCCATCTTATCCGGCGCCGTCGTACCTGGGGCCGCAGTATCCAGCGCCGCAGTACCCGACGCCACAATACCCGGCGCTGGTTTTCCCGCAGCCGGGTTTCGGATACTCGCCTTACGGATACAATCCATGTTCCTTTCCCCCTCCTCCTCCACCTCCACCACCCCCTCGGCCGCCAGTGGATCTGCAGGAGACTCTGGCTTTCTGGTGGGCCGAGGCCAAGGCTCAGCTCACCAAGGAAGTAGAGGCTGCCTTACGGCGATGGTGCTGCCCCGGCTCCCATCGCCGAGGCGGCACCCTCCTCACGCCTCCGGACTCAGAGATCTTCCTCTGGATTCCGAGAGAGCAGGACCTGCTCCAGGATCCCCCACCCAAGGAACCCGTTCCTGCCCCAGCCGTGTTAGGGAGACTTATTCTGCTTCCAATTTTTCTTCACCTCCTCAGATTCCTCGGATTCTTCCGACGGATGCTCCGAGAGAGACGACGAGCCTCGCTCTCCGTCCAAGCCCCGGCAGAGGACCCCTCCGAAGTCTCTTCCAGAGGATTCTTCCTTTACGGAGTTGCTCAGAAAGATCCAGGAAGTACATCAGTGGCGCTCCTTGGAACCAGATCCTCAGCGGGTTAAACTCGCCGAACATCTGGACCTGCCCCTCACAGCTCCAGCTTTAGTGCCACCCTGGATCGAGCTTCACGCCCACCTTGTTTCCACTATTTGGAAACAACCGTCGGCGTTAGCCCCGCTTCCTAGGAAGTCTAACAGGCTGTACTAGGCTCCAGAGGGTGTAGACTATTTGGACTCCCACCCTCGTGCAGATTCGGTCGTGATTAGCACCGCTCACTGCTGGTCAGCGCATCCCAAACATCTAAGCTCGTCTCCTCCAGATAAGGAATCTTGCCTCCTAGACCAGTATTGAAGAAAAATCTACGCCTCTTCCACACTGGGAATTCGGGCCCTGAATTATGTTGGTCATATGGGGGATTACCAGAAGGCCATCCTTACCCAGGTGGAATCTAAGATTGACTCCTTACCTGACACTCAAGTCAAGCAGGAGTTGGCCGATTTAGTCCGTTCGGCCAGTCGCCACATTCTGCGGACGACATACGATGCAGTGGACACTGCTGGGCGGAGCTCCACTTTCGCCGTGAGTCTTCGGCATCATGCTTGGCTCCACGTGTCAGGTTTGGTCCCGGAGGTGCAGTCCGTGATCCAGGAAGCACTTTTCAGGGGTTGTTGCATCTTCCTTGTCAATCTTCACCATTCATTACTTCCTGGTGTAAGCGGGCGCACCCGTCACGGAAGCTTTTTTTTTTTTAAAGTTGCCTACTTGGCCCCACCCTCCGAGGCGGCGTCATGCGCAGGCGGCCGTTAATGGCAACCGACTCCTCCTCCAACTCAGTTCTGTTTCTCCCGCCGTCAAGGCAGCACCTGTTCGCGGTAGCTAACCGAAAAGTGCGTATCCGACTCCTTTTTCTACACTCGACACCTACGGTAAGACTGTTCCTTTTTCTTTCTTTGCGTATGCGGCGCCGGGTGTATTTCCGACTGTGTTTAATCTTGTTTATTCGCATTGTCCGGTTCTGGGCGAACGTTCTTCTAAGAGCGGGCCGTGCCCCTATCGTCGGTGCTCCTGCGGCATTTCTCCGTCTCCGGACCGGCATAGCGTCTGTCTTCGTTGCCTGGGACCCAACCATAATATGGATTAGATGCGGCAGCTTGTTTCTCGATGGACCGTCAGCGTCGTCCGAAGTCAGCGTACACAAGCTCGGCAGAGCCCGCCGACTTCGGGGGGCGGCGTGTCGCTGGCGAATCTCGGGCGAGATCCTTGGCCTTTCCCGGGTCCCCTCCCGGGCCTATCAGATCCGAGGAGGAGGGCTCCTCTTCCCCTTCTTGCCGAGGCCCCTTCAGCGGTGTTGGGGGCGTGCGGCGCCCCTCGGGCGCAAGCACTGGCTGACCCGCCTCGTGCGATCACCTCTTGAGTGCAGGCTCCCCGTGTCGAGGCCCTTGCCTGGGCCGGCTGGGGTGGACCCTGACGCCTTCATGGCGCCGTTTTGATCCCGGCGCCCGTTCGCGGTGCCAGTGATCAGCCGGCGCCGTTAGCAGCGCCGCTGATTCCAGCGCCCGGTGATCAGGGGCGGTGCCGTTTTTGGCCTCGGCGCCCGTTGGCAGTGCCGATAAGCCTATGGCGCCGCCGACAGTGCGCTTCACCTCGGCGGCGGCGCGGCGGCCTTCCCTCCTCCGGGCGGTGCGGGTCTGCGGAGCCGCTGGGGGTGTGGGTTGGGCCTTCATGCTGCCGGCGTGCTGGGGGCGAGCGGTGTCGCACTCGGTACCAGGGCCGTTCGCGGCCCCGTGGCCTCGGGGACCCCTGGGGTGGCCAGCATCGAGGTCCTGCTGGTCTCGTCCTCCTCGGAGGATGATGACTCAGATGTGGACCCATCCTGGCATCCCCATTCTTCGGAATCTGGGTCCTCGGTGGCTAGAGGTACCAGCGGCATGGCGAGCCCCTCCCTCTGTCCCCTTGCTGCGTCTCCTGGGGTTCCTCGGCTGGGGTGGCGAGAGTCCGGGGCAGGCGTGGGGGGTGGCGGAGGGCTCCCTCTCTGGAGGTCGGTGACAGCTACCCCGGGGTGCTGTTACCTCCTCTGGGGTTAGAGGAGCGTTGCAGTGGGGAGGGCCCTCAGAATCCGAGGGGTTGAGGGCAGGCGTCCTGCTGCTCGGTCTTCTTGGCCACCTCAGGGGGGGTGGCCAGGAGCCGTAGCGCAGAGCCCCGCCCCTCCCCCCAGGGTTCTAGGGTGTCCTCTGGCGGCGTTTGTGTGGACTGCCCTTCTGGATCCATGCAGTCCTGGCGTCGTCACAGGGGAGTTTCTCCCCCAGGGCTCTTTCAGGTTCCGCTTCCCCAGAGTTCCGTTCTGCGGCCTGGTTTGATATCTGGGATCCCTCCTACTAGAGCTCCTTCCCGGATTCCAGAGCCCTCATGAAGCAGTTGCCTCCTCGGAGGTGCCCTCCCATCTCTCTGCCTTCACCACCCCGCTCCCCAGGCCATGTCGGTCCCTACGGGTCCGTTATCCTGGGAGCAGTTCAAGGTTCTCGCGGCCTTCCTCATATGTTAGTTACATGCATGAGCGGGTCTTCGACTCTCCCACCGCCGCAGGAATCCTCTGGACATTCAGTTCCCATCATCCTCGTCTCCCTCCTCTGAGGAGAGGAACCCCTGCTCATCTGTCCTCCGATGCTGATTTCACAGAATATCAAGCGTTTCCTCTCGAGGATGGTGAGGATCTTCGATTTCTCGTTCGGAGACAATACCCACCCGAGCAATTGTGGCGTGAATTCCTTGGTGAATTCAAGTGCCCGCATCTGGTGGTACCTTCCTGGCCTATCCCCTTCCAGGAGGCGTCTATCGGTCCTGGCAGTTCCTCCCGTTTCTTCCCAGCCCGCGGACTGCCAGCGTGGTATTGTGCCCCTCTGGTCTCTAGGTTTCCTTCCAACCCGTCCTCAGGTTTGATATACCTGGATACTCCTTCTGGGCGCCGTTGCCTGGTATGCGACGCCACAGTTAGGACTCTCCAGTTCGACCGTTGGGGGCGAAGAGTGTTCTCTTCTTCGTGCGAGTGCATGTATTGCATCACATCAGGCTCACTGCGCTGCCTACAGCCGCATCTGTGGTCGATGATGTCCCAGCTGCTGCATCTATGCCTGACACGAGCAAACCAGACAAGCCGTTGCCCTCTCGCGGTAGGCCTGGAGCTGGCAAGACACCAAGCAAGGGCATCTTATGACGCCAATGAGGTGGCTTCCAGGCTTGCGGGGACAGCGATCTGCATCAGGCGGACGGCATGGCTTCGTCTCTCCAGGTTGTCACCCCAGGCCCGGCGTAGGGTGATGCGCTCCGCCTTCCGGGGGACCCGTCTTTTCTCATCCAGAGCTAGGAGACTTTTACAGGGGCTCCCGCTGTCTCCTCGTCCTCGGTTGGCACCTCCTAGCTCTTCTCCCACTTAGGCTTTCTGAATAAGCCAGGGTCTTCTCCTTCTGTTTCTCACCAGCAGAAGGCTGGGGGTCTTGTTCCCTCAGGGTATGGCCTCTTCCCCCTCCTGGGGAAGAGGAGCTTGGTACTCACCCAGGAAGTAATGAATGGTGAAGATTGACAGGGAAGATAGGAAAATTACGCACTCACCGTAATTCTTGATCTTCTCTGTATCTTCACCATTCATTACTTACGCCCGCCCACCATCCCCTCAGTGGCCTCTTCCTGTGGCTTCTCCACCTCCCGCCTCCTTCCTCTCTCTGCATTATATAAAATATAGGAAAATTGCTTCATTTAAAAAAAAAAATCTTCTTGGGGGTTTAAAATCAGAAAAATTATTTACTCTAAGATTCATGGGCCATCTCATGGATTGCATTGGCGATCAGACTGCACAACTATCTCTTGCTATTCTTATGGCAAGATACCTCTGGGGTTGTTTGGCCTGGCTCAGGCTATTCAGTTTTGATCCTGCAATCCCGTGTTCAAGTGGTGCCCTGAAATCTAATCCCCCTCTATTCTTGCCTTGCAGAGCAGAGGAGCAAATACGTCTGTTCCTTTCTCTTCTAAAAAAAAAAAAAATGCTGAGGGAACTCTCTCCGACTGCTATAGGCATCTTGGTATCCTGGTCATGCATCTAGTTAAAAATTTTTTTTTTTCTATCTGTAAAAAAAAAAAAAGGAATAGGAGAAATCAAACAAGAAGGCAAATGAGAAGGTAGGCTATCCTTCTCGCTGTTTTGCTAAGTGGTTTCTCCCTTTAAGTGTCCTCCTGGACAATTTTTACAGTAGAGCTGTGCTGACCATATCCAATCTTAGCCAACCTAAGCCTTGGCCGGCCTTAGCCAGTCAGTCTGAGTCCCGTTTCTATCTTGGAATGCCTGAAAGGCTTACATTTTCCATTTCTAAACCCCTGAGCAGCGCTCTCATGCTGCTGGGGTTTTATTCTTCCCTCCTCGGCTGCCCTCCAGTTAAAGGCCTTCCGCGGCCAGGAGCCCGAGGTGGATGTCAAGAACAATGGCATGTTGAAGATGAGGACTATGCCTCCTGAGTTGTCTAGCGGGTTCGTGAACCTTCTCTTCAGCTCTATCTCCGGGATTCTTGTTTCCCCTTTAGTCGAGCCTTCAGCTACAAGCTAACTATGCTCGTTGGCATTCTGGTCCCTTCAACATCCCATCTCTTCTCTTTCTTCTTCTTCTTCTATTTTCTCATTTCCTTACCATCTCTCCTCCTAGAGTCGCCCAGGTAAGGAGGCCCTGCACCCCTAGGCTAGGGATGTTCTTATCTCCTCTGTCCTTCCTCCATCGGCTTATTCCTTTTTCAGTTCATTCTTCCTTGCTTTGCTATCCCTCGGCTATCTTGCCTCACTATCTATATTTTCTGCTTTCATTTTTGCCTCTCCGGCTCACAGAACTGAGTTGGAGGAGGAGTCGGTCGCTACTAACGGCCGCCCCGCATGCATGACGTCGCTCTCGAGGGCGGGGCCGTTAGGCAACTTTAAAAAAAAAAAAAAAATCCCGTGATGGGTGCGCGCCGGCTTACACCCAGGAAGTAATGAATGGTGAAGATACAAGAGAAGATCAAGAATTACGGTAGGTACGTAATTTTCCTTTTTTGGTGGTGATGTCAAGGACATCATCACCGACTTGCAGGAGAAGGGGACAGCTCTGAAATGCGTGGATTCCATGTACCGTCCCCATCACCCGCAGCACCGTCCTTTTCGCAGACTCAGTCGGCCACAAGCAAAACCCCAAGGAAGGCGGACCACTAAACGTTGGGCCCCCGCAGCTGCCAGGCCCCCCCTCCCAAAAAAGCAGCGGGTGCCCCAGCTGCGGCACTGCCCCAAACCACCTGATTCCTCCCCTCTCCCACCGCCTCCGGACACACCGGAGGAACCGTTAGGAGGGAGGTTCTCCCTCCACCTTCCGGGTTGGGAGAGGATAACAACGGATTCATGGGTGCTCCAGATCATAGCGGAAGGGCACTCTATAGAGTTTCTACAGAAACCACCCCGCCACCCACCTCTGAAGTCGTCCTACGCAAGGGACCATCTTCCTTTGGTCCAGGAAGAAATCTCTGCCCTCCTCCCGAAGCAAGCCATAGAACCCATTCCACCATATGGGTGTGGGCAGGACAGTAGTGTGGTGGGTAGGTAACTGGCTGGGTGGCAGGACACAGAGGGTGGTGGTAAATGGCTGTCACTCCACAGAGGGAAGAGTGACCAGTGGGGTACCACAGGGATCAGTGCTGGGACCGGTCCTATTCAACATCTTCATCAGTGACATTGCACAGGATATAGAAGGCAGAATTTCACTGTTCGCTGATGACACAAAGTTCTGTAACAGAGTAGACACACCAGCGGGTGTAGACAGAATGAGAAGGGACCTGCAGAAACTTGAAGAATGGTCAAGGGTTTGGCAGTTGAAATTCAGTGCAAAGAAGTGCAAGATAATGCATATGGGGCACAAAAACCCTGGCACAATATATCAGTTGGGGGGTGAGGATATAGCATGCACCAAGCAGGAAAGGGATCTTGGGGTTGTCATCTCTGATGACCTCAAGGTAGGGAAACAGTGTGACAAGGCATCAGGTAAAGCAAATAGGATGCTGGGATGTTAGGCAGGGGCATCACCAGCAGGAAAAGGGAGGTCATAATTCCGCTATACAAGACACTAGTGAGGCCCCACCTGGAGTACAGTGTACAGTTCTGGAGACCATACTCACGTAAGGACATAGACAGGGTAGAGAAGGTTCAGAGGAGGGCAACAAAGATGGTGCATGGGTTGCATCACAAATCCTATGAAGACAGGTTGAAGGAACTGAACATGTACTCCTGGAGGAGAGGAGGGAGAGGGGATATGATAGAGACATACAAGTATCTTACAGGGAGGAACAGGTGCAGGAAAACACTATTTTTAGCGAAAAGATGTTTCAGGACTAGAGGGCATGGGATGAAGTTGGAGGGAGGACGATTCAGAGGAAACATGAGAAAGAATTCTTCACAGAACGGGTGGTGGACAAGTGGAACACCTGCCAGAGGAAGTGGTGGGGGCTGAAACAATCACGGGATTTAAGAATGCATGGGATAGACATAAAGGAATTCTAGAGGTCAGGGGTAAGGGGAAATAGACTTCTAGGAAAACAAACTGAACTTACAAGCTCAAATGGGCAGACTAGGTGGGCCATAGGCCCTTATCTGCCGACACTGTCTATGTATCTATGTACTTCACCTTCAAGGGACATGTTACTATTCACATTTCTTCCTGGTCCCAAAGAAGACGGGACACCTCAGACCCATTCTCGATCTCAGCTCCTTGAACCTTTACGTGGAATACAAAACGTTCAGGATGCTCTCCCTACAGACTCTTCTTCCCCTCCTTCGGCTGGGTCAATGGCTTTGTGCGCTGGATATGCAGGATGCATATCTGCACATCCCCATTCGCCCTTCTCACCTCAAGTATCTTCGGTTTTCTTTTCAGGGGGACCATTACCAATTCCGGCGCCTGCTTGGTCTTTCCTCGACTTGAGTATTTACCAAATGCCTGGCTGTGGTAGTGCCCACCCATGCACTGATGAGTTCAGGTGTTTCTACCTGGACGACTGGCTCCTGGCGGCCCTGGCCCAGGAGGAGCTCCTGCATTTTCTCTCCCTCACCCAGCAGGTTTTTACTTGCCTGCGTATTACCATCAACCATTCCAAGTCTCATCTGGATCCCTCCCAGAGACTACAGTTCATCTGGGCTATCCTCGATACAACGGTGAGCAAGGCCTTCCTGCCTCCGGACGGGGCGGCCTCTCTTCAGTCACAGATTTCCCTGCTATCAGAACGCAGGAGGGTTCCGGCGAGGTCGGTTCTCCGTCTCCTGGGGCTCATGCCGGCCGCTATTCCGACAGTTCCCCGGGCTCGGCTCCACATGAGGATCTCTCAGTGGACTCTTCACTCCCAGTGGGATCAACTTGTAGATGACCTAGATCATCTAATTCTGATCTCCTCGCCGATGGCTTGAGACTTGCAATGGTGGATGGTTCAAGAGAACCTGTTTCGGGGTGTCCCCTTCTGTCATCCTCCCCCCCCTCCCAGACTCTGACCACAGACGCATCAGGCGAAGGTTGGGGAGTCCATCTGGGTCCTCACCGAACCCAGGGATTATGGTCCAGATTGGAACTAGCTCTCCACATCAATGTGCTCGACCTTCGAGCAGTACTATATGCTCTCCAAGCCCTTCAGCAATATATTCTTCCTAGTCACATAGCCGTCCAGACAGACAACATGTGCATGGTGTGGTACATCAACAAGCAGGGAGGGACTCGATCCTACCCTCTATGCAGGGAAGCAATGAGGGTTTGGGACTGGGCAACTCAACACAACCTTCACCTCACTGCAATTCATGTTCCAGAAGTCAATACCCTGGCAGACAAGCTAAGCCGCTCCTCTGCCCTGCCACACGAGTGGGAATTGGACCAAAAGGTGCTGGACGATGTCTTTCAGCTTTGGGGGACTCGGCAGGTAGACCTGTTCGCCTCTTCCCAAAACGCAAAACTTCCCACCTTTTGCGACGCCCTGTCTCTAGACTGGAAGGGCAGATTCGTCTATGCTTTTCCCCCCAACTCCTCTGGTCCCTCATGTATTGCAGAAACTAACCACAGAAGGAGCGAGAATGATTCTGATCACTCCTTTCTGGCCCAGGCAGATCTGGTTCTCTCTCCTACAACAATACTCAGAGGTTCCTCTTCTTCCTCTTCCTTTATCACAAGGTTTGCTGACCCAGGATCAGGGGACCCTGGCCCATCCAGGCCTCAAGTCCCTGCAACTTAATGCATGGCTCCTGCAGACCCTGCTCAATCTCGTTTTGGTGTCTCTCCAAAAGTGGCGGAGATTCTGGTGGAGGCTAGAAAACCCTCCACTAGGTCCACTTATGCCATGAAATGGAAGATTTTTTCTGTTTGGGCCGCCTCTCGGAACGTGGAGCCTTTCTCCTGTTCAGTGGCTGTTCTGCTGGTATATTTACCTCATCTCTTCGACCTGGGTCTCAGTCATTCCTCCTTGAAAGTGCACATGGCTGCTATTTCAGCCTACCATGCTCCTTTCGCAGACAAAGCGTTTGCCCAATTAGAGGTCTCTAAGACCTTTCTTAGAGGGGTCCTTCATCTGAGGCCCCCCATCCGAACTTCTGCTCCCCCTTGGGACTTGAACTTTGTTCTCAAGAAACTTACCCTTCCTCCCTTCGAACCGGCAGCAACCGCAGATCTGAAGTTTCTTTCGTGGAAGACGCTCTTCTTGGTGGCCATTACTTCCGCTCGAAGAATTTCCAAGCTCCAGGCCCTTATGTGTAAAATCCCATATTTGGTTTTTCACAAAGAACGAGTGGCTCTTCGCACGAATCCTAAGTTTCTACCTAAAGTGGTAGCAGAGTCTACCTTTAATCAGTCCATAGAGTTACCTGCCTTTTTCATGCAGTATTCCAGCCAAGGGGAATATTTACTCCATACCATGGATGTTCACCGGATTCTGAGATACTACACCAACAGGACAAAGGATCTCAGAAAGACTGATCAGTTGTTCGTCTCTTTTGCTCACAAAAGGGAAGGCAATGCTGTTTCCAAGCAATGCCTGTCGAAGTGGTTGGCTCATTGCATCACTTACTGTTATGACAAGTACAACAAGACCCTTCCGGGTCAAGTCAGAGGTCACTCCACTCATGGAGTAGCAGCCTCTGTGGCTTGTTTCAAGAATGTGTCTGTGGCAGACATCTGTGCTGCCGCCACCTGGACTTCCATCCATACCTTTACGAAACACTACAGTTTGGACATTGCCTCTCGCCGTAGAGCAGGCTTCGGGCTAGCTGTTTTGCAAGGCCTCCTGTCTTGAGGATTGCAAGGCTTCTGCTACTCTCTGGAGTAGTTTCCTCCTCCCGGTGCCTTTTATTTGTTCCAGACTGCTTGGGATTCAGTCCTATATGTAATTACCTACTGCAAGAGCCCTCTCGAAGTAAGATAGTACAGTTACATAAGAACTTACCGTAACAGTAGATCTTCGAGAGAGGCTCTTGCAGTAGGTAATACCTTCCCCCCCTCCATCCCCCTAGGCTTTTTCAGCTCTTTTTCCAGGAATGGAAACATCTGCTTCTTCTCGTCCGGACCGCTTTCTTTTTACCGCCGTCGATGACGCCGGTCACCTGACGTGGGGGCGGTCCCTCGCCAGGGACTGCTAGCTAGAAATTTTTCCATGGGGTCCTGCCACCGGTCCTATATGTAATTACCTACTGCAAGAGCCTCTCTCAAAGATCTACTGTTATGGTAAGTTCTTACGTAACTGTACTTTCTAGGGGTGGTGTATGGTGTACATCCACATGACACCGACTTCCCTTGGCACGAGGCACATTGGTCTTGCCTTTAGTGGGTAAGATCTGACGTCATGGGGTGGTGCCAAGGAGGATACCACCTAAGCGGGTGGGAGGAGCCAGCTTGAAGACATTCTGGCTGTTCTTAAAAGGAAAGGAATACTGCCAGAAATGTGGATATACACTATGTACCACTCCAAGAACTACAGTTACATGTGAGTAACTTGTGTTTATATAGCATCTGCCGCTGTATCCCAGTCTTAACTGATAATTTGTTAAATTTGCCTTTTTGTGAGTGCCTCTTATTGCTTATTGGTTCTACTCTTGTTGGATATATTGTAAATATTGTAAATTTGCACTGTAAATGCTCTGATTTGTGTATCTTATCTCCCTCGCCTCTGACCCCCCCACCAAAAAAAAAATGACGCATCTGAAAACAAGCTCAGTATGTCTTTCCTGGTGAAACTCTTGAAATAAATAAAAGTTCCAGGCTGTACCCCTTCACAGTCTGTTTTGACTGTTTAGGCCCATTTCACAATGTCAGATATTGTAGCAACTGTCGAACTGTGATCAGCACATACTAAAGGGACAGGGCCAAATGGATGGGCTTAACGGACCCTGTCATCAGTGGTGATAAACTCACTCCAAGAGTTGATTCCTTAAAGTTTTTATCCTGTATAAATTACTTTGCTACTGCTGCTACTATGACTTTACCATCTCCTTGATCCACAGTAAAAAGATGCTGGGGGATGAACTAACTGTTCGGCCACTCCAGTCAGAGGAGATCCTCTCTGAATCATAGCTGCAGCACACTCCTTTGCTGTCATATTTGCTCTTAAATGAAGATTTCATGCCTGGTACCATTCACTGCATGGTCATTGCTAGTGTCTGTAGTTCTGAACCAGACAGAGTCTGTGTTGATGACTCCACTCCTGTTAATTGTCCCTGCTGCTAGGGAATCATTCTTCTGCACCGGGAGCAAGCTTCTCAGCAGCAACGGATGCTGTTTTATTGCCATCACAGTCTCACAGTATTCATACTGTAGTCTATACCAACAAATCCTCCCTCAGTGCCATACTCTGCTCTAGCAAAACCAACTGCAGAGCTTCACCAACGATAGATCCTCCATTAGGTCAAACCTTTGGAACTGTAAGCTGTAGCATCAGAACCTCATAGAAAATTTATGCTAGCTGAGGGCCACTCTCGATGACATGCAGCATCAGCGCATGTATAATATGGATGGCCCCATCACTCCTCAGTTCTTTCTTCCACTGTCAATCATCCTCATTGAACCTGCTGAAGGAAGCAACGTCTGTTATGTGAATTGACCTATTATTCGGTATTGTAGAATCTATGCTACTATATAATAAACAATTTAATGAGTTAAAAAAAAAAAAGGATGCAACGTCGACAAAGTAGGTGCTGTTTTTTTTTAATTTCTAAGTTTACTATCATCTTTTTATGCGATATAAATCTAAAGACTCTTTAGATATTGTATTTGCTACTACAAAATCTGCAAAGATGAGACACACACTATTTGTGTGTGCTGTTTGGATCTTTCTCACAATGTAAGGACTTGTGAGATTTGCCTGGGTTTCAGCCAGGCTATAAGGTGATGCCATCGGAGGGCTCTGAAGAATTTTCTTACCCAAAAAGTGTTAGGAAAAGGGCACAAAGTCTGTTTATCCCTCATCACCGTCTGAGAATCGGTTGTTGAAATAGGGAACAACAAGGAGGGGGTGTTGTCGTGGGCCTCCTCATTGTCCAGCTTTGAGCACAGACATGAAGATAAAAGACTAAGTCTGCTTTCCTGGTGAGGTCCCAGACACCATTAAAACAGATATATTCTCGACACCCACTCCAGCAGCATTGACAAAAGCCCCCCAACCGTTGTTGAAACACCAAGGTCAAGGTCTGACTCGGGCTCTGTGGATGGGACAATGCCATTGTCATCGATCTCCAGGCCTTCACAGCTAGTCTCGGACCCTTTTCAGAGCATCAACTCCCAGGCTGTGTTGGCATCGTTCTCTGATATGACTTCATGCATTCCGCCAGGGTTGCCATTGCAGGCAGTTTTTCCTTCGGGGCCTTCTGCTATGAGGCCTCCATCAATGGATTCCACTAGCATGCTGCAAATTCCTGCTTCTCAGCCAGTGTCGCTGGCCCCTTTTGTGGCTCCCATCATCGTATGTGACAATAGTGAGTAAATGGAATATAATTCTGACCTCATGGATCTTGAGGCAGATTTAGGGGAGAAACATGAGCAGTATGAAGAAAGGAATCTGACCTCTAGTTCTACCCTCTCGTGCTGCAGTGAGGGCTCAGTGGGCCATACCCCAAGGTCTCTTCCTGAGGACCCCTCTTTCCAGACCATGATGCAGCAGATGCAGTCTGCCATGGGTTTTGCTGTGAAGAGGATTCCACTAAACAAGAATCTTAGAGTTTTTTGAGGTGCCCTGCACTTCCTCTATTGTTATTCCACCAGTACGTCTTGCCATCAGAGGACGCTACTTTTCAAACAACATGAAGTCTTGCTGTATTCTGACCATTGTAGTTAGCTCCAGCACTTGAACTGCCCTGGAAAGAGAAGGGTTAAAATTCTATGCAAGGCATAGAACGTTGAGCTCAAGCTCGGTTGAAAACTCTGCAGCACTTTGAAACCCAACCGTCAGATTCTTTACTCCGCCTCACTGAACAGTCGCTCTGGAGATTTTTCTTCTTTGCTCGGTTCAAAAAGTCGGTTAAAGTTGTCGGTTAGTCCGAAATTATTCCGCAATTAGTTCTGTTTTGTCGGTTCAGGACTCTGTCTGCGGTACTGTAAGTACTTACTTAGTTCTTTTGTGGAAATTGTAAAAACTGTATTTTTCGGTCGGTTCAGCTGAACCGATCCTTTAGTAGCTCTTTTGTGGAAAATTTAGTGTGTGGTTATCGGTCCATATCGGTTTTAAAAAAAAAACGTGATTTGAATGTTTTTTTCCAACACCTGTAACACGGTGAGAAACCGAAAGGGGAGTCTTGCCTGGTGGTTGCCAAATAAAGGGTAAGTTTGTTAGGTTGGCCATATCTGAAACCCAAGGAAAAAAATGCCCACTGGGTTTCACACTGCAGTGTGTGTGTGGGAGGTCTTTCTAAGGCCGATCCCCACCACCTGTGTTACTGTCTGGGGTTTGACCACCTCGATTCAGACTGCCAAATTTGCAAGAATTTCCCTAAGTCTACCCTGGAAAAAAGGTTAGGTAGACTTAGGGATAAGGAGGCCTAGAAATCTGCTGACCCGGAAGACCAGCCTGGTTCGGTTCCTACCGAACCAGAAGGAGTGTCCTCTGACCAGGGCGATACTTCTTCGGGCAAGAGGAGAGCCGATCCTGAGGGATCGGTTCCTACTAAAAGAAAGCGCAAAGATAAATCTGCCGGTTCAGATCCTGACCTTCATGTTCCGACTGCCGAAAAGATAGCCAGAGCGATTCGGATTGTTGAATCGCTTCTTCCGGTTCCGACCAATACGGCGCCTTCTGGCAGGTGCTCGGTTCAGTCGGTTTCCCCGGTTCAAGATTATTCCCCTGAAGACTTTTATGAACCGGAGTTTGAAGGGGAGGGGGATTTTGAAGAGGATGGTGATGATGGTGAAAGTCTGGATGTGCCTGTGGAACCGGGCATCTCCCCAGACAGACCTTCTGGTGTTTCCCCTCCTAGGCTTTCTGAGTCCCCGCCCCACTATCTGTTTTACAGAAAGGTGGCTGAAGCCCTCCAGCTTCCTGTGGAGGATCAGGAAGAGCCTGATTTTGTTGAGATGATGGACATCCCAGAATCTAAGAGACTGTCTATTCCCCTCCATAAGTCCTTTGGGAAACAGACACAAAAAATTCTAAGGTCACATGGATTTCCCTGTGGTGGGTAATTCTCTGTTTGGGAAGCAGACAGAGAAGTACATGAAGAAAATGGACGAGTACAGGACCACTTATAGGAGTGCCCAGGCCAAGGAGAGGCAGGCAACTCCTCAAAGGCAGCAAGGCAGGGGCAGGCCTTTTCACAAGCCTTTCTACCAAGCGCAGGCCTCTTCTCCCTTTTCTCAGAGGGGGTTCTTTAGAGGGAGAGGCAGAAGGGGGATGAGCAGGGCTGCATCCACCCCTCAGCCTAAGGCTCCTGCCAAGCAGACACCCTGATGTGTCAGCCCAGGTCGACTCCCATTCTTATAGGAGGCAGGCTGGCTTACTTTGTCCAGGACTGGATGTCTGTTACCTCAGACAAGTGGATCCTGGAGGTAGTAAGCCAGGGACTGGTTCTCATTTTCAAAAATTTTCCGAAAATGAGAGCCAGATCCTTTCCACCTGCAAATATATCAGAAACCCTTGCTCTAGAGGCAGAGGTTTCAAACAACATGAAGTCTTGCTGTATTCTTATTATTGCAGTTAGCCCCAGCCTTTAAACTGCCCCAGAGAACAAAGGGTTAACTTTCTATGCAGATCATAGAATACTGAGCTCGAGCTTGGTTGAGGTCTCTGTCTTGAGCCCTTTGAAATCCAACCGTCAGATTCTTTACTCCGCCTCACTGAGCTGTCACTCCAGAGATTTCTCCTTCAGCTCGGTTCGAAAGTCGGTTAAAGTCTCGGTTAAGTTGTCGGTTTTTACTGAATTTATTTCCGCATAGCCAGTTCGGTCTCTGTCTTTGGTACCGTGAGTACTAGATACATTTTGTTCTGTTTTTCAGTGTGGAAATTGTAAAGTGTTAGATCGGTTCGGCTGAAACGATCATTTGTATTGAATCCTTGTGTTTTACTTTAGAGTGTGGTTATTGGTTATTATTATTGGTTCTAAAAAAAAAAAAAGTGTTTTGAACGTTTTTTTCCAACACCCGTGACACGGTTAGGAACCGATAAGGGAGTCTTGCCTGGCGGTTGCCATAAAAAGGGTAAGTTTGGTTAGGGTGGCCATGTCTGAGAAACCCCCCAAAAAAAACGGGCCCACTGGGTTTCAACACTGCAGTGAGTGTGGGGAGGTCTTTGCTAAGGCCGACCCCCACACCACCTGTGTTTATTGTCTGGGGTTTGAACACCTCGATACAGATTGCCAGATTTGTAAATATTTTCCTAAATCTACCCTTAAAAAGAGATTAGGTAGACTGAGGGAAAAGGAGGCCCAGAAGTCCGCTGACCCGGATGGCCAGCCCGGTTCGGTTCCAACCGAACCAGAAAGAGTGCCCTCTGACCAGGGCGATACTGCTTCGGGCAAGAGGAGAGCCGATCCTGAGGGGACGGTTCCTACAAAAAGGAAACGCAGAGAAAAATCGACCAGTTCGGATCCAGAGGTTCATGTTCCGACCACCGAGGAAATAGCCAGAGCAATTCAAATTGTGGAATCGCTTCACCCGGTTCCGACCAATCTGGCACCTTTTCGCAGGGGTTCGGTTTGGTCGGTTCCCCCGGTTCAAGATTATACCCCTGAAGATTTTTATGAACCGGAGTTTGAGGAGGAGGGGGAGTTTGAAGATGATGGTGAAAGTCTGGATGTGCCTGTGGAACCAGACATCTCCCCAGACAGACCTTCTGGTGTATCCCCTCCTAGGCTTTCTGAGTTCCCTTCCCATTTTCTGTTTCACAGAAAAGTGACTAAAACCCTCCAGCTTCCTATGGAGGAGGCAATGGAGGCTCAGGAGGAGCCTGATTATGTGGAAATGATGGACATCCTAGAGTCCAGGAGACTGTCTATTCCCCTTCACAAATCCTTTGGGAAACAGACACAAAAAATACTGAAGTCTCCCAATTCTGTACCCCCTGTTGACAGAAGGATGGACAAGAGGTACACACTATCAGGATCAGATATAGAGTTTTTATACCAGCAGTGCAGCCATGTTGGGGTAGTGCAGGCTGCTGCCTGTGACAAGGCAAACATTCCCTTGGCGTCACACACCCCAGACAAAGATTCCAGGAAGATTGATGCCATGGCAAAAAAACAGTACATGGCATCCTCCTTGGGACTCAGGCAGGCAAATTATATGGCCTATACAGCCAGATACCAGAAGTCCAGGTGGGACACTGTACTGGCATTGGCTAAGCAGGCCTCCTCCCAGCTAGCCAAGGAGGTGGCTGCAGATGGGATTGAGGCATCAAAAGTACAGTTTCATGCTGCTGTGGACTCCAATGATGTGTCATCAAGAGTCATGGCTACACCTGTGGCTCTTCGGAGAATGGCTTGGCTCAGATGTACTGGCTTCTCACAGGACACCCAGGCTAAGGCCATGGATTTTCCTGTAGTGGGTAATTCTCTGGGGAACAGACAGAGAATTACATGAAGAAAATGGACGAGTACTGGGCCACTTACAGGAGTGCTCATGCCAAGGAGAGGCAGGCGACTCCTCAAAGGCAGCAGTCTAGGGGCAGGCCTTTTCATAGGCCTTTTTACCAAGCACAGGCCTCTTCTCCCTTTTCACAGAGGGTTTTTTTCAGAGGGAGAGGCAGAAGGGGGATGAGCAGGGCTGCATCCACTCCTCAGCCTAAGGCCCCTGCCAAGCAGACACCCTGATGGGTCTGCCCGGGTCGACTCTCCTATTCCAGTAGGGGGCAGGCTGGCTTACTTTGTCCAGGACTGGATGTCTATTACGTCAGACAAGTGGTTCCTGGAAGTAGTAAGCCATGGACTGGTTTTCAGCTTCAAAAAATTTCCGAAGATGAGAGCCAGATCTTTTCCACCTGCAGGTCTCTCAGAAACCCTTGCCTTAGAGGCAGAGGTTTCATCTCTTCTGGCCTTAGGAGCCATAGAGAGAGTTCCTACCCTACACAGGGGCAAAGGTCTGTACTCCAGGTACTTTCTTACCCCCAAAAAGACAGGGGAGTGGCGACCCATCCTAGATCTAAGATACCTGAATAAACATCTTTTAAAACCAAAGTTCAAGATGGTAACTCTGGGAATAATTCTTCCCTCTCTAAGGCCAGGGGACTGGCTAGCCTCCCTGGACCTAAAGGATGCCTATTTTCACATTCCCATCAGGTGCTCCCACAGAAAGTACCTCAGATTCGAGTTGCCCTCAGGCCACTATCAGTTCAAAGCAATGCCCTTTGGTCTAACATCAGCCCCAAGGGTTTTTACAAAGTGCCTAGCAGTAGTCGTTGCCTTTCTAAGAAGGCAAAAGATTTCCATTTTTCCATATCTGGACGACTGGCTCATAGTGGTCCAGTCTCCAGACCAAGTCAAGTGAGACCTGCAAGTGACCCACAAAGTGCTTACTTCTTTAGGATTTCTTCTCAATATTCCCAAGTCTGTTCTCGAGCCACTGCAGCTCCTTACCTTTGCAGGGGCAGAGTTGGATACTGTCAAAGCAAGAGCCTTTCTTTCCCTGAAAAGGGCAATAGTCCTTATAGAACTGGCTTCTTCCTTCAGCCTTCAGGTGTCTCGACCAGCAAGGCATTTCCACCAGCTCTTGGGCCACATGGCAGCTTCTACAGCAGTGGTCCAAGGGGCAAGATTCCAGATGAGGGACATTCAGTTCCATCTGAGGGCCTTTTGGTCCCAAAGGAAGTATCCTCTTACCAAACTGATTCCAGTGACTCGGACCCTGATCCAAGCCCTTCAGTGGTGGCAGGATCAGGACAATTTAAGGGAAGGGGTCCCATTTGCCACTCAGTCTCATTCAGTGATCCTTACCACGGATGCTTCCCTCCTGGGCTGGGGAGCCCATCATGGGGCCCTCACTGCCCAGGGACTGTGGTCCCCTCAGGAATCCCTTCTCCATATCAATCTCCTAGAACTCTGGGCAGTTTTTCTGGCCCTACAAGCTTTCTCTCAGTCAGTGCAGAACAAGGTGGTTCAAGTCAGAACAGACACCACCACCATGTGGTACATCAACAAGCAGGGAGGCACTCTGTCTATGGCCTTGTGCACAGAAGCCATGAAGTTGTGGTCCCTGGCTTATTCCCTGCAAACCTCTCTGATAGCAGTCCACCTTCCAGGGAAGGACAATGTGCTAGCAGATGCACTGAGCAGGATGTCAGAGGGCCATCACGAATGGTCCCTGGACCCTCTGGTCTTGAAGGTGATTTTTTTCAAGGTGGGGCACTCCAGAGATAGATCTCTTTGCAGCCCCAGACAATCACCAATTTCCTCTCTTTTGTTGCAGACCCCCAGTCTTGGACTCAGTCCCTCTGGATGCCCTGATTCTGAACTGGGAAGGGAAATTTCTGTATGCTTTCCCTCCCTTTCCTCTACTGTTCAATGTTTTAGTCAAGATAAGGTCACAACCTTGCAGAGTGATTCTGATTGCTCCAGACTTGGCCAGACAGCCTTGGTACCCCCTGTTGCTGTCCCTAGCAGTCCATCTTCCCCTTCAGGGGAGGATTTGGTACCCCAATCTTCAGTCTCTCAATCTCAAGGCATGGCTCTTGAAGAGTTAGAGTATGCAGATTTTCATCTGTCTCAGGGAGTTCTGGATATTCTCAAAGCCTCTCGAAAGCCCGCCACTAGAAAACCTATAACTCTAAACGGAAGAGATTCAGCATTTGGTGTTCCAAGAAACATGTTTCCCTAGACACTGCTGGATTGCCTACAGTTCTGGATTATATGGTCCATCTGAATGGCTTAGGCCTCAGACCAGCTACACTCAAGGTGCACTTGTCAGCTGTTTCTGCTTTTCTGTCAGTGGGGAAGTCTTCCTCACTATCATCTCATCCTGTGTTGTGTAAATTTTTTAAAGGATTGCTTCATACCAATATTCCCTTTAGAGACCCTGCCCCTGCCTGGGATTTAAATGTTTGCATTGCTCAACTTATGCAACCTCCCTTTGAACCTATGTCCTCAGCAGAGCTTAAGCACTTGACTTGGAAAACTGTGTTTTTAGTAGCCATTACCTCTGCCAGACGTATCAGTGAATTGCAAGCCCTGTCAGTGGAACCTGATTTTATCTCCTTTCATAGGGATAAAGTGGTCCTTAGAACCAATAGAAGGTTCTTGCCCAAAGTGGTTTCAGATTTCCACTTGAATCAGTCTATGTCTCTCCGTTTTCTTCAACGATCACTCTTCTTCAGGAGAGAGGAGGCTACACAGTTTAGATGTTACAAGGGCCCTTAGCTACTATATAGAGCGTACCAAGGGTCACAGGTTTGATTCCCTCCATTTCCTCACTTATGGAGAAGTGGGAAAGGGCAAACCTGCCACCAAGAGAACTATTGCCAGGTGGATTGTGTCTTGTATACAATTCTGCTATGAAAAACTAGGAAAACTTCCACCCTCAGGCCTGAGGGCTCACTCCACCAGAGGTACAGCTGCTTCCCTGGCTGCTGTCAGGGATATTCCTCTCTTAGAAATTTGTCAAGCAGCCACCTAGAAAACAGTCCATACGTTTACCGAACATTACTCTCTGGATATCCAGGCTAGGAGTGATGCTCGGTTTGGCACAGCAGTTCTTCAGAGCCTATTCCAAAAGTAGGTTCTGTCCCTCCTCCATGGAGGTATTGCTTGGTAGTCTGTCATAGTCAGAATACAGCAAGACTTCATGTTGTTTGAAGAAAAAATTACTCAGCTTAGTAATTATGTTTCTTCTAATGGAGTCTTGCTGTATTCTGACCTCCCTCCCTGCCTCCCCTCTCAGAACCTGTTTTTGGGAAGTGGGTGGGCAGGTGCAGTGTTACACCTCAGGGGTGCTCCTTTTACACCCTCTTCTTTTTGTTTTTGTGTTTGTTTTATTATTTGGATTGGTTTTTGGTTTTGGGTTTCCTGACTTGAGTCTTCCATTGGGAATCCAAAACTTTTTGTTGCCAGTTGGCTAGTAAAGATTTTACAATTTCCACATAGGATAGTGAGTTTTTGCTCGTAAGAATCTGACGGTTGGATTTCAAAGGGTTCCAGACAGAGACCTCAACTGAGCTCGAGCTCAGCATTCTATGCTCTGCATAGAAAGTTAACCCTTTGTTCTCCGGGGCAGCTTAAAGGCTGGGGCTAACTGCAATAGTCAGAATACAGCAAGACTCCATTAGAAGAAACATAATTACTAAGGTGAGTAATTTTTTCTTTGTCTGTACTGGCCTTAAGAGCCATAGAGAGAGTTCCTACCCCATACAGGGGCAAAGGTCTGTACTCCAGGTACTTCCTTACCCCAAAAAAGATAGGGGAGTGGCGACCTATCCTAGACTTGAGATACCTGAACAAGCATCTTTTAAAGCCAAAATTCAAAATGCTGTCTCTTGGCACAATTCTTCCCTCTCCAAGGCCAGGAGACTGGCTAGCCTCCCTTGACCTCACGGATGCCTATTTTCACATTCCCATCAGGTGCTGCCACAGAAGGTACCTCAGGTTCAAATTGCCCTCAGGCCATTACCAGTTCAGAGCAATGCCCTTTGGCCTAACTTCAGCCCCAAGGGTGTTCACAAACTGCCTAGCAGTAGTGGTGGCCTTTTTAAGAAGAAAAAGGATTTCAATCTTTCCATATCTGGATGATTGGCTCCTTGTGGGCCTGTCCCCAGACCAAGTCAAGTCAGATCTGCAGGTGACCCAACAAGTTCTCACTTCCCTAGGGTTTCTTCTCAGTCTTCCCAAGTCAGTTCTCGAGCCTGTACAGCTTCTCACTTTTATAGGAGCAGAGCTGGACACGGTCAAGGCAAGACTTTCCTTCCTCTGGAAAGGGCAACAGTCATCTCACAACTTGCCTCTTCCTTCCTCCCTCTGGTCTCTCGATCAGCAAGGCATTTTCTTCAGCTTTTTGTGCCACATGGCAGCTTCCACAGCAGTGGTCCAAGGGGCCAGATTTCAGATGAGGGACATTCAATTCTGTCTGAGGGCTTTTTGGTCCCAAAGGAAAGATCCTCTTACCAAACTTGCCTTGGTTACTCAGACCCTTATCCACGCCCTTCAATGGTGGCAGAATCTGGACAATCTGAGGCAGGAAGTTCCATTTGTCACTCAGATTCACTCTGTGGTCCTTACCACAGATGCTTCCCTATTGGGGTGGGGAGCCCATCTGGGGGCCCTTACAGCCCAGGGACTGTGGTCACCTCAGGAATCCCTTCTTCATATCAACCTCCTGGAGCTCAGGGCAGTATTTCTGGCCCTGCAAGTTTTCTCTCAGGCAGTACAGAACAAGGTAGTTCACGTCAGGACAGACAACACCACCACGTGGTGTATCAACAAGCAGGGAGGCACTTGGTCTACAGCCTTGTGCACAGAAGCCATGAAAATATGGTCTCTGACTTATTCCCTACAGACCTCTCTGGTAGCTGTCCACCTCCCAGGAAAGGACAATGTGCTAGCAGATGCATTGAGCAGGATTTCCCAGGGCCATCACGAATGTTCCCTGGACCCTCTGGTGTTGAAAGTGATTTTTTCAAGGTGGGGCACTATCTCTTTGCGGCCCCAGACAATCACCAACTTCCTCTGTTTTGTTGCAGACCCCCAGTCTTGGGCTCATTCCCTCTGGATGCTCTGATTTTGAACTGGGAAGGGAAATTTCTATATGCCTTTCCTCTGCTGTTCAAGGTTCTAGTCAAGGTAAGGTCACAACCTTGCAAAGTGATTCTGATTGCTCCAGACGGGGCCAGGCAGCCTTGGTACCCCCTGTTGCTGTCTCTAGTAGTCCATCTTCCCCTTTCTCTTCCCAGGAATTACAACCTATTAACCTCCTCTCAGAGGAGGATTTGGTACGCCAATCTTCGGTCTCTCAATCTCAAGGCATGGCTCTTGAAGAGTTAGAGTATGCAAATTTGCAGCTGTCCCAAGGGGTTCTGGACATTCTCAAAGCTTCTCAAAAGCCTGCCACCAGAAAAACGTACAACTCCAAATGGAAAAGATTCAGCATTTGGTGTTCCAAGAAGCATATATCCCCAGACACTGCTGAATTGTCTACAGTTCTAGATTATATGGTTCACCATAATGGCCTAGGCCTCAGACCAGCTACTCTCAAAGTACGCTTGTCAGCTGTTTCTGCTTTCCTGTCAGTGGGGAAGCCTTCCTCTCTGTCATCTCACCCTGTATTCTGTACATTTTTCAAAGGATTGCTTCATACCAATCCCCCCTTTAGGGATCCTGTTCCTGCCTGGGATTTGAATGTTTGCATTGCTCATCTTATGCAACCCCCTTTTGAGCCTGTGTCCTCAGCAGAGCTCAAGCACTTGACTTGGAAAACTGTATTTTTGGTTGCTGTTACCTCTGCCAGATGTATCAGTGAATTGCAAGCCCTGTCAGTTGAACCTGACTTCATTTCATTCCATAGAGATAAGGTGGTCCTTAGAACCAATAGAAGGTTCTTACCCAAAGTGGCTTCTGATTTCCATTTAAACCAGACTTTGTCTCTTCCTGGGTTCTTCACTGATCATACTTCCTCAGGAGAGCGGAGGTTGCACAGTTTAGACATTAAAAGAGCACTTGGTTACTACATAGAATGTACAAAGGTCACAGGTTTGACTCCCTCTGGTTGTTCCTCACTTATGGGGAAGTAGGTAAGGTCAAACCTGCCACCAAGAGAACTATTGCCAGGTGGATTGTGTCCTGTATCCAATTCTGCTATGAGAAGCTGGGAAAAATTCCACCCTCAGACCTGAGGGCTCATTCCACTAGAGGTGCAGCTGCATCTCTGGCTGCGGCCAGGGATATTCCTTTGTTAGAAATTTGCCAAGCAGCCACCTGGGAAACAGTTCATACCTTCACCAAGCATTACTCTCTGGATATCCAGGCTAGGAGTGATGCTAGGTTTGGCACAGCAGTACTTCAAACAACATGAAGTCTTGCTATATTATGACTATTGCAGTTTGTCCCAGCCTTAGAACTGCTCCGGAGGTGAAAGAGTTAACTTCCATGCAGAGCATGGAGCTTAGAGCGCGAGCTCGGTTCAGAAGCTCTGTTAGGCTGGTTTCAAACCGAAACCGTCAGATTCTTTACTCCGCCTCACTGAACAGTCGCTCCGGAGATTCCTCCTGTTGCTCGGTTCATTTCTTTGGTTTAAAGCGCTATTTCTCGGTTTAATTTAACCGCGATTTAATTATTTTAACCGCAAAACCGATCGGTTCAGGCTCTGTCTATGGTAATCGTAGGTAATAGAGTTTTTTCTGTGTGGAACTTGTAAAGTGTATCGGTTCGGTTGAACCGATCGAATTGTATTAGAATATAAGTTTAAAGCCTTTTAAGGATTCTTAGAGTGCGGTTCCCGGTTCTTATCGGTTCTAAAAAAAAAAGGATTTCATTACGTTTTTTTCCACGACCCGTGACACGGTTTGGAACCGATAAGGGTGTCTTGCCTGGCACTGCCATTAAAAGGGCAAGTTGGTTAGTTAGGCTGGCATCATGTCTGAGAAACCCAAAAGAAAAACCGGGCCCACTGGGTTTCAACACTGTAGTGTCTGTGGGGAAGCCTTTGCCAAGGCTGACCCACACACTACATGTGTCTATTGTCTGGGGTTTGACCACCTCAATTCAGACTGCCAGATTTGTAAAAATTTCCCTGCAGCCACCCTGGACAAGAGAGTGGGCAGGCTCAGGGAACGAGAGGCCAAAAAGTCCGCTGACCCGGATGGCCAGAGGGAGTGCCCTCTGACCAGGGCGAGACTTCCTCGGCCAAACGAAAAGCTGGCTCTGAGGAGCCAGTTCCAGCAAAGAAATCTAAAAAATCAGCAGGTTTGGAGTCTAAAATTCCTTCTCCAACTGCTGCAGTGATAGCCAGGGCAATACAGATTGTCCAGTCCCTGTCCCCGGTTCCCTCCGAACCGCCACTGTCTGGCAAAAGGTCGGTTCGGTCGGTTCCAGTGGTTCAGGATTATGATATAGAAGAGTTCTATGAACCAGAGGAGGGGGATGAGGATTATGATCAGTGTGAATGTGACTTTGAAAGTCTGGATGTGCCCATTGAACCGGACATCTCCCCAGACAGACCTTCAGGTGAGTCTCCCCCTAGGCTTTCTGAGTCCCCTTCTCATTTTTTGTTTTATAAAAAAGTTGCTGAGACCCTCCAGCTTCCCTTAGAGGAGGCTTTGGATGAGTAAGAGGAGCCTGACTATGTGGAGATGATGGATATCCCAGAGTCCAGGAGGTTGTCCATCCCTTTACATAAATCTTTTAGAAAACAAACAATAAAAATTTTAAAAGCTCCTAATTCTGTGCCTCCTGTAGGTAAAAAGATGGACAGGAGGTACACTTTGTCAGGTCCTGATACAGATTTTCTTTTACAGCAATGCAGTCATGTTGGGGTAGTTCAGGCTGCAGCCTGTGATAAAGCTAATATTCCACTGGCTTCACATCCTCCTGACAAGGATTCCAGGAAGATTGATGCCATGGCAAAAACAATACATGGCAGCATCCTTGGGACTCAGACAAGCTAACTATATGGCTTATGTTGCAAGATACCAGAAATCTAGATGGATTACTGTCATGGCCTTAGCTAAACAGGTCCCTGGCCAGCTCTAGAAGGAGCTGGAGCAGGTGGCTCTTGATGGTATTGAGGCATCTAAGGTGCAATTCCATGCTGCAGTGGATTCTAACGATGTATGCTCTAGAGTCATGGCTACATCTGTGGCTTTTGGAGATTGGCCTGGCTCAGGTGTACTACTTTGTCACAGGATACCCAGTCTAAGGCTATGGATTTTCCTGTGGTGGGAAATTCTCTGTTTGGGGAGCAGACAGAGAACTATATGAAGAAAATGGATGAATATAGAACCACTTACAGGAGTGCACAAGCCAAGGCACGGCAAGCCACTCCTCAGAGGCAGCCCCCCCCCCGGGGTAGGGGTAGGACTTTTCACCAGACCCAGGCCTCCGCCTCTTCAGCCTATGTACAGAGGGGGTTCTTCAGAGGGAGAGGCAAACGGGGTTCGAGCAGGCCTGCTTCCACCCCTCAGCCTAAAGCCCCTGCCAAACAGGCACCCTGATGGGATGCCCAGGGTCGGCTTTCCACTACCTGTAGGGGGCAGGTTGGCTCACTTCGTCCAGGACTGGCAGTCTTTAACTTCAGACAGGTGGGTCCTGGAAGTAGTGAGCCAGGGTCTGGTTCTCAGTTTCAAGAAATTTCCAAAGATGAGAGTCAGATCTTTTCCACCTACAAACCCTTTAGAGACTCTTGCTTTGGAAACAGAAGTCTCAACCCTCTTGGCTCTCAGACCTGTAGAAAAGGTTTCTCCCCTTCAGCAGGGCAAGGGTCTGTACTCCAGGTACTTCCTTACCCCAAAAAGACAGAGAGTGGCCTATCCTGGATCTAAGATATCTAAACAAGCACCTTTTAAAACCAAATTCCAAAATGGTGACACTGGGAATGATTTTACCTTCCCTAAGGCCAGGGGACTGGCTAGCCTCCTGGACCTCAAAGATGCCTACTTCCATGTTCTTATCAGAAGCTCCCATCAAAGTACCTCAGATTCGAACTGCCCTCAGTCCATTATCAATTCAGAGCAATGCCCTTCGGCCTCACTTCTGCCCCAAGGTGTTCACAAAATGTCTGGCAGTAGCAGTCGCTCACCTAAGAAGGCAAAGATTGCCATTTTCCCTACCTGGACGACTGGCTCATTGTGGGTCAGTCTCCAGACCAGGTCAAATCACACCTGCTAGTTACCCAGCAGCTGCTTACCTCTGGGATTTCTCTCTCAATCTTCCAAAGTCAGTTTTGGAACCTGTCCAGGTACTCACCTTTATAGGCAGAACTGGATTGCAAAAGCAGGCAGAGCCTTCCTTCCCTTGGAAAGGGTAAGGACCTTAGTGGCCCTGGCCGCCTCCCTTCACTCTGCAGGTCTTTCACAGCAAGGCATTTCGGAAGCTCCTAGGGCATGGCTGCCTCCACAGCTGTGGTGCAAGGAGCAAGATTTCAGATGAGGGACATTCAGTTCCATTTGAGAGCTTTCTGGTCTCAAAGAGGATCTCTATCCAAGTTAATCCCAGTGACTTGAACTCTGATCCAGGCCCTTCAGTGGTGGCAGGATCAGAGCAATCTGAGACAGGGTGCTTTCATCCCTCTGTCCCATTCCTTGACCCTTACTACAGATGCATCCCTCTTGGGATGGGGAGCTCACATGGCGCACTCTCCACCCAGGGATTATGGTCCCCCAGGAATCTCTGCTCCACATCAATCTGTTGGAACTCAGAGCTGTTTTCTAGCACTTCAGGTTTTCTTTGCATCTGTTCAGAACAAGGTGGTACAGGTCAGAACAGACAACACCACTACAATGTGGTACATCAACAAACAAGGGGGCACTTGTGCTCGGCCTTGTGCACCGAGGCGATGAATTTGTGGTCTCTGGCTTACTCCCGAACACTTACCTCATGCAGTTCACCTCCCAGGCAAGGACAATGTCCTGGCAGATGCTCTCAGGATTTCCAGGGCCATCATGAATGGTCACTGGATCCCTAGTACTGGGGATAGTGTTTGCCAGATGGGGCACTCCTCAGATAGATCTTTCACAGCCCCAGACAATCATCAACTTCCACTGTTTTGTTGCAGGCCCCCAGTGTTGGGCTCAGTTCCCCTGGATGCCTTTCTCCTCGATTGGGAAGGGAAGTTTCTTTATGCCTTCCCCCTCCTGTTCAAAGTACTAGTCAAAATCAGGTCTCGGCCCTGCAAGATGATCCTGATTGCGCCAGACTGGGCCAGGCAGCCCTGGTGCCCACTCCTTCTGTCCTTAGCAGTCCATCTTCCCCTGTGTCTCCCCAGAAACCACAATCTGTTGACCTGTGCTCAGGGGAGAGTTTGGTATCCGAATCTCAAATCCCTCAACCTCAAGGCTTGGCTCTTGAGCAGTTAGAGTTTGCTGATTTGCAACTTTCTCAGTGTTCTCGAAATCCTGAAGGCTGCTAGGAAGCCTTCCACCAGGGCTACCTATAACTCCAAGTGGAAAAGGTTTTCCATATGATGTTCTGGGAAGCATGTTTCCCCAGAATCTGCTGATCTACCCACTGCGTTGGACTACATGGTCCATCTTACTTCTTTGGGACTGAGACCAGCCACCCTGAAAGTGCACTTGGCTGCTGTCTCTGCCTTCATTTCAGCAGGAAGCCCTCTTCTCTTTCTGCTCATCCTGTATTTTCCAAGTTTTTAAGGATTGCTTACACCAATCCTCCATTCAGGGATCCTGCCCAGCTTGGGATTTTAATGTATGCATTGCTCAGCTAATGCAACCCCTTTGAGCCTCTGTCTTCGGCAGTGCTTAAGTATTTGACTTGAAAACTGTATTTCTGGTAGCCATCACTTCTGCCAGGCGATAAGTGAGTTACAGGCTTTATCAGTAGAAACTGACTTTATTCTTTTCACTAGGGATAAAGTAGTCCTCAGGACTAACAGGAAGTTTTTGCCTAAGGTGGTTTCAGATTTCCACCTTAACCAATCTATTTCACTTCCAGTGTTCTTCACTGACCATTCCTCCTCTGGTGAGAGGAGGCTGCTCAGCAGATGTTAAGAGGGCCCTAAGTTACTACATAGAGCGTGCACCAAGGGTCACAGGTTTGACTCTTCCAACTGTTTCTCACTTATGGTGAGGTTGGGAAAGGAGACCTGCCACTAAGAGATCCATTGCCAGGTGGATCGTTTCTTGTATCCATTTTGCTATCAAAAGCTGGGTAAGTTCCCCCTCAGGCCTGAGGGCTCACTCTACCAGAGGTACAGCTGCATCTCTAGCTGCTGCTAGAGACATCCCTATCTTGGAGATATGTCAGGCAGCTACTTGGAAGACAGTACACACTTTCACCAAGCATTACTCCCGGATATTCAGGCCAGGAGGGATGCTCGGTTTCAACAGCCGTGCTTCAGAGCCTATTCCCTAAGTAGGTTCTGTCCCTCCTCCATGGAGGTACTGTTGTGTAGTTCGTAATAGTTATATATATAGCAAGACTTATGTTATTTGAAGAAAAATTACTCACCTTAGTAATGTTGTTTCTTCTAATGGAGTCTTACTATTATGACCCCCCAGCCTACCCCTCTCAGAACTCCTACTTTGGGTATGGGGTGGGTAGTCCTCTGTTGGCATTTATTGATGCCCCTTTCATGTTTGGGTGTTGTGTTTATTTAGTTATTTATCTTATTTTTCTGGTCCTCTGACTTGAGTCTTTGTGTTGGGACCAGGAAAATGTGTTAATATATTAGTGGCCAGTTGGCTAGTGTAGGTTGCAACTTCCACACAGAACCTTAGTGAGTTTTTGCTCGTAAAGATCTAACGGTTTCGTTTGAAACCAGCCTAACAGAGCTTCTGAGCCGAGCTCACGCTCTAAGCTCCATGCTCTGCATGGAAGTTAACTCTTTCACCTCCAGAGCAGTTCTAAGGCTGGGACAAACTGCAATAGTCATAATATAGCAAGACTCCATTAGAAGAAACAACATTACTAAGGTGAGTAATTTTTTCTTCAGAGCCTATTCCCAAAATGGGTTTTGTCCCTCCTCCCTGGCAGTACTGCTTGGTAGTCTGCAGTAGTCAGAATACAGCAAGACTTCATGTTTGAAGAAAAAATTATACACCTTAGTAATTATGTTTCTAGGGACATGGATATGTTGTTCATCCACACTCATTGGCAGGTATCCTTGCCGCTTTAAATCTTGCCGGAAGGTCTTCAAGCTTGCTCCTCCCACCCACCCGGGTGGTATAACTCTCGGCTCCGCCCCATGACGCCAGATCTTCCTTACCGCTTGGAAGCTCAGGTTCCCTCCTTAACGCTCTGCGTTTGAGACTGGTTCCTATTCGCTATGGATTTAAAAATAAATTTTGCTAAAAAGACTTCTGTCTTCGATCCCCTCGGCCGCGGTGGACAAATCGACTCGATTTCGAGATGCCCATGCGGGCAGAAGATGTCTCGGACGGATCCACACTCCACGTGTGTTCACTGCTTAGGCCTTGAGCACGCACCCGCAGGCTTGCATGTCCTGTGCTCATCTTTCTCGGCCCACGCCCCCGAAGAACCGTGCTGCCTGATTGCAACTGGGCCGCCCCGAGACGTCTGCCTCCGTGAAGTCCAAGGAGGCCCGGTTGGCGGTGTCTCTGGCGGCGGGCTCGAAGCGGATCAGCTCGAGCGGGATGATCGCCTCTAAGAGGAGGCGGCGCGCGGGTCAGATTCTCCTCAGCGCATTTATCCCGCCTCTTCTGGGTTCTTCCTACACGGCTTCTTTTTATGAGCTTTGTCTGTCCCTCCACTAAGGGAGAAGGGTTTACGCCTTCTGGACCTTATTCTCGGGTCCAAAAGAAGGACAGGTAGTCCCTCTGTCGATCTTTGGGAGCGGAAAGGTCCGCCCCCGAGTCGTGCCGATCGTCGACTGTCGGACACCGTCAAGCCGCCACTGGCCTCACGGTGTCCCCATCAGGTCAGTTGACCGAGACTCCCACCACCTAAGTCGAGATTTTTTCACGCTGGACGGGCTGTCGCCTTTAGCAGCCGAGATTCCCTCTCCCGGTTCCCCGGAGGAGTTGGGGATCCCGTGCTCGCTTGTGCCTCTGGTTCGGGAGCCCTCGATGGACCATCCGAGCCGGCGGGAGTGCCGGTTCCGCCGATTACCTCCTCGCACCCACCTCGAAATTCCGGGACCTCGGTCCTGGTTCGACCTCAAGGTCCAACCGATCCCACCTCATTATAGGCGGTCTCGGTCTCGCACTGCTGTAAGCGGCGCCATTGCCCTCGCCTCCCTCCCTCGGACGAGGGAGGCTTCGCGAAATTACGCCGACGGTACGAGGACCTTATGTGCAACAGTTCTCCTGGCCGGGAGTAAGTCACCTCTGCCGCCTTCTCCGCCATTAAGGGCTGTCACCGAGCGCCGACACAACCTCGACTTATCCGAGGAGTTCATACCCAGGCCGTTGTTCGTCTAAACCAGCTGCTCCACCGATTCCGTGGAACCTCCGCCTCCACAGCCACCACTGGGGCTCCGACCAAGGATTCTCGGTCGGCTAAGGGTCTACCCCATCGGCTGTCAGTTACCCTCACTCCCGACCGACCTCGGCAGGTGAAGGTGGCTCAGGCCAGAGGCAGCTTCGGAGGACTCTTCCGGTCCGAAGATGATTCTCCTTTTTCTCCAAGCGACTGGACTTGAGTCTTCAGGAGGTCAGTCAATGGACGATAGCCCGCCGTTCCTTCCTAGGACTGCTTCGGCTCATCTGGAGTCCACCGGATGGAGCTCGAACCCGCTTCAAACGGGCCAGGTATCCCTCACGGAGATTCTGGACCGAGGGTTCTCCGACGGAGGCTTTCCGGTGGCCGAGGCCATAGTGGGTCCGCACTGGAGTTTGGCGGCGCCCTGCTTCCTGCCCTGCGCCTTGCCCGGATGGCCAGGAAGTATGCGTCCCTACCGGTTCCTTGTCCGGTTTTGGAACACCCTCTGCTGAGGTGGTTGAGCACCACAGCTGCCACGGGCAACGCCCAGGATGTGGACAAACCTCCTGACAAGGAGTCCAAGAAATTGGACTCATGTCGGGCGTAAAAGTCTACGCTGCCTCTCTCGGCCTCGGCCAGGCCAGTTCAGCCGTCTCATTGCACATTTTCTCATGCCCTGTTGGGCTCCTGGATGAGGTCATCCTCATCTTCCCGACCGATCTGCAGACTACGGTTAGCAGATGCGGGACCAGAGGCAGGCAAGTGGCCAAACAGCAGCTCCAGACTGCTTTTGGATATAGGGGACTCATGTGCCGATCGGTGGCGGCCGCAGTGGCTACGAGGGCGTATGGCTTGGCTGAGGATATCCACCTTTACTTGATACCCAGCACAAGTGGATGGATGTTCCTTTTGGGACTGACCTCTTCGCCCTGGGGTGGAAGGTCACCTGCAGAGGATCGAGAAGTCCAATGCTACCTTGGACTCGGTCTCTTCCGGCCAGAAGGATAAAGGCAAACCGCAGCCCTAAGCCCTTTCGTCTTCTGTGCCTCAGCGCCTGCCCAGCAACGTCAGGGCCAGCAGGCTCGGCCTTGGCATCCCAAACCCAAGCCGCCGGCTTCCTCTAACAGGAGGCAGGGAGGAAAAGGCCCAGGAGGTCCCTCTGCCGGTCCCTCCTCCAAGCCTGCCCAGTTACGGGCTGAGGGGTGTCGCCCCATCCCCGCTACCTACTCCTGGGTCCCCTGGGGACGGCCCGCACTTCCCGTTCCGCCTGGTCCGCTGTTACCACGGACAGGTGGGTCTGGAGGTGGTGGGAAGAGGCCTGCCTCTGGAATTCGAGCAGGCAGCACTTCAGAGCCGCCGTCACTCGGGGCTTCGGTCCCCAGCTCACTGGCGGCTCGTCGAGCCGACATCGCTCCTTCCTCCAGAAGGAGGTGATAAGAGGTGGCGGACCTCCTTCAGACCCAGGGTTTGTGTCCAGGTACTCTGGTTCTGAACGACGGGGCTGGCGCCCATTCTCGACCTCACACTACCTAAACAAGTTCCTAAGGTCTCGAACCTTCAGGATGGTCACTCTGGCTCAGATAACCATCCTTGAACGGGGCGTGTGGTTCTGCTCTCTGGACTTGCAGGACGCGCTTTTCACGTCCCTATCCGTCTGCTCTCACCAGAGATTCCTTCGCTTGAGCGGAAGGATCCTTCAAATTCAAGCCATGCCCTTCGGCTTGTCTCCAGCTCCAGGGTCTTCATCAAATGCATGGCAGTGGTGACAGCATTTCATGGCGCCGAGGGGTCCGGGTGTACCTTACCTGGACGACTGGTTGATGATAGCTCCTCCAGGAAGGAGGCGGAGTGGTCCAGAGATCTGGCCTCCAGGTCTGCTTCCTCAACTGGCCTCCTTATCAACGAGGCCAAGTCGGAACTCGAGCCAAAGCAGGTGATTCTATTCATCGGGCGCAGCTCGACTCTCCTCGAGCCAGAGCTCGGCTCCAGTGGACAGGGCCAGGGTTCTTTCCTCCTTGCCCGATCATTTCTGGTTGGGCAATTGCGCCGCCCGGGACTTCCTGCGCCTTTGGTCTCATGGCGGCCTGCACCAGCGTGGTCCGCTGGGCCTGGCTGGAACATGCGCCCCTTCAATGGGGACTGGCCAGCCAGTGGTCACAACGCCCGATCCTTTGACCAGCTTGTGTCGGTGACTCAGGGATGTGGAACGCCTCCAGTGGTGGACCGCTCCAGATCATTTTGCAGGAGGGCATCCTGTCAGTCTCGCCGCCGACGGTGCCCCATCGACCGATGCCTCTGATGGGTTGGGGTGCCCATCTGGGGAACACTGGCTCATGGCCTCGAGTCCCGCGGGAGTCCCATGCCACATCAACCTGCGTTGAGCTCCGAGCGGTCCGCCTAGCTCTCACCGCCTTTTGCCCGCTCCTCCGGGGTCAAGTGGTCCAGTCCGACGGACAATACCACGACCATGTTCTATCTAAACCGCCAGGGCGGACGCTCCATGCTTCTATGCAAGGAAGCTCTCCGCATTTGGTCACTCGTGCGCAGCCTGGAGGCGGATCTCCTAGCCATTCATGTGGCAGGAGCCTCCAACACCCTGGCCGATGCCCTGAGCCGGATAGGGGCTGCATCCCACGAGTGGTCTCTCCTGCCAGAGGTAGTACAGCATCTGTTCTCCCATTGGGGCACACCTCAGGTGGACCTGTTCGCCTCCAGGGAGAACGCGAAGCTGAGACTGTTCCATGCCCGCCCCCCTCAGCAGGGCTCGCTGCCGGGGGATGCCTCCTAGGCAGTGGGCCCCGGCCCTTTACGCCTTTCCCCATTTCCTTGATCCACAAGGTGCTTCTCAAGGGAGGGACAAGGCGAGGTGATTCTGATAGCCCCAGACTGGCCTCGCCAGTTCTGGTATCCAGATCTCCTCAGTCTCAGCTCCAGGACTCGCGGCAGCTTCCAGCTCGCCCGACCTGCTCTCAGTCAATCAGGGGAAGGTGTTCCATCCGGACCTTCAATCCCTGCACCTGACGGCCTGGTTCCTGAGCTGCCAGAGTTCCAGGCCTTGGGTCTTTCCGACGAGGTCCTCAATGTAGTTGAGGCGTCCGTTATGAGTGCACCAGGAAAATGTATGCCTTCAAAATGGAAAAGGTTTTCCATTTGGTGTCAGGCAAGGGCTTGGACCCTTCCTCCTGTTCCTTGGCAAGCATCTTGGACTATTTATGGTCCCTTTCTAATCAAGGGCTTAGGTCGACGACCCTAAGGGTGCACCTGGCAGCCATCTCTGCTTACGGCGGCGGCCGGAAGCAGTCGTGGCGCAGGAGAAGGTGGTCTGGCTTTTTCAAAGGCCTTGATCATTTCCTCCAGTGCGGGAACCCCACCTCCGTGGGATCTACTGCTGGTATTGGCAAAGCTCATGGGCGTCATTCGAACCTATGCACAGGTGTGCTCTCTCTCACCTGTCGTGGAAGACCGCTTCTTGGTGGCTATCCGTCAGCCAGAAGGATGGGAGAGCTCCAGGCGCTTTCCATCGAGGTCTCTTACCTGGTCTTCCACAGGGACAAGGTTGTCCTGCGCCCCCACGAGGTTTCTTCGAAGGTGGTGTGCCGAGTTTCACCTTAACCAGGTGTTGACTCTGCCGGTGTTCTACCCCAGTCACACTCGGAGGCCCGAATATAGGCTCCATACTTTGGACCCTAGAGGCGCTCTTCTATTACAAAGAGCGCCGCGGCTGAAATTCGGGAGAGGTTCACCAGCTGTTTGTCACCTACGCTGAAGCCGCATCTGGCAGACCTGCAGCCAAGCGGACGATAAGCAGGTGGGTCACTTGCATAGATCTTCTATAAGTTGGCGGGCATGGAGCCTCCCAGAGGATAAGAGCTCATTCTACCCGCCATACTGTTGCAACGTGGCTGCTTCCAGGGACGCCCCTATCCAGGAAATCTGCAGGGCTGCTACCTGAAGTCAGCAAACACCTTCATTACCCATTACCACATCGACCTTGAGTCACGCCGGGATGCTGGTTTTGGGGCCTCGGTTCTCCAGTCTCTTTCCCAAGTAAGTATTGGGGTGTGGCTTGCCTTCCTCCTCCCGGAGAACTGCTAGAGTCTGCCAATGAGTGTGGATGAACAACATATCCATGTCCCTAGAAATACAGGTTACTCACCTGTAACAGGAGTTCTAGGAATGGTATATGTTGTTCATCCACACGACCCACCTGACCTCCCCGGCTTCGACGCACAACCTGAGCTTCCAGCGGGCCAAATCTGGCGTCATGGGGCGGAGCCGAGAGTTATACCACCCGGGTGGGTGGGAGGAGCAAGCTTGAAGACCTTCCGGCAAGATTTAAAGCGGCAAGGATACCTGCCAATGAGTGTGGATGAACAACATATACCATTCCTAGAACTCCTGTTACAGGTGAGTAACCTGTATTTCTTCTAATGGAGTCTTGCTGTATTCTGACCTGCCTCCCCTCTCAGAATCTGTTTTGTGAAGTTGGTGGGCAGGTGCAGTGTTGCACCCCAGGGGTGTCTTCAGCCCACTTTCTGTTGTTTTGGGTGCTTTGTGTTTGATTAGTTAAGAATTTTTATGCTTTATTACCTGTTTTTTGGGTTTCCTGACTTGAGTCTTTTAGGAATCTAAAACCTTTGTTGCCAGTTGGCTATGAGTTTTAGCTCATAAGAAACTGACGGTTGGGTTTCAAAGTGCTGCAGACAGAGTTTTCAACCGAGCTCAAGCTCAACATTCTATGCCTTGCATAGAATTGTAATCCCTCTCTCTCTGGGGCAGTTCAAGTGCAGGAGCTAACTGCAATAGTCAGAATACAGTAAGACTCCATTAGAAGAAACATAATTACTAAGGTGAGTGATTTTTTCTTCCTGCATTGCATAGACCTACTTCTCAGCCTGCAGTCCCTAGAAGGGCTAATAACAGTACCCTGCTCCATCTGCTAAGCCTTATTGTGCAAAGTAGCCTGAAACTGACTCTGTAGTCATTATGGTTTCTCATGGTAGGTCTAAAGCCCCTAGACACTTGGGCACTTTACCTCCATATAAAGTATGTAGATTAGATGTAATGGGGCAAGCATACTTATGCCTCTACCTCGTGCTCTAAGATTGCAAATTACCAGGCTTGCATGATTAAGTGCCAGAACAGTATGCGGAAAGAGCTTTTGCCTGATGGTGTTGCCAAGACTGTTTAACTTAAAACATTATCTGCTGGGGCTGAGGTTGGCAGACATTTGCTGTGCTAAGCTGATGATGTCTCTGAAGTTTCTGCCAGCCCTGCTACCGCTGGCATTTGCATGAGGCATTACTCCTGGCTTAGAGTGACTGGCATTGCTACTGATGTACAACAGACACTTTTGAATGATCTTACCTGTATCAATCTTCACCATTCATCACTGGTGGGTACAAGCTGAAGGTGCCAGGACCCTGCAGGAAGCTTTTTAGCTTTAAAAGCTTTTCTGCTAGGAGAAGTGATGACGTCAAAGATGGCACGGCCCTCGAGGCTGACACATTGCGTGGCACTCGAGGGCTGGCTAGTAACCAACATCATTCCCTCCACTACCTCAGTTCTGCTTTTCCGACCATAGAGGCTGCAAGCAACTCTGGGGGACAGTGTTCTTCAGCGAATCTATTGCGTCATTACTCAGCTTCTGCTCGTCTTCGACTTTGTTGATGCTGCGGTTTACACCGTTTTGTTTTTCCTTCAGTTTAGTCAACGTTGAGTTCTTTAGTTAAATTTTCAGTTGGTGTGGTCGTTCCATGTCTGGTTCGGGGTGTAAAAGTTCTAAGGCAGGGACTTCCCCGATGCATTGGCGCCCCTGTGGAAGTCATTTTACCATTACGGACCCTAGTGACTGATGCTTCACTTGTCTAGGGCCGGTCCAAGACATGGATTTTTGCGATGTCTGCTTTAGCATGGACTACTCCACGCAGCGAGGTTGGGATACGACCCTCCGACCTTCGATGGACAGCGATGAACGAGGTCCGCTATGACAAGAACTTTGGACCTGTCCCCTGGGCCTCCCCCTGTTGCTACACACAACATGGGAGAGCAGGCCGCCATGGGCTCGTGTTTCACTGAGCCCGGGCACCTGAGGGAGTAGTCGGCCTCCTCCGGGGGGGGCTGGCTGCTGATCGCTCAAGGCCCAGTTTAGTTTAGTTTATTGTTCTAGAAATTACTACCTTTGAGCCAGAGGCTCTTTTACAAAGGTTCCACGTCAATTAGGTACAGTACAAAAGGTTACATAGATAACACAACAATTTGTGTTGTGTCAAGAGCAAGAAAACATATACAAATGCATATCAAATCACTTGTGCAAAAGGACATGAGATATCAATAATCACATTATTATTACAAGAAAGAGGTCATGCCAGATTAGGAGAAACAAATAGGGAAAAAGTCCAGAACAGAGAGGTTAAGTGAAAGGTGTGGGGAGCAGACAATAGCAGGAGAAAAGGTTTCCCAAACATGTCTTTGTCAGATAACGGAACAGGGTGGGTAGTGAGAAAATAGGAGGTTTAATCAGGGCAGTCACAGGAGCTGGAGGTGGCAAGGTGAGAGAAAAGCCTTGATTTGAAAATACCTAGAGAGGTGGAGGCAGTAATATGAGTGCTGAGGGCATTTAGCCAGCTGGGGGCACGATAGGCAAATGATCTTTGTCCCTGAGAAGTCCGGCATCGGGGGACTTGGAGAGGCTGGTGTTCTGATCTTCTGGTAAAACGGGTGCTAGCGCTCGGGCATAACAGGTCTTGGATACAGGGTGGAGTGAGGCCTAGAGTGGATTTTTTCGCCATCAGGCAGGTAAGGTACTTTATCCGGTTTTGAGAGTTGCAACCAACCTGAGTCAGCATAGAGTTCACATGTGTGGAATGCGTCGATGTGCACCAGTGAGCAGCCGACAGGTCTTATTTAGGGATGTTGTAATGCGACTAAGTGCTGTAGTAGTGGCAGATCCGATATAACTAAGCCATAGTCAACGACTGAGATGATGGAAGATTGATGGCAATCCTCAGTGCAGAATGGTTAGCTGTCGGTTCCATACAGAATCCCAATTGGCTGATTAATAGTTTTGCTGTACTATCAATGTGAGTTGCAAAGGTTAGCCTTGATCAAAGTTGATTCCAAGATATTTGAAAATTGGCACTTGTTCAAGGGTATTTCCCAGGTATGTATTAATGGTGAGTGGGACTTGGCTGCTTTCTTGTTTTGTGGGTTGAGAAGAGCATGGATTTAGTTTTTTTGTGATTTAGAACCAGCTTATGTTCAAGGAACCACATCTCAACTTTGGAAAAAGCATGCTGAAGGTTGAGACATAAGAGGTTCGGATCTTTGAGTGGCAAGAATCACGGCATCATTGGCATAGAGGATTAATTGTTCAGGGCAGGATTTGGGAAGGGAGTTTAGGAAAAGGCTGAAAAGGAGGGGGCCCAGGATGGATCCCTGGGGAACTCCTGAGCGAACCGGTTTTGAGTCTGAGAGAACTCCAGCTACTTTTACAGATTGAGAGCGCTGAGCAAGGTAATTTTTTACCCAGTCACCAGGACCCTGCGAGAGCCCTAGGGATAGAAGTTGTTTGATAAGTAGGCCATGGTGAACTGTATCAAATGCCTTGTTAGTCAATGTAGACTGCTCCAGTTAGGTTTTGTCCATGGCATTGTGGATTGCTCCTGAGAATTCAAGTAGGGCAGTCGATGTGCTGTGCCTTTCCTAAATCCATGCTGCTGAGTGCATAGGATGTTGTGCTTTTCCAGGTAGTCTGAAAGTTGGTCCGCCACCAAGCGCTCAAGGGCCTTGGAGAGAGGTAGTATTGATATCGGCGATAGTTACCAGGCAGTGACTTATCACCACTTTGTGCACCGAGTGACAACTGCAGCCTTCCATTTCTAGGAATTGGCTGTAGCAGAGGGAGAGATTGAAAATTTTGTGAGGGGAGCAGTACTTCTCCAGAGTGAGGGACAAGTTTAAGGTCAATAGTGTCGCTGCTTGCTTGGGACTTAGAAATGGCCTTCTTTACATATTTATAGACTTCATGTGCCTTTACTAGTTTGAAATGGAAGGGTGGTTTGGTTGGAGAGGCAGTAGTAGAAGTAGAAATTGAGGGGTCAGCATCAGTAAAGAAATCAGATGAGAGGACACCACTAAGGTCCGTGAAGGTATCATTTAGGGTGTTTGCAATGATCTCTGGGTCTAATGTAGTGGTTCCATCCACATTCATTATTGTAGGAGAGGATTTGGACTGCTGACCCATGATATTCTTTATGTTGTCCCAGAAGGATTTCCCTTCGCCCCAGGAGTTGGAGAGGGCATTCTTGAAGTAGGAGCTCTTCATCAAGTGGATCTGTTTAGTACAGTGGTTGCGAGCCTGTTTATACTTTTGAATGTCCGACAGAGTGCCAGTAGCTCTTGCAGTGGCCCAGAGGTGATCCCTACTTTTGAGTTGTGCCAATAGCTTTGCCGTGAGCCAGGGATTTGTGAGTGCTTTGATTTTGCGCTTTTTTACTGGTGCATAGGTGTCACAGGCACTGTTGAAAGTAGTAATAAAGTAATCAAGGGCTAGGTCAACATCTTGAGTTTTGTAAATCAAGGACCAGTCTATCTGCCTAAGACAGGTCTTGAGATGAGTAAGGTTGCCATAAGGTAGGACTCTGCTATAGATGGTTTTTGGAGGCGGCTTACGAAACTTATTTGCCCAGTGTCATCGGCCTCGGCTACATACGGGGCCCACATCGGAGATCCCTTTGGGGGGGGTGCGGCTTCAGCTTTTTACACCAGTTCTGGTGTCTGTGAGCGAGGCTGATCCTCCGGTGCCGCATAGTTCCTTCCCAACACCACTCTCGGTGTCGGTACAGGCCGGGTGACTAGGGTCGCCTCTCCCGGGGTTTCTGTGGTTTCCTCCTCAGATTCCGAGGACGACCAGGAGGACCCTGACTGGCGACCAAGTTCTTCGGAGCAGTCGCCCCCCGGATTGCGCTCAAGATCCTCATCAGTGGGATCTGGTCTTGAGGTTGACGCCGCCCTTTCCTCTGCTGGTGCCATGGAGGCCTCCGGTACAGTCCTTGGCACCATCTCCGGCAACGATGCCACTTGCGGTGGTGTGACAGTGCTGCGGGTGGTACCGAGGTCGATGACAGTGCTGCACCTGTCAACGGCATCACAGTTGGTGTTGGTGCAATGGTCAGTGGTGTCCCCAATGTCTGTGCCGCTTCTGATGTTGACACCGCAGTCGATGTCGGTATCCACACTGGTGCCGCTTCTGGGGGTGATGCCGAGGTCAGTGCCGTGACTTACTCTGGGGCCATTTTCGGCGCCTCTTTCAGGGATGGTGTGGCTGTTCCATGGAGGAGGCCGTTGTCGGTGCCAAGTTGTTTGGGGGGGACTCGGAGGCCGACCCTGATGCTGGCTTCTCTGTCCCTTCCTCCTTAAGATTGGTCGCCATTGTAAGACCTCGCTCGAGAGGCAGGTCTCTGTCCTCTCTGGGGGGGTTGGTTGGGTACCCGGTCTGCACCTTACTGTGCTTGGGTGGCTTCGGTCACCTCGGGACAAAGTAGGAGTGCTAGGCCCAGCACCCCTTCCTCCTCCAGGGGGCGGAGTCCTGCATCAGGTGGGGACAGGGGCCATCCTGCTGGACTTGCTGAGCTCCGGTCTCCCCACCAGAGGTCTTTTCCCCATGGATTTCTCCTGCTGGCTTAGGGACAGTTGAGCAGCAGGTAGGGTTGGTTGTGCCCACGGCTCTACAAGGGAGGGCTCGGTCACTCAGAACCATACTGCCCAACCTTTGCCTACTGTGCAATCTCCCCATTCTCTCAGGTCTTACTGTTCCCTTTGGGCCCCTTACCTGGAACAGTATAGGGCCATGGCGAGGGCTTTCCCCACATTTTACAGGGCGATGGACGACACAGTCTTTCCATCTCCTCCTACAGCACCATTGTTCCCTATGTGGAGCCCCATCACATCGTCAACTTCCTCCTCTGAGGAAGAGGACTCTTCATCATACTGGTCATCTGATGCTGACTTTATGGAGTATCAGTGGATCTTACTTCAAGTGGGAGCTCTTGCAGCAGGCTATTACATTCAGGACTATGCCGCAGGCACTAGGACCTTTCGGTGAAAACTTCTGCCAGCAATACCAGCAGGGACCACCCCCGATGCTGGCCCGGCCCCGACGTCGGTCAGGGTACAAGAGGGGGCGGACCCAGCTCCATCCCAGTTCTTTCCCGCGGCGTACCCGCATGTGAAGCCGAGTACCTTTGCTTCTGTCTGCGATCCAGCGAAATGAAGAACTTCTAGCAAGATTCCTATTTTTCGACGTTTTTTACCATTTACCGACACCGACATCAGTTCACTGCCATTGTCTCATCGTTTTTTCCCGCTTGAAGCGCTGTTTGCTGTTTTTTTCCTCGCTCCTGCCACTTCCAGTACCGATGTCAGCCCTCTTCCTACCGGGTTCGATGTCTTCCCGGGCTTCGGCGTCACCTGAACACTTAAACAAGTACGACTGCGGGCGGCAGATCCCTGCCAAGGATGGACATCGGCGGTGCGTCTTCTGCCTGGGTCCCGACTACGACACCGCCAACTGTGCAGACTGCCAGGCCTTCACCAGTCGGACCCGCATCCGCCACCTGAAGGCCCTTAAGGCCTACCTGTTAGAGCAGAAGATGGATCTGCACTCCTTGGAGGGGAAGAGGAAGGAGAAGAAGCGCCACAGCAAGGACCGTAGTCGGTCCCGTCACTGGTCCCGGTCTTAGTCCAGATCGTATTCGCGGCCTTCTCCTAAAAAGGCCCATCCTTCAGGGTCTGAAGAACCGTCGAAGACTCCACAGGCTAAGGCCGGCCCGTTGGGGGCCAAGCCAAAGGTGACTTCGCTAAGGGTCATCGCCAAGTTCTTAGAGGTACCTGCTTCGGCCCCACCTGCTAAGGTACCGACGCCGCCTGCTAAAGGCGCACCTCTGGAGACTAAGGACTCTGGCCCCTGTCGTCGGTCCCCACACCGGCCGGTCGGCGGGGCGGCGCGAGCAAGGGTCGGTCGTGGAGATACCGACGCCCCTGTCGCCCAAGTCCTCCTCTCCCCGGGCCTCAGGAGAGCTCTCCTTCGACGTCCCGATGTTCCAGAGACTTCATTTCCGAAATGAGGCTGAAATTTTCTCCAGGACAGCTCAAGGAGCTTTTTCCTTGGTTGGTGCAGGTCCATGCTGTCCTCCCCTGGCCGCCGCCCAGACACCGGTACCGGACCCTGCAGGAGAACCACAGCCGGTGGGTGAGACTTCCACGCGGAAGTCACCAGAGTGCCAGCCTTCACCCCCCTCCAGGGCTCGTTCCCACTCCAGGTCCGAGGACCACCGACGTCGCTCCAGGATTTCTAGTGACTGACGTCAGTCTAGGTCTCGTTCCAGGAGCCCTTCTCGCACTAGGTGGGAACACTCCCGTCAGTCTTCTGACCGACGTCGGTCATTGCTCCGTCGCCAGTCCAGGGACCGGAGTCGGTCTTTGGACCGATGTCGGTCCCCTAGTTACCGACGTCAGCGAAGGCATGGTTGCAGGATGGGGTCAGACTATTCCAAATCGGATAGTCGATCCTCCTCTTCATCGTCGACCTCTTCATCCTCTCTCAGCCTCAAGCGCTCCCTGGAAGAGAAGGACCAGCCTCGCTCGCCTCCGGATGATCCTGCTTTTATGGATGTCATGAGGCACATCCAGGCTTCCAACGAGTGGGACACGGAAGACCTGGATCCGGTTCGCCGGAGATTGGCCAAGTACCTGAGGCAAAAGGAGCCAAAGCCTCTGGTTATTTCTCCTTTGGTGGATACTTTCCAGGATCTTACTAGGACCACCTGGATGCATCCGGCCTCAATCCCGGCTGTTCCTAAGAAGTCGGATAGGCGGTATAAGGCTCCGAGGGCAGAACCCTTCCTGGCAGAACACCCTCAGGCCGACTCATCGGTGATCACGGCTGCCCATGATAAATCTCTGCAACGAAACACCTCAGCTCACAGCCTCCTGACCTGGAGTCCCGATACCTGGACCAGGTGGGCAAAAGAGTTTACGCGGCCTCCACCTGTTCCATCCGCTCCCTGAGTTTCGTAACGCATATGGTACAGTATCAGAATGTGCTATGGGAAAGGGGACTTGAGCTGACACAGGCTATGCCAGACTCTGACAAGAAGACAGAGCTCCTGGCCCTCTTGCAGTTGGGCTCAGATGTAGGCTCCCACGTTCTGAGAGCCTCGTATGGCACGGCAGCCAGGGCAGCCGCCTCTGGGGTATGCCTTCGGCGCCATGCCTGGTTGAGAGTCTCTGGCTTTCACCAGGATCTGCAGTCCGGTATCCGGGATTTGTCCTTCCAGGGTACTGTGTTGTTTGGGCAGGAGATGGAGGCTTTGATCTCCGGCCTCCAGGAGTTGGGCAAGTCGATCTGGTTGGTCTGCCAGATGTACTGTGGCGACCAGCAACGTCAGCACCGTAGACGGCCCTTTCACAAGCCCTCAGGCAACCAAGGTTCAGCCCGTGGCAACCAGCAAGGGCAGAGAGGTGGCTTCCGCAGGAGATCTGGAAACCAGCAGTCTGGTGGACCTCCCGCCCGTGGGCCCAAGTCCTCCCAGGCCTCTCTCCCAATTCCCAGCTCTGCCCAATGACTCCCTTCTGTCCCCCCCTCTTCTGACAGAAGTTCTAGGGGAGCCGGTTGGGGGCCGCTTCTCCCTTCATCTCGAAGGGTGGAAGTCTATTACCGCAGACCAGTGGGTCTTGGATATTGTATGGAGAGGACATACACTAGAGTTCACAGAGTTTCCTCCGCATGCTCCACCAAAGCTCTCCCGTTATCCTTCTTCTCACATCCCACTGATAGAAGGAGAAATACAGGCTCTACTTACTGCAGAAGAGAGCAATGAGAGGGTCACCTGGGCACAGCAGGGTCAGGGGTTCTACTCCCACTTTTTTCTGGTCCCAAAAAAGACTGGGGACCTTCGTCCCATTCTAGATCTCAGTCCTCTAAACCTCTTTATCGAATACAAAAGGTTCAGAATGGTGACCCTTCAAGGACTCCTCCTCTTGCTGCACCAAGGGGACTGGCTCTGTTCTCGCGACATGCAGGATGCATACATGCATATAGGAGTCTATCCTCCCCACAGGAAGTTTTTGAGGTTCCACTTCCAAGGAGAGCATTTTCAGTTTCGAGTGCTTCCGTTCAGCCTCTCTTCCGCTCCGCGAGTCTTCACAAAATGCCTAGCAGTGGTGGCTGTGGCTCTGAGGCGGATGGGACACTATGTGTTTCCCTACCTCGCCGATTGGCTTCTTACGGCCCCGTTAAGAGACAGCCTCTTACACACTCTCGGAGACAGTTATACTCTATTCGGAGAGCTGGGTATCACCCTGAACTTACAAAAGTCATCCCTGGAGCCCAGCCAAAAGCTCGCCTTCATAGGAGCGATCCTGGATTCTGTCCAGGGCATGGCTTTTCTCCCACAAGACGGGGGGTTCGCTTGCGAGAGTTGGCAGAACGGATCTCTATAACACCTCGAGTTCCGGCTCGGAACTTCCTCAGTTTACTGGGGCATATGGCGGAGGCCATTCCAGTCACTCCTTTGGCCCGCCTCCACATGAGAGTCCCACAGTGGATGCTCAGGGTGTAGTGGGACCAAAGCTACGACGACCTAGGCTCTGTGGTCAGGATGTCGGATTCAGTCAGAAGAATATTGCTTTGGTGGATGGACCCCAGCAACCTGGAGAAAGGGGTCAGCTTTTGTCCGGAGTCACCAGGTCAGACTCTGACAATGGACGCATCGGACCTGGGGTGGGGGGCATACCTGGGTGTACATTGAATGCAAGGGGTTTGGTCACCCGAGGAACAGTCCCTCCACATCAATGTGCTGGAAATGCGAGCGGTCCTCTATGCTCTTCAGGCTTTTCGAGAGGATCTGGTACCAGGCTCCCTTCTGATTCAGACAGACAACATGGCGGTCGTCTTTTACATCAACAAACAAGGAGGCACTCATTCGTATCCTCTATGCAGGGAGGCAATGAGAGTCTGGTACTGGGCACTGGAGCGGGGCATTCTACTGTCCGCAATGCACGTTCCAGGCGTCCTAAATGATCTGGCCGACAGCTTAAGCAGGTCGCGGGCCACAGCACACGAGTGGGAGCTGCTACAATCCGTAGCGGACCAGCTCTTCGACAGGTGGGGTCTTCCAGAGCTGGACCTCTTTGCATCACCACGCAATGCCAAACTGCCAACGTTTTGCTCGCGAGAGCACGCGCCTGGAGTTTTTTGGCCAGACACGTTATCCCTTTGTTGGGCAGGGAGGTTTCTTTATGCCTTTCGGCCCTTCCCTCTCATTCAGAGGGTACTGCTCAAGTTGCAGGCAGAAGGGGCCCGGATGATCCTAGTGGCCCCCAAATGGCCTTGACAGATTTGGTTCCCACTTCTGCAGCGGTTATCCATGGAATCTCCAGTTCCGCTGCCCATTTGCTCGCAGTTGCTGTCCCAGGACCGGGGTCTCTGGTCCATCCGGATCTCCGATCCCTGCATCTAGATGCTTGGCTCCTTCAGACGTAGCTCAAAACAGATACGGGGTTTCCCCGGACGTGGCGGCGGTTTTAGCATCAGCAAGAAAGCCCTCTACTTGCTCCACCTATGCTATGAAGTGGAAGCGTTTCTGTCTTTGGGCGTTGCCGCAGCATTTGGATCCCGTCACCTTCCCTGTGAACTTAACTTTACAGTACCTCCTCTCCTTGTACGAGAAAGGCCTGAGTTACTCCTCTATCAAGGTGCACATGTGGGCAATCTCCATACCATGCTCTCATGGGAGAGAGAGCATTAGCACAATTGAGTGGCCCGCACCTTCTTAGAAATTCTGCACATGAGACCTCCCATCGGGACCCTGTCCCACTCTGGGACCTCCTTTTTGTGTTGGAGAAACTCACCCTCCCTCCATTTGAGCCAGCAGCGGATTGTGAGCTACGTTACCTTTCTTGGAAAGTTTGCTTTTTGGTTGCTGTTACTTCAGCTCCAAGGGTTTCCGAGCTTCAGGCTCTGATGTGTAAAGAGCCCTATTTGGTTTTCCACAGGGAAACGGTTTCCCTCAGAACAAATCCTAAGTTTCTTCCAAAGGTGGTCTCAGAATTGACCCTCAACCAGTCAGTTGATCTTCCAGTTTATTTTCCTTCCCCTTCCAATAGAAGGGAGGCTCTCCTCCACACATTGGATGTCCACAGGACTCTGAGGTATTACCTCAAGAGGATGCTTCAGCACCGTAAATCGGAGCAGCTATTTGTGGCTTCTGCACCACATTGCCTGGGTCAACCGGTGTCCAAGCAAACTATCTCTAAATGGATAGTTCGCTGCGTCTCGTTTTGCTACGAGCATCACAATAAATCCCTGCCTGGCCCGGTTAGGGGTCACTCCACCAGAGGAGTGTCAGCTTCTTTCGCCGCTCTGCGAGATGTCGCTATACAGGACATTTGTGCGGCCGTGACATGGAACTCGGTGCATACTTTTATCAAGCATTACAGCTTGGATATCGTCTCCAGACGCCGTGCTGGCTTCGGCCTAGCAGTTTTACAAGGGATTTTGTCCTAAGGCCTCTGGAGTCAGTATATTCCTCCTCCCTGGGTCGGCTACCTCCTTGCTGTGGGACTGCTTGGGACTCAGTCCTGAATGTAATAGCCTGCTGCAAGAGCTCCCACTCAAAGTAAGATAGTACAGTTATGTAAGAACTTACCGTAACAGTAGATCTTCGAGAGGATCTCGTGCAGCAGGCGCTACTTCCCTCCCGCCTTTCCCCTCCAGGTATGCAGATCCATTTCTTTCTTCTCTAACTTTCTTCATGGTAGGCTTAGCCTCCTTCTCTTGTCAGGCCTTCTGCTGGGTTCTGGCGGGAGAACTGAGGTGGAGCTGGGTCCTCCCCGACCGACGGCCGGGCGGGCCAGCGTCAAGTGTCCCCGGTGGTATTGCTGGCAGAAGTTTTCACCGAAAGGTCCTAGTGCCTGCAGCATAGTCCTGAATGTAATAGCCTGCTGCAAGAGCTCCTCTCGAAGATCTACTGTTACGGTAAGTTCTTACGTAACTGTACTTTCCTGACGACTATTCTGGAGGAGCTCAATCTAACCCCTGTCCAACAATGCAGTACCACGCATGAGACTATGGTGTTCCTTGGAAAGTACAACCAGGAATCCTTAGTGATCCCTCTGCCCTTTGCGGAGGAGTCATACAGCACCTGGTAGTCTCCCACTTTCCCAGCCCCTGGGCATTGTCAGCACCGGTATTGCGCTCCCACAGGGTCTCCAAGGTCATTGCCCCACCCCTCTTTGGGTCTGCAGTGGCTGGACACCCCTTCTGGGCGTTTGCACCTAACAAGAGACCGTCCTCCAGACGCGGACTCTGTGGAGTTCGACCACTGGGGCAGGCGGGTTTTTGCCTCAGAGCGTCTGTTGCAGCACATCAGGTGCATATGGTGACCTATGAAAAGTGCCTGTGGGCCACGATGGGAGAGTTCCTAGTAGTCTTGCCTGATGGCGATGTAACCAGGTGAGCCATTGCCATCACCACGAGGGGTCTGGAGCTAGCAAGACACCAGGCGCGGGCATTGTACGATGCCAGCATGGTAGCCTCCAGACTGGTGGGATCTGCGGTCTACATTAGGCAGATGGCATGGCTTCATCTCTCCCGGTTGTCACCCTTGGCCCGGCATAGAGTGACTTCCTCACTTTTCCGGGGGGCCCTTTTTTTACCCATAGAGCCAGGCAGCCTCCCTCTCTTGCTAGTCAGGAGACCCGTCCTCGCTCTCAGCAGTAGCAGATCCAGCCAGACCCGTAGTTGGCCATCTCCCCTCGTGTCTCACCTACAAGGGGCTGAAGGCAGTCCAGCCTTCAGGGAGGTATGAGTCTACTTTTTGGGCTTGGTACTCGCCCACTGGTGAAGATTGATATACGTAGGGTATGAAAATTACATACCTACCGTAATCTTGATCTTCCTGTATATCTTCACCATTCATCACTGCTTCCTGCCCACCATCCCCTCTTGGGCCTCAGCTTCTGGGCAGTGCCTCCTTTAGCTTGCCTTCAGCCACGTTGTGGGCACAGTCTCGCTGGTACCTCCGGGCTCCCTACCACTTCTCTGAAGCAACAGGGGCCCATTTTGGGGGGGGGAGTACAGGCTGTGGCCTTTTTTCCTTTGCTCCCCTGACCCTCAGATCTCTCCTTGAGTCCTGTTTCAGGTCCCTCTCTTGGAGTCCAGCCTTCTGACCCCCTAATGGAACTAGGGCCCAGGGGCCCATCTTCCTTTCTATAACTCCCATATAAGGGACTCTTCCAAGGTCCCTCATTATAGTTTTAGTCCCTTTGGACTTTAGAAGAAGAAGAAGTATCAGCATTTATATAGTGCTTTTCATACACAGTGTATCCCAAAGCACGTTACAGGCAATGCTAGACTGGTAATGAAGTGACTGAATGTGTAGTGGTGGCCATATCGTACATCATCACCCACACACAGCCTGGATAATTGCATGAACCGGTTTATGAAAAGGAGAATGTTGGCCAGGACACCAGGAATGTCCCCTGCTCTTTGCGAAGAGTGTCCTGGGTTCTTTTACTTCCACCTGGACACCCACCAGGACAACACCAGGATGGGTAGAAGGGACCTCGGTTTAACGTCTCATCCGAAGGACGGCACACCCCAGCAGTACAGCACCCCCCAATACTGCACTCGGATGCCAGCGATTTTTAGGTGCAAGTCCAATCCCAGTGTGGGACGAGAACCCACGACCTTCTGGTCCAGAGGCGGATGTGCTACAAACTGAGCCACCTAAACTATTAAAACCTTTCTGAGGTTTTTCCTGATTATCACCTCCCCGGTGGTGCTTTGTTTAAGGGATTCTACCCTTTTTTTCACCCTAGGTCTCCTTTGGGTGCCAAGATGATCTCCGGCTTAGGAAGGGCAGTCCCTCTCTCTCTGCCTTCAGTCTCTAAGAGGTAAGGAAGAAGGTGCGTTAAAACCTGTTGTTCTCCCTAGTGGACCAAGGAGGCTAACTTGGTCTGTCTGCCCAATTTCCTTTAACCCCTCTTTGTGGGTGAGGGTGTAAATTCTCTCTCCTTTTGGGATTCCCCACGTATCTGGGTTTATGCGTTCAGGCTCTCAAAAAAACAAAAAAGGAGGATTCTTTTGTTTCGCAAGGGGGGGGTGAAACTGGTCGACTTAGATCACGCTGGTCCACAGGGGTTCTAGAATGTGGGAGTATGGTTCATCCTTGAGTCACATTTTTGGGTATTAGCTGGAGGTGCTAGGGCCCTGCAGGAGCCAGAACTTTATAGGAGGGCTGGCACCGCTCGCAGTGCCAGGCTTACCTCGACAGCAGCCCTCAGTCGCCTCAGTTCTTTTTTTTCCTGCCATCGAGTGCGCATCAGTGAAATCACTCGCATGCCGGGAGTCAGAACTTCACATCTGTATAAAAGTAGAATTCAGTTCTTCTCTGTTTTAGTGTATAAAGCTAGATTTTGTTATTTTTGTGTCAATTTACTGATTTTAAAAACGTATTTGGCAGTTTTTCTCTCAGCCCTACCAAGTCTGCGGTCAACAGCCTTGGAAGTTCATGGTAGGGTCCTTTCAGGCAGGCTTCTCTGGCAGCGGGACAGTGTCTGGTTCACATTCCCCATTTGGGAAGAGTTCTGACCATGGGTGGTCTTATGCTCAGTAGGAAAAGACAGCCCTACTGAAAGTACAAAAGGGTGGGCCCATTCCCAATTCTAGTTGGGTTCTTGGTGCCGCTCGGCCTCGAGTTCTTCCCCTTTCCTTTGGAAGGGGAAGAAATGGTACTAGTCGAGGTCATACTCTGGGACATCTGCGATGAGACCATTGATCTCCCAGGGCCAAAGGCCCTCGGCAACTGTTGCCGGGGACCTCTGCTACTGGGTTGTCGAGGTCTCTGGCCCAGAGTCCCCCTCTGTCTTTTGTCATCGAGGTACAGGTCATGAAGCATAGGGAAAACAAGGAGCAGCTGTAGACTTCACCAAAAATATTTATGTACAGTAGCAGTAACATGCAAAATAAACAAACTTGTTCAGTATAACTATGTACAATGGAGAAAAAAACGTAGTTTTCCTTGAGTCTATCACTTTTTCTTTCTAATCATTCTTGCAGTTGCAGCTTAGCTCTTTTAAGTCCTTTCAACCCCCATCCTTAGCAAGCATCCTGTTTTCGTAAACATCAGACAGGAGCTGCTAACACAGTGTGCTTCTTGAGTCGAGGCCCCCTTTTGCACAGCTTTTGCAAAAGGCTTAAAACTTGAACTCTGGTAACCTCTGAGTTGTCCAGCAGCTCTTTGCAGTAATCTCAAACCACAATTACATACATTTCAACAGTAATGCTATATATTTTCTAAATAAAAGGATCCCAGTGTCCATTACAGATTTCCGTACAGTGATTTGTACATATTTTTATATTAGCAGATATAGATGTGCAAGGGATGAAAAAACAGACAAGGGAAAACTGAGAGACAGTGAAAGGCAAAGAAGTGCAAGCCTGTCGTGTTGATCAAGTCCGAAGTCTCTCAGGACAATTTGGTTGCACAACCGGACAGACAAATAGACAAGAAAGGACAGATCCTTGCATATGAACATACGAAATTTGCCAGCAGATAAAGGTCTAGAGGTCTATCAAGTCTGCTCGAATGTGCAGCTAGCACCCCTTATTCTGCTGCTGCCACTCCCTTCCACCCTTCCCCTTCACTAACCCTCCCCCTTGTCCTGTCCCATCCCCTTTTGAAGCAGTCCTCTGTTCTACTGGATACCACTTCTGCAGGTAACGCATTCCACCAAGCCACCACCCTCTCTGTAAAAAAGTCTCTCCTCATCTCCCTCCTGAACCTTCCTCCCTCCAGTCTCATGTCATGGCCCCTGGTGTCCCTCCCCTCCCTTACTTTGAACAGCCCCTCTGTACCTGTCTTGTTTAGTCCTTTCATGTACTTAAGGTTTCAGTCATGTCCCCTTGTCCCTTCTCTCCTCCAGTGAGTACATGTTCCACTCCCTCAGCCTCCTCTCTTATGATAAGTCCCCCAGCCCCTTGATCATCTTTGCCACCCTGCGCTGCACCCCGTCCAGTAACTTAATGTCCCTCTTCAGATACGGGCGCCAGTACTGCATGCACTACTCCAGGTGCGGTCTAACTAATGACCTATACAGTGGCAGAATCACCTCCTCCCTCCTCGAGGATGTATCCCTTGCAGTACAACCCAGCATTTTGTTGGCCTTTGCAGCTGCCTTCCTACATTGTGCTGAGTTGTTCATTGACCCTGTAATGAGCACCCCCAGATCCTTCTTCTCCTCTGTCTGGGCTAGCTGCACTCCCCCCCAGCTGGTAACTCCTCCTTGGGTTCTTCATCCCAAAATGCAGCACCTTGCACTTTTTGGCATTAAACCCCAGTTGCCAGGTGTCTGACCAGGTTTCAAGCTTTGCCAGATCATCCTGCAACCCCGCCATCCCCCTAGGTCATCCACCACCACCCCACCTTGGTATCATCAGCAAACAGACTGATCTTGCTCTTGATGTCCTATGATATGTCTGCAATGAATATCCCAAACAACACTGATCCCAACACCGAGCCCTGTGGAACACCACTCGTCACTACCCTTGGGTGTGAGAGCTCCCCACTCACCACCATCCTCTGTTGCCTTTCCTGAAGCCAGTTTCCTACCCATCTCACCAGCTTTGCACCTGCCCCTGTGCCTACTAACTTACTTCCCAGCCTTCCATGCAGCACCGAGTCAAATGCCTTACTGAAGTCCAGATACAGGACATCCACTGCATGGCCCCTGTCTAGTTGCCTAGTTACCCAGTCATAGAACTCCACCAGGTTGGTTTGGCAGGATCTGCCCCGTATGAAGCCATTGTGTCTGCTGTCCTGTAGTCCTTTGGCCTCTAGGAGGGCCACCAGTCTCTCCTTCAGGATAGTCTCCATTAGCTTACCCACAATGGATGCGAGGCTCACTGGTCTGTAGTTTCCTGGTTCATCCTTGGGGCCACTCTTGTGGAGGGGCACCACATGAGCCATCATCCAGTCCTGAAGTACACACCCCGAATGTAGTGAGGCATTAAATAGGTCTGCCAAAGGTCCTGCAAGGACCTCTACCAGCTCCTTCAGTACCCTGGGGTGGATGCCATCTGGGCCTGGCGCCTTGTCCACCCTCAGTGCCTTCAAACCCTCCCGAACTCTGCCCTCCATGATTTCCCCATCTGTCACCCCTTCCCCCCGTTTCTGCCATTTCTCCCCCCTTGGGTGCCAACCCCCTCTTCTCTTTAGTAAATACTGAGCAGAAGTACTCATTTAGTGCTTCTGACTTTTCGCACCCTGCTTCCACCCAATCCTACCTCTTCCTAATCTCACTATGTGGTCCTTACAGCCTGTTTTCTCCCTGATGTACCTAAAGAAGTCCTTCTCCCCCTTCTTAATGCCTTGTGCCAGCCTGAGTTTCATAGATGCTTTGGCTCCCCTTACTGCCCTTGTCACCTCCTTCGATTCTGTCAAGTACTCCTCCCTGTCCTCTCCCCTCCCTGTTTTCTTGTACTTCCTAAAGGCAGCTCTTTTCCTCCTTACCTTTTCCATAACCTCCTTGTTCAACCAGCTCAGTTTCTTAGCCCTAGCCTTCTTGCTCTGGGCCTTGCAGCCCGTTTTGGTTGCCTCCACTATCCCCAGCTTTATGAGCTCCTATCTCTGGTTAGCGTCCATACTAGGTTGAATTCTGGCCAGGTGCCCTTTTACCACTTCCCCCATCCTCCCAAAGTCGGCCCTCCTGTAGTCCAGCACTTTTGTGCCAGATTCCACTCTTTCCTTGCCCATATCCAATGTGAGCCATACTGAGTGGTGGTCACTCCTGACAGCGTTCCTCCACTGTAAGTTCTCTCACAAAGTCCCCATTTGCCAGCACAAGGTCAAGGGTATTCCCTAACCTGGTTGGTTCACTGACCATTTGCAGCAGGAAACTGTCCTGGAAGGCATCCAGCAGTACCTGCTCCCTTCTCTTCCTGGTTGTTGGGGTACTCCAGTCCACTCCTGGCATGTTGAAGTCCCTCACAATCACCACACTACCCTTCTGGCAGGTCCTCCTGATCTGTCCCGCTAGTTCCCTGTCTAACTCCTCCGTCTGAGATGGTGGTCTGTACACCAATCTCATTCTAAGAATCCTATTCTTGGAATCCTGGATTTGCATCCAAAGTGACTTCGTACTACCCTCTTCCCCTTCCTCACTTACACACTTCAGTCCTTCCTTCACATATAGTGCCACACCCCCTCCTTTCCCAATCACCCTGTCCCTACGAAATAACCTGTACCCTGGTACAGACGGGTCCCAGTCATTGTATTGGGTGGTCATGTTTCTGTGATGGCTGCAATGTCCACCTCTCCCTCTGCCATGAGCACCTGTAACTCTGCAGTTTTCCTTCCAAGGCTCCTAGCATTAAGGGTAACCACCTTCCATCCTTTCCTTCCCCTCCCATCCTGCCCTCCTTTACTAGCATCACCAATAGTACTTGCCATTTGTCCTTTTTCACTGTTATGAGGGGTAAGCTCATATGGTTTTCCAACCTGTGGTCTCTGCGTATCTCTTGCCCAATTGCCACCCCCCTGCTCCTAGTTTAAATTCCCAACTTCCTCAATGTACTCCTCCATCCTCTGTTTCAACACTTTCTTTCCCTCCTCACTCAAGTGTAGTCTGTCCTTGGCATAGAGACTACTGTCCTCCCAGGTCCCTCCCCACCCATCCAACAGCCCATACCCTTTAGCACAACACCAGGTTCTTAGCCATCCGTTAAATTCCTTTGTTCTCAGCTTTCTTATTGTGCTTGCCTTGGGCACTGGAAGTATCTCTGAAAAAGTTACTGATCTTCCTGCCCCCTCACATAATTGTGCTAGTTCCTCAAACCTCCTCTGGACTATAACTACTGTCTTGTCAGCCAGGTGATTCATCCCAAGATGTATAATTAAATGAGGCTTGTCCCTACCCATTCTAGCATATTTCAGAACAGATTGTCCCACTCTTTCCGCTGTCATTCCTGGCATGGCCTCCACCCAAATGCGACTATGTCTCTCCCATTGCTACCCCCACCTGACTCCTCTTAGTATTGAGTCCCCCAGCACTAAGATTCCACCACTCTTACTCCCTGCTTGCTTCCATTCATCTCCCTCTCTCATTTCCGGCTCCTCTTCTTCCTCCTGCACATTATCTCCCCCTTTTGCCCCTGTTGCAATTCTCCCAGCAGAACTTCCCCCCGCTCCGGTTTGGTCCAGGCATTTATCAATTACTCCTCTAATTTCATCATTTCCCTCCTCCACCTTCTTCCCCTCTAGCAGTGCAAAACTATTTTCTGAAGACCGTTCACAAATGCCCACTCCCTCTCTCTTCATAGTAACCTGTTCTCTCCTTTCCACTCCATGACTTTTGCCACTTCTTCACCTCACCTCACAAGTCCCTATCTCCTCTTTCCATTTGTCTTTTGTCTCCTGACCTGGTTTCCCCGGCAATCGTTCTTCCTGGCCTGGGCCCCTTCATCTCTCCTTCCCTTCTTCTGACCCTCTCCTCACTCTGTTGGCTTAAATCTCCCTCCCTCATCTCCCCTTCTTCCTCCCTCCAGTATTGGACTAAACCCACCCCCAGTCTGCCTTGCCTGTCTTAGTTCCTCCTGCAGACCCTCAATCTCCTAAGTTTCTCTATGTGGTTGCACACTAAACATCCTCCCACACTCCAGGCAATTTTCAGAAAGATTGGTGAACCGCAGTTGTTGCAGCCTACCACCCTACCCATTGCTGTCATTGCCCATCAGCAACTCCCCACCCTTCCAGATGCAGGATACCAAACACTCCCCCAAGACTCCCCTCTCCCCCCTCTATCAGTGCAAAATATTCTTTAAACACTTTCTCTAACAACTAGGACAGGGTCCTGTTTCACCCTGTCACATCTTTAAGTGGGAACCTCAGTGGGCAATTCCACCCTTGGACAACTCTTTGGAGCAACGGGTACACCATCAGGCTTGTGTGTCTGCCAGCAGATCTGGTCCCTGGCCCTTCAGGGCCAGTGGGGTTGGAGCTACAGGTGAAGCCCTCAAGCCAGGTAGAGTGTTTGGCTTTGGCACTAACTTTCGGCCCTTGCTGGTGATTGTGCCACTGACTCCTGTCCCACTGGCTGTGCCCCCACCTTGTGTCAATTGGTGGGACCAGATAGGTACCTTTGCCAGTCACTTCAGTGCTAGCTGGGTCGTTCGCACTGGTTCATTGTCATGTCAGTGCCGAGTTGGCATTGTGCCAGTGCCAGGTCGGCCTCTGATCTCCTGGCGTCAGATTCAGCCCTATATATGCCTTCAGAGCCTGGTCTGGCACCGATTAGCATTGTGTTGCACCAGTTAAGTCTCAACTGAAGGAGAGATTGGTGGAACATCTGGTTGTCAATGGACTACAGGACCCAAGGCAGCATGGTTTCACCAGGGGGAGGTCATGTCAGACCAACCTCGTTGAATTTTTTGACTGGGTGACTAGGGAGGTGGATCAGGGGAGAGCAGTGGACATGGCCTATCTGACTTCAGCAAGGCCTTTGACACTGTGCCACATAGAAGACTATTACACAAACTAGGGAATATGGGTGTGGGCAGGACAGTAGTGTGGTGGGTAGGTAACTGGCTGGGTGGCAGGACACAGGAGGGTGGTGGTAAATGGCTGTCACTCCACAGAGGGAAGAGTGACCAGTGGGGTACCACAGGGATCAGTGCTGGGACTGGTTCTATTCAACATCTTCATCAGTGACATTGCACAGGACCTAGAAGGCAGAATTTCACTGTTCACTGATGGCACAAAGCTCTGTAACAGAGTAGACAAACCAGAGGGTGTAGACAGAATGAGAAGGGATCTGCAGAAACTTGAAGAATGGTCAGGGGTTTGGCAGTTGAAATTCAATGCAAAGAAGTGCAAGATAATGCATATGGGGCACAAAAACCCTGGCACAATATATCAGTTGGGGGGTGAGGATATAGCATGCACCAAGCAGGAAAGGGATCTTGGGGTTATCATCTCTGATGACCTCAAGGTGGGAAACAGTGTGACAAGGCAGCAGTAAAGCAAATAGGATGCTGGGATGTATAGGCAGGGCATCACCAGCAGGAAAAGGGAGGTCATAATTCCGCTATACAAGACACTAGTGAGGCCCCACCTGGAGTACAGTGTACAGTTCTGGAGACCATACCACGTAAGGACATAGACAGGGTAGAGAAGGTTCAGAGGAGGAACAAAGATGGTGCATGGATTGCATCACAAGTCCTATGAAGACAGGTTGAAGGAACTGAACATGTACTCCTGGAGGAGAGGAGGAGAGAGGGGATATGATAGAGACATACAAGTATCTCACAGGGAGGAACAGGGTGCAGGAATACACTATTTTTAAGCGAAAAGATGTTCCAGGACTAGAGGGCATGGGATGAAGTTGGAGGGAGGATTTCAGAGGAAACATGAGGAAGAATTCTTCACAGAATGGGTGGTGGACAAGTGGAACACCCTGCCAGAGGAAGTGGTGGGGGCTGAAACAATCACGGGATTTAAGAATGCATGGGATAGACATAAAGGAATTCTGGAGGTCAGGGGTAAGGGGCAACAGACTTCTAGGAAAACATAAACTGAACTTACAAGCTCAAATGGGCAGACTGGGTGGGCCATAGGCCCTTATCTGCGGACACTGTCTATGTATCTATGTATCAAGGGTCCTAGGCACTAGATGATCTTCATCAGGCATCTCTTTCATCAGGTCACACTTATCGAACATAAGACATCAAGCTTTAGGACCACACAGAAACGTTTTCCTGGCAGTCCCACTAGGGGCTGTCACAATAACATCTGACATAGATGACCCTGTATAAGCATGGGTAGCCCCTACCCTCAGTTCTTTTCCCACCGTTGATCCAGGACCTGCAGAATCTCTACTCTTACAGCTTACACTTTCTTAACAGATTCACTTGACGACTTAGGAATCCTAGCAGCAAAATAGCAGCTTTCCCACACATCCCTTCGGGACTGCTCCACCAGCTCAGTATTTCTGAGCTGTTCTCACCACCATCGGATTTGTCTCCATGGGACTGTGGCCTTCTTCTAGGATTTTCTCCAAAAGATGACTCCTCGGCCTCCTGGCCTTTCTCCCCACCTCGGGCCCCCTCCCCAATGCAGGGTCCTCAGGCAAGGGACTCTGGGGCAACTCTCCAGGGTCCTGCTACAGTTGGGCGTCTCTGGAGTCCTGCCAGTCTACAACGGCTGACCCAAGCTCTCGGTGGTGGCACCCCATGCCTACTCCGCCAACTTGACCTAGTGGATGGTGACGCCGATGCCTCTTCTGTCCTGCCCGCCCACCCCCCACCCCGCCATAGCAGCAGAGGTTTGGTGAGCTTCCACTCTGGCCAATCATGATTTGCTTTGGCCCGCAGTGGTGCCCCATGCCTCTCCCATCGATGTCCATTTCCCTCACCTTACAAGTGTTGGAGGGCTCCTGTCCTAGGCTCGTTCGGGCCTGGCATGGTCCTGACATGGGGGTTCTAGTGCCTCCCCCATTGTCATTCTGCTCTTTCAATCATATGGCAATGGCTGGTCTGCCCTGTCCTGACAGCGATGCCCACATTGCCTCCCAACAGGTTTTTCTTGGGTCCGTCACTGGTAAAACAGACGGTGATGCCTTGGAGTCTCTAGCCTTGGTCCCTCCTGTTTGGACCAGGCATTGTGCACATAGTGTCCCATCACTGTTCCTATGGCCTTTTGGCTCTCGTCGTTTGGAGGGCCTATCCAGGGAGCGCTTAGGACCTCCATTTCACTCTCTGTTCCCCAGGAACACCATGATGCGAATGACAGGGGGGGCACTGCCTTTTGGCTGCCCACATATCCAACTTAGCCGGTGTGGTGCTTTGCCAGGGCTCCAGCCAGTTGTTTCCCGGGCTGCCTCTATGCTATACTGGCTCTTCCTCCTCCCTCTTGTCACATAGGGACCTCCTGTGCTTTCTCTGGGTCTGCGGCTTCCTGTGCCGTGCCCCTATCCAGGTGTTTGATGGCCATGCTAGCGGTCTCTGCGAGAGGTGTCAGGGCTTTTCAGGCTCGCCTCACCCTCTTCCACTTCAGAGCTCTTCACTCTGCTCTCTCTCACTAGTGAGGATGCGGTCTGGTCACCTAGTCTTGCTCGCGTTATGGGAACCCCTTCTTTTTCCTGCCTGCCGCACAGACAGTATAGCAGGCCTGACTTTTCAAAGGGGCTACAGATGGTTGTTTTCCAGGCTACCCCTCCAGTGTCATGGCTGTCCACACCTCTCCTTTTCTACAGAGGGCTCTCCTGCCTCCCCGGGACTGGAACTTCCTGCTCCATGCCCCCTCCCAGGTCGTTGGAGATCATGACAACAAAGACATCAGGGTTATCAGGGCTTTTAAAGCTTGCCCTCAACTTCTTTATCTTTGGGGCTCCTCAGTATTTTCTCAACTGCTGGTGAGGAAAAAACCCTCCCCCCGGCCCAGGCAGCCTTTGGGGGGTAGGCTGTGATCTTCTCCACACTGCCTAGCTGCTCCTGATAGGGCAGGTTGCCTTTCCCCTCCAGGCAGTGTGTGCCGCCCCTCTCAGGTTTGCTCATCCCTGCTAGGGGCACCATGGGGACACTGGCTATACCAGGTCCCATCTGCACCCTTTGGCACCCTGCTTTATTCTCGATTTGCTGGGGCTGGGCCACTTGGTGCATGGTCTGCCTCCTAGGCCTTCCTCTCCCGCTCCACCTTCTTCACTCTGGTAGAGGGGCTACTGACCACTGAGGGGTGGTGGCAGTTCAGACCACCCCTACCTTGTCCCTCATGGGACCCTTGGCAGTTCTCTGTTTCCAGGGCCCATAGCACCTCTGGAAAGAGGACCACATCACCAGTTCCTTGGGTATATAGACATACAGGAGGGTATTCTCCCCCACATCCGCAGGGGGCAGTCTTGAGGGTCACACTCCAGTCCCGAGCTCTGACCCCACTGTTCGGGGTTCCGCATGGCTATAATGCACAGTTTTGTTTCATTTTGTTTATTTCAAGGTTAAGATCATTGAGTATAAACTCATTTACAATGGTGACTTTCCATACATACTTTACACAAACATTCAATAAATATAAATAAAACAGCACAATAATACAATTAGTTAAAACAATTACACAACTTTTCCAAGGACCACAAAAACCTTTTCAGTGTAAGAACTGAGGCAGGTTGCCTGGTTTGGATCCTAAATTCTTGAGGAAGACTGTTCCAGAGAACTGGAACATAGTAACTGAAAAAAGATTGGGAATGTTTTGTTTTATAAAAAGGAACAAGCAATCTTACTTCGAGAGGGCTCTTGCAGTAGGTGATTACATATAGGACTGACACCGGCAGGAGGCAGGACCTCACGGAAAGATTTCTAGCTAGCAGTCCCTGGCGAGGGACCACCCCCATGTCAGGTGACCGGCGTCAGGAGACATCGGTATAAAGGGGCGGTCCCGGACGCCCACCTTCCAGTTCTTTCCCGCCGTTAGCTCGTGCAGCACCTCGTGGAAAAGTTTGTGCTTTGTCAGCCCTTCCTTCAATGGTTTTTACCCAAAAACTTTATTTTTTCGTCTAGCGGTATTAACGTCGGTGTATGTTGTCCCCTACACCCTCCGAGCACAAGAATAAGTGCGATTCGTGCGGCGCCCAACTACCGCACAAGGACAGTCACTCCCTGTGCCTGTTCTGCCTAGGCCCCGATCATCCGGTCGAGAAGTGCCAGCATTGCCTCAGCTTTAACGCAGCTACTCGAAAAAGGTGGCAGCAATCCCTGGAAGCCCATATTCTAAAGAAGAAAATGAGCTCTATGGAGAAGAAGCTTAAAAAAACTGAGTCAGGCGTCCATTTCCCCTGAAGGCCATCGAAAGAAGAAGGACAAGGAAAGGCACCGGGACAAAGGCTCCTCCACCGCGTCTCCCTCGAGAGTCGCTGGGACGCAGGTAACAGTAAGCCGGGCATCGGCTCCTCTGACGTCTGCCCAGAGAGGGCTGGTAAGACGTCCAACCCTCTGGGGTGACGCGCGGCTCCTTCCCCACCGGACCAGGCCGACCCCTCCTCTCGACCTGTCTCCGGTGACGGCTCTCGTAAGTCGAGACATCGGCTCCTCTGGTGCCGCCCGAGGCTTTCACCTCGTCTCCCGTCGGCTCGTCCGACGTCCGGCCGGCGAAGGAACCGACGACGGACCCCCCAACGTCCGTCGTTCCTGGTCCACCGCAGCCTTCGCTGCCGTCTGGGGACCCAGAGTCACCCCAATCTGAACCCGGGGACTTTTCCCCTCCATCCTCGGGCGAAGCTGGGGATCTTTTGCCTCCATCAGTCTTTCCTCCATCTGGAGCGCCGGACCTGACGTCAGCTCCCTGGATGCTGGCTTCGACGCCGGCCCTTCCGATGTCAGTACCTCCAGCGTCAGGGCCTCGCCGCCAGCCCTGACGTTAGTCTTACCGACTCAGGGAGATCTTCTGCTCCCATCGGGCCCTCCGGGCTCTCCATTACGGACCCGCCCTCGAGGTTCCCGGCCGGGCCGTCTGCTCAGGCAGCCCCCCCAGCTTCCGGGTACCCTCCGTCTTATTCGACGCCGGTGTACCCGGGAACGCCGGGTTTCCCAACGCCTCAATACCCGATGCCGGGTTACCCACAGCCGGGTTTTGGATACGCTCCATATGGGTATAACCCATATTCTTATCCCCGGCCTCCTCCTCCTCCACCGCCCTCACGGCCGCCGGTGGACCTGCAGGAGACTCTGGCCTCCTGGTGGGCTGAGGCCAAGGCTCAGCTCACCGAAGAGGTCGAGAACCACCTTCCGGTGACGGTGCCGTCCCAGGTTCCCATACGCCCCAGGCGGCACACTCCCTCACCACCTCCGGACTCCAGGGTTCTTCCGTCTGGATCCAGAGAGGGGCAGGACATGCGTCCCCGGGGACTCCCCAAGGGGCCCGTTCCTCCCCCGGGTCGGGAAAGGGAGTCTTACTCTTCTCCATCCTCCTCTTCACTCTCGGACTCTTCCGACAGCTGCTCCGAGAGAGACGACGAGCCTCGCTGTCTGTCGAAGCCCCGGCCAAGGACTCCTCCGAGGTCTCCTCTGGAGGATCTTTCTTTTACGGAGTTGCTTAGAAAAATCCAGGAGGTTCATCAGTGGCACTCCTTTGGAACCAGATCCTCAGCGTCTGAAGCTCGCTGAACATCTGGATGTGCCCGTGAGAGCTCCTACATTAGTGCCACCCTGGATAAAGCCTCACGCCGACCTTCTTACCACGATATGGAAACAACCGTCGGCCTTAGACCCACTTCCTAGGAAGTGGAACAGGCTATATCAGGCTCCAGAGGGTGTTGATTTCCTGGATTCTCACCCTCGTGCCGACTCAGTCGTGATTAGCTCCGCTCACGGCCGGTCGGCGAACCCTAAACATCTTAGCTCGTCACCTCCTGATAAGGAATCTCGCCTTCTGGACCAGTATGGGAGAAAGATTTACGCTTCCTCCACACTGGGGATTAGGGCCCTGAACTATGTCGGCCACATGGGGGACTACCTGAAGGCCATCCTTTCTCAGGCGGAAGCCAAGCTGGACTTCTTGCCTGACTCCCAAGTCAAACAGGAGTTGGCTGATCTCGTCCGCTCTGCTCATTCGGCCAGTCGACACATGCTATGTGCGACATACGATGCAGTGGACATTGCTGGGCAGAGTTCAGCTTTCGCCGTAGGCCTACGGCGTCATGCTTGGCTCCACGTGTCAGGTCTGGTCCCAGAGGTGCAATCTGCTATCCAGGAAGCACCTTTCCGGGGGTCGGTGCTTTTTGGGGGTGATGTCAAAGACATCATTACCAATTTGCAAGAGAAGGGGACGGCTGTGAAGTCTGTTGACTCCATGTACCGTCCCCATCAGCAGCAGCAGCGCCGTCCCTTTCGCAGACGGAATCGGCCAAAGGCGAAACCCCAGGGAAGGCGGGCCACTAAACGTCGGGCCCCTGCGGCTGCTAAGCCCCCCCCGCCCAAAAAAGCAGCGGGTGCTTCAGCTGCGGTGCTGCCCCACACCACCTGACTCCTTTCCTCTCCCACTGCCTCCAGACTCCCCGGAGGAACCGGTAGGAGGGAGGCTTTCCCTCCACCTTCCGGGATGGGAGAGGATAACCACGGATTCTTGGGTGCTCCAGCTCATAGCAGAGGACACTCCATAGAGTTTCTTCAGAAACCACCCTGCCACCCCCCTCTAAAGTCGTCATATTCACAGGAACTTCTTCCTTTGGTCCAGGAGGAAATCTTGGCTCTTCTGCTGAAGCAAGCGATAGAGCCTGTCCCCCTTCATCTTCAGGGGATGGGTTACTATTCCCATTTCTTCCTGGTCCCAAAGAAGACGGGAGATCTCAGACTGATTTTAGATCTCAGTTCCCTGAATCTTTATGTAGAATACAAAAGATTCAGGATGCTCTCTTTACAGAGCCATCTGCCCCTCCTCCAGCCGGGTCAATGGCTTTGTGCTCTGGATGTGCAGGATGCTTATCTGCACATCCCCATTTACCCATCTCATCACAAATACCTTCATTTTGCATTCCAAGGGGACCACTACCAGTTCAAGGCGCTCCCGTTTGGTCTATCCTCGGCCCCCCGAGTATTTACCAAATGCCTGGCAGTGGTGGCAGCCCACCTGCGTACCAAGGGAGTACAGGTTTTCCCTTACTTGGACGACTGGTTTCTGGTGGCCTCGTCCAGGAAGGAACTCCTGCGATTGCTCTTCCTTACCCAGCAGGTCTTTGCCTGCCTGGGTATTACCATCAGCCATTCCAAGTCTCATCTGGACCCATCCCAGAGGCTACAGTTTATTGGGGCATTCCTCGATACGACCATGGGCAAGGCCTTCCTGCCTCCGGACAGGGCAGCCTCCCTTCAGACCCAGATAAGTCTGTTGTCTGACCGCAGGATGGTCTCGCCGAGGTCGATCCTTCACCTTCTCGGGCTCATGGCGGCTGCTATCCCGACGGTCCCTTGCGCTCGACTCCACATGAGGATCTCTCAGTGGACTCTACACTCCCAGTGGGATCAGCTAGTGGACAACCTAGATCACTCAGTTCTGATCTCCTCGCCGATAATGCGAGACTTGCAATGGTGGATGGTTCCAGAGAACCTGTTTCAGGGGGTTCCTTTCTTTCATCCTCCCCCCTCCCAGACTCTAACCACAGACACCTCAGGTGAAGGTTGGGGAGCCCATCTAGGCCCTCATCAGACCCAGGGCTCCTGGTCCAGGCTAGAACAAGCTCTCCACATCAGTATGCTCGAGCCTCGGGCAGTGTTGTATGCTGTCCAAGCCCTTCACCAATACATCCTTCCTTGCCACCTTGCCGTCCAGACGGACAACATGTGCGTGGCGTGGTACATCAACAAGCAGGGAGAGACTCGGTCCTACCCTCTATGCAGGGAGGCAATGAGGGTTTGGGACTAGGCAACACAACACGACCTTCACCTAACGGCGATTCACGTTCCAGGAGTCGACAACACCCTGGCAGACAAGCTAAGTCACTCTTCTGCTCTGACTCACGAGTGGGAACTGGACCAAGGGGTCCTAGACAATATCTTCCAACTTTGGGGAACACCACAGGTCGACCTGTTCGCATCCCACCTAAACGCAACAGTTCCCACCTTCTGCTCGCTCGCTCCAGAGCGAGGCGCTTTCTGGAGCAATGCTCTGTCTCTGGACTGGAAGGACAGATTCGTCTGTGCCTTTCCCCCAATTCCTCTTATCCCACGAGTCTTGCAGAAACTAGCTTCAGAAGGAGCAAGAATGATTCTGATCACTCCTTTGTGGCCCAGGCAAATCTGGTTCTCTCTTCTACAACAATATTCAGAGGATCCTCCTCTTTCTCTTCCTCTATCTCAAGGTTTGTTGACCCAGGATCAGGGGACCTTGGACCATCCAGGCCTCAAATCCCTTTAACTGCATGCATGGCTCCTGCAGACCTAGCCCAATCCCGTTTTGGAGTGTCTCCCAAAGTGGCGGAGATTTTAGTGGAGGCCAGAAAACCCTCCACCAGACCCACTTATGCCATGAAGTGGAAAAGATTCACTATCTGGGCCGCTTCCAAGAACGTGGAACCTTTCTCTTGTTAGCAGGGTTTCTGCTGGAGTATCTACGTCATCTGTTCGACCTGGGTCTCAGCCATTCCTCTTTGAAGGTTCACATGGCGGCCATTTCGGCCTATCATGTTCCCTTCGCAACTAAGACCTTTGCTTAACTGGAGGTCTCCAAGACCTTTCTCAGAGGGGTTCTCCATCTAAGGCCTCCCATCCATACTCCTGCCCCCCCTTGGGACTTGAATTTTGTTCTCGAGAAACTTACCTTCCTCCCTTGAACCTGCAGCTTCTGCAGATTTGAAGTTTCTTTCTTGGAAGACGCTCTTCTTGGTGGCCATTACTCGTTCTCGAAGAATCTCCGAGCTCCAGGCCCTGATGTGTAAATTCCCCTACTTGATTTTTCACAAGGAACGAGTTGCTCTTTGCACGAATCCTAAGTTTCTACCTAAAATAGTAGCAGAGTCTACCTTAAATCGGTCCACAGAGCTACCTGCCTTTTTTACGCAGTACTCTAATCAAGGGGAGTATTTACTCCATACTATGGATGTTCACCGGATTCTGAGATACTACACCAACAGGACGAAGGATCTCAGAAAGACTGGTCAGTTATTCGTCTCTTTTGCTCACAAAAGGGAAGGCAATGCTGTTTCCAAGCAATGCCTAAGTGGTTGGCTCATTGCATCACTTTCTGTTATGACAAATACCACAAGACCCTCCCGGGTCAAGTCAGAGGCCACTCCACAAGAGGAGTAGCTGCCTCTGCAGCTTGTTTCAAGAATGTGTCTGCGGCAGACATCTGCGCTGCTGCCACCTGGACTTCCGTCCATACCTTTATGAAACACTACAGTTTGGATATTGCCTCTCGCCGTAGAGCAGGCTTCGGGCTAGCTGTTTTGCAAGGCCTCCTATCTTAAGGCTTGCATGGCTGGAACTGCTTCTTGGAGTAGTTTTTCTCCTCCCGGTGCCTTTTCTTTGTTCCAGACTGCTTGGGATTCTGTCCTATATGTAATTACCTACTGCAAGAGCCCTCTCGAAGTAAGATAGTACAGTTATGTAAGAACTTACCGTAACAGTAGATCTTCGAGAGATGCTCTTGTAGTAGGTAATACCTTCCCGCCCTCCATCCCCCTAGACTTTTTCAGCTCCTTTTCCATTTAGAGAAATATCCGCTCCACTGTTGTCCGGCCTCTTTCGGCCTGTGGCGAGGAAAGAACTGGAAAGAGCGGCGTCCGGGATACCCTTTAATACCGGCGTCCTCCTGGATGCGGTCACCTGATGTGGGGCGTCCTCGCCAGGGACTGCTAGCTAGAAATTTTTCATGGGGTCCTGCCACCTGCCGGCGTCAGTCCTGTATGTAATTACCTACTGCAAGAGCCTCTCTTGAAGATCTACTGTTACGGTAAGTTCTTACGTAACTGTACTTTTCTCTTGCACTGGAATTCCTCAAAGAAGGTTATATGTTCCTGAAACTTAACCTATTGCTAAATATGAAGGAATATGGCCCAACCAAACCTCTGTCACTTCTGACACACAGGAGGACCGTCTCCCTTGGTCCTACTGGCTCCTTGCCTGTTCACCATGCTGGGTTCCCTTGCAAGTACCCCTTGAACTGCTATTCCAGAGGCAGCATTACCAGTTCCAACTGGTCCCAGCTTTCCTACAGGGCAGTCAGCAGCCCTCAGGAGGAGGGGGTCTGTATGTATCCCCCCAACTGGATCCTCACAGTCCATGCTGTGCAGCAACTGTCTCAAACCCTAGTACACACTGGACAGTCATTCCATGCCCTAGGGATCTTTGGCAACCTGTCCCACTCCCTAGTCAGAGCTTGTGGTACATATGGGCAATTCTGGGGCACTGCCCATGGCTACGCCTTCCTGCCCTAGGACAGGATGAACTACCTTGTACCTCACCAATGCACAGAGGAGGGGGGACTGTATGTCTTCCTACCTGGATGACTGGTTGCTCAAAGCACAGTCCAAAGAGCCACAGCTCTGGATGCTAGCACAGATCGGGCTGCTGTTCCATACCCTGGGACCACAGTCAAACTGTCCAAGTAGTCTTGATCCCTTGTCAGCGCCTGCAGTACCTCGGTGCAGTACTGGATATGGCTCAGGGCTTTGCTTTCCTATCGCAAGACAGAGCGGACCCTCTGGTGAGTCAGGCCTTGCTGCGTTACAGCAGCAGTATTGTCATGGCCTGAGGCTTTTAGGCCTGCTGACTGAGGCCACTGTCACGGTACCTCTAGCCAAACTGCACATGAGGATCCCCCCTCAGCGGACATTGAGTCCATGGGCTTAATGCTCTTAACGACCTAGACCAGTCAAAAGGGTTCTGCTATGAGCTGGCCCAGTGGCACAGCAGGCTGAGGCACTGGACCCCTTTCCTCACCACGCCGGTGACCCGGGTTCAGATATGGACTCGGGTCATCAGGGAGCCAGCACGGGGGAGGGGATGAGAGCAGGATTGAGCAGTTGTGGGGTAACTCTCCTCTTCCTGGGTGTCTGCCGCTTCCTCAGTAGGTTCCGCTACTAGGTGGAGGCCGTCCAGTGGCTAGCGTAGGTGGAAGGGAGCAGCAAATTGCGTGAGGGTGTCTTGAGCTGCAGCATGCACGTGCACAGCCAGGGATGTGCTAAAAATTGGGGGAAAATCCAGGGCATAAAGTATGTATGGAAAAAAAGGAGTTCTACAGTAGATGGAACCCAGCAACCTGTTGAAAGAGGTCCCCTTCCTCATCCCCTCTTCTCAGCAGATCCTCTCCACAGCGGCTTTGGGGTTGGGCTGGGAAGGACTCATCTAGGGCCTCATCAGACTCATGGAATGGGACAGAATGGCGGCTGCCCTCCATTCCACCGTCCCTGAGAATAAGGGCTGTCTGTATGCTCTTTTAGCCTTCCAGACCCATCTGCCCCCAGGCCCTCTGCTGGTACAGATGGCCAACATCAGTGTAGTACACTATATCAACAAACAAGGGGAGGACCCTTCCATACCCCCTGTATCAGGAGGTGATGAGGATCTGGTACTGGGCTCTAGACCAAAGTCTGGTTCTGTCAGCAGTCCATGTTCCAGGCACCCACAATTTTTTGGCAGACAGGCTAAGCAGGTCACAGTTGAGGATGCACGTGTGGGAACTGTGGACCTCGGTTATAGAAGACCTGCCCAACAGGTGGAGTCATACAGAGTTGGACCTTTTTCTGTTCCCACTCACCACAGAACTGCCATTTTTCTGCTCACTCGCTCCAGGGCCTGGAGTTCTCTGGCAAGACACGTCCCTTTCTACGCTTTCCCTCTAATTCAAAGGGTGTTGATCAAGTTTCAGATGGAAGGAGTGTCTATAATTCTCATTGCTCCCTTCTGGCATCATCAGATTTGGTTCTCTTTACTGTAACAGTTGACTGTGGAACCTCCAATGCCCCTGTGCATGGGCATGCTACCATAGGCTCTAGGCACCCTTGTCCCTCCAGACCTCAAGCCTCACACTGTTATGCCTGGCTCCTGAAGCCATAGCCATGGCTAGATTTGGGGGTGTCCTACAAGGGTACTGTTGCCCTGGTGGCCACTAGGAAGCCCTTCACCAGGGCAGCTTCTTCCATGAAGTGGTAGCGCTATGCTCTGTGGGCAGCTTCCCAAGGGAGCCTTTCACTTGCCCAGTGAATCAGGATCTGGAGTAGCCGCTGTCCCTCAGAGTATGGCCTGGTATGCCCCTCCCTCCAGGTCAGCCATTTCAGCCTTCCAGGTGCCTGCTGAAGGTCATACAGTGGCACAGCTGGAGGTGTCCTGTACATTTTTGGGAAGCATTCTTCACCGGACGCCTCCCCTCCACAATCCAGCCCCGCCTTGAGACCTGAATTTTGTGTTAGAGAAACTTACTTTGGCTCCTTTTGAGCTTGCTACAGCATGCATGCTACACCTTCTGTCGTGGCACCCATTTTCTTTAGTTGCCATTACACGTCTGCTCGGTGAATCTCCGAGCTTCTGGCTCTGAGGTGTGAGCCTCATTTGCTTTCCCACAAAGACAGGGTATCTTTGCGTATGAATCCTGAGTTTCCTCCTCGGTTAGTGTATGAGTTTCCCTTAAATCAAATCGTCCACCTGCCTGTTTATTCTCCTGAGCATGCCAATTCAAGGGATGCATTGCTCCACACTTTTGATGTACACAGAATTCTCTGTTACTATACGCAATGTATGAAGGACTGCAGGCAGTCCTTGCAGCTATTTATTCGCTTCGCCCCTGGGGAAGAGGGTGCACCAGATCTTCCTGGACATAAAGTGTCCACCACTCATTCACACTGATGGGATCTATGCCGGAGGTGCTAGGACCCAGTGGGAGCAAACTTTTTGCAGGAGGGCCGGCGCCAGAGATGGAGCCACAAGGAGCAGAGCCGCGAGCCTCTGCTCGTGCAGCAATGACTATCTCAGCGTCAACCCTTCAACGCCTCAGTTCCTTTTTCCCGCCCGTTGATTGCGCCGGTCGTGATGATGTTGCTCGCCCTCCGGGAGTCAAACTTCAAACTAGCAGCATAGTTTTCAGTTTTTTATTTTGTAGTATTTCTCGAATAAAGTACCACTTACAATAATTTATTCTTATTAAAGAAAGAAGTCTCATCCTACATTGAGGGAGTCTACCATGAGCGGGTCAGGTGACAGTAGGGAGACTTCGTATGAAAGCTGTTCAGTCAGCTGGGCTGGGTCCAGTCCGTCGCCTTCTCTGGAGGAGGGGGTCTGACAACGGACGGTCCAATGCCCGAGGTGAATGGCGGTCCCCTGGAAGCATAAAAGAAAAGGGACGCGCACTCTGCACCGTTTGGCCTTGAGCTCTTCTTCAGCCCGTAGGTCAAGAAAGAGAAGGCATCACTCGAGGTCACCTTCTGATATGTCTGCGCATCGATGATCGGTCATTGGGGTCAGTTGCCGGTCTCCTCATTCGGAGTCGCCGGTTTCCGTTTCTGGTCACCGACCTCTTCGACACTGGAGCCATTCCCTGCCTTCTGGTAAGGCTTCCGATGAGCAGTTTCATTAGTGGACCGCTCTTATGGACTAACGGCTTGGAGGTTGGTCCAACTGCCTGGCCCCACTCCGGGGCCTTCGGGTTCTTCAGGAGATCGGGCAGGGTGCTTGGGCCTTCCTGGTCATGCAGTGCCCTCTTCGGTGCCGTCGACTCCACGCTCAGGTGTTTTCCCCCCTCACATGGCTGCGGTGCAGGGGGCCACACCGATGCCTCTATCTCCTGGTATTCTTTCTTCTTTCCCCTCAAATCCAAATTTTCTGGGCCCTTGGTTGGTGTCGGAGCCGTCGGCATTGGTGGATCACTCGGCGCCGATTTCGACGCCAGTGCGCCTATCAGCGCTGTCCTTGGTGCCGGTGCGCCTGTCGGCACTGTCCTCAGTGCCGTGCTCTTCTTCGGTACCGTCTGCTTTGTCGGCATCGTGTGGCCTCTCAGCGCCGTGTCCTTCGGCACCGAGGCTGGGCTTTTCATCAGCCAATCTTCAGGGCTTCTCCTCTCTGGATTCTTTTCCTTCCTCTTTTCCTGATGATTTTCATTCCTTTCCTGTCCATATAGTCCCTCCTGGACTGTCAGGAGATGATATTGAGCCTGACCCAGATCTTAGACTGGGTGATGATGTGGAAGGAGCAGGACCTAATCCTGTTACAGAGCCTGTGGTCGAGGACCTGTCTTTTAAGTCCGCTGGATCAACGGAACACAGGGTTCTACTCCCATTACTTTCTGGTTCCAAAGAAACCCGGGGGGCATGTGCCCCATTTTGGACCTCAGAAAATTAAACAAATTTCTTCCCAAAGAGAAATTCAAAATGATATCACTAGGAACCCTGTTACCTTTGCTTCAACACGACTGGTTAGCCTCCCTAGATATGCAGGATGCTTACCAGCATATCCCTATTCACCCAAGGCATCACAGTTACCTGAGGTTCGTGGCTTTGGGCCAGCATTATCAGTTCAGAGTCCTGCCCTTTGGGCTGTCCTCAGCGCAGCGAGTTTTTACAAAGTGTTGTGCAATACTCGCAGCGCATCTCAGAAAAATCAGAATACAAGTGTTCCCATACCTGGATGACTGGCTTCTAGCAAGCCTTTCCAGGCAGGGAACCCTCGATGCCGTTGCCATGGCCTCAGACTTTCTCATGTCCATGGGAGTCCTGCTAAACCTCAAGAAATCACAGCTGCAGCCCTCTCAGAGGCTCCTTTTCATAGGCACTCTTCTGACACCTCCTGTGCAAAAGCTTTTCTTCCAGAGGACAGAAGGACCGATGTTCTGCAGATGGCTTGATACATCAGAGAGAACAGCTCAGTAAGAGCTATCTCGATGCAGCGGATGCTAGGTCTCATGGCATCCTCGGTATTCACTGTACCTTTAGCACACCTGCACATAAGAACCTCTCAATGGATGCTCAGTACTCAGTGGTCTCCTACCACTCACCCTCAGTCCTTTCTCATCAAGGTGACAGAACCTCTGAAGAAGTCACTCACTTGGTGGTCGCAAGAGGACAACCTTCTGAAAGGGTATCCCTTTGCTCCCCTCGAACATCAGATTTCCATTACCATGGACGCGTCCCTGATGGGGTGGGGAGCTCACTGTCAGACTCTCCACACTCATGGTACATGGACTCAGGAAGAGTCCCAGCTTCACATAAATGTCCTAGAAATGAGGGCCGTCCTTTATGCAGTCCGGGCTATGAAGGACATTCTCTGTCACAAGAACATTCTCCTTCAAATGGACAACAAAGCAGTGATGTATTACATCAACAAGCAGGGCGTTGCTCACTCTTACCCCTTATGCAGGGAAGCGATGAGAGTGTGGGAATGGTGCTTGGAGTACAAGGCTCTAATTCAGGCAGTCTACCTGCCAGGAGTGCAGAACGAACTGGCAAACCGTCTCAGCAGAACAGAGACAGATCCTCACAAATGGTCTCGCTACTCAACCGTGGTTCAGTCACTATTCACAGAGTGGGGAACTCCAGACCTGGACCTTTTTGCATCCCCACTGAACACAAAACTGCCTCTCTTCTGCTCCAGAAATCCAGGGTTTGCCATTTTCTGTCAGGCTGCAGTGGACAAAACGCTTTCTATACGCCTTTCCACCTCTTTCTCTAATTCAGAGGGTACTTCTCAAGTTCGAGTCACAGGGGGACAAAATGATCCTCATTGCTCCCTTCTGACCTCAACAAATATGGTTTCCGTTACTCAACACTATGTCGGTAACCCCTCCGAAAGCGCTTCCCCTTCAAACGAACCTTCTGACTCAGGGGCCTGTGGTCCATCCCAATCTGAGATCGCTTCACCTTCATGCTTGACTCCTGAAGAGATAGAAGTGAACAGGTTCAATGTTTCTCGCAGAGTTTCGGATATTCTTCTGGCTACGCACAAGCCAGCCACTAGGAAAACCTACAAAGCCAAATGGAAGCGTTTTTTTGCTCGGGTGTGCAAAATCCTCTTTGAATCCTTTTTCCTGCCCACCTAATAAAGTTCTAGAGTACCTTTTAGACTGCTCAAATTCAGGTCTGCAATACTCTACAGTCAAGGTTCACCTTTGTGCCATTTCAGCTTATCATGAGCCAGTACTTTCCTTGTCACTGGCTCAGTAACCCATGGTTGAGAGGTTTCTTAAAGGAATTCAGCATACCAGACCTCGTATCAGATGTCCAGTCACAGCCTGGGGCATTAATCTTGTGCTAGACATGCTCACTCAAAAACCTTTCGAGCCTCTAGCTACCTGTGAGTTGAAATTTCTCACTTGGAAAATTACCTTCCTGGTGGCCATTACCTCAGCCCGGAGGATCTCTGAGATATATGCCTTGGTCATAGACCCTCCGTATACTGTGTTTCATAAAGACAAAGTAGTTCTTAGGACCCATCCTAAGTTTTTCCCTAAGGTTGTTTCAGAATTCCATCGAAACCAACCTTTGGTCCTTCCTACTTACTTTGCGAACTTCCAGAATGAAGGGGAGCATTCTCTTCATTCTTTGGATGTCAAAAGAGCTTTGCGTTTCTATTTAGATAGAACAAAAGAATTTTGCAAAGCTCAGCAATTGTTTGTTTCCTTCAGTGAGACCCAGCTGGGTCAACCTGTCGCTATCAGATGCATTTCAGCATGGCTGATGGCATGCCTTCACCACTGTTATTCCATGGTGCAGGATAAGCTCGAAGGCAGAGTGTATGCTCACTCTACTAGAGCAGTCGCGGCATCCCTGGCGGAAATCTGCAACGTGCCCATTGTGGATATTTGCAATGTGGCTACCTGGAGCTCAGTGCATACTTTCATCAAGCACTGTGCCCTGGATGTACATGCCAGACAACATATTTCGTTTGGCAGAACCATCCATAATGGACTTCTGTCCTAAATTTATGAGCTCTTGGTCTCTCCTGCTGCCTTCTTCGGGGATTATTAGCTCGGTACTCTCCCATCAGTGTGAATGAGTGGTGGAGGCTTTATGTCCAGGAAGATATGGAAATTATGTACATCCCGTAAGTTTTGATCTTCTTGGACGAAGTCTCCACCACTCATTCACACGCCCACCCACCATCCCCCAAGCTCATCTCTGTTGTTGGTCTTCACTCCCTCAATCTTTAGGCTGTGAAGACTTCTTCTTTGACCCTTCTTATACGGGTCTTCCGGACTATCTTATGTCCGTTTTTTGTTAGGCTATCCTAGGTTAGTTATGCTGCACTTCCTCGGAAAAAAGGTACTGAGGCAGTTGGAGGGTCGACGCCAAGATAGTCCTTGCCACACGAGCAGAGGCTGACAGCTCCATCTCTGGCACTGGCCCTCCTGCAAAAAGTTTGCTCTCGCTGGGTCCTAGCACCTCCAGCATAGATCCCATCAGTGTGAATGAGTGGTGGAAACTTCGTCCAAGAAGATCAAGAATTACGGTAGGTACGTACGTAATTTCCATTTTTTGAACAGTGCCTTTCTAAATGGTTGGCTGGCTGTATTACCTTCTACAGGAAGTGCGGAAAGGAACTTCCTAGCAATGCACATGGTCATTCAACCAGAGGCATAGCCACTTCCACTTCTTGTTTCAGGAATGTTTCAGCTGCCCGAAAGTTGTACTGCTGCATCCTGGCGTACTGTTCATACTTTCACGAATCGACATTGCCTGTCATAGGTCGGCAGGCTTCGGCCTGGCTATGCTTTGAGATCTCCTTTCCTAGACCTGTAGTATCCAGCCACCCAGACGGTTTCTTTGTCTGACCTACTTGGGGCTTGTTCCAAAGGTGTAACCTGATGAAAGAGATATACTTGATGCAGATAGTACAGTAACATAAGAACTTACTATAACAGTGGCTCTTTGAGGGAATCTCTCATCAGGTTATGCCGACCTGCCCTCCGTCCCCCTTGGACGCCATGCTTTTTAGTTCCTGCCTTCCTCTCCAAGGTAGACTATTTGTGTGGTGTCAGCCCCACCTGGTGGCTGACCCTCTGTGCTATCTCCTTACCAGTTGGCACTTTGTATTCTTTTCCTGGTCCTGGGAGTGTGGTCCCCCGAGTTGATCTCCGGGGCTCCCAGCATTTTCTAGCACTGCCCTTTTTCTTTTTAGGGCTCCCCTGCTGTGTTCTGCCTCACCTGTTTGTCAGAATTTCAATCTGTCTCTCAGCCTCCTGCAGGGCGGCCGTCTACACTTGCTCCCTCTTGGGATAGTAGACATTTTTTGTCTTGCCCTCTTTTTTCTTATTTAGGCTTTTCTGCTGCTTTTTACCTTCCTGATAGGCAGAACCATAATCCCGCTCTTGGTTCCCAAAAGAGAGGTCCTCCAAGCTGGATCTCCAGCGAGGAACTGAGGGGGGTCGGGGCTGCCCATGCTTATACATGGGAATTGACATCGAATGTCATCATAGACGGCCCCTAGTGGTACTGCTGGGGAAAAGTTTCTATGTGGTCCTAGAGCCTGACGGCTTATGTTCCATAGGTGTGACCTGATGAAAGATTCTCTCAAAAGATCTACTGTTACGTTAAGTTCTTACATAACTGTACTTTCCCAGTGCCAGGGATCACCTGGCATTGGATACAGTTGTGATCCTGGCACCGGCTCTGACTCAGGCCCCATGTCCTTAGGCCTGTGTTATTGATGTTGCTGGGGCTGCATTTCTGGATTAGAGGGCCTGTGGTCCACCCCCCTCTCTACGCCCCTTCCTCTAGGGAGGATGTGGAGAAGGACAAGTGTGACCCTGGCCTCATCCTCTCTGAGGGCGGCGATGATGACTTCTTAGCCTGGACTCTTCAGATCCAAGCTCCACTGCTGTGCCACAGGAGGATCTAACTTTCAAGGCTTTGCTCAGAGACATGCTTCTCTACTTATTTCTGATCCTGCAGGCATTGATCAGTGGGTAATCATTCCTGCCACACCAGTCCATTTAGTTCCCCCTGTGCCTCCTGCATTTAAAACCCTGTCTGATGCAGTCTAGAGTAGGCCTGCTTCAATTCCATCTGTCAACAGAGTTTACATAAAAAAAAAAAAAAAAAAGCTCCTAGATAGTAATCCGTACCAGCACATTTTTGTTCACCCTGACAGGGGGAGGAGACATCACCATAGATCAACTAGGATCTGCAGTAAAAATGAAGATAAAAATGGGCAGACTGGGTAGGCCCAGTGACCCTTATCGGACGTCAGTTTCTATGTTTCTGGCCTCCTTAGATACCTCTGATTCTTCATGCTGGGGCAGCTCACCAGTTCAGAGTCTTGCCATTTGGGCTTTTCTCAGTGCCTTGTGTCTTTGCAAAGTGCCTTGCAGTGCTCAAGGCACACCTGAGAAAATTAGGATTCCAGGTTTACTCTTACCTGGACTATTGACTGATAGCCAGTCCATCCAGGCATGAAACGGAATGGGCAGTGGCCATGGCCTATCAGTTCCTTACCTCCGTGGGAGTTCTGCTGAACCTAGAAGTCTTGGCTTCAACCCTCACAGTGACTGCTGTTCATTGAAATTATCTTCTGGATATGACTGAGGCCCAGCCTGCCTTCCAGAGAACAGAATCTGATACCCTCCTAAGTGTTCACAGTGCCCCTGGCATAGTTACTCATGGGAACGATTCAGTGGATGCTCAGTGCATGGTGGTCACAAGCATCACATCCTCAGACTTACACCTTTCAGGTGACCAGGCCCCTGGTTTAGTCACTCACATGGCACTCAGTAAAGGATAATCTCCTCCAGGGCTTTCCTTCTCCCAACCAGAGACTCTGGTGACTCTCACCATGGATGCCTCCCTGTTTGGGTGGGTAGCCCACTGTCAGGGGCTCCAAACACAAGGTGTCTGGCACCTGTCAAAGATTCATCTCCACATCAGTGTGGATCTTGTAGGCTACAACACAGCCCTCCTCCAGACAGATAGCAAGTCTGTGATGTATTACATCAACAAAAAGCAAGGAGAACACTCTTACCCTCTTTGCAGAGAATCAAGAGTTTGGGAAGTGTGCCTGGAGCAGAGGTTCCTACTCCAGGCCATTTATCTGCCAGGAGTCCAGAACATTCTGTCAGATGAGCACAGCTGAACAGAGGCTGATGCTCACGAGTGGTCACTAGCTCCAGATGTCATGAAATTGCTGTTTGATGAGTGAGGGCACCCCATATGTGGACCTTTTTGCTTCCCCACTCAATGCCAAACTGCCTTGATTTTGCTCCAGAAATCCAGGATGTGACGTTTTCTGTCAGGATGCATTCAGGCTGCAATGGTAAACTCATTTTTTATATTCATTCCCCCTAATACACAGGTTATTACCTCAAACTGGAGGTGCACAGGGGCAAGATGATTCTGATTTCCCCCCTGCTGGCCTCAGCAGATATGGTTTCCTCTGAACAGGCTCATCAGTCAGCAAACCAAGGATACTTGTACTCGGGATGGTCTTGCTGACTCAGGGTCAACTAGTTCATCCCAACCTACACTCCCTTCAACTTCGTGCAGACAGGAGCAGGAAGACCCCCACATATTAGAGCAGCCAGCAAGGAGATCAGGAAGTTAAGTTGTTGACAGGTACACCTGAACCAGTCACAAGGAGTACAGAGGAGGAAGGGAGGCAGCAAAATAAGGAAACTAGGGCTGGAGGGAAGAAACAAGAGGGCATAAGCAGGAATAGAAGATAGACAAGCAGTAAAGTGTGGAAGGCCATGTACACAAATGCCTGCAGCCTGGGAAATAAAATCCCAAACCAGGTGGCCTTGATGGCAAAGGCTGAACTGGAAATAGTGGCAATAACTGAGATGTGGTACACTATAAACCACAACTGGGAGGTGAGTGTACAAGGTTATGCTCCATTCAGGAGGGATAGGGAGGGTAAAAAGGGGGCAGGGGCCTGTACGTCAGGGAAGGTATAAAGACAACGGTACAGGATGGACAAGGAAGCCAGGGCATTCTGGGTCACCCTTAAGCCTAGAAATGGCACAGCAATTCACACAGGTGATCTACAGGCCTCTAGCTCCGGGGGAAGAGGTGGACAGATTACTAGTGGAAGAAATGCACGAGATGGCAACAAAAGGGGAGATACTGCTGCTAGGTGATTTTAATTTGCCAGATGTGGATTGGACCATCCCATTGGCAGCCTCAGCCAGGAACAGAGTCATCTTGGACTCCCTGCAGGGTGCAGATCTCCGGGAGCTAGTGTTAGAACCCACCAGGGACAGGGTGCTTCTGGACCTAGTACTGACCAATGGAGACAGAATCACAGATGTCCAGGTGAAAGGGCACCTGGAATCCAGCAACCAACACACAGTATATATATATATATATATGTACATATATATATGGGTATAGGGTCACAGTCAAGCCACACAAAGACAAGCATCTTGGATTTCGGAGGATAGACTTTGCTAGGATGGGGCTTTTTTGTTTTCATTTTTATTTTTTATACTTGTAAATCCAAATGAGCAAACTGCCCGTTTTCATTGGAGACAAGTTTAACACTAAAGAACACACAAAAAATTAACAAACAAACATAATACAAACAAAACATTCAATCAATAAAATATAATACATAAAAATATGTCATGTTTCCAAAGATAGCCACTGTTTTAACCGTGTCTTAAAACCCTGACAGGAGTTATTATTAACAACTTCTGAAGATTTCACGTGAACCTGAAAAGAACTATTTTGAACAATTTCTAACAGAATTCTATTAAAAAACCTAGGTGCTCTAAATAATAAGGACCTTTGCCCAAAAGTAGTCTTAAAAAATGGTATTTTAAATTTATAATTGTGCTGGGACCTAGTAAACAATGCATTAACTAATCTAGGAAACGTTAAAGAAATAGAATAAGGAAAAAAATTACATTTAACTTTAAATAAGAAAATACCCATCTTATAAAGTACTCGATTTTCAAAAGATAGGGAAGATGACTGATTGTATAGATCAGAGCAATGGGTTCGAAAGGGTAAATTTAGCCAAAACCTCAGAGCTGAATGGTAAATTACTTTAAGAGGACTCAAAACATTAGTACATGAGGATGCATCAATCAGTATGCCATAATCGAGTATGGAGAACAGAAAGCTATGAACTAAGAGCTTTCTGGATTCCAAAGTCAAAAAAGATTTAACTCAGTAAAGCATACCCAACCTAAGTATTTAAAAACAGATACATTTTCAATTATGTTTCCTGTCATATCAGAAATTAGAAGCAAATCAATTAATACATTTTTGTTCTTAGAAAAACACCATTACTTTGGTTTTCTGGGAATTCAAAACCATGTGACTTAAGGATAACCAATCCTGCGGGAAATTAAAATCAGTTTAAAAATAGGAAAGGGCGACATTGGGTCTGGGATCTGAACAAAAAAGAACAGCGTCATCTGCGTAAAGAATCATTTTAGTTTTTGTACATATATCAGATATGGAATTCATAAATAAGGAAAAAAGTGGTCCCAGAATGAAACCCTGGAGCACACCACAAACTAAGGGAAGAGAATGGGATAAAGATGAACCAATAATAGTTCTAAATGATCTTCAGCCAGAAAGTTTTGATACCACATATTTACTTCATCAGAAAAATGAAGACCTTGAATCACACTAGGAAGAAAATCAAATTCAACCAAATCAAAATCCTTGGTGAGGTCCACGAACAGTGCCGCACATGAAAGTCCACTATCAAGTGCTCCATGGACACTGCCCGTGAACCCCACCAAGGCTGTTTCAGTGTTATATGCTGGCTTAAAGCCATGTTGGTTCTCTGATAACAAAGAATACCTCCCAAGAAAATCCAAGGTTTGGTCCATGACAGTCCTTTCCAGAATTTTTGAAATAGGTGATAAAAGGGAATAGGACGATAATTAGTAACTAAAGAAGGATTTCCATTCTTTAGGATGGGTTTTATAACTGCTCGTTTCCAGCTACTCGGAAAAACATTATAATATAAGGAAAAGTTAAAGATATGAACTAATGGATAAACAAAATAATCAATACCCATTCTAATTATCCTAATATCAACACCATCCTGGCCCTGAAAAGGTTTTGGATTATTTTTCAAAAGGTTTTTTTTTTTTTACTGAGGAAGGGGAAAGAGACTTAAAATAAAACTTTGGAATAGTGTCATTATAAATACCATTATCAGATACATCATCCAAATATATGGGAGTTCTATAGGGGCCTAAGTTCCCAAAATGACTATGGAAAATATTAGATACCCTAAGATGATCAGTTATACTTTGTCCATTATGATGAAGAATAGGAACATAATCTACTTTACTCTGTCCCAAAATTTTATTTAAGGAACTCCAAGTCTTTTTAGGATTGGCCCTGGAATTCCTTTGTTCATTTAAACAATAGGCGACCCTAGCTTTCCTAATTTCAGATTTACACTTATTTCTAAGTGTCTTATACTCTTGAAGAGCAATCAGAGTTCTAGAAAGAGTATAAGATTTCCAACAGTTGTCCCGTTTTCTCATTAAGTGAATGAGGTCCCTTGTAACCCATTCTTGTTTGGATGATCTAATTCTTATTTTCTTTAAGGGAGAGATTATATTTGCAATTGCAAGATAAGCTATGCAAAAAAATTCCTACATTTCATCAATGTTAGTGCTAATTACCAAAGGGGACCAGTCAATTTTATTATATAAATCTTGGATTCTCTGGGGGGTAAACTTAACCAAATTTTGACATTCGACATATCTGGGAGGACTTTTTAATAATTTTATGGACCACTCACATTTGACAGGACAATGGTCACTCATGGTGTCAGCCATAACCTCAGATTTAAAAATGTTATCAACATGAGTGACAATGATCCAATCAAGGATGGTCCCTACACCTGTTTTATAACTGAGTCTGGTAGTTTCCTTAATTAATTGTGTTACACCCAGATTAACCAAAGTCTCTCTGATTCCATCCTTCAAACTTTTATCCCAACTGCAATTAAAGTCACCAAGAGTAATCCATTCTCTATTAGGGGGAAAAACTTCACGAAAAAGGGTCAATAAATCTAAACCACTTAAAATTTTACCAGGGGGAAAATAAACAGTACTAGGAGTCAAATGTTTATTTTGTCCAAAAATCAAATCAATAGAAATCATATTAAATCCAGAATTTGTTACAGAAAAGTCAAAAATAGTGTAATCAAATTTATAAAGAATATACATTACAACTCCACCTCCTCTTTTTCCTTCTCTGTCTTGTCTAACGAGATTATAATTAGGGAGATAAATCTCAGAGTCCTTAATACCATTATGCAACCATGTCTCAAATAAAGTAATATCAGAAGAATGATATTGGGACCAGGCCACAAATTGAGACCATTTAGATAACAAACTCTGTATGTTCAAATGAACAATTTTAAGAGTAGGAGAGACAGAACCCTTGTTAATACTAACTGTGGCTGACTCACAGTCTATCTCAGAAGAAAAGTTAGGCCCAGAATGTGGATGCACTGATCCAGACATAAGTAACAACAACATAATTAATCTTTTTAAATTATTCCTTTTCTCTATCATTTTTAGTGGATGAGGTAGTGACCAATCTACATGTGCGCTCACGATATTTAAAATTATGAAATATATGAACTTCATAAGAAAAAGCCAGAAGTAAAACATGACATTCTGACAAATACATCCCTGTAAACCCATTGCCCTGATCTGTACTGAATGGACAAGAATAGTGCAATAAACACTCTACTTTTTCAACATGTGAAACATTAATTGAAAATTAGCAAAACGTTAATAACGCAAACATTGTGTAAATAAAAAACATAAAATAGAAAATAAGGAAAAAACAAAATTTAAAACAAACTAAAAACGAAAAAAATAAAATTACAAAACAAAAAGAGCATAACAAATTCAAACAAGGCTTTAAAATACTTAACAAATCAAGATAAAATTTGTCTTCTGAGAGAGAGAGAGCAGGATTAGTTACTAACAGATTTTCTTCAGGGACACTGGTTTACTGGGATTGAGAAAGGGCATATTCCATTTTGTACATTGTAAAAAACGGTATTGTCACCGGTGTCTGCTAAGTCAAAATCCGGTTTTACCAGTGTTTGATTTTGTGTACTTTATTTAACAATTTTTAACTCTGCTAATATGCATTTAGTGATTTTGACCTCCACTATTACACATCCTTCCATCCTTGTACCAATTTAAAGTTATTTTAGGTACAAGATGTGATGGCAGCAGCAACACTACAGCCCCCCATCCCTAATGGGTGATGGAAGCAGCACTATGGCCCCCGTACCTCTGGTGTGATGGCAGCAGCAACAGCACTACGACCTCCCTCCTTCAGGTGTGACAGAAGCAGCAGTACTACATTTACCATTCCTCATGTGTGATGACAGTATCAGCACTATGGGCCCCATCCCTCAGGTGGGACGGCAGCAGTACTACATTCCCCATCCACCAGTGGTGATGGAAGAAGCACTACAGCCCCCACCCTTTGGTGTGATGGCAGTAGCAGCAATGCAGTCCACATCCCTCAGGGGTGATGGCAGTAGTGACAGCACTATGATCCCCTTTCTTCAACACCCGCACCCTACATGCACAAGTTACAAATGACTTGGTCTTTGCTTGTTAGAACTCAGAAATGAATTAATCTGAACTATCACTGCTAAGGTGGACTACCTTTGTTTTTCCCCATCTATAATTTAACTGCCTGAATTGGATTTCTGCATGTGACACCGCTGACCAGGGTTAGGGAACAGACTTGGGTGTTGGAGGGCCAGCTGGTGGGTGAAGGCTTGAGTGCCCAACAACCACTCACCTGCTCCTAGGAGGGAGGGTGGGTTCATTGCTCAGCATTTGCTGGCCCGTGGTGGAGGCCAGAGGCACAGCAACATGTCAGCCCTCACTGCAGGAGGGAGCATGACGGACGTCGGCTTTTGCCTTGACATCATGTGGCCTGTCACGCTCACAAGAAAATGGGAAAACACCTGCTGACCAACCGAAAGATGGCTGTTGGTCTCTCCATAAACCAGAAGCCCCAGACATGTGTCTGGTCTGACCCCTGCCATGCCCAGGATACACAGGAAGCTCTTTGGGGCAATTCTCTTCCCCTGGTAGCCTCCCACAGGGGTAGGGGCCCACTCAATGAGGGGTTACTTTGGGTTATCGGGTAGCACAGCAGTAAGGGTCAGTGGATGGTGGTCGGGGCTCAGCAGGTGGTACGGGGCCTTGGCAGGCCTGAAGGAGTGGATGGCCAGGGGGTAGGAGGAGCAAAAAAAGAAATCTGCTTGAATTTGCTTCTTTGAAATAAAGTGTCTTCACCTAAAAAATCCATAAGTGATTAGTGGAGGACCTTCAAATGGATTCATGCATCTCCCAGACATGTGGATGCTTTTTTTTTTTTTTTATATACTTGGTGTCCATGAAAAGGGTGTCTCTCAGTTTTCATGTCTTTGTTCAGTTTTGAATTGAACACTACTCTGGCAACCAGCATCACACAGTCTTACCTTCTGTATGTTATTGACTGTGCTTTCAAAATCCACTGGCCAAACATAAGTACTCTTAAATACTTAACATTTGCTTTTTGTTGAAGTAGTCTATCAGAAAACTTTTTGTTGTCACAGAGACTGAAACAGCAGGTGGGGGAAAAGGTGTAAATGATCCAATTCACCTAAATGGGGTGCTAACTGTGAAGTCTTTTCATAAGTTGTAAGGCAGTTTCTTCTTCATGAACATACTTTCATTCAGACTAGTTTTCATTCAAAGAACTGAGGATTTTGGATGGCCCTACTGATTATAAACTTGAATAAGTTAGTTGGTAACAGTGATCCTGCATTTAGCAATCTACAACCTAGATGCTTATATGTAAAGAATACAATAAAAATGTGACTAAAATCTAAAAACAAGCTTATAAAACACATAAAATGTATCTGAACATTTATCTTTACCTATACAAAATCATTGCAGCCCAAGTAAAACTCAGGTAAATTACATGGTACCCTGACTACTATTCTATGATGTAGTAAACATATATTGGTATTTTTTTGTATATTCTTTGTAAAGCAGGTAAGGTCCACTAGGTAGAACTGTCTGTTTTAAGGAGTGACCTAAAAGCACTGGGGAGGTTAAGTGACTTGCTTGGAGTCACACTGTATGCAAGTGGAGGTTGTGGGACTCGAACCAAAGTCTGCTGGATGTACCCAGTTCAATCACCATTAGTTTCTGTAACCACTAGGCATGGGTGGTTAAACTGAATGGCTGATTACAACAAAGCAGTGCGGGTCATTTCCTTACTTACTCTATATGCAGCAAAGCAGAAAGAATGCAAAGCACAGCAGCATTCATTTTAAGATGCTGAAATCTGGGTCAGCCCACTGGTGCTGCGGTAGCACTATTGCGTTCCTTGCAATGCCAGCGACCCAGGGTCAGAAGCAAACTCAGGTTGCTGGAGGTCTGGCCAGGGGAGTAGGATTGAGCACCTGGGGACAGCTCTCCTCCTCCAGGGAGGGTGGGCTGCAGGTCCTGCTTCTTTACCACCACCTGTGTGGCCACGGGTGGTGGTGCAAAGGTGCTGCAGAGTGATCAGGAGGCGAGGACACTAGCCAGGATCTGGAGCAGTGGCATGTCTCTGACCTACCTCCTTTGATCTCTAGTGCTGGTGCCCTCAGGGACAGAGACCAGAAAACTAGGAACAATCACTCCACATCAGCCACTGGCAGAAGGGACCCAGGTGCCCCAGACTTCATAACCAGGCTCCATGAGGGACCCACTGAGCTGCCCGACACACACTAAGTGAGTGTGGAAGGGTGACCTGGGGTCCCCTCCCTTCCCACCTGGGGGGGTACAATCCAGGTGGGATAGGGGCAGGCCCACAGGAGTTCCTGAGCATTACCTGGGGATGAAGCTAGGGGATACCCAGCCTAGGGATCTCTGAAAAGTGGAGACTGATGTTGTGAGAAGGGGACATAGAAAGAGAAAATAAAAAAATGTTTAAAAGATGCTGAAATCTTAGAGATTCTGTGCAGTGACATGCAATTTCCATGAGGCACTGGTACAAGAATTCAAAATCCATAAACCAAGCAGGATTCGTGATTGTTACGGTGTTACTGGTAAAAATGGAAAACCAGGGTCCCTGATTTTTCTATGGAGTGGCGCTCAAGCGATCTCGCACTGCTCACAAGGCCATAGCAGCAAGCTTAAAAGGCAGAGAGCCCACCTCCCAGTAAACATAACAGGTGCAGTCATTTCAACTCACAACCCCAGTAATCATCAAAGCGTCCCAAACAGTACTGGGGGATGACAGGTAAAGTGCGATTGCAGCAGAAACGATCCCTTGTGGACTGCTCCTTTGAAACAAGTTGCACAGAGCTCCTCTCAGAACCAGACAAAACAGCAGCTACTGTGGAGATAATAGCAGCGCAAGCTTTTAAAAGGCAGGAGAGCCCACCTCCCAGTAAACAGCAACAGGTGCAGTCACTTCCCCAACTCACAACCCCAGTAATCAGCAAAGCGTCCCAAACAGTACCGGGGGGGGGATGACAGGTAAGTGACGATTGCAGCAAGCGATCCCTTGTGGACTGCTCCTTTGAAATAAGTTGCACAGAGCTCCTCTCAGAACCAGACAAAACAGCAGCTACTGTGGAGATAATAGCAGCGAAGCTTTTAAAGGCAGGAGAGCCCACCTCCCAGTAAGCAGCAACAGGTGCAGTCACTTCCCCAACTCACAACCCCAGTAATCAGCAAAGCATCCCAAACAGTACCTGGGGGGTTGGGATGACAGGTAAAGTGTGATTGCAGCAGAAACTATCCCTTGTGGACTGCTCCCTTGAAACAAGTTGCATAGAGCTCCTCTCAGAACCAGACAGTATCGAAGAAGCCCTGGCAAGAAGGAATGCTAAATTTGTTGAGGAGCAGTGGGCACACTTTAAAGGAGCCATTGTGGAGATGACAAAGCTGTGCATTAGGCTGAGAAACAAAGGCAAGAGAAGGAACAAACCACTATGGTTCTCTAACTTGTAGCAGAGAAAGTAAAAGTCAAAAGGAGGGCTTTCAGAAAATACAGAGAGACACAGAAGGAAGAGGACAGGGTGGTGTACCTAAATTGTCTGAGGGAAGCAGGGAAAGCTGTTAGGAGTGCAAAGGTGCAAACAGAGGAAAGATTAGCACAAACATTGAAGAAAGGGGACAAAACATTCTATAGGTACATCAGTGAGAGAAGAAAGGCCAGGGGTGGGATTGTAAGGCTCAGAGGGGAGGAAGGGGAGTGTGTGGAGGGGAGATCTGGAAAAGGCATCAGTACTGAATAAATACTTCTGCTCAGTTTTCACTAAAGAAGGGAAGGGACAGGGACCACAGCTAGGAATGAGATATACCGGCGGCGGAAGGTGGGGAGAGGAGGTGAACACCAGTCCATTTACAGAAGAGAGTCCTAGAGGAGCTCACAAAACTGAGGGTGAACAAGGCAGTGGGACCAGAAGGCATACAACCCAGGATATTAAAGAAACTATGGATGGAGCTAGCAGCACTACTGGCAGCCATGTTCAGTGAGTCGCTCAATATAGGAGTAGTTCTGGAGGAGAGCACATTATTTATTTGTTTTTGTTAACCAGGTAAGCACACTAAACAGCCAAGTGCCTATTTTCAGGTGCGACCTGGGAGATTACAAAGTACAGGCAAGAACATCAGTCATAAACATTACAAAGTGAAGGCAGAAACAGCAAAGTACAGGCATAGACGACAGTCATATGCATTACAAAGTGAAAGCAAAAACAGCGGTCATATACAGGCTATACAAATAGGATCAGCCATACCATCAACTGGGTATGGGTAATAGGCTACACAAGTAAAACATTTCATGGAAGTGAGGTTGATAGAAATAGTGCAGATATGCTTTACATGACAGTGGAGCAAAATGGAACCAACACAGGTAATACAAATAATATCGAGATAGCGTAGAAGATAGGGCATTCAATATCAGGAGACTCATGGCCTCATCAGTCACAGTCGAGTCAACCAACTTAACTGGTCAGTTAGGTCCAGGCTGAAAGGCGCAGGGGTAGTTCCTTAAGTACAGAGACAGTTGGAGGCAGTTTTTAGGAAGCCCCATAGAGAGGATCTGAAGCAGGAATGGGAGGGAGAGGAGCGAATGTTGGCAGGGAGGGAGTTCAACAGCCTGGGAGCATATAGAGCGAAAGTCCGATCACCCATTTGGGTACAAGTTTTGGGAACCAGAAGGACCTGAGAGTCACTGGATCTTACGTGGTAGGGGTGCTTGCAGGCTTGAGAGATTTTGTGAGTGCGGGGGGGTGGCAGTTCTGACAATATTGTCGATGAAGTTGCCTATGACAAAGGCGGAGTGTTTTTCAGGGGGGAGCCACTCGAGCCTGGAGTATAGCTCACAGTGGTGAGTGAGGTGAGGGGCAGAGAGCACAAAGCAAGCTTCGCTTTGTATGCAGTGTCCCACTTTGAGAGACAGGTTTTGGGACATGGGCAAAGGAGTCAAGTCCATAACTGAGCATGAGGAGAAGAACCCCCTTAACTAGGGTGAGTCGTGCAGCCGAGGTAAGACAGCTTTTGGCTCTGTATGCCAGTCCCAGCTTGCAATTTGTAGCCTTGTATATGTTGCGGATATGCAGAGAGAAGTCAAGTTGCGGGTCAAGGGTTACCCCCAGTTACTTGACAGAGTCTGCAACATGCAAGAGAGAACCATCAGCTCCAGAGATTGTTAGTGGACCAGGACAGGCTTTTGATTTGGCCAGGGAGCCAAATGGCATAGCCTGGGTCTTCTGCAGGTTGATGGTTAGCTTGTGGCCCTTTAGCCAGGTTTGAACTAGATTAAAGTCAGAGCTAAGCCTGTAGTTGATGACATTGATGTCCTGGGAGCTGGTTAGGTTGACAAGGTCATCCGCATACAGGGTGGAGTGCCCATAGGCTGAGGCTGAGGGCAGCTCATTGATGAAAAAGGAAAACAGAAGGGGCCTGAGAACGGATCCTTGGGGGACCCCACAGTTCACAGGTGTGGGATCAGAGAGGGCCTTGTTGAATCTAGTGTATTGCTGCCTGCCAGAGAGGTAGTTCATAAACCAGGCATGGGCTGCAGGGGAGAGGCCGAGGGACCAGAAAGTGGAATATAGGAGTGAGTGGTCAACCAGGTCAAAGGCCTTTGAGATATCCACGAAGATGGCTCTGGTCAGTATGCCTTGATCAGTAGCAGTCCTGTTCTCGGAGGTGACCTCGGATAGAGCAGTAGAAGTGCTGTGCCCTTTACGGAAGCTGTGTTGAGCTGGGGTAAGTCATAGCTTTGTAGGTAGTGGGTGAGCTGTGAGGCAACCACCTTTCCAAGCAGTTTGCTAATTGCAGACAGAATAGCTATAGGGTGGTAGTTCTTGAGAGTTTATGCGTCATCTTGTTTAAAGACAGAGACAACCCTGCCCACTTTCCATACGTCAGGGATGGTTCCCGAGATTAGGGCAGTATTGAAGATATGGGTGATGGGCCGAGCTAGGAGAGGTTCCCTCAGACAGAGCAGTTTGGGCTAAAGGTCGTTATGCCTGGCTCCAGTGTGAGGGGAGAGACCAACAAGGAGCTTCTGAGTCTCCCTGACGGAGACAGCCTTTAAGTAGCAGGGAGGTCGGGGGGGGTTGTCCCTCTACAAGAGGGGCTTTGCGCCTTGGGGGTGGGGGGCTGAGAGGAGTGAGTTGGCAAGTCAGAGAACTTAAAAGCATTGGCAATTGTAAGGGGGTTGTTGCAGCTGACCCCGCCAATTATCATGTCAGTGACCTGAACTCTGGTAGAACCTCCTGCAGTTTTGGATGTTTTGCCAGAAGCTCCTCGAGTTCCTGGCTGAGGATAACAAGGCAGATTTACAGAATTCACTTTTGGCAGAGCGGATAGCTCTTTCACATGTGTTTTTTTAACTGCCTATATTCCAGGAAGTCAGACCTCTTAAGGGAGGACTTGTATTTCACACAGCATTTGTCCCTTTGTTTCATGAAGGAAAATAGGCTGCCATGTAGCCATTTGGTGACAGTGCCCCTCACCCTCCTTTTTGTAAGGGGAGTGTGTCTGTTTTGCAAGGGAAAAATGGAAGCAGGAAACTATAGGCCTGTCAGCCTTACCTCCGTAGTGGGTAAAATTATGGAGGCACTCTTAAGGAAAGGATTGTGGAAAACCTGAAATCCAACGGAGCACAGGATCCAAGGCAGCATGGATTCACAGCATGAAGGTCATGTCAGATAAATCTGATAGATTTTTTTGACTGTGTGACGAAAGAGGTGGATGGGGGAGCAGAAGATGTCACCTACTTCGATTTCAGCAAGGCCTTCAACACTGTTCTACATAATAGACTGGTAAATAAGTTGGAAAGTCTGGGCTACAAGGTGGTGAACTGGGTTAAAAACTGGTTGGAGGACAGGAAGCAGAGGGTGGTAGTAAATGGGAACCAATCCAAGGAAACGGGTGACCAGTGGGGTACCTCAAAGATCAGTCCTGAGGCCAATCCTTTTTAATGTCTTTATTAGTGACATTGCAGAAGGGCTGGTTTGCCTGTTTGCAAGAGACACGAAGATCTGTAACAGGGTAGACACTCCAGATGGGGGTAAAAAAAAGGGACCTAGGAAAGCTGGAAAAATTATCCGAAATGTGGCAACTGAAGTTCAATGTGAAGAAGTGCAAAATCATGCACCTGGTGGGCAGAAACCCTGTGGAGAGCTACAGGAAGGGGGGGGGGTTGCTGCTGACATTCACGGTGGAGGAACGGGATTGGAGGATTATCTGAGATGACCAAAAGGTGGCCAAGCAGAGTACAAAGACTATAGGGAGGGCCAATGGCATGTTGGGATACATAGAAAGGGGTATCACCACCAGAATGAAGGAGGTGGTGATACCACCGTAAAAAAACTGTTGAGGCCTCATTGGGAGTGCAAAATTGCACACATGGGGCTGTATATGCAAATCACCATGAAATGTCAGGCTAAGGTGGACCCAGGTCAGCGGGTAGAGAAATTGACTCTTAGGCAACCGTCTGGCCTTGTGCTTGGGGGTAACCAGTTGAAACCTTCTGAATGGGTGCAGAACCTGGGCGTTGTGCTTGATAACGAACTGATGCTAAAGCACAGGTGTCAGCTGTTGTCAGGTCCTCATTTTACCATTTGAGGAACATCGCCTGGATAAAACACCTTGTTCTGCCCGAGGACCTTCCTACTTTGGTTCATGCCTTTGTGTCCTCCCATCTTGATTACTGCAATGCTCTATACCTAGGCTTACCAGGAATGGATCTCAGTCGCTTGCAGCTGGTGCAGAGTGCTGCGGCCAGGTTGTTTTATTTATTTATTTATGACTTTGCTAACCGGGTGAGTGCACTGATCCCAGGGACCGTTTTCAGGCATGACCTGGGCCATAACACATGGCACAGGGTGACAGTGGAGTACAAGGTAACAGTAATACACATGAAACAGATTTGATACAAGCAACAATAGTAGAACAATAGACAGGTTTGATACAGGGTTGTCAAGAACTAGCCATGTCACTCCTGTGCTGTGCGAACTGCACTGGTTGCCGGTGTGATGGAGGATCACATTCAAGGTCGCATTGCTGACCTATAAGACCCTTCATGGACAGGGACCGGGTTACTTGCAAGACCTCCTTTGGCCCTACTGCCCCCTCCACCGACGAGGGATTGCTAGAGGTTCCCAGGGTCTGTCTTCGGACATCAGGTGCTAGGGTTTTTGCTTTTGTAACCCCAACCCTGTGGAACTCTCTACCTCGTCAGATTAGAGAGTGCCTGTCCACTGAGACTTTCAAGTCCTCATTAAAAACGTATCTTTTCGTCCTGGCCTTTGGGGACAATATTTAATTTTATTATGTGCTGCCTGTTATTTTAAAGGTTTTTGTAACTGAATATTTTTTATACTGTATTGGTGCTTTGGAAAAGCGTATTATAAATAAAGTTTGATTGATTGACTAAGCAAGAATGCATGGGCCAAAGGGCCTCTCACACAATCTGCGAAGAGTGCAAACAGAAGAGACACACACATGTTTTGTCGTACCCAGGGCTCATCAGTATGCCTCACATGTATGACACCTCAGGGGAAATTGACCAGCTGCTCTTAGTTGGTCTTATGGGTTTAGGTCATGGTGAGCTCCCCCTCCCCCCCCAAAAAAAAGTTAAAAGACAAAGAACCTCAGTGCAAAAGCACTGAAGCAAGGATTACCCCAAAGAGCATTGGCCATAAAACCAAGTTTCAAAGAAATACAAAATCACACATACCCCATAATACAAAGCATCCTGGGCTATATATGCAAATTACCATGAAATGTTAGTCTGGTTCAACTTTAAACAGGAATGCATGGTGCCAAAGGTCCTCTCACACAATCTGTGATGGGTGCAAACAGTAGACATGCATACATGTTCTGTACTGCCCAGGACTCATCAGTGTGCCTCTTCTGTATGACACCCAAGGGGAAATGAACAAGCTGCCCTAAGTTGGTCTTACGGGTTTGGGTCATGGTGAGCCCAAACAAAACAAGCTAAAAGACAAAGAACCTCAGTGCAAAAGCACTGAGGCAAGGATTATTCCAAAGAGCACTGGCCATAAGAAAAAAAAAATGACCGTAGTAATATTATTTCTTCCAAGGATTCTTCTGTATGCTTAACTGTTGCAGTATGCCAGTTGGGTCCAGCTGTCCCAGAGGTGGAGTCAATTCTAATGAACCTGAGCATTGACCAATCAGGACTCTGGACTAAGCTGTGCTGTGTGTGGTGCTCTTACTTTAGATTCTTTTCAAAGCTTGCAGGGCAAAAGGCCCCAAAAAGTAGAAAAAATGAACTTTACAAGAAAAAATCCCAGACAAAAATGCTAGAGAAAGCTATAAAAGAGGAAAAAGAGCCCGTAGGCTGTGTACAGAGGCAGTCAAGGGCCAGAACTACTAGGGACTGCAGAACTACTCTCAGCCAGGTTATGTGAGGGGAGGCTGGATGGGAGGGTAAGCATACAGAAGTATCTCTTGGAAGAAATAATATTACTTTGGTAAGTAATTTTTTTCTTCTCACCCCAGGAATTATCTGTATTCTTCTGTATGCTTAACAGTTTCAGGCTACAAAGCAGTACAGTTGGGAGGCGGGAACAGAACCTACTTAGGAAATCAGTTCTGCAGGACCACAATGCCAAATTTTCCATCAGATCTGGACTGTACATCCAGGCAATAATGCTTTGTGAAAGTATGTACAGTCTTCCAGGTAGCTGGCTGCTTTGCAGACATCAAGCAATGGTATGTCTCTTGATGCTGCCACTGAGGCTGCAGTGCCCCTAGTGGAGTTGGCTCTAAGGCCTTGAGGTGGTTGTTTGCCAGCCTTACTGTAACGGAATTGGATGCAAGAGACTATCCAGCGAGACAGTTTTCTTAGAGGCTGGCCTGCTTTTGCCCACTTCACCATAAGTGAGGAAAAGCAGAGTATGAGAAGCCATAGGCTCCTTGGTATGCTCTAGGTAGCAGGTCAGAGCCCTTTTTACATCCAGACTATGGAGCCTGTGTGCATCAGGAGTGGAAATGTCTGTGAAGAAGACATGGAGCATAATGGATTGGTTGGGTGAAATTCAGACACCACTTTAGGCAAGAATTTCCTGTTGGTTCTGAGAACTACCTTATCCCTGTGGAAGATAATGTAGTTAGGCTCAGTGCAAAGGGCCTGCAATTCTGAAATTTGTCTGGCTGAAGAAATTGCCACTAAGAAAACAGTTTTCCAGGTGACGTATTTTAGGTCAGCTGTCACCATGGGTTCAGATGGGAACTCCATGAGCTTAACTATGCACAGGTTCAAATTCCAAGGGGGAACAGGTTCCTTAAGTGGAGGTTGAAGATGCAGCAGGCCCTTAAAGAATTTCTTAAAAATGGCATAAAAGATTAATGTGTCCTTGCCAACAGACACATATGCTGAAATAGTAGCCAGGTGCACTTTCAGAGATGAGGCCCTAAGGCCTGATGTTTGCAAGTGCACTAAATAATCCAAAAATAGAGGGCAGGCTAGCTTGGAGGGGGTCAGTTTGCCTGTCCTTGCACCAGAGAGAGAATCTCTTTCATTTAGAAGCATAAGTCCTTTTGTACTTGGTTTCTTGGCAGAATGAAGGATTCTCAGGACTTGTTCAGAGTACTGAGAGTCTGAAAATTCTAGCTCTTCAAGTACCAGGCTTTGAGGTGAAGGGACTCTATCCTGGGATATGTTATCTGTGTCTGAGGCAGAGTCAGGAGACTGTGAGTTGGAGGGAAACAAATTGGTCACCTGATTGAGAGGGAGAGCAGCAGGGAGTACCATGACTGTTTCATCCAGTCTGGAGCCACCAGTATCATGGTTGCTGGTTGAGCTCTGAGTTTCAGTAGTACTCTGAGAATCAGAAGAAAGGGAGGGGAGGCATAGAGGAACCTGCCTGACCAGTCCAGGGAAAGAACCTCCACTGGCACTGTGCCCAGAGCTGGAGGCCTGGCACAATATAGAGGCAACTGATGATTGAAGTGGGAGGCAAAGAGGTCTATCTATGGGGTGCCTCACCTTCTGAACACTGGGACAGTACTTGTCTGTTCAGAGTCCACTCATGGTAGCCCTGACTGATGCGGCTCAGAGAATCTGCGAGGACATTGTCCTTGCCTGGCAGATGACTGGCCAAACTTTGCATGTCCAGAGAGTAAGCCAGAGACCATATTTTCATGGCATCTGTGCAAAGATTCTCGGATCTCATACCACCCTGCTTGTTTATATAAAACCTAGCAGTCATGATGTCTGTCCTGACTTGGACAGACTGCCCCTTTATCTGAGGAGCAAAGGCCTTGATGGCCAAGAGAACAGCTCTGAGTTCCAGGAAATTCATGTGGCACATAGACTCCTTGGGAGACCAGAACCCGCTTATGGACTAGTCCTCCAGATGGGCACCACATCCTAGAAGAGAAGAGAAGAATCCGTGGTGAGGATCCTAGAGGGTTCTTTGCGTGGGAAGGATACTCCTTCCCTGAAGTTTTGGATTTCCTTCCACCTGTCTAAGGCCTACAAAGTGGCCTTGTGACTGGAACTAACTTTGAGAGCGAGTCACTCTTTTGAGACCAATGAGCTCTGAGGTGGTACTGTATGTCCCTCATTTGGAATCTGGCACCTGGTACTACTGCTGTGGTAGATGCCATGTGTCCCAGGAGTTTGAGAAAGTGCCTGGCAGGCTTTGGCTGACTGAGAGTAAAGGAGTGCACCAAGGTCTGCAGATTTTGAACCCTGTCCAAAGGGAGAAGGGCTCTGCCTTGCAATATATCCAGTTCTGCTCCTATGAACTCCAACAGTTGAACTGGCTCAAAGTGGGATTTTTCTGAATTGATCAAGAAGCCTGACTCTAAGGTGTGTTTCATTAGACTGAACGAGTCTCTGAGTTTTTTTTTTTCAATTCAACTTCTTTATTGGTTTTAAATTATAAACATAGTAGTAGTAATAACAGGTATGATACATAGATGCAACCATCCACTTGGCGTATATTATGGAAAGCTGATGAAAAAGAGAAAGGAAACCCCTTCCCATCCCATTCTCCCAACCCCCCCCCCAAGTGTGCCAATACATATAGTACAATACTTGAAAGAAATATTTGGTACATAGAAACATCTTGAGCCAGACCTGGAAAAATTAAATGTTAATAATCTCAGTGCAGATATAAGATGTACAATTTTTTATCAAATGATGCCAGATTATTACGGGAGCCAGCAATCAAGCACTCTATCCTGAAGTAGGCTGAGAGGTCATTTAGCCATTCATTATAGGAGATAGGTAATTGATCCAACCAGTGTTTAAGCACTAGTTTCTTTACCACCATGGAAATTAGTGCCATGTGATATTTCCATTCTTTAATCCAGATAGTGGTGCAGATCCCTAAGATACAGATCTCCACAGTGAAAAGGTCCCCTAGACCAAGTATTGGGTCGAATTTGGATTGAATCGACAGCCACAAGGGGGCAATTTTAGCACAGTCCCAGAATATATGTACTAAATTTCCTTCACCTTTACTGCATCTGAAGCAATCAGAGTTAGGCAGGTGGCCAATTTTGGCTAATTTTACTGGTGTGTAATGTAAGTTATGTAGTATATGGTATTGGGTAAGTCGCAGTTTATCTTGGGAGATGTGTGTATATAAATCTTGCCAGGCATTTGACCATTCAATGACTGTTCCTGAAAGGAGAGAGGACCAGATTTTGGAACCAGGTACAGGATCAGTGTGTCCAATGGAGAGGATAGTTGTATAAGAGGGACAAGCAGTGTGGCTTGGAAGATAGATCATGGAAGCCTTCCAATATAGGTTGAAGCTTAGATTCTAGGGAAGCAGTACCAAAAACTTGTGCTACTAGGTGTCTCAACTGGAAGATCTTAAAATTATAAGAAGCATTTAGGCCAAATTTATGTCGGATTTCGGAAAAGGAGAGAAGAGACAAGGAGGAGTAGAGATCTGTTACTTTAGCATTTTGTAGAGGAGGTAACCAAGTGTGTGTGAGGAGAGTGCCACCTATCTTAATGTTGGGGTTGAAGATGAGAAGTTGTGCGAAGTCTTGACAAGGCGAAAATTTGTAAGAGGAGCAAAACTGAGAAAAACTTTCAGGGAGGTCCCAATTACTGAGTGGCCGATTGGGTCCGGCAATTTCTTCAGGGGAATATAGTAAATGGCAGGGGAAAGCAAGTGGTGTTGTAAGATCTGGGTTTTTATTTGCGGCCAAATAGGAGAGGCTTCATCTATGGGATCCGTGAGCCATTTTCCAATCCTAGAGAAGTGGCTCGCCCGATAATAAAGAAGAAGATTAGGAGGCGGAGACCCCTGATGCTTTGGGGAGACTCAGTTTAATAAAGGATTTTCTGGGTTGTTTGTGTAGCCATATAAAGCCAGAGATAAGAGAGTGTACCTTCTGAAGAAAGATAGGAGCCACATGTTCAGCATATAGTAATGAATAAAAAGTCTAGGCAGGACATTCATTTTAATTATGTTTATGCGTCCCTTAAAGAGATAATGGAAGAGATTCCCATCTTTGAAGATCGTTAAAGGATTGTCACTAGGTCATCGAGATTGAGTTTCTGGTCCAAGAGAATCTGGGTGGTTAGTGAATGCCCAGATACTTAAGTGAATGAGAGTCCATTTCATGTCAAAACCATAGAAGTCAGCTTTCTGAGTGAAATGATTTAGGGGAAAGATTTCTGATTTGTTCAGATTAAGTTTATAATTGGATAATGAGCTAAACTGGGATATTACCTCCACTACTAGTCTCAGGGATTTAGCAGGATTCTCTGAATGGAGGAGGTTATCATCCACATATGCAGAGAGGATGAGGTTGAGATTGAGTATTGAAATTCCCTGTATTTGGGAAGACTGTTTGATATGATGAATCAAGGGTTCTAAATAAAGATGAAATAGGAAAGGTGAGAGGGGGCAACCCTGCCTTGTACCTGAGTAAAGGGGAAATTGAGAAGAGAATACCCCATTGCAATGGATCTTTGCTGAAGGGGAGTAATATATGGCCTGAATCCACTGGATGAAGAGGGGAGGGAAGCCCATCTTACTTCAAGTCAGCCAGAGGAAGTCCAAGTCCACTCTGTCAAAGGCCTTCATGGCATCCAATGAGATTAGGGCCATCGGGGTTTGAGATAATCTTGCTGCATTGAAAATATGGGAAAGCTTGGGAAGGTGATCTGCGGAGGATCTACCAGGGACAAATCCCATCTGTTCTGGACTTGGAAGATGAGACCATACTTTTCGAATGCGTAAAGCTAGGATTTTAGTTAAGATCTTGATATCACAATTTAAGAGGGAGATTGGACAATAACTCTCCGGGAGCAGGTGGGACTTGTTGGGTTTTAATAGAAGAGACATGGTCGCTTTTAATAAAGTAGGATCCAAAGGTTTGGCTGAGAGCATGTATTGGTATAGTTTGAGCAGATGTGAAGCCAGCTCCTTCGCAAAGGATTTGTAAAAATTAGTGGGTAAGCCGTGTAGACCTGGAGCTTTATCAAGGGTTAAGTCTTTAATTGCTTCTATCACTTCTTCAAGGATGATAGGAGAGATCAAGGAAAGTTAGAGGCATTCGGCTAAGGATGGGAGAGTTAAGGAATCCAGATAAGAGTCTATCTTTTGGGTAGGAGTGGGTGTGGATCTTTCCCCATAGAGGGAATGATAAAAGTTCTCAAATATTAGAGCAATGTCACTGGGATTGGTTTTAATAGTCCCATCAGGAGCCTGAAGGGAAGGTATAAGTCTTGCTTTCCAATTTGGGGAGTCTAAGAGCTAGGAGTTTGCCCGCTTTTTCTCCCTGACCTATGTAAGTGGATTTAGTTTTTAAAAGTGCATACTCTGCTTTTTCTCTTAAGAGGTCTGCATATTTGTTCCTGAGATCTAAGAGCTCGGTTATGGAGTCGGGGTTTATTGAGGATGAGAGAGAATGCTTGGCCACTATTATTTGAGTTAATAAGGATAAGGTTTCTTTCTCTCTCATTTTCTTATATCTGGTATCTAATTTAATGAATTCCCCACGAATATAGCATTTGAGAGTACACCATAATAGATCATTACTTTGAATCGTACCTATATTAGTATCTATGAAGGTTTGAATGGAGGTTCGAATTTTAGAGATGATAGTTTTGTCTTTTAAAAGTTGAGTGTTCAGCCTCCATGATCTATCTTTGGGACTGTCGGGGAAGGAGATAGGCCACCCATACCAGAGAATGATCAGAGATTACTATAGGCTCGATAACTTATTTGATGTAAACCGGTTAAAAAAGGGATACTGATTAAGATATAATCCAATCTGGACCAGGATTGGTGCACTTTAGAGTAAAAGGAGAACATTTGAGTAAACGCCATGGATCACAAAGTTCCAGTGTATCCATCAAGTCCTATAGGGCTCTTTGTGATGGAGTAGGGGGTCTTACGGGTCGATGGGTCCTATCTATATCCTGTGTGGGGGAGACATTCTAATCACCTCCTAGAATTAAGGAGATGGTAAGAAATGGTGCAATTTTGCTGGCAAGTTCCATAAAAAATGATGGATCGCCACCCGGTGACCCATATACAGAGCCTAAAACTACTGTGGTGCTCAAGAGGGTACCTTTAACAAGAATATATCTGCCATGGGGATAAGTTACTGTGGAGTCAGCCTGGAATGGGATCATATTTTTGATTAAAATGACTACTTCTTTACTTGATGAGGAAACCCCAGCAGCGAAGACTTGAGAGATCCCCAGTCTGCGTAATCAAATGGCCTCTCTAGTCAACAGATGCATTTCCTGTAGCAGGATTACATCTGCATTAAGTAGGGCACAATGTTTTAATACTTGATATCTCTTTGTAGGTTCCCTGACTCCTCTGACATTCCAGGTCACTATTTTATATGTGTTAATAGCCATACCAAATAATAAACTGCATATTTTTTCTAGAGGACAAATCATTATGAAACCAGAAATAATCATAAGGCACACTCCAATCCCCCTCCTCCTCCCCTTCTCTGAGTCCTTCAACAATATTATGCTTGCAAATTGGTAATAATGGATGTTTTAAGTGAAGTGGAAACCATTCCAAGGTACAGCAAGCGAATCGATAAGTTTGCCCCATCCCCCACCCCCCAATTGCCCAGGAGTTATAGTTTCCATTCTCCAAAATGATGATATTTTCAAAGTACAGAACTAATCCAACAAGAGGAAACCATAATAAGTATAAAGCAGTAGACCCTTTGTCCCTCCCTTCATAACTCCAGCAACTATATACATTTATCTCCCTTGAAAAAAAGAAACGGTTGCAGTTCTTGACAAACAGGTCCCAGTGAGAGAGATTATCCCATACAGCTCCTAGCCACAAATCCCAGAAAAATAGGAGACAGAAGATTGGTATGGTCTGGCAATACTGTACTAAGCAAAACAACTGCAGCCAAAGATACCAGGACCACCAGTGTCGCTTTGTAGGGAAAGTGTAGGAGCTAAACCCCCCATAAACTAGTTTGCTATGCAGTTAGAAACATAGAACATAGAAACATAGAAGTTGACGGCAGATAAGGACCGCAAGGCCCATCCAGTCTGCCCATTTCTTTTTCTACCTTATAAATGTGCCATCGGCCTTTGCTCTGTCAGTGGCCTATCTATTCATAGTCATTTGTATTGCTCCCTTATGCCTATCCCATGCCTGTTTGAAGCCCTGCACTGTATTCATAGCCACCACTTCTTGTGGTAAGCCATTCCATGCATCCACCACCCTTTCTGTGAAAAAGAATTTCCCACATTCCCCTTAATCGGCCTCCCCTCTAATCTCATGCTGTGTCCTCTTGTCCTGCTATTTTCTTATATTTAAACATGTTAGACTCTTTCACCTTGTTTATGCCCTTAAGGTGTTTGAATGCCGCGATCATATCACCTCTCTCTCCTCTTTGCTCCAGGGTATATATTGAGCTCCATTAATCTGTCCTCATATGTCTTCTGATGCAGTCCCTGCACCATTTTGGTGCCCTTCTCTGGACTGCCTCAATTTGGTTAATGTCCTTGTGAAGGTGTGGCTCCAATACTGCATGCAGTACTCCAGATGGGGGCTAACCAGTGTCTTGTACAGAGGATTATTACTTCCTCTTACGACTTGTGATACCCCTACTAATACACCCTAACACCCCCTAGCCTTACCTACTGCTTTAGAGGTCTGCTTGATGGTTTTAGGTCATCAGTGATGATGATGCCAAGTCTCTTTCTTCCTTTGTGACTGCTAGCAACTCCCTCCCAGCCCTATAGGTGGCTTCAGGTTTCTCTTCCTATGTGCATGATTTTGCACTTCTTTGCATTAAATCCCAGTTGCCACTCTTCTGACCATTCTGCTAGTTTATCCAGATCTCTTCTCATTCTGCCCACCCCATCTGGATCATCTACTCTGTTGCAGATCTTGGTGTCATCTGCAAACAGACAAGCCTTACCCTCTAGTCCATCTGCAAGGTCACTAATGAAGATGTTGAAGAGGACTGGCCCCAGGACTGATCCCTGAGGTACCCCACTTGTGACTTGCATCTCTTCTGACTGTATACCATTTCTACCTCTCTCTGTTTTCGTCCGTCAACCAGTTTGCCACCCAGTTGACCAACTTCTGACCCACCCCGAGCCTACCCAGCTTATTTATCAATCTTCTATGGGAACAGTGTCAAAAGCTTTGCTTGAAGTCAAGGTAGGGCTACATCAACTGCTCCCCCTTGGTCCACCACTCTGGTTACCCAGTCAAAGAAATCTATGAGATTAGTTTGACAGACCTTCCTTTGTAAACCCATGCTGTCTTGGATCCTGTGCCCCTATGGATTCCAGGTGTTGCACTATCCTTTCCTTAAGGAGTGCCTCCATAATCTTGCCCACTACTGAGGTAAGACTGACCGTCTGTACCCCCCCTCCTGCTACCACTCTTGTGGAGCGGGATCACATGAGCCCTTCTCCAGTCTTCTGGGACCTCTCCTGTGCTCAGAGACTCACTAAACAATTCTGCTAATGGCTCTGCTAGTTCCTCCTTTAGCTCCTTAGTACCCTGGGATGTATGCCATCAGGTCCCATTGCCTTATCCATTCTGAGCTTAGCAAGCTCTGTAGGACCCTTTCTTTGTGAAGGAGTAGTGCTCACCCCTCCCTCCCCTGTGTCCATGATGCTGAGCTGTAGGCCCTGCCCTACCTTCTCTTCAGTAAATACTGAGCAAAAGTATCTATTTAGGATAGATGCCTTACAGGGTCCTCCTCCTCACATACTCTTTTCTCCATTAAGCTTAGCAATACCCTCTGGACTTTCTCCTTTCACTAATGTATCTATAGAAAGTCTTGTCACCTTCTTTACTGTTCGTGCTAGTGTTTCCTCAGTTTGGGACTTTGCCTGCCTTACTGCCTTACCTGCTTCCCATAGGCAGTTTGGATGCCTCCTATCTTCATCCCGCTGTGTTCCCTTTATATTTCCTGAAGGCCAGCCTTTTGCTCTGACCTTTTCTGCTACTGTATTTGAGAACCAAAGTGGTTTCTTCTTCTTTGCACTTCCTTTTCTGTCTAACACAATGGGATGTTGCTTCAAGTATTGCATCCTTAATGCTTGCCCACTTTGCCCGCACCCTCACCTGTGTTTTCTTTTGCCAGGGCTAGCTTAACTCTGTTGGCCATCTTGTCAAAGTCAGCTCCTCTGAAGTCCCATATTTTTGCCTTGGAATGGATGATTTAGATGTAGTAGCCAAATTGAACCATACCATGTGATGGTCACTGGCCCCCAGGTGACCTTCTACCTGAGATCTGTGATCCCTTCTTTGTTAGTCAGTACTAGATCTAGAATAGCCCTGTCTCTTGTGGGTTGCTGTACCAGTTGTTTGAGGCCCTCCCTGCAGGGAATCCACTATGAGTCTAGTTCTGGCAGATGTTCCTGCTGGTATTGACCAATCTGTATCCGGCATGTTGAAGTCTCCCATTATCAGAACCTCCCTTTAGCTGTCATGTTTTGTATATCTTCTAACAGTAATGTGTCTATGTCCTCCTCTGGTCTGGGGCCTGTAGACAACCCCAGTTCTTATGGCTGTCCCATTTCCTGTTTCCAGGGTGACCCACAGTTCTTCTGGCTCCTTATGTGTATTCTGAATTTCTGTAGCTTTGATATTTTCATTAACATACAGGGCCACTCCTCCCCTTTTGCACCCCGTCTCTTCTGAACAATACATAGCCAGGTACTGAAGTCTCCTAAGTGTGGTTACTGGTAAACCACGTCTCACTAATTGCTACATGTCCAGTTTAGCCTCTGACATTATTGCCTGCAGGTCTGGGATCTTATTTCCCAGGCTGTGAGCATTGTGTACATGATTTTCCATTGGCAGATTTTGGTGTGTTAGTTGTTGGGTGAAGTTTGGCATTACCCCTGTGCTTCATATGGGGAGACAAACCTTTTTTCTTACCTGGTGATGCAAATGAACGGCAAACATGCTGAATTCCTGTTTGACCACTAGCTGAGGGGGGAGGGGTGTTCTTCCCATTCGATGTATGGGGTGCTGCACCCCTCTCCCCATTTGCTAGTTTAAATATTCTGCAAAGATGTCAAACTTCTGCCCCAATGCACTGACTCCCTCTTTAGTCAGATGCAGTCCATCAAATTTAAAGAACTTTCGCTCCCAGAACTGTTGCCAGTTCCCTACAAATCTGTGTCCTTTTTCCTGGCACCAGCCCTTGAGCCACGTGTTTAGCTCCCCTGTCTCCCCTTCTCTGACCTACCGTCCATCTGCTTCCCTCTCCCAGACTGGCAGGATCTCAGAGGAGGAGATGCCAGACGAAATAGATGATAGTTTGTCACCCAGCCTAGTCAGGTGTTCCTTGGTCTCCACAACTGACCGGGCTGGCGAGATCATTAGTCCCTATGTGTACTAGGACATCAATGTTTTCTCCTGCTTTGTGAACAATTTTAGTAATGCAGTCAGTGTCTCCATGCTGATGTACCTGGAGACATCTGACCATCACCCCTGGCTGGAGATGGGTATCAACTCCCCGAATCATGGAGTCTCCTATGATCAGAAGTTTTTTGGATTTCCTTTGTGCTTGTTTTGTTTTGGTTCCTGATTTGGGTGAGTTTTGTTGTGCTAGCTCCTGTGCCGCAGTGTCCTGCTCTGCAGTGTCTTCTGCCTCTTTATTTGATTTCAGGGATAGAGGCAGATACCTGTTTGTAATGTTTATATGGTTTTTGGAGGTAATGTGTTGGAGAGCAGAGAGTGATGGGGCACCTGATTTGCTCCTCCTAACCACCTGCCAACCTCCTGGATCAACTACCCTCTGCGGTCGAGGTTTTCTGTTGGATGCTGGGGAAATGATGGGTGGTTCTTATAATGTATTTCCTCTTCATTATGAAATTTGAGCTGCGGAATCTCTGCCCATGCTGCCCGGAGCTGAGCCCTAAGATCTCCAAAGGCCAGCATGTAGGACAGTGTCCCTAAATCCTGTAAGACTGTCCTTCTGAAAATTGTTCCACAGTACCTGCAGTTAATGAAATCCATTCCAAATAAGTTGCTGGGTTTGTAACCTAGTCAGAGTAATTAGAAGGAGAAACAAAAGGAAATAAAATGCAAGTAATGGTTTAATTGTGCTTTGTTTAACTTGTTATAACAAGTTAAATTACTAGTGCCTGTAAATGAGCTCACCTTGTGGAGGCCCCACTGATCCGCCTCTTCCTGCTCTGCCACAGGAAATGTCACAACTGTGGTACCTTATAAAAGGAGTGTAGCGGGGTGGTTGGGGATGGGGTGGTGTGGGCCTTCCCTGCCTAAAAAGAAGAACCACGGACGAAAGAACAAGGAGGTAAGAGCAGAAACAATCAGTCAATAACAAATGCAGTAACCCTGAAAGCTTATCCTAATGTTAGATAAAACTGTAAAACCTGTAAAGCACCACCTGTAATAATTTCAGAGAAGATATACGCTGTAAGAAACACTTTGCTCCAGAGAAAAATAAAGCAGTAACAGAAGATATACCTTGCAAAAGACAATTTGAATCAGAAGATTACAGGAGTAATCTGTTAGCACACACTGTAGGCACACCTTGTAATAATGCAGAAGAAGGTATACCAGCAACAACAATTTGAATCAGAGAAAAATAAAGCAATGAAATGTTAACAACAAACAGTAGCAATCCCTGTGAGTAAAAAATAAAACACCACCACACAGTAAATCTGCTTAGCCAAACTAAGTCTTAATCCTTTTCCCTTGCTCTGGTAAGTTTCTCTACTCTGCCTTTCAAGCAGTCTTAGAAGGAAAGAGCTCAGGTGAAGCTAGGTGCCTTGGCCAGCAAACCAAGTCTTCTACCTCCAAGATATCAACTAACCTGACTTTTTAACCCTTCTTTAGCCCTGAGCTTGCTCGAGTCAGGGCACCCCACCCCTTTACCCTCCACATCATCATCCAGATTATAAATCTTAACACCATATTATTTTGATATGTTTAGGTGCTAACATATTCAGAACAAAGTAAACATTCTGGAGGTTCATAATGCTCCTAGGTGGATTAGAACCTGCTCCTCTTAACCCAAATATAAATTTCTACCTAATACACAAGATTTTGTCCCTCCTGGGAGTATCTGAAGGCCTAGCGAATCAATAACCTTTGATTCAGACTTCATCTCCCACATTATAAAGGTTACATGAGATGAGGAGATAAGATCCCCCCCCATTTCAGAAACTTAGAAACAACTAAGGAAGAAAAACCTCTTGACCAGCTACATCCGATTGCTAGAAAACAAAGAAATTAAAATTGGTACAGTACTTCAGTGTTGGAGTCTTGTCCTGTCGATGTTGATGGGGTAAGGAAATTTGAGGGGGAAAGCTAAGGGTAGCCAGACCAGACTCCCAGGAGAAAAACAATCCTCCCTACCATCACCCAGATTAATCAGTTCCTTCTCCAGAGAATGAAACTGTGCAGCAGGCTGCCTTCTGTGTTGGAAGTCTAGCACTGCAACCGGTGAGATCAGGCCCATCCACAAATTAATCCCAGACCTAGATATCTGAAAAGTTTGGAGATGGGGAGGTGAATCCTCATCTCTCATTAAATCTTGTGTATAGAAACTAAATTACCATATAGAACGAATTACAGTCAGAGACTTAAGTCATTCTTGAACAGTTCTGGGAGCTTGATCTTTAGCTCAGCCATCACTTGTGAGGGCGATTCATAGGATATCCAGGATCCAGATACTGAGACCTGTAGTTTGGCAGGATATAGCATTTTAAAAGGAATGCTTGCAGCAATGATTTTGGTAACAATGGCATGGAAGGCTGCTCACTTCTGACGCGTTTCATATGGTAGATCTTGTGTAATACGGAGCTTGGTGCCTTCTCACAATATTGTTTGGAGTTCTTTTACTTTATTTAGCACATGTTGTTGCTCCAAATAGCTCAGGAATTTTAAAATTAGGGGTCTTGGGGGAGAGCCAGGCTGGGGACGAGGCCGTAATGATCGGTGAGCTCTTTCGATTTGGTACAGTTATGGCCAAAAATATTGCAGTTTTTTCTAATAATGCACCATTCCTTCCAGAAAATTGTTGAAATTAAAAAATATTTTGGTATCCACATATGTATTTCTTTGGTTTGCAGTGGAATAAAACACAAAAAGCAGAAAAATTTACTGAGTCTTAGCTTATTCCACACAGAAATCCTTAAATGGTCGGACAAAATTATTGGCACCTTTTAGAAGTAGTTAGAAATAATTAGATTTCAAGCAGGTGATTCTCCTTTACTTTGGAATTGAACTCACCTGTGGTGAGTTGCAGGTGCCTGCAATATAAAAATCACTCGTTCAACCAGTTTGAATAGAGAAAAGGACTCATTCTCCTGTTTTGTGTCACTGTGTATACCGCAATGAGCATGGAGAAAAGAAAGACAGCCAGAGAATTGTCTGAGGAGGTCAGACAGAAGATTGTAGCCAAGCTTGGACAATCTCAAGGCTACAAATCAATCTCCAGAGACCTTGATGTTCCTGTTTCCACCGTACGTAATGTTATCAGGATGTTTAAGGCCCATGGCACTGTAGCCAACCTCCCTGGACATGGCCGCAAGAGAAAACTTGATCGAAGATTACAGTGCAGGATTGTTCGAATGGTGGAGAAAGCACCTCGATCAACTGCCAGATTCAGGCTGACCTTCAGACACAAGGTATGACAGTTTCAACTCGCACCATCTGTCGCCAACTCAATGAAAGGGGGTTATATGGTAGGAGGCCCAGGAGGACCCCACTGCTGAGAGAGAGACATAAGAAAGCCTGACTGGGGTTTGCCAAAACATACCTGAACAAGCCAAAATCCTTCTGGGAGAATGTCTTGTGGACAGATGAGACCAAATTAGAGCTTTTGGTAAAGCACATCATCTCTATGTTTACAGAAAACAAAATGAAGCCTTCAAAGCCTTCAAAGAAAAGAACACCTTCCCTACAGTCGAACATGGAGGAGGTTCAGTGATGTTTTGGGGTTGCTGTGCTGCCCCTGGCACTGGGTGCCTTGAACGTGTGAATAACATCATGAAATCTGGAGATTACCAGGCCATTTTGGAGTGCAATGTTGAACCCCGTGTCAGAAAGCTGGGTCTCCGTCGAAGGTCATGGGTCTTCCAGCAGGACAGTGACCCCAAACACACTTCAAAAAGCACCCAGGAATGGTTCAAGACAAGATGCTGGACTGTTCTGAAGTGGCCAGCAATGAGTCCAGATCTAAATCCCATTGAAAACCTGTGCAGAGATCTGAAAACAGCAGTTGGGAGAAGGCACCCTTCAAATCTGGGAGAACTGGAGCAGTTTGCACAAGAAGAGTGGGCCAAACTGCCAGTAGAGAGGTGCAGGAAGCTCATCCATGGCTATAGGAAGCAGTTGATTGCAGTTATTTTGACCAAAGGCTGTGCTACCAAATATTAAGTCTAGGGTGTCAATAATTTTGTCAATGCCATTTCTTTTCATTTTTTGATTTAAAAGGATATATTAAATTCTGAATCAAAAACAAAGGTTCTGTAATATTAACAGAGAAATAAAGAATTGTGGAGAACAAATACTGTACTGTTGTTAATTTCAACTTATGTTTAGAGGAATTGTGAGTTATTTGAAAAAGTGCAAGGGCACCGATATATTTGGCCACGACTGTAGTTGCTCCCGAGTGGAGAAGGGCCCACTATTTTCAGCAAAAGCTTCTGGACAAAGGCTATGACGTTGGGGTTCCCCTCGGTCTCGGGGAGACCCATTATCAGAATATTATTCCTCCTACTCCTACCTTCTAAATCCTCGGTTTTTAACTGCAGTTTGTCTATTTGCTGCCAAAGCTTGGTTACTTCTGGGTCTACTTTATCTCTACAGCATTCCAGTGAGGAGGATCTGGCTTCTGTGTCTCCCTCTCTTTTATTTAAATCTGCCATATCATGTCTAATAGACTTAATCTCTGTAGAAATTTCAAGCAATGTTTCTCTGAAAGACAACAATTCCTGTAGAAACTGATCTTCAGTAATTCAAACTGGTTGTATAGATGCTAGGATTTTGGAGTTGGAGGCTCCCCCTTGAGGCCTGGCTTTTTTAGGCAGCTTTTCAGGCGAGGGAGGAGGCGTATGTTTAAGCTGGGCCATCTTCATATCTGCATCCATCGTGGAAGAAATTCTCCAAATAGCGACGAAAGTTGTGGTGATATCTGATGCTGTAGATGCCCTCTCTTCGTAATTTGTATTATTGATAAGATCCAAGTAGAAATCTAGATGTAAAAGCTGATGATGTGAGGTTGGGGTTAAGTGTCCTGTAACCCTGCTACCACTAGGTTGCCTGCATCATGTGGCCTCCAAGTCTCTGATTTGTTGAGACTTGCCAACTTTCAGCCAGTCCAAGAAAGGGAAGACTGACACTCCCTGTCTTCTGAGATGTGCTGCAACCACTGACAAGCATGTTGTGAAGACTGTGAGGGCTGAAGAAAGGCCGAATGGTAGAGCTGCAAACTAGCAGTGACCAGAGGTCTGCACAAATCTCAGGTATTTTCTGTGGGATGGCCTGATTGGTATGTGAAAATAGGCATCCTTTAAATCTAGGGACACCAGCCAGTCTCCTTGTTGCAGAGAGGGGATCACCACAGGGTGATCATTTTGAAGTTTGGATTGAAAAGGTACTTGTTTAGATACCTGAGGTCCAAAATGTGTCACCAATCCCCATTTTTCTTTTGAGTGAGGAAATATCTGGAATAGAGGTCTTTCCCCCTCTGGGAGGAAGGAACTCTTTCTACTGCATTTGAAGCTATAAGGGTCTTTATCTCTAATTTCTTTTTTTATTTAGTGTGCTTTATCTTGCCACCCAGTGCCGCTAGCTCAGCTTCGGTCACGGCCCCCTCTGCTCCCGCTCCCACTTTAGCCGTGACTCCCTAATACTCCATGGCTTACCCCCCAGGGCGGGGTTGCAGCACCAGGCTCCTATGTGGTGCAAGGTACGGGATAGGTCAGGGAGCCAACCTGGGAGCTCATCGGAGCGGAGGGGCAGGCTTCATCCAGGCGGCAGGCAGCAGTATTTTCTCCCCTGTGTGCGAAGGTGGGGACTTGCAATGACAATCAGTGTCTGCCCTGCCCCTTGAACAGCATTCTGGGGTCCGTCAAGCACTGGTCACACTCCTTTCCCTCCCCCCGGAGAAGGAGAGCAGTCCTAGGACACTCTGTCCTTCTACTCCTCGGCTGCCCACTGACGTCCCGGTCTGTTCCCAAACCCGGGTCGCCAGCGTCGCAAGTGGAAATCCAACTGTTGCGCTGATGGGCCAGGTCTTTATCTATAATTTCGACAGAATTGTCTCTATGGGGGTTAAGGTTTTTAGAGATCTGTGACCCTGCTGAGTGGGAAACTTTTTGAACTGCACGGTAAGTCCTCGGACCTCTACCTCCAGCACCCACTGCTCTGTGGTTATGCTTTGCCAGTGGTGGAGGTAGTGAGACAGGCAACCCCCCCCACTGGTAGAGGGGAGGCAACCTGGTCATTCGAGTCAGGAAGTTTGTTTAGATTGAGCTTTTGGAAAGGAGAAGGGTCAGCTTCTTCCTCTTGCCCTAAAGAAGTCTCTCATAAGAGAGTAGTCTTAAGGCATTGGCATCGGCATGGGATAGAAAGCCCTGGGATAATAGCCCCTACCCATGCCTGTCTTTTGGAGCTTGTTAGAGGTAGAGGGCCTTTCCTTAGCCGCATTGCTCTGATAGAAGGTTTTGTACTCCTCTCTCTCTTTCATGAAGGCTTCAGTTTTGTCCCCAAAGAGGGAGTTGTCCTCACAGGGGAAATCTATTGCTTTAGTTTGGGTATCCTGAGAGAGAGGTTAGTATACCTCAACCAGGCAAACCATCTGAGTGAAATGGCCTAGGCCAAGGCCCTGGAGGCAGCGTCACTGGCGTCAACAGCTATATGAAACTGAAACTTTGTGGCCTCCAAAGCAGTTTTAACAACTTCTGCCAAATCCTGCACTAGGTTCCCTGGAGCTTTGCTGGCTAATAGCTAAGATAGAGTTCCAGAGAGCTTTCTGGTACTGGGCTATGTATGCCATATAAGTACAAAGGCGGCTGTGGTGTAAGATTTCTTACCCATGGTATCCAGTTTTTTGGTGTCTTTTTCCAGACTTTGGGAGGAAAGAGACACCTTTACAAAAAAGCATCTGTAATTGGAAGGGACGCAGACATGAGGGGAGTGGTGCAATGCACTGGCTGTGGAGCAGCAGTCTTCCAGGAGACATTCTGGAAACTGCGTTGCTGCCCTATGTGCAGGCACCTCTCTGGTCTGAGGGAGGAGGATGTTTGTCTCCATGCTGACCTGGCAAGGATTCGGGAAACCTACTCCCCCACCCAGGGACCACCCAGGCCACCACCACTACCTCAGAGGTTGCCAAGAAAGAGGAGTGGTTGGACCATGGTGGGCTCAGAGAGGGTGAGGGTGGTGGAACAGAGGTGCATCCCTCCAGATTGTGCCTCTCCACAGTTCATTCACCACTCTGGTGAAGCATGGTTCCTCTATGGAGGCACCTACAGTGGAAACCAAGGAGGGTGCTGGGAACCTCCACAATGGAGACCCACAGGAGGGTGGCCCAGGACCCCACAGGGGAAGGAGACAACTCCTGGTGGGGGACTCAGTTGTTAGGGGGTAGAACTGGAGGAGGGAGGGGAAAGGAAGGTAAGGTGTCTGCCCGGCACCAAGGCTTAGAGGGACAGGAAACAAATCCTCAGGATGGTGGGAACAGTGGCAAGGGGAAGGGAACTGGATGTCATTATCCACCTAGGAACGAATGACCTGGCTGAGAATGGGATCAGAGCAGTGCAACAGGAGTTTGTGGAGTTGGGGAGGGGGTCTTAGTCAAGTAGCACACGTGGAAACTTTCTCGGAAGTGCTACCTGTCTATGGCATGGATGAGGCTAGGGCAGTCCGCACCATGGGATTCTATGACTGGTTGAAAAGCTGGCAGAGCTCAGGGATTTGGCTTCATTGGGGACTGGGGCTCCACCTGGAGGGATGCAGGCCCTACAGGCATGATGGTCTGCATCTATCCTGGAGGGGAACCAGGATCCTAGGTGATAGGTTTAAATACTTCAGTGGCAAGCATTTAAACTAGCCAAGGGGGGAGGCGCTGAAGAGGAGAAGGGAAATCCTAGCCCCCCCAAAAAAATCAGGGTAATTAGTGAGGTAAACACCAAAATAGAGAAGTCAATAGGGAGAAGGGCAGGGGTAAATGGAGAAAAAGACAAAGGCAGTAGGGACAGGGATGGGGCAAAAAGAAATAAAGCCATAAAAAAATGGAGGGTAATGAGTACCAATGCCCGTAGTCTAGGTAAAAAGCTCCCTGAAATGGTGGCCTTGATGGAAGAGGGATGCCTGGATATTGTGGCAGTCGCAGAAACATGGTACACAGAGAACCATGACTGGGATGTCAACATACCAGGGTACACAATCTACAGGAGGGACAGGGAGGGAAGAAGAGGAGGAGGAGTGGCTGTCTATGTAAGGGAAGGGATAAAAGCAACAGAACTAAAGGGTAAACAGGGAGGAGAGGAGGCACTGTGGGTCGCCCTGGAGACTGGAAATAGCTCCACAATCTGCACAGGGCTTGTATACAGACCCCCGTCTCAGGGGGAGGAAATGGACAAGGAAATGATAGAAGGCATCCTTGGGATGGCAGAGAAAGGGGAGATACTGCTGATGGGGGACCTGAATATGCCAGATGTTGACTGGAGCACCTTTGCTGCAGCCACATCCAAGAGCAGGGCCATTTTTGATGCCCTACAGGGGGCATGTCTCAGACAGCTAGTTTTGGAACAAACTCGGGAGAGAGCAATCTTAGACCTGATACTCTCAAATAGGGATGGAGAGAGGATCTCTGATCTTGAAGTGGGTAGCCATCTGGGAACAAGCGACCACCAAACAGTGTGGTTCACAATAAACTTAGCTGTAGAGTCAAGCCACACAAAAGTGAAGGTACTGGACTTCAGGAGGGCTGATTTTGTCAAAATGGGAGAGTGCCTCAGAAAAGCACTAGCAAACAGACAAGAAGGTGGGGTGGAGCAACAATGGGGAAACATCAAAACCGCCATCATAGAGGCAACAAGTGTTTGTGTGAAGCAAATAAACAAATCAAAATGAAAGGAAAAACCACTATGGTTCTCAAAAGAAGTGTTGGGGAAGGTAAGGGGAAAAAAAGATAGTATTCAGGAAGTATAAGAAAACACAGAAGGAGCAGGACAGAGAACTGTACTGGTTAAAGCAGAAGGAAGCAGGTAAGGCAGTCAGAATAGCAAAGGCCCAAACTGAGGAAAAGATAACCAACTCGGTTAAGAAGGGGAATAAAAACTTTTATAGGTATATTAGGGAGCAAAGAAAGACTAAGGCAGGTATACTGAGGCTGAACAAAGAGGAAGATGGTTGGGCAGAGAGCAACAGTGAAAAAGCAGGGATACTGAACGAATACTTCTGCTCAATATTCATGGTGGAAAAGCAGGGGGAAATACCTAATCCAGTCAATAGAAGCACTCAGGATAGGGGGGTTGATATTAGTCCTTTCACAGAAGAAAGGGTTCTGAAAGAACTCTTAAAACTGAAGGTGGATAAAACAATGGGGCCTGATGGGATTCACCCCAGAATTTTAAAAGAACTAAGTGAAGAACTAATAACACCACTGACTATCCTTTTTAATAAATCATGGGAGGATGAGGTGGTACCTGAGGACTGGAGGAGGGTGGATGTGAGTCCCCTTCACAAAAGTGGGAGCAAGACAGAGGCAGAAAACTACAGACCTGTCAGTTTGACCTCAGTAGAAGGGAAAATGATGGAATCACTTCTGAAGGAAAGAATTGTTGAGTACCTAGAGGCCAGTGGGGCACAGGACCCAAGGCAGCATGGATTCACATCGGGAAGGTCATGTCAAGACAAATCTAATTGATTTCTTTGACTGGGTGACTAAAGCAGTAGACCAGGGAGGGGCTGTGGACATGGCCTACCTAGACTTTAGCAAGGCATTTGACACAGTCCCGCACAAAAGATTAATAAACAAATTAGCCAGCCTGTGAGTGGGTCCTAGGGTGGTAGCCTGGGTAAAACACTGGTTGGACAACAGGACACAGTGGGTAATAGTAAATGGAGTCCACAGTGAAGAAAGGAGGGTTACTGCAGGGTTCAGTACTGGGGCCAGTCCTTTTTAATGTCTTTATAAGTGACATTGCAGAGGGACTGGAAGGGAAAGTATGTCTCTTTGCAGATGACACAAAGATCTGCAACAGGGTTGATACACAAGGTGGGTGGAAAAGATGAAAAGGGACTTGGAAAGGTTGGAGGAATGGTTAAATGCCTGGCAGCTTAGATTCAATGCAAAGAAGTGCAAAGTAATGCACCTGGGAAACAGAAACCCATGGGAAGAGTACACAATGGAGGGTGAGATACTGACAACAACATAAATGGAAAGGGACCTGGGGGTAGTCATATCAGTCGACCTAAAAGTGGGCCAGCAATGTGAGAAGGCAGTAAGGAGGGCTGGGGGGGATACTGGGATGCATAGAGGGAGGCATCACTAGTAGAAAACAGGAAGTTGTTGGCCCTCTGTACAGACAGTTGGTAAGACCACATCTGGAGTACTATGTACAGTTCTGGAGACCCAATCTCCGCAAAGACATAGGGTGGAGGCTGTCCAGAGGAGGGCAACCAAAATGATGCAGGATCTGCATCAAAAGACATATGGAGAAAGACTAAAGGAACTAAAGATGTATAGCCTTGAGGAAAGGAGGGAGAGGGGGGACATGATATAAACTTTTAAATACCTCAAGGGAATCAACAAAGTCCAAGAGGGTAGCATCTTTCAGAAGAAGAGATGTGCAAAAACAAGGGGGCATAATTTGAAGATAGAGGGGGGACGGCTCAGAGGTAATGTGAGGAAGTATTTCTTCACAGAGAGGGTTGTGGATACATAGAACAGCCTTCCAGAGGAGGTCATAGAGTCAAAAACAGTGGGGGAATTCAAGAATGCATGGGACAGACATAGGGCAATTCTAGTGGGGGGGTAGGAGGAAGTAGGCTGTTGGTTAACTAGGATCTGCAGCTTATCCGTTAGATAGGGAAATGGGCAAACTAGGTGGGCCAAGCGGTCCTTATCTGCCATCAAATTCTATGTTTCTATGTTTCTTTACTTTGTCACAGGCAGCTGCCTGTACTATGCCCTCATGATCAGGGTGAGGGTAGGGGTACTTGGCATTTGATTTTTCCAAATTCTGCTTTTTCTCTTTACTTTTCCACCTCAGGAATGGAAGTGGGATTTTGTAAAAGTTTAAAAGTGCCTTGCAGAGAGATTTATAAATAGGCAAGAGCAAGCTTTTTGAAGGAGGGAGACCAATCATATTTAAAAAGTCTGCCTCCTGTTCCTCATCAACCTGCCTCTTGAATAATGAGACCAAGAGTGTCCACCATATGTTGGACAAAGGTACAATTAGTGGAAAAATTTTCCTGACCCTGTGGGCCAACTTCTGGGTCAGAGATATCCTCAGGATCCAGCGGTTCCTCCAAATGACTTCCCCTTCCAAAGAATTTACCCTGGTTGTGGACAGGGTCAGAGGGGATAGGAGAACTGGGTTCATTAGGGGCCCCGAAAAGGGACCCCATAGCCTGAAATGTTTGCTATGTTTGTCAAGCATTTGCCATTTCCTCCGCAGAGGATATATTTTTGTCACCGGAGTCTCCCTTTTTTTCCTCAGTAGGAGGGCCAGTAATATGTTTTTCTTTAAATTTCTTTTTAGCAGGGCCTGAGGGAACCTGTTCATTTTGTCTTTTGTTTTTTGCTTGGTTATTATTATTTTTATCAGGCTTACTTTCATTTATGTCCTTAGAGGACTTTTCCTTATTCTTTTGGTGAGAGGCGGACCCCTCATCTGCACTTTTTAAGGAAGGTGAGGCAGAATGTGAAGCCATAGTGAACAGTCTAAAGGCTGAATAGGTAACTATAAACATTTCCTCTCTCAAAAGGCTCCTCAGACTCCTACCCCACTCGCTGTGCTCTCAGTGATCCCAACCCTCCCCTCCCTAAATTTCATTTCTAGTATTGTTTGCTTGCATCAGGCTGAGTTACCCTGAGTTATTTTCTGTGCCAGGTTTTGTAACTGCAACCCTCATTTGATTACTTGCTTGTGCTGTTCTATGTCATAGCTGATGGGTCTGTTTTCGTGATCCAATGTTTTTTTAACCTTCTTGATGCTGTGTATTGTCTCTTGTTTATGTTTGGGTCTTGTAACCCTGGCCCACATTTCTTTTAAACTACCATTTGTTTTTGTCATTACTTCTCCCCATGTAATGCCTTCCCCAGGTCGCATCTGGAAATGAGCCTAACATAGAATTTGACAGCAGATAAGGACCGCTTGGCCCACCTAGTTTGCCCATTTCTCTACCTGATGGATAAGCTGCAGATTCTACTTGATTAACAGCTTACTTCCTTCTATCCCACCACTAGAATTGCCTTATGTCTGTCCCATGCATTCTTGAATTCTCCCACTGTTCCTGACTCCACAACCTCCGCAGGAAGGCTGTTTCATGCATCCACAACCCTCTCTGTGAAAAAATACTTTCAAACATTACCTCTGAGCCTTCCCCCATCTTCAAATTGTGCCCCCTTGTTCTTGCACATCTCTTTTTCTGAAAGATGCTACCCTCTTGTACTTTGTTAATTCCCTTGAGATACTTGAAAGTTTCTATCATGTCTCCCCTTCCCTCCTTTCCTCAAGGGTATACATATTAAGCTGCTTTAGTCTCTCCTCGTATGTCTTCTGGTGCAGACCCGGCACCATTTTGATTGCCCTCCTCTGAACAGCCTCCACTCTGTCTATGTCTTTGCTGAGATCGGGTCTCCAGAATTGCACGCAGTACTCCAGATGGGGTCTCACCAACTGTCTGTACAGAGGGATAACAACTTCCTGTTTTTTACTGTTGATGCCTCTCCCTATGCATCCCATTATCCCCCCAGACCTCCTTATTGCCTTCTCACATTGCTTGCCCACCTTTAGGTCATCTGATATAATTATTCCTAGGTTTCTTTCAATTTTTATTATCTCACCTTCCATTGTGTACTCTTCCCCTGGGTTTTTGTTTCCCAGATGCACTACCTTGCACTTCTTTGCATTGAATCTGAGCTGCCATATATTTGATCATTCCTCCAACCTTGCCAAGTCCCTTTTCATCCTTTCCACCCCACCTTGTGTGTCAGCTCTGTTGCAGATCTTTGTGTCGTCTGCAAAGAGACATACTTTTCCTTCTAGGTACTCTCCAATGTCACTTATAAAGACATTAAAAAGGACCGGTCCCAGTACCAAACCCTGTAGTACCCTGCTAGTTATCCTCCTTTCTTTACTGTGGACTCTGTTTACTATTAACCTTTGTGTTCTGTTGTCCAGCCAGTTTTTTATCCAGGCTACCACCTTGGGACCCACTCCAAGGCTGACTAACTTGTATATTAATCTTTTGTGTGAGACTGTGTCAAATGCCTTGCTAAAATCTAGGCAGGCCATATCCACAGCCCCTCCCTGGTCTGCTACTTTGGTCACCCAGTCAAGGAAATCTATTAGGTTCATCTGACATGACCTTCCTGCTGTGAAACCATGCTGCCTTGGGTCCTGTGCCCCACTGGCCTCTTGGAACTCAACAGTTCTTTCCTTCAGAAGTGATTCCATCATTTTTCCTACCACTGAAGTCAAACTAACTGGTCTGTAGTTTCCTTCCTCTGCCCTGCTCCCACTTTCGTGAAGTGGAATCACATTTGCCCTCCTCCAGTCCTCAGGTACCACCCCATCCTCCCATGATTTGTTAAAAAGAGTAGTCAGTGGTGTTACTAGTTCTACCCTTAGTTCTTCTAGGATTCTTGGGTGAATCCCATCAGGCCCTATTGCTTTGTCCACCCTCAGTTTCAAGAGGTCTTTCAAAACCCTTTCTTCTGTGAATGGACTGGTATCGACCCCCCTATTCAGAGTTTCTCCCTTGTTTGGTTTAGGTACCTCATCCTTCTCTTTTGTTGTGAATACTGAGAAGAAATATTCATTCAGTATCCCTGCTTTTTCACTGTCACCCTCTGCCCACATTCCCTCCCCTTTATTAAGTCTCTGTATCCCTCCCTTGGTCTTTCTTCGCTCCCTAATGTACCTATAAAAGGTTTTATCCCCCTTCTTAACAGAGTTGGCTATCTTTTCCTCAGTTTGTGCATTTGCTATTTTGACTGCCTTCCCTGCCACTTTCTGCTTTAACTGATAAAGTTCGCTGTCCTGCTCCTTCTGTGTTTCCTTATAGTTCCTGAATGCTATCCTTTTCTCCTTAACCATCCCTGCCACCTCTTTTGAGAACCATAGTGATTTTTTCCTTCATTTTGTTTTGTTGATTTGCTTCACACAAAGGCTTGTTGCATCTGTGATGGCTGTTTTGATTATTCCCCATTGTTCCTCCACCCCTCCTTCTTGGCTGATTGCTAATGCTTTTCTGAGACACTGTCTCATTTTCCCAAAGTCAGCCTTCCTAAAGTGCAATACTCTTGTTTTTGTATGACTTGACTCTATGGCTGTGTTTATTGTGAACCACACTGTTTGGTGGTCACTTGTTCCCAGATGGCTACCCACTTCTAAATCTGAGATCCGTTCTCCTTCCCCATTTGAGAGTACCAGGTCTAAGATTGCTCCCTCCCGAGTGGATTCCAACACTAGCTGTCTGAGGCATGCCCCCTGTAGGGCATCAAGAATGACCCTGCTCTTGGATGTGCCTGCAACAAAGGTACTCCAGTTAACATCTGGCATATTCAGGTCCGCCATTAACAATTTCTCCCCTTTTTCTACCATTTTAAGGATGCCTTCTATTATCTCCTTGTCCATTTCCTCCCCCTGAGATGTAGGTCTGTACATAGCCCCCATGCGGATTGTGGTGCCATTTCCTGTCTCCAGGGTGACCCATAGTGACTCATCAACTTCCTGTTTACTCTTTAGTTCTGTTGCTTTAATCCATTCCTTTATATAGAGAGCTGCTCCTCCTCCTCTTTTACCCACCCTGTCCTTCCTGTAGACTGTGTATCCTGGTATGCTGACACCCCAGTCATGGTTCTCTGTGTACCATGTTTCAGTGGCTACCACAATATCCAGGCATCCCTCTTCCATCAAAGCCACTAGTTCAGGGAGCTTGTTGCACAGACTGCAGGCATTGGTACTCATCACCTTCCATTTATTTTTTATGGCTTTACCCTTTTTAGCCCCATCCCTGTCCTTACCGCCTTTTTCTGCATTTATCCCTGTCTTGCTCCCTACTGACTTCTGTACCTTGGTGTTTACCTCTCTAACTACTGTGTTTTGTGGGGGGAGGCTGGGATTTCCCTGCTCCTTTTAAGTGCCTCCTCTCTTGGCTAGTTTAAATGCTTGCCAGTGAAACATTTAAACCTGTCACCTAGGATCCTGGCCCCCGGACAGATGCAGACCATCACACCAGTATAAGCCAGCATCCCTCCAGGTGGCTTCCCAGTCCCCAATGAAGCCAAATCCCTGAGGTCCACACCAGTTTTTCAACCATTCATTGAATCCCATGGTGTGGAATACCCTAGCATCATCCTTGCCATAGTCAGGCAGCACCTCCGAGAAGGTTACCGTACATGCTACTTGTCTAAGGCCCCTCCCCAACTCCACAAACTCCTCTTGCACCACTCTGATCCCATTCACAGCCAGGTCATTTGTCCCTAGGTGGACAATGACATCCAGCTTCCTCCCTCGTGCAGCTGCTTCCAGGATCCTGAGGATTCGCTTCCTGTCCCTCCGAGCTGTGGCACCAGGCAGGCACCTTACCTCCCTATCCCCTTCGTCCCCCCACTTCTACCCTCTAATGATAGAGTCCCCCACCAGGAGTTGTTTCCTCCCCTATGGAGTACCATGCCACCCTCCTGTGGGTCTCCTTTGTGAAGGTTCCCAGCATCCTCCTTGGTCTCCACTGCAGGTGCCTCCATAGAGGAACCACTCTTTTCCAGAACAGCATAAGAATTGTGGAGAGGTACAACTGGAGGGATGCACCTCTGTTCCACCACCCTCTCCCTCCCTGAGCCCACCTTGGTCCAACCGCTCCTCTTTCTTGGCAACCTCTGAGGTAACGGTGGTGGTCCTGGTGGTCCCTGGGTGGGGGAAGAGGTTTCACGAATCCTAGCCAGGTGAGCCTGGAGATGGGCAATCTCCTCCCACAGACAAGAGAGGTGCCTGCAAACAGGGCAGCATCACAGCCTCCAGAATGTCTCCCGGAACACTGCTGCACCCACAGCCATTGCACTGCACCACTCCCATCTTGACTTATTTTGTGTCCCCTCTCCTGTTGCTTTGTATGCTTACTGTCTCCTCCCTCTATGTATTTTTACACTTACTTTCCTACTGCCTATGTGCCCTTATAACTCTTGTCCTTCCTGTTCTGGGACAGGAACTTCCTGTAGTCTTCAGTAGTCTCCTCCTTCTTCCGTGCTTGGATTCAGACCTCCAGTAGCCGGGTTGGGGGGAGAAAGAGTTATTTGTTTAGGTTCCTTCAAGGTTGATGAAACTAATGTGTCTCAGTGATCCTTCCCTTCCTACTGCCAAACAGGAAGTTCCTGTTGTCGGTCAAATCCAGTGGCTATAAAAGTAGAACTGACTTTGGGTGGGAAGGAGGGCAATTAGTAAAAAAAAAAAAAAAAATTTACAATCTGTAGTTCTAGACTTCTGTTTCTTGCTCTGAAACCAAAGTTCTCTTCTGTCAGAAACAACAGGAAGCTGTAGTTGGAGACAGCTGCTTTTGTACACCTAAGCTGCTAAGCCACACCCCCAATTAGATTCGCCCTCTGCTCTGACTCAGTAAATTAAGCTGATACAGACCCCTTCCTCAGAGAAATACACAGTGACTTTCTTCTTTTTTTTTTTACTTAAATGTGATCCCCTTCTTCTAATAAAGTATTTGTTTGCTTAATCCAAACAGGTACTAACTCCTGCTGAGATAGAAGTGATTAAGTAGTAAAAAAAATCCAGGATTTCCAAGTCTACATCTGGAAGGTTAGGTACCCAACCAGCAGTAGCTCTCTTTTTAGGGCCAGCCTTGTGACTGCCTGAATTAACTGTTGATCACCCTCCTTCCCTTGCGTAGGTGGCCTGTATACCACCCCCAGTCACAAGGATTCTTTTGTTCTCCTGCCTAGCATTACCCCACAGTAACTCAGTCTCCCCATCCTCCTCTTGTCCTTCAGTTACACTTATGCCTTCCCTGATGTATAAAGCAACTCCTCTCCCCTTCTTACCCTCCCTATCCCTTCTGAACAGTCTGTAACCTGGGATAGTCATTTCCTAGGTGTGCAGCTCTGTCCACCAGGTCTCGCTTATAGCTACTGTATCTAGTCCTTCGTCCCCCATGATGGCCTCCAAGTCCACCATCTTATTTGCTAAGCTCCTAGCATTGACTGCTAAGCCCTTCCACCAGGTTCCCTCTCCATCCCCCCTTCTCTATTCTCCCTCATGCCCAATATTTTAGTGCTATCCTGCAGTATTAAGCAGTAAGGCATAGCAGGGTGTGTGTTATTTAAGTAATAAAGTACAACAAGGGGGGGAATTGTCGTGGGATAATGGCCACCATGGGTGGATTGAAGTACTAGGCGAAGCTGAGTGCTACCACCACCTGAGAAGGGTCATTATCCCACCATAACCACCCCCTGAAGTGCCTTATTGCGATTATGAAATGAGCCCATCAGTGTTAATTATAATTTAAAAACTAAACAGTATCTGTGTTCTTAAATTGTGGAAAAAACAAACTTACAGTTGGCCCGGTGGTGCTGAGGGTTGAGGCGCTGGATGCCACACCTCGCTCTACGCTGGTGACCTGGGTTCGGGAACGAGCCCCGGCTGTCGGGGGTCAGCAGGGGAGAGAGGAAGGATTGAGCATCTGGAGGATAGTTCTCCTCTCTCGGGAGGAAGGGGGGTCATGGTTTCGCATTTGCCTGGCCTCTGGCAGCAGCCGGGGGCACAGCAAGCGCTGAACAGATGTTGAGGGATGGCTGAGTGGTGATGTCAGCAGTGATCCCTTGGCATCAGAGTTCGTGCCACTCCCCCACAAACAGGGAAATTTCCCTATAAGCTCCAAGGAGATGGAACGTCGAGGTAGTCCCTTCATTAGCTCCACCTGCCTGACTCCGCAGTCTCCGAAGCAATAGAATGTATGGGGTATAATCCGCCCCACCTCATCCCCACCCGGGGGGTAGATCCGAGGCTCCATGGGGGTCGAGCAAGAAGTCAGGTAAGGTGACAGAGGTGGGGGACAGGCCTCATTGACGTTCCTGAGGATGTGGTGCCTGTGGGGCCGGGGGAGTATGAACAATAATTTCAAAAACCAAAAAAATTACAAAAAATAGCAATAAATTGCAAAAAGGAAAAAAGTAGAGCCCTTTGTCCTGTATGGTGTTCTTGTTGTGTAGCTTTTAGTCCAGTAGGTGGCACCAACATGTATGTATGAGAAGGTAGACAGCAGCACTGAGGATTGAGCCAGGGCAATGGTGTCAGCCATGGCCTTAGTTGGAAACTGATACCCCCCCAAACTCCCATTTCTCCGTCATTGAGATTTCAGTTTTCTTCCATTGGAAAATGATAACCACCCCCCCCCACAACTCCCATTTGTGTGTTGTTGAGGTTTCAGTTTTTTTTTTTTTTTAATTATAGTGGCGGGTTTACCACTCATGAGTGAGCATGGTTTCTTTGACCAGGAGAGAGAGAGAGACAGCGGAGTGCGAGTGGCTAGCGAGAGATCGAATGACGTGTGAGCGGCCATTGAGCGGTTACTACTAAGCTGTATTTTGCCATACTTCTAAGAGCATGCTGTTCTGTGACTGTAGAGGTCATCACAGGATGATTTTAAAAAATATTGCTTGGCACCCCCCACCCTGATAAGTCTGTTGTGTTGGCATGAGGAGGAGAAAGTGACAAAAGCTGAAATTACGGCGCTCGCAGTCAAGACAATCAGCAAAAAAAAAAAAAATAATCAAATGGAGAGATACTGTTGAGAGCAATAGTGGACAGGGGACTAGAGGATATGTGTGTGACAGGGGAGATCGGTATTTAAGGTACGTGTTGTGCTTTTTGCGGGCAGTGGAGTGTAGGTGTATTTGTGAGGCGCAGAGTCTGTTTTGCCAGGAGCTGCTTTTACCCGGGCCGTTGTGCCAGGATAATGGCCTGGCTGAAAGCAGCTCTTGACCAATCAGGAGACTGGATTCTTTTTTTTTTCTTTCCATATTTTATTTGTGTTCCTATCCTCCGTGCCCCCATCAGACTGACCCTCCCAGCCCTGACATCCTGGAATTACTGGGGCTTACCTTTCTGCCCAGCCTGGGAGCGGAGCCTTCAGAGAGTCGAGCTTCATCCTGTGGCCGGAGGATTGATTTTCTTCTCCAGTTTCTCCCCAATACCCGCTACTGGGGCACACACGTCAGACATGCGTGTGGGGAGGCATGCGCACGTCTGTGGAAGTACCGAAGCACCCACTCCTTCAGTGCACCCTACAGATCCGCACTTCCCCAGGCCTCCACCTGGGGGTAGTCATTCGGTGGGAGTGCAACCCCTCCCATCCCAGGAGAGGAGAGCTGTCCTCTGGATGCTCAATCCTCTCCCTCCCAGCCAACCCCCTATGGCCCAGGCTTATTCCCGAACCCGGGGCACCTGTGTGGCGCAAGGTGTGGCATCCAGCACCTCAACCCTCAGTGCCACTGGACAAGAAGGGGACTGGATTCTTAATACCTATTTCATAATGTGTAATAATGTCACTTCTGGGGTGGGTTGAAGCACGAGACGAAGCCAAGTGCTTCCACCACCCAGGAGTGACGTTATTAAACAATAACACACACCCTGCTATGCCTTATTGCTGTGATACAATGGGTCTTTTTTTTTTTTAGTAAAGAACATGGAAAAATAAGTTTACAATACTTTATTTTTTAATTTTTTGTTAGAGCAGGTATACATATTCGAAAAAGAGTCCATAGTTTCTGTTTTGTCCAGCAGGCAGTGCTGCCACTGCATAGTTGCCATGTAACCCACTTTAGGTGTATCTTTGCCTGTCCCTTTGTCACCTACACTGCACTATTTATTTGTTGCTCTGTGTGTGCCCTGGGACTGGGAGAAGTTTAAATAGTGTGCTACTGTTTTTGTTTTCTTTATTTAACCTGGTCATACGCAGCCCCACAGTTCTGTCAGGATGGAGCTGAGGAGTGGTGTGTGGAGCGAGTTTTGGAACCGTTTGCTGCAGCTGAAGCGGAGGTAACGTGATGCCATTTGAAGTTACAACTTTGTTTTACTGAACCATTTTTGTGTTTAGGGAATCTAATAGAATAGGAGACTATTGACAGAGTTTTGTTTCTGTGTAAGACAAGGATGTGCATCCACCGAGTCCTGCAGTGAGCAGGGCGCTGTACTGCGCATGCACTACGACTGCTGAAATTGAAGCCGAAATTCAGGATCATCGGGGGACTGTCACAGCGAAGACACTGTTATGGCTTTTTCTAACTTTTATTTTAGGAGGGAGAACATAAAGTTATGAGGTGATTTTCTTTTTTTCCACCAAATCAACTGGTGTCAGTGAAGCTCGCAACCAGTAATTAATCGGCATGGTCCAGTGAAGCTGCTCATCTTGAGGGGAAAACACTGGGGATGCAATGGGCTTGTCATGATTTCTGCCTCTGTTATGTGGTCACCTGTGTGCCTGGATGTCATACAGTGATGTTTTTGTGTAATAACATCACTGTTCCAGGCACCCACTGACCAATCAGAGCGCAGGAAATTTCCTTGCCATTGTATAATATAGTTTAGCACATGAGTCTCAAAAGTATAGAATGCTTACTAAATTCTGTAACACAGAGAATACTGGATGGGCAACCATGCTAAACCAATGTGTTCAGCCACAGAGGGGTTCTGATTCCCTAGGACCTCAAAAGCGAAGCTCAAAAGGTCCTTGGGAATCAGAGCCCTGAGGTGGCAAACACTCTGGTTGGGCATAGGGTTGCCCATCCAGTATTTGTTATAGTGTATGGTGCCCCTTTGAATAATTTGATTTTAGAAATTGTTTTACTTGTTATATATAGAAAATGAATTGTTCAGTGCCCCATCTTATTTCGGGACTCAGGGCTAGTTGCTATGGTGAGTTGTGTGGTTGCTAGGGACTACACATCTCTATGTTAGTACCACACACTCCCACTGGTTATCTATCTGATTTGGGTGGGGTTTTCACAAAAAAAAAAAGATAGTGGTTGTAAGTTTTCTTTAGCGAGCAGAGGATCGGCATCTATTTTCATAAGTTTTTATAAATATCTGGTTGATCCTACATTTAGTTTTTACATTGGAGGGTTATATCTGATTGATCCTGCATATTTGTAAAGGTATCTGGTTGATCCTGGATTTGCAGGTCCGATCGAGTTTCTGTCCGTGTTGTCGCAGGGTCGGGTTTTTCAATCTGTTAGATCCTGCTGTTTGTAAGTGTGGCTCGTGTGATTTTCAACTGAGCTGGAATGCTGTCCTACCACAGAAGGGTTGAACAGCATTCCATCATTTTTACTTTATAGTAGAACAGAATTTCAGCTCAGCTAAAAATCAGGTGCACTCTGATTGATCAGTGGGTGTCCGGAACAGTGATATTATTACACAATGACATCACTATATGAAGTCCAGGCACACAGGTGACCACATAACAGAGGCAGAAATCATGACATGGCTATTTCATTCCCAGTGTTTCCCCCCAAAATGAGCAGCTTCACTGGTCCTTTCAGACTGTAACTGCCGGTCGTGTGCTTCATTGACACCAGTCGATTTGGTGGAAAAAAGTAAAGCAAAACATAACTTTATGTTCTCCCTCTTAAAACAAAAGTTAGAGAAAACCATAACAGTGCCTTCTCTTTGACAGTCCCCTAATGTTCCTGAATTCTGGCTTCAATTTCAGTGGTTGTAGTGCATGCGCAGTACAGCGCCCTGCTTACTGCAGGACTTGGTGGATGCACATCCCTGTCTTACACAGATACAAAACTCTGTGTAAGGAAGGAGTGGAATATAGAAACATAGACTTTGATGGCAGATAAGGACCACTTGGCCCACCCAGTCTGCCCATTTCCCTACCTACTGGATAAGTTGCAGATTCTAGTTAACCAACAGCCTATTTCCTGCAACCCCCCCACTATAATTGCCTTATGTCTGTCCCATGCATGTTTGAATTCCTCCACTGTTTTAGACCCCACAACCTCTCCAGGAAGGCAGTTCCATGCGTCCACCACTCTCTCCGTGAAAAAGAATTTCCTCACATTACCCCTGAGCCGTCCCCCCTCTAACTTTAAATTGTGCCCCCTTGTTCTTACACATCTCTTTTTCTGAAAGATGCTACCCTCCTGGACTTTGTTGAGTCCCTTGAGGTACTTAAAAGTTTCTATCATGTCCCCCTGTCCCTCCTTTCATCAAGAGTATACATATTAAGCTCTCTCAGTCTCTCTTCATATGGTTTCTGATGTAAACCCTGCACCATTTTAGTTGCCCTCCTCTGGACTGCTTCCATCCTGTCTATGTCCTTGCGTAGATGAGGTCTCCAAAACTGCATGCAGCACTCCAGATGGGGTCTCACCAACTGTCTGTATAGAGGGATAACCACTTCCCTTTTTCTACTTGTGATGCCCCTCCCTATGCATCCCAGTATCCCCCTGGCTTTCCCTACTGACTTCTCACATTGCATACCCACCTTTAGGTCATCTGATATGACTACACCCAGATCCCTTTCCATTATTGTTGTTGTTAGTACCTCCCCTGCTATTGTGTACTCTTCTTCTGGATTTTTATTTCCCAGGTGCATTACTTTGCACTTCTTTGCATTGAATCTAAGTTGCCATATGTCTGACCATTCCTCCAACCTTGCCAAGACCCTTCTCATCCTTTCTACCCCCCCTTGTGTATCAACTCTGTTACAGATCTTTGTGTCATCCACAAAGAGGCATACCTTTCCTTCCAGACCCTCTGCAATGTCACCTATAAAGACGTTAAGGAGGACTGGACCCAGTACTGAGCCCTGAGGTACTCCACTAGTAACCCCCCTTTCTTCAGAATGTGTTCCATTCACTATTACCTTCTGTGTCCTGTTGTGCAGCCAGTTTTCTACCCAGGCTACCACCCTGGGACCCACTCCCAGGCTGGCTAACTTGATTATTAATCTTTTGTGCGAGACTGTGTCAAATGCCTTGCTAAAGTCTAGGTAGGCCATATCCACAGCCCCTCCCTGGTCTATTACTTTGGTCACCCAGTCAAAGAAATCGATTAGATTTGTCTGACATGACCTTCCTGCTGTGAATCCATGCTGCTTTGGGTCCAGTGCCCCGCTGGCCTCTAGGTACGCAACAATTCTTTCTTTCAGAAGTGATTCCATCATTTTTCCCACCACTGAGGTCAAACTAACAGGTCTGTAGTTTTCTGCTTCTGCCTTGCTCCCACAATCCGACACAAGGGTGCTGGACTTCAGGAGGGCCAGCATTGGGAGGATTGGGGAAGTGGTAAAAGGGTACCTGGCCAGAATTCAGCCTAGTATTGGGCACTAACCAGAGGTGGGAACTCATAAAGCTGGGGATAGTGGAGGCAACCAGAACCTGAAACAAGGCCCAGAGCAAGAAGGCTAGGGCAAAGAAACCTAGCTGGGTGAGCAAGGAGGTCATGGTAAAGGTAAGGAGGAAAAGAGCTGCCTTTAGGAGATACAAAACAACAGGGAGGGGGGAGGACAGGAGGAGTACCTGAAGGAATCAAAGGAGGTAGCAAGGGCAGCCAAGGTGTCTAAGGAGCTCAGGCTGGCCTAGGGCATTAAGAAGGGGGAGAAGGACTTCTTCAGGTACATCTGGGAGAAAAGGAACTGTAAGGATTAGGAAAGAGGGTGGGTGGTGGAAGCAGGGGTGATAAGGCAGAAGTGTTAAATAATTAGTTCTGCTTGGTATTTATTAAGGAGAAGGGGGGGTGATAACCATGGGGGGAAGAGAGTGCAGGAACAGAGGGGAAGGGGGTGACGGACGGGGAAATCACAGAAGGCAGGGTTCTGGAGGGTTTGTGGGCACTGAGGGGTGGACAAGGCACCAGGTCCAGATGGCATACACACCAGGGTAATGAAGGAGTTGGCAGAGGTCCTGGCGGGACCTTTAGCAAACCTGTTCAATGCCTCACTACACTTAGGGTGTGTACTTCAGGATTAGAGGATGGCTTATGTGGTGCCCCTCCACAAGACCGGCACCAAGGATGAACCGGGGAACTACAACCGGTGAGCCTCTAATCCATCATGGATAAGCTGATAGAGACTATCCTGAAGGAGAGGCTGGTGTCCCTCCTGGAAGCCGAAGGGCTACAGGACAGCAGACAGCATGACTTAGTAAGTGGCAGATCCTGCCAAACCAACCTGCTGGAGTTCTGTGACTGGGTAACTAGGCAGTTGGATGGGGGTCATGCAGTGGATGTCCTGTACCTGGACTTCAGTAAGCCATTTGACTTGGTGCCGCATGGGAGGCTTGGAAGTAAGTTAGAAGGCACGGGGCGGGTGCAAAGCTGGTGAGATAGGTAGGGAACTGGTTTCAGGGAAGGCAACAAAGGGTGGTGGTGGGTGTGGAGCGTTCATCCCCAAGGGTAGTGACGAGCGGTGTTCCACAGGGCTCGTTGCTGGGACCAGTGTTGTTTGGGGTATTCATTGCAGACATATCATTGGGCATCAAGAGCAAGACCAGTCTATTTGCTGATGACACCAAGATGGGAGTGGTGGTGGATGACCTAAGGGGATGGCAGTGGTTGTAGGATGATCTGGCAAAGCTGGAAACCTGGTCAGACACCAGGCAACTGGGGTTCAATGCCAAAAAGTGCAAGGTGCAGCATTTTGGGGCGAAAAATCCAAGGGAGGAGTTACCAGCTGGGGGGGAGTACAGCTAGCCAAGACAGAGGAGGAGAAGAATCTGGGGATGCTCATTATGGGGTCAATGAATAACTCAGCACAATGTGCAAAGGCAGCTGCAAAGGCCAACAAAATGCTGGGTTGCATGCAAAGGGTATATCCTTGAGGAGGGGGGAGGTGATTCTGCCACTGTATAGATCATTAGTTAGACCACACCTGGAGTACTACATGTAGTACTGGCACCTGTATCTGAAGAGGGACATTAAGTTACTGGAGGGGATGCAGTGCAGGGTGACAAAGATGATCCAAGGGCTGGGGGACTTACCATACGAGAGGAGACTGAGAGAGTTGAACATGTACTTGCTGGAGGAGAGGAGGCACAGGGGGGATATGATTGAAACCTTCAAGTACATGAAAGGAACAAACAAGACAGGTACGGAGGGGCTGTTCAAAGTAAGGGAGGGGAGGGACACCCAGGGCCATGATATGAGACTGGAGGGAGGAAGGTTCAGGAAGGAGATGAGGAGACACTGTTTTACAGAGAGGGTGGTAGTTGGGTGGAATGTGTTACCGGTGAAGTGGTATCCAGTAGAACAGTGGGCTGCTTCAAAAGGGTCTGGGACAGGGCAAGGGGAGGGTCAAGGGAGGGGAGAGGGAGGGGCAGCTGCAGAATAAGGGATGCTACCTGCACATTCAAGAAGACTTGATAGACCACTAGGCCTTTATCTTCAGGGAAATTTCATATGTTCGTATGTTCGTAATAATCTCCTACTCTACTGGATTCCCTAAACACAAAAATGGTTCAGTAAAACAAAGCCGTAACTTCAAACGCCATCCCGTTGCCTCCGCCTCAGCTGTAGTACCACCGGTTCCAAAACTCCTTCCACATACCACTCCTCAGCTCCATCCTGCCAAAAACTGCGGGGCTGCTTATGACCAGGTTAAACAAGAAAGAAAACAAAAACAGTGGCACACTATGTAAACTTCTCCCAGTCCCTTGGCAGACACACAGCAAGAAATAAATAGCGCAGAGTAGGTGATAGACACACAAAGGGAAAGGCAAAGATACACCTTAAGTGGGTTAGATGGAAACCATGCAGTGGCAGCACCACCTGCTGGACAAAAGAGAAACTATGGACTCTTTTTTGAATATGCCTACCTGCCCTAACCAAATAAAAAAAAAAAAAAGTTTTGTAAACTTATTTTCCTATGTTCCTTAAAAAAGAAAAGCCATTGTATCATAGCAATAAGGCACAGCAGTATGTGTGTTATTGTCTAATAACATCACTCCTGGGGTCGTGGAAGCACTTGGCTTTACCCCGTGCTTCAACCCACCCCAGGAGTGATGTTATAGAAAGAATAATGTATGGTTATCGATCGTTAATCGGTTTGTTAACCATCGAAAGGTTGCCAGGGCGACTGTTTAGGTTTACACTGTCGCCCTGGCAACCTCGAGATGGCTTAACAAATTGGTTTACGATCGATGTACCATACATTATATTTTACAGTGTATGATACCAATAATGTTTTAAAAAAACAATTAAACCAGTCCTTACTATAGTTATTTCAATCACAGCCGCTCTGCTGTGGGTCTTGCTGTCACCCCGTGGCTGTTTCAAGAAGGCCATCGGATCAAGATGCACGCATATGCAGACTGTTCCCAGTTGTTAACCCATCAATGTGACGTACCATCAATGGGTTACCAACATTGTGACATCACATCAATGATAAAACTTTGTTATAAATAGATAGATTTCTACATGCAACAAAGTTCTACCAAACATTATTACACAATAACACACACCCTGCCATGCATTATTGCATAATTCCACTCTATTCCTAAATCAGAATGTTGGTGATGGAACTCCCAGCAGCTTTGCTATGACATTCCTAAGACACTGTGCAGAATTCTATGCACATTTGAACACATTCCAAAAAAATCTAAATAGCTTGAAAACTTTACAAGCTACACAAAAACGACCAGCAGCAAAATTGTTCACAACAAAAAGACCTTTACAATCAGGGTAGTCACTAAGCTGAACTCAGTATAGTTTTTTAAAATATAGCCATCTAATTAGCCACATTTCCATGTTTTTTTACCAAATGTCCCACATCGGATGGCAAATATTTTAAAAACTGTAAGGACTTCAGTTTAGTGACTACCCTCATTGTAACAATCTTTTTGTCCTGAACAACTTTGCTACTTGTTTTTGTGTAGTTTGTATAGTTTTCAAAATATTTAGATTTGTTTGGCATGTGTGCAGATGCGCTTGCAAACAGCAGATGTTTTTTTTTTCCTGAGTGAACACTCTAGTAGACATGCCAAAGAAATGTAAATATCTTGAAAACCATAAAAGTTGCACTTACACAACCAGTGTCACAACTGCCCACAAGAAAAAGACCTTTACAATGAGAGTGGTCACTAAGCTGAACTCTGTATAGTTTTTAAAATATAGCCATCTCTGCTGTTGTGAATGGATTCTAAAGCAATGTTTACTACTGAATCTATGGTCCTGGCTACATCACTGTCACATGAGACAGGATGCATGTAGGTACAAGAAAAGCAATAAACCTTGCTGAGATGGATATCCCCAGGGGTCGTAAAAGTACCATAAAACTAGCAGGCTAATTTAGGAAAGACACCTAATAGCAGAGGGAAGAACACACTAGGACTTCACACACAAATCAAAAAACTCTGCAAAACATATGTTTTTACAAATTCTGGGTGTACTACTCCTTTAAGCAGGAATGCATGGTGCCAAAGGGTCTCTCACACAATCTGCGAAGGGTGCAAACAGAAGACACAGACAAGTGTTTTGTACCACCCAGGACTCATCAGTGTGCCTCATCTGTTTGACACCCCAGGGTAAATGAACCAGCTGCTCTAAGTTGGTCTTATGGGTTTGGGTCATGGTGAGCCTGAAAAAACAAGCTAAAAGACAAAGAACCTCGGTGCAGAAGCACTGAGGCAAGGATTACCCCAAAGGGCATTGGCCATAAAGCTAAGTTTCAAAGAAATACAAAATCACATATACCCCCCATAATGCAAAACATCATGGGCTATATATGCAAATCACCATGAAAGTTAGGCTGGTTCAGCTTTAAACAGGAATGCATGATGCCAAAGTGCCTCTCACACAATCTGCGAAGGGTGCAAACAGAAGACACAGATGTGTATTTTGTCCTACCCAGGACCCATCAGTGTGCCTCATCTGTATGACACCAAAGAGGAAATGAACCAGCTGCCCTAAGTTGGTCTTACAGGTTTGGGTCATTGTGAGTCCAAAAAAAAAACAAAAAAACAAGCTACTGTATAAGATAACCTTAGTACAAAAGCACTGAGGCAAGGATTAGCCCAAAGGGTATTGGTCATGAAGCCAATGCCCTTTGTCTTTTAGTTATTTTTTTTTGGGGAGCTCACCATGACCCAGCTTTTCTAGAGGGTGTCTCTTCTGCTCGCAGAGTGTCTGAAATCCATGCCTTCGTCACAGATCCCTCGTATACTGTTTCCTACAAGGACAAGGTAGATCTTCCTCGAGGGTATCTCTTGCAGCAGGTAACAGTCTTGGGTCCTCGCTAGAGGGTCCTGTTCTGCACAGCAGCTTCTTCCAGCAGTCTTTGCTTAGGGGCCGCCCACACAAATGACATCATCATTATCTTGTGACTATAAAGGTGTGGGCAGACCCAGGCATCCTCAGTTCTTTTTCCGGACACCTTCAGCTTGCATGCAGTGTTTTCTCTGCGTAGCAGTCCATCAATGAGAACTTGAACTGGGAAAGTTTTTTTCTTCTGTTTTCACCACCATCGACATATGTCAGAAAACCCTTTAAGCAATTCAGTTTATCACAAGTGTGGTTGGGGTAGAAAGCTCTACCACTACGATAACCACTCTGCCTGTGTTAGGTGCCTGGCAGCCACACATGACATCATCTCCTGCCAGCACTGCCAGGAGTTCAATCAGGCAACCAGGCATCGATGCTTAAAGGAGATTTTGAGACCCATGTAAAATAACTCTCCTGGAGAAAGGGACACATCCCAAGGACCCCATGTCCATGACATCTCATAAAAAACATAAAAACAAGGAGAAATCCTCCTCCTCGTCTGACAGATGCTCATTGGGTGACTGGTGATGCTCCATCGACGATGTTTACCAGAAACGCTTCTTCGTTTACGATGCTCCCTACTTTATTGTTGATGGTGCTTTCCAGCACCCTTTCAGCGGTTTCTGTTGAACCCTATATAAAGGACTCCTCATCGAGGACCCCTAGATTTCCACCAGGATTGTCAATGACTGCTAGATTTCAGCATTTTCCTTCCTCTCCCTTTACTACCCCGTCGACAACAGGCCCAGGCTATGTTATAAGGCATGAAGGTTTTTAATTGACAGTGATTCCTAAAATACCTCCATCACAGCTTATTTCTTATAGAGGCCAGGCTGACAGATCCAAGGATCCTGGCACCTACACTCCAGGGTCCCAGCCTTTACACTTACCACGTCCTACCCCCTTCTCTTATTCCTCTGGTGTCATAGAGGCAACATCCTGTTGCCTCCACTCCCTCTTTGGTGGACATGGCCACTGTCATTCAGACAGTCCTACAAGTGATGAGGGGCTCTCAACCTCCTACACCTAGGGACAGGAGACCTCCTTCCCATTCTCCTTCTCCTCCTGCAAAACACTTCCAAGTAGACAGGGATTCCTCTTTAGAAGCTTCTCCCCATTCCTATGAATAGTATTATCCAGGGGATGAGGAACTTGAAGAATTTGAGGAATTCCTTCCCAAGGAGAATGATCCTCACCCACCTTCTGAGTCCTCTACTTTGTCGTCCCTTCTTGAGGATGCTGCTTGTCAGGCGGCTGCCTCTCCTCCAGATTTCCCTTCATTCCATGACATGATGGCCCAGATCCAGAAGGTTATGGGTTTCTCAACAAGAGAACAAGATAAATAGAGGAGAGACATGGCAGATTACCTGGAGCTCCATGAGGAGCCAGTGGTGGTCGTCCCTCCTCTCATACATACATACCAAAATGCTGATCTTCCTGGACTAAGTCTCCATCAGTCATTCACACTAATGGGATAGCGCCGGAAGCGCTAGGACCAAGCGGGAGCCAACATTTTTCAGAAGGGTCGGCGCTGAGACAGGACCATGCATGCGTGGCACCGCGAGACTAGTTCGAGCCTGTGTAGGCTATCTCGGCGTCGACCCTCCAACCACCTCAGTTCCTTTTCTCCCAAGTCGAGTGCACTTGGATGTCGACGTTGCTCATCTGCCGGAGTCAAAGTTTTCGTCTATACGACAGCAGCTTATAGCATTTAATTTAATATTTTAGTAGTAATTTCTTATTTTATGAACAAGAAAAGAAGATTATGAAGAAGAAGAAAAATAAATTATTTCCAGCCATCAACAGAGTCGTCCTTAGACGGTAGTGGTGACAGTAGGAAGACTTAATTTGAAAATTTTTATGGTAGAGGGGCTGTGTCCGGTCCGTCACCCTTGATAAACGGGGGGGTCTGACTACTCAGAGTCCTGTGCTCGGGGGGGGAGGACAGTCCTCCGAAGCACAAATCTAGTGGCTCCGGGGATCTGGCTCCACTTAACCTCGAGCTCTTCTCCCTCATTGGGGGAAGAAGAAGAATTGGTGCCACTTGAGGTTGCCCTTTGATACGTCTGCATGAGGATTGTTCAGGAGGGGTGATAGGCCTGAACTGACTTTGGTGTGTTCCCCTTGGCCCCGTTCCTAACGGCTGCATTCTTGACTCCGAACTCCATCTCTGTCCTCGTTGGAGCTCCGGTGAGCAGTTTCACCTCTGGGCCGCTCCTGTGGAGCAAGGGGTTTGACTTCTCCAGTTTTCCTGGCTGTGTTCCTGATTTCGGGGCCTCCAGGCCTCAGAGCCATTGGACTGGAGCCAGGTCAATTGGATCAGGATGAGCGTGGTGCCCTCTTGGTGCCTTCGCCATCATGTCGACCCTTCGTGCCTACCTCCCTCTCCCTTTTCCATGTAGGGGCCCTTTTTCTCAGGATATCCATTGGTATTTTCCTTCGGTGCCATGGTTCAGCGCTGTGGCTTAGTGCCTTGGTCGGCGTCATGCCTTAGAGCCAGGGCTCGGTGTCTTGGTCAGCGCCGTGCCTTGGTGCTTTGGTCGGCACCATCACTCTGTGTGGTTCCATGGGTGCTGTTGTTGATGCTGTTGGTTGTCGGCACTGCTAGTAGTGTCGCGGGTGTCTAGGTGGTGCCGAGCAGCCATGGGTGGCACTGTGCACCTGTGGGTGGTGCCAAGCACCCATGGGTGCCACTGGCACCATGGGTGCCACTGTGCCCTCAGGTGCCATTCTTGCCATGGATGTCATGGGTACTGTGCTGCCATTGGTGCCATGGTACCATGGGTCCTGGGGGTGCCCTTGGGTGCCATTGCTGCATGGGTGCCAGGGTGCCTGCAGGTACCACCGTGGGTGCCTTCAGGTATCACTCAGGTTGGCATTGGCACTGCTTGGTGCCCTCCTATGCCACGAGTGATGCTGGTGCCACAGGGGTGCTAGTGGGTGCTGTCTGGCAGAGTTAGTGACACATTTTTCCTTACAGACTTCTTCTCCACAGAACTTGTGGCAGGATGCTTTCGGCAGACTGAAGTCCTTTTCTGCAGATTGTTTTTTCCACACATCTTAGTGAGTGGCGATCTTCGTGGGATCTTGTGTCATCCAATGGTTTTCTGCTGATGGAACTCTGCTGTACTGTTCTGCCAGGGGAATCTCCCATTCCTCTCAGCACTTTCTCGGCTCCCTACGTGGTACCAAGCTCCTCGACATCCTTCCTGGTGGCAGAGTCTCTTGTGGCTCTGACCTAGACCTCCCTTAGAGGTCCTTCTGGGGTAGAAGTGCATCTAGATAGGTTTTTCCCTGTCCTTCTGGTCAGCAATACAGCAGATGACTCATTTATATACTGAAGGGCACATCCTCTGTATCATCAGAGTCCATGATGGAAGATCTTTTCAGTAGTTCCTCAGTAATGGGGTCCACTATAGTATTTCAGACTGCGTCTGTGGACCATACACTTCTGCATCTAGACCTTTTCAGTTGTCAAGACAATTACACTCAGTGGAACATTCTTTTTTTTTTTTTTATACTTTATTTTTATTGTTATACATGTTTACATACACATAATAAATCCGTATCTGGGACAGACCATTTCTTAAGAGTAAACCCATCTGGAGACAAAGTTTCGCCTTAATATTTAGGATATAATGCATCCCCGATATAGTGATACCACATGGAGGGGTAACTAAACATTTTACTCCAGTAAATATCAAAAACATTGTAAGCTGTGATGTTAAGCCCAGGAGCAGTATGACAGTACCTATATGACTTAAGTCCATAAAGTCCCAAAAGTCCATGCTCTATCAGAGGGCTATTGAAATCATACTTTTTGACCTAAAAGATCAAAACTAACCATGGATTTATACCCAGAGCAGCAATACTTTACTACAGTTACATGAACAGTTTCTGCTACAAAAAAGAATGCTCAAGACTCAGTAATCATTATTCTAACTGTAATATATTCTATCTAGAACAAAACCTAACATCTATAAACTTTGGTCAGGTCCCAATATTTTAACTGAAGTCGGAGAAAAGAACAGGTGTTAATACAGAGCTATAATGCCTTCAATTTTAAACCTATTTTAGGGCTGAGGAAAAAACAAACAAACTCCATTGTGCTTAAATGTACATTACAGTTCGTTGATATTCAGCCTTCTGTATCGGAATCGGCGTCTCCAGGCTCCTGACGCCAGTCTCGAGCAGGAACAAAATGTGAGGCCCATTTCCCTGCTTCTGTGGGATCCGAGAAGGCCCAAACCTTCCCCTTGTTTATGATTCGCAATCTTCCGGGAAACACCACTGTGCGGATAATAGAGGCCTCTCTCAGTATTTTCCTGACCCCGTCAAGTTTCTTCCTCCGTAAACGTGTCGCATAACTTGGGTCAGGAAACAAATAGAAGCTCCGGTCATCCTGCATAATTGGGCTTGCTTGTCTGGCAAGTTGAAGTATTCTGTCCCTGGAACCAATGCCATCCGTGATCAAGAGCAGTGCCCTGGGATTCTCCGAGTCTTCTCTGTAGCCTCTTGGCATGATCCGGTAGACCTCTTGGAGAGGTATGTTTAAATTCTGACCCTCAGGCATTAGTTTTAAATTGAGCCACTCGCGCAGGAACATAAGGGGGTGGTCTCCCTCTATCCCCTCAGGTAGACCCAGAATTTGAATGTGCGAGGAGCGAGCTTGATTTTCGAAAGTTTCAAGTCGGGCTTGCATGTGGTGATCACTTTCACCAGAAGTGTAGTTGTGGCCGCAGCTGAATCTGCCTGACGCTTTGCATCTCCAACCTCTACCTGTATCCCTGCCAGTGATTTCTCCACCAGAGTGACCCGGGTAGCAAACGTGTCCATTTTGATGTTTAAATCCGCGACCGATGCTATCAGTCTTTGTAACTTTAGACCGATAGATGACATAGTCTCCTCGGGCTCCCACTGAGATGTGGCCTGCTCCTCCATCCCAGGGCCACTGTCTGAGAAGTTCCAGTTGTTTTTGTACTCGTGCCACCACCTCTGTCTTTTCTAGGATTACCCATTTTAGGTTTGTTGGGATCCTTTTTTGATCTGTTAGATTTATTTTCCTGAAGAGCCACTCTAAAAAGCAGATTTTAATCAAACTTTGAGCTTTTTGTACAGAGCTACTCGAGATTGCTGCCTGTCAGCTCGGGCTCCTCAGCGCCCCCCCCCCCCGTGGAACATTCTGATTTAATGGTCGGGAGCCGCTCAGGCTCTTCTGCTCCTTTGATAGGGGTATATAGTTCCCTTGTGATATTGCCCCTTCGGTGGCTTATTCGGCACAGGTGGTTAACACGTCAGATGGAGGACATCTTTGTTCTTTTTGTATCAGGCAATCCTTGTGAAATAGCAGCCTGAAAGCCTTGTCAGGCTTGGACTAATAGTAAAAAAAAAAAAAAAAAAATGTTATCACAGCACAGGGCCTAGCTGAAATTACCCGATACCACCCTTTGGATCTGGTCAGGTTCTGCCTTAGCTCCCTGAGGTACTCATCTCTAGAATACGGTAAAGAGTACCTGACTTCTTCTACCCCTAAGGGGAGTCCGATCCAGCGGCGGTATGGGTCATCTCTTTTCCAAGGGAGATTTCCTTTATTCAGAGGCATGTCCTAGACCTAGGTGACTGCCCAGTCTGTTAATTCCCTTTTTTTTTTTTTTTTTTTTTTTTTTTAAATCAGGCTTCTTCTCTTGAGCAGAGCCTCGCAGCAACAGAAGTGACTCTCCAGCAAGTCAGAACTCAGGTTCCTATTTTCTTGCTTGCTTCCACTTAACAGACGATATACTCCTTTCTTGACCGTAAGTCAAGTAGGTCTTTTTTCTGAGATGTCTTCTCAAATATACACACCTTCAGTTCCTGTGCACTGGTTTCGTGCCAGTTGCTCACGAAACTATTTTTATTTATTTATTGAAAAGTTTCACCAGGTAAGGTACACTGAACAACAAGTTGCTTGTCTCCCGGTACGACCTGAGGGAGCGGGTAGTGGGAGTTACATAGTAATCATAAAATATATGTAATGGCACAAAAGCAGTTTAAATAAAAAAGTAATGTAGGAATGGATTGCAAGCATAACAAGGCATGGGGTGCAAGAGTACACACAATAACACAGAAGCAGTTTTTACAAAGGCATAGTAAAGCATGTCTTAACAAGCATAAAGGCATGGATATTTACAAGGTAGGCAAGGATTCAGCCTAATTCAAAAAAAGACAGAATAGTGGCTGAGGTATTCTAAAACTTGTCTTAAGGCAACAATACGAGGACTATAATATGAGGATTATAAGTAAAACAAGACAAAACAATGTAAGGGAAACTAATAATGTGGCACCTAAGGATCTAAAGGCCAGGTCGAGTCCCGCAGGCTGAGGAGAAAAGTTCCAGAGGGAGAGAGATTGATAGTGAATACTTTTTCTCTGAGTGCATGACGGAACTGTGATGTTTGTTTTTCAGCAAACAAACTAGAGTCTTTTCCTACTCCCTTCAGGGAGGCTGGAGTGAGTAGTGCCTCACTGCATTGAGTCACTTCTGCCGCTATTCAGTCACTTTCAGCAAATGGTTAGCCCTAACTTGGTCCTGCTGCGTCCCTCCTCGATGCATATCTGCCTCTATTTGCCTTACAAATCCAGCCCGTTTTTTTCTGTCGGCATGTTTTTCCACAGTGGACACCTTCTTCTGTACACTTTTCCTCTCTTCCCTGAGTTCAGAGACTGCTACTACAGTTGTACACACAGGGGCAGGATGATTCCTTTTGGAACATAAAGTGGGTAGGATCTAATTCTACTAGACCACCATAAGAGGCTTCGAAATTGTGCTTTGGCCTTCCATCAGGAAGTTTTCAGTGACTAAGTGAAAACCATTCTCCTTGATGGGCTAACCCCACCTGGACCCCCCATTTTGCTCACCAAGTAGGGGGTTCAAGTGCTCTTGGACCTGTTCTTCACAGGTCAGCCATACTTGGCAGTGGGGTTTCCATCTGCTCTTTTTGGTCTACCCTGAACCAGTAGACTTTACCTCTGGCTCTTTCAGCTCCTGACGTCCTTTGGCGTTAGATTAGTAAATGTCTTTGACACTATTAATTTTGGCCCTATACCAAATTGTGAAGCTGGGTTTTTGCCACTCTCCTAGAGTGGTTGTGGCTTCCTGGCAGAGTTTTATTTTGTGTCCATTGCAGTCGTCTGCAAAATGGTGAGTTACAACTCAAGCACTTATCTTGTAAGCACTATATTCTAGATGCTCTTTCCAAGACACCTCTTTTTATTAGCAGGACAGTCCTTGGCCGCTTTTTCTGAGTGAACCCTATCTCCCCCACCCTACTCAGGGCTGTTGGTTTTAGCTCGGTACTCTCCCATTAGTGTGAATGAGTGATGGAGCCTTAGTCCAGGAAGATATGGAAGTTACATACTTACCATAATTATTAATCTTCTTGGACGGTCTCCATCACTCATTTACATGCCCACCCACCATCCCCTGGGTTCACTTGTTGTCTTTCCTGGTCTTCATGATCCTATGGTTCAGGCTGTGAAGACATTGTTTCTTGACCCTTCTTGCAAGGGCCATCTGGGCCCTCTCAGGCCCAGAAACTCAGGATAAGTTATTTTCATTAGTTACGATGCACCTCTTCTGTTGAAAAGGTACTAAGGCAGTTGGAGGGTCAATGCTGAGATAGCCTACACAGGCGTGAGCTGGTCTGGTGGTGCTGCATCGTGGGCCTGTCTGCTTGACCCTTCAAAGTACTGAGCTCCCACTTGGTCTCTAGCACCTCTGAGCTATCCCATTAGTGTGAATGAATGATGGAGACCGTCCAAGAAGATCAATAATTACAGTAAGTAGGTAGCACACTCGCCTCTGAGGCTGGGAGATCAGAGGGCTGTGGGTTCAGTTCCCACATATGGCACTTGGGTTAATATCCCAGTACCGGACACTGTAGTGCAGCATGAGAGGGTGCTGCACTTCTGAGGTGCCGCCTTTCTCGATGAGACATTAAACCGAGGTCCCATCTGCCTGGATTGGTGGTAGTTCAGGTGATGTTAAAGATCCCATGGTACTTATCGAAAAGAATAGGGGAATTTCCCCGGTGTCCTGGCCAAATTTCCTTCATTCACTAAAAATACCACCAACAGCTTAATCTGGTTCAAGGTCAGTTGGCATTCATCTGTATCCCCTTCCCCCCAGGTCGTGCCTGAAAATAGGCAGGATTTGTCTAGTGCACTTACCCGGTCAACAAAAACTAAACAAAAATAAAAAATGTCCATTTCTTTTGGCTTGGTATCAACTTTCAGCAGTGTCTGCCATTCCAAGGAAGGTTGATCACCTTTATCAGGCACCCATAGACCACCCGTTCTTTTCTGCCATGCCAGAAGCAGATTCTGTTGTGATTAATGCTGCTCATGATAGCACTAAGCACCCAAAACACATGAGCTTTCTACCTCCAGGCAAAGACTCCTACTGTATTGATTACTTGGGGAAAAAGGTGTATCAAGCGGGTACCATGAATCTGAGAATTCTTAAATACATGGGTCATATAGTTAAGTACCAACACACGCTCTGGTCCTCTGCCATGGACCTTGTCAACAAGCCTCCCCCCTCACCTGAATGGGAGCAACTGTTGAACACTATTTCAAACTGGAAAGTCCATCTCCAGGCATCTCCTCCGCTCAGGCTACGATGCTGTAGACACCTCTGCCCAAATTTTGGCCATGGGCAAAACTCTGAGAAGGCATGCATGGCTCTGGGTTTCAGGATTCACCCCGGATGTCCAACACAAAATTGTGAATACACCTTTCAATGGTTCAAAATATTTGGCCCTCGAACCCAAACCCTCCTAGATGACTTCCAGGCATCGGGGAGAACTTTGCTTGCGGTGCATGGTAGGTACCACTTTACCCAACCATCCACCCATTTTCGCTCCCAACAATCTTTCCAGTGCAAAAGAGGTGGGAAGCACCAAGGAACTTATAGGGGCAGTTCCCGAGGATGTTCCCATTCATCTTCCAGAACAACTACCCCTCCTCCTGAAAGCTCCCATCCCAACCCTTCAGGCAGAGCCGTCCAGTCCACTGCTATCTGACCATCCAGGGCTTTGCCCCAGCTTCCTTCTCCCAGCCTCGGAAGCTGTAGGCGGTTGCTTTGCCCATCATTTAGAAGCCTGGCAGGCAATCATATCAGATAAGTGGGTGCTTCAGATTATCAGGGTAGGGCACACCTTGGAACTCACCTCCATGCCACCCCCTCACCCTCCCCACTCGGTCTCTTACCCCAATGACCATATCCCATCCTTCAGGAGGAACTTCAGGTGCTTCTTCAAAAGAATGCTGTCTACCCTGTTCCTCCACTAAAACAACATTGGGGATTTTACTCCCATTTTTTTCTGGTGCCCAAATGCACAGGGAACCTGAGACCTATCCTAGACCTCAGACATCTAAACCTATACACTCAATACAAAATGTTTCGGATGGTCACTCTGAAATCCAACTTGCCCATCTTAAAGAAAGGAAATTGGCTATGTGCTCTGGACATGAAAGATGCCTCATTACATATTCCAATCCACCCCTCCCACCACCGCTTTCTCCATTTCCATTTACTAGAAAACCATTTCCAATTTTGGGCCCTCCTGTTCGGACTCTCATCTGCCCCAAGTGTCTTCACCAAATGCCTAGCGGTGGTGGCGGCGACATTACGCAGGGAGGGACACTTCGTCTTCCCTTATTTAGAGGACTGGCTCATCAAAGCAGCCTCCAAGTCTTCCCTACTTTCTTCCCTGCATGTGACCCTCACTCTATTTCAAACTCTGGGAATTACGGTCAATTGACCCAAATCTTACTCAGACCCGACTCGGAGACTCCAATATAGCGGAGCTGTCCTGGACACGACTTCAGGAAGAGCATATCTTCCAATAGACAGACGAGAAAAAATCTGGTCTCTCGCTTCCCATTTTCAAAGGGAACAGTCCATATCAGCCAGGCAAGTATTATGCCTTTTAGGGCACATGGCCGCAGCCATCCCTACGGTGGCCCAGGCATGCCTACACATGAGTCCAGTCCAATGGATCCTACAAAAACAGTGAAATCGAAAGTCAGGGGATTTCGAGGACTGCATTTGGGTCACCCCCGCTCTCGCTGCCCTCAAGTTGGTGGACCCATTGCACCCACCTCTTTCAAGGCATGCCTTTCCAGTCTCTGCCACCCCAACAAACGTTGACCACTGACACGTCTCCAGAAGGTTGGGGTGCACACCTTGGCCCTTACAAAACTCAAGGCCAGTGGACCCTGGACTCTGTCCATCTCCGCATCAACTTACTGGAAATAAGAGCGGTACACATCGCCCTCCAGACATTCCATCCTTATCTAACTCTGGGATCTCTCCTAATTCAGTCGGACAACACCTCAGTTGTATATTACCTGAACAAACAAGGAGGAGCGAAGTCCCTCAGTCTCTGTAAGGAGACACTGAAAGTCTGGGGAGAGGCTCTGCAACAGCAATTGACACTGACAGCCGTCCATCACAAAGTTCTGTGGAACATTTTTCAGATGTGGGGAACCCCGCAACTAGACCTCTTTGCATCTCCAGACAGTCCCCGTCTCCCAAGATATTAGTCCATTATCCCAAACACAAAGGGACGGTCTATCGATGCCCTGTCCAAACCATGGACAGGACTCTTCTTATATGCTTCCATCCCATCCCCCTCTTCCTTCGAACTCTACTGAAGCTGCAGCTGGAACCAGCCACCATGATTCTTGTAACCCTGCTGTGGCCTTGTCAAGTCTGATACCTGCTCCTACAACAATTGTCTATTGCAGAACCACTCCTGCTGCCCATCAGACCAAACCTCTTGACAGGATTGGGGCACTCTACTCCACCCCAACCTGAAATCCCTACACCTTCACGCCTGGCTCCTGAAGACGCTTTCATAGCTGGCTCCAGGTTTCCTCTCCAGTGGCTAATATTCTACTGGCTTCCCGAAAAACATCCACCAGACAAACAGACAATGCCAAATGGTAGCGTTTCTCCATCTGGGCCTCCTCTAAGTCTTTGGACCCCTTTTCATATTCTTTGACTATGGTGTTAGACTACCTATCATTGCACACCTCATCAGGCTTGAGCTATTCCTCTATCAAAGTACATCTGGTCTCTATTTCGGCCTTTCATGAATCCTTGGAAGGAAGACTAATTTACCAACACCATCTTGCAATCCCTTCTACATATGTTAGATGTGCACCGTAGTCTTAGATACTACATATCTCGCACCAAACCATTCAGGAAAACACCTCAATTGTTTGTTTCCTTTTCCCAGTCCAGGGAAGGTTTCCCAGTCACTAAGCAGACCCTTTCCAACTGGTTGGCACACTGTATAACATTCTGTTACAAAAAGTATAACAAACCATTACCAGGTCCAGTCCATGTGCATTCTAGAAGAGCCATGGCCAGTACTGTGGCTTGCTTCAAAGGTGTGTCCATTACGGACATATGCAATGCAGCCACCTGGTCTACAATACATACCTTCATGATGCTCTGCAATCTAGATGTTGCTTCGTGCCGTAGGATGGTCTTTGGACGGGCAGTCTTACAAGATCTCTTCTCATGATTTCCTTTCCACCCTTCATGGGGCTTACTGCTTGGGAATCATCCCAAAAGTATTACCTGCTGCAAGACATACCCTTGAGGAAGATAGTATAGTTGCATACCTACCATAATGGTAGATCTTCGAGAGGGTCTCTTGCAGCAGGTACAATCCCTCCCTCCTTCCCAATCCTTTTCTAAGAGAGCTATTCTTTGTTCCAAAGAAAAAAAGGGGGGGAGGTTGGGAGCATTTGGGGTACCTCGGTTCTCCCTCGGTCCTCGCTTAGCAAGCTGAAGCTGGTGGAAGAATATTACCTGCTGCAAGAGATCCTCTCGAAGCTCTACCATTACAGTAGGTACGTAACTGTACTTTCTCCCTACACATCCTAAATTCCTTCATAAAGTGGTGTCACAGTTCCATCTGAATCAGCCACTTGTGTCGACTACCTACTTTGCCAACTTCCAGAATGAAGGAGTACGCAGTCTCCATTCTTTGGATGTTCAGAGGGTCTTTATGTTTTGCCTGGACAGAACTAAGGACTTTGAGCAGTCAAACAGCTGTTTGTCTCCTTCGATCCCAGTCAAAAGGGACAGCCGGTTACAGGTTTTTTTTTTTTTATCTTTGTTTGGCACTGCTGAGCCCTGGAGAACTCTCTCGGGCATCCACTTGCCCCAGCTCTACCTCCAGGCCTGAAACTCACCAGCTTCCTGGCACTGGCTATCCTCTTGGCTCTGAGCCCTCCCTATCCTCCCAGGATGCTCTATCTGGAAATTCAGGCCAGTCTGGGCTCAGCCCAGGAGCTGGATGAGTCCGGCCAGTGGACTGTGGCTGCAGGGGTGGTGCTGTCGCCTATCTCTGGGAGCGGGGATTTTTCTTGGTTACGGCCCCCCCACCCTCTTCACCCTCCCTGGCGGAACTCAAATTTGCAATGGTGCTAGGCACGCCCGCCGCAGTTCTGCATCCCTCTAGCATGCCCTGCGCATTGCAGTGCCTCCGGTAGCCACCGGGGGCCGCTGTGTTGCTGGGCATAGCCTGGATCCCCCCTTGAGAGAGGAAAGCAGTCCTCCGAACGCTCGATCCTCCCTCACCCCTGCCAACCCAGGCTTGTTTCCGAACCCGGGTTGCCAGTGTGGCGTCCAACGCCTCAACCCTCCGTGCTACTGGGCCGGCAAGCCTGTTACAGCTAAGTGCATTTCTGCCTGGATTTTGAGCTCTCTATGCCACTGATATACCATGGTGCACATCAAACTAGAAGGTCAGGTACATGCCCACTGCAGTAGGGCAGTTGTCATATCCCTGGCAGGGATTCACGCTGTGCCTATCGGTGATACTTGCAGAGCTGCAACTTTGGAGTACAGTGTGCACTTTTGTTAAGCATTATGCTCTGCATGTCCATACCAGGTAGCATGTCACCTTTGGCAAGACTGTCCTGGATGGACTTCTGTCCTGAGTGAGCCCTTAGTTTCTACCATCCTAGTCCATGGGTTTTTGTCTGAGCTTGGTATTATAACCCATTACTGAGAATTAGTGGTGAAGACTGATTCCTGAAAGATATGAAAATTATGTACTCATCATAATTCTTTTTTTTTTTTTTTTATATATTATACTTTTTGGCCCCCATCACAGATGACCCGGCACCTCGGCTTGGTCACAAACCCCTGCCTCCACCTCCACATTAGACCGTACCCACTCAGATACCCCCTGGCTTGCCCCCCAGGGTGGGGTGCGACACTGCTCCGGTACAGTGACACACATCGGTACTAAGTCCGAGGGTCAGTCCTGGAGGTTGATGAAGGCCAGGGCAGGCTTCATCTAGGGTCGTCCGTTGGAGAATTTTTTGTAAGCTGTACATGGGGGGTGGGGATGTGCAATGACGTCCAGCATCCATCCCGCCCCTCCGAGTAACTTCCTAATGCCAGTTGCTGTGGTACCTCTGACCTCCGCCAGGGGTCTGTCAAGCATCGGACATTTGCCTTGCCCTCCCCCGCGAGAAGGAGAGCAGTCCCTGGGACGCTCAATCCTTCTCCCCCCTCGGCCAGACCTCCGACGACTCAGGTCTGTTCCTGAACCCAGGTCACTGGCGTCACAGACGGAAATCCAACCACTGCGCTGACGGGCCATCGCTGTACTCATCATAATTCTTGATCTTCCAGGAATATCTTCACCATGTATTCATACATTCATCTGCCATCCCTCAAGCTCTCTCTATTGGTCTTCATCCCTTGTTCTTGGTTTGGGCTGTTAAAGAGCAAGTGCTTAGTAAGGGTGTATATCTTAAACAATGAATGTTTGGGGCCTTTAGATGCCTCTGCAGTCATTCAGTTTGCTTTTATTTGATTCTTTACTCACTTTTTCATCATTTTTTTTTAAATTGAACATTTTATTAGAAAATACATGAAGATTACAACAAATCGGAAAAGTATTACAGCAGAGATTCTAATTAGTACATCTACTGGAGTGTGCTTGTTCATATCATATACATAGTATATTATTACCATTCTACTTCTTCACAATATTTCTAAAAGTTTTAAAAATGTATATATAAAAAAAAATAATCCAGAAGGGAAGAATCGGGTCACAGTTTTACATAGCAGGGCCATTATGTCTGAGGTGTGCAAATGAACATTTCAATTATATAAGGCATGATAGTCATCATATTTCACTGTATTAAAGTTAATAATTCTTGTGGCATTTTCATTTCTGTTGTTTCACCACTTTTATGGAATCTGACAGCAGTAATGACTGTTCTGCTGTAAGAAGGTAGTTAATAACAAGAAAAGAGGTAAATCTAATACAGAACTTTGTAAAGTAGCTGGCTAAGGGCCCAAATAATACATGCCTAGATAAGGGCAGAAAAAAATATCTATAGGAAAGAGAACGGGAGAGAGCGGCCACTCAGAGGACCATGCGAGACTATGACACACGTTACTCGCAGAGGCCTGATCCAGTTGGGGGTATGACCTCCAGCTCAAAGGGGTAGTTGCCCAGTATCTGTGTTATGGTACAAAATCCAGGCAGTGCTCAAACTGGTGTAATACCCATTTGCACCACTTAATCTCGAAGAGTTTGGTACATCCCTGTAGTCTAGCTGAAAGCATCTCCAAATGAATACACCTTGTGGACGAGGCCACACCAGGCCTCCTGAGTAGGTATTTTTGTAGTGTGTCAGAGCCTGATTATTGCCTTTTTGACTATTAATAGAAGAAGTGTTGTCTGTTTGTAGGTATCTTTACTAATTTTGACCCCCCAATGGGACAGTAGCTGTGAGTACATAGGTCGGGGTAAGAAGTTCGTAACAATTGTAAATGGCAATAATGTCCCCCCCCAGGATGTCCCACCCAAGCAGCCTGCAGGGCCATAATATATGTTCATGATCCACTGGGATGAAGCCACAACCCTGCCAACATTTGGTGTATTTGACCACAACAGCTGGAGTCCAAAAAAAAATCTGATTCTGCTCTTCCAAGCATACTTTTTCATTATTTTATTTGTATTTTGCCAACTGCTAGTGAAAAAACAATCCAGTGGAATCCTTGTATTATGATGTCAGAAACTCTTACTGGCAAGGCTGCCAGTGTATTTCAGTGGGAAACTGCAAATCTGTTTTCAGATTTTTAAGGCGAAATAACACTTCCTGCCACCAAAATATCATATATTTGATAGAAATAAAGTGTGCAGCAGAATGTTGCTCTGTATAGAATTCTATTCCTTTCGAAATGCTGTTGTACCACAGTTTAAAGGTCATGGAATGTGACTGTACTCTTCTGTGGTATAACAGCATTCTGAAACCTCGAGTGCACAAGTCAGTTTCATTTTGAAAGCGAAAGAACTGCTGCAGGCACATTTCTCTCAATACTATACACTAAAAAATACAGAATGAGCAACTTTATGCACAACCAGTGTGTTCTGCCATCTCGGGGTTCTGATTCCCACGGACCTCTCGAGCTTAGCTCTCAAAGTCAGAAAGAATCAGAACCCCTCTGTGATAGAACACACTTGTTGTGCATAGTTGCCCATCCAGTATTCTTTATATGTGATTTTTGATAACATGATCTTTTGTTATAATTTAGCAGGTGACATTTTCTTCATAACCAGATTTTACTTGGAAAGAAGAAAAGAGAAGCTAATCAGTGTTTTTAAAAATGTAAAATCATACAGATGGAGCACAATAGTGCAAACATATAAGAGAGAAAGTTTGTTGATGAAATAAGTATCAATTGCTTTTGACAAAGATATGAAAATATATTTAGTTTCTCATTGAAATACATTGGGCTCTTAAATAGCTAGCAGTTTCTGACATCACAATACCAGAATTCTACTGAATTCTTTTTTACTATCAGTGTGAAAAGCAAAGGTGAAAATTAACTTGTTTCACAGCACTAACACATATTTTACTATAAAAGTAGAAAGTAATTACTAACACATCAGAATACAATAAATAAAAAAGTCAGTTTTCTGTTCATTAGAAGTAAACACCTGCTCTTTAAGATACTGTGTTACTGGTTTGTTGACCCTTCTTACACGGGTCATCAGGGCTTTATTTATGCCCTTAGGCTTAGTGCATAAGTGCTAGTTGGGTTGAGCTGCACCCCCTCAGTAAAAAAAGGTACTGAGGCAGTTGAGGGCTGGTGCTAAGGTAAGTCTGCTGCCATGAGACACTCTCACAGTGCCATATATGCTCACAACTTGCCTTGCCTCGGCGCCAGCCCTCCTGAAAAGTTCTGGCTCCTGCACAGTCCTAGTCCCTCTGGCTAAGACCCATTAACGTGAATCAATTGTGAAGATATTCCTAGAAGATCGAGAATTACGGTGAATACATTATTTTCATTTTTCGTAGCCTACTGCTAGAGGTAACAATGCATACCGTCTGCAGGGCCATGGCAGAGGTGGTGGTCCCCTTCCTGGTCCTCTCCCCCACTGGTGCCCATGCCAAAGCACCAAAAGGAATCAGTTCCAGTGGCCCTGCCACTCCCAGTGCTGTCTCTCTTTCGTCTCTCCCCACCCCCATCAGCTGTTGAGTATGGGGGGGGGGCAGAATCTCTTTGCAACTAAAACAATGGCAGGAGATCACAGATAAGTGCATTATGGAGATAACTACAAGGGGACATGCTCTGGATCTGCAAGAAATCCCTCCACATCATCCTCCGCCTCCTTCCTTCTATCATCTGGGCCAGTAGCATAGCAAATTCCCAGAGGGTCTGGGTGCAAGGCGATGTTATAGGGCCCCTCCCCAGTTTTGAATAAACATCAAAATTATGATTTGGGACCATCAAACCATGTGGGCCTGGGTGCCACTGCACCCTTGTTGCTATGGATCTGATCTGGGCCACTTTTCCCTTTTGAAGGATGAGATTCAGGCCCTGTTACAAAAACATACCATAGAACCGGTTCCTCTGCAAGATCGGAACAAGAGTTTCTATTCCAGATACTTCCTAGTCCCAGAATGGACAGGAGATCCATGGCCTGTACTATCACAAACTTCAACCTATACATCGAATATAAAACATTACAGATGGTGTCTCTACAAACCCTGATTCCCCTGTTACAAAATTGGACTGACGTTGTTCACTCAACATGGCGGCTACATACCATAATATAAAGAGCAGGAAGTCCCACAGACAGTACCTCTGCTTTGTGCTAGAGGGCAGGCACTGTCAGTTCAAGGTATTGCCTTTTGGCTTGTCCTCTGCACCATGGGTCTTTACAAAATGCTTAGCAGTAGTTGCAGCAGCCCTTTGCAGGAAGGCCTGTATGTTTTCCCTTATCTGGATGACTGGCTCCTGAGGTCTATCTCCAAGGAAGCTCTGTTACACACCTTGTCAAATGCCAGTCAGTTGTTCAACAACTTGGAGGTCACAGTGAATATGCCGAAGTCTGTACTGACTCTGTGCCAAAGACTTCAGTACATAGGGGCATCTTAGACACTGCACAGGAATGTGTCATCGAGGCACAGGTCAGGAAGCATAGGAAAAACCAGGAGCAGTTGTAAAATTCACAAAAGTGTTATTTGTACTAGCAGTTACATAAAAAAATAATATTGTTCAGTATAACTGTTTACAAAGGCCAAATAAACAGAAAAAGTCCATCCAAGTTTTTCTTTTTGTAACTCTATTTTTATTGGTTTATGGTATAGAAGACACAAGTATCTACCCAAATCGATAGGCATATAACATCAACAGATGCATTACAAACAATGCTCGATCACAGTATTACAGTAAGGATTCTTAAAGCTCCTACAACTTGTTACTCCACTGGGGGGAATTTACTAAAGAACTAGTAATTACTCTTGAACAGAAACCAAAATTGCCATTGCTGCCACGAGCAGGGGATTTACCAAACATATCTTACATTATTATCACATCTTTTACCCTATCCAGTAGGTTAAAAAAAATCCCCTTTCTACAATGGTCAGTTAAATTGAAAATTCCCACATTGCTCCTAGCTACCCCTACAGCCCAGTACAACCAATCAACTCATGTCTTGGTCACAGGAACCACAGAATTAAACAATCTAGTAATAACAAAACAGTTACTAATATACTATATAATCTTTTAAACTGTGACATGACCTACAACATTTTCAACTTTGCTCATATAGGAGTAATCCATAGTGACAAACGATGACTGCCCTAAAAGAAAATAAGGTCATACTGTTTGTCTATGATAGTGTTCCTTTAACTTTTTAATTTTTATACTTATTTATCGGAGTGGGAAACCCCAACCACCCATACCCGAAGGCCATTTTAACAGTACCCAGAACATTTAAAAAAAAAAGTCCCAAACTGAAATCAAAGTCTTATGTCTGTAGATAGTGGTGGGTCTCAGTTCACTGTGTTGAATTGTCGACCTACTACATGAGGTCACAGTGATATTCAATTTTACTCATTGTCCCCTGAATCACTCTGAGGGTTGTCTTCCTTAGTTTGAAATTCCTTCTTAATACACTGCAACAATTTACTTGCCTCCACAGCATCTGCAAACTGGTAAGACTTTCCACCACAGAAACCCTCAAACTAGCTGGTACCAACAGCCCATGTTACACTCCCAACTGCCACAGCTTCGTTTGTATGCCATCAAAGCTTTTCCGGCGTTGTCTAGTGGTGTAGCTTAAGTCGGGAAAAATATGTATTTCTTGGCCTTCTCAGTTGATGGGGTCTTTACTCTTTGCTTGTGCTATGACAGTATCTTTATTTTTAACTGACCCAAACACCACTGTCCGAGGCTGGAGAGTGTTGGTAGCGGAACGCTGTCTGGTGCCACGTGGAATAATTCTGTAGGCCTGAACTATGGAGAGTTCCTCTTTAATTTGCATAGTTTCTAAGAAAAATGTCTGTAAAAAGCCCAAACAGTCCTCCACCTCAACTCCCTCTGGCAGTCCTAGAATCCGAACATGAGTTGCCCTGGATAAATTCTCAAGATTTTCAAGTCTCCTCCTCACTACTGCATTTTCCTTCATTAATCCAGCTGTAACAGTTAAAACTGTGGATGCTGATTTGGTCGCCGTTTTAGTCTTTTCTTCTAATGTGGTAATTTTAGTGTCCATGCTCTGAAATGGAGCTGAAAATGTTTCCATTTTCTTGTCTAGTTTTTGTATGGCTATTAAAAGCGCCACACTGGATGGTTGAAAGGAGGGCTCCACTCCTATCCCCACGTTGGAGTCTTTACTAGCACCTGGTTTTGGGTCCTTTGTGCGGGCTCCTTCCCCACTTATGTTCGCTTTATTTGTTCTACCCATTTCATCCATCAAGAAAAAAATTAGATTGCTAGAATCGGTGCACTTTCTAGATTCAGATGGTAGCAGTTGATTTCAGGTTATAAAGTATTTTTTGGCAAACTAAAACTAGGCTGTAGTAGCTGGAGCTCTGTCGAGAAGCTATTGTATGCTCGGCGGCTGGCCATGCCCCGACTCCATCTGAGTTTTTCTTCAATCTCTGTGTCCATCTGACATGCAACTGCAGCTCTCGTATAAGTCCTTGCAACCCTCCTTCTTAACAAGCATCATGTTTTTTCCAAAGTGTTCTTGTATATTTCAGGCAGGTGCTGGCAGGAACACAATGTCCCTGAGCTGAGGACCCCTTTTCACAGCTCTTTTGCAAAAGACTTAAAAATTGCACTCAGGTAACCTCTTGAATTTTGAATAGCTTTTTGCAATCATCTCAAACTTTAATTATATACATTTCAATAGTAACACTATATATTTTCTAAACAAAGGGGTCTCAATATCAGTTACATTTCCACATAATGATTTGCATATATTTTTATATCAGCAGATATGCAAGGAAGGAAAAGACAAAACAGCAAGGGAAGGCTGAGAGATAGCGAGAGACAAATAATTGTGAAACTGTTGGAGTGATCAAATGCTAGGTCTCACCGGAAAATTTGGTTGCGCAACCAGATAGACAAGAGACAGAAAAGGAGAGAATAGAACAGATCCCTGCATTCAAACTCTTTCTATAACACCTGGGACATACACCCCCCTCCTTAAGATGGAACCTGTTTTATTAAACAGGTTTCCAAAACTTTCTATTAATTCTGTACTAACATTAGCTTCTATTGTTCAGAAATTAAGCACATATGCAGTATCCATTTTTTTCTGTAACAGTACAGCAAACAATAAAGTTTAAACTCATACATTTGTTTTTCAACCTTCAGAACCCTCAATTCCTGATCCATATCTTGACAGAAAATCAGCATTGCTGTTCTCTTTACCAGACTTGTGTATCACTGTGAATTTAAATGGCTGTAGTGCCAGGTACCACCTTGTGATTCTGGAATTTGTATATTTTATTTGATTAAGCCAACAGAGAGGATTATGATCTGTTGTAAGTACAAAGTCAATTCCTAGTAAATAAAACTTTGGACTCCGTGGCCCACTTTGCTGCTAAACATTCCTTTTCAATGGTGGAGTACCTTTTCTCTCTGTCATGCAATTTCCTACTTATGTAGAGAACAGGATGTTCCTTCCCATCTATATGCTGACTCAGTATTGCACCTAGGCCTACCTCTGAAGCATCTGTATGCAACAAAAATGGTTTCTCAGAGTCTGGGTTTCTTAAAACAGGGGCTGAACATAATGCAGCCTTAACAGCTTGAAAAGCTTCATCACACTCTGAGGTCCTTTTCACAATGTTAGGGAACCGTTTTTTCATGAGTTCAGTGAGGGGAGTAGCTAACTCAGCAAAGCTAGGAACAAATTTCTGATAATAACCAACCAGTCCTAAAAATGACCTGACATGTTTCTTTGTTTTAGGGACAGAGCTGTTAGCTACAGCTTCTATTTTAGAAACCTCTGGCTTAACAGACAGCCCATCTGCGGGCTTCCCAAGCTGCTCCTGTGGCCCTGGCTCTCTCTAAGCAGGCCACAGCTAACAGACCATCTGACTGACCTCTGGACAGATTCAGACAGCCCATCTGCAGGCTTCCCAAGCTGCTCCTGTGGCCCTGGCTCTCTCCGAGCATGCCACAGCTAACAGACCACCCAACTGACCCCCAAACAGATTCAGACAGCCTTTGTTTTAGGGACAGAGCTGTTAGCTACAGTTTCTATTTTAGAAACCTCTGGCTTAACAGACAGCCCATCTGCGGGCTTCTCAAGCTGCTCCTGTGGCCCTGGCTCTCTCTGAGCAGGCCACAGCTAACAGACCATCCGACTGAGCCCCGGACAGATTCAGGTATGCACAGGACCTCCGAAACTCATGGTTTTGAATGCTGCTGTTTTGACTGGATGCCCAGTGGAGGAGCCAGGTACTGATTGGCAGTTTTGCTCCTTGGCTGATTTTCCAACGCCTGGTGCTTCCTGATCTCAGGGAAATCTCTTTCTGTGCTGTGTTCTGGACTGAATTTTTTTTGCCCATCCCCCTTCCCCACCTCCTCACAGTATTAAATAGACCCTAACTCTGCCCCTTTCCTCAGCCTAGCAGCTGATTGATCACTCCACTGCTGCACTTTGTTATGCTATTGGCCTCCCTGTCTTCAATACCTGACTTGACCCACTTTCTCACCGCCCCTTTTTAAAGCAGTCTCACCCACAGGATCACACATTTGCTCTCAACTTTTTCTCCAACCACTTCCATCTAACTCCTCTCAATTACTGCTCTAACCTGCCCTATTGTGAGGGACCTCACCCTAATTCTACTATATACCGTTTCAGCTATAAACCAGCTAGCAGTTAAGCAGGACAGCAACACCAAACAAACTACCATGGGGTGCAACCACCTACTACTACTACTACTCCTCCTCACCACCTCTTTTGCCATTGCTGGTACCATATACAAATTCAGACCCCTGCCTCCCCACTCTGAATCCTCACTGGGTGCAAGCTGGAAGAAAAGCATACACATGGCCACTACCACTTCTGGTAACAATAGGCTCTTTATCCTCCCGCACTTCCCATACACAGTTATCGCCAAGCCAACCTCCCAATCGATAACCTTAATGGTTAGCTTTCTCCCTAATTTAACACAGGCATATAGACACCTCCCCCACCTGAAGCGCAGGTGCGGAGGACACGAGGGAAGATAAACATCACCCTATTTGCCAGAAAGGTTATCTTTCTGCTACTGCTACTCTCTGGCAATGTTCACCTAAACCCTGGACCAACAACCCTGAGGAGCAGGGGGTCCATACAGTGAACGGCCTAAAGATAGCATCGCTAAACATCTGCAGCCTAACTGCCAAATTCGACCTGCTCCAGGCTTGGATGACCATCCATGTACCTGTCATACTCTGCCTAACTGAAACCTGGCTGTCGGGTAGGATCAAAGATGGTGAGGTGGCCATCGAAGGATTCCAAGCATTTCGACTTGATTGAATAGGCAGGAAAGGTGGCAGCTGCCTCCTATATGCCAGAAACTCACTGAGTTGCTCCATCCTCGCCATCTCCAAAGTTGTGGAGGATTATGAGCTACTAGTGGTAAAAATACAGTCGGCCTAAAAGGCAAGACCCTTACCATCGCCACAACCTACCTTCCCCCCAAAAAAGCCAAGGAAGACCTTCCTCTTGTTATGGAAGAAATTAGCGCACTCAGAAAGGGCTAAGAACTCATCTTGACTGGTGACTTTAATATTAACTGGTTATGTAAGGAGACGACACCCTCCAGAGACCTAATCACCTCCTACAATCTCACGCAACTCATAACTCACCCCACTAGGCAGAACTACAAGGCTGGTACCAGCACCCTCATTGACTGGGTCTTAGCTAGCTCACCGACTCGATTCTCCGAACTCAGGGTTCTCCCAGATGTGCTGAATGACAACTCCCCAATCTCCTTTATATGGACCACTAAACTTGCCAAAAGTCTACCCTGCCTCATCGAGAGCAGGGTTCTGCAGAAAGGCAAACTTGGATCCCTCAAACTGGCCCTGTCTGCCTACAACTAGTCCCCCATCAACAAGGCACCTACACTGGATCAGGCCCTTAGTTTTTTCACTGAGGGCTTCAATTCCATCTGTGATATCTATGCACCACGCACAAAATGGAAAATTTGGGGCGAGGTTAATGGCTGGATTGATGGCTTCTCTCCCTCCTAAAGGAGAGGGACTGCCTCTGGGAAAAAGCCTTAAACTCAGGCAGCAAGCATGACCTACAGTGGTACAAAATGGCTAGAAATTGGTGCACCAAACTTATCAGGCTCATAAAAGCCAATTTCCATAAGACACAGCTTAACAACGCATGGGGAGATGGAAAGAGGTTTTGGGACAACATCAAGAACATCCTTGGTAAAGATTAAAAGCAGCACTCTAAGATGCTCAACATTAATAACTCATCCTCCTCAGATCCGCTAGCCATTGCTGATGCCTTTAACCAGGCCTTTACAGACCTGTCCTCAGTGCTGCCTCCAGACTACCTTCTGCGTGTGGAGGACCAAGGTTGCGCCAACCTGTTCATAACTAACCACCCAGCCTTCTACTTTAAGAAGGTTATGGTGAAGGAGGCCCTAACAATGGTCAGGAAAGTCCTAGGCAAAACCAGATTGGGGAGTGACGGACTAGACATGAAGTTACTATCTCTCACCCTTGATGTTCTTATCATGCATATAGCAATGCTATTTAAAGAGGGACTATGGTCAAAAATGACTGGCATTAATAAATTCAGACTATGGATCAACATAGCCCCAATCACCCTCATGCCAAAATTGAGATCCCTAAGTTACTTTGTTTAAAAGTTACAAATCATTTTACAACCCTAAATTCTCTGCCAGTTCAAAAAAGCCAGTTTCAGTGAAGAGGTGCTGATGATGTCATCTCCTGAACTCACAGTCTAGCCCTCCCTGTCAACAAGCTGACAGGACCTGCTTCTCCAAAGTTTAATAACTATTTGCAAATGGTTTTCTCCAATAAAACAGGAAGTACCATTCAATAAACATTGCTTTAAAACCTATGTTTGCTTCAGTTTTTATAACAAAGTTGACAAATTCATATTTTTGTTTTTGGTGTTTTATTTTTATGGTCCTTTTCTGCTGGGTTGCTGGATGCTAGTCACAGCACACTGATGTGAATGTGAGATTTGCAGACTGGATATCTCTGATGTGGTGAAAGGCTGTGATCATTCACACCTATCAATCGAGGTAATTTCTCAGGATGGCACTTTAAATCAATTATTCCATCACCCTGTAAATGGGGGTGGGAGAGGTAGTGCTGTTTTGAAATCTTACTAAAAGTTTCTATGCAGTAGCCAGCTCAATGCTTAATCACTCAATCAATCAAGCAATATTTTATTCATCATCAAAATATGAAAGTGGGATACTCAGTTGAACAGAGCTCATTTTCTGTGTTCTCATTGACAGGCTGTTACTTGAGCTATATTCAGGCTCATCTGTGTTGTACTCCAAATTACAATGATTGTTTTACAAGGGCTAACACTTCCACCACTAGTAGGAATTAACACCTATAGGGCCCCTATTAAAACTTATTGTAAAGCAGACACTGGCAAGCAGCAACGCAGTTACCAACATTGCAACACTTTTAGCAATACAACTTCCAAACAGGCACTGCAGACACTTCACATGGTATCAGCAGCCTGGAGGCATGCTGACTCAGCATCCTGCAAATCTGGAGAAATGAACCAAACCAAAAAGGCATTAAAATACAAATTTGTCAATGTTGTTACAAAACATAAAACATATAGATTCTATAGCACTATTTTAGAATGGTGCTGCCTGTTTTACTTGTGAAAAGCACTGCAGAATGATCTTTTAACTTTGGAGAAACAGGTCCTATAAGCTTGCTGACTGGGATGGCTAAACTGTGAGTTCAGGAGATGACATCATCAGCACCTCTTCACTGAAACTGGCTTTTTTGAACAGATAGTGAAATCAGGGTTACAAAATAGCCCATAACTTTAAAATGAAGTAACACAAAAACCTAATGTTTGGTATGAGATTTATTGGGGTTATGCTTATTCTAATTCTGCAATGTAGCACTTTTGACCAGAGTCCCTCTTTAATAAATCCTTGGCCCTAGCTCTTTTTCCGGAGGTATGGAAGCAAGCCCTGGTAACTCCAGTGCATAAGAATGGTGACAAGGTGCTGGTGTCAAACTACAGGCCAATATCTATCTTCTCCCCACTATCCAAAGCTTTGGAAAAAATCATGGCAAGTCAACTCACAGAATACCTTAATAAGTACAATCTGCTCTGCCCAAACCAACATGGTTTCAGGCAAAATCACAGTACCACCACGGCACTGCTGGAATACACTGACTATGCGCACAAGGCCCTGAATGAAGGTAGATTGGTGGGGTCCATCTTCATTCACCTCACCAAAGCCTTCGACACCATCAACCACCTTCTGCTAGTACTCCAGCTCCAAAGATTGGGTGTGGCACCTAACACTGTGAATTGGTTCAATGACTACCCAACACACAGGAGCCAACGAGTCAAAATTAGGCAGATGTTATCCAGCTCCAAAGATGTACTCCTAGGAGTCCCTCAAGGATCAATTCTAGGGCCCCTGCTTTTCAGCCTCTTTGTAAATGACCTACCCACAGCCTGTGATGCCAAACTTATTCTGTATGCAGATGATGCCGTGCTGCTGAGCAGTAGCACCTCTCAGGTTGCCCTACAAACAGAACTACAGAACTCTTTCAATATACTAGAGGACTAGTTCAGTAGGCAAAAGCTGCTACTAAATTACAAGAAAACCAAGGCTATGCTACAATCCTGCCCCTACAACAAACACAAGCATGCTCCCTTCGTAATCACCTATAAGGCTGGTGAGCAGATTGAGCAGGTGCACTTGTTCAAGTACCTTGGCGTCACCATTGATGACTCTCTCACTTATGCACACCACATAAACTCCCTTGACAGAGTGGTAAACACAAAGATCGGGGTCCTCTGTAGGCATAAGAAATCCCTCACCCCGGAAGCACTCCAAATCTCAGTCTCCAGCTCCATACTCTCCACGATAGACTACGGGCTGGTGGTCTATGGAGCTGCTACTGATACAGTGCTCAAAAGGGTCCAAATTGCACTCAAAAAGGCATGCCACCTCACCCCGTATGCAGATCACTACACTCATACTTGCACCCTATATGAGCATACAAACTGGCTTAACCTAAAAGACAGGATCAAATACCAAACTTGCCTCCTGGGAAAGAAGGCACTCCTCAGAAAAACCCCACCCTGTATAGGAAACCTGCTCGAGGTTTCTCTCTCAACACACACATCACCAGACGGAGGAAGAATGGAGCACTGTCCATACCATTCCGCTGAACCTCACGAGGGCAGCGCGCTTTCTCCTATCGGGGCCCCCCTCTGGACAAATGAACTCCCGTTGAAATTACAAACAAACAACAGCCTGTCTCAATTCAAAGCAGGCCTCAAACAGCACCTAATGTCTAGCTCAAAATGCACCTGCTTCTCAGGCCCCACTTGATACCCCCAAGGTTGCACCCAGCATGGCTACCTAGAGAACCCTGCCTCCATTCCAGCCTAGCCAAAGGCTTAAGTAAGCTATCAGTCCTATTTAAATGAACTTGGTACTAAACACACTTGGTACTGCCCCTCCCTAACCCCTCCACACACACACCATACTCGACAAAGCCTCTGGAGCTGCTCCCCATTACAGCCCCCTGTTTCACTATCCCCACCTCTCGCTCTCTGCAGTAGGTTCAAACCCAATCCCCTTGTTTCACTGTCACTCAGCCTCTCGCCATCTGGGATAGTGTTAAACCCTATGCAGTTACTTCCGCCATAGTCTATCAACAGATTTGAGGTTTCCTGGGGTGTGCTACCTAGGGCAACCAATTAGAAATAGCTTAGTATTCGATTACAACTGCTCTGTTTTTTGTCCTATTTGTCTAATTGTCATGTAATCGCTCTTTAATGCCTAATGATCAGGCCTCTGTAACCACTGAATATGTGTATTATCTTATTGTCCACCCTGACGTGGAACATTTGTAAAAGGGCTCACGCTCAAAGGTCTTTCTGAAATACTAATTAATTAAATTAAAATTAAAAAACATTTCCCAACACATAGCTCAAATATCTGGATTTCTGCATGCCCAATGTGCAGTTGGTAGGATTAATAGTCAGACCTGCATTTTTGATAGCTTGGATAACTGCTTGTAAGTGTTCCAGGTGGCTTTTCCAGTCTGGACTGTACACCACAACATCATCCAGGTATGAAGCACAATAACCAGTGTGAGGGGATAAAATTACATCCATGTACCACTGGAATGTAGCTGGCGCACCATGTAAACCAAAGGGCATGATGGTGAACTGATAGAATCCTGTAGGGGTGGCAAATGCAGTTTTGTCTCTGGATTCTTTAGCTAAAGGTATTTGCCAATGACCCTTAGTGAGATCGAGGGTACTGATATACTTTGCACGTCCCAGTCTGTCCACCAAATCATCTATTCTTGGCATAGTGTAACTGTCAAATTCTGACAGTTAAGTTTCCTAAAATCAAGACAGATTCTAACACCCCCTTCTTTTTTGTTTACAATTACCGTTGGAGATTACCAAGCACTCCTCGACTCTTCTATGATACCCAATTCTTTCATTTTTTGTATTTCCTTAACCACGTCAGCTCTTAACCGCTCTGGTAACCTGTATGTCTTTTGCCTAATAGGGTGAGCATTCCTTGGCACTATTACGTGCTCGGCTTGGTACTGTGGTAAAAGTAGTGTTAAATGTCTTTAGCACATTACAAATGTCTGCAGTTTGTTCTGAGTTTAAGGAAACATTCAACTTTACTGCATCAGCATTTACAGTTTGTTCCAGTCTATCATAAGCTACATCAATATCTTCCTTATCAGTTTCTGGTAAAACTAGCAAGGCAGCTTTTGGCATTTTTCAACCCATTTCTTGAGGAGGTTAGCATGATATATCTTAGTAGGATTTTTTCTGTCAGGGGTTTCAATCTCATAGTTAACAGTGCCAGTACGTCTAAGCACTCTATAAGGCCCTTACCACTTCATTAACAGTTTATTTTCTGTTGTGGGTAACAGTAGCAAAACCTTTTCACCTGGTTCGAAAACTTTTTCTTTTACCCCATGGTCATAATATACCTTCTGCTGATTTTGGGCCTCTTCCTGATTACTATGGGAAATTTCAACATATTTTGCCAGCTTCTTTCTTAGGGCATGCATATAAGACCTTATAGATTATTTCTGAGTGGGGTCATCTTCCCACATTTCTCTTATCACATCCAGTGGCCCTCTTGGCTGCCTACCATACAGCATTTCAAATAGTGAAAACCCTGTTGATGCCTGTGGCACTTCTCTGTAAGCAAAAAGTAAATAAGGCAAGTACTGGTCCCAATCTTTCCCTTCCCCTCTTACAAACCTTTTTAACATGCGTTTTGCAAGCTCTGCTGCCACTTTTGAAGTTGTGACAGTACATATTGGAACTGATTCTGGGTATCGAGTAGCATAGTCGCACACTACCAGGATAAATCTATTACCCATTTTACTTTTGTCTAAAGGACCAACCACATCAATTGCAATTCTCTCAAAAGGCACATCTATCAAGGGTAGGGGCACCAGGGGCATCTTGTTTTTTCTGGTTACTGGGGCTACTTTATGACACTCAGCACTAGAATTATAATAGGTAGCAACATCTTCATGAATTCCAGGCCAGTAAAATCTATACAGCAATCTGGCAAGGGTGCGATCCCTCCCTGAGTGACCAGCCATAGAACTATCATGTGCTATCTGTAACAACTCTTTTCTATACTTCTGTGGTATAACCAGTTGTTCTGTCTGTTCCTGTGTCTGAGGTTTAACCCAAACTCTGTACAGTAACCCATTACATTTTTTAAACATTGGTCCACCCTGTTTTGGTTTCACCCCTAGCTGCTTAAAATAACCATGGAGAGAAACATTGTTAGCTTGTTCTGAAAGAAAATCACAATCAGTTACCAATTTAGTTTCAGCATTTTCATATGTTAACACCTTATGTCCATCAGTCATTTGTTGCCGCAGTTTCTTCAGGCAACTTCTTTCTTTCCTGGATTTCCGGATCTTGGAGCTGTGCTCAAACAAGTCTGAATCAAAATCACTGAAAGGAAAAGTGTCCCCACCTTCTGAAATTTTGTTTGCCTGAGCTCTTGTCACCACAGCTGCTGAAATATCAGGATTTATTCCCTTTTGATTAACTCAGTAAATCCTGGAAAGTAATTTTCAATAATCACAGGTACAGGTAACTTAGGTACTACCCCCACTTTCATTTGTTGCGACACACCTTTAATGGTCAGAGTCACTTGGTGGTGGAATAGTATCGAGTGTCCCCGTGGATGCAGATGACACCAGTACCTGGTCCTTTTGGATGCTGTTTTCCCAGCACTTAAACATGCACTAGGGTCTGTCTGCTTCCTGAATCAATGAGTCCCTTTACAGTTTTATCCTTCACCTTCACATCTGTTAAGTACTTGCCCCAATTTGCCAAGGACAAATCAGCTCCAGTGCCACCCTCCCTACTATGGCAGTTTCTTGCAATATGGCCTGGCTTATTACAGTTATAGTAAATAACATCTTTGGGCCCAGACTTGTTACCCCTGCCAGAGTTCTTATCAGGCTTGGAGTTTAAATGGGAAAAAGAGTGTCTTACCAGTGCTTGGCTGTTACCTCGCTGCTGTGGCATCTGTCTGGCCATTTGGTAGTCCTCGGCCAAAGAAACAGCCTTTTCCCCACTCTCTGGTCAGTGTTCCTTTACCCAAAGCTGCACGTCTGTAGGCAGAATGTTGATGAATTGCTCCATTGCAAATGTGTTGATGATCTGTGGGACTGTTTTGCCCTCTGATTGGAGCCATTTTATTAGGAGTTCACTGAGTCGGGTGAAGGCTTCTCGAGGATTGTCGACTGAGTTGTACTTCAGAGATCGAAATCTCTGCATGTAGGTCTCTCTTTGAGATGTCATACCTTTTCAGGATTTTGCTATTCACCAGGTCATAGTTTTCTGACTGTGCAGTGTCCATATTGCTGTAGGCAAGTTGGGCTTTATCTGTCAGGTAAGGTATCAGTCTGACTGTCCATTGCTGCTTTGGCCATTGGCTGGCTGTAGCAACTCTTTCAAAAGTTGTCAGGTATGTCTCGATATCATCCGAGGGACACAACTTTGTAAGTTTAATGGCTTTTAAGTTGCTTGTGTTTTGTTGCTCATCTGGATGTGTGCCAGATCCTCTGCCTTTGATAGCTTGCAAGGCATCCGGCCATCACTGCTCGTGTCGCTGCATCTCTTCTTTTCTCTGTGCTTCTAAACATTGAAACTCTTTCTCTGTCTCTACTTCTCCTTTCTTTTTGTTGTATAGCCCACCATTTGAAAAAGTCCATCAAGCTTTCAGATTCTGCCACTGCCGGTTCTTTTTCCACAATTTGTGCTGGCTATACAATCTCAACTTGGACTTCTGTCTCTGCCAGTTTGGCTGCCATTCTCCTGGTAACCACTCCTGGACTTGCTGCTGCAGAATCCATACCTTTCTCTGTGCTTCCCTTGTACTAGGTCCAGTACCCATGCACAAGACTCCTGGCTTAGAGTATGCACAACATAAATCCCACTTAGGCTGACATCATCTATCATTGAGGCACAGCTCAGGAAGCATAGGAAAAAACAGGAGCAGTTGTAAAATTTGCAACAAGAATTTTATTTGTACTAGCAGTTACATAAAAAAATAATGTTGTTCAGTATAACTATTTACAAAGTCCAAATAAACAGAAAAAGTCCATCTGAGTTTTTCTTCAATCTCTGTGTCCATTTGACATGCAACTGCAGCTCTCTTATAAGTCCTTGCAACCCCCTTCTTAATAAGCATCCTGTTTCTTCCAAAGTGTTCTTATATATTTAGGCAGGTGCTGGCAGGAATACAGTGTCCCTGAGCTAAGCTTAAAAATTGCACCCAGATAACCTCTTGAATTTTGAATAGCTTTTTGCAATCATCTCAACTATAGTTACCTACATTTCAGCAGTAACACTATACTGTATGTTTTCTAAACAAAGGGATCCCAATATCAGTTACATTTCCACATAATGATTTGCATATATCTTTATACCAGCAGATATGCAAGGAAGGAAAAGACGAAACAGCAAGGGAAGCCTGAGAGATAGCGAGAAGCAAATAATTGCGAGACTGTCAGGGTGATCAAATCCTAGGTCTCAGAGGAAAATTTGGTTGCACAACCAGATAGACAAGAGACAGAAAAGGAGAGAATAGAACAGATCCCTGCATTCAGACTCTTTCTGTAACACCTGGGACAGGGTCTTAGTCCACCCTATCACAGGATGCATCTTCCTGTCCCAGGATAGGGTGGGCACTTTGACTGGCCAGGCACACTTAGTGCACAGGAGCCATTACATATCTGCGCAAACATTTTTCCCCTCATCTAGCTATTTGCCCACCTGTCGCCACCTACTCTTGCCTTTGGGCCCTGGATTAGGACCCTGAGTCCCATCTGGTGCTCCCCTGGCCATCTAGCCAGCTGGGATCCATATGGTGTATGACCCGAGAGTCCCATTGGCTGTCACATATGGCAACGGAGGATGTGTTTTTTTTCTTCCCAGTGTTCTTCCCTTAACTGACTGGGGCCTCAGTGATATGGTTGCACATGGAGGTGCACATGTGCACTGGAACCAGTGACCCCATTCCACCCACCCAGCCTAGTGCCAGCCCCCCATTTGTCTAACACTACCACCGAGCCTTCACTCAGTGGCAGCCAGGAGCCAGGAAGGCTTGCCTCCCCAGTCCAGGCAAGGAGAGCTGCCAAGCAGCTGTTCGATCCTCTCCCCCTTGGCCAACACCCTAGGACATGAGCTTGTTCCTGAGCCCAGGTTGCTGGCATGGGAGAGGTAAGGCTCTCAAGGCACCTCAGCCATCTGCACCACTGAGCCGGCCATGCATGAACAATGTTTTTTTTCCATACATACTTTACACTGGAAGGTGGCTGCAGCCCCTCCCTTGGAGGGGACTTGTCTCTTCAGCGAGGCTTTCCCTGCACCCAAACTAACCAGTCATCTCCCATGGGTTGCCTCCCTGTGACAGGGCCGGTGGCGAGGGGTGCTAGCCTCCCCCCACCCCCAGAAGCCAACATCTAGATTTCTGGGGGGAGTCGCAGGTGCAGCCTGCCATCATTGAACCTGCCTACTCTGAGCCTTTTTCCATTTTCTCCATGGACCCATACACATGCAGTGGGCAGGGTGACTGTCTTCACCTCTGCAGAGGCAGTCATACGCCCTGTGCATGGGTCCACCCCTTTCTAGCATTGCACCTGTGCTGACCCCCAGTCTCCGCTGGGTGTCAATCTACAGCACGATACTGAGTCCCCCAACCCCCTTGGAAGGAGAGCTGTTGGCAGATGTTCCATCCTTCCTCACCCTGGCCAACCCCCAAGCGACCTGAGTCCATTCTCGAACCTGGGTCACCAGCGTTTGTTTGAAACTGTATATAGTTATGTTGTGAAAATGATTACAAAAAGCTATTCAGAACTCGGGGTGGGGGTTAACCTTGAGATGATAAACTCATTTGCAGAGCTGTCAACAGGAGGTCAGTTCTGGGACACCATGTTCTGCTTTGTTGCATCTGCAAGGAAGAAACTGACAAGGTTCTGATACATTTTGTGAGAAACAGAATGTCTCTTCATGAGCTCAGAATGCAAAAATTAATTGCCATGCAAAGACTTCTTATAAAAAGAGCAGAAATATTTGTTAGAGAGATTGACATTTAGAACTAGAGATACCCTCAGATGAAGGACTTTGTTTTCATTTTTTGTACTGCCTTTGTAAATAGCTATCCTGAACACTTTTATTTTTTTATTTTATCATTATTGAAAATAATAAAATGCTACTTGCAAATTTTATAACTGCTCTTGGTTTTCCTATGCTGCTTGACCTGTGCTTTGACAACAGATGGTGTCAGATTAAGTGGGATTTACACAGTGAAAACTCTAAGCCAGGAGATTTGTGTGTGGGGGTACTACATCTGGTACCAGGGAAGCACAGAAGAAAAGCATGGATCCTGCAGCAGCAATCCCAGGAGTGATTACCAGAAGAATGGCAGCCAAACTAGAAGCAGAAACAAAAGTCCAAATTGAGACTGTACGCCTGGAACCAGTAATGGAAGTAAAAGAACAGGGAAGGAAAGAACTGGAAAGCCTGTCTGCCTTCTGCAAATGGTGGGCTATACAACAAAGAGAGACAGAGAAGCAGAGAACAGAAGAGATGCAGTGACAGGAGCAGCAGAGAAGAGATGCAGCCATGGCTGGATGTCTTGTAAGCTATCAAAGCTGGAGCTGGCACAGGTCCAGCAGAGCAACAAAACACAAACAACTTAAAAGACATTAACCTTACAAGGTAATTTCCTTCAGATGATATTGAAGCATACCTGACAACTTTTGAAAGGGTTTCCGCAGCCTGCCAGTGGCCAAAGCAGCAATGGGTAATCAGACTGGTCCCTTACCTGACAAGTAAAGCCCTACTTGCCTACAGCAATATGGACACTGCACAATCAGAAAATTATGACCTTGTGAAAAGAGAAATACTGGAAAGATATATCTCCACTGGACGCCTTTGCTTTGCACTATGCTGGCAACCCTGGTTTGGGAACGACCTTGGGTCATCAGGGTACCTGCAAGGGGGGGAGGGTGGAGCAGGACTGAGCATGCCAGTGGGCAGCTGTCCTCTTCTAGGGGTAGTGAGGGTGGGTTGGCATTCTGCTCCCACCGGGTGGAGGTCTGGTGGGTAGGGTAGGTGGAGAGGGGGTGGCAAAGCATCGGGAGGTGGAAGGGGCTGAACTGGCACCACAGGGTGCAAAGCGTGCCTCCAAACACTCGCACGGATATGTGCCGGGACCTCGGGGGGGTTAGATGAGAAAACCCACAAAAATGCATATGTGTCCCTAACACCAGTTGGTGGGAGGAGGCGACGGGGACCAAATAGCTAAATAAAAAAAGATGTATCTCAGGAGAGACGTACAGGCAAAGATTCCGGTCCCTGAAGTACAATTCAGTTGACAATCCTCAAGAAGCTTTCACCCGACTCAGGGAACTCTTCATTAAATGGTTCCAACCAGAAGGCAAAACAGTCCCACAGCTCATCAACATATTTGCAATGGAGCAATTCCACATACTGCCTACAGACATACAGCTTTGGGAAAAAGCCATTTCTTTGGCTGAGGACTATGAGATGGCCAGACAGACCACACAGCAGCAAAGGAACAGCCAAGGTAAGACCCTCTTTTTTCCTATTTAAATTCAGGTCAGATAAGAACTCTGGTGGTGGTAACAAATCTGCACCCAAAGACTTTGGTTGCTATAACTGTAATAAGCCAGGCCATAGTACAAGAAACTGCCATAAAAATAAGGAAAGTAACACTGGAAAAGATTTGTCCTCAGCAAATTGGGGCAAGTATTTAACAGATGTCAGTGTGGGAGATAAGACTGTAAAGGGACTTACTGATTTGGGAAGCAGACAGACCTTGGTGCATGTTAAAGTGCCAGGAAAACACTCTGCAGAAGGACCAGGTACTGGTGTCATCTGCATCCATGGGGACAAGTGATACTATCCCACCGCCCAAATGACTCTGAGCATTAAAGGGGTGTCGCACCAAATGAAAGTGGGGGTAGTACCTAAGTTGCCTGTACCTGTGATTATTGGAAATGACTTTCCAGGATTTACTGAGTTAATCACAAAGGGAGTAAATCCTGCTGTTTCAGCAGCTGTCATAATGAGAGCACAGGCAAAGAAAATCTCAGATGGTGGGGACACTTTTCCTTTTGGTGACTTTGATGCAGATTTGTTTGAGCCCAGCTCCAAGATCCGGAAATCCAGAAAAGAAAGACGATGCCCGAAGAAAGAGTGGCAACAAAAGACTAATGAACATAAGGGGGTTAATATATGAAAATGAAGAAACTGATAACTAATTGTGATTTTGTTTCAGAGCAAACTAACTGTACTTCTCTCCAAGGTTTATTTCAAGCAGCTGGGGTGAAACAAAAGCAGGGTGAACTGGTGTTTAAAAAATGTAATGGGTAAAGAGTTTGGGCTAATCCTCAGATACAGGAACAGATAGAACAGTTGGTCATATCAAAGAAGTATAGAACTGAGTTGTTACAGATGGCACATGGTAGCCTTATGGCTGGTCACTCGGGAAGATGCACTCTTGCCAGCTTGCTGTACAGATTTTACTGGCCTGAATTCATGAAGATGTTGCTACCTACTGCAGTTCTTGTGCTGAATGTTGGAAAGTAGCCGCAGTGAGCCGACCCAGTGGTGCTGAGGAGTGAGGCTTGGACACCACACCATGTGCCTCACTGGTGACCCAGATTCAGGAGCAGACCCAGCAGGGGAAGAGAGGATTGAGCTTCTGGAGGACTGCTCTCCTCTCCTGGGGTGGATAACGGGGGATTCCCCACCTTGTAGTGGCTCCTGGTGGAGACCGGGAGCACTACACTCCAATGGGGACTTGACAGGGGAAGGTGATGGTGGATGTGTGTGGGAGGGGGCAGGAGCGTGCCCTCCATGTGGTGACATCATTGCACATCCACACCTCAGGAAGAAACTTGGAGGAAAAAGCTCTGGCACCTGGGAAGGTGAAGGTCGGGGACCCACGACTGACACCTATGCTCAGTGCTGGATCCGCCCTGTCAACCTTCGGCTCCCGCCCTCACTCTGGCCACCCACTAGACTATAGATAGAGCTCTGGAGGAATTGGTAGTTTCACCTCGGGGGACTCATAGTCAAGGGGTTGGTGAGTCAGGGGTGAGGATACGATAGCATCCTGGGATGGCGGTCTGGTCAGGGGATCTCAGTGAGTGGGAGAAAGTGTCATTGGCTCAGTAGGTAGCACATTCACCTCTGAGGCCAGGAGATCAGAGAGCTGTGGGTTCAGTTCCCACATCTGGCACTTGGGTTAATATCCCAATACTGACAGTGTAGTGCAGCATGAGGGGGTGCTGCACTTCTGAGGTTCTGTCTTTTGGATGAGACGTTAAACCGAGGTCCCATCTGCCTGGATTGGTGGTAGTTCAGGTGGATGCTAAAGATCCCCTGGCACTTATCAAAAAAGAGTTGGGGAGTTTTTATTTCAACAAACACAACAAATCATTATACATATTATACAGCAGACAAATATGTGAACTCACAACTAATAACATACTTGAATGAACAACATATGAATACACATATTAATAATTATTCAAACCAATTCTAATCTATCTGGTAACCCCAATATTTTAAATCTCGCTTTGTTTTGTTCCCCCCTCCCTTTTCCTCTCCAAAAACTCTGACCACCTGTCCCCACATCCCCCTAAATTATACTATCCCCTGCATAATTCTCAAATTTTTTCTTTTTCTTCCAGTCAAGGCATCCACCACTTTACTAAATTAAAGCTTATTCATATTTCACAAAATAAGTTAAACCTTTCCACCACATTTCTACTTTCTTCCTTGGGTGATATTTACAATCATTATTATACACTTCTTTTAATTCTCTACTACACATTTTCTCAATTCCCTCATAAAAAATGTATTTCTGCTGTAGTAGAAATTGACATCTCCCCTGCCATAGGTAGTACTTTATACAGCCAAAAAGAATATGTACTGTTGCCCAATGATACAATTCATAACTCGGGGATTCCAACACCACATTTTTAGAAAAAATCTTTTTCAACCGTGGCATCTTCCACTTTTCTGACAAAAAGATCCATAAGCCTACTGCATAGCTACACTGGAGCAAAAAATGCTCCTGAGTTTCCAGATCACACCCACATCCTTTATATAAGCAATTCCTTGCTTCCACCACCTTATGCTTATGATTCCCTCTTACCCCCACCCTCCCGTGTGCCATTATCCATTGTAAATCCTTCATTTTTTTGGCACTCTTGGATTGTTTAACATTTTATACACGTACTTATTTTCTCACATTATACTTCCTTTAAACTCTATCTCACCGACCCCTGTTTCCATCACTATTTTCCTGTACATTATTTTTCTTGGCAGACTTAACATTTGTTCTTTTGTTATTTTCCATTTCATATTTTTTTTCAAAGTTCCGTCATAATATTTTGGTATTTTCTTTCTTTTAAACAATTTAGGAACACCTTCCCTCCATGCTTCCCACCAGTTTCCTAATACATTTTTCTCCCACTTCTCAATCATATTCTCTTTACCCTTCAACATTACCCCAATGTTTTTATACCAAAAGATCATGTGAAAAAATTCTATGGGGTTTATCAACCGTAATCTGCCTTGTTTTACTGGTTTATATGTTATTTCCCTTTTAATAAGGTTAAGTCTGCTACCCCACGACAGCTGAAAGAAAATCCCTAATATTCTAGATTCTAATATTATTGGTAGAGGAAAAACTCCTGCGACATATAAAAAGCAAGGCAACAAAAACTGTTTAATAACAAATATTCTTTTATATTTTGACATTTTGCAAGCTTTCCATCTAGCCACTTTCTTCTCTCCCTGTTCTATTGCTTCTTTCCAATTTTAGTATGTCTCTTTGCAGATGACACAAAGATCTGCAACAGGGTTGATACACAAGATGGAGTGGAAGGATGAGAAGGGACTTGGCAAAGTTGGAGGAATGGTCAAATGTATGGCAGCTCAGATTCAATGCAAAGAAGTGCAAGGTAATGCATCTGGGAAACAAAAACCCAGGGGAAGAGTACACAATAGGGGGTGAGATACTGACAACAGTAAAAATGGAAAGGAACCTGGGATAATTATATCAGATGACCTAAAGGTGGGCAAGCAATGTGAGAAGGCAGTAAGGAAGGCTGGGGGGATACCTGGGATGCATAGGAGAGGCATCAATAGTAGAACAGGAAGTTGTTATCCCTCTGTACAGACAGTTGGTGAGACCCCATCTGAGTACTGTGTGCAGTTCTGAGACCCCATTCTGAAAGACATAGACAGAGTGGAGACTGTCCAGAGGAGGGAAGCCAAAATGGTGCAGGGTCTGCACCAGAAGACATATGAAGAAAGACTAAAGCAGCTTAATATGTATACCCTTGAGGAAAGAAGGGAGAGAGGGGACATGATAGAAACTTTCAAGTACCTCAAGGGAATCAACAAAGTCCAAGAGGGGACCGGCCCGGTGGTGCTGGGGGCTGAGGCGCTGGCACCTTACCTTGTGCTACGCCAGCAACCCATGCACGGGCCATTGGGGGTCGGCAGGAGAGGACAAGGATTGAGCATCTGAAGGACTGCTCTCCTTCTCTGGAGAGGGAGGTTTCTGGTGGTCGGCGCTTGCTCATCCCCTGGCGGAGGCTGGAGGACAGGGCGCTGTACCACAAGCTAGGGAGGAGTCAGCCCAGACGCCTGGAGGAAGCGCATGTGAAAGCATGTGCTCTCCCCTCTGTTGGCGACATTGCATGGCCCCGACTCCTGGGGAGAAAAACAAGGAGGAGAAAAATAACGCTGTCGTGCAGGTTAGCGGAAGGTGCCTCACAGGCTTCGCCCCGGCTAGTCACGGCACTGGCCAACTAAATCCGGACTTCGGTGGGGGAGTTGGGGACCCCCACCACCCACCGGGGTAAGTCCTGGGTCAGGTCAGCAGGCCGCAGATGCCGGGGGACAGGGCTGGGGATGCCCTCCTGAGGGATAGCCGGCAGCAGGAGAGAAACTAAGTAAAAAAAAAGTCCAAGAAAAAGTTTCAGAAAAAGAGCTGTGCAAGAACATTGGGGCACAATTTGAGGATAGAGGGGGGACGGCTCAGAGGTAATGTGAGGAAGTATTTTTTCATGGAGAGGGTTGTGGATGCATGGAACAGCCTCCCTGAGGAGGTCGTTGAGTCAAGAACAGTGGGGAATTCAAGAATGCATAGGACAGACATAAGGCAGTCCTAGTGGGGGGGTAGGAGGAAGTAAGCTGTTGGTTAACTAGGATCTGCAGCTTATCTGTTAGGAAGGAAAATGGGCAGACTAGGTGGGCCAAGCAGTCCTTATCTGCCATCAAATTCTATGTTTCAATGTTTCTATTTCCATCCCCATATCTCTCTCCCCATGCTTTATTCTAAGAATTTTCCTACTATCAATCGTGATTCTTATATTATGAACATATGAACAAACGAAATTTGCCAGCAGATAAAGGCCTAGAGGTCTATCAAGTCTGCTCGAATGTGCAGCTAGCACCCCTTATTCTGCAGCTGCCCTTCCCTTCCACCCTTCCCCTTCATTAACCCTCCCCCTTGTCCTGTCCCATCCTCATTTGAAGCAGTCCACTGTTCTACTGCATACCACTTCAGCAGGTAACGCATTCCACCCAGCCACCACCTCTCTGTAAAAGTGTCTCCTCATCTCCTCCTGAACCTTCCTCGCTCCAGTCTCATATCATGGCCCCTGGTGTCCCTCCCTCCCTTACTTTGAACAGCCCCTCTGTACCGTCTTGTTTATTCCTTTCATGTATTTAAAGGTTTCAATCATGTCACCCTGCTCTCCTCTCCTCCAGTGAGTACATGTTCAACTCCTTTAACCTCCTCTCATATGATAAGTCCCCAGTCCCTTGATCATTTTGTCGCTCTGCGCTGCACCCTCCAGTAACTTAATGTCCCCTTCAGATATGGACGCCAGTACTGCACGCAGTACCCAGGTGTGGTCTAACTAATGACCTATACAGTGGCAGAATCACCTCCTCCTCCTCAAGGATATACCCCTTGCGAAACAACCTAGCATTTTGTTGACCTTTGCAGCTGCCTTCCTACATTGTGCCGAGTTGTTCATTGACCCTGTAATGAGCACACCCAGATCCTTCTCCTCCTCTGTCTGGGCTAGCTGCACTCCCCCTAGCTGGTAACTCTCCTTGGGTTCTTCATCCCAAAATGCAGCACCTTGCACTTTTTGGCATTAAAGCCCAGTTGCCAGGTGTCTGACCAGGTTTCAAGCTTTGCCAGATCATCCTGCAACCCCTGCCATCCCCCTAGGTCATCCACCACCACGCCTACCTTGGTATCATCAGCAAACAGACTGATCTTGCTCTTGATGTCCCATGATATGTCTGCAATGAATATCCCAAGCAACACTGGTCCCAACACCGAGCCCTGTGGAACACCGCTCGTCACTGCCCTTGGGTGTGAGAGCTCCCCACCCACCACCACCCTCTGTTGCCTTCCCTGCAGCCAGTTTCCTACCCATCTCACCAGCTTTTCACCCGCCCCTGTGCCTACTAACTTCCTTCCCAGCCTTCCATGTGGCACTGAGTTGAATGCCTTACTGAAGTGCTGCACATTCTTTCCCCTTTATTAGCTGTCCCTATCCACAAACCCTTACTCTTTTCTAAATTAATTTCTGGCCCCAGACACTTTTGAGTACCTTTCCAGCTGAAACATTACCTTCTCTATTCCTTCCTGTGAAGCTATATATATATATATATATATATATATTCAAATCGTCTGCATAAGCCATTATTTTAACTTTATCCCTCACTTGACTTCCTTTAATTCCTGCTATTTCTTGGTCTCCTATAATCTTTCTGATTAATGGATCCAACATGAATGTATATAATACTGGGCTCAGGGGACACCCCTGCCTCACCCCCCTCTTTATTTTTATCTCCCTACCCTGAACTACTCCTATTTCTGTTTTTAGGACCGCATTTTTATATAACAGACCCACCCATCTGCAAAACTTTTTTGGAATCCCATATTCTTCCAATATACTTTTAGTAGAAAATCATGATTCGCTAAATCAAATGCTTTCCTCCGACCTATTGTTAAAATACACGCTTCCTTCTTTCATTGTTGACAATACTCAATTATGTCCCTAGTTATTATAAGGTTCTCCTGTTTGTTCCGTCCTGGAATAGTGCACGTTTGCGCTGGTTCAATCAGGACCCTCGCCACCTCTCTTAATCTTTTCTGCAAAACTTGTGCTAATATTTTAAAATCAGAGTTCAGAAGACTTATTGGTCTCCAATTTGCCAGCTCTTGCCTGTCTCCATTCTTATACAAAAATATCACAGTTCCTGTTGTGAACTTTACTGGAAGGTTTTGCTTTTGCAACATGTAGTTAAATACCCTTGTTAGAACAGTTGCCGTAGTCTCTGGGAATTCTCTGTAACACTCATTTGGGATCCCATCTTCCCCTGGTTCCACCCCCCCCTTTTAAATTTTTGATCACCTCATACACTTCTATTTCTTCTGTCTCTCTTTTTTTTTTTAGTAAGTCTATCTCAGTTTTCTTTAAAACAGGTATCTGCATACCCTGTAAATATTCCTATATTTCCTTTCCCTGCCCGCTTTTATTTCCCTCTAGTAAATCTGCTAGCTGTTTTTCTACCATTTCATTTAATTCTGTTGACTTATTAATAATTTTCCCATTATTACCCCTTAAAGACGTTATTCTAGATCTATTTTTTTCTCCTTTAGTGCCTCACAAGGATCTGAATATGGACTCTTCTGAGTTCCACAGTTTAATTCATTCATTATAGTCTTTGCTCTATTATATTGTATCACTTTCATTTCCTCTTGCAGTTTCTCAATCTGTCTTGACATATCCACCCTACTCACATAAGAAGCTTCGTATACCTTAAGTAGCTTGTTTATTAGTTTTAGATATTTAAAAAAACGGTTGTTTGCCATCCTTTTTCCATAGTTTTTAAAACAAGTGCTTAACTCCTTCTTCACTTCACACCACCATAGTACCAAATCTTCATAGAGCCCAATTACTGAAGAACTACATACAAAAATATCCATTACTTGTATTTTAATTATACCCTCCCTTAAAGCTGCTGTGTTCATTTTCCATCTTACTTTCGGCTGCACAACACCAGACTCCATGCTTATTACACTTCTTATGCTTAAATGGTCAGAAAATGCATAAGGAATCACTTTAACCTTCACTATCTCTACCCGATCTGACAAAAAAAAACAATCAATTTTCGAAAAGCGTTTTCCACATTTATATGTAAACTGGCTCTCACATCCCTCTTCACTAAATACCTAAAAACATTTTTTAACTCTGCTTTTTTCACAACTTTCTCAAGAGCAAAGGAATTGTAGTACAATTTCTTTCCTGCTTTTTTCCTATCAATTATATCTAGCGTGCAATTGAAATCTCCCCCAAAATAAATATTCCTTGCAGTACATAAATATGGCTGCATCTGTTCGAATAGCTGTACTCTTTCAGACTTAATCTGTGAAGCATACATCACAATAAATCTACTTGGGTCACCATACCATAACCCATCCACTATCAAAGCCCTTCCTGGGACAATATCAATCAGCTTCTGAAATCTTAAACCTTTACCAGAAAGCAATATACCTACCCCATCCGCCCTCTCCCTACCAAAAGAAAAATATGCAGGCCCCCATATCCACTCCCTTTGGGCTAACTTGACCAATTCTATAGAGCTTAACCATGTTTCCTGTATCAAAACCACTTCACAGGCTAATTCCCTTAACTCACTCCATACTTGACCCCCTTTTCCTTCTGTTTAAAATGCTATTCACATTCACAGATGCAATTGAAAGCAACAGCATAGTTCCATTTATTATGAAGCCCCCCTTCCCTCCTTCTCCTCTTCTCCTTTTTTCCCTTTTTTTCTTTCATATTATTTTCCTTCTTTTCTTCTTCTTTAAAGTATTCCGCTCTTCCACCCTGTCCTCTCTTATTTCTTGTCCCTCTGTTGCAACTTCTACCAGGTCATCAGACTCCTCCCCCCTCCTCCTACTGTCCTCTATTTGTTGTACCTCCAAGATTTTGTAAGCATTACTCAGAGTTACTTCAGGGTGTATCTCCTTTTCACTTATCAGAGTCATTTTATTATATTTCCCCTGAGTACTTTCTTGCTCTTGCCCTGGGAAAGGGGGGAGGGGGTCCTGTCCCACCTTCTTTTCTTCCGGACCCTTTTGCCTTTCTTCCATACCAGTTCTTTTTATTTCTTTATTTTCCTCCTCTTTTATTGCGTCTTTCTGGGGTTCTACTCTACCCTCCTCTTCTTCCTGTATGTCCTCCTATATTCCCAGGCCTAAAGGGCTTTGTACCCCCCTACTGGGGGTCATATGGGCAGGCTTGGGGGGCGGGGGGATATCTTCTTCTTCTTCTTCTTCTTCCCCGCATTTGTTTCCTTCTCTCTCTCTTTTGTCCCTTTTGCTGTGCTTTATTTATCAAATCCTCTGGATCTATACTATGTGAGTTATTCCTAGCTGTCCATGGACAGTCTTGATACATGTGACCATATTCCTCACATCTCACATGATTACAACATTGTGAGTTACTGTGCCCTATCTCTCCACACAACCCACACCTGATGCTGTCACATACATTCAACAAGTGACTTCTTGATCCACATCTATAACATGCCTTAGGCTGGCCTGGATAAAAGACCAACCCTCTGTCCCACCCCCCAAAAAAACTATTGGGTATGTGCTCAATACCTACTTCACTTTGATGTAATCGAACCTTGAATTTCCACCCTCCTGTCTATAGGAATTCTGAGTCTATAATAGCCTCTGGGGGTCCTAACACTTCACATTTTGAATTTAACCACTGTTGAATATCGCCCACATGCACACATTTATTCTTGAACAAGACAGTAATAAACTTAACTGCTGGATTTGTGAGGGGCACTGCCAAAAAAGGGGTCCACACTGGAGAAAATTTTAACAAACTATATTTCTGCCAAAATCTTTCCAGCCCTATCATTGTCCTGAAACTAATGTCGAATACATCCTCCCCAGATACATGAATCAAAGCATAAATTTCCATTGCAATGAACCATCATAGATTCTTTTAACAAAACCTTTCCCACATAGTATCCATCCGGGAAGTTCTTCAATCCTCCTTTATACCTTAATCTGACTGCAAAACGCCTAGGTGGATTTTCTGTATAGCTTGGTCTTGGGGGTGGGGTCCCAGCTCTACCCCTATTTCCTGAGGTAAAGTTTCTATCTCCTTGCTTGTTTCTCTTTCCTCTGCCTCTCACTGCTTCTGAGAATGATCTAATATCTCTCCCTCCTGACTTCTCCTGTGCCTCAATAAGGGATTCTACCACTCTTCCCCTTTTTTCCTCTGCTTGCTGCCATGTTCTGCATGTTTCCATTTCCTACCCCTGTGTCCCCTTCTCCATTCCTTGCATCTCCTATTTGCTTTTCATTCCCCACAATGTTCTGTGAACCCTGCTGTTCACTCGTATTTATCCTCTCTTCAATTTGTTCTGTTGCCCCCAGTTCTGTTTGTAGCCATACATTACTGTTACTCTCCCGGAAATCCACTCCTCTTCAGGCTCCCAAGTCCCATCTTGTCATTGCTTCCAACCCACGCCACACAACATCAGCCCCGGTTTCCACTCTCCTCCCTTGCTTGAATCATCTGATAATCCAGATGCTCTCACCATGACTTCCTCAGTCAAGAGCAGCTTGCGTCTGTCCGAATCAACAATCCCCCCAGGTGCTTCCTGTTGCTGTTCGTTGGCACTTTCTGCTAGTGCTTGGTTCCTGGCCCTTGCATTTCCTGTACTCACATCTTCTCTCCCCCATTTGCTGCTTGTCCTCCTCCTCCTCCAGCTGCTTCTGTACCATTTCTCTTTTCCCCAGCAAAATTTGTTCCAGGTGAGCCAATGCTCCATTTTTATCTCTCTGAAGTTTGACTTAATATCCCACCACCACTATCTGGCTTCTCGGATATATCCACATCTAAGAGCTCTTCAGATACATCAGTGGCTGGTGCTGATTCAAACATTTCTTCTTCCTCACCCTCTGAATTCCTGCCATCAGCAGGGTCTCCATTTGCTGCCTCCACTTTTTTGCTCAAGTCAGTCTCCTCCACCTCCTGCTCCTTCTCTCGCACAGCCTGTACTGAACTGGCCATCATTCTCAGTCGAATGGGGACCCCTACAGCACAGTAGGGGAGTTTCCCCAGTGTCCTGGCCAAATTTCTCCCAGTCACTAAAAATACCACCAACACCTTAGTCTGGTTCAATTTCTCACAGTTGCTCACCATCTGTATTCACCCTCCCCCCAGTCGCCCCTGAAAAAGGGACTTCTATGCCCAATGGGCTTACTGGGTCAACAAAACTTAATAAATAAATAAGTGGGGTCCACACTGTAGAGAGGTCCTGTCACATTAATGTCTGCTGGGCCTCATGACTGCAGCCATAGTGACTGTGCCACTAGCCTGACTTTATATGCAGATGTAATGCCCACCAGGTCTACCATTTGTTTCTGGCAGCAATACCAGGTGAGCTGGGTTCGGGGAGGAATAGGTCACTTGGCACAAAGGCTAGGTTTGGCTACTCTGCCTAGGGGCACCCAAGTAATTCCAAACACAGGAAGCAATAACTGTAATGTCCAATACCAGAAGTGGGATTTTAAAGTGTGGCTTTTTATTCACATCCAAACAGAATAAACAAAGCATAGATGGACCCCCATGGAGCTACACTCCTGGTAATGCAGATTAAAAGAACTAAGAACACTTCCTCAACACTTTAGCCCTCAGGCTCTGAACCCATTGGGCACACAGCCTGGTCTTGCATGCTGCTTTGGGTACACAGCCTGAACTTGTACACTGTTCTGAGATTTCCCAGGCTCAGCTCCCTTGCCAGCCACTCAGACACCTTCCATATGTCATGGAAACATTTTCTGGTGGCTCCCTAAACCACCTAAGAGCACCTCAGCTCTATCAGGGAATTCTCCTTTTAATCCCACATCTGGGTACTTTCCTCCGGCACTGGCCAAGTACCTGAGAGAAAGTAAAAAGCGCCTCAGAGCAAATCTGTAGAGGTGAATTTGGTTACTACTGATGGGGGTGTCTCCCACCTCTCGCTCCCACAATTCATACCCGGCCATTTCTCTGGACAATAAACACCTCATACTGTAAAGCTTGGCAATGTAGATTCTTGCTAAATGTATGTCACATTCCATCTACTTGTCTTGCTTTCCCTTTGTGCTGGACTTGAACATACTTTTAAATGGCATAGCCCATTGCTCTAGGCCCCTCACTGACTTAGCGGTCTAATCCCCACTTTACAACTGTACTTGGCTGTCTTTTCCTGACCCCACAGTAACAGTCCCTTTAGTTTCCTTCTGTTAAGGTGAAAAAACACTTGGCCGTCTTTCAGAGCGTACTCACCCTTTGGTTGCAGGTGCCCCACAGGTGATTCCTCCACAGGAATTTCTCAGAGCTTTTGGTGCCGCAGCACAACTTGAGTAGGCAGCTTCTTCCCTTACCGGAACCAGGAGGGTTGCCCCTGGAAAACAGGCAAACCTTCTCCCCCATCCCCTCAGGGATGGGGCACTTGGACCAGTAACAGCGGTCTCCACCACTTCAACTACCAGTTTCTGTGTTCCTGTTATGGTGGAAACACACACCTTCCTAATCAGTAGTTCTAAAACAGAGCTTAAAGCTCTGAGAGCCTGCACACAGACAGCTGTACTACTGCTTCTCACCAAGACTGCACAGAGACTGAATTCAAAATCCCCAGCGTTCTATGCTAACCTCCAACTGCAGCATTCCAGTGTGGCTTAAGCAGCTGCAAAAGTTCTATGGTGATGTCATCCCTCAGTCTCAGCTGAGACTGAGAACAGAGTGAGACAGTATGAAATCCATTTAACTGGAGTTTCACAAGCTGCCTTCCCTGCCTACCACTAGGTCTTACTGGGATTCTAGTAACCCCAGGTAACAGGGGGGTTATACAGATACCACAGTGGACACTCAGGATCCATTGGGATCAATTGATGGAGGAGCTGGAACAAATGGTTATCACGGCTCCACTGTGCAGAGTATTATTATGGTAGATGGACCATGAGAATGTAATGAAAGGAGTTCCATTCCTTGTACCACCTCCTGTACAGATCCTCACCACAGATGCCTCGGCTGCAGCTTGGGTGCTCATCTTAGCCCTTTCCAGACACAGGGGTCATGGACCAAGGTGGAGGCTGAACTGCATATAAATGCCCTGGAAATGCAGACTGTCTTGTAAAGCCTCCAGACTTTTCAAAATGATCTCTGCTCCAGTCCTCTGCTAATCCAGAAAGACAACATCAGTGTGCTACATTACATCAACAAACAAGGGGGTACCAACTCCTATCCAGTATGCAGGAAAGCAATGAGAGTATGGTACTGGGCTCTGTCTCACAGCCTTCATCTGTTGGTTGTGTTTCTCCCAGGTCTCTAGAATGTCTTGGCAGACAGGGTAAACTGGTGCCAGTCAGTGGTTCATAGAAACATAGAATTCGTCAGCAGGTAAATACCCCTTTGGCCAATCCAATCTGCCCATTTTCCCTGCCTACTGTGCCACCGCAGCCCTTGCACAATCTCCAGTCATCCCCACCCCTTGTGTTCCTTCTAAGGTCCCCTTGTATATGTCCCATGCATGCTTGAATCCTGTAACTGTTTTGGCACCTACCACCTCCACTGGGAGGCCATTCCAGGCTTCCACCACCCTCTCTGTGAAGAAATATTTCCTCATATCCCCTCTAAGCCTCCCCCCAGCTTTATAGCATGACATGTTGTCCTTGAGTCTGTCTTTTCCTTTTTTTTCACCTCCCATGCCCCTGGCTGGCCACTTCTTCAGGCTGCCAATGTTCTCCTGTTCTGTCACATCTTCCCTCAGCACCATCCGCCATCCCCCATGTGTCGTGCTCCAGTTGACCTGGTATATCCCTTCATTGGGGGGTGGGTCCTTCCCTCCCTGGGCCCATGAGAGGGGAGATAGGGTCCGAATCCATGCTCGGTGCATGACAGGGGATTGGCTCTGGAAGCTACTCCTAGGGCTTTGTGGCGTGAGGGGATCTGGTTGGCCGAGTGGCAATTTTCCATTTTCTCCCCATCCCACCCCCCTCCCACATACTAATTCGGCCGCAGTGGTGTCCTGGGGCCGGGGGCATTCAGCAGCACATCAAGGCTCATGTTGCCAAGAACGCCTACCACAAGCCACTGCCAGGAGCCACCTAGCAAGTGGTCTGATACTACCCCCCCTCCCAGGAGGGAAGCATCTGAAGGACACTCTTAACTCCCTCTCCACCAGTCTGCGCTCCTAATGTCCGGGTTCAGGGTGCGAACCCGGGTTCCCAGAGTGCCAAGTGAACTCCCTTTGCTCGGCACCACGGAGCCTGCGAGTCTGTCTTTCTGTGGAAAATGCTACCTTCCTGTACCTTATTAATATCTGTTAGGTATTTAAATGTTTCTATCATATCCCCCCTTTCCCTTCTTTCCTCCAGAAAGTACATAGTCAGTTCTCTTAGTCTGTCCTCGTAGGGCTTTTGATGCAGTCCCTGCACCATTTTGGTTGCCTGCTTCTGTACCGCCTCCACCCTATCCCTGTCCTTCTGGAGGTGGGGCCGCCAGTACTGGACACAGTACTTGGGGTGTGGTCTTACCAGTGACCTGTACAGGGCAACACTACCTCTTTCTTCCTACTGGTGATACCCCTCCCTATGCACCCCAGCATTCTACTAGCCTTTTCCACTGCCTTTTCACTCTGCCTGGCTACCTTCAGGTCATCAGAAATTATTACCCCCAGGTCCTTTTCCTCTTTGGTTATTGCCAGTACCTCCCCTGCTGATGGTATGTAGCCCCTGGGTTTCTGTGCCCCAAGTGCATGATTTTGCACTTTTTAGCATTGAAACCCAGTTGCCAAACACATAACCATTCTTCTAATTTCTGCAACTCATTCCTCATTTTTACCACCACCCCCTGTGTGTCCACCCTGTTGCAGATTTTTGTGTCATCTGCGAACAGGCAGCCTTTCTCTTCTAGCCCTTCTGCAATGTCGCAGATAAACATATTGAAGAGGACTGGGCCTAGTACTGACCCCTGAGGCACCTCGCTTGTCACCCTGCCCTCTCCCGAGTGGACTTCATTTACCACCACCTTCTGACTCATGCCACTCAACTAACTTCTTACCCAGTTTACTATTTTCTGTCCCACTCCCAGACAGATCAACTTGTTCACCAGTCTTCTTTGTTGAACGGTGTCAAAGACCTTCCTGAAATCCAGGTATGCCACATGTACTGCTCCACCCTGATCCACTTCCCTGGTCATCTAGTCAAAGAACTCTATCAGGCTTGTCTGGCAAGACCTCCACATTGTGAGACCATGTTGCCTTTGATCCTGCAATCCACTTATTTCAAGGTATTCCACTATCCTTTCCTTCAATAGTGATTCCATAACCTTGTCCACCGCCTAAGTCAGGCTGACAGGTCTATCATTTCCTGCCTCCTCCCTATTCCCACTTTTGTGAAGTGGGATCATATCTGGCCTTCTTCAGTCCCTTGGAACCACCTCTGTATCCAATGATATGTTGAACAAACTGCCAGTGGTGCCGCCAGCACCTCTTTGAGCTCCTTCAGTATCCTAGGGTGAACCCCATCCATTCCCATTGCCTTGTCAGTTTTTGATTTTGCTAGTACTCTGAGGACTTACTCCTCTGTGAAAGGATCAGTGTCCACTTCCCTACCAATTCTGACCCGTTCATTATCTTTGGCCCACCACCTACCCCTTCTGTAGTGAATACTGAACAGAATTATCTGTTCAATATGTCTCCCTTACTTTGGTTCCCTTCCTCACAGACCCCTCCATTGCCCTTTATCTTTGTTATCCCCCCCATTTATTTTTCTCTTCTTGTCAATGTATCTAAAGAAGGTTTTTTGATTGACTGGGCAATATTCTTTGGTGTCTGGGCCTTTGCTGTCCTCACTGTCTTCCCTGCCTCCCATTGTTTCTCCTGATAAATTAACCTATCCTCCTCTTTCTGTGTCTTTTTTAAATGTGATTTTTTTTCACTCTTACTGTTTCAGATAGCTCTCTGTCCCTGCCCTTGCAGACCTACCTGACACAGAGATTCATAGCTCTTTCGATGCCCTCTTTAATTTTTGTCCACTGGTCCTTGACTCCACCTAGCATCCCTATCCCTGCCAGGGCATCCCTGAGGCATTCTCCCATTGTCTTGAAATCAGCCCTTCTGAAGTCCATGATCCTCATCCTTGTGTGGTTTGGTGCAAACCCAGTTTTTATGTTAAATCACATCGGACAGTGATCACTGGTCCCCAGGTGGTCTCCTACTGTGATGTCAGCAATACTGTCCCCATTCATTAGCACTAGGTCCAGTACTGCTGCCTCTTGAGTAGGTTCCTTTACCAGTTGCCTGGGGAACGCCCCCTGCTAGGAGTCCAGGGTGTCCCTGCTCCTGGAACTTGCCACTGCTGGGAGTTTCCAATCCATGTCAGGTAGGTTGAAGTCTCCCATTAATAATAAGCAGGACTCCAAATAATGGGAGTACAGACCTATTTTACTCTCCTCATTTTAGGAAATACTCTTCAGAAATATTTTTAACAAGTACCAATACTCACCCAACATTTGTAAATACACCACACTCCAAAAAATGATGCTTCATAGCATAACTGGTGATTCAAAAGGAGCATTTTTTTCCAGATTTAAAGCACTTGTACATATCCCAATTTTGTTTTACTCACTATATTTTAAAACTGGTGAGTAAATTACTCCTACTTGCCGAAATTATCTGGAGTATTACTGGCTCCTGATCTGTTCTTACCTAGAAAAAAACGACATTGTTTTTAAAAATGTACTCCTCACTCCACTCTGTCTAGACATTTGTACTTATCTTGAGTTGGTTTTACTCACCTCACTTTCAAAATGTGGAGTACTAGTATTCATCCCAAAAAATCTTATCTGGAGCCCTGATAATAACTCTCCCTTACGAGCCAGCCTTTGGATTGCTTTCAGCATTTTCCCATCCACTTCTTCCATCTGTGCTGGAGGTCTTATTTCACTCTTGCTCTGATAACGGCCCCATTTCTTTTCTCCAGAGTGGCCTACAGTACCTCCACTCACCCTGTTCTCCTTGTATTTCTGTAGCTTTTATGCTGTCCCATACATAAGGAGCTACTCCTGCCCCCTTTCTTCTGACCCGGTCCCTTCTGAACAGAGTAAAACCTGGTACTGCCATATCCCTGTCTTGGCCTCCATTACGCCAGGTCTCAGTGATGGTACTAGATCCAGATCCTCCCCTGCCATGGTAGCCTTTAGGTCCGCAGTCTTGTTACCCAGACTTCGAAGCTACCATTACTGTCTCCCAGTCTTCACCCTCCATTTCATCATCCCTCTTCTACAGTATTCCATACCCCATTTGTGGGTGAGTGCCAGCTAGCTGTCATGAATGGGAACTGCTGACCTCCATGGTAAATGACCTCTTCGCAAGATGGCAATCAACCAGAGCTGGACCTCTTTGAGTCCCCCCCACAGTGCAATACTGCTGCATTTCTGCACGCTGTAGGGCCTGGAGTTTTTTGGCAAGATGCATTGTCCCTCTTTTGGAAAGGGAAATTCCTATATGCATTCCTCTGATACAGAGAGTTCTGCTCAAGTTATGTATGAAAAGTGCCACTTCCACCCTCATTGTTTCCACTCCTTCAACATCTGGCAGTGGAGCATCCTGTCCCTTTACCTCAGTGTCAGGGTCTTTTGTCACAGGGCAAGGGGTCCCCTAGTCCCTCCAGGCCTGAAGTCCCTTCATCTGCATGCATGGCTCTTGAAAACATAGCCATTGCACTTTTCAGGTTATCTCCCAAGAGTGCTGATGTCTTGCTTGCGGCTAGGAAGCCTTCTACCATACATACTTATTCCTTGACATGGAAGCGCTTCACCTTGTGATCTGCTTCTAGGAATATGGACCCATTTACAGGTCCTGTGAATTTGGTGTTTGAATACTTGCTTTCTGTCTGACTCAGGCCTGCAGTACTCCATTTTCCATACCCCTATTTATGATCGTATGGTTGCCCTATTAGAGGTGCCCCATACTTTTCTGAGAGATTTGCTTTATATGAAACCTCTTCTCCATAATCCATTCCCACCTTGGGACTTTAACTTTGTGCTTCAGAAACTGACATAAGCCCATTTTGAGCCTGCTGTGAGCTGTGGCCTACTTTTCCTGTCATGGAATATGTTCATTCAGAATCCCTCACTATTGCCAGACAACTGCAGTCATTTCCCTGGAATGAGCTGCCCCAGAGTTTAGAATTTTATGCTAATTAGAGAACTTAGAATGAAATCTGAAACTCTGTTGTGGTTCCACTCTCCTCTGCCCTCTAAGGACAGATTTATTTCTCTGTCTGTGAGGAAGCATTGCCCGGAAGCCACTCATCACAATGCTGATATCCTGGTTGATTTCTTATTTATTTCAACTTAGTTTTTCAGTTTAGTCAGTTTTTGATACTCTGTATCAGTATTAGGGTATTTTTCTTTCTTTGTACACAATTTCCTTGGTTCCCTTGCAGTTCTTAAACCTTTTTATTTGTGTTTTATTTTTCTCAGCCTGAAGTAAAATGGCCTTATTTTGCAAGCGGTGCATTTTTTTCTCTTCACTGCTTGCAATCTCTTTTCTTTATGTCCGGTTCCGAGCTGGGAACTGAGATGATAATTTTATTCCAATTGGACTTTCTTTTCAATTGGTTTTACATTGCTTTGGACTTAATTTAAATTTGTTTTTAAATTCACTTTGTGGTTCCTGTTTTTTGGTGGGAACTGAACAGCGGACCTTTGGAGCAGCTCCCCTTTTTCTCTTTGGGTTGTCAGCTATTAGCATGTCTGACAACCCTAAGAAAAGGACAGGACCCACTGGTTTTAAAGAATTGTGGCAAGTGTTTTAAACTCCTGGCTAAGACAGACTGCCATGAGTTGTGCTTTTCTTGTCCGGGTCCTGACCACGATTTTTTCAGTTGGGAACTCTGCATCAAGTTTTGCCCCAAAACACAAAAAAAGAGGGCAAAAAACTTGAAGATATCATGGCTTCTCAGTCTGTCTCCCCTTCACAACTTGGCTCTGGGGAGAGTCCGGTTCCTCATTATAAGCAGAAGGACAAGGTAGGTAAGGGTGGCTCAGAGGTCAGGGTATCTGACAGGGAGACTCCTGTGTCCACCAAGATTAAAAGATCTGCTGACTCGGCACTCTGGTGACCCAGGTTTGCACCCTGATCCTGGCCGTCAGGAGCGGAGTACAGCAGGAAGGAAGGTATGAGCATCCTACAGACACTTCCCTCCTGGGGGGGTTATGGTCCCAGACCCCTTGTTAGGTGGCTCCTGATGGTGGCTTGTGGCTGGTCTTCATGGCGGCATGAAGCCTCATGTCACTGAATGCCCCCCATAGGATGCCGCCACAGTTGAACCAATACATGGGAGGGGAGTTGGGCTGGGGAGAAAAGTGGGAAAACAGCCGCACAGCTGACTGGATGACACTGGCTGGTCCCAGTTCACCACAAAGCCTGGAAGTGTCCACACTGACTCAATGCCATGTGTCTGGCATAAAAGGAACCCTTCGGGCAAGTCTCCTCTCCTGGTTCCTGTGGTCCAGGAGGGCGCCCCCCCCCCGGTGAAGGGATGCATTAGGTCAACAAGCCCATGGCAGTAATGAGGGTGGTGGGATGGCGATGGGGACTGGTGACGGGGCTGTAGGCTGCCCAAAGGAGTGGCCAGCCAGGGGCTTGGTAGAGCATAAAGAAATAACACACGAATCATAGGCTTCATCCAGAGGTCTTAGAGATGTGTGGGAGGTGCAAGATACACAGAGGTACCTATTTCCACTGTTTTTGGGAATGTCCCTCTCTTCATGAATACTGGGGAAGGGTAGGGTGACAGATGAGCGCCATGCTGGGTTCAGAGTTGTCACCTTCTCCCCTTAGTCTACTTTTTGGCATCATGGAGGGAGACGGGGAAAATTGGATTCCACATCAGAGGTGGCTCAGAATACTTCTGGTGCAGGCTAGGCAGGTGATTCTAAACACCTGGGTGTCTGCACCCCTCTCCCCAACTAGCAAATGGGGAGAGGGGTGCAGCACCACATACGTCGAATGGGAAGAACACCCTTCCCCCCTCAGCTAGTGGTCAAACAGGAATTCAGCATGTTTGCCATTCATTTGCATCACCAGGTAAGAAAAAAGGTTTGTCTCCCCATACGACGCACAGGGGTAATGCCAAACTTCACCCAACAACTAACACACCAAAATCTGGCCAATGGAAAATCATGTACACAAATGCTCACAGCCTGGGAAATAAGATCCCAGACCTGCAGGCAATAATGTCAGAGGCTAAACTGGACATAGTAGCAATTAGTGAGATGTGGTTTACAGTAACCACACTTGGGAGACTTCAGTACCTGGCTATGTATTGTTCAGAAGAGACCGAGGCAAAAGGGGAGGAGTGGCCCTGTATGTTAATGAAAATATCAAACTACAGAAATTCAGAATACACATAAGGAGCCAGAAGAACTGTGGGTCACCCTGAAACAGGAAATGGGACAGCCATAAGAACTGGGGTTGTCTACAGGCCTCCAGACCAGAGGGAGGACATAGACACATTACTGTTAGAAGATATACAAAACATGACAGCTAAAGGGAGGTTCTGATAATGGAGACTTCAACATGCCGGATACAGATTGGTCAATACCAGCAGGAACATCTGCCAGAACTAGACTCATAGTGGATTCCTGCAGGGAGGGCCTCAAACAACTGGTACAGCAACCCACAAGAGACAGGGCTATCCTAGATCTAGTACTGACTAACAAAGAAGGATCACAGATCTCCAGGTAGAAGGTCACCTGGGGGCCAGTGACCATCACATGGTATGGTTCAATTTGGCTACTACATCTAAATCATCCCATTCCAAGGCAAAAATATGGGACTTCAGAGGAGCTGACTTTGATAAGATGGACAACAGAGTTAAGCTAGCCCTGGCAAAAAGAAACACAGGTGAGGGGGTACAGGCAAAGTGGGCAAGCATTAAGGATGCAATACTTGAAGCAACATCCCATTGTGTTAGACAGAAAAGGAAGTGCAAACAAAGAAGGAAAACACTTTGGTTCTCAAATACAGTAGCAGAAAAGGTCAGAGCCAAAAGGCTGGCCTTCAGGAAATATAAGGGAACACCGCGGGATGAAGATAGGGAGGCACACCAAACTGCCCTATGGGAAGCAGGTAAGGCAGTAAAGCAGGCAAAGTCCCAAACTGAGGAAACACTAGCACAAACAGTAAAAGAAGGTGACAAGACTTTCTATAGATACATTAGTGAAAGGAGAAAGTCCAGAGGGGGTATTGCTAAGCTTAATGGAGAAAAGGGAGCATGTGAGGAGGAGGACCCTGTAAAGGCATCTATCCTAAATAGATACTTTGCTCAGTATTTACTGAAGAGAAGGTAGGGCAGGGCCCACAGCTCAGCATCATGGACACAGGGGGGAGGAGATGAGCACTACTCCCTTCACAAAAGAAAGGGTCCTACAAGAGCTTGCTAAGCTCAGGGTGGATAAGGCAATGGGACCTGATGGCATACATCCCAGGGTACTTAAGGAGCTAAAGGAGGAACTAGCAGAGCCATTAGCAGAATTGTTTAGTGAGTCTCTGAGCACAGGAGAGGTCCCAGAAGACTGGAGAAGGGGCTCACGTGATCCCGCTCCACAAGAGTGGTAGCAGGGAGGAGGCGGGAACTACAGACCGGTCAGTCTTACCTCAGTAGTGGGCAAGATTATGAGGCACCCTTAAGGAAAGGATAGTGCAACACCTGGAATCCATAGGGGCACAGGATCCAAGACAGCATGGGTTTACAAAGGAAGGTCCTGTCAAACTAATCTCATAGATTTCTTTGACTGGGTAACCAGAGAGGTGGACCAGGGGAGCAGTTGATGTCGCTACCTTGACTTCAGCAAAGCTTTTGACACTGTTCCACATAGAAGATTGATAAATAAGCTGGGTAGGCTCGGGTGGGTCAGAAGTTGGTCAACTGGGTGGCAAACTGGTTGACGGGCAGAAAACAGAGAGTGGTGGTAAATGGTATACAGTCAGAAGAGATGCAAGTCACAAGTGGGGTACCTCAGGGATCAGTCCTGGGGCCAGTCCTCTTCAACATCTTCATTAGTGACCTTGCAGATGGACTAGAGGGTAAGGCTTGTCTGTTTGCAGATGACACCAAGATCTGCAACAGAATAGATGATCCAGATGGGGTGGGCAGAATGAGAAGAGATCTGGATAAACTAGCAGAATGGTCAGAAGAGTGGCAACTGGATTTAATGCAAAGAAGTGCAAAATCATGCACATAGGGAAGAGAACACCTGAAGCCACCTATAGGCTGGGAGGGAGTTGCTAGAGTCACAAAGGAAGAAAGAGACTTGGGCATCATCATCACTGATGACCTAAAATCATCAAGCAGACCTCTAAAGCATTAGGTAAGGCTAGGGGGTGTTAGGGTGTATTAGTAGGGGTATCACAAGTCGTAAGAGGGAGGTAATAATCCTCTGTACAAGACACTGGTTAGGCCCCATCTGGAGTACTGCATGCAGTATTGGAGGCCACACCTCACAAGGACATTAACCAAATTGAGGCAGTCCAGAGAAGGGCAACCAAAATGGTGCAGGGACTGCATCAGAAAACATATGAGGACAGATTAACGGAGCTCAATATGTATACCCTTGAGCAAAGGAGGGAGAGAGGTGATATGATCGAGGCATTCAAACACCTTAAGGGCATAAACAAGGTGAAAGAGTCTAACATGTTTAAATATAAGAAAAATATCAGGACAAGAGGACACAGCATGAGATTAGAGGGAGGCCGATTAAGGGGGAATGTGAGGAAATTCTTTTTCACAGAAAGGGTGGTGGATGCATGGAATGGCTCACCACAAGAAGTGGTGGCTATGAATACAGTGCAGGGCTTCAAACAGGCATGGGATAGGCATAAGGGAGCAATACAAATGACTATGAATAGATAGGCCACTGACAGAGCAAAGGCCGATGGCACATTTATAAGGTAGAAAAAGAAATGGGCAGACTGGATGGGCCTTGCGGTCCTTATCTGCCGTCAACTTCTATGTTTCTATGTTTCTATGTGTCGGGAGACTGCCCCATGGTGGCACAATGGCGCGCCCTATCCATCAAGGTGCTGGCCTTGGAGCAGAGATCACACTAACTGCAGAATAAGAAAGATAAATTTATTAATCAGTGGGCGCCTTTTATGGGTACACTTTCTGCGGGTGAGCTCATGATAATGAATGCAGGATAGGGGAAGAAGTGTTTGCAGGAGGGAGAGCTGGGTGATAGGTCCTACCCTTCAATATAGATTGGTGGTGGAGAGCCTCATGAACTATCTGATGTTGTTGAATAAATTAATATGTGGCATGTAAAAGACCTTGGTATGTATGTATATAGGTTAAGTAGACTGTATAGTTTAGTATATATATTTTCTTTATATAGAGTCCTTTTCTTCTCTCCTTTCTTCTTTTCTCCTTCTTCTTTCTTCTTCTCTAAAGAGATAGAATGTAATATGTAGGTTGAGGAATTAATTGACTTACTTGACTATAATGTTGCTTGAGTAATGACGCTGTCTGTGTATTGGTTGTATGTTTTTTTTTATTTGCTAAGAAAATTCAATAAAAAGAGTTAATCAAAAAAAAAAGAGAGAAATATGCACAAAAAAAGATCTGCTGAGCAGGCATTGTAAGTGGTGCCTACCAAGGAAAAAGCAGACAGAAAAGCATGTCACTGCCCCTCTTACTGAAGATGCAAAGGAGACGCCAGTTGACAACAACAGAATGCCCTCTGCTGAGAACATGGCTAAGGCATGGCAGTTCTTCTAGGCTTTCCAGACTATAGGAGTCTTTATGTCCATGCAAGCCCCCCTGGGTTGTGCCTGAAAATAGGCAGAATTTGTCTAGTGCACTTACCCGGTCAACAAAAACTAAATAAATAAAAAGCCCCCCATCCCCAGACTCCTCAACTTGTACTAAAGCCTGTGGTGGAGGAGGTTGATTTGTTTGAGGAAGAGGATGAACCCATAGAGCCTGACGGTTCACCAGTTCAGGAGTTTGGTTCCCCTTCCCAGTCCTCTGAGAAGTACAGCTCCCGCTATTCTTTAGTGAGGCAGATGGCAAGCACCCTAAACCCCTCTCCACAAGAGACAACAGTCAAGGATGAGGTGGAGCTTTTGGACATGATGGGCTTAACACCCACAAAGAGGGTGTTCTAGGGACATGGATATGCTGCACTATCAACAAGTTGGCAGTCTTCCTTTCCCTTTAAATCTAGCCGGAATGTCTTCAAGCTAAGTTTTTTCCAATCACCCAGGTGGTATCCTCCTCGGCTTCACCCCGTGATGTCAGATCTTCTTTTTGGCTAGAAGAGTCAGGTCTCCTCCTTCGCAGCTGTGTGAGGTGTAGACCCCGGAATTTTACTTTTGTCTTCAGGTGTTGTTTTTCCCTCAGGCTGGTTTTCTTTGGACCAGAATTCCTTGAAATGGAGCACGATGAAGCCCAAACCAGCCCAGGATTCAAACATTTTGTGGCGTGCAGCCAAAAAATGTTGTACACCCACCCTCACATCTCGTGCATGTATTGCTTGTGGGCAGAGCATGACCCGCAGGCTTGCAGCCTATGCAAGGCCCTTCCTCCCTCCTCTCTGGGGGACAGGTATGCCCGTCTACTCCTTGGCCAACAGACAAGCAGGATCCTCTGGTCCAAGGACCCCTGCAAGACCATTTCACCAATGGCGGGCTGAGTCTCTCAGCTGGTTGCCCTTGAAGAGGCAGCAGCCCAGGCTGCAGTGGTCTCTTCTTTCACTCTGGTGCTGCTTCCGGTGGACGCCTCTGCAGCGGCTTCCTTTTTGGGACATTCAGACCCTCAGGGAGGGCCCTTCCCAAGAGGTTCATTTCTCTAAGGTGAAGCTGCAGAAGTCTCACCATAGGTTGTGGGACCAAGAGCGGGCTCGCTCTTTCCACTCTCATGACTCCTTGACTGCTCAACAGTTGTTGAGCAATCGACTTTGGACCAGTCCCCCCAGGGCAGAAGGATAGGCCACTAGCTCCATGGTGTCCCCATCAGGCTTACTGGCCAAGGCACAGGTCGACCAGCCAGCTGAGATTTTTCTCGACCCAGTCAACCCATTGTCGGACAAGTTGGGGGATGGCTCTGTCATGGACTCCCGTCCTCTCGGCCCACACCCAGGAAGGACAGAAAAAGTCGGCTGACCTTGCTGTCTCCTCCCAGGAGATTCCCCCTTCAGGGGTTTCATGGCAGGATCTGGTCTGCATGGTTTACTCAGCCCCCCTTCTGTGTCCCCTCAAAGGCGCCAATCTCATCACCAGTTGAGGTCCTGGTCTTAAGAGTCAAGTCATTCCCATTCTTGACCTCTGCAGAAGTGCCACTGATGATCCTCTTCCTCCTCATCTTTGGATGAGAGAGGCTCCACTGCAAATTCCAGCAGCGGTACGAGGAGCTCATGTGGCATGAGTGGGTCCTTGGGCAGGCCCAGTCCTTCCAGCAGGCCCCAGCACTCCCATGGTCTACCTCAGTGAGGCCCATTCCAGTTTAACTCTGTCCAGTTGAGCCTTCACTGGCTTCTCCACCAATTTTAGTGGAGCCTCCACCCAAGCAGTCCTTGCAGGGCCCCGTCCAAGGCTGCTCGGTCAGTCTCTGGCCTCCCTGGCCAACTTTTGGTGCAGATTACCCTCTCTGACAAATTCAGGGTGGTTCACGTAGACAGGGGGCCAAGGGCAGTGTTAAAGGAGTCATTGAACAAGGACAGCTCCTCCATGCATTTCTCTAAGAGCCTGGGCTTTGATCAGCAGTCCTCTGAGGAATTTGCCTTTGACCAGGTTCCATTTCCTTCCAGACCTTGCTCCCACTTATCTCCCAGTCTATGGAGATTCTGCTGGAGCTGGCCAAGTACCCCCTGAGGGGAGATATCCTTGACCGGGATGACTCCCCGGTGGTGGCCTTTCCAGTGGCTGAAGCCATCCTGGGTCCTGCCTTGGAGTTGTGGCAACACCCAGCTTCTTGCCCTATGTCTTCTGGCCGTATGGTCCACAAGTACGTGGTCCTGATGGGGTCCCTCCCTGGTTTCTCTGATCACCCCTTGGCCAAAAGGTTGGTGATGGATTCCATTTTCTGTTGGATGGGCAACATTGGGGATGTTGGCAGGCCCCCCAACAAGGAATTGAAGAAGCTGGAAGGTGAACACTGCATCCTCCTTGGGCTTCAGGCAGGTGAGCTCTGCTGTTATGATGGCCAACTTCAGCCATGAGCTTGTGGGGTCCTGGACCATGTCATTCCACACCTTTCCATGGACTTACAGTCTGCGGTAAAAGTGCTCCATGACCAAGGCTGTGCTCTTGCTAAGCACCAGCTCCAGACGGCCTTGGACATAGGTGACTCCTGCGCCAGGTCTGTGGTGATGATGGTAGCTATGCACTGCAGAGCCTGGCTTTGGATCTCCACCTTCACAGCACTTACCCAACATAAGCTTGCAGATGTCCCCTTCTTGGGCACCAACTTCTTTGGGTGGAGTATAGAGGGCCACCTTACAAGGATTGCCAATTCAGTGCCACCCTAGACACCCATCAAGTCCTCACAAAAGGACCCCAAGGGGCAGATGCCAAAGAAGAAGCTCTTTTTGTTTCGGACCTTTCAGCTCCAGCAGCCTAAGCAATGGCAACCCAAGCCCAAGATGGCCAGCCAGGGCCCAAAGAAATCTGGAAGCTGGAGAACAGTGCTCCGCCAGCAGCTGACACTTGATCCTCCTCCTCCAAAGCTGTACAGTGACAGGTAGGGGGGCGCCTGCCTCCTGCCTGCCATGCCTCTGCCTCAGCTTCTGGTGCGGGGTCAGCTTCACCATTTCTTGCACACCTGGTCCATTATTACTACAGACAAATGGGTGCTGGATGTGCTGGGTCATGGTTTGCCTCTCGACTTCAAAGTTGTCCTGCCCTTTTGGGCCCATGCCCCACCAAAATCCATGGCTTCCCAGGACATGCTGTCCACACTCAGAGAGGACATTGCCCTGCTCCTCAAGAAAGGCACTGTGGCCTGTGGCCCAGACACCATGGCCGGCCAAGGTTTTGTGTCCAGATACTTCCTGGTCCCCAAACGGACAGGGGGTTGGCACCCATACTGGACCTGCACAACCTCAATCAGTTCTTGAGGAATGCAAGTTCAGGATGGTCACTCTGAATCAGATAATCCTATCTCTGGAGCAAGGCATTTGGTTCTGCTCTCTGGACCTCCAGAACGCCTTCTTCCATATCCCTGCACATCGACCCACTGACAATACCTTCAGTTCTGCGCAGAGGGGGTACTGTATGAGTTTTGGGTCATGCCTTTCTGCCTCTCCTTGGCCCCAGGGTCTTCACTAAGTACATCACAGTGGTGGCAGCATTCCTGAGGTGTTGTGGGGTCCAGGTATGTCCATGCCAGGATGACTGACTGATTGCTGGTCCATCCTGGGAGGCTGTGGAGTGGTCCAGAGATCTGAACCTCTAGCCTTGCTCAGTCTTAGGGCTACTTATTAACCTGGCCAAGTTGGAACTCAACCTCTCACAGTCCATCCACTTCATGGAGGCAGAGCTTGACTCCCTCCGGGCCAAGGCCCAACTCTCAGTGGGCCAGGCAGCGGACCTCACCTCCTTTGCCCTATTATTTCAGGTTTGGCACTTGCACTCTGCCTGGGACTTCCTGTAGCTGCTGGGGTATATGGCATCCTGCACCAGCATGGTCCAGTGGGCCTGCTGGCAGATGCGCCCCTCAGTGGGAGCTGGCTCTTCAATGGTCTCAGCACCTCGTCACCTGGACCAGTTAGTCCTGGTGACACAGCCAATGTGGGATGCCAGCCAGTGATGGCTGGTCCTAGAACACCTGCAGGAAGGAGTCCTGTTTATCCACCCAGAGTCACTGGTCTTTCTGATGACCCACGCTTCTCTGGTGGGTTGGGGAGTCCACTTGGTGGACCACAGGGCCCATGGGCTCTGGACCCCCAAGAAGTCCCGATACCACATAAATCTGCTGGCGCTCTATGCAATGCATCTAGCTCTGATAGCATTCGCTATATCGGTTCAGAGTCAGGTTGTGGAGGTGCAGACAGACACCAGTGCCACCACGATCATGTACTACTACAACAGGCAGGGTGGAACACATTCCCTCCAGTTGTGTCAGGAAGCCCTCCATACCTGGACCCTTGTGCGCAGCTTGAGAGATGATCTCCTGTTGATTCATTTGGCCAGAGCCTCCAACCAGGTGGCAGATGCCCTCAGCTGACTGTGCGAGGTGTCTCACAAGTGGTCCCTTCATCAGAAGGTGGTGAACCATCTGTTCTCCTAGCAGGCACTCCACTGGCTGACCTGTTCATCTCCTGGGAGAACACAAAGCTGAGGCTGTTCTTTGCCCATCCCCATAAGTGTGAGACACTGATGGGGGATGTGTCGTCGAGGCACAGGTCATGAAGCATAGGAAAACCAGGAGCAGTTTCAAAATTCACAAATAGCATTTTATTTTTTCAATAACAGTAAAATAAAAAATTAAATTTTTCAGTATGACTAGTTACAAAAACAGTACAAACAGAGAAAACTAAGTCCTTCTTCTGAGGATATCTCTTAATTCCAAGTTTCAGTCTCTCAGTCTCACTCTCCTTGTCTCTCTAGCAAAAACACTGTCACTCTTACTATAAGTCTTTGGGAACTCGTAAAGACAGCCTGCTTCTCACAGAATATCCTTGTAAGTTTATAGAATGTTCTTGCAAGTTTTATTGCTTGTAGGTGCAACAAAACAGTACATGGTGTCCCAGAACTGACCTCTTGTTCACAGCTCTGCAAAAGGCTTAAAAACTGCATCTCATGTTAACCTCTTGAGTTCCAAATAGCTTTTTGCAATCATTTCAACAGTAAAACTATATACAGTTTTTTTTGTATTATATTTTTATTGATTTTGCAAGTCATTTGACTTACATCACAATACACGTAATGAAGGAGTACCCTCCATAATATACATTATCAGTAACGTGTTATACAGAAATAACATTGTACCTCTTCTTATTTGTTACTTCAAGGGGGGATATCTCAATATCAGTTAAACATAATATTAATCCACCAGCATACAGCCTAATAGGAAAATTTAAGGGAGCACCATTCTGTCAGACCCTAAAAAAGGACCTGACGGCGCCCATAATGTATCCCATAATACAAATAGAGCCCCATAATACCCAGGCCTCATTTATTATTCAAACCCTTTCTCTAATAATATATAAAATAAGCATCAACATTGGTTTGGATAACAGGCCCCTGATAAAGAAGCCCCCGTAAGGATTATACAAAATATATTAAGTTAGAGGCCCGAAGTAAGTTATCAGTCTCAAAAATATCTGATTTTACTTTTCCCCAACAAAAAGAGAATATGCCTTTATTTCAAGCATTTGGCCCTAGGACAGAATAAGGTTGATATAAGCAGTCCAGTGAAAATACTATCCATACAGTCCCCATGAGGCTTAAGGCCCACAACTACCACTTAACCCCTCTTGCACAAAATGTAAGAGAAAACCTTCAGTCTTCCTCCGATGAAGGGTCCACATCATCAGCCGATTTCTCTGGGTTCATTTCCATGAGGTGCAATATTTTCTTTACCTCCTCGGGATCATTAAAGTAATAAGTTTGTCCCTTCCACACCAGCTGCAGTTGCGCTGGATATAACAACTGGTGCTCCACCTTCAGAACCCGCAGTCTACCTCGAACACCACTGAACTCTTTGCGGTTTTGTCTGGTACTGTACACAAGGTCAGGGTAAAGGCTGATCTTAGCTTGGCCATATTTAAGTGCTCTCCTTCTCTGAACGATCTGCAGGGCCCTGTCCTGATCTCCCACACCTCAGCATACCATCATTATAGTTCTCGGGAGTAAGGTGTCTGACGATGGCCTTCTCAGGTTGATGTGGTACGCCCTCTCGATCGCTATTAGGGGAAGGTCCTCTTCATCAAGTCCCAACATCATTGGCAAAATAAGTTTAATAAATTCCAAACAATCCTCTCCCTCAGCTTTCTCAGGAAGTCCCAATAGATGCAAATTCCTCTCCCTGGCCTGATTTTGAAGAAGCTCCAGTCACTGACATAAAAGGCAGTTTTCTTTCAGGAGCTGGGTAGATGTGTCACAAGCCCTCAAAACTGTACCTTAATTCCGCTGCACTGTCCCTTCGCAGGCATCCATCCTGGATTCCAAGGCCGAAACCCTGAGTGTAAGCACATCCAGTTTCTTATCAATCTCTTGCACCGATTTGACCAGCTGATTAAGAGTGAGCTGATTAGTAGTTAGCAAGGCTCCCTCTTGAGAGGCAGCACCATGAGATGCGGTCTCCACAGTTCCAGTAAGCCGTTCACCATGCTGGGGCTGCAGTTTTTCCGGACCAAAAAAGTCATTTGCAGAGTCATTAGTTCCCTTAGATATGCTCATATTCCAACTGTAGGCCACTTTAAGGATTACTCAAGCTGCATAGAGAGTAAATCCCCGGGGGAAAAGTTATAAATTTAAGTAGTTGTAAATATAAACTCCAGGAGCTCTGAAATCTGGCTGTTTCCTGCAAGCTGCTTGGCAGCGCCCCTATATACAGTTTTAAACAAAGGGATCCCAGTATCACATACAGTTTTACACAGAGATTCACATGTATTTTTTTACCTGCAGATATGCAAGAGGGAAGAAAAGACAAATAGCAAGGGAAGGCAGAGAGATAGCGAGAGGTGGAGAATTGTGAAACTGTCAGAGTGATCAGTTACTAGGTCTCACAAGAAAATTTGGTTGCGCAACCAGACAGAGAAGAGACAGAAAAGGAGAGGGTAGAACAAACCCTTGCATTTAAACTCTTTCTGCATAATAAATGGGGCAGGGCCCATTTCAACCCTGTCACATACCCCCTCTTTAAGAGGGAACCTGGTTAAAAAAAAAAACAGGTTTCCAAAACTTTCTTTAAAGTCTCTTTTAACATTAGCTTATAATCTTTACAGTTCTTAGCATATGCTGCATAGCAGAGAAGTTTCAACTCACATTTTTTTAACCTTTAGAATTCTCAATTCCTGATCCATATCTTGACAGAAAATCAGCATTGACATTCTCTTTCCCAGATTTGTGAATCACTTTAAATTTAAATGGCCGTAGTACTAGGTACTGCTGTGTGATTCTAGAATTTTCATCCTTCATTTGGTTAAGCCAACAGAGAGAACTGTGATCCGTTACAAGTACAAAGTCAGCTCCTAGTAAGTAAATTGTAAACGCAATTACTATTAATTAATTTATCTCTGTGGCTTATTTGAAAGGTGTAAGTAACTTGCGCTTACTTGTTTTTGTGGTAATTCCCCTGAGATGACAGATTTCCTTAGACATGGAGTACCATTAAAAGCTGTTTATTTCAACACACACACACAGTTAACAGTTAACATATTCTCAATATTTGAACCTTAGAAAGCATTCATCAGAAAATTCTATCCAGACCTTTGTCTGCTTTGTGCACAGTAAATCTTATCACAGTTTTCCCTTTGTAGTTATGAGGCCTAGCTCTCCCTTCGTCTGGAGACACTTTTAAGGCACTATATTTTCCTATAATATTCTTTACTAACCAGCACCTAGTTCATTGGTACTAAGACTTGCTAGCATTCAAAATAACATGTCACTCAGTATTTATATCTCTATTTCTAGAACCATGATTCACAAAAGACACAGTATTTCAGTAATCACCTCTAAACCAGCAAAGGTATGACCATGTCTGTCTATCTATCTATCTATATATATATATATATATATATATATATATATATATATATATATATATATATATATATATATATACACATACACACACACACACACATCACCAACTGTTCATAAGAGTCTTTTGTCTCCGTTTCATCTTGGAGATTTGGAGTATCTCAGATGGCTGTGTGAAGAAGATTTCTTCCTAGGTTTCTGAGTTATTTTTCTCCTTGAGGCTTGCAAAATAGAGAATGATAGTCAGTACAAGTTTCAATGTCTCTTACATTATAGCAGATGCCAAGATCTTTGTAGCTTCAGTAGAGTAATAGTTCTTGCAGAGTCAGTAGCAGTATCATAGGTCTCTTCAGCGATGAAACACAGATTCAGGTCAAGTTAGTAGGTACTTACAAAGTATTGATCTTTGGAGTTGTCCTTTATAGGCAGAATATTTCCTCAGAAGTGTCCTGAGATTTTTTTCTACCTCAGCAGTAGCACAAGGCTTTGGGATGATATAGCCATATTTAGGCAGAAGCCTGCCATGGGTTGGAAGTCTTATAGTATACGTGCGGAGATGTTCTGAGTCATTATGGCTCTGTCATTGACCTGCCTATTTGCCTTTTTGAACTTTTGTCCATGAGGTGACAGACAATAGACTCATAACCACAAGACCTTCCACTGCACAGGTTCAAGATGAGGTGACAGAAAGTTATTTCATTACAGTCCAAATGTATCTAGGGTAGTTGGTAGCAAGTGGTTCCCTGTTTCACAGGTCCAGTTCCTTGGGTATATGGTTTCAGAAGTGAGGCCCTTTCTTGTGGTTTGACTCAGTGACCTTAAGAAATGCTGGGTCCTGATTTCAAAGTGTCTCTGGAAGCTGTTAGAAAATGTCTGACTCTGATGCATTTATTTAGTTGGCATTTGAATGTCCTTGAGGCCAGCAAGTTTGCAATCATATTGTTCAATGTAGACTGTGCCAGGCTTCTCGGGTGTTGAGGTGAATTTCATATACCAGGGTTAAGCATCTGCAGGTCTGCTTGGTTTAAAAGAGAAATTTTTCTATGGCCAATTTATTTTAAGGTGCTTTAAGGCAGCTGAGATTCAAGGTGAATTATCCTTTTTATACTTCGGCAGAGTCTGATGGCTTTTGGCCACTATTGTGCCTACAATATCTTAAAGGACTCCATGGCCCATTTTGCCACAAGGCGTTCCTTTTCAATGGTGGAGTACCTTTTTTCTCTGTCATGCAATTTCCTACTTATGTACAGAATAGGTTGCTCTTTCCCATCTATATGCTGACTCAAGACTGCAACTAGGCCTACCTCTGATGCATCAATCATTAACAGAAATTGTTTCTCAAAGTCTGGGCTTCTTAAAACAGAAGCCGAACATAATGCAGTCTTAATGACCTGAAAAGTCTCATCACACTCTGGGGTTAATTTCACATTATTTTGGGAATCGTTTCTTTGTGAATTCACTAAGGGAAGTAGTTAACGCGGCAAAGCTGGGAGCAAATCTCTGATAATAACCAGCCAGCCCTAGAAATTAAATGACATGTTTCTTTCCTTTGGGGACAGGACTATTAGCTACAGCTTCTGTCTTGGAAACCTCTGGCTTGACTTCTTCATTCCCAAAACATAGCCCACATATCTGGTTTCCTGCATGCTCAATGCACACTTGGTAGGATTAATTGTCAGACCTGCCTTTTTGATCGATTGGATAACTGCTTGTAGGTGTTCCAGGTGGCTTTTCCAGTCTGGACTGTACACCACGACATCATCCAGGTATGCAGCACAATAACCAGTGTGAGGGGATAAAATTACATCCATGTACCACTGGAATGTAACGGGTGCACCATGTAAACCAAATGGCATGGTGAAAATGCAGTTTTGTCTCTGAATTCTTTAGCTAGGGGGATTTGCCAGTAGCCCTTTGTGAGATTGAGGGTACTGGCATACTTGGCACTCCCAGTCTGTCTATCAAATCATCTATTCTGGGCATAGGATAACAGACAAATTCTGACACTTGATTAAGTTTCCTAAAATCAAGGCAGATTCTTACACCCCCTTCTTTTTTGTTTACAATTACCATTGGTGATGACCAAGCACTTCTTGACTCTTCTATAAAACCCAAATACCTAGTCCTTCATTTTTTGTATTTCCTTAACCACATCTGTGCTTAACCACTCTGGTAATCTGTATGTCTTTTGTCTAATAGGGCGAGCACTTCTCGTCACTGTTATGTGCTTGACCCCTTTTGCTCGGTCTGGTACTGTGGTAAAAGTACTGTTAAATATCTTTAGCAAGTTACGAAGTTCTACAGTTTATTCGGAGGTTAAGAAAACATTCACCTTTACAGCATCAGCAATTACAGTTTGTTCCAGTCTGTCACAAGGTACATCAATATCTTCTTTATCAGTTTCTGGTAAAACCAGCAAAATAGCATTTGGTGTTTTTTCAATCCATTTCTTGAGGTTAGCATGTTACAGTATATCTTAGTAGGATTTTTCCTATCTCATAGTTAACTGTACCAGTACGTCTAAGCACTTTATAAGGCCATTGCCACTTCATTAACAGTTTATTCTCTGTAGTGGATAACAGTAACAAGACCTTTTCATCTGGCTCAAAAACTTTTTCTTTAACCCCATGGTCATAATATACCTTAACTGTTGTTCAGAGCTCAGTGCTTATGTTACATACTGTAGCTGGATGCTGTAGGTTGTGCTTGGATACAGAGGCCAGACCAGTAAGTAGGATAATGCTTTCAAGGTACTAGTAGTATGAAATTATTCGTGCTTAGGTACTTTAGCATAGAGATGAGCAAGTCAGTGATTATAGTACATCTGAACTGGATAATATATGCAAGGTGCTTAGATGCTTGAACTGATGAGTCACTTGTTATGATTTGATAGTTTTTTGGCCTTTCTCTGTATCCCACTTGTAGGAAGGATGCTTAGTCCAGTATTATGAGACCCCCACAAAAAATAAAGATATCAACGATGTTCTGTATCCGACCGTTGAAGGAGTCGAGTAGGATGACACCCCCAGGAAGATGAGTAGCACTATGATCACTTCCTCCAACTCCGGAGAGTGTGACCAGTAGCACGCAGGAGAGGAAAACCCCCCTTTGGGGGAAACCTCTGAGGACCCATGGCTACTGACCTGCCTGTTCTTCTGAGCTTACTAAAGGAGAGTAATCCTAAAAATTTAATTAATCGGCTAATCCGAACCCCAATGTTATAGAATCTGATTCAGAGAAATGGAGAACTGAAAGAGTATTGAAACGTGAGATATCAGGTAAACAAAGTGAGCATCCTCCCAGTAAACTCCAAGTTCGAATCCATGTGTAGGCTGGAATGATAGTAGAGTGGAATCCATGATCGATATGAATAGAAATCAACGAGTTGCAGTGGCAAAGCACTCCAGCAGGTGAGGATGACTTCCACGAGGGAAAACCAGGAATCAAAGGCTCAGCATCCATGACCAGACGGAGGACTGACGGGTCATGTTCTGCTTGGCAAGCTTTGCAAATGAAGGCCGTGGGGATGAAGCACAAGAACTGGCGTATGCTGCGTGATCGGGAGGATGAGCAGTGGAACCTCCAATCCGGAGATGGGAAGCAAGTATGTGAAGCAGGTAGAGATCGTAGTGTGAATAGGTAGACGTAAGTCAGATGTAATTGCAGCTCATGAGGAGCAAAGTAGGTTGTAAAATGGTGAGTTAGTCGTGATGACCTCTAGGCCCTGTAAGGGCAAAACGGGTAGTATAAGCAAGTAATGTAAAGAAGTGGACCTGTACATAGGTCAGTCGTAGTAGTAAGTAAAGCTGCATAATGCAGATGTAGTAGCAGGGATGTAGTATTGCATAGCTTATGTACGGTATGCAGCAAGGGTACGAAAAATGGCAATAGCACGGGCATTGAAGAGCTTTGTGGATCCAGATGGTTGCATAACCATGTTGACATCCATGTTTCAAAGCCAGAATGGTACCTTAGGTAGAATAGACTTGGTAAGAATATTCTGTTGAGTCCTGAATAGTCGAGCTTATGAGTCATAGATCGTGATAACTGAAGAGGCTGAATCAGCTGAAGTAGCGTTGTCACAGGGTCCAAGAAGCCTTGGAGAAATAATTCAGGATATTGACGGTCTTCTGGATAAGCTCAGCTAAGTGTCCTGGTGAAAGTGAAATAGTAGTAAATTCATATGACTGAAGCGGCAGGGCAGAAGCATCCAAAGAATAGATGACAAATGGCCAAATTATCCTGATGTGAGTCCATAGCAAAGGAGCTCCTAGGGCTGGCTGACATGGCGGCAGGTAGTCGTATAGTAGAATATGTGAATCTCCAGGCCCCGAGCTGGGCGAGGCAGGTGCAGAGCAGTAGTTAAACCCCGCGGCCTGATGGCGAAAGCCGGGTCATGGAAGTAGGCATTGTGGTGTGGTAATATAGGACAAAGGACCTCCGGACCCGAGGGCATAAGTCTGGTGAATGCGATGGCGAACCTCCGGCCCCGCGGGGCGAGGCAGGTTGCAGAGCAGTGGTAGATAACGTAATGAAAAGTCGAACTGCATGCAATGCAGAAGTAGCAGTGAAGTAGGAGGAATAAATGCAGATGGTATTGTAATGGCAGCATGTCCTCAGTCAGTTTAGTGCGGAATAGTACTGTAGGTAAGGCAGACTTATGAGAGCAGAACAGTGCTGGATGGTAAGGATTGTAGAGAAGAGACCTTGGTGGAAGAGTTGAAAGCTCGACAAGGTAATAAGCATCCAGAAACTGTAGTAAATCAATGTCTGATGCATCAGTTAAGTTAATGAAGACAGTATATAATAAAGGGCAGCAGGGAGTCCTGGCGGAGATGGTAGTAGTAACTGCGGGAGTCGAAGTAACATGGTGAGCATTCAGAGAATTGAAGCATATATCTTGATGTACTCCAGAAATAATCCAATGGAAGGCGGAAGCTTTAGGGAGCATATTAGGAAAGGTAGGTCTGAATGAGTAAGCAGCTGTGTATGAGGCATCCATGGAAACAAAGGGGAGCTAACCCAATGAGATAGGGATGTGCGGCGACCACGTGTAGGTTAGCCGATGAACTGTAGATGGTACTGGTGAACGAGCATGTCGGCCGGTGAGTAATAGAATTAGTAGCTAAACCCAAGAAGGCTTAGCAAGCAGCTAGACCATGCCAGGTTGGCTGGTAAGGTAAGTAAAGAGTGGCAGCTAGCCCCACGTAAGCTAGCATGCTCAGCTGGACCAGACGTAGGTCAGCCAAAGGAGTAAAGGTGGCAGCTAGGCCCCACAAAAGCAAGCAAACCCCAAACTGACACATAGAGGCCAGCAAAGAAGGAGGGGTGAAGCCAGACCCCTATAGGTTCCACAGGGAGGAGAGGTGCCAGGCAAGGCTATGGAGTAATAGTGCAGACATACTGAGAAGTAAGCAAGCAGAGAGTGGCCAAAAGCCAGCTGAGGACAATTTCAGTTTTAAAAGGAGCCAGAAGCATTAACAAGAAAGTGATGCTCGCTGCTAAACCTCAAAAAAAAAAAAAAGAGTCGTACGTGCTCTGGATTATGAACGTGTCTGAAATGGAAGGACGTTAGGCATCACTGTCGTAGGTGTAGACAAGGAAATTCCCACTTGAGGGAACTAAAATATAAACAACACAAGCATGCCGAGGAGTACATGCAGTATATGAAAGCTGTCAAAGCAGCAGGCTGGTGAGGAATAATTGATTGTGAATGCTAGGCTCCATAGGATACACAGGCTGCATGAAATAAATGTCTTATCCAAAGCAAATGAGCAGTAGGAGTAGGAGTGGGCCATGGAATTGCTGGAATGCAAATAAAGCAGAAATAGCACAGTAAGACAGAGGTACATGGTGAAGACCAAGAAGAATGGAATTAGCAGGCAATTAGTCTGACTTTTGCAATAGTTGTGTTGAAGGTGACCAAGCAACTAAACAGGAGGGGCGATAATGTGCAGCAGTATCCTCAGTAGAAAACAAACAAGTCAAGTAAGTGGCCCCATAGTTAGTGATAGGGAATGTGTCTAGCAAACTTAAAGTCATCAATTTACATCGAGTATCCAGAATTAGCTGCATCATAGGAGCAGTATCAGGAATTTGCAGCGCAGGGTCAGTAACTGAAGTCAGAACGCTAAATGCAATATTGTCAGTTGAGAAGCGTGGGACTGCTTAAATTAAATGCTGTGGTCGAGCCGACACTCGACATGGGGTAGCGGTGTAGAGAGAATGTAAATTAAAATGATACCGTAGCATTGAGCTCCAAATCATGTCCCATTGTCTGGTAGTCAAAACGTAATTGATAACAAATGTAGACTGGCAGGAAGCTGAAACAGCTAGATCCCAGGAAGTGCAAACGAGGGTGAAGCCATCAGTGTTCATGAAGAGACCTTGCAGCAAGCAAAGGTAATGGTATGCATGAAAGGCTTGCTGTTCTGGTGCATGCACTCAGACCTGGGGAACGAGGAAGAAGCTTAGATCATGCCTCCCGGCTACGAGGTAGAAATGTGCAATGCTACTTAGCAGGTCCTGTACAGCAATGGACATGGTGGGCTACCAGGTGAGCGCAGTGCAGGGTAGGCAGAACGGCTGGCTGCAGTACCAATGCGCAGGAGCAAGAGAACTGGAGCGAGCAGGTAAGGTGTTGAGTAGACTGTATGCAGAGGAGGCAGTGGCAGGAAGGAGGCAGCATGGAGTAGCTGGGTAAACCTAGCGGGTGGAGTGTGGAATCCGAATGGCAAAGAAGCAGGGCGAACGCTCCGGATGGAGTGCCAAAACAGGGGAGGCAGCAGCAGGGGAGCAGGAGCAGTGGCAGACGTACTGAGCGCGGCCAGCAGAGAGAGAGAAGCCTCAAAAGGAAAAGAAACACAGAACAAATGGAACAGTACAAGAGGGATGGAGCGGGAGGGCAGCCGAGAAGCAACAAACAGAGAACGGGGAAGCAGAGGGCAAAAAACAAACACAGGGAAGGGGGGGGAGCCAGCTGCTCCACCAGAAGTGAGTGCGACTCGCTCTAAGCAGGGTCGTGTGCAGCCTGCTCATTTAAATAGGGTGTGGGGGAGGAGCTCTTTCCCCACTTAACTACAGGCATAGCCCTACATTTCTACTGGTCTTGGGCCTCTTCCTGATTACTATGGGCAATTTCAACATATTTTGCCAACTTCGTTCTCAGGGCACACGTATAAGATGTAATAGATTGATCTTCCTGGACATAAAGTCTCCACCACTCATTCACATTGATGGGACTACACCGGAGGCACTAGGACTGAGCGGGAGCCAAAAATCTTCAGGAGGGCCAGCGCCTAGGTAGGGCTGCAAGGTAGTGGCGCCGTGAGCCCCGCTCATGCCACATAGGCTACCTCGACGTTGAACCTCCAACCACTTCAGTTTCTATTTTCCCGAGTGTGCTTCAGTGATGTCACTCTCCTGCCACGGGTCAAATCTTCATGTCTGTACTACAGCAGCTAAGTCGTTCTTCATTTATTATTTAAAAAAAAAAAAGAAGTTTTTCTTTTTGCAAGAAAGAACAGAGAAGTTTTCCTCAGCCTGCCTTTGATGGAGTCGACGATGAATGGGGCCAGTGATGGTAGGGAGACTTCTCATGAAAGCTGTATTTCCAGCAGGGCTGGGTCCGGTCCACTGCCCTCTATGGAGGGGGGTCTGACTACAGGCAATCCAATGCTCGGGGTGAATGGTGGTCCTCTCAAAAGCACAAAAGGAAGCGGACCCATTCCCGATCTTAGTGGGGAACCCGGCACTGCTTGGCCTCAAGTTCTTCTTTGTCCCACCGGTCGAAGGAGAAACGGTACTGCTCGAGGTCACCCTCTGGTAGGGCTGCACTTTGATCATCAGTTGTAAGGAACAGGAGGCCAGCTCCAATGCTGTTAGAGTCACCTGTGGCCTCTGTCCCTGGTGATCGGCATCTTCGACTCCGTGTTCCTTCCCTGCCCCCTGGGGGATCCTCCGGTGAGCAGTTTCATCATTGGGCCAGTCTTATGGAGCAGTGGGTTCAGCAGTTGTCCCGACTTCCCGAGCCGGCGGGATCGGTCCTGGAGCCTTTGGGCCTAGGGGCTTTGAACCCTCGGGTGGAGCGGTTGGGTCAGCCTTGTCGTGTGACACCTTCTTCGGTGTCATCGACACTGCACTGTTGTGCTTTTCCCCCTCACATGGCTGTGGCGCAGGGGCTGACACAGGTACCTCTTTCTTCTTCTTCTCAGGTTTTCATATCTTCTTCCTTAGGTGCCCCAGAGTTTGCGTTAGGGCCCCGAGTGCCTGTATGGCATTGGCTGCGGTGACGCCTTTGACTCCGGTCATGGTGGTGCTGTGGTTGGTGCCGCATGTGATGCTGCCTATGTTGCTGCGTTCAGCACTGCTTCCAGTGCTGCCCCATATGCAGGGTTTCTCAACTCCGATTCGAAGAGCACCCCCTCCTGTGCTTTTTCCTCCCTTTGCTTTATATACTATCCCTCCTGGGTTAGTAGAAGATAATATTGAGCCTGATTCTGATCTACGATTAGGGGACGACTTTGATGATGATTCTTCCTTTGGAGTAGAAAGTAAGCCCTCTACTTCAGCAGAGCCTTTGGTCAAGGACCTGTCCTTTAAATCTCTTCTGAAGAACATGAATCCTACCCTTTCTGTCTAGACATCAGACGTGGATCCAGGGAAGTTATTGCACCTTCAATATCTACATGTTCCGGAGATCCCTGTGGAACTGACTCCTCCGTTACAGCCCCTTTCGAGACTCTCTCACAGAAGGTGTGGGATAATCCGGCACTTGTTCCTTCCGTGGCTAAGTCCATAGATAGAAAGTATGCTTCCCCTAAAGATCAACCAATCCTGGCCTCCCAAGCCTTCGCGGATGCCATTGTGGTCTTCGCAGAAAATGACAAAGCTGTACTCCCTCAAGAATCTATAACTTGTCTGGTAAATAATGAATCCCATAAGACTGACACCCTAGGGAAGTGAGTCTTTGCTGCTGCTACCCTAGGAATGCGTATTGCTTGCTACCAGGGCTACTTCACACAATATGAGTATACCCTCTGGCATTCGCTGAAAGCCTTAGTCAAAGCTCTTCCAGAGTCGGATGCTATTCAGAGGTTCTTCAAGCCATTATTAGAGGCATCAAGTCCAATAACCAGCAGCTTAAGGCTGCTATGGACGCTTTTGACACTGCCTCTAGGGCAGCAGCAGCAGGGATTTGCACCCGACGCCACTCATGGTTACGGACCTCGGGGTTTACAAATGATGCTCCACAAAGAGTCATGAATTTGCCACTTGACTGAGTTTTTCTGTTGGGCCCACAGGTGGAGCAGGCACTGGAGGCCACACAGAAAACTAGGACTGCCATTAAGACTGCCAGATCGGCCCCTGCTGCCTTCAATGGGGTGGGAACCGCCGGCAGTTTCATAACCGCCAGTCCTTTCACGGCAAAGGCAGAGGGGGTTTCAACAAGAATCAAGCCCCTCAGCCACAAAAGAAAATGCAGCAGAAGGCACAGGGCCCAAAGGCACCTAGTGCCACCCTTTGAGATTCCAGCCCAAATCCCACTTCAACTGTCTGAGGGGGACTTTTCTTTGGCAGTACAGTAGGGGGGCATCTGTCTCAGTTTTACAACCAGTGGAAGTCAGTCACATCGGACAAGTGGGTTCTCAGAATAATTTGTGAGGGTTACTCCCTAAATTTGTCAGAAACCCTCCTGGATCATCCACCCGAATGACAGGCCAGGCTGTCTCTCACTCAGTCAAACCTCCTTGCTTCCAAGATTCAAGGCCTTCTGAACAACAGGGCAGTAGAAATAGTTCCACAGGATCAAAGGAGCACAGGTTTCTACTCCCATTACTTCCTAGTTCCAAAGAAAACACGCAGTATGCGCCCTATTCTAAACCTATGGAAGTTAAACAAATTGCTTTACAAAGAGAAGTTCAAGATATCATTCGCTACGCTCCTACCTCTGATTCATCAAAACGATTGGCTGGCCTCCCTGGACATGCAGATTGCCTACCAACATATTCTCGTGCACCCAAACCATCACCAATTCGTGGCTTTGGGTCAGCACTACCATTTCAGAGTCCTGCTCTTTGGGATGTCCTCTGCACCTTGAGTCTTTGCAAAGTGCATTGTAGTACTCGCAGTGCATCTCAGGAAACTCAGAATTCAAGTATTCTTGTATCTGGATGACTGGCTCCTAGCAAGCTCATCCAGGCAAGGGACAAATTCCTCACATCTATGGAAGTTCTGTTGAATCTGGAAAAATAGCAGCTCCAGCCCTCCCAGCAGCTTCTCTTCATAGGAGCTCTCCTGGACACCAACAGAGCAAGGGCCTTCCTTCCGAAGGACAGGAAAAATGATATCCTTACAGATGGCTCGCTTCATTAAGGAGAACTATTCAGTCCGAGCTCTCTCGATGCAGCGGATGCTGGGTCTCATGACGTCATCAGTGTTCACAGTGCCCTTGGCTCATCTTCACATGAGAACCACTCAGTGGATGCTCAGCACTCAGTGGTTCCCGACCACACACCCAGAGTTCTTTCACATCAAGGTGACAGAATCTCTAAAGTGGTCACTCACCTGGTGGACTTGAGAGGACAACCTGCTTCAAGGCTTTCTCTTTGCTCCATTGGAGGCACAGATCACCATCACCACAGATGCATCTCTCGTCAGCTGGTGTGCTCACTGTCAGACTCTCTGCACCCAGGGTCTGTGGAACCAGGACGAATCTCAACTTCACATAAATATCCTGGAAATGAGAACTGTCTGAGCCTTAAAGGAGTTCCTCTGTCACAAAGCAATTCTCCTTCAGGTGGACAACAAAGCGGTGATGTATTACATCAACAAGGAGGGTTGGGCTCACTCTTACCCCCTGTGCAAGGAAGCAATGAAAGTGTTGGAATGGTGCCTAGAGCATGAAGCCCTGATCCAAACTGTCTACCTTCCAGGAGCCCAGAACAATCTGGCAGATTGCCTCAGCATAACAGAGGTGGGCCCTCACGAGTAGTCTCTCTACGTAAACGTCATGCAATCGCTCTTTGAAGAGTGGGGCACACCAGACCTGAACCTTTTTGCCATCCCCACTCAATGGAAAACTGGCTCTATTTTGCTCCAGAAATCCAGAACCTGGTGCTTTCTGTCACGATGCATTCAGACTGCAATGGACAAGACACTTTCTGCATGCATTTCCTCCTCTTCCTTTAGTTCAGAGGTTGCTGGTCAAATTGGAGGCACGGGGGCAGAATGATCCTCATCGCCCCATTCTGGCCTCATCAGATTTGGTTTCCTTTGATCAACAAATTGTCGGAAACTCCACCAAGACAACTACTACTTCAATTGGACCTGCTGACCCAGGGCCTAGTGGTCCATCACAGCCTGAGATCCCTGCATCTCCACGCATGGCTCCTGAGGAGATAGAAGTGAGTAGATTTGATGTCTTGAGTAGTCTCAGACATTCTCTTAGCAGCATGTAAATTGGCCACTAGGAAAACTTATACGACTAAGTGGAAACGTTTTTCCATCTGGTGTGCAAAGTCTTTACTGGACCCTTTTTCTTGCCCACCTAACAAAGTCCTGGAGTATCTGCTAGACCTGTCAAACACAGGGCTACAATATTCAACCGTGAAGGTCCATCTCTGTGCGATTTCAGCCTATCACGAGCCTATACACTCTATGTCCCTGGCTCAACTACCCCTAGTTAAGAGGTTCCTTAAAGGTATACTCCACGCTAGGCCACCAGTCAGGAGACTGGTAGCCGCATGGGATATTGACCTTGTGCTAGACATGCTCACCCATAAACCTTTCGAGCCACTAGCAACATGTGAGCTGAAGTTCCTGACCTGGAATTCCACTTTCCTTGTAGCCATTACCTCCACTCGCAGAGTGTCTGAAATATATGTGCTGGTCACAGACCCCCTGTATACTGTATTTCACAAGGACAAGGTGGTTCTCAGAATCTGCTCTAAGTTTCTCCCCAAAATAGTCTCGGAATTCCATCTAAACCAGCCCTTGGTTCTTCTGACCTACTTCGCAAACTTCCAGAATGAAGGAGAGCGTACCATACATTCTCTGGATGTTAAAAGGGTTTTGTGGTTCTATATAGACAGAACTAAAGAGATCCGCAAATCAAAGCAACTCTGTCTCCTTCAGCATGGCTCAGCTAGGTCAGGCTGTCGCTACGAGATGTATTTCGGCATGGCTGGTGGCATGCCTTCATCAATGCCACTCCATGGCACAGGTTAAACTGGAAGGCAGAGTATACGCCCATTCTACCAGGGCAGTCACGGCATCTCTGGCAGGAACTTGGAACTTGCCCATTGCAGACATCTGCAATGCAGCTACATGGAGCTGTGTGCACACTTTTGTGAAGCACTATGCTTTGGAATTCCATGCCAGACAACATCTGTCCTTTGGCAGGACAATCCTGAATGGACTTCTGTCCTAAGTGAGCTTCTCTCACCTGCTGCCCTTCTCGGGATTATTATAGCTCAATAATCTCCCATCAGTGTGAATGAGTGGTGGAGGCTTTATGTCCAGGAAGCTATGAAAATTACATATCTACCATAATTCTTGATCTTCTTGGATGAAGTCTCCACCACTCATTCACACGCCCATCCTCCATCCCCCGAGCTTACTGATCTGTTTTTCAGTCTTCATTCCCTCGATGGCTGGGCTGTGAAGACTTTGTTGTGTTGACCCTTCTTATATGGGTCATTCGGACTATCTTATGTCCAACATAGGTTAGTTTCACTAGTTTAGTTTATGCTGCACCTCCTCGGTAAAAAAGGTACTTGGGTGGTTGCAGGGTCGACACCGAGGTAGCCTATACAGCCCGAGCCAGGCTCATGGCGCCACTTCCTTGCAGCCCTACCTAGGTGCCAGCCCTCCTGAAGATTTTTGGCTTCTGCTAGGTCCCAGCACCTCTGCTGTAGTCCCATCAGTGTGAATGAGCGGTTGAGACTTCGTCCAAGAAGATCAAGAATTATGATAGGTACGTAATTTTCATTTTCTGACTGGGATTATCTTCCCATGTTTCTTTTATTACATCTAGTGCCCTCTAGGTTGTCTACCATACAGCATTTCAAATGGTGAAAAACCTGTTGAGGCTTGTGGCACTTCTCTGTAAGCAAAAAGCAGGTAAGGTAAGTATTGGTCCCAGTCTTTCCCTTCCCATTTTACAAACCTTTTAACATGTGTTTTAGGGTTTGATTTAAATGCTCAACAAGACCTTCTGTCTGAGGGTGATAAGGGGGAGGTTCTTATGGCAGTGATACCTAGTAATTGGTACAGTTCCTTCAGTAATGCAGCACCAAAATTACTACCCTGATCAGTAATAATTTCTTTAGGGGTGCCCATCCTGCTGAAAATTTTGGCAAGCTCTACTGCCACTGTTGGGGCTGTGACAGTATGCATTGGAACTGCCTATGGGTATCGAGTAGCATAGTCACATACTACCAAAATGAATCAATTACCCTTTTTACTTTTGTTTAAGGGGCCAACCTCATCCATTGCAATTCTCTCAAAAGGCACATCTATCAAGGGTAGGGGCACCAGGGGCACCGTGTCTTTTTTAGTCACTGGGGCTACTTTCTGACACTCAGCACAAGAGCAGCAAAAGGTACCAACATGTAACCCCCCTACAAATGGGGGTTCCTGAAAAGTCTTCCTCGAGTTTGCCTAAATGCTCACTGCCAGGCTGGTGTCCTGCATTTTAGCAGTTTAAATGTGATTGCCAGAGAGTGCCTGTACAGCCTCTGTGTACTGTCTCTTTAAGAGCTGCCCGGATAGCAGTCATGAGTAATCTGAGAGGGAGCTCTGTTGAAAGATGTAACTATTTGCTGAAAATCATTTAGAGTGACAATGATAATGTAGTTTGTCTAACCTGCCTTCTTTGCAGCAATGACGGTTTTGTTTATCTCCACTATCTTGGTCCTGGACTGTGAATTGGACCAATCAGTTCTGGTGGTACCTAAAATGGAGCTGGACTACAGGAGCTGTCTGGAGTCAAAATCTGTAGGAATTGTAGTTTTGGGCTTTTTGTGCCTTTTTGCACCTGAAGGGGGGGAGCCTTTGTTGTGACTGACAGGAGGATCAGCCAACCGAACCGTTTGGATCTTGGGGAATTTCCCAGGCTGCTGCAGCTAGTTTCAGTTTTGAGCTGAGAAGTGAAAAAGTAAAATGCTCAAGTGATTTTGAGCAGCAGCTCTGTGCAGTTTTGCATGGGAGAACTGTGAAAGGGTTGAGTTTTGGCCTGCCTGTCTACCTGCTGTCCCTGAGAGGGAAAATAGAGTTTATTTGGACTGAATCTGAGTTGTGAGGACTATTTAAGCCATTGGACTGTGACCAGGCTTTAAACTGAAGAAGACCGAAGATTTGGTGAATGTGATTGGCCTGTCAAGATTTCCAGCTGCTTTTGAATCCCCGGTTTGTGCAGAGACTTTGCGATCGTGACCAGAGAGCGGTTTGCTTGGTATTGTAGAATTTCCTTACATGTAAATGTGCTGTGTATTGAAAGTGGGTTGTGATTTGGTTCCCCACTGTGTGAACTGTGTTCTGCTTGCTGGAAGCTTTATCCAGACTAATCGGACTGAATCTGTGTTCATCTCCATTCGGCCTGGGCCATGCCACATTGGCCCTGCCAGACTACCCCCCTGCACAGAGAAAGCCACCGACGAGAGACCTGCCTGGGGATCAGCCCCATGCTCCATGCTTGAACAGGAACGACGCCTCGGCGAATCGTGTGGGCCCTGCTTCTCCTGGCACTCCAGATTAACCACCTGCTGTCTCGATTTTCATTAAGCCTGTGTCCAGTCTTGGGTATCATGAGTAATCATTAGGGTAGCTCCCTGCAACAACAGCCTAATCTAAAAGTGTGTCATCTGATTGTCTTGTTGTTTTCTTTTCATGAACTGAGTCCTTTGGCTCCTGATTACAAATAGTGTGTGTTGTGCATGTTGGTTTCTTCCATCACAGGGCCCCAACCAGCTGCAATGTTCCTTGCTAGCCCACCATTCTCCATCTGGGTACCCAGAGTGTGTGACTGTTTATGGACCCTGAAGTGCATGCATAACTGTTTAATTGATAGAGCCTTTAAACAAATTAACCTGATTATGCCTCTCCCTTGTTCAAGCCCCTTAAATAAATCAGATCTAACTCTTTTTTGCATTTACCCTGACTGTGGTTCCAATTTGTGCAAGAGTACTGTACTGCTGTTATTTGCTGTGTGTAACCCCTAGATGGCGCTATCCCAGGGGCTACTACCCCTGCCTGATTTGCCACTAACAGGTTGAGGGGCCTGGATCCAATGGCGGGTGCCTCCACCCAGAGGTCAGGGTTTGCAATAGTTAAACTAACTTGGTCACAGCCCTCTGGGACACTGCAACCCCCCTTTCTTCCCACTAGTGGCCCACACAATATATCAGAATTACCTTCACAGTATACACTTACCCCCAGGTCTGGTTCCGCACTGGGACCTCTTGTGAAATGAGATACAGTGCAACAATCACAGTACAGTACTTTAACATAGACAAATACCTCAGGCAGTATAACTTTGCTGAAACAAGCAGCTCTGATTTATTTAGGGATATAACAAGGACAGGGAAATCAGGTTAATTAGCTTATCACTCTAATAATCTACCTATGGCTCTGTGCACAGGCCTATCCCTATCAGTTACTGTCCCTGGGTACCCAAGCCCTAGTGGCTAGTCCAAACCGTGGCAGCTGGTAGGGGCCCTTTCCACACAGAGAAAGGGAAGGAATTAAACAGTCCAGCAGTACAGTAATTCCATTTGGATTTAATGTGGCAATTCAACAGGAGGCGACCCTGAATTAGTACTCACGACCTCCAAATAAGATAGGGTCCTTCAATGTCAGCAGGGCTCACTTGAGGTACACAAACCTCTTCACACATCCATATAAAAGAACACTATACCAGGCAGGCTGCATCTGTATCCCGATCGCAATTACTGCACAATACCCGGGAGAACACACAGCAGATTCAGTTCCTGACAGACCGAGTGCAATTTTCAGCAATTCCTCCAGTCTTCTACAGGGTGAGCCTGGTTTCTACTCTTCAGAGATCCTTTGATTCTTTTCACAGGACGGATTCAGTCCTAACAAGCTGTTACACAAGCTGCAGACCGGAACTCTGGGCCTTACACACGTTTTTTTGACTAAAACTGCACACTGAAAAAGCACAGGGCTCCTTCCTTCTTCACTGCCAAAGCTCAACTGAAACTCCAACCGACAAAACCGGGCACTTCCTTTGAGTTCCTCCCAGTTCTTGACTGGATTGGCTGTCACTCACAATAGACTGCTGCTGTTGGTCCAAAAAGGCACTGAAGTCTAAACTACATCTCCCAGAGTCACTGCCCATACAATCCTCTTGTGGCTGGCTCAGATTATGAGTCCAAGTTCTGATTCGTCCAAGGCACCATTTTAGAGCTAGCTTACCCCACACTGATTGGTCCAGTTCAGCAGTTCAAAACTAGAATGGGGAACTAGCAGACACAGTTTGACTGCAAGAAAGCAGGTTAGACAAACTGTAATTTCATTATTACTCTAAATAATTTCTGGCAAACAGTTACATCTTTCAGATAGGTTCCTTTGCACTCCTAGTGACTGCAAAAATGAAGTGAATTGGCAGCAGCTCGAGTGGTACTCAGAGAAGCACACAGTCCCCCATACAAACTAATTATGTCTGCAAGCAGACAGCTCTTAAGAGACAGTACCAGAGGCTCTAAAACACTCACTGATAAATGGCTTAAATGCCAAACACCATTTAGGCTTGGAGCATTCAAGCAAGCTCCTGGAAGTCTTTTGGGAACCCCCATTTGCAGGGGGGTTACATGTGCATAACCTTGTTTTACAGGGGTTCCCCTAGGGCCGGGCCAGAGGAAAGCCCCGGTGGTAAGTGCAAACAGTGTGGGTACTTGTGTGGTGTATCAGGGGTATTGTGAAAGTGGTTATTGTGTATTGTTCCAGCTGCTAGTAAGGAAAGGGGAGTTACAGTGTCCCGGAGGGCTGTGCCCAGGTTAGCTTGACCACTACCAACCCTGACCTCCGGGTGGAGGCACCCATTTCAGAACTCAGGCCCCTTAACCTGCTACTAGCCAAGCAGGCAGGGGTAATAGCCCTTGGGATAGCGCCACCTAGGGGTTAAAAACATCTTCATGCATTCCAGGCCAGTAAAATCTGTACAGAAATCTGGCAAAGGTGCGAACCCTCCCCGAGTGACCAGCCATAGGACTATCATGTGCTATCTGTAACAACTCAGATCTATACTTTTGTGGCATTGCCAGTTTTTCTATCTGGTCCTGTGTCTGAGGTTTAACCCAAACTCTGTACAGTAGCCCATCACATTTTTTAAACAAAGGTTCACCCTGTTTTGGTTTCACCCCCAGTTGCTTAAAAAAACCTTGGAGAGAACATTGTTAGCTTGTTCTGAAAGAAAATCACAATCAGTGATTAGTTTAGTTTCAGCATTTTCGTATGTTAACCCCTTATGCCCATCAGTATTTTGTTGCCACTGTTTCTTCAGGCATCGTCTTTCTTTCCTGGACTTTCAGATCTTGGAGCTGTGCTCAAACAAGTCCTAATCAAAATCAGCGAAAGGAAAAGAGTCCCAACCATTTTAAATTTTCTTTGCCTGAGCTCTTGTCATCACAGCTGCTAAAACATCAGAATTTACTCCCTCTTTGAATAACTCAGTCAATCCTGGAAAGTAATTTCCAACGATCACAGGTATAGGTAACTTAGGTACTACCCCCACTTTCATTTGGTGCGACACACCCTTAATAGTCAGAGTCACTTGGCTGGTGGGATAGTATCGAGTGTCCCCGTGGATGCAGATGACACCAATACCTGGTCCTTTTGGACATTGTTTTCCCAACACTTCAATATGCACAAGGGTCTGTCTGCTTTCTGAATCAATGAGTCCCTTCACAGTCTTATCTCCCACCTTCACATCTGTTAAGCACTTGCCCCAATTTGCTAAGGACAAATCTGCTTCAGTGTCACTCTTCTTACAACAGCAATTTCTTGAATATGACCTGGCTTATTATAGTTATAGCAAATAAGGTCGTTGGGTGCAGATTCGTTACCTCCACCAGAGTTCTTATCAGACTTGGAGTTTAAGTGGAAAAAAGGGTGTCTTACTGGTGCTTGACTGTTACCTTGCTGCTGTGGCATCTGTCTGGCCGTTTGGTAGTCTTCAGCCAAAGAAACTGCCTTTTTCCCACTTTCTGGTTGGTGTTCTTTTACCCAAAGCTGTATGTCTGTGGTTAGGATGTTGATGAACTGCTTCATTACAGATTTTTCAATGACCTGTGGGAGTGTTTTGCCCTCTGGTTGGGGCTATTTCATAAGGAGTTCTCCGAGTCGGGTGAAGGCTTCTTGAGGATTGTCGATTGAGTTGCACTTCAGAGACTGAAATCTCTGCCTGTAGGTCTCTTCTGAGATGTCATATCTTTTAAGGACCTCTCTTCTACCAGGTCATAGTTTTCTGATTGTGCAATATCCATATTCCTGTAAGCAAGTTGGGCTTTACCTGTCAGGTAAGGTACCAATCTGATTGCCCATTGCTGCTTTGGCCACTGACAGGCTGCGGCAACTCTTTCAAAAGTTGTCAGGTATGCTTCGCTATCATCTGAGGGACACAACTTTGTAAGTTTAAGGTATTTTAAGTTGTTGGTGTTTTGTTGCTCTGCTGGACCTGTGCCAGAACCTCTATCTTTGATAGTTTGCAAAGCATCCAGCCATCACTGCTCCAGTCTCTGCATCTCTTCTCTTCTCTTCTCTGCTGCTCCTGTCGCTGCATCTCCTCTTTTCTCTACTGCTCGTCGCAGCATCTCTTCTGTTCTCCACTGCTCCTCTTCTTTTCTCTGCTGCTCCTGTCGCTGCATCTCTTCTTTTCTCCGCCGCTCTGACTCTGTTTGTTGTATAGCCCACCATTTAAAGAAGGCAGACAGGCTTTCAGGTTTGTCACTACCTGTTCTTTTTTTTCCATCACTGGTGCTGGATGTACAGTCTCAGCTTGGACTTCTATCTCTGCTAGTTTGGCTGCCATCTTTCTGGTAATAACTCATGGGCTTGCTGCTGCAGAATCCATACCTTTCTGCTATGCTTCCCTGGTACTAGGTCTAGTACCCACGCACAAAACTCCTGGCTTAGAGTATGTACAGCGTAAATCCCACTTAGGCTGACACCATCTGTCATCAAGGCACAGGTCAGGAAGCATAGGAAAACCAGGAGCAGTTTCAAAATTCTCAAATAGTGTTTTATTTTTTCAATAACAGTAAAATAAAAAATACATTTTTTCAGTATGACTATTTACAAAGGCAGTACAAACAGTGAAAACTAAGTCCTTCTTCTGAGGGTATCTCTTAATTCCAAGTTTCAGTCTCTCAGTTTCTCACTCCACTTGTCTCACTAGCAAAAGCATTGCTGCTCTTTTTATAAGTCTTTGCCTGGGAACTCGTTAAGAGAGCCTACTTCTCACAGAATCTTCTTGTAAGTTTACAGAATGTTCTTGCAAGTTTCATTCCTTGCAGGTGCAACAAAATAGTACATGGTATCCCAGAACTGACCTCTTATTCACAGCTCTGCAAAGGGCTTAAAAACTGCATCTCATGTTAACCCCTTGAGTTCCAAATAGCTTTTTGCAATCATTTCAACAATAAAACTATACAGTTTTAAACAAAGGGATCTCAGTATCACATACAGTTTTACACAGAGATTCACATATATTTTTTTATCCACAGATATGCAAGGGGGAAGAAAAGACAAATAGCAAGAGAAGACAGAGAGATAGCGAGAGGCGGAGAATTGCGAAACTGTTGGAGTGATCCGTTCCTAGGTCTCACAAGAAAATTTGGTTGCACAACCAGACAGAGAAGAGACAGAAAAGGAGAGGCTAGAATGAACCCTTTTGTTTAACTCTTTCTGCATAACAAATGGGACAGGGCCTTATTCAGCCCTGTCACAGGATGCCTTTGTGAGACCCTGGACCCTGGGCCTCTTTTATGCCTTCCCTCCCTTTCCCCGATCCACCGGGTGCTGGTCAAGGTGCAGAGGGACAAGGTGCAGGTGATCCTGGTAGCCCCAGACTGTCTGTTCCAGTTTTGTACCCAGATCTCCTCAGCCTCAGCTGCAGTAGGCCTCCATGGCGCCTGCCTCTACGCCCAGACCTGCTCTCCTGTCACAAGGGGAAGGTCTTTCACCAGGACCTTCAGTCCCTGCATCTGACAGCCTGGTTCCTGAGCAGCTAGAGTTCCAGGCTTTGGGTTTCTCCAAGGAGGCTCTCCACATTATGGAAGCCTCGCGGAAAGGGTCAGCCCACCAGTGCTGTGCCTTCAAATGGAAGCTCTTTTCTATTTGGTGCCAGGGCAGGGAGCTAGACCCCTGTCCTGCCCCATGGTTAGCATTCTGGACTACCTGTGGTCCCTCTCTCAGTTGGGCCTGAGGTTGATCACCTTCAAGGTGCAATTGGCAGCCATCTTCACATACCGAGTACGGTCTTGTATGCTGACAGTGGTGCAGGAAAAGGTGGTTGGGTGCTTCTTTAAGGTCCTTAACCACCTGCCCCCACCAGTGTGTGAACCACCACCACTGTGGGATGTGTTGCTGGTCTTGGCAATGCTTATGGGCAAGCCATTTGCACTAGTGTACAGGTGTGACATCTCACCTGTCATGGAAGACCACCTTCTTGGTGGCTATCACCTCCACCAGAAGGATCAGTGAGCTCCAGGAGCTCTCAGTGGAGTCTTGTTACTTGGTGTTCCTCAGGAACAAGGTTGTCCTCTGCCCCAACCCAAAGTTTCTCATGAAGGTTTGTTTGGAGTTTCACCTTAACCAAGTAATCAATCTCCCAGTGTACTTCACCAATCCAACTTCGGAGGCCAAGCACAGGCTCCATACATTGGACCTGAGGTGAGTGTTTGCTTATTATATGGAGCACATGCCTGGAGTTTGAAGAGAGATTCGCCAGCTCTTTGTCACCTGTTTTGAAGCCGCACCTGGCAGACTGGCAGCTAAGTGATGATTGGCAGGTAGATTGTATCATGCATTGACCTCTGCTATAGGTTGGCTGGTATGGAGCCTTCTATAGGGCTTAGGGCTCATTCTGCCAGACATACCACTGCCTTGGTGGTTGCTTTCAGGGAAATCCCTATGCAGGAAAGCTGCAGGGCTACTACCTGGAAGTCGGCACACACTTTAATTTCCCATTTCCAAATTCACTTTGAGTCACGCTGGGATGCTGAATCTTCCTGGACTTAAGTTTTCACCATTTATTCACACTTCTGGGTTCTAGCTGGAGATGCTAGGACCCTGCGGGAGCCCAAAATCACCAGGAGGGCCAACGCCGTGGCAGGACTATGCATGTGCGGCACCACAAGTTCAGCTCACGCCTGTATAGTCTACCTCGGCATCAACCCTCTAACCGCCTCAGTTCCTTTTTTCCCATCGTCGAGTGTGCTTCAGTGATGATGTTACTCGCCTGCTGGGAGTCCATTCTTCACGTCTATATGACAGCAGCATTTTATCATTTAGTTCATTTTAGTATTTACTATTTGTTTATTCTTTGTTATTTAAAACAAAAAAGAAGAAGTTTTCTCTCAGCCCTGCCATCGATGGAGTCGACCATTGACGGTCTCGCTGATGGTAGGGAGACTTCACTGGAAAGCTGTTCTGGCAGTGGGGCTGTGTCCAGTCTGCCACCCTTTCCGAAGGGGGGGGTCTGACCATGGGTAGTCCAGTGCTCGAGAGAGAGGGCAGTCCTCTTGTAAGCACAAAAAGAGTTGGGTCGGTTCCCAGTCTCAGTCCGGGACCCAGCACTGTTCTATGTCGAGTTCTTCTTCCTGATGGAGGAAGAATAGACAGTACCATTCAAGGTCACCCCTTGGTATTTCTGCGAGGGAGTCTTTGGTAGTGGAGAGTGGCAGGTCCACCCTGACCCCCACGGGTCCTCGGTGGCATCCGCTGTGAATGGCCGGGACTCTCGATACTGGATCCCCTCTCTGTCCTCATGCGGGGTTTCTAGTAAGCAGTTTCATCACTGGGCCACTCTTATGAAGCAGTGGGTACAGCATTTGTCTCATCTGCCTCTACCGGTGGACCCAATTTGGGTGCCTTTCGGCCAAGGAGCCACTGGGCTGCAATCAGGGCCTTCGGGACAACACGGGTGTTCAGTATCAGTGGTGGACATTCCCACCTCACCAGCACCAGCGCCATTGACGTGTGCCTCCCCCCCTTACTCTGACTCTTCTCAGGGGCTGGTACAGGTACCGCTTCCCTTCCCCTCTTTTTCTAGGTTTGGTGCTGGTTCTCAGACTTTAGTTCCATGTCTGTCGGCACCTCCGGAGCCTTCAGTGCCATGTCCCTCGGCAGTTCTGGCTCCTCCAGTGCTGCACATGTGGCCTGCTCCTCCAGTGCCATGTGCGGCTCTGAGGTTGTCAACACCTTCACCAATACCGGTGTCTCTGGTCCACTTCTTGCTTTGGCTTATCAGGGCCTGATTTCTGCAGTGTCGAGGTACAGAACGATGAGTCTGACCCTGACCTGATCTTGTCTGATGACGGCAAGGATGACTCATACCTTGGCGAGAAGTCTTTGGTCTCTGGTGAGGCATTAGTTAAAGATCTTTCCTTCCAGTCTCTCCTCAGGAACATGGAGACAACCCTGGCTCTACAGACTTCCATTGTGGATCTGAGTAGGCTTTTGCACCTCGTGTTCCTTCACATTCCTAAGATCCCTATGAGTCTTACACCTCCTGTCCCCTCTCCTTTGAGACCTTATCTCAGGTGGTGTGGCAGAGGCCGGCTCTCATTCCTTCTGTAGCCAAGCCCATAGATAAGTATACCCCCCAGGACAGACCTTTCTTGGCATCACAGCCAATTGCAGATGCTTTGGTGGTCCTTGTAGAGAACAACAAAGCTGTTCTCTCTCAGGAGGCTTCAGCTCACCCTATCAATAAGAAATCTCACAAAATTAACACCTTGGGGAAATGGGCTTTTGCAGCCACTACTCTGGACATGCATATTGCCAGTCATCAGGAACACATCTCCCAATATGAATATGTGCTTTGGAACTCACTTAAGTCAATGGTGGAGAATCTCCCAGAGTCTGATTCTACCGTGGAACATCTACAGACTATTACAAGGGGCATAGAATCCAACAGTCATCAGCTGAAGGCTTCTATGGATGCCTATGACGCTGCTAGAGCTGCTGCCACTGGGATTGGTATCAGGTGGCACTCCTGGCTCAGAATATCAGGATTTTCTTCTGATGCTCAACAACAGGTAATGAATGTCCTGTTTGATCATGCTTATCTATTTTGCCCTCAAGTGGAGCAAGCTCTGGAGGCTGCTCAGAAGACCAGGACTGCCTTAAAACAGCCATGCCGGATCCTTCTGCCCCCATTTTATAACAGGCAGTCCTTTCAAGGTAGAGGCCAAGGAGCCTGTAACAAAAACCAAACTGCTCAGCTATAAAAGGAAAGGCAGCACAAGGCACAGTGCTTGAAAGTACCTAGTGCAACCCTTTGAAAATCTGGCACTGGTCCCACCTCAACTCCCCCGAACTGGACATCTCAGGGGGTGGTGGAGGTCATCTGACTCAATTCTACAATCAGTGGAAGCTCATCACCTCTGATAAATGGATCCTCCAGTTTGTTCAGGAGGGTTAATCCCTGAATTTTGTGGAGATCCCTCCATATGTTCCACCCTAGCGATGGCACGGCCTGTCTGCCGCTCAATCAGACCTTCTCACCTCCGAGATACAGGGCCTTCTTAGAAACAGGACAGTGGAAGTGGTTCCCTGGCTAGAAAGGAACATGGGTTTCTAGTCCCATTACTTTCTGGTTCCAAAGAAGACAGGCAGCATGCACCCTATTCTCGAACTCAGAAAGTTAAACAAGTTACTGTTCAGGGAGAAGTTCAAGATGGTCTCCCTGGGGACACTACTTCCACTTCTCTTCATCAGTATGACTGGCTGGCATCCCTGGATATGCAGGATGCCTACCAGCTTGTACCAGTGCACCCAAGTCACCGCAGGTACCTTCACTTTGTGGCCTTGGCACAACACTATCAATTCAGAGTCCTGCCCTTTTGGCTCTCCTTGGTGCCTTGAGTCTTTACAAAGTGTTTTGCAGTTCTTGCTGCACACCGTCGAAAGCTCAGCATTCAAGTTTTTCCCTACCTAGATGATTGGCTCACAGCAAGCCCATCCAGGCAAGAGACACAGGTAGCTGTCTCCACATCATCTCAGTTCCTCACCTCCACGGGGGTTCTGCTGAACCTGGAAAAGTCGCAGCTTCAAGCCTCTCAGCAGCTCCTCTTCATAGAGGCTCTCCTCAACTCTTCCAAGGTGAGGGCCTTTCTCCCAGAGGACAGGAGGGATGACATTCTCCAGACTACAGTAAGTTGCCTCTGGCTGGACTGCCTGCAGAGCTGCTCCCTTGTCCTGCCAACTACAATAAGTTGCCTCTGGCTGGACTGCTCACGGAGCTGTTCCCCTTGTCCTGCCAACTACAGTAAGTTGCCTCTGGCTGGACTGCCTGCAGAGCTGCTCCCCTTGTCCTGTCGACTACAATAAGGTATGCGTTGGATGCCACAGAGACTGCGCTTCTTCCTTTGTCCAACATTTGAATTTGGCGCCTTTTCAACTAGAAACCTAGCTGGCTCCTGCTGCTGAACTTTACTGGGCTCTCTTATCACAAGCTTCATCTTGTGAGCCCTGCTGACTTTACCTAACCAAATGGACCCTCTCTTTTTATTAATTTTGTGGGCACAATAGCGACCATAAGCCACCAGACCCTGCCAAAGTGTATAAAGAATATCCACCTTAATCTTAGATGCCATAAAGGTATATTGAAATAACTGATCATAAAAACATTAGCTTTTAAGTCTTTAACCAAGCAGACCTGCAAATGCTTGACACAGGTATATGGACCTACCAGCACCCACAAATTATGGACACTTTACTTTGAATCAAAATGCTTTAAGTTTGCTAAAAGGACATTTTAAAAATGCCTATGGAACAGATTCATTCAACACTGAAATGGTACAATAATTGCTGACAGTTCAAAAGTATTTTAAAATCAAAACTCAGCAGTTATTGTGTAACTAAATCATCCTTTACGATGTTACCACACATCTGAAAAACCTGGACCCTCCAACAAGCAACTGGCCCCTCTTAACAGGGACTCATCTGCTATCAGACTATTGTACCATATAACCACAGTGAGGTAAGTCTTCATTTTAAACATACAGTGGAACCTCTTGTGGTTAAAAGTCTATTAATTGCCACCTTGTGGACCCCCGGTCAAGAGTAACACAGACAGTTTAACTGACAGAATATCTGATAAATATTATTATCTCCACACGTAGGCTATAGACTTCTGAACAGATAAGCCTTTGTCCAAATATGGTTATACCATCCCAAAAGCTCATGATACTTTTTCTCCCCAAACCAACAATTCATGATCATTGACTAACTGTCTTCTAAATCTACATTTCATTGCTGGAAGAGATCTTGCATCTGTGATACTACTACTGACTCTGAAATAACTATTACTCTACTGAAGCTACACAGACCCTTGGTGTCTGCCATAACGTAAGAGACATTGAAACTTGTACTGACTGTCATTTACTATTTTGCAAGCCTCGAGGAGAAAAGGACTCAGAGAGCCAGGAAGAAATATTTTTCACTCAGCCATCTAAGATACTCCAAAATCTCCAAGATGAAAGGGAGACAAGAGACTCTTTTGAAAAGTTGGTGAAGTATATTATATATATATATATATATATATATATATATATATATATACCTTTACTGGTTTAAAGGTGCTTACTGAAATACTGTGTCTTTTGAGCATCCTGGTTCTAGAAATAGATAAATAGAACACTGCAGTGAAATATTGTTTGAAATGCTAGCAAAAGGTTATTAGAGTATCAAAGAATTGTGTACTGGATAGTAAAGGTTAATTCTAAGTAGAATACTACCTCACAGTGCCTCTAGAAAAAGAGCACTAGGCCTCATATCTACGTAGTGAGAACTGTGTAAATGATTTACGGTGCACAAACCAGACAAAGATCTGAATAGGATGTCCTGACAAATGTTATATTGTTTGAGTGTTAAAATATGTTAACTGTTAACTGTGTGTGTTGAAATAAACAGTTTTTAATGGTACTCCATGTCTATGTGACATCTGTCGTCTCAGAATTTATCACAAAAACCAATAGGTACAAGGTACTAGATACCTTTCATTTAAAACAGCCACACAGGTAAATTAATTAATGGTAATTGTACCTGCAAAATGGCATCTCTGATGTGGGCCTGAGATTTATGCTAATTATAGCTATGACAGACTACCTTGGCATGACGTATAATTATAATATTCTTAAGACTGTACTAGAAATATAAATATTTTTGTTTAGTTGGAAAAAAAAAGAGAGAAAAAAAATTTTCTCTGCGTTTTAAAATCAGCAGTCGAGCCAAAAAAAATTCCCCTTTTCTCGTATAAGGTTTAGCTATCCTGGAGAAAGGGAGGAAGCTGGTGGTTTATCACAGGGTTCATTAAGAAATAACCAACTCTGCTTGAAAAGATGTTAAAGGAACCAAACATTTACTTTACAATAAACCTTTTTATTTGTTTTTAATAAGTGAAAGAATGTTTTCATCATGGCTTTTCCCAGGGTATCAAGAGGATTTCCCTCCCATACTTACTCCTATAGGGAGTCCTCAGAAGGAGGAGATTAGAGATAACCCCAGAGCTAGAGATTTTCTTTGAATATCCAGAGGAAACCCTTTCTGAAGTTCAGAGAGAAATAAGTGGCTTTTTTTCATGAGGCAATCTTTGAACAAAATATTCCCTTGGAAAACATTCCCGCTAAAGAATTACAATGTACAGAACTGGATTTTCACCTAAGCTCACTGTTGGCTGAAATTAAGACTAGGTCCAAGAAAAGACAATTGAACCCCATATTACTAGGATACATCTTGTACCTACAACATAAAACTTGTCATAAAGATGCCCAAAGCAGGCTACGTACGATAAGTGAGCTTAACTTTCTACTTGATCAGTGCAGGAAAGACCAGACTACAAAAATTCAAGCTTTGGAATTGGAATTGCAGTCAGAAAAGGCTAAATATTTGGGCATTCTTAAAATCAAAGAAGCAGGCAGAAATAATTTAAAAGCCACTAACCAAAGGTTGACAAAGGAAGTTGGGGATGTGAAACAGCAAATTATCCCTGGGCCTAGCGAAGTGAGAGACCTGCAACAGCAAATAAGGACTTTTTTTGCAGTTAATCTTTTTATTGTTATTATTATTATTGTTATTGAAGTATACATACAAATGCACTTCATCCTCCAATATACAATTGCATGAAGTAATAATGGAAGAAAAACATCATATTATCTGATGCATTGTACAATGATGATACAGAGGGAAAACATGTTAAAAAGCAGTACATGGCAATATAATCTGTGCGATTAAAAGAAATTAAGGCAGTTTGTGGTTCAAGGGTAAAAGGAGTAGATTGAAACAGGAGGTATGAACAGTCATTGTTGTACAATATTGTATTGTAAATTTATATCAGTATTATAAGGGAGTATAAAGGAGGAGTACAAAGAATAAAGGAAGTTATCTAAGAAAGTGATCAAGAATGAAAACTAGAAGGGGAAAAGAGAGAAAAAAGATAAGAGAAAATGGAGAGCATAGAAAAAAAGGTAGAACTAGAAGCGAGACTCCGATATGGATATATAACCCATAGATTAATTGACGATAGGGTTAGGTGAATTTAAATAGTTAAAGTAGTTCTTCCAGCATGTTTTGTATAAAGTGAGTCGGTTAGAAGAAACATGTGACATACAATCTAGGGTGGCGTATTGAGATAATTGTTTGAGAATATCCAGGAGGGCGGGAATAATATTGGATCTCCAATGCATTAATATAAGGAAAATAAGTACTTTAAAAACTGAAAATATTAGATTAAGAGCAGAAAACTCTGAGTGTCAGGAGAAATTAGCAGAGGCTGTGATTCAAAAGAAAACAGCTCAAGACACTGTCCGAAAAACAGAAGAACATGTAGAGGCAGCCCATCAGGAAACAGACCAGCTGCATGAAGCATTTACTGAATCCCTTGATGTTATTGGTCAATAGCTGGGGTCCCTACAATCAGCTGAACTCTTGCCACCTCCTGTCCCAGAACACCCCTCAAGCCAGTGGCAGAAGACCTTGCAATCAAGGTCTAGGATTTAGCCAAAGAAATTCAAGACTTAAAACTGGGGGGGGGGGGCACCACCTTCAAATGGGAGGTCAGCCAAAAGAGTACCCCTGCAGGGACAAGCCAAACCCTACCTGGTCCTACTACATCTGGCCCTATTACATCTAGCCCCATAACTCCATCCCGACCAGACCCAAAGCAACTAATCAGGGTTATCAAGGCCATAGGGACAAGCTTTGGTCCTAAAAACTCTGTCTTGGAGATTGAGGATTATCTTGCTGATCTGAAATCGCAGTTGGAGTTCTTTGGAATCAGTAACCCTGAAGATCGGTTATGGGTTTTAAGGTTCTCTGTTGCATCAGAAGTCCGAGCCTGGATGGCTAGGGAAAAACCTGACGTCAAAACTGATTTTGATAAAATGTGCCCAGCCCTGATTAAAAAGTATACCACTTATCGTAGTCCTATAGCAGCTTTTAAAGAGACATGCCAAAAGAATCAAGCCCCAAAATATTTCTATAAAGTACTGAGTAGGATGTTTTTCTCAGGAGGGGATGAAAAAGATCCAGACCTGTTTCCCTGTTTCCTCACCTAAAAGAAGTCTTTGTAAAAGGCCTTCATCCTTCTGTTATGACATTAGTCCAGCCATGGGTAGAACCACATACTCCCATAAATGATATCATACAGCGGGCCCAAAGAATGTTTACAACTGTTAACCCAGATGCAGGTAAGAAACCTACCACAGGATCTCAACATTAGCTTTTTGCCATCACTAGTGATCAGATTTCCCTCCAAATGGAAGGAAAAGAATTGCCTCAAAACAAACAGGAGACCGCTCCTAGCTTTCCTAGGGATAATAAAAATTCCCAACTCAAAAGAGGAATAGCTGGGACCCTAGATCATGCAGCCCCCATAACATGGGGAAAAAAGGGGGTCAGAGGCTTCCAGACAGCACCCAAATGATTGGAATGAGCAACCCTGGCCTAACCAAAACACAGATACTGACAGTTATGCTATTGACCAGCTAAAAAAGCAAATCTGGCAATTAAGAGAGGAAATTCGTAAATGCAACCCCAGGGCTCCATACAGGCACCTTGCACCAAACCCTGATGCCACTCCTTACACCCCTAGGAGTGCCTTTTCCAGTGACTACCCACCAGGACCAGATCCCCACTCCTCTCCTACCTTGCATGGAGGGAGGGGGAGACAACTTTAGGCCAGTCCATACAATGTAATTAAGGCAACTGCTAAAGCATATAAAACATTTTTGGGTAACCAAAAAGGCCCAAAGATGATTTTAAAAGTTTATACCTTATGTTAAAAGAGAGATGAAAAATATTTTACTCTGGTTAAAAACTGTTATTGTATTCCCTGAAGTCCAAGACATATTTAATGAAATAGAGAGAGATGCCTCCCTATTCTTTTCTGGTTTAAGAGCATTAGGAACCACTTTTGGACTAGGCATGAATACCATGAATTCAGTTAAAATTTCCAAAATAAAGGATACAGTTAAGGAACTGCACAAAAATATGGAACCCCTTAGAGAAACACCGTAACCCAATGATCAGTAGGATATACCTTTAGACAACAGGAAAGGAGTGAAATACCCTATGAAATGAATTGCTGTGGCATGACTTAAGAAACAACAAAAGCAAGGCTTAAAACTTTAAAGAGCTTATTTAAGTATGTTTAAAGTAAACATGGCGGGCAATGCTTGCATGCACCCCTATAGGCCATGTTATAGCATAGGGATTGTAACGTTTACTTACATTAATGATTGATATAATTAGTAGTAGTCTTCCTATGTACTAAAATGATGATATTAAGTATAGATTAATAGCAATATATCTAATTATTTCCAAATATTTGCTTAAAGATTATGTGTTAGCTTATCTGAAATAGTTGCGGAGGATAGATGCCTTCAGATTTCAGATTAAGATGTTGATTTTAGAGAACAACAGCTTTATAAAGTTAGATGTTGTAGAACCATGATTCTCATAAGTTCACATTGGTGCACCTTGACAGGTCCTTATGTGCCACTTCCTTTTGCGATGCACCAACACTGTGGCGGCACTGCCACACAAAAGGGGGGGGCTTTTAGGCACAATAGTGGCCATAAGCCACCAGACCCCGCCAGAGTGTATAAAGAATATCCACCTTAATCTTAGATGCCATAAAGGTATATTGAAAGAACTGATCATAAAAACATTAGCTTTTAAGTCTTTAACCAAGCAGACCTGCAAATGCTTGACACAGGTATATGGACCTACCAGCACCCACAAATTATGGACCTTTTACCTTGAATCAAAATGTTTTAAGTTTCCTAAAAGGACATTTTAAAAATGCCAGTGGAACAGATTCATTCAACTCTGACATTGTTCAATAATCGCTGACAGTCCAAAAGTATTTTAAAATCAAAACTCAGCAGTTATTGTGTAACTAAATCATCCTATAAGATGTTACCACACGTCTGAAAAAGCTGGACCCTCCAACAAGAAACTGGCCCCTCTTAACAGGGAACCATCTGCTATCAGACTATCGTACCATATAACCACAATGAGATAAGTCTTCATTTTGAACATACAGTGGAAGGTCTTGTTAAAAGTTTATTAATTGCCACCTCGTGGACTCCCCAGTCAAGAGTACAACAGACAGTTTAACAGACAGAATGTCTGATAAATATTAATATCTCCACATGTAGGCTATAGACTTCCAAACAGATAAGCCTTTGTCCAAATATGGTTATACCATTCCAAAAGCTCATGATACTTTTGGGGAAGAATGTAATCTGATGAAATTTCTGAAGGAAGCATTTGACTTACATAAGATGTTTCCCTGGACCAACAATTCATGATCATCGACTGTCTTCTAAATCTACATTTCATTGCTGGAAGAGATCTCACATTTATGCTACTATTACTGACTCTGAAAGAACTATTACTCTGCTAAAGCTACAAAGACCTTGGGCATCTGCCACATCGTAAGGGACACTGAAACTTGTACTGATTGCCATTTTCTATTTTGCAAGCCTCGAGGAGAAAGGAACTCAGAGAGCCAGGAAGAAATCTTCTTCACACAGCCATCTAAGATACTCCAAAATCTCCAAGACAAAAGGGAAACAAGAGACTGTTTTGAAAAGTTGGTGAAGTATATATATAAATATACCTTTATTGGTTTAAAGGTGTTTATTGAAATACTGTGTCTTTTGAGAATCCTGGTTCTAGAAATAGATACATAGAATACTGCAGTGAAATATTGTTTGAAATGCTAGCAAAAGGTTATTAGAGTATCAAAGAATTGTGTACTGGATAGTAAAGGTTAATTCTAAATAGAATACTGTCTCAAATGCACTCGGCAGGTCAGGTCCTCTGCTCCCACAGTGCCAACCTCCGAGCGCAGTAATGTGAACAGGTAACAGACAGGGTAACCCTCCTGTCTGCTTTTGGGTCCCAATCACCTTTAGTCTCAAGTTCTGGGGGGATTCAAATGGTGAACCTTATGTTAGTGTACCCAATGTACAGGCTCAGATACATAATCTTTTCGGGGGATTGCGGCACAATGTTTCACCAAGGACACCAAGCCAGGCTTCCAGAATGAACCCTTAAAACTCTATAAAAGACCTTAGGTGTAGTCTTACCTTTTCCCAGTTTGGTAACACCATTAAGCTTTTGAACAGTTTTTGTCAGTCTTAACCCTGTACACATCACATGCAAAAAGAACTGACAGACACACCCAGGCAGTATCTTTCAAATAAACATGTTACTAAAAGATGATAAAAGTATGAAAAATATAAACACAGAACAATATATCAAAGAGCTCACAATCACATAAAAGAACAAGGGAAGATTACAAAACAAAAACTCCTACCACAATACGATTAGACTTTTTCTATCTAATGTATTATCTCTATAAGTGCCTTGAAAGTTAGAGAACTGTGTTTCTTAAGCGCCCAAAAAGATATGACATATTGCACAGTTACAAGCATACATTTCAACTCCATCTCCACAGCCCCTTGATGAGTTATCTAGCTCCTCCTTTTTAGAATAGAAAAAAAGTACAAACATGATGTCCTTTCAGGAGGTATATTAAATAAGGTGACATCTGCAAAAATTCAACTTCCTAAATATGACTCAATTAAACATTTTCTCTTTGATCTTGAGCAGTTCCTATTCCCAAGGAATATCAAAGGGTTTTACAATGTTTAGCACCATGCTGGAATAAAATGTTCTTCCTATAGGAATCATAAAACTTTACGAGCCCTATATCTTGGCAGCTGGGTCAGTTCTAATTAAGATAGAAAAACAGGAGACCCTAAAGTAAGTCTCTCTGGTCTTTTAATTACCTCCTGGTTTCAGGTCACTTATCACTGTAGTTTCACTGAAACCTGGGGTTGGGGCACCCATAAGCACAGGCTGTACATACAATACTGCAGTGAAATATTGTTTGAAATGCTAGTAAAAGGTTATTAGAGTATCAAAGAATTGTGTACTGGATAGTAAAGGTTAATTCTAAATAGAATACTACCTTGCAGTGCCTCTAGAAAAAGAGCACTAGGCTTCATATCTACATAGTGAGAACTGTGTAAATGATTTACAGTGCACAAACCAGACAAAGGTCTGGATAGGATATCCTGGCAAACGTTACATTGTTTAAGTGTTAAAATATGTTAACTGTTAACTGTGTGTGTTGAAATAAACAGCTTTTAATGGTACTCCATGTCTAAGTGACATCTGTCGTCTCAGAATTTACCACGAAAACCAGCAGGTACTAGATACCTTTCATTTAAAACAGCCACAGAGGTAAATTAATTAATAGCAATTGTACCTACAATTTGCATTCATTTCATTTAAACTTAATTGCTTGATCTGGGTCACAAGTGCAGCATTTATGCTTAGCCTGAGCTGCAGCTTTAATCTTAGCCTGTGTTAATTTAGATTTTATACTTAGCCGGAGTTAAAATAAATCAGATCACCCAGGGAGGAATTTAGATGTTATACTCAGCCGGAGCTAAAATAAATCAGATCGCTCTGTGAGGCTGGCCCTTTACTGTAGCTCTATTTGAATCAGAATGCTAGTTTGCTGTGGCTTTATTCTTATACTGTACTGTGCTAAATCAGGATGCTTAGAGAGTCTCTCTCTCTTTAGTGCTGTTTTGCTATACTCAGGGAATGCTGCATTTGATCTGTTTGCTGATAATTAACTAAGGAAGGGTAATTTGCTCCTGGAATTGAATATGTGCTGCTACATTATTGTGCTGCTATAAACTTTTCCTTCTGCTACTCCCTAAATCCTGACCTGCAATACTTGAATCTATCTCCCTGTTCACTCTCTCGCTCTCTCTCTAACTTCTCCTTGCTCCCCCTCTTTGCTTCTCCCCTTCAATTATTCCTGAGTCTCTCCCAGATTTTTGTGATTCCAAACCCTCTGTCCCTATTTATTCACCTGCCCTCTATCTTCTCTTCCAGTTGCCTCTGGCTGGACCGCCCGCGGAGCTGCTCCTCTTGTCCTGACGATTATTCATTTTATTTTATTTTATTTATTTATTTTATTTTATTTAAACAGCAGTTTGGAAAACCTTTGAGCCATAGGCTCATTTACAAAGGTACCTTGTCACAGTAAGACAAACCAAAATACACAGTATAGCAGTGCAACACATAGGTATAACAGTAAATTAAGACATAGATACAAACAAGCTGGTACAGGTAGGATGGATGCAACCAATACCAGAGTTATGTTGTCCTTAGCAGCTTAATGACAGCTTTGTCATAAGTATTGATGCGGCTTTGACTAGCGAAGCAGTTACAGCTCGGGTGTTAATAAGGTGGTTACGTAAGGATTTTGAAACACGATATAGTTGGAGCTTCGGAGATGGAGGGGGCAGTGTGTTGAACCAGGAGGGGCCCTAAAGCTGAAGGCTCTTTGGCGTGAGAGGTCCTAGCTCTAGGGATAACAAGAGGTTTTCCCAGAGGTCCGAGTATGAACTAGTGGGACAGAGGCGTATGGTGGTGGTCAATCCTGGTGGGGAAAGCCTTGAGGAGGTCTTTTTTGTAAGGGTACAGGTAAGATATTTGAGTTCATCGAGATCAAGTACCAGCGCTTTAGCATACAGTAGACAGGTGTGTGTCATCCTAGGTGCTCAGTAATTAACCTGCAGGCCTTATTCAGGTAGTATGAGATTTTATGGAGTGCGGTCTGATCAACAGCACCATACACGGCAGTCCATAGTCCACTAGGGACAGGATAGAGAGGTGACTTGAGTCGAAGAGCCTCTGGGGAGGCAGTGTTTATACCGATGTAAGATGCCCAATCGGATATTAGTGGCAGTGGCTAGGGCAGCGATGTGTCCATGGAAGGAGAGGAGGGTCAAAATGGATCCTAGGTATTTATAGGAGCAAACTTGTTTGAGTGGGAATGAGGACCCAGAGTGAATGAGAAGTTTGAAGTTGCAGGACTTGTTTTGGGGATGAGAGAAGAACATAGTTTTTGTTTTTAAGATTTATCACAATCTGTGTTCCTTGAACCAGCCCTCGGCTTCAGTGAAGGACTTCTGAGCGAGTCCTGGAGGGCAATAGGGTTCGACTTGAGGCAAAGATGACTGCATCATCAGCGTACAATAGAATGTTCCCTGAGCAAGAGTGTGGAAGGGTGTTAAGGTAAGGGAGAATAGTAGGGGCCCAGAATGGAGCCCTGGGGAACCCAGAAAGATGGAACAGATGTCTGAGCAGGTCCCATTAATTTTTACACGCTGTGAGCAGTCAGACAGATAACTGGTGCACCAGGAGATAGGCCCAGCAGCAAAACCAGAGACTAAGGGCATCAAGAAGGAGGGTGGGAGACAGTGTTGAAAGCTTTGAGAGGTCAATGAAGACAGCACCAGCCAGAGAACCAGTGTCTAAGGAGGAGTGGAGAAAGTTGGAGAACTCTAGGAGGGCTGTGTTGGTACTGTGGCCCGCTCGGAAGCCATGCTGCTCAGGACAAAGGACATTGTAGGTGGAGAGGTAGTCAGAGATTTGAGAGGCCACCACTTTTCCAAGGCCTTGGAGAGAGGAGAAAATGGAGATCGGTCGATGGTTTCCAGCCACAGTCCTATCACCACCTTTAAAGATAGGGGTGACAGTGGCGACTTTCAGGCAGTTGGAACCTTCCCAGGCAAAGAGTGGTTGATGAGGCATGTGATCGGAGTAAGGACTGTGTCTAAGACCAGCCGTAGGATACACGGATCCAGGGTGTCACTGCCCGTACTATTACTCTTGAGGGCAGTGACAAGGTGCGGCCTAAGTTCTTGGGCAGAAACACGGTGGAGGAGAAAATAAGGGCGAGAAAGATTTATGGCAGGTGCTGGGGGAGGAGGGTCAAAAAAATTTGTAGGGAGGATAGGGCTAAGGTCAGTGAATGAGGTGTTGAGGTGGTTGGCTATGAGGGCTGGGTCTGAGGAGATCACACCATTAATGTTGATCTGGGTGGGTGGGGGAAGTGTGCACTCCCATTTAACTGTTTAATGTTATCCCAGAAGGTTCTGGGATTCCCCCATGAGGCAGTGAGTGAGGACCGATAGTGCTCAGACTTGGCCTTTCTGATGGCCAGTGCACTTGTTTGGTGACAGCATATAACCGCCTGTCATTGGGCGGCCAGTCTCAATGGCAGGTGCCATAGGTTGTCCCTATGTTTGAGCTGGTGGATCAAAGCTGGGGTAACCCAGGGGCATTCTTCCTTTTAGAACAGCGGGTCAACACTGGGGCAAAGATATCACAGGCATTATTAAAAGTTTGGGTAAAGAAGAGAGAGCTGTGTCAATGTCAGGAGTTGCCAGTATAGGAGACCAGTCAATTTGGACAGAAGTTCCTTAAGTTTTATCAGTCCACCAGGTATTAGACGCCGCCGGCATGTGGACTGTGCTATGGGTTTGGGGACTGAGGTTGACCAGTGGAATAGAATGGGGGAGTGATCGCTGAGAGAGTCTGGGAGGACTTGTACATTGGGGATCTGATTAGGGCGGTTGGTGAGTACCACATCAATCAGGGTACTGGAGCCTCTCTTAGGGTTAGTCCTGGTAGGGTGGGTAACTAGTTGCGTTAGGTCTATTGCAGAAAAGGAGTCTCAGGTAGAGGAGGAGGAGGGGCTGAGCCAGTTGACATTTAAGTCACCCACCAGAATTTGATCAGCGGTAGGAGGTAGAGGTAAGGTATTCTGTAAGAGGGCAATGGCCTGCATTTGGTCCCTGGGGCACGTATGCAGTAGTCAGATAAAGGGTCCTTTAAAGGGTCAGGGTTAGTTTCAGCGTGGCGCCTGGGCCCTAGGTCAAGGATGGGGCGGGCAGGGCTATCTGGGGAGAGATTCCTTGACATAAATAAGCGCAGCCGCTGCCCCGTCTCCCAACACGGTCGGACCGGAAGGGTGAAACCAGGAAGGAGACTAGGGAGTCAGGGAGGATTTCGACAGCCAAGTCTCAACCAGGGTGATAACATCAGGGTTAATTGATGTGACCAGGCATTGTAGTGAGTCAAACTTTTTGGGAGGCTACAGATATTCATGGAGACCATGCATAGGCCTGTGGTGCGAGTTGGGAGCTCCTGGGAACCGGGCCAGGGTTTGGATGAATGTTCCTGACAGGAGTAGTAGCATGACTAACACCCTGGCTGGGAGATGGTGAGAGGTTTTCCTACGATTGACATGAGGGGAGGGAGGCTAAGGGGCAGGGGTGGGCAGGAGGTACAGGAGGAAAGCAAGAATAGAAGACACCCAGATGTGCCTGAGTTGAAGAGAAAGCTATGGGGAGGGCAGGGAGGATAGGGACACACAGAAGTCCCAAGGGGCAGGAGAGGAGGTTCAGGAGCAAGGGAGGGAGGGTGCCAGGGCACAGTGTGGACTAGCAGATGGGTAAGTGGGTAAGTGCTGCTAGTGGGGATAGGCACAGGAAGGCGTGATGCAGGGCCAATACATTGTGGTGAGCAAGATCCCAGGAAGTAGTGCTGTACAGGTAGGAGTAGGAAGTAGTGAGGAGCATAGGTCCCTCTAGTGGCCAGCAGGTATAACCTGCAAATGGGAAAGTGGGGAGATAGGTTCTGGGCAACAGGACGTGATGACACCGGATGTGATGTCACGGGGTGGATCATTAAATTGACAGCCGCCCCTGGGTGGGAGGGTGGTTGGGGCGGGCTAGCACCCCTCTGCAGGCGTCCAGACGAAGAGAAGAGGCTCTCTTTACCTCGAAAGTTATCAGGCTGGAGATTTGGCTTCCTCAGCTACTCAGGTGAGCTGCTTGTGTTGCTTCAGTTGCTTGATTGTCCCGAGTGCCTAGCTTGGGGGAGCTGCCTATGTTGTGGAGAAAACAAAGCCTCTCATTACTATGCAGCGGGAGAATATGTTGTGACTTACACAAAGGAGCTCCACTCTAAGCAAACAGGGCTATTCCAAAATGAGGTCACACTAGGACCCAGCTAACCTAATGCCTTCAGTTACAAGCACAATTCGCTCAATACCACCATATTAAACAAGTCTGATCTATATTAGCTGCTTGATATATCCGGCTTTAAAATGTAATCGGCAATTAGCTCCAAATACCACCATATTAAACAAGTCTGATCTATATCAGCTGCTTGGTATATCTGGCTTTAAAATGTAATCAGCAATTAGCTCCAAATACCACCATATTAAACAAGTCCGATCTATATTAGCTGCTTGGTATATCTGGCTTTAAGATGAAATCAGCAAGGCAACTCTAGAAAAACCAGTGAGTCCCTAGCTTTACACTTCAGCATTACTAACACAATAAGGTATGCTTTGGAAACCACAGAGACCGTGCTTCTTTCTTTGTTCAACATTTGAATTTGGTTAGTGCCAGCCTGGTGGCACTAAGGGCTGAGGCGCTGGATGCCACACCTCACGCCATGCCGGTGACCTGGGTTCGGTGACAGACTCGGGGAGCCGGGGGTCAGCAGGGAAGGGAGAGGATGGAGCATCCGGAAGACAGCTCTCCTCTCCTTGGGGAGGGTTCCAGGGACGCTCGGTGTCCTGATGACCCCCATTGGAGATTGGGGGTGCTGCAGGAACACCAGCTGACATAAGGGGTGAAGTGCGGCAGACGCCAGCAGGGCAGCCGTGCACAGGCATCATTGCACGTTACACTTCAAGGGGGAACACAGAAGGGAAAAATTCCCTCTGAGGCACTGCAGAGATGAAGGGGACTCCAGGGGCAGGCCCACATCCCACCACTGGCCCAGCACATCAGGGGACTCCCATGGCCGACCTGACGCCCAGGTAGGTCTCTCTAATTTCAGAAAGGCCACCACAGGAGGGTGGGCCTTTCCAGGTGGGGTGATCTGGGGGGCTGGACCTGCCTGGGTGTTCGGGGGGAGAAATCTGGTAGTGGGGGGGGGTTCAGGCAGGGAGTAGAGGCCTCTGCTGTGAGAGTACCCAGGAAGGATGCCTGGGCCACAGGATGCATAAATAGAATTAAAAAACCAAAAAACAAATAAAAAATTTAATTTGTCGCCTTTTCGACTAGAAACCTAACTGGCTCCTGCTGCTGAACTTTACTGGGCTCTCTTATCTCAATCTTCACCTTGTGAGCCCTGCTGACTTTACCTAACAAAATGGACCCTCTCTTTTTGTTACTTTGCATCAATTTCATATAAACTTGATTGCTTGATCTGGCTCACAGGTGCAGCATTTATGCTTAGCCTGAGCTGCAGCTTTAACCTTAGCCTGTGCTAATTTAGATTTTATACTTAACCTGAATTAAAATAAATCAGATCGCCCTGGGAGGAATTTAGATTTTATACTCAGCCGGAGCTAAAATAAATCAGATCACTCTGTAAGACTGGCCCTTTACTGTAGCTCTATTTGAATCAGAACGATAGCTTGCTGTGCCCATGACTCGTGTCCCTGCCCACCCCGATACTCTCCATCCTTAGCTAGCCTTGATCATATAGGCGGGACATACACATGATGTAATGTGGGTTTCTTTGCCATTTTTCTCGATCTCCCATCTTTCTTATCTGCACTTTATATACTTTCACCACTAGAGGTCGTTGACCACTTCTATTTTTATCCTTAACTTATGTTACCTCAACTCTGCTAGTTACCCCCAAGTCCTTATGTAATACTCCCCCTAACTGTTCTTTTCTGTTTGTTTCTGGCCCCTTCTCCTCCTATCCTTGCTGATTTAATCTTCAGCCCTATTTTACCTGTCCCTTACTTATAACCTCCTTTTCTGGACATTTTACTTCTGTTCCCATTGATCCAGCTAGCTATTCTCCCCCAACCATCTCTCTCTCTCTCTTTCTCTTTTCTCCCATCTCTCCTCCCTAACTACCCCTTACTCATATTTCTGTGTTCGCCATGACTTATAGGGCTAAGAACCTCCTTCTCCTATTATTTTCTACACTTCTCCGCTATGACTTTTTTGCTGTTTCTCCTGTGTCCCCCTCTAATTGCTATGTATTCTCACTTGATAACTTGTACTCCAGCTTACTATCTGGGCTACCCCCGCCAATTCCTTACTACTGTCGGGCCTCAGTAATAAATATATAGGAATACTCCTGAGATATATCTTACACAGGAATTATATCTCCCCTGGCTGCACCTCTCATGCCTTCTTGACTGCATCAATGTGGATAATTACCCTATCCCTTACCCTTGCTGGGGACATTGAGACTAACCCTGGCCCCTCTATCCTCTCTAATCCTAATAATTCCTACTCCTTCAATCATTTGCCTCAGTCCACTGGCTTCACCTTTGCCCACCTTAACATTTGGAGTCTTACTGCTAACTTCCCCGACCAGAGGCCTGGGTATTTATGAATAACCCAGACATCCTAGCCATATCCGAAACATGGCTGAAGCCCTCTGTGCCTGATTCTCTCTGCTCCCTACCGGGTTATAATATGCTTCGGGCTCACCACCCTAACTCCAAAAGAGGGGGTGGCTTGGCATTGTACTACAAGTCTCACCTTAATGTATCAATTATGTCTGGTCACTCTCCGACTAATTGTGAGATTCTTCATTCCCTCCTACTCTTCGGGGTGCCAAGTAACTCCACATCTTGAGTGTCTTTTTTCTCCCCAGAAACTCCAGACTAGGTCTTGAAGAATTTATCGAACTGATGCCAGCTGTGACTGGGAAAAATGAAGTAATCTGCTTGGGTGATTTTAATCTGGACTGGGTTGGTCCTAACTCATCTCTCCTATCCTCCATTATTAGTAAAGCCAACCTCGCTCAACTGATCCAGGCTCCCACTAGGATCTTTCATCGAGGTTCCTACTGCACCCTTTTAGACTGGATTCTTACTAATAGGAAGGAAAAGTTTCCTGTTGCTGGAGTTCTACCTGACTCTATAAGTGATCACTGCCCAGTATTCTGCATTTGGGACACTTCTCCCCCCTCCTACCCCTCTAAAGTATTATCCTTTTCCAACCTCTCTAACCTTAACTTTGCTGCATTCTCCCATGATCTAAAACTCATTGACTGGTCTCCCCTCTACATAACCAATGATATCAACATAGCGACTGACTATTTCAGTACAACCCTACTCTCCCTTCAGAACTGACACATTCTGGTCACTACACAAAGGGTCAAAGGGAAAGCCACCAAATGGCTCAAGTGGCCCTACTGCAGTTACTTAAACACAGGGATAAACTCTGTTTAAAATGGAAATCCTCCTGTCTTCCAGCTGACTTTAAGGCTTACCAATCCTTGCAAAACACCTGTAAAAAGGAAATTTGCGCTGCCAAAAGTATTTATTACCGAGATCTGCTCTGTTCCACTGCCTCCAACCCAAAGTGATACTGGTCTCAAATTAATGAAAGAATTGGGAACAATAAGCCTCTGGCTCCAAACAAAATGCTTATAAATGATATCCACTGTAATAACCCTCACACCATAGCTAATGCCTTTAACTCCCTCTTTACCAAGCTTGCAAACACAACCCCCTCTCCATCCTACATTCCCCTGTCTCCCCCCATCACCAGCTGTTGTTCCCTACCCAGTGCTTGCTCTGGTCAAGCACCAAGAGGTCCTTATGCTACTGAAGACCATTCCTGCTTGTGGCAGTGCAGGTCCGGATGGTATTGAACCAAGGATTCTTAGACAGTTCACCTCTATTCTTACTACACCAGTAACCAGGCTCTTTAACTTGTCCATCTGCTCTACCTTGGTTCCTTCAGCCTGGAAAATAACCAGAACTATACCAGTGTTTAAGAAAAGTGACCCCAAAGTTCTATCGAACTATCAACCCATTTCACTTTTGCCTATGCTCAGTAAGTTGCTGGAAAAACTTATTCATCGATAGGTCTCTGTGCATCTACTGAACTTCAACCTTCAATCCCCAATCCCACATGGCTTTCGCGCTGGGCATAGCACAACTACTGCTCTTATTCAATTTACTAGCGATGTAAAGTGCAATATGGACAAAGGCTTACTTATTGGTGCTGTGTTCATCGACCTCTCCAAAGCGTTTGACTTGGTATAACACCCTCTACTACTGGGTAAACTTCAATCCCTTGGTGCCTCTGACACTACCCTATTCTGGTTTGGCAGCTACCTTGACAATTGCTCTCAAGCTGTCTCCTTCTGTAAGGTTCTGTCATCCCCTGCCCCTATCACCTGCAGGGTTCTATTCTTGGTCCCCTGCTCTTCTCCCTCTTTAGTAATGATATCCCTAACCCTTCTTCCCCCCGTTGTTCTATTATGTATGCCGATAACCTGGTGCTCTACGTTGCTTCCAAGACAATGGATGACCTCAAGTCAACAACTATCATCTGCATTTCAGATCTCTCAGTCCTGGTTCTCCATCAATTATCAAATCCTAAACCTATCTAAGACACAGGCCAAACTCTTTGAGTCATCTAGAAAGGTCCATGCCGAGTTTCCTAAGCTTCGTGTCATCTGTGGTGATGGGTCTTTTGTCTCGAACACTGAATCCTTCAAATATCTTGGGGTCACACTTGACCCAGTACTGGACTTCTCTGTACACACCAGTGAGGTATATCACTCAGTTAACTCTAAGATTGGTGCTGCCTATAGGGTGCATCACTCACTGACATCTGCTGCCAGGATCTTGGTAGTTAGAGGCATTTTGCTCCTGGGACTGTTATACGCCCTCCCCATACTCTCCCATGCCAATGCTGGTGTACTTTGTAAGTGGGATATTACATATAACAGTATCTGTAGATTTGCCTTACTGGCTCCTCGCCTTACCCATCACTACTTGCTCTACTCTGCCTTACACTGGCTGTCTCCCAATGCCCTTCATTCTTACTCTGTAGGTTGTTTAATTGACTCTTTAACCAGACCTCCTCATCCCGACACTCTGGGAGCGATGTTAACCCCTGTCCCTCACTCCCGCTCCCTTAGGTCCTCCACCTCTCTCTTGCTCTCAGTTCTGCCCTGCACACTAAAAATGGGTGAGCAAGCTTTTTCCTATTTCACCCCCAAGTTCTGGATTTCCTTCCCCCTTCATATTAAGAACTCCTCATCTCACCTTACATTTAAGCATGCTCTGTTCTGTCACCTAAATGCACTTGATAATTGTGACTGCTCTTAACTTGATGTTCATCTTTCTACATGCCCACCAGCCTGTTTTATGTCTATTTCTGTATTCTTCAACATGTATCTGCCTGTCTGTTTTCACCTCTATTTATTCTGTTCAGACTTCTTTACCCAGCTATTATGCACTGATTGTACCACTGCATTAATCGTATTTGTTATTGCTGCTTGTTCCTGCATTGGATAATCTCTTGCTTTTTTGCTCTGGAGTGTTTGCTAGTTTATTTCGTACTGATTATACCATTGTCTTTTGTACCTGATTGTTTTTATTGTAGTATTTAGACTGTACTCTCCTGGGTCGTGCCTGAAAATAGGCAGGGATATTGCCTAATGCACTTACCTGGTTACCAAAAACAAATAAATAAATCAGAAAGAACAACCCTATGCGAGCTCACTCCGTGCAGTGGATGCTGGGTCTCATGGCCTTGTCCGTTTTCACAGTGCCTCTGGCTCGACTGCACATGAAGACCACTCAGTGAATGTTCAGCACACAGTAGTCCTCAATGATGCACCCGCAATCTTACCCCATCAAGGTGACAGATCCTTTGAGGCGGTCGCTAGCATGGTGGATTCAGGAGGACAACCTTTGACAAGGCTTGCCCTTTGCCCCTCCGAAGTCTCAGATTACCATCACCACAGATGCATCTCTGCTCAGCTGGGGAACTCACTGCCAAGATTTCCACTCTCAAGGAGTCTGGACCCAGGAGGAGCCTCATCTACACATCAATATTCTGGAGATGAGAGCAGTCCTGTGCACTGTTCGAGCCCTAAAGGATGTCTTCTGTCACAAATCCAGAAGCAAATGGTTTGATACATTTTATTGGACCAACATACTGTAGATGTAACAAAAAAAACAGTTCCTAAGCTTTTGGACCAACCAAGTCCTTCCTCAGAAGCTTATGCCAGTTGTTTGGAAAATCACATTCTAGTAACACCCAGAACATACATAAAAAAAAGGAAAAATTCTCATTAGTTTAAGCATAACTGAGGTTTAAATGGAAGGAACTAGTTTATACCAGCTAGCTGCTGTGAGTTATTCCACGGTCAAATGTCAACAGAGGCAGATAAGAGGAATTCTTTGAGAGGCCAGACAGTTTCACTATCTTACATTATGAATGAGTGAGTGTGTTACTTGAATACTCTCTTAATTAAAAGCAAAACTTTTAGATTTGATACCCACTTAAGTACATGTTAAAAATGTGATGGTATTCTCTGTTAAAAAAAAGAAAACAGAAATTTTCAATCTATTGCAATAGGAGGGTATAAAGAAAAGTTTCCCTAGTGTGAATGGTACATAACCCTGCAATCACCCCAGGAGTTCATAACAATCTGGCGGATCACCTCAGCAGGACAGAGGCAGACCCTCACGAGAGGTCGCTTGCATAAGACGTCGTGCAATTGCTTTCCGACTAGTGGGGCAGTCTGGTTGTGGACCTTTTTGAGTCCCCACTCAACACAAAACTGCTTCTATTCTGCCCCAGAAATCCAAAACCTGGCGCTTTCTGTCAGGATACATTCAGACTGTGGTGGACAAGACGCTTTCTATAGGCATTTCCCCAGCTACCCCTAGTTCAGAGGGTGCTGCTCAGACTAGAGGCACGGGGGGGGAAAAATGATTCTAATTGCACCATACCAGCCTCAACAGATCTAGTTTCCATTAATCAACAAATTGTCAGAGGCCCCGCCAAGGCAACTGCCCATATGAATGGACCTCCTGACACAGGGATCTCTGGTTCATCCCAATCTGCACTCCCTTCATCTCCATGCCTGACTCCTGAGGAGATAGAAGTGGGGAGGTTCAAAGTTTCTGAGAGAGTCTCACAGATTTGGTATGGGTTTCAACTGTGTAGTAGAAATAGCTTTTTTAAGATCTTTATGTAATATTATTGCTGTCTTTGTATTTAAAGTCTTTATAATTGGGGCACTAGAGAGCCATCTTCCAGGTTGGACACACCTCTTTGAAGCTCTTTACCTCAAGGTGCAAATTCTAAATAAAAAGTAATTGGAGATTCAAAAAGTCTAAAATATTTCACCAGAGTTGAATAGACAACGTCAAGTGGAATCGAGTGAACTAAATTTTAACTATGGTATGGCAGAAAGCACTGCATCGGGGCAGTCAGAAGATCAGTCCCAACCAAGTACCAGCAAGGCCCTGGGACCATCAGATGGTAGTGGTGATGGATCCAGGGACACAGCGGAGCCGCCATGGAAGGCCATGATTGAATCCATTAAGGTCACCAATTCAAAAATCGAGAAGACTCTTCAAAATTTAGTCTCATGAGGGGGCAATTCAAAAATTAGTTGGGACTATGGCAGATACAGAAAAACATACAGTCTCAATCCCCTCACCTGTGGCTACTCTTACCAAGGAAAATAGTCAACTCCGCAATCGAATGGAAGCCATCGAAAGCTAAGTGAGATCTGGCAATATACAGGTGGTTGGAGTCCCAGAAGGCGTTGAAGGGACCCACCTACTGCAATATTTGATCACCTGGCTACAGGAAAAATTGGTGTTACTAGAGGGGTTTTCCTGGTTGGTACTTACCAAAGCATACCGGGTAAATCCTCGAATCCGGCCAGCTGCACCGAACGTACCCCGCACAATCTTAATTAAATCTTCAGGTTCAGAGATCTGGGATGTAATAATTCAGATAGCAAGGGCTGCTTACCCATTTGAAATCCATGGCTCTGATGTAAAGATCTACCCCGATTTGTCCTTCCAAATGCGGGCCAGATGGGAGGCGTTCAATGCTGTATGACAGAGGCTTCGAGTGTTGGGCATCATACACTCCTTCTTACTTTGGTGCACATCTCAGTGAGTTAACAAAAAAGCTAAGGCAGCGACTCAGTATTTTCTACCATATAAGATCTCTAGTCACCCTGGAAGCAAGGAAATGACTGGTTCACACAACCTTTCTTCCCCTGATTGACTGCGCCAATTTCTTATACAGCCATTGCCCCAGTATGCACTCCAAAAGCTGGATACACTCTATCATCACGCTTTGAGAGTTGTTCTTGACCTGCCCTTGCAGACTCATCACTGCTTGCTGTACCAAGCATTAGATTGGATGTCCCTCTCCACGAGGAGGCAAATAAACGCTCTAATGTGGCTTTTCCGGGCTTTATCCAGCAAATTACCACCCTATATCTGTGACCTGTCTGAATGTCCAAAGGGTGCCTACAGACTAAGGAACTCCTCCTTTGTCCTCCTTAAGCTACCATGAACAAGGACTTGTCTTGGCTCAACTGCCATTAGCTCATTCTTACCAGCGCTTTGGAACAGTATGCAAAAATCTCTTAAAATCTCCCTGCTGCCCAGCCTTTTTATATTTAGGGGCTGCTCTACAGAGGCCTGAAAACGGTGTGCAATTGTTTCAGGTAAAGCTATACCCCGCTAAACTGAATCCTTTAACCTCTGTAATCCTGGGCTGCCTATTTCCTGTGTCGGCCAGTATCCCTTTAGGGTAATCACCCCCTCCACCTCCCCCCTTTCCTCAACTAGTTACTCTGTGGCTGATACTTTTTCTTCCCACTGCCCTTCCCTATGTCCTTCCTGCCTCCCCTCACTTGTACTCTGTAATCTACAACCTGTATACGCTACACTTTAAATGCCTATATTTGCACTTGCTTTTCATGTTCTGATTCATCCAAGTACTGACTTGGTGATATTGACTGACTGATATTGTAACTGCCTGTACCGATGTCTATTATTGTATGAAATGTTGTCTATTGTAAGCAAAAGTGTCCTCTGTGCCCAGGACCATCTTGAACATGAACTTACTCAATGATGTAACTGCCTGATTAAATAAAGTTTGATTTGGTTTTGATTTGATTTTTGATTTACTGCCAGCGTGTCAGAGTAGTGTATGAGGGGAAGACTTGGCAGTTCGGCAACCTTCAAGACGCTGGCAGATGGGTCAAAAAAATTGAACAGGAGTTTGCAGGGCGCAGAGAAGGACCCGGCCACACTGACTCATTTTCCAGAGCAGAAGACTGATCCAGCATCTGCTACTTAAATATTGGAGCAGGTTTAGGGGCCTAGAAGCAGTTAACTATGTTTCTTCTGTTACCTAGTTTCCCAAGCAGAAAGGGAGACAGATCATTTTGGAACTCTATTGGACCTTATGGGTGGGCTTGGGACAACTTGAGGGGCTAAAATTAGAATTTTTCTTTTTTTACCTGTTGGTGCTCATGAGGCTGTGATTGGGTGGGAATGCCCTCCATTTTGCAAGGCCCAAGTTAGGTCATGTTCTTCACAAGGTTTAAAGTAGCTGCAGTAGCCCAGCTCATCTGTAAAAATAATTTTGGATTGCTAAAAGTTCACTGTTTCCATTTCTAACATTGTTAAACGTGTTATGTTTATGTACTTGTATAATCAGATTATCTCCGATTGCTGTTTAAAAGACCCGATAATGATAATATGTGTTTATGACTGCACCTGGGGGATTTGAGACTTTTGAAGGGGTCTATCAGTATGTTTTTCTCCCTGGTTAGAACCAGGTTAAATAGCAATATCATAGATTGTGGAGCTCACTGTGCATTATTTTCTCCCTAAAGGAAACAAACACCTGTTGCCTTTGAAGAGGCTGGCAACTATTGAAGAACTGTTGGACTTGATAATTGAACTTTGTAGGAACCCCCATTTCCTACTGTTACTGAATACAGGTCAACTATATATAGTGTTCTCCATATTGTTGTTATTAAGGCAGTTTTGCTGTTTGTGGTGTACCTGATACCTGTATGAGATACATGACTGTATAATGTCTTATTACACAGAAAATCAATAAATATAAAGTTTAAAAATAATCTTTATCATTGTTGGTGGATGGCATCTTAGTTGAAAATACTTTTTCTTTTTCTTTTTAAAGTGAGTTTTCCAGACCACCAGATCTACCACTTTTGGAGTCCATTTAGGGGAATCTGTGTCCTGATGATGCAGTTGGTAGTTGCGTAGTCTAATCTCGGTTGCAGGTTCAGTGTCTTTAAGGAGGGTGTTAAAGAGCAGCTGATGCCTTCAGGAGAATTTTAACAAAACAAAATAAAGTTCAATGTGTATTTTCCATTAGTTCTGCATTTCTCCTCCCCATTATTTATTATGGAGGTTATGTGCATGAAAACAGGATCTTTGCTCCTGAAGACTTCATCTGTTCTTGTTGCCTTCTCTCTACTTGAGGTCATAATGCACTTCTTGTGACATCACAGTTACTTCCATGGCAACAAATTGTGATGTGACAACAGAGGATTATGACTTGATGTAGGGAGTGAGTTATGGAGGCAGATGAACTCTAAAGGATAAAGATATATATTCATACAAATTTCTACAATAATAAACAATGGGGAGTAGAAATCTATAGAATTAATTGAATTAGATAACTTTAATTCCTTTAAAATAAAATTAGACAGGCCGGCCCGGTGGTGCTGAGGGCTGAGGCGCTGGAGGCCTTACCTCTCATTGCACCGGCAACCCATGTTCAGAAATGGACATGGGCCACCAGGGGTTGGCAAGGAGGAGAAGGATTGAGTGTCCCCAGGACTGCTCTCCTTCTACGAGGAGGGTGATTACTAGTGCCCAGCAATTGCCTGCCCCCTAGCGGAGGCTGGGAGGTGGAACATCAGTGCTGAGATTGTGGGGAGAGACTGCAAAAGGCTCTTGATGGGGGTGCACATGGGTGTATGCACGTTACTGCCACTGGTGCCATTGCATGCCACAGCCTCTTGGGGAAAAGCAAGGAAAAAGGGAGTCCTCTGCAGGAATGACAATGGTCCCCCACTGCAACAGCTTGGGAAGGCACCTCCCTGAACACTAAATCTGGTCTGGTGGGTCGAGTTGCTCCCCACCCCCTGCCACGAAGGGTAAGTCATGGGGTCAAGAGAAGAGGGTCTCATACCCATGCCTGCGCAGGGAGGGAACTTCAGATGTATAGCAGAGGACTCTGGGGAGAAAAGAATAACTGTAAAATAAAATTAGATGAATGGGTCCTGTCAACTGCTTAATTGGGAATAAATTGCCCTCAAATTGCAGGGGACAATCTCGATGGGCCCATGGCCTACTTTTGTCCTACTAAACCTAAGTAAACCTAAGTAAGTAAAGCAAACTGAATTGTACCAAAATGTTATGTATTTCAAAGGATTTCTTTGAGGCGTCAACAGCTCTTTAATTGCTGGAGAGGCTAAACGAGAAGCAGAGGCTAATGACAGTGGAATGCTCATCTTTAGTCCATAAATAGTTCAAATGGTGTAAAACTGGTTGTTGCTGAATGCTCTTGATTTCAGATCCCCATCAAAACCCAATGTATCAAATTTACCCATTTTGTGCCTCTGGATTGCAATGTTTTTGTTAAGGCTATTTTAATGGATTGGTTGAGTCTTTCAACCTTCCTCGAGCTTTCTGGGTGATATCAGACTGCAAGAGCAACTGTTTTGCCCCAAGTCTTCCCAAATGCCTTTAACAGTGTCACTTGCAAAATGTCCACCTTTGCCTGTTTCCATAATGCAGAGTACCCTGTTGTTAGGGTTGAATGTCTTTAAACAGTGGTTAATGACAGTGGTGGCTGTATTGTCTTTAGAGGGAAAATGAAAGAGTAGCCAGAAAGTTGGTCTACCACAGTTAAAGCATATTTAAATTTATTTAGTTTTTGTTGACCAGGTAAGTGCACTAGACAAATTTTGCCTATTTTCAGACATGACCCGGGAAGGGGGATACAGATGAATGTCAACTGATCTTGAACCAGATTAAGCTGTTGATGGTATTTTTTTAGTGAATTTTAATGAGACACTCCCTTGGTTGCTGGTATTGGCCCTATAAAGTCCATATATACTCTGTCCCAAGTTGCAGAAGCAGGAACATGCAGCAAGGTTTCTCCCCTCTGTATCCTGCTTGGATTGTTGCATATACAAGCAATACAATTAACTACATAGGTTCAGATGTACTTACTTTTAGTTGGCCACCACCAATAATCCAATAATGTTAAAGTGTTATCAACCAAACCATGTAAGCTCCTTGTGCTTAGATGTGCTTGTTCTATTTGTTCTATTAAGACCCTCTCATGTTAATAGGGGGTATCTTTTTTATGTCCTTCCAGATCCAGTTGTCTCAGACCATAGGCGATGTCCCCATCAGATAAGGTTCCGACCCAGATGGAGGCGTTGATCCTGTGGCTGGCAGTTGCAGATGACTTTGAAGATTGCGGAGGTGGTTATTTTTATGATAGGGGTCTTCATTGGGGGTTGGCTGCACCATGCCAGCATCTTTCTGCTCACTAAGGAGTTTGGCTTGGTGGCAGGTCAGGACAGCATGACAGGCCACAGAGGTGGTCAGCTCTTTATAGCAAGCCTCCTTTTCTAATCTGCCTGCCTTAGCATTCGCCTTAACATGTATACCCCCTCTTAGTTATGTCCCCTAATATGAACTACCCTAAGGTAGGGGAGTAGCTATTTTAAAGCAGCAATACTTTCCCATCGCTGTCTGTGGGCTTTGGCTTTTTTTGCCCACAGTCTGTAAAACTGCTGTTAACTCAATCTGCTAAATAGTGAGGAAGGGCTTTTTGGCAATAATTTGAGTTAGTGAATATTAGTACCCCAGGTTGACTACCAGACATGGAGATTGCCTGTTCTAGGGCACAGACCTCCACTTTTTGTGCTGAAGATGCAGCAGGTGGGGGAGAAATCCAGTTGCTTAAGGCTACCTTACTATGTTGGTATCTCCCTTTCACAATATCTATTTCTGCCCTGCCATTACTTTGACACTTTTGGTAGGATCCATCACCATAAATAAGGAGTTGTGACAGGTGGAGCTTTACCTCAGCAGTGTTGGAGACCTCCTGGTCCATTACTGCAGGTAGATGGTTTTCTTGTGGACTGTATTCAAAGTGGAATGATGGATCACTTAACAGAGTTTCCCACAGATGCTACCTTTGGCCCACAGCTTTCCTAAACTTATCTATTTTCCATTGTAGCATGTTGGGTAAAGGGATTGGGACTTGTACTATATTCTGCTCCAACTGGTAGCTGAGCCGGAAGACTGCAAGTACCTGAGTAATAGCTACCAAAATATTTTCCTCAACTGTAAAACTACTTTCAGTTGGGGTGAACATCTTTCCTGCAAACAGAAGTACCTCCCTGTCAGAGTTCTGTCCCTGCATGAGCGTTGCATAGTAGGACTCATTGCCTAATGTGGTCAAAATGAAGAGGGGTTTGGTAGCATCTCTAACTGAGGCAATAACTACCTTGGATAATCTGATGCCTTGTGGGGATATGGTAGTACCTAAAAATTCTACCTCTGATTTCCCTCTTTGGTCCTTTTTAAGGTTAGCTTTAAAACCATCAGATTGCAACTTTGCAAGGACCAGTTCAGGACATGCCAAATTATCTGATTCAAGGTAACAGGAAAAGTGTATGTCATCCATGTAAAACAGTACCCTCTGAATGTCCTTTAATGTTTTTGTCACTGATTCTGAGAATACCCCTGGGGAATTCATGAAGCCTTGGGGTGGTCTGGTCTATGCATATTGTTGCCCCAAAAGGAAAAGACTGTTTTCTCCTGGTCTTCTCCCAAAGGGGAACTAACCAAAACTCATTTGCTAGATCTAAGGTGGTCTTGTATCCAGGCTGGCTTGCATGTGAGTGTTTTGTACTGTGTTATGTTTGCTCTGTCTATTTAAAGCTCTGTAGTCAACCACTAATCTTGTAGAGCAATCTGGTATCTTTACCAGTAGCAAAGGATGGTTTCTCTTAGCCCTCACTTTTTTTCATAATTCTTAAATCTAGGAGTTCAGCAATTTGTAATTCTAATGGACATTCCATTGTATTTGGGACTGGGTATTGATTTTGTTGTTTATGTACCCCACCTCACACCTTTCCTATGGTGTGGCTAATCAGTCCTGCTTGTTTTTTTTGTCTGTGCATATTGTGACATATATTTTTGTAATATATTCCTGAGCTTTACCTTGTCAAGTTGTTGAAAGATGGCAGCCATGTTGGGTTATGCTGTTTGAGTTTGTCTGAGTCTGAGCTTTAGTTTTTGCTTATTCTGCTTAGTTATTACTTTATTATTTTGTTTCATGTTTTGTCCATTTTCATTTTGCTGTTTATTTTAAACCTCATTCAATGTCAGTCAACAGAGTTACAGAGTTCGGGGTTGAGAAAGCCATGGAAGTTTTGGCAGTGTTTGTGATACAGCGGACTGAGATACAGTGTACTGAGCTTTCCCTGGTATAGTGTATCATAATATATAATAATAATATAGTAATAATTTTTATTTATATAGCGCAATTCAAGAGATCAAAGCTCTTTACATAAAAACATATTAAACAAATCACATAAATAAATCAGACTTCCAATTAAAATACTCATAAATATATGACTTCACATAAATACATCCAGATTGATTTAAAATTCTCAAAGATATCAGATATTAAAAGCTAGTCTAAATAAATAAGTTTTTAAGTCAGTCTTAAAGCTCTCCATGGTCCTGCACTCTCTGACTAATCTGACGAAGTAGAGAGTTCCACAGGGATGACACCATGAACATAAAAGCCCTGATGTCAGATGTCTTCAACCGCACCCTGGGAACCTCTAACAACCCCTTGTCAGTTGAGTGGACAGGCTGGCCAGGGCTGTAGGGAATCAGGAGCTCTTGCAGGTAGCTTGGTCCCTGTCTGTGCAGGGCTTTGTAGGTCAGAAGCCTGACCTTGAAGGTGGTCCACCACTATAGGCAGCCAGTGCAGACACCGCAGCATGGGAGTAATATGACTGGAATGAGAAGTCCCAGTCAATAATCATGCTGCAGCATTCTGCACCAGCTACAAGTGGTGGACATCAACCCCTGGAAGCCCCAGTTAAAGGGAGTTCCAGTAGTCAAGGCATGAGGTCACAAAGGCATGGATCAATGTGGGCAAATCATTGGACAGAACAAGGTGGTTAATTCTGGCAATGTTCCTAAGATGGTAAAAGGAAGACCTGATGACTGCCGACACTTGTGCATGCAGTGTCAGTCCATCGTCAAGAACCACCCCAGATTTTGCACCCATTCAGATGTAGGCAGTTGTACCCCATTGAGTGAAAGCCTGGAGGGTAATCCCACCACAGGCCTCTCTATCCGGTGCCCTGGATCCACCACTAACACCTCAGTCTTCCCAGAATTCAATTTCAATCAGCTGGACTTCATCCAGTCATGGATCTCCACTAGACAGCTGTTAAACATCGAGATTGCACTATCCTGGTCGGGGCCAAAAGACAGCTAGAACTGTGTGTCATCAGCATAGCAATGAAAACTCAGCCCATATCATCTTACAATGTCTCTGAGGGGCAGCAAATACACTGTGAACAACATGGGGGACAGCACCGAGCCCTGAGGGACCCTGCATGGCAGAGAGAATGGCTCTGAGGAAAAATTCCCCGATACCACCCTCTGAGACCTACTGGCTAGGAAGGAATAAAACCATCTGAGAACTGGACCAGCCAGGCCACAGATGACCCTCAGGAATTCGAGTAGAACCCCATGGTTCACAGTGTCAAACACTGAAGAAAGATCCAGAAGCACCAAGATGGAGTGGCGCTTCTGGTCTCTCGCCATCAGGAGACCATTGAGCACCCGAACCAGAGTGGTCTCGGTACTATGTCTCTTCCTGACTGGAGAGGATCAAAGACATCATGGATGGTCAAGTGGTTCTCCAGTTGCAGTGCAACCACCTTCTCAGTCACCTTCCCAACAAAGGGAAGGTTAGAGATGGGTCTGTAGTTTACACAGCTGTTTGGGTCTAGAGAAGCTTTCTTAAGAAGCGGTGTCATCACAGCTTCTTTCAGGGGGCTAGGGAACTCCCCCAGTTCTAAAGACCACCAAACAGTCTCTGCAAGGATTGGGCCAATGGTCTCAGTACACCCTAATAATAGGCGTGTAGGGCCCGGATCCAAACTACAGCATGTAGGCCGCAAAATCTGGACAATCCGCACAATGTCTTCTATCTATAGCCAGTCAAAAGATATCCAAAAATACAGAGGGGTAGTGACCATACACCGACCACCATTAACTCCCATAGAGGGTGCTGAACAGATTTCGGCCTTGATGTCAGTCATCTTATCCGCAAAAAATTGAGTGAACTCATCACACTTTTCTTGTGAAAAAGCTCCTTGAACCTGTAGACAGGTTGGGTTGCACAACCTGTCCATGGTTCGAAAAAGCTGAGCCGGTCGATTTTGAGCAGCAGCTATCTCACCAGACAGGAATTCTGCCTTCTTACGTGAGATTGCTGATTGATGTCTTTGAGAATGATCTATCAATCTAAGGTGGTTGGCCTCAAGGGTCGTTCTCCGCCAGCAATGCTCCAACCTTCATCCTCCATGTCTCAACTCCCCCAAGGTTCCATTAAACCAGGGGGACTGAGGGCGGAGAGTTGCTGTGTGTAGTTACTGTGTTTTGTTTCTCTGTCTCACATTTTGGCTGATAAGCTTTCAGTTTTTTTCTACTTGTGCATTTTAGCATTGTCAGCTTCCTAGGCAGTTTTAAACTGAACCACGTATCAGTTTTTTTGTTTTGGAGTTGCATCTATTTGAGGAGGATTACCTGTTATTCATTTATATTGAGGAGCTTTGCAGTTTCGGTCTGATACGACTTGATTGATGGACTGATCCTGATCCCAGTTGACCCTCTTCTGACTGTATTTCCACAGTAGCTTATTAACTGTTTTGCAGGAGCTCCTACTTGTAGAGCATCTCTGGAGTTTCACTACTGTCAGGATCTTCTGTTGAGCTGGATATCTGGACACTATATGAAGCTTCAACACAGCAAGTTCTGACAATTTCACTTGATGGAGTGAAGTGATGGTGAGAGCATCCCTTGCCTCCCTAGCTGTAAACTAACTGTGTATTGTAGGTTGCTCAGTGGCAATGAGTCACCTTTGGGACTGTTATTTTGTCAGTACTTTGGGGGTCCACTGTGAGAGTGGGGTCTTCTTAGAAACATAGAAACATAGACTTTGACGGCAGATAAGGACCACTTGGCCCACCCAGTCTGCCCATTTCCCTACCTACTGGATAAGCTGCAGATTTTAGTTAACCAACAGTCTACTTCCTGCCACCCCCCACTATAATTGTCTTATGTCTGTCCCATGCATGTTTGAATTCCTCCACTGTTTTAGACCCCACAGCCTCTCCAGGAAGGCGGTCCCATGCGTCCACCACTCTCTCCGTGAAAAAAGATTTCCTCACATTATCCCTGAACCGTCCCCCCCCCATCTTTAAATTGTGCCCCCTTATTCTTATACATCTCTTTTTCCGAGAGATGCTACCCTCCTGGACTTTGTTGATTCCCTTGAGGTACTTGAACGTTTCTATCATGTTCCCCCTGTCCCTCCTTTCATCAAGGGTATACATATTAAGCTCTCTCAGTCTCTCTTCATATGGTTTCTGATGCAGACCATGCACCATTTTAGTTGCCCTCCTCTGGACTGCTTCCATCCCGTCTATGTCCTTGCATAGATGAGGTCTCCAAAACTGCACACAGTACTCCAGATGGGGTCTCACCAACTGTCTGTACAGAGGGATAACCACTTCCCTTTATCTACTTGTGATGCCCCTTCCTATGCATCCCAGTATCCCCCTGGCTCTCCTTACTGACTTCTCACATTGCTTACCCACCTTTAGATCATCTGATATGACAACCCCCAGGTCCCTTTCCATTTTTGTTGTTGTTAGTATCTCCCCTGCTATTGTGTACTCTTCTCCTGGGTTTTCTTTCCCAGGTGCATTACTTTGCACTTCTTTGCTTTGAATCTAAGTTGCCATATGTCTGACCATTCCTCCAACCTTGCCAAGTCCCTTCTCATCCTTTCTACCCCCCCTTGTGTATCAACTCTGTTACAGATCTTTGTGTCATCTGCAAAGAGGCATACCTTTCCTTCCAGACCCTCTGCAATGTCACCTATAAAGATGTTAAAGAGGACTGGACCTAGTACTGAGCCCTGAGTTACTCCACTAGTGACCCCACTTTCTTTGGAATGTGTTCCATTCTCTATTACCTTCTGTGTCCTGTTGTACAGCCAGTTTGCTACCCAGGCTACCTCCCAGGCTGGCTAACTTGATTATCAGTCTTTTGTGTGGGACTGTGTCAAATGCCTTGCTAAAGTCTAGGTAGGCCATATCCACAGCCCCTCCCTGGTCTATTACTTTGGTCACCCAGTCAAAGAAATCTATTAGATTCATCTGACACGACCTTCCTGCTGTAAATCCATGCTGCTTTTGGTCCTGTGCCCCGCTGGCCTCTAGGTACTCAACAATTCTTTCTTTCAGAAGTGATTCCATCATTTTCCCTACCACTGAGGTCAAACTTACAGGTCTGTAGTTTCCTGCTTCTGCCTTGCTCCCACTTTTGTGAAGGGGAATCACATCTGCCCTCCTCCAGTCCTCAGGTACCACCCCATCCTCCCATGATTTGTTAAAAGTGTGGTCAGTGGTGTCACTAGGTCCTCCCTTAGTTCTTTTAGGATTCTAGGGTGAATCCTGTCAGGCCCCATTGCTTTGTCCACCTTGAGTTTTAGGAGTTCTTTCAGGACTCTTTCTTCTGTAAATGGACTGGTGTCAACCCCCCTACCCAGAGTGCTTCTATTGTCTGGTTTAGGTAACTCCTCCTCCTCATCTTCTTTTGTGAATACTGAGCAAAAGTATTCATTCAGTAACTCTGCCTTTTCACTGTCTCCCTCTGCCCACCTCCCCTCTCCCTTATTAATCTTCACTATTCCTCGCTTAACCTTTCTATGCTCCCTAATGTATCTATAAAAGGTTTTATCCCCCTTCTTAACTGAATTGGCTATTTTTCCCTCGGTTTGGGTTTCTTTCCTTATGTTAAATGCTGTTCATCTTGGGAACGCGCCAGACTGCTTTTAACAAGATCCTATGTTTATGGACTGGTATCTGCTTCAAAGAGAACTCCTCCAATAAACTTTGGCTGTGGTTGATGACTGCTTGAATTATTTTGCATTTAATTTTGGAACTTTACACAGTCCTCGGGCTTGTATCTTTTTGCTGGTGTTTAATTCAGTTGGACTGTTACTCTTCTCATAGCTGCTGTGAGAGGGCTGTCTGTGAGGCAATTTTAAGACTGTCTGACTCTTGTTTCTTTGTGGTGAGAGCAAAGATTCCTTGTCACTATTTTTTATTTTGTCTTGTATTTAAAGGATGATCAGCTGGTAGTTTTCTCTCTCATTGAACTATCGTTTTGATCTTACTGTAGTTTTATACTGGAATGTATCGGGGTGCAAAAGTTTTAGGTATTATTTTGTTTAATGTTTGAATGTGATGTGAATGTTGGGTTATTTTTGTGGCTTAACGGTTGCTAAATTGTGTGAGGGCTGGGTTGTTTTCTTGTATTGTATTTATTTTACATAATTTATTTTATTGCTAAGGTGTCCTCTTCATGTGTTTAGCCAGGCCTGTTTTTGTCTACTCAGCGAAGCAGCTACAAGAGTGTCATCTCTTTGGGGCATCCCCTTGTACCTTGCCTGCATCTGTGCTCGACCGCTGCAGGAAGCTGAGGATCCTCTGGGGGGCACTGCTCACAATGTAGACCTGCTTCATGGGTGGAATTTGAGGGGAGGATCAGAAGTATGGTATCCAGGAGGCACCCAAAGAGTAGAAGATATTTGGAAAGGAGACCTCACTGCCTTATCCCTATTCCTTGGGCTCCTGAGCTTTTGTTTCAACAGGTGGCCAATGGACCAGCCAACTCGGCTTCTTCCCTTAGGGTAGTTCTTTGTAATGCCAGGACTCTCAGGAATAAAACAGAGGTAATTTAATTGGGCCTTTATTTCTGATTCCTCTGCAAACCTGGTTTATATCACAGAGACCCGGTTGGGGGATGATTCGGGTCCTATGCTCGAGTCATCTATTCTGCCAGGTTTTTCCTGTGGTGCACTGCCCTGGACAGGAGTAAAAGAGGGATGGGGTAGCCATCTGTTTTAGATCCACTCTGCAACTGACAGCATACCCCTTGGGACAGACTAGATCATTTGAATGCATGGCCGTAAAAGGTGGACTAGACCAAAGAATGCAGGATTGTGCTCATTTACCCTCCTTCCAGTTGTGGGCATTAAATCCTACAGGAAATGGAGACTAACATGGCTGACCTGGTGTTGAAGTCACCCAGGTTGATGGTTTTGGGTGATTTCAACACCTGGGTCGATGACGATACATCTCCTTTTGGTATGCAGTTCCTCCAGGTGATGTTATCCCTGGACTTTGTGCAGGCAGTTGCCACTGGGATCCATCAGCATGGCTGTGCCTTGGATCTAGTCTTCTCAGTTGGTCTTGACATTAGTATGTCAAGGTTGTTCTGGTCTTTTAGTCGGATCATCATGGCATTCAGTTCCTTTGTGGGGCTCCCCATTTAACTCCCCCTGTGGAAATGGTCAGGTACCACTCTTTTAAACATTTGGAGCCTCAGAGCATCCTGGCAGTCCTTGACATCTCAAGCATGCAGATGGCTTGCGTGATGGGTGTCATGGCAGCTGTGGAGGGTTATAATCTAGCCCTCTCTTTTGCTTTTGACTTCCTAGCGCCGGTCCATGTACGCCCCTTGATTTCACATCTCAGGTCACCGTGGTCTGATGCAGATATGAGGAGGATGAAAACTAAGGAGTAGAGACTGGAGCATTGCTGGCAGATGTCCCACTTGGAGGTGGACAAATTGGTGCTGAGAATTCATGATCATGAGTATCAGCGGGTAATCACCCTGAAAAAGACAGCATTCCTGTTACGGGTGATTGCTGCTGGAAGGAACTGGCTGGCTCAGCTTTTCAACACTGTTAACAGATTATTTAACCCAATCTGTCTGCAGTTTTGTAAAGCCTTTTCTTGCAACAAATGCGAGGAGTCTAACCAGTTCTTTTTAGACATTGTCCTCCATCTTTCCAATTATTTTTACTTTCCAATTATTTAACCAGGAGAGACACACTAAGCTGAAAGCTTGTTTACAGGTGCAACCTGGGAGCACAGGGAAGTTAAGTGACTTGCTCAGGGTCACACAGTATGCAAGTGGGGGCCGTGGGATTCAAACCAAGGTCTCCAGATTTGCAGCTCAGAGTCTTGAGCTCAGAGATCTGGGCAGGGATCTCCCCAAACAGCCTGTCATTGGCTGACAATGTCCATTCCTTGAGGGATGTGGGCACTCCACCTTTGTAGGTTGAGTTTGAGCCAGTCTCATTGGATGACATCTCATGGATTGTTTCTAGTTTGCAACCCACCTGCAATGCATTGGACCCTGGTCCGACCAGACTAATTGTTGTAGAGATCATCAGGTGTTCCCTTCTGAGGGTGGCTTTCCATCTGCCTTAAAAAAGACAGTGGTGAAGCCTCTCCTTAAGATGGTTTCCTTGGACCCTGATGATCTCGCCAAATGCAGACCTGTCTTGAACCTTCCTTTTCTTGGGAAGTTGATCGAGAAGGTGGTGGCATTGCAGCTAGAACAACACCTGGAGAAGTATGACATTTATGAGCCCTTCCAGTCTGGCTTTCAGCCTCACCATAGTACAGAAACTGCCCTAGTCCAGGTACTCCATGATCTCCTTTTATCAAGGGATAGTGGATGATGTTCTATCCTCATCTTTCTAGACCTTTCATTGGCTTTCGACACAGTGAATCACGGGGTGCATCTGGCTCACCTTAAGCACTATGTGGGACTTTTGGGTACCATTTTGTGGTGGTTTGAGTCCTACATAACCGGCAGGATGCAGCAGTTGACAGTTGGCCCTTTTATATCGAGCAGTGCTGCGCCGTGTTGGGGGTGTCCCAAGGGGCAATCCTGGCTCCCATGTTATTCATTGTGTACATGTTGCTCTTGGGGGAGATCATCAGACACTATGGCTTGGCATTTCATTGCTATGCTGATGACACCCAGCTGTATGTGTCTTGTACCCCTGATGACGAGGCAGCTATCTTGGAACTGACCAAGTGTCTTAAAGACATCCAGGACTGGATGGCAGCTAGCTGGCATAGGATCAATCCATCTAAGATGGAGGTGTTACTGGTGGAGCCAGGTCAGTCCAGTTCTATCGCAACAACTGATGGCACTGACCTTCCATCATTGGGGAGCGTGACCTTCCATGCTGCAGATAGGGTAAAAAATCTGGGGGGGGTCATTGTGGTCTCCAAGGTGACTCTAGAATTCCAGGTGTTGGCAGTTGCCCACAGTGGATACTATCATCTACACAATATTGCTCAGATTAAGCCCTATCTCGAGCCGGCCGACCTCACAACACTAGTGCATGCCTTGGTCTTGTCTAGAATACTGCAATGCTCTTTACCTGGGGCTATCCATGAAGATGATGTGCTACCTGTTGCTAGTTCAGAATGTGGCAGCCTGGCTGGCTGCTGGGATATCTCACTCTGAGCATATCACGCTGGTTCTCTGTGTTTTCCACTGGCTCCAGGTTAGGTGGTTCATCAATTTCAAGGTTTCCTTGTTAACATACAAGGCCCTACATAGTTTGGGTCCAGGCTATCTGAAGGACCTCCTGATTCCATACATTCCTGGTCATACCCTCTGGTCTGTGGAGGCAGATCTCTCTTTTCCATTCCCAGTTCCTGTTTAAAATCTTTGGGTGATAGGACATTCAGTGTGGCAGCCCCAATCCTCTGGAATGCCCTTCCCCATGAGGTGAGAGGGGCTCCTTCACTAGCCATTTAAAAAAAATCCCTGAAAACTCATTTTTTCAATTTATGTTATGGACCAGTTTTATAGATATAGAAGTTGATGGCAGATAAGGACCACAAGGCCCATCTAGTCTGCCCATTTTTTTTTACCATATGAATATGCCATAGGCCTTTACTCTATCAATGACCTTTCTATTCTTACTCATCTGTATTGCTCCTTTATGCCTATTGGCAATGCACGCCTTCTCCTACCTTGCCATGGTGGCCTTGGGGGCTTTTTGTCCTTTTTTTGTTGCTCTGTACAGCACAACCTGTCCAATTTTCTGAACTCTGCAGTTCATTTAAGATATGTCCTAACTGCCCTGCACAAATCTAACTTGTGCAACTCTCTCTTGGATGAGTCAACTGTGGACAGAAGGATGGAAGACATGATTTATGTGAAAAGATGTAGGAATTTTTGGAATGAAGAACAGAACCATTCTCAGAACCACTTTGTCCCTTGTTCTTATGAATGACAATTTAAGGTTCTTTGCAAACAAAGCCTGGCACTCACCAATCCTTCTGACTGAGCACATAGCAATTAAAACACACACCTTGAATGACAGAATGTCAAGTGACACTGACAAAAGAGGGTCAAATGGTTCTTTATGAAGAGCATTCAAAACCAGATTCAGATCCCATGGAGGGATGGGACTGAAACAGAGGTCAGCTTCTGCTGACAGCTTGTAGGAATCACATAACCTCCCAATTAGTCCCTAGAGACAAGCCCATTGAGGCTCCAAGTGCTGACACCCGACTGTCAAGGTGCTCAATGCCAAACCTTTATTCACTCCTGCCTGCAAAAAATCCAAAATCTGTGGAACTGTGGCTTTTGAAGGATGGATATTTTTCTCTCTGGCCTAAGCCGAAAAAGTGGTCCATATGTGAGCATAAGCTACAAACGTGGAGTTCTACTTGTTGGCCATCAGGGTATCCACTACCTTTTGGGGAAAGCCCTATTTCAGGAGTCTCCCGCTCTTAAGAGTCAGGCCACAAACTGCACCGCCTTCAGGTTTGGATGTAGAACGGGGCATTAGGAGAGAAGGTCTCCCCAGATTGGGAGTATAAATGGTGTGTGTTGAGCTAGATTCAATAGATCCAAGAACGGTAGCCTTCTGGGCCATTCTGAATCTATTAGAAGAAAGCTTTCTTTTGAGTGTCTTATTTTGGATATGACCTTGGGAAGGAGTGGCAAAGGAGGGAAAGCATATGACCTACAGAAATTCCACATCTGTGACAGAGTGTCCACTGCTTCTGCCTGTGGACACCGGTATTGGCTGAAGAACCGCAACACTTCAGCATTCTGGCTGGAGGTGAACAGGTCGATCTGTGGATGACTGAACCAGAAGGTCGAACACCTCCAGGTTCAGTATCCACTCCCCTAGGTGGACATTCTCATGGCTTAGCCATTTGGCCTGCATGTTTAAGCCTCCTGCCAAGTGAACTGCCAAGAGAGCTAGAAGATTCTCCTCCTCTTCCCACAGCAGCAGGATGGTTACTTCCCTTAGCATTTCCCTACTCTTTGTGCCACCTTGGTTGTTTATGTACACCATCATGACAGCATTGCCTGACCTTAATTTCATGGCTTTTAATCATACCAGCTTGTGAAAGTGAAGGAAAGCAAGGCGTACTACCCTCATCTTCAACACGTTGATGTGTAGGTGCTGCTCCTGCACAGACCAAGACCACTGAATCAGGAGATGGTCCAGGACTGCACCCCAGACTGACAAGCTGGCATCGGTTATCAAGATCAACTCTGGGGGAACCTCTGAGCTGACTCACCAATTCAGCGACTATCAAAGGTGTGGGGTATTTGGGATTATGGCCTGATATTCCCTCTGAGGTCAGATCCCAGGCTGCCAGCAACCCGGTCTGAAGGAGTTGCATGTGTAGGCAAGCCAACTAAACTAATTCTATTGTTGCAGTTATGAGACCCAAAATCCTTAGTAGGCTGTGAGCTGAAGCCAATATTGGCTTCTCAACCACTGAACCTCTCATCTCAGGGTCTTTCTCCTGGCTGCCGAGAGGAAGACCTTCCCCTTGTCCATCCTGAACACCACTCCCAGGTGCTCCAGGCTCTGAGATAGGTTGAGGGAGCTTTTCTTCCGGTTGACTATTCAACTGTGGGACTCCAGGATCTCTAGGGTCCTGGCCACTGATTCCCTCATCGGTGGGGCAGAAGGTGCTTGAATGAGCAAGTCATCCAGATAAGGATAGACATGATGTCCCTCCTACCTTAGTTGTGCTACCAGGACTATGAGCACTTTCAAGAACATCCTGTGAGCTGTTGCCAGCCCAAAAGGAAGCACTCTGTACTGGAAACATTGCCCCGGAACCATGAACCTGAGGAACTTCTGGTGAGCCCTCAGATCTATGGATGCTAAATAATCCCCCCAATGGACAGCCTGAATGATTGATCATAAGGACTCCAACTTGAAAGTCGTGTGGTGGATAAACTTGTTTAGGTGCATCAGGTCCAGAATGGGTCTGAAGCCCCCTTTCCCCCCCCGACATCCTGGGAACTACAAAGTAAATTGAGTAAAATCCCTGGCTTTGTTCGTCGAGAGGCACTGGAACAACTGCCCCTATCTGCTTGAGGTGGTCTAAAGTTTGAGACACTGCTTGTCTCTTCATTGGGTCCTTTGGAATGTGGGACTGTAGAAGACGCCCCTCTATTGGAATAGTTGCAAACTCTATCATGTAGCCTAATGCCAGTATCTCCATGACCCAAGTGTCTGACGTTATCTGGGCCCATCTTGTGTAAAAATTATTTAGTCTGCCATCAAGGAAAGTGGAGCAGAGATGGGCCCACGTACCCTCATTGCGATAAGTCACCTCTTCGTCCTGGACCTCCATTATGTTTTCAGGCAAATGCTCCTCTGCCACTATTGCCCCTGAACCCAGAGTAAGCCCCCTCCTTATTCCTCTGATTTCCAAAAATCCATATGGGACAAAACAAAACCCTCCTTGATACTGCCTCTGTTGGCCACCTCCTCGACTTTTTGGAGCTGAACTGGCCTTTTGCTGCTGTCTGGACACCAGAAAGATGTCCCTTTTTATCCTGGACATCTTTCAAAATGTTATCCAGACCTGATCAAAATAACAGGCCTCCCTCAAATGCCAGATTAAACAGCTTGTCCTTCAACACCTGATCTGTGACCCAGTGCCTCAGCCATACACCCCACATGGCAGACACAATGTGATAAGCAGAGCAAGCTAACACCCATAAGTTCTCCACCACGGCATCCCCTAGAAAGGTGGAGGCCATGGATACCAGCTGCAAAATACTCACCCCCTCAGAATCTGGGGAAACAAAACTACCCAGAGCTGTAAACTATAAGTTCAGAACTTTGGTGACAATAAAAGAAGCGTAGGATGCGCGGAGGTTTGCTCCATTTGAGTTGAAGGCTTTTCTGCACAAAGCATCCACTCGCTTATCGCATGTGTCAGCTAGGGCCAGAGAGCCCTCAGTTGGAGTAGTTGTGTACTTTACATAGTTATGTACAGCCTTATCTGCCAGAGGGGGAATTTCCCATTTGCGGGTATTCTGTTCCATAAAAGGAAAACACCACACCTTGGGTTTAGGAAGATATTTTCTCTGATCCATGCCTGCCCATTTCTATTCAATAATCTGGTCACAGTGTATAAAGTTTGGAAAACACTTTGGAGCTGAAGAGGATGCAGACAGGATTGGATTCACATCTAAGGCCTTTATGGTTTGCACCTCCTTCAACTGCAATGTCCTACAAGTTTCTATTATAAGATAGGACAGAGGGGCTGGCCTGCTGGTGCAGGGGTTGGATTTCTGCCTGCGATGCTGATGCCCCAGGTTGGAATCCGAACTCGGGACATTGGAGGACCGGAAGGGGAGGATTGAGCATCCTGTGGACTGCTCTCCTCCTTCAGGGGGAGGGTGTGTGTGACCGGTGAGTGAATAACCCATGGTGGAGGCCGGGGGGGAATACAGCTGCCAGCGCCTGTTTCTGTGTGAAGCAGGCCAGACATTGGCACTTCTGCCTTGGACATCATTGCACGTCCTGCCTCTTGGGGGGTTTTCTCTGAAAACCCCTTTGGTTTCTATCAGTGAGGTGACATCCTCTCTGCCCCCAGACCTTGCACCATGACCCCATGTCTCCTCACCCCCAATACCATATGTCGGTCCACTGGAGAACCGGTGGCCGTCCTCTGGGGGAAAGCCAGGGTACCTTCTGGTACCACAGTAGGAGTTCCGTCGGAGAACCAATGGCCCCCACCCAGGAGGGAAAGCCTGGGTTCTTGTGGGGTGGAGGTGTGAGCTGGAATCACGAGTGTTGGGGTGGAGCTGTGGGATCACAGGAGAAGACTGATAGTGGCTGGCATAGCCACGACACCAAAAGAATGGTTAATAAATAAGATAGGACAGATATTTTTTATCGAACAGTGGAGGGATTGTAATCCTCCTTTAAGGCTCTGTTAACTCCTCCTCCTCTTCTTCATCAGAGGGGTTGTCCTCCTCATCAAGTAACACTTTTGGGTCAGGATTTTCCCCTAGGTTCCCAATGTCATCCTCCTGATGCTTTGTATGGTCAAAGTCAAGGTCGGGGTCTGGACTGCCCGGTGGTGCTGAGGGTTGAGGCGCTGGATGCCACGCCGGCAACCCGGGTTCGGGAACAAGCCCGGGCTATCAGGGGTCAGTGGGGGGGAAGAGATTGAGCATCCATAGGACTGCTCTCTCTTCCCGGGGAGGGTTTCGGGGAAGCAATCGCTCCTGGAGCAGCCTCTGGTGGTGATCGAGGTGCCTGGCATAGCAACGCAGTGGATGCAAGGGGCGGAATTGCGGCATTATGTTGCCATGCTAGCCACACTCCAAGAGGGTCAGGAACTAAAAAAAGAGAAAAAAAAACACTCCTGGGAATAGATGAAGGCACCTCGGACTCCTAGCCCACACTCTCAATCCGGACTGACTGCCTCTCCACGGGCCGACTCATGTGCCTAGCAATTTGCCCTATAGATAGAGCAGCCTGGGTGGATAGGGCGGCCCTAAATCTGGAGGGTTCAGACCTGGAGGTGGTGCTGGGTGGCACAAGTAGAGAGTATCTAGAAGTCATGGGAGGAGGTAGAGGCTGGGAGCCCCGAGGATGCTGGAAGGAGTTCTCCAAGTGGTGGAGATAAATAATGTCTAAACAAAAGTCTAAAAAAAAAAGGTCAGGGTCTGCCTGCAGATCGAGGTTAGCAGACTTGTCCTGCTCTGGCATACCTGGATGTGCCTGTGTGGCCTCCCGGCGCCCCCCCATCTGAATGGCCTGGCTTGGTTTCAGGTGTATTGGAAGGGATGTCTTGCAGAACATCAGTGCTCAAAGGCTCATTTAGGAGCAGAAACGACAATTTATGCAGTTCTGCTTTGTCACTGCCAGCTGGTACACCAGGTGCACCCCCTTCCCCCAGCTCAGAGTTCTGACTGGGAGAACCGCGATAGACATATTAGCTTGAGTAACACAATGGGGGCAATAGGAGCCTAGTGGAGAGGGCCATATTATCCTTCTGCAGGTCTTACTATCATCGAGGCACAGGTCAGGAAGCACTGGAAAACCAGGAGCAGTTATAAAGTTCGCAAACAGTGATTTAGTATTTTCAGTAACAAAAAAAAAAAATTGTTAAAGATAGCTATTTACAAAAACAGTACAAAGAAAACAAAATTCTTTATCTGAAGGTATCTCAAATTTTTAATTTCAGCCTCTCTCCAACAAGATTGCTGTCTTTATATACGATGTCTTTTTCTAGCAATTAACTTCTGCATCCTGAGCTCATTAAGATGCCTCCTGTTTCTCACAAAAATGTATCAGAACTGTTGGTTTCTTTCCATGCAGGTGCAACAGAATAGAACATTGTGCCCCAGAACTAATCTCCTGTTGGCAACTCTGCAAATGAATGTGTGCATGTCAAACTGCATCTCAAGGTTAACCCCCTGAGTTCCAAATAGCTTTTTGCAATGATTTCTACCATATAACTATATACAATTTCAAACCAGGGGATCCCAGTTTCACACAAAGATCCAAATATATTTGTAAAACTACAAATAAGGGGTTAGAAAAGATAGAAACAGCAAGTGAAGGTGGGAAAATAGTGGGGGGGATCACGTGACCGTCAGAGTGATTAGTTCCCTAGGTCTCACAAGAACATCTGACTGCACATTCAGACAGAAAAGGAGAGGATTGAACAGATCCTTGCATTTAATGCTTTCTGCATAACAAATGTGACAGGGTCTTCTTTAACCCTGTCACACTTACATCTTTTAAAAACCAGAAGTCTCTGATAAGCCATGGTGCCAATGGCTCTGCACTAGATGACAGCACAGACTACACAAAAAACTGTCTGTTTTTTTTTTTTCCTCTGTTGCCCAAAGATATGTAAATGGTTCTAATCCCCTCCCCCTTGCTGCGGTGGAGAGCTAAGGAAAAAAACAAAGTGGAAACTAAAGGACTAGGAATTGGGGGGCAGTCAGAGAAAGAGAAGAAACTGCCACAAAATAGCATTCCTACCACCTGTAAAAACAGGGGGGTAGTGGTAGTGGTGGGTGCTGGGCAGGTCAGGATGGAGGCTGGGCGTCGTACCTACAGGAATGGGGGGAACCACTGGACAACAAGGATGAGGTATGGAAGAATTACAGATCTTACCATGCTACTAACTGAGGCACAGGGGAGCCCTGGTCTGGACACCAGGCAAGTGGTACAGAGGAATTACTGATCTTATCAAGTGGCTGATTGTGGGGTGGCTGATTGAGGGCAGAGGTCCATTGGACACTAGATGTCTTATTACCCAGGCATGCAATTGGGGGAGACCACTAGACACCTGAGACAGTTATGCCATGTACTGGCAGGGGGACCAGGGTTAGTGGTAGCCTGACATGGCCAGGTGTTGAAGGGGTGTAGGAAGGCACAGCCCATAAGACCTGATTTGGGGAGCCAGTAACTAGTGCTGCACTAATGGCTAGTTACTACCTCCCCAAACCTACCAGCATGCCTGTATGCAAGGTGCTATCAGCTGCTTTGCATAGGTGCACCGGGATGGATTAAGGCTACTTACATATGGGTTTAAGACTGGGTAACCATGTCATCCAATATAGCCCTTTGCAATACTATCCTGCTGTACAGGTGCAAAGTGGGGTTAGTGAGTCACTAACCTGTTTAGCACTCTGAAAGAGCTTGAATATCCTGCCCCAGGGTTTCCTGAGACCATTTTAAAGTGATTCATGGAAATTTCCCAAATGCCTTTTTCACATAGTATGCAATTGCTAGCTATGCTTCAGATGTTTTGTAAAAAAAAAAAAAATCTGTCATAGTCATTTTCTGTGATGTTTTATCAGTGCTTTGTTTCTGGTTGCCCTCCAGTTTTCTCTGAGTGTTAGCTTGCAGCCATGCCCCCAGAATGATGTCATGCAAGGGAGCCATCAATCATTTCCACTGGCTACATAGTCTATTGAAGAGGCAAATGTTAGTAATAGTTATATCAGTATAACAGCTACTATACTGATTTACATACAGCAACAAGGAATTCTAGGTAGATTATAAAGTTGATTTAAATGTTCCTTACTCAGAGGGGCAGTCTCCTATTTTGGTAGTGGTGACAGCAGTATAGCACCTAATATTTAGATGTACATAGCAAGACATTGTGAGCACAATAGGAAGTTGTTTTCTATTTTCTTTACTGTGAGGTACAGTCTCCTATTTCTGTAGTGGCTAAAAACAATCAGGGACACTGGTTTACCGGGATTGAGAAAGGGCATTTTCCATTTTGCACATTGTAAAAAACGGTATTGTCACCGGAGTCTGCTAAGCCAAAATCCGGTCTTACCGGTATTTGGTTCCTCTGTGCTATATTTAACAATTTTAACTCTGCTAACATGCATTTTAGCAATTTTGACCTCCACTATTGCACATCCTTCTATCCTTGTACCAATTTAAAGTTATTTTAGGTACAAGATGTGATGGCAACAGCAGCACACGGCCTCCATCCCTAAGGTGTGATGGAAGCAGCACTACAGCCCCATCCCTCAGATGCTATGGCAGCACCAACACAGTACTATGGCTCCCATCCCTCAGGTGTGATGGCAGCACCAACTGCACTATGGCCCCCATCCCTCTGGGGTGATGGCAGCAGCAACATCACTATGACCTCCCTCCTTCAGGCATGACAGAAGCAGTAGCACTGTAGTCCCCATCCCTATGGTGTGATGACAGCAGTACTACTTTCCCCATCCACCAGTGGTGATGGCAGAATCACTACAGTCCCCACCCCTTCGGTCTGATGGCAGTAGCAACAATGCAGTCCACATTCCTCTGGGGTGATGGCAGTAGTGACAGCACTATGATCCCCTTTCTTCAACACCCACACCCCACATGCACAAGTTACAAATGATTTGGTCTCTTTGCTTGTTAGAACTCAGATGTGAATTAATCTGAACAATCACCACTAAGGTGGACTACCTTGGTTTTTTCCTATCTATAATTTAACTGCCTGAATTGGATTTCTGCCTGTGACACAGCTGACCAGGGTTAGGAAACAGACTTGAGTGTTGGAAGGCCAGCTGGTGGGTGAAGACTTGATTGTCCAACGACCACGCACCTTCTCCTGGGTTCACGGCTCAGCATTTGCTGGCCCCTGGTGGAGGCCAGAGGCACAACACCATGTCAGCCCTCACTGCAGGAGTGAGCATGATGGACATCGGCTTGTGCCTTGACATCATGTGGCCTGTCAAGAAAATAGGAAAACACCCACTGGCCAACCGAAGGACAGCTGTTGGTCCCTCCATAAACTGGAAGCCCCACACGTGTGTCTGTTCTGACCCCTGCCATGCTAAGGATACACAGGAAGTTTTGTGATAATTCTCCTCCTGGTAGCTCTACAGGGTAGGGACCCACTCAATGAAGGGTTACTTTTGTTACCTGGTAGCACAGCACCAAAGGGCAGTGGATGGTGGTCAGGAAAGGGGGCCTTGGCAGGCCTGAAGGAGTGGATGGCCAGGGGGTAGGAGGAGAAAAACAAAACTGCTTGAATGTGCTTCTTTGAAATAAAGTGTCTTCACCTAAAAAATCCACAAGTGATTAGTGGAGGACCTTCAAATGGATTCATGCATCTCCCAGACATGTGGATGTTTTTTTTTTATTTATTTGGTGTCCATGAAAAGGGTGTCTCCAGTTTTGTGTCTGTTCAGATGTGAATTGAGCACCACTCTTCCCACCAGCATCATACAGTCCCTGGGGTCTTACCTTCTGTATGTCATTGACTGTGCTTTCAAAATCCACTGGCCAAACATATGTACACTTAAATACTTAACTTTTGCTTTTTGTTGAAGCAGTCATCAGAAAACTTTTTGTTGTCACAGAGACTGAAATAGCAGGTGGGAGAAAAGGTGCAAATCATCCAATTCACCTAAGTGGGGTGCTGACTGTGAAGTCTTTTCACAAGTAGGAAGGCAGTTTCTTCTTTGTGAACATATTTTCATTCAGACTAGTTTTCATTCAAACAACTGAGGATTTTAGATGGCCCGACTGATTACAGTATAAACTTGAATAAGCTAGTTGGTAACAGTGATCCTGTGTTTAGCAATGTACAATCTAGAAGCTCATATGCAAACAATACAATGAAAACCTGACTAAAATCTAAAAACAAGCTTATAAAACACATAAATGTATTTGAACACTTACCTTTACCTGTACAAAATCAATGCAGTCCAAGTAAAACGCAGACAAATTACATGGTACCCTGACTACTATTCTATGATGTAGTAAACATATATTGGTATTTTTTTTATATTCTTTGTAAAGGAGGTAAGGCCCACTAGGCAGAACTGTCTGTTTTCAGGAGTGACCTAGAAGCACTGGGGAGGTTAAGTGACTTGCTTGGAGTCGCACAATATGCAAGTGGAGGTTGTGGGAATCAAACCCAAGACTGCTGGATGTACCCAGTTCAATCACTGTTTGTTACTCTAACCACTAGGCATGGGTGATTAAACTGAATGGCTGATTACAACAAAGCAGTGCAGGTGATTTTTATTGACTCTATATGCAACAAGCAGAAAGAATGCAAAGCACATCAGCATTCATTTTAAGATGCTGAAATCTGGGTTGTCCCACTGGCGCTGCAGTAGCACTATTGCTTGCAATGCCAGTGACCCAGGGTCAGAAGTGAACTCGGTTTGCTGGAGATCTGGCCAGGGGAGTAGGATTGAGCATCCGGGGGACTGCTCACCTCCTCCGGGGAGGGTGGGATGCAGGTCCTGCTGCTTTACCACCACTTGTGTGACCACGGATGGCAGTGCAATGGTGCTGCAGAGTGATCAGGAGGGGAGGACGCTAGCCAGGATCTGGAGCAGTGGCATGTCTCTATGTAACCTACCTCCTTGGAACTCCTGTAGTGCAGATGCCATCAGGGACAGAGAACAGAAAACCAGGAATAATCACTGTACATTGGTCACTGGCAGAAGGGACCCAGGTGCCCCAGACTTCATAACCAGGCACCATGAGGGACCCACTGAGCTGACCGCCACACACTAACGGAGTATGAAGGGTGACCTGGGTTCCCTCCTCCCTTCCCACCTGGGGGCTACAATCCAGGTAGGATAGGGACAGGCCCACAGGAGCTCCTGAGCATTACCTGGGTAAAGCTAGGGATACCCAGCCTAGGGATCTCTGAAAAGTGGAGACTGATGCTGTGAGAAGGGAAGGGACATAGAAAGAGAAAATAAAAAAAAATTAAAAAGGTGCTGAAATCTTAGAGATTCTGTGCAGTGACATGCAATTTCCGTGAGGCACCGGAACAAGAATTCAAAATCTGCATACCAAGCAGGATTCCGTGATTGTTACCGGTGTTACCGGTAAAAATGGAAAACCAGGGTCCCTGAAAACAATATAAGATCTCATATGTTTATTTTCAAAATAAGGCATTGTGCATACAGTACCTAGCTGACAGGATTTCTTTACTGAGATATAGTCTCCTACTTCTGTAGTGAGTACAAAAATATAATAGCCTGTATACTCATCTACATAGTGAGGCATTGTGGGTACAGTAAATAGCGGATTTTTCTATCTCCCTAATCAAAGTGTAGTCACCTATGTTGGTAGTTTTTACAGCAGTACAGTCTGTAGAAAAGCCTCTGGAAAAATGTTTTTGTGATGCAGGTAGGCCAAAAAGATCATTCACCATTCTGTGTAGATGTTATTTCACTTTTACTGCTGGCTGGTGAAGTGACAGGTCTGGAGTGACAGCTCCTGTCAGAATGTGGGAGTGTGATACTTTTCTATGTTTATGTTATAGGGCTTGAATGGTTGTCAGTAGTTCAGGAGTGTAATTACGGATCAATAATTTCACGGCTCTGAGCTGCTTTCAGCCAATCAAATCACTAGAATTTTTCTACACGTTATACTGTAATGCTAGATAAAGCTTCTTGCAAACAATGTAGAGAGTCTGCTAAAAACTGACAGTGTCCCTTTCATGTAACGTTGTTTCCCTCACATGATATAAAGGTTGGGGTTGCAGTGCTTGCAAATGAAACAGAACACAGAAAAAAAAAAGAATTTTTTTCATGGAAAACAGTACTTTTTGGCAGTTTGAATGGTAGGAGACTGATTCACAACTCCTACTAGTTATTACGCCTGTTTGCTATGGCAACCTTCCATAAATCACTTTAACTGTTAAAATTGTGTAAAAGGTTTGTTTCCAGATTGTAGCGTGGTAAAAACCATGCTACAATCCATGTCCTAAAACTGTGCTTAAACACTCATCAGAAGTAGACCAAAGCACAGTTTTAGACCAACACTGTTGCCTTAACACATGCTGACAGCAGTATGGAAGTGATTTGTGTTGAAACATGAGCTAAGGCAACCACAGCAACCCAAAACCTATGTTTTTGGCTACTATGGAAAAAAAAATGCACATCCTTGAGATCACAAACTACTGATTCTAATGGTGACACTTTCCTGAAATTGGCATCTGCACTCAATCATGAGTATCCCGGCATGGATTGCAGTGCCTGCATATCTGCAGATTATGGCTGTGAACTTGCTTAGGTAGCACAGTGTTGGCGCATAATCTGAACACTCCAGCAACCATGCTGTAATACAGATAAGGAACATTTATTTAAATGTTTTTTGAACACACTGCATAGTGAGTACAGGGCCTTAATGCATCCCCTTCTATTCTGTCTTGGGTGGCCATGTTGGGTCAGGCTAAGCAATGGATGATTCAATCAATCCATCAATCAATCAAAATCTTTATTTATCCAGGTGAACATCATTGAGCAAGCTCATTTACAAGATGGACCTGGTTAAATCCGGGCCCAGTAATAATGTGCATACAGAGATATTTACAATGGGGACAAATAATACAAATAGATAATAATAATGCAAGTAAGTACTCAATGGTACAACAGTCATAAAGGCTTAGTGGAATCTTCAGTAGGGTAAAGTGATCAGCAGCTGATAGAGAGAGCTGGCGTAAACACAGAAATTTAGAAAGGAGTGTAATCACATGGTTTTCCCTAAATTTGACACTTGAAACAGAAAGATAACTGTCTTAACAGTCAGGCAAATATGTGATTACAGCTTTTTTTAAGCATATTTCAGCAGAAAATTAGATTTTAGTTTGGTTTAGAAGGAACACAGAAGCAGACTGCGGGAACCAATCGGAAACCAGAGCCGAGGAGCGCTCACGTTCCAATTGAAAGATGGATTTTGCCGTGCTTTGCTAGTGGAGGGTCCGGGCTTGGGGTCTGAGGAGGCAGCTGAGGCAGCGCCGACTGCCCGGTGTCCAAGTTTCCCATACCTGTGGAACAGGGAGCCCATGGGGGGCCTTGTACTCGGTAGGGAAGAAAAGAAGGGATCTGGTATAAATGCTGGCCATGGATAAAAGACCGTCTGCACCAGTGGGAGAGCCAAAACAACAGGACAAAGGATGTATCTTCCTTTGGCACCTAAGGTCTGGCTCAAACACATAATTTCAGAAGGGAGTATAAACACACAGATTTCCTACTCTTGCACTCTAAGCAGTAAAATAAGGGTCATAACAGTCAGGCAAATAAGTGATTACAGCTTTTCTGACAAAGTTCAGTGAGAAAATTAGATTTTAGCTATGTTTAAAAGGAAACACAGGAGCAGACTGCAGGAGCCAATCGGAAGCCAGAGCTGAAGAGCACTCACATTCCGATTGGTTAGTGACTTTAGCTGTACTTTGCTAGAGGAGAGTCCGGGCTTGGGGTCTTGGGTGGTGGCTGTGGAAGCGCCGACCGCCCGGTGTCCGAGAATCCCATGCCTATGGGGCAGGAAGCCCAGGTAGAGCTTGTTTTTGGCCGGGGAGAGAGAGTACAGGGACCGGAGAGTAGTAAAAACATTTAGGGTCATGAATATCTCACAGAACTAGAGTTGTCAAGGATTGAGATGCCATGTGGCACTATTGGAAGGAATGTTTTAAATGGTATGACTGCATTGTACTGTAAGTATCCTAAGTTTGAACTTCCCAAACAACTGTTTTTTAGAATGAAGGCAGCACTCAGATGAAACTGTATGTTAACTACCGTTGTTATAAAAGTTGTTTGTCACATCACGTTTTGAAATTTGATTAAAACTGTGCAAGCAAACCAAGATGGAAACAAACAACACATAAAGAAAAAGGTAAGACACCCCTTTTTGTTTATCTTCTGAAACTTAAAGATCAATTGCAGTGTTTTTAAAATGCGTTTAACATATTTTCTTTGCTCACCATAAGAAAAACCAGGCCATATATGTTGCAAGTGAAGTGCAGGAACCTTCATTTCTCATGTCTAGGTACTATTTTACAGCCTGTCTTATTTGATGGTTTAACAGCCAATCCCTCAAACATTTTCAGATCAGCTGGCGGCATCTTGGTTAAGTGCTGATGTCATTCAAGCAACAATGACATAATTTTCCTCAAGGTCCTGGCAGCTCAGTACATACAAAGTACTTCAGATTATCACACTACAAAATCAGTCTTTGTTTCCAGTTTTCTGATGGTGGAAGTAATTAATCGAATTATTCCAGTAAAATACCACAAGTAAATCTCTAGCAATTTCCCTAAGCTGATCACCAACACTTTGTGCTCAGTATCACCCCTTCCGCCAAAAAAATCACAATCTGACAGACTCTTAAAGGGACAGTAAACATTGCAGGGATTGCTCAAACTGTGAAAGCCCATGAAAAGTTATTTTGAACAAGGTATTTGGCTTCCTTGTAGGTGTCAAAAGTCCTAGGATATGGATATTTAAATCATCTGTAAATCAAAACAAGGCAGCAGCCATTTCATGCAATCTTAAAACAGAAAGTGATGTCATTATGGGCACACTGTAATTATCAACATACAGCTTGCCCCTCAGTGACATCACTTCCTGTTTTTAAGACTACATGAAATGGCTATTACTATGATTTGATTTACACATTACAAAGCTGTTTATATCTCAAGACTCCTGCCCCCTACAGGTAAACCCGATACCTCATTTGAAAGATCTTTTTATGGGCTTTCACAATTTGAGTGACCCCATGCAATGTTTACTGTCCCTTTAACATGAACATTTGTGTTTCCTTTGTTCTCCTCCAGACCTGAATGAAGCCCCCACAGTTTCTTCAAAGTACTGTCCCCTAAAAATGACTGTTGTGTGTGAAAGTAACTAAATATTTATCTGTAATGCAGTATTGATGAAATTCAGTAGGCAAAAGTCCTCTAACAATTGAAAATAAATACTAGTTGAGCCTACCATCTTTCCAAAACACATATAACATAAGGAATCATACATCCTAGCACCAACACAATAACTTATTCTAATGAGCTGAGAATATAAGATATGAATCAATCAAAACAAAACTGTCATAATGAACTGATATATGACCTTCAGACCAGTAACTGAAATGTCAGACAAGTGTTATATTTCCAAGGAGTGGAATTCCATTCTGGCCAGGATAAACTGATGGTAAGGCCTTGAAATATTGAAAAATAATAAAAATCTACATTTAAAAAGAAAGTAAACAGGAGTTGTTGCCATTTTACAATCTTATGTACAGCTGTCAGGACCTTGAGGGCAGTGATGTCTTTGTTGCCTGAAAGACATCAGCATTCACACTAGCTGGTTGAAAAATCATTGAGGGTTTTTCTGTGAAACCATCAATTAGGAAGGCATTAAATAGAGAATAATGGATAGGCAAGTGTGCGTTATGAATTTTTTTTCATACGCGAGATGTGTGATAATCCATAAACCTCGAGAGCTTTATGTGGGCATCACACACCAAGGGTGTGAAAAAAAAATTCTTAACGCACACTTGTCTATGAGTTATTTTTTTTTATAATTGCTGGTGCAAGAAGTCCCAGCCAGTGTTTTTGTCACATGGAAAAAAATGCACTTGTTACACAGCATACTGTTTATTTAACATTTTGCTTTTCTAGCAGAATTTAGGAGGTGCACTTAAGAGACAACTTAGCAGAAAAAAAGAAAGACAACTTGAACTGACTAATTTTGTAGTTGTAAAATATGAACTGTAATGTTGTATAAATACCAGAACTACGGTTTCAGAAGGCCAATCAAGTCAAATTTTGTCCTTCGAGTAATACCAGGCAAACAACAGTGTAACTTTAGTTTAGGATAATAAATCTGTAAAAACGTGTTTAAAGTAGTCTGAACTAAGAAATATTAATAAGTTTATAACTTCCTGGTGACCATTTCCTGAGTGATTGGGAAGTGTTGCTATGGTTACACTTGCGAGAAGAAAACAATAAGAAAGTGCTGTAGCTGTCTTGAGCGCAGAGTCCCACTCAAGCAAACCGTCAGTGACTCTGAGCTACTCAGATGCTGTAATAACCTGATTTGGGGTTTTACGGTGTTTGAGAGGTAGTTGAAAATGGGTTGATAAAGGGGGTCACCAGTAATTATAATAGCATCTGTACATGACAAATGACAATTTCTTTATTTTATATGTAAGCAATAAGACATGAGGGAGTGTGCATTAGACACTTCTAATGCACGGTCAGGGGCATAGTAAGGCACGAGGCTGCAGGCCTTCAGCCCCTGGCTGTACATGAAATAGAAAATAATGGCTATGCAACTGTGTGTTATACATTTGTTTTACACATCCAAGGAGTGTGATGACCTGTAAACCTTGAGAGCAAAGCTCGAGAGGTTTATGAGGTCATCACACACCAAGGGTGTGTAAAAAAATCCATAACAGCCGGCCTGGTGGCACTGAGGGTTGAGGCACTCAATGCCACACCTTGCACCATGCTGGTGATCTGGGTTCGGAAATGGACTCGGGTCACTCAGGGGTCAGCCAGGGTGAGGAAGGATTGAGCATCTGTAGACTGCTCTCCTTCCTTGGGGAGGTGGGACAGTTCAGCGTGCTATAGCCTGACACCTAGCTGTGGCTAGATGCCAGCACAGGCATGCTGACCAGAAGGGGTGGTCCCACATCCAGAGCGTTGGTTACTTCTCCGGAAGTGTGGGTTAACCACCCCATTCATTGCATGGTATGGAGGCTTGAGTGAAAAATAGAAAACTAGGAGCTGGCAGGCTCCATGATTGCCAGCAGGGGGACTCCCCAGAGGATCGGGTACGGGGACACCCTACTGGAGGAATAAGCCCCCTCCAAGAGAGGAAGGGGCTGAACCACCTGTCAGTCCCACAAAAAGTACCAAAAAAAAAATCCACGGGTGGGATATTCAGACTGCGCCAAAAAGATGTGCAATAGAGGGAGCAGGCGCAAGTCCAGTGCGCCATGGCACAACGGGCACGATATTCAAACCATGTGCAGGCCAAGGTGTGCCTGCACAACGTGGCTGAATACTGCACCCGATGCACCAAAGCACAATGAGGGTTGCACAATGGAGCAGGGGCAATGCGCAATAGCACCCCTAGGGATGTGCAGGGACAAGGACAGGAAGCAGCTCTGCAGCAGCCATGGATGTGCCATGCGCAAAGGGCATGCACCAGGACAGACCAATCCCCTGCCCCCCCCACCAGGGCAAAGCCCCCATGAGCTGCACAACCAGACGTGAGCAGGATGGCCCACCGGCCCATGAACCCTGGTGCTGATCCAACAGCAGATGTGGGCCAGTAGTCCCCACCCGCTGGGCAAGGCACCCCTGCACCGACCCCCGGACAACAGAGACTGGAACACAGGGGTTGCCAGGACCCACCCATGCCAAGGCACCACACCAATGCTGACCACCCCCCAGTACAGTGAGCCCGAGACACCCAGCCCAGAAGCATGGCCAAACAGTGCATGGCACCAAAGGCAATCCACCACCATTGTGACAATGCACCCTGACTCCGCATGGTGCCATGCACATGCACCACACCCCACTGTGACCACCCCCACATGTGGTGACACCAACCACTGCTGCCACCACAACCCACACGAGGCCCACCTGCATGGCCCCCACAGAGGCACAGCAAGGTGGTAGACATGGCAGCAGTACCCTAGGGACCCTGCATGTGGCAAGGCCGGCCCCGGACGCCGCCACCAGAAGGAAGGCACTCTGAACACAGGACCTGTGCATGGTTCACCGCCCATGCATACACCCCGACCCAGCACTGGCCCCACCACACAGCACAGCACCCTACTGTGGTGCATGGAGGCTTGCGCCACACAGGAGGCAACACAAGGCACACACAATGACCCCCCCAATACACTCCTAAGGGCACCCCGGCAAACAGCCACACATAGTGGTGCAACAGACGCTGCCATCGCGAGGCCCATGGTGCCATGTACCTGTGGCCTGCACACCACCATGGTGCCGGTGAGCCTGCCATGTGGTGTTCACACCATGAACCAGGCCACTGCCCGCATGCAGCAGGACCCCATGTGATAAACAACAGACCACAGGCACCGCCCCAGTCACCAGAGACTGCATGGAGGGGTCCTACAACAGCACCGCCCACAGTGCTAACAGGGGCAGATGTGCAATAGACCAGGGGTTGGGACGCCAGCTGCCAGGGTGCCGTGCCTGGAAGGTGGCTGGTATGGACTGCCCTCAATGTCACGTCAGCATCCATGCATGCAGTGGTGGGGTTGGCATGACTGTGCATACCACAGACATGCAAGGGGCACAGCCGCACAGGCACGGCGCACACCACCAGGGGCGGCTGGGATATAACACATGCACTACAGCCCACTGCACACAGGCAAACAGTGCACAGGGCACACCACACAATCCCCCCCTGCAGACACCTGTGTGGACACAGTCACGTTCATGCAGCGTTACCCCTGGGGGCTCTTTGGTGCCACCCCATGAGGCCACTGGTCAGCCTGGTATGGCTGGCAGGTCTCGGTGGGGCTGTCCATGCATCCGTGATGGATGTGCTACTGTGATGCATGACTGACCTGTCCCCCTCCACAGCCACTGTCTGTTGCTGCCCAGTGTGCATTGTTGTGCTCTGTGTGAATGGCATGGGTGTGGTGCCCTGTCCTGCACTCACACGGTCCCTGTGCACACTCTCCCAGCTACTGGCCACTGTGGCGTGTGCATGATGATGCCAGCGTAACACTGTCCACCACTGTGCAATGGTACTCAGCGTCTGAGGCATGCACAGTGCCAGCCACTGGGTGTGGTCGTGTTGGGTCCTGTGTGGGTGTGGGGGGGGCCTGTAGGGGTGGGCATGCCTGTGGCCCTGTGGGCATGGGTAGGGGTGTGTGTGCCTGTGTGTGGGTGTCATGTGCAGCCCTACTGTTCCCTGCCTTTGTGTGTAGTCACCTGCCCATTCCCACACCCCTGCCATCGACCTTCCCTGGTGTAAACCCCTGCCTGTCTGTGGGCTGTGTCCTTAGTGCATGTACGTGGCCCTGTTGACCTACCTGTGTGGTCCGAAGTGCTCCTTTGCAATTGTGTCTCAGTGTTGCTGGGCCATCCGGGCCAGCCGGGGATCCTGTCACCCAGGGGGTGGCTGCCCAACACCAGCTGGACCAGCATCCTCATCGTCCCCACTGCTGTCCCCCTCCTTGACCTCAACAGCTATCCCACAGTTGGTGGCCATGTTGTGCAAGATACAGCAGGCCAGGAATAGCCCACAGGCCTTTGAGGGACTGTAGTGTAGGGCACCACCTGACATGTGCTGGCAACGGAACCGTGCCTTCAGCAGCCTGAACACTCACTCGATGGCAATCCGTGTTTAGGTGTGTGCCTCATTGTACTGTTGCTGTGCTGGGGTCGAGGGCTGCTGGTATGGTGAGAGCAGCCAGGGCCTAGTGGGTACCCACTGTTACCTGTGTGTAGAGAGGTATCATTAGCATGGTGTTCTGTGACACTGTGCCACTGGCCTTCTTGGCCATTCCCATGGCACCCTGCCCATACCCCACCCCCATTTGCATCCATCATCCAGCGTGCAATGCATACTCACCTACCAGGTGGCCAGTGGGGATGTCCCCACTCTTGAATCTTGGCACAGTGCGGACTGGTGCCAGATGAAGGCATTGTCTGCTCCCCTAGGGTGCGTGGCACAGACATTGATTATGTGCCCCCTGGCATCGCACACCGCCTGGAAGTTGACACTCAGGTAACCCTTGTGGTTGATGTATGCCTTCCCCTCCAGGCCTGGTGGTGTGCAGATGCCAACATGGGTGCAGTCTATGGCCCCAAGCACGCCATGCAACCGTGCTACCCTGTGAAACTCCTGCATGTTTGCTGTGCGCTCTGCCTGTGTGCTGGGGAAATGGATGTACTCCACAGCATGTGGCAGCAGTGTGCTGAGGAATTGTGTGAGTAGACATGACACGGCCGACTGGGTTATGCCTGTCATGTCCCCTGTTGGTCTCTGGAAGGTGCTTGTGGCGAGCAGGCACGTGACAGCTGTGATCTTGGTCTCCACAGACAGCGCATGGCTCCGCTATGTGGGTACCTGCATCTCCTCACTGCACAGCTCACAGAGCTGCCTCAGAATTGCCCAGTTCAGGCAGTACTGACCCACGATCTCGATGTCACTGTACAGCTCGAAGCTGACATGGGCACAGTACAGCCTGTTCTGGGCATACTGCCACCAGGCCCTTCCACGGCCACGCTTCCCTGCTGCCTGCCTTCTCACACCCCTCATTACCTCCTCCATCTGGAAGGTAGCACTGGCCATATCCCTGATTGGTGTCCCCCCCCCGGGTGGCTGTCTAGTTGGTTCCCCCCCGGCTGTGTGCTGCTGGTACTGCCTCTGCACGGGGTACACCCCAGGCTCTTAACCACTGTGTGTCCTGCCTCAGACCCACTGCCCTCTTTCCTCTGTGGCATGCTCAGGCCCTCTCACACGCACACACACACACACCCACTGTCACTCACTTGCACACACCTCCAGTGGCCCCCCTGTCCACCTCCTGGTCACACCTGGCCCCTGCTTCTTGGCTTGCCTCCCTGCCACTCTGTCTCCATGCTCCCTGCTATGGCTCCTCTGTAGCGCAATTGTCCTCCCCTCATTTGCTCCCTTTTATATTGGCTCATTTCTGCTTTCGCGCAACTTCCGCTTGCTCCGCTGTTGCGCATTATTACTGTTGAATATCATACTGCACACATTTTTTCTGAGTTCGCCCCTGCACTTTGCGCAGCATTAATTTCTGCTGCGCTTGTGGCAATTGGGTTTTAGTCTGCGCAACCGCTCCCACTGAATATCGTGCTTTGGCGCATCTCCGCTCTTGCGCCAGTGCATCCCTATTGTGCATGGCGCAACTGCTCTGAATATCCCACCCTGTAACATCACAGCTGCATAGCCTTTATTTTTTATAATTACTGGTGTAGGGAGTTTTTGTGTCAACACTCTGAATGACAGAGAGAGACAAGGAGAGAATGTGAAGCAGTTGTGTGAAGACACACACACACACACACACACACACACACACACACACACACACACATACACACACTCACACTCACTCTATCTCTCTCTGTGTCTCTCTTTCTAGAGAAATGTTTTTATTTTTTTTGTGTTCTTTTTTTTTTGTGCTGTGGAACCGGCATTGGAAGTGCAATAGGTAGATAGGCGTTACATACTTGAGGTCTGTTCCCAGTCTGACTCACTGTCTACCAAAGTGCCGACTGAAGTGTTGTAGACTGCCAAATTCTTTTTCAGTCTCTTATGTGACAGTGTCAGAGGCCTTGCTGAACTCCAAGTAGGTAATGTCTGCTGCCATTCCTTGATCTACTTCCCTAGTCATATAGTGAAAAAAGTAAATCAGATTCATCTGGAATGACCTCCCTTTCCCCCAGTGAATCCATACTGCCTTTGGTCTTGTAACTCACTGGATTCAAGGTACTCCATTAGCCTTTAGCTTATAAGCACCAAACGTGCTTATCACAGTGCAGCGCTAATCCTGTTAGAGTGGTATGTGGGTTCCCATTTTCAGGGCTGGTTGTTAGTGTCATGCACTCCCAAGTGCTGCACCTGAGACAGTGCATAGCCAGCCTGAGAACATATTCAGACAGGCAGCATGCTCCGATAGATGCTCACTGCCTTTAAAATATGGGAGCCATGGGAGTGCAGCACACAGTGAACAATGAAAAACCTAGAAATTGTCAGCAGAAAAGGATCGCTTGGCTCACCTGGTTTGCTCAGATTTTCCCTGCCTATTCTATCTCTGAGGACCCTGCCTGGTCTCCTTCAACCTTTCCCCCTTCCTGCCGATTTACCAATATTCCCTTATGCCTATCCCATGCATGTTTGAACCCCCACTGTAATTGCTCCCACCACCTTTGCTGAAAGACTGTTCCAGGTGTCCACCACTTTTTCTGTGAAGCAGTACTTACTCATATCCCTCTTTCTTTTCCCCTTTTTAGCTTCATTGCATGCCCTCTTGTCTTGGTGCACTTTATCATTTGAAATAGATTCCCTTCCTGTACCTTGTTCACCACCATGAGGTACTAGTAGGTCTCTATCATATCCACCCTCTCCCTTTTCTCTTCTAGATTGTACATATTGAGATCCCTCAAGTCTCTCCTTGTAGGGCTTTTGATGTAACCAATGCACAATTTTAGTTGTTTTGCTCTGGACTGCCTCCACCCTGTCTATGTCCTTTCTGAGATACGGTCTCCAGAACAGGACCCAGTACTCCAGGTGGGGTCTCACCAGTGACCGATACAGAGGTAATACCACCTCCCTCCTCCTGCAGGTGATATCTCTCTCTATATGCATTCTAGCATTCCACTGGACCTGCCCACTACCTTGTCACACTGTCCTGTCACTTTGAGATCATCAGATATGATAACCCTAAGGTCTCTCCTGCTTAGTTACCATCAATACTTCCCCCTCCATTTTTGCTTAGCCCCTGGGTTTCTATGCCCTAGATGCATAATTTTGCTCTTTTTGGTTTTGAACCCCAGCTGCCATGCCATCTATCACTCCTCCAGTTTTCTAAGGTCCCTATTCATTCTCTCCACCCTCTTCTGGGTATCCACCCTATTGCAGATTTTGGTGTCATCTGTAAAAAGGCATACCTCCCCTTCCAGTTCTTCTGCAATATCACTTATGAAGACATTGAAGAGGACCGGTCCCAGTACTGTCCTCCAGTACCCCACTGATCACTCTTTCCTCACTGGAGTGAGTGCCTTTTACCAGCATCCTCTCTGTTGCACATCCATTAACTAGCCGTTTACCCAGTTTACCACTTTGGATCCCACCCCTAGACTGCCCAATTCTTTTTCAGTCTCCTATGTGACACAGTGTCGAAAGCCTTGCAGAAGTCCAAGTAGGCAACATCCACTGCCATTCCTCGATCTATTTCCCTAGTCATACAGTAAAAAACATCAATCAGATTCATCTGGAATGACCCCCCCTTTCCCCCAGTGAATCCATGCTGCCTTTGGTCCTGTAACTCGTTGGATTCAAGGTACTCCATTAGTCTTTCCTTTCACAGATTTTTTATTAATTTCCTCATCACTGATGTGAGACTCACTGATGTGAGACTCACTGGCCTGTAGCTGCTAGCCTCCTCCCTGCTGCCGCTGTTATGAAGTGGGCCTACATCTGCTCTCCTCCATTCCTCTGGAACCACTCCTGTTTCCATTGAGTTGTAGAATAAGGCTATCAGTAGTGCATCAAGCACCCCAGTTTCCTTATCACCCCTGGGTGTATTCTGTCCAGTCTCATAGCCTTGTCCACTTTCAGATTTGTAAGTGTCCCTTCAGGACTCTTTTCTTTGAAAATGGACGTGTGTCCATCCCCCTCCCCACCGTGTTCCTGCTGTTCCTTGTTTGTCCATCCTCCCCTCTCTCTTCACTGTGACAATTGAGCAGAAGTACCTGTTCAAGATGTCTGCTTTTTCCTAATCCTCCTCTGCACAGTCTCCCTCTGCCATCGTCCTTATCCTCACTAGCCCACCCCATGCCTTCCTCCTCTTGCTTATGTACCTGAAGAAAGTCTTGGCCCCTTTTGCTACCCCTTTGGCTCTCCTTTCCTATGTTTGAGCATTTGACACCCTCACAGCCTTACCTGCTTCCCTCTGTTTTACCTGGTGCACCTCCCTATTCTCCTCCCTCTGTGTTTCCTTGTGCCTCCTGAATGCCACCATTCACCTTTGGGCCACCTCTATAGAGTAACATAATGGTCTTTTTTCCTCCTGCTTTTGGTCACTTCCTTCACACAGAGACCGGTTGCCTTCGCTATGCCTTCCTTTAATTTTCTCCAGTGTTCCTCTACTCTTCACTGGCAATCCTCCCCTGCTAGGCTACTTCTAAGGCAATCTCCCATTTCTTTAAAATCCACCTTACTGAAGTTCAGGAGCCTCATCTTTGTGTGGCTTGCCTCTGCACCTGCTTAATTTTGAACCACACTGTATGGTGATCACTGGTTCCAAGGGGCAACCCACTGTGATGTGACTATGCATCATCACAGCTCCCTGTAGGGTGGGGATTCAGAGGGGCAAATGGAGACAGTGTGTCCCAAACAGGATAGCACCTTTATGCCTGTGACTCATTCTTAGTTGTCAGCATGTTAATAAGGCCATAGGGCAGGCAAGGTGCTACGGGGCCATTTGCATGCCATCATGGGTTCATTAGCATCTCCACACACTACCACTGTGCATGACTGCATGGAGGCATTGTTCAAAGCAATGCCAGCCCCACCTCCTGATTGCCATTCAGATACCCACAGTTGTTATAATAAAATGATCCCTGGCATCTAGCAGCCCCTACCCACCCCAATCGCTGTTCAGATCAGGCTAGGAAAAATCCTATTTTTTCTCAGATGGATGCATGGAATAGCCTCCCTCCAAAGGTGGTGGGAGCAAACACAGTGGAGGAATTCAAGAATGCATAGGATAGGCATAAGGGAACCCTACAGATGGGAAAGAGAGGGTAAAGTCAGAGATCAATCAGCTGCTTTTGCTGTGGGTAAGGAAAACGGGCAGACTGGATGGACCTAGCGGTCCTTATCTGCCATCAATTTCTATGTTTCCATGTTTCTATTGCCCAGCAGCATGGGACAATAGGAATCCCTGCTTGGACAACCTAGTTCTTGATTGTAAATGCCCTTGGGACAACCACAGCAGTTTTGTTTTGGCAGGCTGGGCATGTGCTGGATTTTACAGCACGGCGGCGCAGACGCGACTGCTGAAATGGACCCGTGGACCATTTTTTTCCGCTACCTTGGCTTGCCGGGTGTTCCATGTGTAACCCTGGTGCCATTATACCAAGGGCTACTACCCCTGCCTGCCCTCTGACTGCAGGTTGAGGGGCCTGGGTTCAGAGTCAACAGATACTGTGGCTTCCATGCCAGCAATAGAACTATAATTATGGTGCCTCCACCCAGAGCGATCACGTGGGTAAATTGTAGAATGAGTACAACCCTCTGGGAAGCTATACCTACCCACAACCCCAGCTAGTGGCCCAACACACAGACTGTCAATAAACATTGTATTTTGCCTGCAGTACCACATGGAGGAAAATCTTGATGGGCTTCTGCCTTCTTTTTTCCTACAGTACCAAGTACCAAGTAAACGGCTAACACTAATAATATGCTCACCAACTGCACACTTACCAACAGGGTCCGGACTTCTGGCATATACCCTGTGTCCCCTGAAAGAGAAGAGTTAACCAGCAAACACAGAGTAGCTTTATTTTTCCCCACACTTGACCCCACAACAATAATGTGCTCACAGACCCAGTTAACATGCAAAACAAATCTGGTTTATTCAGGGGAAGGTGAACAAGGAAGGGGCGCAAATCTAGCTTAATTATTGTGGTACTGTAATTAGGCAGACAACAAGTAATATTCATCACATATGTTTCTGATTTAATCAGTCTGTCAAGCTGCTGGGTACCCAGGGTAGAATCGGGTGCGGGACTGACACGTTGCCGCAGTTAGGCCGGAGTTGCAGCTGGTTGGGGCTCTTGATGGAGAGAAGGGGGTTATTAACAGATAAAATATTTGCTAACAGTAGAATATTTGTAATCCCAGGCCAGACGGCCTGTAACCACAGTTAAAATCCAATGAGGAATTATAAGACAGATCAGCTGACACCATACAGTTATTTAGTTGTTGCAGGGGGTTACCCTGATTGTAGTCACCGTACCCAGAGTGATTGAAGAACAGGATGAAGACACCATGGATCTGCTGGCTTGCCAGGATGATTGTGGGGACCGGAGCCAGCATGACTCACCTCCACTTCATGGCCTGTCCCTGTAGGTGGCCACAACCTTTGACTTGCTTCTTCACAGGGGCTGACTCCCCGAGGCTGGTCTCTAGCCAGGCAAGTGTTGGATCTGGAGCAGGAACAGTCTTTAGGGCCGCAGCTGGCACAGGCCCAGTTCATGAAGTTCGGCTTGGTATGCAGATTGGAAAAATCACTTAACTTGCAGCTAGCAGGCTGGCTTAACTTCAATGAGAAACAAACAGGAACAACTGGCAACAGGTCTCCCCCTTTTTCTGAACGTGACAGGGGACAAACTCAACATCCACTGGCTCCAAATAGCACTGGAGTCCTTAAGTCAAGAAATTCTCTCACAGTTCCCTTTCTGAGCCACTTCTGGCAAAGAGCACTTATTTGGCAAGGTGTTCGCTTTCTCTCAGCCTGGCAGCTGGGCACTCAATCCCTATTTTGCTTCTCGTCAGTCTAGAGTTCAGCGGGGGGCAAGAGATGGCCTTTCCCTTGCAGTTCTGCAGCTGAGTCACACAAGCTCCTTCTCTCTTGGTGGCTCAAGTAGGACTCTCAAATGACTGACTACAGACTGACTCAGTTCAAACAGTCCCCCTTAAATAAAGGGCAAAGTCCCAATAATCCGATTGGCTGCCCAAGCAGTTAGTCATAGTCCCTTCCGCCCTCCCATCCTTGCTGCCCCCTCTGCCTATGCTACCCACTGGACCTCCACCCAATGGAAGTGGAACTATGGGAGGGCGACAACCCACCCCCACCACCCTCAGGAGAGGAGAGCAGCCTACCGACTCCGCTCAATCCTGCTACCCCACCCCACACTGGCACCCCGACGACCCAAGGTCATTCCTGAACCCGGGTCGCTGGCGTAGCGTGAGGTAAGGCATCCAGTGCCTCAAGTTAGTCACAGTCTAAGTCTCTTAATTAGTTAGATTTTGGGCGCCAATAATTGTACCTCCTTTTTCCCCCAAAAGTCTTTGGCAAAGTCCCAAGAGTCTCTGGCTGAAGTCCTGGCTCCCGATTGGCTGACTGGCTGCAAAGATAGTGGCTGTTAACACAGTTTTTAAAGGGAAACAATGGAAAAGACAAAGCTTTTCTCAGACACTGCAGAAACTCTCAATTAGTGCTTTCAGACTCTAACAACTTTATTTGATGATTTAGAACAGCTACCACAACTTCCACTTCCTGTTGCTGGCAGCAGCCATTTCGTGAGCAGCAGTGAGTTTCCTGAGCTCACTGTATGCTAATATGCCTGTTTGACCTCAGCTATTGGTTGGCAGGACATATTAGCATAAAGTGAGCTCAGGAAGCTCTCTGCTACTCATCAAATGGTGGCTGCCAGCAATAGAAAGTGAAAGTTGAAGGCCACGGTTTAAATAACTAAAAAATCAATTAAAGTTATTTGTTATAAAATGTTACCATCTGAAAGCACTAATCAGGCAATTTTGTAGTGCCTGGGTAAAGCTATACCTTTTCCACTGTTTCCCTTTAAGCAGTTTATTAATGTCCCCAGAAATAAAGTCCTGGTGCAGCCAGTACATACATATTCATTTATTTACAACCCCACAGCACAATGGCCCCAACTGTGCCTTCTTAATTGAGACCACTCTTTAACATTTATTTACATCACTTTAGCTGTCACTACTGCTGAAACACAGTCCCCCTAGGTGGCAGGTGGCAGGATGCTGCTCATTAACATTCATATGGGGCTGATTAATATTCATGAGCCCTGTTTTATGCCCCATTCCAGACTTCATTTTTAAAACTCCCTGAGGCTTCTTATCAGCATCCTCGAGGTCACCGGTCCCCATTTAGCCTAGAAGGGGCACCAGGACTGTTGAAACACTCTTGGTTAGACTGCAAAACTGGTGGTTAGAACATCAAAGATTCCCTCTCACATGCGCGATCGCCGCTTGCACCACGGTGCAAAAGAAACAGCAGTGGATCACAGTTAACCATTTTAAGCCCACAGTGGGCTGAAATTACATACAGGTGTTGTTTTGGGGGCTTTGGGGCACTAGAGGACCAATGGACTACGGGCCAGGCGGTGGACTGAACAGGGGATACCAGGAGGCAACCAGGAGAGTGGGAGATAGCGGGGTAATTAAGGTAAGCTTCCAAAGGGGGTTACACATGGATGAGGAGCAGCGTATCTGCACAGTTGCCGAATAGCTAACATATGACCTGACAAACAGTGGTCATCTGACCCCCTGTGGTAACCCAGGCATGAGTTTGCGTCTCTCCACCTCTTGAACACAGTTGACATCCCAGGCAGCAAATGGGAGAGAGGAATGGGGTGGAGTAGGCAGACTCAATAACTCGGGCACCAGTTCCTGTGATCTTCGCTCACTAGCACACCACCTCCTGAGCAGACTGGAACAACTGCTCGTCTCCATAATGTGCCATTTGCTCAAAGCATCAATCGCGGAGCATGTATTCTGTGGTCATGTGGTGTCGACTGTGTAGTCTGGTTGGGTGTTATGGAATGGAGAATTAAATGTTAAAAACAAAAGCTCTTTTAAGAGCCGAGCTACACAGACTAGTTCCCCAGTACTGACTGACTAGTCTGGATGGAACAAGCAGCACAGCAGAAGAGTCAAGATACTTTGGGTGGGGGGGCAGGTGATGCTCTGCGCCATAGGAGGGAGAGATCAGGAGGAAGAGTTGGATGGGATAGGAGGGAGCCAGCTGGGTGAAAACTAAATTACTGGGCGGGTGGGCGTTAGGGATGTACAAAGCAAAGAAACAACCCAAAAAAAGCACTGTGTGTATCCTGCTGTAGTCTGCCTGTTTGTTACAGCAGGTGAAAGAGAGTGTTCTGATTAGGCGGGTGGAGCCAGGGCTGAGTGGCTATGGCTGAGCGACTCCACTGAGGAGGATTGTGACTATCTACAAGGCAGCACCAGCGGCTAGTATCAACTAAATTTGATGTAATCACACACCCCCAAGAGTCTCCTCCTTATAACTGCTAGCTGTTACAAAATAAATTACAGCCAGGCTGGGCACTAGTACTGCTGAACTGAGTGCTGAGCAAGGAGAGGAGGAGAGAAGAGGAGGGGAGAGTTGGATTAGATTTGAGAACTCCAGTCCAGTCTCAGTCCAACAGCAAACTAAAGCATTTACAAAGAGATACAGTCAGTCACACTCATAAAAGAGGAGTGGAGGGAGATTTGAGGACTCCAATCCAGTCTCTAATTACATCATTTACTGAGTAGCTGTGGTGGAAACAAAAATTAAGATTTTGTAGTAGGGAAAAAAAAAAGAAAGAAACAGGCAGCACTGAAGTGCTCTGCGCTTAACTGAAAGGAGGAGGAGGAGGGGCACTGCGGAGCAGCAAGATGATGGCAGCACTTTAGAACAGCTCCCAAACTCTACTCATACAAAGTACTAAAAGTGTACAATTTGGTGAGAATCAACACATAAAATATTGCTGGGGACTTATCGAAAGCTGAGCAGCACACGATGGGGCCACAAAAAGATGCAAAATGGGCAGCCTATAACTTGGACACATTCTTATCTCCCTCGAGCTCCAGCACAGGAACAGGGCCTGCAACAGTGAGCAGAACAGCTGCTCTAGAGCTCCTGACCCCACAAATACTGGTGCTGTTATCCAAGATCCAGGCGAATGGTGAGGAATCCAAAAAAAGACTGGCAGTAGTTGAAACTAAGCTTTCCGACAATGATCGCCTCATACAGAACAATGCCGGAACCATAAAAGAGCTTAAGGAGTCACAGGGATGGCAAGCTGACTGTAACGCCGCCTATATCAGGGACTTTTCTTTCTTGAAAGCCAAGGTGGAAAGCCTGGAAAATGCTCAGCATCAGGCAAACATCCAGATTGTGAACTTTCCACTCAGATTTGCCAGAATCTTGGACATTCACCCTGCGATCACCAGGCTAACATTTGAGGAGCTACAACTGTTACCCCGGGACTCCAGAATAAAAATTTTAAACGTGTTTGCCATTCCTCAGTGTGCCAGGCCGTGAGGTGACTCACAACAGAAACCACTCACTGCGATAGCCACCTTGTCACACCAGAAGCCCGGATATCGCTCCTGCAAGCGGCCAGATCGTGAGGAGGGATGGTATGGGAGGGCAGTTGGTTGGGATTTTTCCCCAACCTATCTGCGCAGACACAGGCACATAAGAAGGACCTGTGAGTGATTAAAAAAGATTTGCTGCGCCATGACATTGAGGCCTGTTTGAACTATCCAGCGCATCTCCGGATAAAGCATGAGGCGAAGACACACATCTTTTTAGATCCTATAGTGGAGGCCCAGTTTGCTGAGAAAATTCTGGAAAAATTAAATCCCCCTGATTCCATGTCGGATGTACTGAACTCATAACTGGGTAATTAACTTATACCCATCTGGGGACTGGGGCTTGCTCTTGCCTTAATTAAGGGCCTTCTTAGCTTTCTGCTAAAGTGTTTAAAAATGCCTTATGTTCCTCTCATAGTTTGGCGCTGTAACAAGTTTGAGGATTCAGGTTCCTCTTATACTACTGGTATGAGTGCATGCTGAACTGTATTTACTTATCAGTTCTATTAGGTTGCCTTAACTGCTGCTCCAGCCGTTTGACCTATGTACAGTATATTTTATATGACTAGTACTGTAGTTGTTATGATGGTGAGTAAGATCACTGTTCAGTCTGTGAATGTTAAAGATCTCCTGAATTTCTTTTTTCTGTACCCATAGGGCAGGTTGTGTTGCTCTGCCTTTGACTGTGGGTTTCCAAGGCAACTTAACTGAGATCAGGCAATCGTATAACATTCTGTCTACATGCGCTTTTGTCACTCACACCCACCACAATAGATTAGTTCTGCAAGAGAGCTGATAGCCTGGTTTTTCATAGATTGTTTGACTCATTCTGTGGCGAGAGTGTCAGTGCTCTACAGGGTAATTGGTTCAAACTTTACTCCTTTATACAAATACACGGTGGTCCTTTATAATGTATGGACCTATAAATGTGTCTACTTCTTACAGATCTATTGTATCATACCACATTCACTGTGGAGCTCTGCTTACCTCGTTCTTATTTTTACCCATACTACAGTTTTTGCTGTAAGATCTTAACATTTAATGAATAAAAAGTGAAAGGAGGAGGGGGAGGGATTTGAGGATGCCAGTCTCCATTGTCTGACAACTGTATTTACTGGAGTGGCTGTGCTGTGAACATAATAAATGAAGTGTTGTACTAGCGGAAACAAAATTCCACTGTATCGTGGTTTGTCCTAGTGCTCATTCCTCTGTGTAATGTAATGCTCATTCCTCTACGTAATGTATTTGGCTTGTCCTAATACTCACTCCTTTATGTAATGTACTTTGCCTTTTATTGTTTGCTTTGCCTTTTTATTATGTTATTACCTCTACTGTTGTGTTCATGATTCTCAGATGACTTGATTGCCTGTATATCCTCTTCTCAGTTGCACCTTCTTGTTATTCTGTATTTTTACCTTTGTAAACTCCCGGGGCATACATGAAAATAGGCATTTTTTGCCTAGTGTGCTTATTCAGTAAACAAAAACTAAATAAATAAATAAAAGAAAAAAAACAAGTAATGCAGGCAGCACTGCTGATCTGTGTGCTGTCTCACAGTGACCTGGCTTGAGCAGAGGAGGGAGGGAGGGAAAGATTTTTGACAACTCCAGTCTGCATCATTTAGTCTGGAGTGCAGTTGTTTTATACAGAATTAAAGAAAAAAATCTCTTACAGCCAGTTTGACTAGAACTAGTCTAGAATGGCAGTAAGGCACTAACTAAGGCAGAGAGTCAGAGAGACAAGTGGAGGGCTGGAGGCTTTGTGAAAGGACTGTGAGGGAAGGAAGAAAAGAAATCCTGCAGTGTTGTTAATCTGCTTGCATATCACTGGGAAAAAAAAACGTTTGTATGTGTGAAGTGTGAGCAGACTCTGGTGGGGGTTAGGAGTACTGTGCAAGCCCAGACCACTCCCGCTGGAATTATCTTGCAGTATTACTAGTGCAGCACATCAGTGACTGACTGACTCTGCATTGGAAAATTATATAAAAAAAATAAAAAGTATATTTTTCATATGGAGTTGAGACACAAAACAAAAGATTAATATGGGTGGAAAACCAAGAACCATTTTTGTAAATCTTGTGGACCTGGAGTCTGCAACATCTGACGGCATAACTGAAACATAGAAACATAGAAGTTGTCGGCAGATAAGGATCGTAAGGCCCATCCAGTCTGCCCATTTCTTTTTCTACCTTATAAATGTGCCATTGGCCTTTGCTCTGTCAATGGCCTATCTATTCATACTCATCTGTATTGCTTCCTGATGCGTATCCCATGCCTGTTTGAAGCCCTGCACTGTATTCATATCCACCACTTCCTGAGGTAGGCCGTTTCATGCATCCACCAACCTTTCTGTGAAAAAGAACGTCCTCACATTACCCCTTAAAAGGCCTCCCTCTAATCTCATGCTGTGTCCTCTTGTCCTGCTATTTTTCTTATATTGAAACATGTTAGACTCTTTTACCTTGTTAATGCCCCTAAGGTGTTTGAATGTTTCGATCATATCACCTCTCTCCCTCCTTTGCTCTAGGGTATACATACTGGACTCCGTTAATCTGTCCTCATATGTTTTCTGATGCAGTCCCTGCACCATTGTGGTTGCCCTTCTCTGGACTGCCTCAGTTTGGTTAATGTCCTTGTGAAGGTGTGGCCTCCAGTACTGCATGCAATACTCCAGATGGGGCATAACCAGTGTCTTGTAAAGAGGGATTATTACCTCCCTCTTCCGACTTGTGATACTCCTACTAATACACCCTAACATCCCCCTAGCCTTACCTACTGCTTTAGTGGTCTGCTTGGATGATTTCAGGTCATTGGTGATGATGATGCCCAAGTCTCTTTCTTCCCTTGTGACTGCCAGCAACTCCCCTCCCAGCCTATAGGTGGCTTCAGGATTTCTCTTCCCTATGTGCATGATCTTGCACTTCTTTGCATTAAACCCCAGTTGCCACTCTTCCGACCATTTTGCTAGTGTATCCAGATCTCTTCTCATTCTGCCCACCCCATCTGGATAATCTACTCTGTTGCAGATCTTGGTGTCATCTGCAAACAGACAAACCTTACCCTCCAGTCCATTTGCAATGTCAGTGATGAAGATATTGAAGAGGACTGGCCTCAGGACTAATCCCTGAGGTACTCCACTTGTGACTTGCGTCTCTTCTGACTGTATACTGTTTACCACCACTCTCTGTTTTCTGCCCGCCAACCAGTTTGCCACCCAGTTGACCAACTTCTGACCCACCCCGAGCCTCCCCAGCTTATTAATCAATCTTCTATGTGGAAAAGTATCGAAAGTTTTGCTGAAGACAAGGTAGGCGACATCAACTGCTCCCCCTTAGTCCACCACTCTGGTTACCCAGTCAAAGAAATCTATGAGATTAGTTTGACAGGACCTTCCTTTTGTAAACCCATGCTGTCTTGGATCCTGTGCTCCTATGGATTCCAGGTGTTGCACTATCCTTTCCTTAAGTAGTGCCTCCATAATCTTGCCCACTACTGAGGTAAGACTGACTGGTCTGTAGTTCCCTGCTACCACTGTTGTGGAGTGGGATCACGTGAGCCCTTCTCCAATCTTCTGGGATCTCTCCTGTGCTCAGAGACTCACTAAACAGTTCTGCTAATGGCTCTGCTAGTTCCACCCTTAGCTCCTTTAGTACCCTGGGATGTATGCCATCAGGTCCCATTGCCTTGTCCACCCTGAGCTTATCAAGCTCTTGTAGGACCCTTTCTTTTGTGAAGGGACTAGTCACACCTCCCCCGTGTCCATGGTGCAGGAGTTGTGGGACCCTACCTACCTTCTCTTCAGTAAATACTGAGCAGAAGTATCTATTTAGGATAGATGCCTTTACAGGGTCCTCCTCCGCTGCCTCCCTCATCTCCATTGATCTTAGCAATACCCCCTCTGGACTTTCTCCTTTCACTAATGTATCTCTAGAAAGTCTTGTCACCTTCTTTTACTGTCCGTGCTAGTGTTTCCTCAGTTTGGGACTTTGCCTGCCTTACTGCCTTCCCTGCTTCCCTTAGGGCAGTTTGGTATGCCTCCCTATCTTCATCCTGCTGTGTTTCCTTATATTTTCTGAAGGCCAGCCTTTTGGCTCTGACCTTTTCTGCTACTGTTTTTGAGAACCAAAGTGGCTTCCTTCTTCTTTTGCACTTCCTTTTCTCTCTAACACAATGGCATGTTGCTTCAAGTATTGCAACCTTAATGCTTGCCCACTTTGCCTGTACCCCCTCACTAATATTTATTTTTGCCAGGACTAGCTTAACTCTGTTGGCCATCTTATCAAAGTCAGCTCCTCTGAAGTCCCATTTTTTTGCCTTGCAATGGGATGACTTAGTTCTAGTGGCCAAATTGAACAATACCATGTGATTGTCACTGGCCCCCAGGTGACCTTCTACCTGGAGATCTGTGATCCTTTCGCTGTTAGTCAGCACTAGATCTAGGATAGCCCTGTCTCTTGTGGGTTGTTGTACCAGTTGTTTGAGGCCCTCCCCTGCAGGGAATCCTCCATGTGTCTAGTTCTGGCAGATGTTCCTCCTGGTATTGACCAATCTGTATCTGGCATGTTGAAGTCTCCCATTATCAGAACCTCCCCTTTAGCTGTCATGTTTTGTATATCTTCTAATAGTAATGTGTCTATGTCCTCCCGCTGGTCTGGAGGCCTGTAGACAACCTCAGTTCTTATGGCTGTCCCATTTCCTGTTTCCAGGGTGACCCACAGTTCTTCTAGTTCCTTATGTGTATTCTGAATTTCTGATATTTTCATTGACATACATGGCCACTCCACCCCCTTTTTGCACCTCGGTCTCTTCTGAAAAGTACATAGCCAGGTACTGAAGCCTCCCAAGTGTGGTCACTGGTAAGCCACATCTCGTTAATTGCTACTATGTCCAGTTTAGCCTCTGTCATTATTGCCTGCAGGTCTGGGATCTTGTTTCCCAGACTGTGAGCATTTGTGTACATGATTTTCCATTGGACAGATTTTGTGTGTGTTAGTTGTTGGGTGAGGTCTGGCGTTTCCCCTGTGCGTCGTGTGGGGAGCTGGACTTTTTTCCTTACCTGGTGATGCAAATGAACTGCAAACATGCTGAACTCCTGTTTGACCAATAGCTGAGGGGGGAGGGGTGTTCTTCCCATTCGATGTATGGGGTGCTGTACCCCTCTCCCCATTTGCTAGTTTAAATATTCTGCATATACGTCAAACTTCTGCCCCAATGCACTGACTCCCTCCTTAGTCAGATGCAGTCCATCAAATTTAAAGAACTTTCACTCCAAAAACTGTTGCCTGTTACCTGCAAATTTGTGTCCTTTTTCCTGGCACCAGCCCTTGAGCCACATGTTTAGCTCCCCTATCTCCCCTTCTCTGACCTTCCGTCCATCTGCCCCCCTCTCCCAGACTGGCAGGATCTCAGAGAAGGAGATGCCAGATGAAATAGATGATAGTTTGTCACCCAGCCTGGTCAGCTGTTCCTTGGTCTCCACAACTGACCAGCTGGCAAGATCATTAGTCCCTGTGTGTACCAGGACATCAATGTTTTCTCCTGCTTCCTGAACAATTTTAGCAATGCGGTCAGTGTCTCTCCATGCTGATGTACCTGGGAGACATCTGACCATTACCCCTGGCTGGAGATGGGTATCAACTCCCCGAATCATGGAGTCTCCTATGATCAGAAGTTTTTTGGATTTCCTTTTTACTTTTTTGTTTTGTTTCCTGTTTTGGGTGAGTTTTGTTGTGCTAGCTCCTGTGCTGCAGTGTCCTGCTCTGCAGTGTCCTCTGCCCCTTTGTTTGATTTCAGAGATATCGGCAGATACCTGTTTGTAGTTTTTATATGGTTTGTGGAGGTAATATGTTGGAGAGCACTGAGCAGCAATACTGTCCATCTTACAAACTGTGGAAATTGGTCCACAGGAATTACAAGCTAAATTGGTGGGCCTGAACTTAAATAGTGCAGCAGTAAATATGGGGTGTACAAATGGTATGCAGGCTAAATTTAGGCATGAATCTCCTCATATCATCGTTGTCCACTGCATAAACCAGTCTCGAATTTGTAATTCTGGATCTGAAAAAAAATAACCCCATCTGCGCTAATTTGAGACTGTCTTAAAAGACATTTTTAATAAACTTAATAACCTTAATAATTCTTAATAACCTGCTCGACAAAGGCCTCACAAATGAACAAATCTCCCTCAATAATGGCGGAAGCCTCAGACGCCATCCCAGTGAGATTGCCAATCTCTGTAACTTTTACTTCGGTGACCTCGACATCTACAAACCCAATGATGTGCAGCTGATTGACACCAGCATGCCATCACCACCTGTCTCCCTCCTCCTCCCTGGGGGGCCCCAATTCCACTTTAAATACCTCTCTCCTTGTTAAGGTAATCACCTACTTAAAAAGAATGACCCCAAGCCTTGCCAAGGCCTCAAAGGCATTGACTTCCACATCCTGAAGCTCATCTGGGTACCCATTGCCCTCCCTCTAACATTTTCAACCATTCACTCTGCACTGGTTCCTTCCCCAATAAATGGAAAAGTGCCACCATTAAACCACTTCACAAATGTAGCTCCAAAAATGGCATTGGTAACTACTGGCCCATCTCCCTCCTTACGCCCCTTTCCAAAATGATCAAAAAGATCATCCTGGATCTAACATGATGTTCCTAGATATACAGTATACAACCTTCTCATGGACTCTTAGCATGGGTTTCGTGCTGGCCACAACACTGAGACTGCCTTGGTGAGGCTTACTAACTACATTGGAAAAGCCAGTGATGAAGGTTTCTTCACTGGCTCAGTATTTGTAGACCTAACTAACACCTTCTATCTTGTCTATCATAAAGTTCTCCTCCATACCCTAGCTGGTCTAAATTTCTCCAAGGAAATAATAAATTGGTTTGAAAGTTACCTTAGTAATCGGACACACAGAACAACAATAGTGGGCCAATACTCTGAATTTAAGCACATCAAATATGGAGTTCCTCAAGGCTCCATCCTTGGACCCCTCCTATTCTCCCTGGTTGTCAACCCCCTCTCCGAGATCTGTACATCTACTGAGCTTATCCTCTATGCTGACTACGCAGCCCTTTTCTGCAAAGATAAGAACCCATCCACCCTCCAGAGCAATCTACAACACGACTTCAAAAAACTCCACTCCTAGTTCTCCTCCAGAGGTTTCATTTTTAACTTCAAGAAAACCAAGGTCATGATATTCTCAGGCCTCAGGAAGATGCTCAACCTCGACTTTACCCTTACAGATAACAATGGCAACCCAATCGAAAAAGTCACCACTTTCAAATACCTGGGGAGCCACCTAGACTGTCATTTAAACTACGAGCTGCACACTTGTCTACGAATCAAAAAATTCCCCAAAAGCCGGCTCCATGGCACCAAGCAAAGGGGTTCGCTCAGCACACTGGCGACCTGAGTTCATGCTCCGACCCCAGGTACCAGGAGTGGAGACCGGCAGGGAGGGGTTTTCAGAAATGTCCATTGGACGCTTCCCTCCCGGGGGGGGGATGAGCCTGGGCTCCTGTAGGTGGATGAGCATGGAGAGCGTGAGAGCCTCGCCATGCCCTCCTGCATGTCCCCACCTCAGCATGCCATCCTTACAGCTAACATGTGAGACGGTCACAGAAAAACTGGAAAATTGGGCTCCCTGCTGACTGGATGATAAGCTCCTGGCCCGCACCATCACAAAGCCCCGGACAGCTGGGACTGATCCCCACGGCAGCCTCTTGGGTATGTAGCTTGCCGAATGGCACTTCTCCCTCAGAGGAGAGGGACCATCCTGAGACAGGGACAGGTTGGGTTGCCCAGGTAAGAGAGATGGTGGTGCGGGGCCGAAGTGGGGGTGTTGGGTGATGGTGCTCTGAAGGAGTGTTCGGCAGGGATGCCACGGGGGAGGAGCATAAATAAATAACACAAACAAAAAAAATTCCCCTAAAACTGGGCATCCTACACTGACACCGTCTGTGTGATATCACCCGTCTCTTGTCAGGTCAAAGTTGTCCATGGGCAACTTAATTAAAAAAATAAATTTCTGAGCCTGGTTCAGATGCCCCAATTAGTATATTCAAATGATCCCTGGCATCTAGAAGTTCTCCTATCATGATCAGCATTCAGATGCTCCCAATTAGTATATTAAAATGATCCCTGGCATCTAGTTCTCAACTTGTTGGCAAGTCCGAGCCCCCTCCACACTCCACTCACTCAGATCCCCACTACAATGACCCCCAACTTACCCCGGTTGTTAGTGTTCCCCCTGTGAAAGCAACAGGCCCAGACCTTGTGCTTACCACCTCAGTCAGTCACTGTCTGGATGACAGGGTGTGAGCAAATACAGTATAACCTCAATTATCCAACCCCGCCCATTATCCGAACCTCTGGATTATCTGAACTCATGCATTGTCTCCCAAGCTAAGAGGAACATTTTGAGAGGGACCCTCATTTTTACAAACCCCTCAATTATCTGAACTAATCTTACGTTCCCAAGTGAGTGTGGATAATTGAGGTTGTACTGTACTACTGTAGAAGCAGATGTTTCTACAGTAGGATCTACAGTAGGTGTACACTCACTCCCTATCACTCAGCGCCAGTCAAGGTAATGAACGGAGGGCTGTACCTATCACAGTCACAGGGTGGTGGCTACCATCTTGGGTAAGTGGGGGGCTAGTGGGGAGAGGGTGGAGGGACCTGGGTGTGTGTGATGGGGAGAGGGCTCGGATTTGCGATTGGGAGCCACCAGATGCCAGTGATCATAAAAACATAGACATTAATGGAAGAAAAAGACCAATGGTTCATCCAGTCTGCCCATAGTTCCCTTTCAAACCTTGGGACCTATTGTTCATACAGGGTACTAGCCTTCACTAACATCCACCCCTCTTTTCCACTCCCTGCTAATACCCTGAGTAACCATTATACCCTTCACTTTGTCCCAAACATGCCTGAAACATGTATGATTTTGGAGCCCACCACCTTGACTGGCAGACTGTCCCATGGTTCCACCACCCTTTCTGTAAAATAAAACTTACTCCTATCTCTCCTGAACCTCCCTCCCATCAGTTTCCACTTGTACCCCCATGTCCATGAACTGTTACTCATGATGAGTAGTTCCTCACAGTTCACCTTGTTTATTCCTTTCAGTAACTTGAATGTATCCGTCATATCACCCCTCTCTTGTCTGGTCTCCAGCAAGTACATGTTCAGTGCCTTGAGATGATCCATGTAAGATCCATCCTGCCAGCCCTGAATCATCCTGCTCACCCTTTGTTACACTGTCTGTAGCCTGTTCTTATCTTTCTTGAGGTGAGGATTGCAGAACTGGGCATATCACTCCAGGTGCAACCTCAGCAATGATCTATAAAGAGGCATTAGATACCTCTTTTCTTCGACTGCCAATACCCTTCTGATACATCTCAGCATCCTATTTGCCTTCCTGTAGGCTTTGTTGCACTGGCTTGATTGTTTAAGGGAGTCATTAATGATGACTCTGAGGTTTCTTTCCTCAGCTGTAGTGCTCAGCTTTATCTTTCTTATCAAGTACTCTGTCCTGGGGTTCTTGTTCCTTATGTGCATCACCTTGCACTTTTTGGCATTGAATTTCAACTACCAAACCTTAGACTACCTCAGTCTTTGCAGGTCAAGCTGCATCTCCCTAATTCTCTCATCACTAGCTACCCTCCTGCAGAACTCAGTGTACTCTGTAGAGACACAACTTGCCCCAAATTCCTTCCCCAGGAACGCTGATGAACATATTGAAGAGGATAGGACCCAGGATGGATCCCTGTGGCACCCCCCATGTAACCTCTCTCTCTTCTAATTTTACACCTTTAATCACAACCGTTTGCTGCCTCTCTTTCAACCAATTCTCTACTCATATTATTACAATAATTGGGGCATCTGAATGGCAGTTTTGGGTTGGGGGAAACACTAGACACCATGATCATTTTACCATAAAAATTGGGGCTATTTAAACTGCAGCCAGAGATGGGGAACCCCTAGATGCCAGGGATCATTTTATTACACTACTTGGATGCAACAGAATGGTGACCAGGGCTGGGGTGACAATGTGCACCACTGTGTACTCCAATGAGGGCAGGGTTTTTGGAAGCAGTAAACAACACTGCAATGTCAGCTGTTCAGTACTTTCGAAATCTTTGTATATAGCACTGTACCCTGTATGCAGCAGGGGGTCCCTCATTTGCATGGCTGTAGTAGTACATATGCACATGTACAGTTAGCATCGGGGGCCACTGAATATGTCACTAGTCCAATCATTTAATTTTTATTTATTTAGCTAGTGCGCTAGCCATAAAATGATTATTTTCAGGCACGACCCGGGAGAGTACAGACATGCAGAAGCTTAAGAGGATAACAAATTATAAGTGCTTTACATACAATGAGTTAAAGAGGATACAATATATCAGAACATACAAAGTAAAGCGCTTTACATACAATGAGTTAAAGTGGATACAATATATCAGAGACATACAGAGTAGACCATTTATAATTTCATAGGTGCCTACCTATGCAATGAATAGAGAGGACCTTGGACAATAAATTATCAGGTGACATATCATACGAACAGAACAAAGGTACACAAAACAAAAACAGATAATACAAAAGGAAAATAACCACTGAGAGCAGGGGTGTCATTAAGGAAAGGTCGGTAAGTGAGGAAGAGGAGCAAACCATGAAATTAGATTATGTAGTGTATGTAAGTGTAAGGGAGATGCCTGCAGTGCAAAGATTGTATATGGGCAGGAAAGGGCGGGACAGGCTGAGGCAGTAAGAGGTTATATAGAGGTGAGAAATAAAATTGTATGGCCAGAGACATCAGTCATTAGGTAGGGTGAAAGCAGGAACAGGCATCAGCAATCAGCAGATTTGAGCGCAGTTTTCTCTTAAAGCATGTGTGGGAGCTAGAAAGTCTAATGTCGAGGGGAAGGGAATTCCACAGCTGTGAAGCCGCATGTTCAAATGCAACAGTCCCTTTCCTAGTGCGGCACGTCGGCAAATTCAGAAAGGATTTATCAGCTGATTGTAGACCATGCAGTGTGTCCTGAGGAACAAGAATAGCTGCAAGACACCTAGGGGTCTGATTTCGAATTATCGAATCAATAAGAGAGCCAAGGTAGTATTTCCTACTAGCTAACGGAGAAAGCCAACCAAGATCATTATAAAGTTGACAGTGGTGTTCAAGCCGAGGAGCAGAAGAGGCATAGCGACATATGTTGTTATACGTAATATCCCATCTGATATTTCCACTTAGCATGGTGCTTAGATGTTTAGCGTTGTGCTAACCTTCTGAAAATTGGTCTCTATCTGACTAAAAATCCTGGCCAATGCCTCATAAGATGCAGAAAGTTAACAAAAAAGGGTTATCTTACCTATCTCTTAATGTGTTTTTTCCATCTTATTTTGCTTGCAAAACTTTTATCAAATTTCAAAACGTGATGTGACTTAAAATGTTTATAACAACTGTTGTTAAAATACAGTTGTTTCTTCTTTCATCTGAGTGCTGTCTTTATTTACTTATAAAAACACTGTCTGGTGGGCTGACCTAGTGGCTTGGTGGTAGCTGTATTGCCTCCCAGTGGTCCAGTTCTGGGGTGGATCTTGATCTAACAAGGGTCAGCTGGGGGAACAGATGATTGTGCATTTCAGGGACTGCTCTCCTCTCAGGGGGAGCAATCTGATCACCACGCTCTTCAACAGCCACCTAGCTGAGGAGGGCTGGCAGGCAGCAGAGTGGCATAAGGGGGAGAGCTCAGGCAGGCACAAAGCAAGTACGTGCCTCTATGTGCACTGGCATCATTCCATGCTTGGATGCCCAGAGGATGAAACCAAAGGTAGAAAACCCCCAATGGCACAATGATCCATCAACCTGCTGCAGGCTCCACACCACTGACCAGGCTCTGCCCCCATCTGGATATGTGTCTCCCTGTGGATGACACTTCCCCTCCTGGCCCCACCGGAGGGATCCATGGGGGATCTCAGAGAAGGTAAGTCCCGGGGATGGTGGGTGATGGGACTGGACAGGTCATCTCAGAACAGGTAAGTCCTGGGGATGGTGGGTGATGGGGCCAGACAAGTCAGTGGTAAGGGGGATGCGGGGTGACCAAGCAGATAAAAATCTGTATGGAAAAAGAAAGATAACACAGCTTGGGAAGCTCAAACCACATATCAACTGAAGAAGAATCCACAAGGGTTCGAAGTGCCAGGGTTCAGTGCCATATGTTTGTATTGTGGCACAATAAACGTCTCACTAGCAGTTACCATTTGGCATTGTAGCTTGGATTTCTCTGCACTCTGGACTTTGTGTTCTGTTCTGAGATATTCTTCTGAGTGCAACAAGTACCTCATGTGCACCTAACCTTTTGTTTGGACTTAGTGGAGACCCAGTGCCTGGCAAAGCTCCGTCACATTGCAGTGCTCCACAGGTATGTTATGTGGAGGGTAGGGACTGTGAATGCCACCATTGAAGCATCATAGTGCAGAGTTATTTAGAAAAGAAATATGCAAATCATGTATATGCTGGCTGAGCTTCTGACGAGAATTGGGCCCTAAGCGCTTGCTGCAAAAAATATATTTTTTTGTTTATTAACCAAGAACCTTTACTAAACAAAACATTAAAACAAAAAACCTAAATGAAAACAAACTCTGTAGACTACAAACTAGGAAAGCTTTTTGTTTACACTATCACAGTTCCTGCAATGCTTTCCGTGCATTTAGCTTGACACTGTTCCTCGTAAAAGGCTATTGAACAAACTGGGCAGTCGTGGGGTGGGACCAGCCATAGTTAAGTGGATTGAATACTAGCTCTCAGATATCACCCAGAAGGTGATGGCAAATGGGGTACTCCCTAGCGAGGAGAGGGTGACAAGTGGGGTACCACAGGGGACGGTCTTGGACCCAGTCCTATTCAATGTCTTCACTGGAGACATTGCAGTAGGGTTGGAGGGGAAGGTGGGCTTGTTTGCTGATGACACAAAGATTTGTAACAGGGTGGATGTGCCGGAGGGTGTTGGTAGGATGAGGGAGGACCTTAAAAAGCTTGAGCAATGGTCCAAAGTGTAGAGATTGGGGTTCAATGTGGGGAAGTGTAAAATTATGCACTTGGGGCACAGGAACCCTAGGGCAAAATATGTGCTCAGAGGGATAGAAATGAAAATCACAGAGCAGGTTAGAGACTGTGGTGTCATCATCATGGCTGACCTCAAAGTGACTAGATAATGTCAGAAGGCAGTAGGGAAGGCCAACAGAATGATGGGATGCATAAGGTGGGGTACCGCTAGCAGAAGGAGGGAGGTCATTGCGCCCCTGTGTAAGACTTTAGTCAGGCCTCACTTTGAGTACTGCGTCCAGTACTGGAGACCACATCTTGTCATTGATGCCGCCAACAAAACTACTCTACAAAAAAAGTACACCCTGTATTACAAAATCAGTAAATTTGCCTCTGGGAGCAGATCTGATACATACCACTGTCTAGCTCTTGACTCCCTAAAATGGCTTCCTCCCGAACTAAAAGCTAATCTGACACTTGCCACTTTTGTAAAGAAAATTATGTGATGACACACTTGCCTACCTAAAAAACCAACTCACGTTCGTGGAGCAATCCTTGTCCCATTGTGTTGCAAACAACAACCTAGTAATCCCCTTGTTTCAAACCAACATGGGACAGAGTTCTTTTAGCTACTGCACTGCATCTATTTGGAATTCTCTTCCTCCACCTATCAAAAAACCCCTTACCATCACAGCTTTTACAAAGCTCCTAAAAGCACACTGCTCCTCATCTCAAGCATGTCACTGATTCTACTAATTCTACCAAAGTGCTACCAACCACCTCTGCTCCCCACCTCCTCGACCCCTTCCCTTCTCCTCACCTCTCCCCCAGCTATGCACTTACCCATTCACCAACTATATATGTAACTACCCCCATTCCCCCTCTAATACCTCCCACTACCTCTGCTCCCCACCTCTTGAAATTCCTCTCTCCTTTTCATCTCTAACCTCCCTCACCCTTAGTACCCAACTATGCACGTGCACCTACCACTATGGTACTTATCCCCTGTCCCCCGGATCCCCCCTTTTTCAGTCCACCCTCTTTCATCACCCTTTTTCTCCCACTTTACCTCTCCTATCGCTTTTAAGCTCCCTCCCCTGTGATATCCCATGTACATTTCCCGATCTTCTTTGTTTTATTTACAAACTCTTGCTTTTTCACTCCTCTCACCCATATCCAATGCCTGATACTTTGTATCCACTTAGTTCGTCGTGTCTTCTCCCATGTCTGTTAGATTTTATTGTACCGTTTTTTGCCAGTTTATTGCTATATGCCTCCCTGCACCAAAATGCAATATTTCAATTTCTTGTATAGTTCCATGTCTGATGTTTTGTATTACTCGTGACGTGCTGTACCTTCACCTCATAATATATTACAGCATGTAGGTACTATTCTCTGTCTGTGCTATTGCACCCAGATCGTGACTGAAAAAGGCACTTACTGCCAGTGCACTCACCCAGTCAACAAAATTAAATCAATCAATCAATCTGAAAAAGGACTTGAGAGAGTGGAGGCTGTCCAAAGGAGGGCCCCAGAATGATTCAGGGGCTGCATGGCAGGGCATATGAGGACAAACTGAGGGATCTAAATATGTACTCCCTGAAGGAAAGAAGGGAGTGGGGGAACATGATTGAGACCTTTAGATATCTAAAGGGGTTGAACAGGGTGCAGGAGGGAAGCTTATTTCAAAGGAAAAAAGGGCTCGACTAGGGGTCATGGCATGAGGCTGGAGGGAGGTAAATTTAGGGGAAATACAGGAAATATAAGAAAGTACTTTTTCACAGAGAGGGTGGTGGATGTCTGGAATGGGCTGCCAGACAAGGTGGTGGGGGCTGAAACTGTCTCTGGTGGTAAGCATGCATGGGATAGGCACAAAGGGATCCTAAGGATATGGGGGAAGGGGTGGACTTATCGGGCGGTGTAAAGGTGAAATCAGGCAGCAAATAGAGGGAGGCAAGGGGATACTAAATACATTAAGAGTATCTTGGGGCAGACTAGGTGGGCCATGTTGGTCCTTATCTGCCGACAATTGTATATAGTATGTATGTATGTATGTACAAGGCACTCAGAGGACAGCCACACCAGAGAGCCAAGCGGAGCAGCGCAGTTTGCTGCCAGAGTGTTCCCTTGCAGGTGAACCTTGTTTTCATCCATTCTCTAGGAGCGTTACACAGGCAGAGGAAAGGTGGAGAGGTATACTGAGGGAGAGGGAAGTTTAAATTATACCAGGCTTGTGTAGTGATTCATACGGCTAGCTGAGTCGTATTTGTATTTTGCTGAGTGTCTGATGGCTTACTGAGCCATTTTTGCATTTTGCTGATTGTCTGATGGCTTACTGAACCGTATTTGTATTTTGCTGATTGTCTGATAGCTTACTGAGTAGTATTTGTATTTTGCTGATTGTCTGATGGCTTACTGAGCCGTATTTGTATTTTGCTGATTGTCTGATGGCTTACTGAGTCATATTTGTGTTTTGCTGATTGACTGATGGCCTACTGAGCCATATTTGTATTTTGCTGATTGTTTTTTGTCCTTGATTCTACTATTAACATCTAAAAACAGTACCTGCAAGACTGCATTCTCTTCTCTTGTCCAGCAATTGTGTTAGAGGGAGCTGTAATCTTTGCCCTTCAGCACAGGATGACTGATTGTTTTTTTCTTTGACTCTTTTCCTTTTTTGTTGCTGCTGTAGGGTCCAGAGGGAAAGTCCTGCTGCCATCCACACATTAGAGCACAAACAAAGGGAGATGAACAACTCCTCGAAATGGTGGCCTTGATGGAAGAGGGATCCCTGGATATCGTGGCAGTCGCAGAAACATGGTACACAGAGAACCGTGACTGGGATGTCAACATACCAGGGTACACAATCTACAGGAGGGACAGGTAGGGAAGATGAAGAGGAGGAGTAACTCTCTATGTAAGGGAAGGGATCAAGCAACAGAACTAAAGGGTAAACATGGAGGAGAGGAGGCACTGTGGGGCACCCTGGAGACTGGAAATGGCTCCACAATTCGCAAAGGGGTTGTATACAGACCCCCATCTCAGGGGGAGGAAATGGACAAGGAAATGATAGAAGGCATCCTTGGGATGGCAGAGAAAGGGGAAATGTTGCTGGTGGGGAACCTGAATATGCCAGATGTTAACTGGGGCACCTTTGCTGCAGCCACATCCAAGAGCAGGGCCATTCTTGATGCCCTACAGGGGGCATGCCTCAGACAGCTAGTTTTGGAACCCACTTGGGAGGGAGCAATCTTAGACCTGGTACTCTCAAATGGGAATGGAGAGAGGATCTCCGATCTTGAAGTGGGTAGCCATCTGGGAACGAGCGACCACCAAACAGTGTGGTTCATGATAAACTTAGCTGTAGAGTCAAGCCACACAAAAATGAAGGTACTGGACTTCAGGAGGGCTGATTTTGTCAAAACGGGAGAGTGCCTCAGAAAAGCACTAGCAAACAGGCGAGAAGGTGGGGTGGAGCAACAATGGGGAAACATCAAAACCACCATCACAGAGGCAACAAGCCTTTGTGTGAAGCAAATAAACAAATCAAAATGAAAGAAAAAAACACTATGGTTTGCAAAAGAAGTGGCGGGGAAGGTAAGGTAGAAAAAGATAGCATTCAGGAAGTACAATGTAAGCCGCTTAATGCGGACACATTTGTGTGCACCATTAATGTCCGCGGTATGCGATGTCTGCAGTTGCCAGCAGTTGGTGCTGTGTGCTAAAATTTGTTGTTTTGTTGTTTTGTGTAGTTTCTGTTTGTGCCATGTACAGTATTGCATACTCGGGGAAGGGGGTGGATGGTAAAATACACACATCTTTATTTTTTATTTTTCAGTGTTGCGGGAGGTGGGTGGTTGGTACTGTACTGTACTGTGGAATCCACAGTTTTATTTTTCAGTGTTGTGGGAGGGGGATCTGGTTAAAACTACTGGTGCTTGGATTGTGCTATTAAGTTCTGTTCTGTTCTGCTGATCTTCAGCCTTCGGGAAAAAAATATCGATAGTTGTCTGCTTAACAGCATTTGCAGCATATAGACTGAAGTTGCGCTCCATGCCTTCCATCATCTGCCAGTCTGGTTTAATGTCTATTCTTTGCTCCATTGCTCATAGGAGTGCAGCACAAACCTCTTTGGCTGTCACTGGTGTTAACTCTGGCTCAGTGTCTTTAAGTTGGTTGTCCACCTCACACTGGCTCTGGCTGTCAGGGGCTCATACAATGTTCATAAGCCGTGACATCTTGTCGTTTGCCTGTGGCTCCTCGTCAGCTTCTCCTAGTTGACAAAGGTGGTCAAATTTGACTTTAGTGAGCCCTGTTGGTGGAGGAATAAGTTATTCAATTGTTGTCACTGTGGCTAGGAAGGGAACATCTTCTGTCTGCTTTGCAAAACCTGCCTTTCTGAAGCAGTTAGTGATTGTTTTGGGAGTGACTTTGTCCCAGGCTTTTTTAAAAAAACATACTGCATCTAAAATGTTGATCCACTTCACGCACTCTGTTTTCATGAGCTCCCCTCCCTCATCCATCTCCTCTATTACCCTATTTCTCATCTCTCTCACATAGTGGCATTTCAGGGAGTAAATTATCCCTTGAAACATTGGCTGGATCAGCGAAGTAGTGTTGGGTGGTAAAAAAATTAAGCGAAGCAGCAGCAGTTAGGAATGGGACACAATCTCCAAAGCACAGCACTGCAAAACGAGGTGATAAGTTTGCGCTGAGGTAAAGGTCAATAAATAGACAGACAATTAACACCTCATTAGCTTAACAGCGCTGAACTGGCATTTCCGTAACACATAGAATGCTCAGAAATTAAGTTGGTTACCATTGCCTGGATCATGACGAGACACATAATTATCAGCAAAAGTGCTTCACAAACTGTCCGTGTTTGTCTGGTAACTAAGGTCCGCATTATGCAGTGTTTTAACAGCGATTTACATTGAATTTGGTTTGGGGAAATGATTTCTGTCCGTGCGATATGACTGTCCGCATAATCAGTGTCCGTCTTCAGTGGCATTCACTGTATAAGGAAACACAGAAGGAGCAGGATAGAGAACTATACCAGTTAAAGCAGAAGGAAGTGGGGAAGGCTGTCAGAATAGCAAAGGCCAAAACCAAGGAAAAGATAGCCAACTCGGTTAAGAAGGGGGATAAAACCTTTTATAGGTACATTGGGGAGCAAAGAAAGACTAAGACTGGGATACTGAGGCTGAATAAAGAGGAAGGTGGTTGGGCAGAGTGCAACAGTGAAAAAGCAGGAATACTGAACGAATACTTCTGTTCAATATTCACAATGGAAAAGCAGGGGAGATACTTAATCCAGTCTAGAAGCACTCTGGATAGGGGGGTTGATATTAGTCCTTTCACAAAAGAAAGGGTTCTGAAAGAACTCTTAAAACTGAAGGTGGATAAAGTGATGGGGCCTGATGGGATTCACCCCAGAATTCTAAAAGAACTAAGGGAAGAACTAGTAACACCACTGACAACCCTTTTTAATGAATCATGGGAGGATACTGTGGTACCTGAGGACTGGAGGAGGGTGGATGTGATTCCCCTTCACAAAAGTGGGAGCACGACAGAGGCAGGAACTACAGACCTGTCAGTTTGACCTCTGTGGTAGGGAAAATGATGGAATCACTTCTGAAGGAAAGAATTGTTGAGTACCTAGAGGCCAGTGGGACACAGGACCCAAGGCAGCATGGATTCACAGCAGAAAGGTCATGTCAGACAAATCTAATTGATTCTTTTGACTGGGTGACCAAAGTAGTAGACCAGGGAGGGGCTGTGGACATGGCTATCTAGACTTTAGCAAGGCATTTGACACAGTCCTGCACAAAAGATTAATAAACAAATTAGCCAGCCTGGGAGTGGGTCCTAGGGTGGTAGCCTGGGTAAAACACTGGCTGGACAACAGGATACAGTGGGTAATAGTAAATGGAGTCCACAGTGAAGAAATGGGGGTTACTAGTGGTGTACTGCAGGGTTTAGTACTGAGGCCGGTCTTTTTTAATGTCTTCATAAGTGACATTGCAGAGGAACTGGAAGGGAAAGTATGTCTCTTTGCAGATAACATGGAGATCTGCAATAGGGTTGATACGCAAGGTGGGGTGGAAAGGATGAAAAGGGACTTGGCAAGGTTGGAGGAATGGTCAAATGTATGGCAGCTTAGAGTCAATGCAAAGAAGTGCAAAGTAATGCACTTGGGAAATAAAAACCCAGGGAAAGCGTACACAATGGGGGGTGAGATACTGACAACAACAAAAATGGAAAGAGACCTGGGGGTAGTCATATCAGACAACCTAAAGGTGGGCCAGCAATGTGAGAAGGCAGTAAGGAGGGCTGGGGGATACTGGGATACATAGGAAAGGCATCACCAGTAGAAAACAAGAAGTTGTTGGCCCTCTGTACAGACAGTTGGTAAAACCACATCTGGAGTACTGTGTACAGTTCTGGAGACCCCATCTCTGCAAAGACATAGACAGGGTGGAGGCTGTCCAGAGGAGGGCAACCAAAATGGTGCAGTGTCTGCACCAGAAGACATATGAAGAAAGACTAAAGGAGCTTAAGATGTATAGCCTCGAGGAAAGGAGGGAGAGGGGGACATGATAAAAATGTTCAAATACCTCAAAGGAATCAATGAAGTCCAAGAGGGTAGCATCTTTCAGAAAAAGAGATGTGCAAGAACAAGGGGGGCACAATTTGAAGATAGAGGGGGGACGGCTCAGAGGTAATGTGAGGAAGTATTTCTTCACACAGAGGGTTGTGGATGCATGGAACTGCCTTCCTGAGAAGGCCGCAGAGTCAAAAACAGTGGGGGAATTCCAGAATGCGTGGGACAGACATAAGGCAATTCTAGTGGGGGGTAGGAGGAAGTAGGCTGTTGGTTAACTAGGGTCTGCAGCTTATCCATTAGGAAGGGAAATGGGCAGACTAGGTGGGCCAAGTGGTCCTTATCTGCCATCAAATTCTATGTTTCTATTTAACAACAGGAAAAGCACGCCAAACTCGGTGTATTTAAAAGGCTCCAAATTCTGCAGCAGGGCAAGGCACTTAGAGGGCAGTTTCACTGAAGAGCAGAGCAGTGCAGTGCAGTCAGCTGCCAGAGTGTTCCCTTGCAGGTGAACCTTGTTTTCATCCATTCTCTAGGAGCATTACACGGGCAGAGGAGGGGCAGAGGGGTATACTGAGGGAGAGGGAAGTTTACATTATACCAGGCTTGTGTGGCGATTCAAACGGCTTACTGAACCGTATTTGTATTTTGCTGATTGTCTGATAGCTTACTGAGTCGTATTTGTGTTTTGCTGATTGTTTGATGGCTTACTGAGTCTTATTTGTATTTTGCTGATTGTTTTTTGTCCTTGATTCTATTATTAACATCTACAAATGGTACCTACAAGACTGCATTCTCTTCTTTCGTCTGGCATTTGTGTTAGAGGGAGCTGTAATCTTTGCCCTTCAGCACAGGGTGACTGATTGTTTTTTTCCTTGATTCTTTTCCTTTTTTATTGCTGCTCTAGGGTCCGGCCATTCCTCCAGCTCCAAACTGGTGTACCTCATCTACAGAGGGTAGTTGGACCTGGAGGTTGGCAGGTGGTTGAGAAGGGCAAATTGAGTGCCCCAAAAAACAATCCACATCAACTTAATGCCTCCAAAAATCCCATACCAATAACAAACAGGTTCCTACCTCTGGCATCCAAGCCAAACGCTGTGGCAGAGGATGCTGCAGGACAGCAGCAATCACAGCAGAAAATGACGCCCAGAAATCAAAACGGACCAAAAAAGGCAAAAACACCTACAAAAAACTAATGATCATAGGAGACTCCATGATTTGGGGAGTTGATACCCACTTACAGCCCGAGGTAGTGGTCAGATGTCTCCCAGGATCATCCGCATGGAGAGACACTGAACACATTGCTAAAATCATATGGAGTGCAGGAGACAATATGAACATGCTGATCCACCTAGGAAGAAACAACCTCACAAGTCAGTCAGTAGAGGAGATCAAATAACACCTGACCAGGCTGGGCAAACGATTGGCATCCATTTCATCCAGCATCTCCTTCTCTGAGGTTCTGTCCATCTGGGACAAGGGTGCAGTTAGGCAGAAAATCAGGGAATGAGACATAGGTGAACTAAATGCGTGGCTCAGGGACTGGTGCAGAAAGAAAGGACACCGATTGATAGGAGATTGCCAAAATTTCTGGGAGAGGAAGTTCTTTAAATTCAATGGCCTACACCTGACAAAGGAGTGGATCAGTGCACTGGGACAGAAGGTTGATGTTTTTGCAAGTCATTTAAACTAGTGGAAGGGGAGAGGGGCCCACCACCCATTATGTTGCACAAGGAAAAAGTCGCCCCTCCCCCCCTTAGCTATCAAACCACCAGCAAGTACATAGAAAGTCATGTATACAAATGCCTGCAGTCTGGGAAACAAGGTCCCAGATCTGGAGGCTGTAATGACGGAGGCTAAACTGGACATAGTAGCCACAACCGAGACATGGTTCACCAGTAACCACTCATGGGAGATAAATATACCAGGTTATGCTCTGTTCAGAAGGGACAGGGAGGGAAGGAAGGAAGGGAAGGGGGGTTGCCCTTTATGTCAAGGAGGACATCAAAGCAACTGCAATTCAGAGCAGGCATGAGGAAGCAGAGGAATTGTGGGTCACCCTTGAACCAGGTAATGGAACAGCTATATGAACAGGGGTGGTCTACAGGCCTCCAGCTCAGGGGGAGAAAGTAGACAGGATATTGATGGAGGGCATACATAATATGGCAGCAAAGGCGGAAGTTCTGCTGATAGGAGATTTTAACTTGCCAGATGCAGACTGGTCTGTCCCAGCTGGGGCATTGGCCAGGACACAGGACATCGTGGACTCCCTACATGGGGCAGGCCTCAAATAACTGGTGCAGGAACCCACCAGAGGCAGGACAGTCCTGGATCTAGTGCTGACCAGTGGAGAAAGAATCACAGATCTCCAAGTGGAAGGTCACCTGGGGTCCAGCGGTTACCACATGGTATAGTTCAAATTGAGCACAGGGATACAGGCAACTTATACAAAGGCAAGGATCTTCGATTTCAGAGGGTCTGACTTTGTTAAGATGGGAAACAGTGTTAAAGAAGCCCTGGCAAAGAGAGAGACAGGAGGGGGCATTGAGGGGAAATGGGCATGTAGTAAAGAGGCAATTGTTGAGGTAACAGGTCAACGTGTTAGGGAGAGAAACAAAGGTAAAAGAAGGAGAAAATCAGTTTGGTTCTTGAAAGCTGTAGCAGGGAAGGTTAGGGACAAAAAGTTGGCCTTCAGGAAATATAAAGAATCGCAAAGAGATGAGGATAGGGAGATGTACCAGAATTGCCTGAGGGAAGCTGGAAAAGCGGTAAGGAGTACAAGAGTGCAAACCGAGGAAAGTTTAGCTCAATCAGTGAGGGAAGGGGACAGGATATTCTACAGGTACATTAGTGAAAGAAGGAAGTCCGGGGGGAGAATTGCTAAACTCAGAGGAGATAAGGGAGAGTGTGTGGAGGGGGACCCAGAGAAGGCATCAATCCTAAATAGGTATTTCTGCTCAGTCTTTACAGAGGAGAGGGAGGGACAGGGCCCACAACTAGACATCAGATGTACTGAGGGGAGGGAGGTAAACACCAGTCCTTTTACAAAAGAGAGGGTCCTAGAAGAGCTTACAAAGCTTAAGGTGGACAAAGCAATGAGTCCAGATGGTTTACATCCCGGGATCCTAAAGGAACAGAGGATGGAGCTGGCAGCACCACAGGCGGTCCTGTTTAGCACATCACTGAGCACTGGAGTGGTCCCAGAGAACTGGAGAAGGGCTCATTTGATCCCTCTTCATAAGAGTGGCAGGAAAGAGGAAGCAGGGGTCTACGGCCAATCAGTCTCACATCAGTTGTGGGTAAGATCATGGAGACACTCCTTAAGGAAAGGACTGTAGGACACCTGGAATCCATAGGAGTACAGGATCCAAAGTAACATGGATTCACAGCAGGAAGATCCTGTCAAACTAATCTGATAGATATCTTTGACTGGGTGACCAGGAAAGTGGACCAAGGGGGTGCAGCTGATGTTGCCTAACTTGATTTCAGCAAGGCCCTTGACTCTGTTCCACATAGAAGGCTGATAAGCAAGTTAGGTAGTCTAGGGGTGGGCTAGAAGTTGGTGAACTGAGTTGGTAACTGGTTGAGAGACAGAAAGCAGAGAGTGGTAGTAAACGGAACCCAGTCAGAAGAATTGGGGGGGGGGTCACCAGTGGGGTACCTCAGGGATCAGTTTTGGAGCCAGTCCTCTTCAATGTCTTCATCAGCAACATTGCAGAAGGGCTGAAAGAGAGGTTTGCCTGTTTGCAGATGACACCAAGATCTGCAACAGAGTAGATACTCCAGAGGGTGTGGATAAGATGAGGAAAGATCTAGAAAAGCTGGAGAAATGGTCTGCAGTGTGGCAACTGAGGTTTAATGCAAAGAAGTGCAAAATCATGCACCTGGGGAGCAGGAACCCTGAAGAGAGCTACAGGTTTGGGGGGAGTAGCTGACAGACAGCAGGGAAGAAAGAGACTTGTGTGTCATTATCACAGTTGACCTGAAAGCCACCAAGCAGACCACAAAGGCAGTAGAGAAGGCCAAGGGGATGTTGGGGTGTATTGGAAGGGGTATCACAAGCCATAGGAGGGAGGTAATGATTCCACTGTACAAAATGCTGGTGAGGCCTCATCTGGAATACTACGTGCAGTACTGGAGGCTGCATCTGCGCAAAGACATTGACAGGATAGAAACAGGACAGAGGAGGGCAACTAAGATGGTGCAGGATCTGCAGCACAAGGCATATGAGGACAAATTGAAGGACCTCAATATGTGTAGACTGGAGCAGAGGGAGCGGGGCGATGTGATTGAAACATTCAAATATCTCAAAGCCATTAATAAGGTGAAAGGTAAAAATATTTTCCAGTATAAAAAGTACTATGACAAGAGGACATGACATGAGATTGGAAGGAGGCCATTTAAGGGGAAATGTGAGAAAATTATTTTTCACTGAGAGGGTAGTGGTTGCATGGAACACCCTGCCCCAGGTGGGGTGGTGGGAATGCGCACAGTGGCAGGATTCAAACATGCATGGGATAGGCACACCAGAACCACAGAGATGGGAAGGAGTAGCTAAAGCCAATGACTAGGTAGAGTCAGCTGGTACAAATATAGGTAGGATAAATGGGCAGACTGGATGAGCCTGGCGGTCCTTATCAACTTCTATGTTTCTATGTATAAGTTGCTTGACTAATACAGTAATTAATTAATTACATATAAATCCGATCAAAACTTTAACTTATGCCGGCCCAGTGGGACTGAGGGTTGAGGCACCGGACACCACACCTCACACCACACCAGCAACCCGGGTTCGGAATCGAAATCGGGTCGTCGGGGGTCGGCTGAGGGAAGAGGATTGAGCATCCCAGCGGATGCTCTCCTCGCCTGGGGTGTGGTTTTCAGGGTGCTTCATGCCCGTCGCCCCTGAGGCTCGGTGGGAGCACCGACTTTCGGGGTTTTGGCAGCTCCCATGATGTTGGGTCGGGAGGGAAGACACCGTTAGGCACTTGGTAGTGACGTGTGTCAGCACTTCGCCTACCTGAGCTGGCGTTCTCAAGGGGAAGCGAAGGGGAACACAGAAAAATGGAAAAAAAAACTCTTCGGTCCTAGATGAGGACCAATCCATGCCTCCCAGCCACCACTGTATGGGCAGACCCTGCTGTGCCAGCTCTCCTCTGGATAAAAGGACAAGGAAGTGGAGCCTTCCCTCACCCCACCCGGGGAGATATCCCGGCATCAAGGAAATACACATGGAGAGGCCAGGCACTCTAGGGGCAGACTCCATGATGGTGGTCTGGGGGTTGATTAGTCCAAAAGAGTGGACCATGAGGGCAGTACAGGTGGCATAAAAAGAAAGTAAAAAAAACAAACTTTAACTTATTGCAGAAAAAAGCATACAGTCCCCTATGTTTATATGGCATGAAAGTGACATCTCATGAATATCCTAAATATTAGCTTCCCATACAAATATGTTTGTACCAGTAAATGAAGACAACACTCAATTAAAAGAATAAACTACTTTATATTTAATTAAGTTCTAGAAGTTTCTTGTCACATCACAATGCTCTGACGTTTGATTAAAGGGGTATAAGCAAAGCAAGACAGAAGACCCCATAAAGAAGTAGAAGAAGAGATAGCTGTGTTTTGTTTACCTTCTGCTCTGCAGCTTTAGACATCCTCTTACTAGGCCAGCAGTTCCTGGAGTGCAGCAGGAAATGAGTGCAGGAGCAGGCCATCGCTAAATAGTTTGTTTCAGTGTATAGTGTACGTAAAATGTTTCAATATACAGTGTATGTGTCTCACTTTATAGTGTATTTGTTTCAGTATATATTGTACATGGATTTTTCAGCCTATAGTGTACCATATGTATTTCAGTATACAGTGTATGTGTTTCACTGTGTAGTTTATCTGTTTCAGTATATAGTGTATCTGGATTTTTCAGTCTATAGTGTATGTACTTTAGTATATAGCATATGTGTTTCACTATATAGTGCATTTATTTCAGTATATAGTGTATGTGGATTTTTTAATATATTGTGTAGTATTTCAATGTGTAATGTATGTGTTTCAGTATACAGTATGCAGATTTTTTTCAATAGTGTGTTTCAGTATAGTGAGTTTCAGTATACAGAGTACGCAGATTTTTCAATGTATAGTGTATTTTTTTAAATAGTGTATGTGTTTCAATATATATCATATCTAATTCAGTTTATAGTGTATTTGTTTCAGTTGATAGTGAATATGGATTTTTCAGTTTGTAGTGTATGTATTTCAATAAGTAGTGTATTTGTTTCAGTATATAGTGTATGAAAATTTTTTTCAATATATAGTGTATGTATGTGTCACAATATATTGTGTATTTGGGCAGACTGGGTGGGCTAAGCAGTCCTTATCTGCTGTCAAATTCTATGCTTCTGTGTTTTAGTATATAGTGTATGCAGATTTTTTTTCAATATATAGTGTATGTGTTACAATATATACAGTCACTTCCACTTGTACGCTATTCGGTTGTATGCACATTTCGGATGTATACACAAAAAGCCATTGTCCCGATTCCTTCCTTCCTTATGCCTGCAAAGTTAAACCATCTGCTTGTATGCCATACTATTTTTGGATGTATGGAGTTTCTAATCCTCTGATGCTCCCCAGGCAGTGTTTCACACCAGTTTAAAAGGTGCTAATTACCCTGAAAGACCACAAATTCCATAAAGAGCCTGCCCTGCTCTAATCGCTACTGTAGCTGTTTGTCTGACTGCTTACCTTCTTTGAGGTTCTGGACTGGTGCCTTAACGTGTGCTGCTCAATTCCAACGTGATCCACTGGCCCCCTGACACAGGTAAGGATAGTAGAGAGAAGCCACAAAAGGCTGTTTATGACTTTTTGTTTTATCCTGGTGTGAGTTTACCCTCCCGACCATTACCAAGCATAAACATGCAAACCTGGAGTGGTTTTGTCCCAAACAAGTGTAAAATATGTTGAAATGTTTTTGTTGGTGCATATTCTTCCTTCCCGATCCCAAAGATTGCCACAAAGCCAGAGATTTAAAAAAAAGCCACATGCCCAGAGATGCCGACTCTCCGCCTACTCGGTCCACTTGTACTGTATTTTCGGCATTTTCTTTTGACGTTCATTGTACAGTAAGGTATTTATCGTCAGCACTAAATCAGCTAAATAAATATAATTTGTGTATTTTTCCTGGTTTTTGGGCAGGGTGGTGGTCGGTGAGCATTTAAGACACCATTACAGAGCACAGACACATTGAGTCCTGTAGCGTTAACTATTTTCTATGGCATTTCGGCTGTATGCACATTTCAGATGTATGCACAAAAGCAGCTAGTCCCGAGCATGTGCATACATGAATCCACTGTAGTGTATCTGTTTCAGTAGATAGTGTGTGTGGATTTTCCATTCTGTAGTGTATGTATCTCAATAGGTGGTGTATGTGTTTCATTATACAATGGACATAAGTGAACAGCCAATGAAATCGTCAGACTGGCAGTTTACCACCATTGTAAATCCTCTGATAACCAACAGCTGTTGATGAGTGTATCATCTATATCCTCAGCAGCATAAGAATAAATACAATAAAATTAAAAAAACAAAGCAACCTCTTTAATATTTGTATTTTAGGTGTGTGGATTTTCCATTCTGTAGTGTATGTATCTCAATAGGTGGTGTATGTGTTTCAATGCATAGTGTTTTTGTTTCAGTATATAGTGTATGTGGATTTTCAGTACTCAGCATGTGTGTTTCGGTAGATAGTGTATGTATTTCACTATATAATGTAAGCATTTCACAATGTAATGTATGTTTTACTGTATGACATATGCAGTTCAGTATATAATGTATGCATTTATTATTTATTTATTTATTTATTTATTTAAGTTTTGGAAATTGTCTTTGAGTCACAGATTCATTTTCAAAGGCTCCACATCTAGGGACAGACATTTGACATCCAACATACAGTAAGATTATATATAGTCATAGACTCATTTACGAAGGCTCTTAAGTACAGACATTTGACATCCAACATACAGTAAAATTATATACAGTGACGGTAGCAGTAAACAATTACAATATACAGAGGAGGTACATAATGTAAAAGATGGACAATATGCAGGTGCATAACAGGTGTTATGTGCAATATACAGGTGCAAAACAGGCATAATATATGATGTACTTAGTTCACTATATAGTGTATGTGATTCACTATGTAATGTACATGCTTCACTATATGATTTATGTATTTCACTGTATAGTATATATGTTTTAGAATATAGTGTACATAACCATAGATTCTGAATTATGTCTCTAATGGCATCCCATATAAACATTACTAAGTGCTTTTTGGACTGTCTGAACCCCTGCGCTTAAGGACATAATCCTACCAGTTCCACTATGAACTATCCAATTTAACTTCCAGGTTTTTTATCAAATTATTTGGGTGCCAGATGTTACCAGTACCACTACCAGGGTTTGTATAACACAGAAAGCAAATCACAGGAGCTGTATTCCTCAACCTTAGCAAGGCTTTTGACACAGTTGACCACAATATACTAATACACAGCAAAAAAAAAATATATAGGCATGGATCCAGCTGCCTTGTCCTGGTTCTCAAATTATCTAGTCGGCAGAAAACAACAAATCAAAGTGGATGGTGCTTTCTCCTCCTATGTAACACTTCCCAGAGGAGTACCACAAGGCTCAATATTGGGCCTATTACTTTTTATGCTATATATTAATGATCTCAATAGATACATTAATATGGCTACTCTGTATTTCTATGCTGATGATATTGTCCTCTATACCTTTAGACCCTCCCTACCCAGAGTCTGTGATGGTCTATGATCTGAGTATAGTAACTGATGACCAATTTTTTTCTTAACATTAGTGACTTGATATTTGCCGTAATAACCCACAGATTATTACAGCGAACACGTGCTCTATTTGTCAAAACAGAGTGCTCTTTCATTGGCTCGTCTCGTCTGTGTGGGTGAGCAGAACAAATCATCAAACATGGCGGCTCCAAATGTCCCTTAGCGAGGAGCTCCCACAACAAAACTTCTTGCCTTCTGAAAACAATTTTCTCTATCTATCTGGCTGATCCTACCCTTAAATTGAAACAAAAAACATATCTGGTTGATCCCGCAGTGTGAGTGGGAATGGGTCTGTGCGGTAAGCGTGCTCACAATCCTGAGATCAAATATAACTTGAAAAAAAATAAAAAACAAAAGTGGAAATCCAAAAAGCGAGGGAGGAGGCAGAGAGACTGTGTGTGTGTGTGTGTGTGTGCGGCATACGTCTTGGGTCAGCTGTTTGTGTGTGTGTGTGCCTCTCTCTGAAGGACTTGGCTGGAAGAAATTGGTCACCAAATATTATATAAAATAAAAGATGAGGAAGTGTCTCAAACTCAGATTTAATGCACACCCTTGGTTTGAGATGCTTTAATAAACCTCGAGGGCAAAGCTCTCGGGGTTTATGTAGCATCCTGCATCTTGGATGTGCATTAAATTCTCATATCACACACTCCCTCATCCTTTATTCTATATTTAGTCAACTACAGCTTAACCTATTCCAATCTAAACTACTAATAAATGCTAAAAAGTCCAAAGTAATGTTTTTTTATCTGTGAATATGGTACTACCCACTTTACCTGTCCCCACTATAACCACACTCTTAGGAGACTCACTGGAAATGGTGGACAATATAAAATACCTTGGTCTATGGCTGGATAGACACATGTTCTGTAATACACACATCAAGGATCTATGTAAAAAACATAGAATAAGATTAGGCATCTTTTATAGATACAAGAATTGCTTCCCAATGGATATTATGAAAAGATTAGTGCAAATCACCTTCCTCCCCCTCATGCCATTACATAACAGTGGTAGTAAGCAGGTAGCAGGAGCCTGACCTCAGTAGTTGGTAAAATAATGGAGACATTGTTTAAATAAAGGGTAATGGAATACCTGAAAGAAAGTGAAAAACTTGACTTGAGGCAACATGGCTTCACTGCAGGATGCTTGTACCAAACGAATATGATAGAATTCTTCGACTGGGTTCCAAGAGTGGTGGACCAAGATGCAGCTGTGGACGTAGTATATCTAGACTTCAGCAAAGCCTTTGATACAGTTACACGTAGAAGACTAGCAAATAAGCTGGAGCAAACAGGTGTAGGTCAGAAAGTGATCAACTGGGTTAAAAGTTGGCTTCAGGATAGGACACAGAAAGTTATGGTAAATTACACCTTGTCGAAGGAGGGAAGAGTGAACAGTGGCGTTCCATAGGATTCAGTGCTTGGTCCAATCCTTTCAACATATTCATCAGCAACATCGCTGATGGACTGAATGGAAAGGTATGCCTGTTCACAGATGATACAAAGCTCTGCAACAGGGTGAACACTCAAGAAGGTGTCTTGGGAATGGAGGAAGATCTCAGAAAGCTAGAGGAATGGTTCAGGAACTGGCAGCTGAGGTTCAACGCCAAAAATTGCAAGGTAATGCACTTGAGTAAGAGGAACCCAGGAAATAAATATATCCTGGAAGGGCAGCAACTGAAAGAGACAAAGTTGGAATGGGATCTAGGAGTTCTCATATCTGAAGATTTAAAGGTAGGAAAGCAATGCAAAAAAGCAGCGCTAAAGGCAAGCAGCATCCTTGTATGCATAGGTAGAGGTATTACTAGCAGAAAGCATGAGGTAATCATACTCATAGGTCTCATAGGTTATTACAAGGCCAAGAAGACATAAGTCCATGACGGCCTGCCTAGTTAATATCCGGTTATATCTTGTTTGATCAGGTATTCATCCAAGGAATTTTTAAAATATTCATTGTCGAACTAGCCACTATTTCTATAGGAAGACCATTCCAGATACTAGTTATCCTTTTACTAAACCAGTTTTTCCTAGCATTTGTACAGAATGAGCTGATCCGGATTTGAAGTGGGTGAGCTCTTGTATCATATGGCTGCATCCTTAACTCCAATCCCAGTTGTTGTCACAGGTCATCATCCGATAGTGCTCTGTATACCGTGCACATGTCACCTTGGAGCCTAAGGAATTCCAGAGAATACAGATTCAACTATACTAGTCTCTGCTGGTAGCTTAACCCCTCTAGGCCTGCCATATGTAGTGTTGCCTTCCTTTGTACCTGTTCCAGTGATTTTATGGTCCCTTTTTCCCCAGGTGACCAAAATTGGGCACAATATTCCAGATGTGGATGGACCAAAGCCTTGTATAGAGGCATTACCACCAATCTGTCTCTACTTTTAATATGCTTATTTATGCAATGTAGGAGACCACTAGATTTTTTGATAATGTGATTACAGTGTGTCTTAAAGCTCAGGTCATTGGTAATATAAATCCCCAGATCCTTTTCTTCTGATGTCTCCTGCAACACTACTCCATTTAGTGTGTATTCATAATGGGTGTTATTTTCCCCCAGGTGCATGACCCTACACTTATCAACATTAAATGTAGATTTATTTATTAATGCCCAGTTTTCAATTTCTCTTAATGCTAGTTGTAAGGTATCTGAGTCCTCTTTAGAATTTATCCAATACCCTATTCTTGTATCGTCTGCAAATTTTGACAACCACACATTTGTCGATGTTTGCATAGATGAAATGTATAAGTTGAAAAGGCAGGGGCCCAGAACCGAGCCCTGTGGCACCTCACTAGTCACTGTTACCCAGTCCGATAAAGATCCCTTCACCGACACGCTCTGCCTCCAATTTGTCAACCAATTTTCAATCCATAAAGAAATATTGGCATGTATACCCTGCTTAATTAGAGCCTCAATCAAGAGGCCATGTGGTACCTTATCAAATACTTTTGAATAATCCAAGAAAATAACATCCACTGCTATTCGAGTGGTGAGTGCTTGATTCACTTTATCATAAAACTCCAACAAGTTTGTCTGACAGGACCTACCCTTCCTGAAACCATGCTGATTTTGGTCTAGTTCTCCTGACATAACTAACATGTTGGTAATATGGGTTTTGATGATGGCTTCCATGGTTTTTCCCAATATTGATGTCAGGCTGATAGGTCTATAATTTGATAGCTCCTGTCTTGACCCTTTCTTATATATTGGGATAATATCAGCCTGCCGCCATTCAACCAGGACTTCAGATTTACAGTATCTATAGAATGTTGAAATAAGTGAGCTACTGGGGGGGGGGGGAAACAATACATCAGCCAACTTAAGCACCCTAGGGCGGAGGCCATTGAGTCCCTGTGCCTTATTCTGGTCTAAGGCTTTTAGTCTGTCTCTCACATCATTGACCTCGATTTTAAGGGGAAAACCTACATCCTTTACCTGATGTTGTAAGGTGTTTTGGATTTTTGGATTATACACTGATGCAAAATATGTGTTGTAATGGCATGCCATGTCTTTATCATCCAGTATTAAATTGCCTTATGGGCCCTAGAGATTTATGTACACCCTTTTTATTATTTATATATGAGAAAAAAGATTTATAATTATTTTGAACTTTGGTTGCCAAGTTATATTTGTAGGCCTCTTTCGCTTTTCGTATGCTTGATCTACATTTTTTCAGTTCAAAATTAAATTCCACCCATCTTTCAGGCTGCCCACTATTTTTTGCATTTCTGTATGCCTTATTTTTACATTGTATACTTTTAACTATTTGTGGGGTAAGCCATGGTTTTTTTTTTTAAATTTGTAGTCTTTTTAAGACTAGGAATGAATTCCTGTACCAGAGCTTTAATTGTGTTACTTAAAATATTCCACTTTTGCTGTAACATCAGTCCACTGAAATCTACCTCCCAGTCCCATGAAACTAATTGTTTGCTAATACTGTTAAAATTGGCCCTGCTGAAATTATGTACCACTGTTCTGCTGGTCGTCTTTGGTGAAACCTCATTAATACTAAATTCCACCATGTTATGGTCGCTGGAACCTAGAGGATGTAAAACTCTGCAATCCTGGACATCATAATCCAGGTTACTAAGTACCAAATCCAGAGTATGATTTCCCCGAGTATGATCTTTTTTTTTTTTTAAACTTTCCTTTTTATCCTCCTTGTTCTCTCCCGGGGCCCCCTCCTTCCTTCCTCTCATCCCATTCATTCCACCTCTGAGGGATCTGCCCCTAGAGTGCCTCCCTCTCTCCTCCCACACAGTGGGGTCTGTCCTTCTCCTTGGTGGTCCGGATGGTATCCGAGAGGCTATCATCTAGGGCTACCGAGAGGTATTTCCGCTTTTCTCCCCTAGTTTCCCCTGCCCTCTGGGGCTGACCGTGCTCTAGAGCGTCGTCAGTGTCGGGTATGGCCGCCGCGTCAGCCTCTCATGCGCGCTGGCGTCCCCCTCCCGCTCCGATGATCGGAGCCGCCCATCCTTTCTGTTGCCGGTGCTCCCACCGGCTGTTAAGGGAATGCAGAACGCGAGCATTCTTGATTCCACCCCTGAGGGAGGAGAGCATCCGTTGGGACGCTCAATCCTCCCTCTCCCCTGCTGACTCCCGGCCACCCGAGTCCGTCTCCAAACCCGGGTCGCCGGGGTAGACTGAGTATGAGCTTTAACATATTGTTCAAGATTATTTAGCAGAAAAAATTCTAAGAATCTTTGCTCATTTTGTGATTCTGCTTTGGGGGGGGTCCCAACTCAACCCTGGAAGATTAAAGTCACCCAGTAACAAAGAATTTCCAGCTTGGGTGAGATTACATAAGCATTCTAAAAGGACCACTCTATAGGTCCTTGGTGAGACGACATTTGGAGTACTGTATGCAGTTCTGGTGGCCTCACCTAAAAAAGGACATAGACCATCTGGAATCCGTGCAGAGGAGAGCCACCAAGATGGTGCAGGGTCTGCACCACAAACCTTATGAAAATAGGCTCAGCCAATCAAATCCATTTTTCCTTGAGCACAGAAGAAGTAGAGGGGACATGATAGAAACTTTTAAGTATATCAAAGGGATAAATGCAGTACAAACCGAAAACCTCTTCCATGAAAATAGGACTGTGTGCACAAGGGGGACAACTAACACCTGGAAGGCGGAAAGCTCAGAACCAGTGTTAGAAAAGTACTTTTTTACAGAGAGGGTTGTGGACCTGTGGAACAGCCTGCCATTGGAGGTGGTGGAAGCTAAGTCAGTCGACGAATTCAAATGGGCATGGGACAGTAACTGTGGTCATCTCCGCAACAGCAGTAGATGGGGGGTAGACATCTCAGGCAGACTAGATGGACTGCACAGTCTCCATCTGACGGCAGATTCTTATGTTCTTATGCTGATCTGGTTTATAGCCGCTGTTCAAAACCCTATCTAAACAAGTTAGATGTGCTTTATCACAGGGCCTTTCATTTTATCACTAACTCAGCACCCAGAACACACCACTGCCTACTATGTGCTATGTTAGGGTGGTCCTTTCTAACTACAAGGAGGATTTCAAATCTATATATCAGGGCTTGTAAAGCAATAAACAAAAATCCACCACATTGTATCTCAGAACTTGCCACCTGGTCTTGTAGTTGCTATGCACTAAGAAAAAGCAACAATATTCTCATGTGGATATTCCAAAATATGTTACCCAATATGGAAAAACAATAATTAGCAATGTTATTCCCAGGATTGGGAACAACCTGCAAAACTCATTTAAACTCACCAGAATAGTTTGTCTTGATACCTTCAAATCGCTTATAAGAAGCAATAGCATAGATTCATGGAAGGCCATGTATACTAATGCCCACTGCCTAGGAAATAAAATCCAGACCTGGTGGCCTTGATAACGGAGGCTGACCTGGACATTGTAGTTATTACTGAATCATGGTATACTGGAATCCGTGACTGGGATGTATAGATGGTTAAGTCTGAAAATAGTTCAACAGCTTGATGGTGTTACTGAGCTTGAGTAAAAAGGTAAGAATATACCTAAGGTCTCTTATAGAGTTTTAAGGGTTCATTTTTGAAGCCTGGCTTGGTGTCCTTGGTGAAAGATTGTACCGCAAACCCTGAAGAGGTTACGTATTTAAGCCTGTACATTGGGTAAGCTAGCATAAGGTTCACAGTTTGAATCCTCCCAGAACTTGAGACTAAAGGTGATTCGGACCCAAAAGCAGACAGGATGATTACCCTGTCTGTTACCTGTTCACACAAATGCACTGTGAGGTTGGCAGTGTGGGAGCAGAGGGCCTGACCCACTGAGTGTGTTTGTGACAGATTTGGTTGGCAGCGGTGTGAAAAAATTGGTAACACAAGCTTTAACTGTTTAGTGTGTCAGCTTAATACTGTACAGCTCACTTGCAAAATGAGGCAGTGATTTATTTTTAAAAAAGGAAACAGAACTATATCACTTTGCTTACAGTCAAGTTCCTACCTGTTTTATTTTTTTCTAATGTGCAAGTTAGAGTAGCCGTGGTTAGGGAAGAAGATGGCTTCCAACTACAGAGAGCACATTGCAGACTACCTGAAGCAGTTGTGCAAGGAGAGAGGAGTCCTGCACGAGGGGAGAGCCAACAAGCAGAACCACATGGACTCTCTGATGGCTGCTGATGCTCAGAGTGTTGAGTCACAGACTGTGACTGTAAAGGACCAAACCTTGGGCGTGGAGGGGCCAGCGGCCAGTGCAGTGTCCAGATCCAGTGAGGAGGACAGCAGGGCCAGTGCAAGCCAAGGGCCACAGCAGCTGGGGAAGGTCACCAGCATTCTGGAGCCAGAAGCAATCAGGCTGTAAATTGAGTTGTGCAGAATGGAGCTGGAGCTCCAGAAAGAGGCTGAGTGGGAATGGTGAGAAGAGAAGCAAGAGAAGCGAGTTGCAGAGCAGAAGAGGGAGCATGAACAGCGAGAGGCTGACCGGGAACAGCGAGAGGTTGACCATGAATAGCATGAGCGCCAGAGATGACATGAACTGGAGAAGCTATGACTCCAACCACCAGCACCAGAGCAGGTAAGTGGCTTGGGTTTAACTGGAACTACAGGACTGGGTTATAAATGAAATTCCAAATTGATAGCTGAATTTAAAGAGGGGGGAGGATATGGATGGCTTTTAAATTACTTTGAAAAAGTTTGTATTCAGGCAAAGATTCCTAGAGGGTCCTGGAGCTTCCAGCTATCCCCGCTACTTACCAGGAAAGCCTGGGATGCATTGGGTCAAATGGACAATGAGGACAGTAATGATTACAGCAAACTTAAAGCTGCACTTTTAAAAAAGTTTGATTTAACTGCAGAAGCACACAGAGCTAAATTTCATAAGTGCAGGAGAAGCCCTGACATGAGCTTTGAGGAGCCAGCCACAAAACAACATCAGTGTTTAAAATGTTGGTGGTAAGGAATTGAAGCAAACTCTGTAGATAAAATTGAAAATGCTATATTGTTAGAACAGTTTTTTTGGCCATGCCCAGCAGAGCTGAAAACCTGGCTGGAGGACCGAGATCCCAAAACAGTGCAAGAGGCTGTTGAACTCAGACCTGCTCTAAGAGTGAATGGGGAAGGGTGTGGCAGTGCAGAAATGGAAAAGTGTGCCTTCAGGGCAGCTAAAACCCTCACTGCCTCCACCGAAACTGGTTAGCCCCAGGTTTCAAAGAAAAGATTTTTCTGAGAAAAGAAACAAATGCTGGGGTTAAGAAACTGGGCATATTGCCAGACAGTGTCCCAAAAGGATGAACAATATGTAAAATGGGGTTAGGAAATAAGTGGGTTGTTTGTGTGTCCCTGGAAGCGTGAGGGAACACATGCACCCAGTCACGGTGAATGGTGTACAGACACAAGGGTTAAGAGACACAGGGGCATCTGTGATGCTGGTAAAAGGGGATCTGGTAGAGCCTGGTCAGCTTATACCCAAGAAATTTGTAACTGTACAAGGGTTCACTGGTGAGGAGAAAACATTGCCACTCACTAGTGTTCTCCTAGACTGGGGTGAAACAGGGGGAACTGTGCAACAAGTGACTGCAGCCAAAACTTTAGCAATTGACATCTTCCTGGGCAACAATCTCAAACAGGGGATGGTGTGTGCAGTTACCTGTAGCCAAGCAACAAGGGAAAATTGTAGTTCTCTGGACCCCACAGAAGCCATTGTGGAAACCACTGGGAGGCTGGTTCCCCAGCCTGTGTCTCCTGATATGGAGACTAATGAAAAGGGGGTAGAAATTCCCCTGATAGCAGTTAACCAAACAGCGATGTAGGGTTACTCTGAAGAAGGAGGGGTGACCCCTTGTCAGAGGGTTAGGGATGACAGTGATCCGGAGTGCCCTGATACTAGAGCTAGGGACCCTAGTTTAGAGACTGAAGGGGGACCTGACCCATGCCTTGGGAATGTGTAAGGAGTTTGCAGCTGCTCAGAAAAGTGACCCTTGTCTAGAGAAGCTGAGGGCTTGGGCAGACTCTGACAGAGCACAGGGAAGTGATGGTAAACATAGGGTTTATTGAGAAAATGGACTGATGTATACTCAGGATGCTAAGACAGAGGGAGGGGTGATAGGCAGGCAGCTTGTCATTCCCCAGGGGTACCATGAGCAGTTGCTCAAGATTCCACACGAGATTCCCTTGTCTGGTCATCTGGGAATCACGCGCACTATGCAGTGGTTGGCCCAGAATTTCTATTGGCCCAACTTCACCCAGCAGGTGAAGGAGTATTGCAGGTCTTGTCACCGGTGCCAAGAAATAGGGAAGGCAGGTAAGAAAACCCAAGCTGCCCTAATTCCATTGCTCATAGTGGAGGAGCCATTCCAGAGGGTGGGAATGGATATTGTGGGGCCTTTAAATACCCCCAGCTCCTCTGGGAAGAGGTTCATCCTGACTGTGGTGGATTACGCCACCCAGTATCCAGAGGCAGTCACCCTATCCTCACTGAGGACAGACAAGGTGGCAGATGCCTTACTTGGGATTTTCTCCCATGTTGGGTTTCCGCAGGAGGTTATCACTGATCGAGGGGGTTCCTTCATGTTGGACCTGATGAAATGTTTGTGGGAAAAGTGTGGGGTGGTGCAGAGGCGCACAACACCTTATCACCCGCAAGCCAATGGGCTTGTGGAAAGATTTAATGGTACCCTGAAGTCAATGCTCCAAGCGTTTGCTGAACAGCATTGGAGGGACTGGGAGAAATACCTTCCTCATCTGTTGTTTGCATACATTGAGGTGCCCCAAGAGTCAATAGGATTTTCCCCCTTTGAGCTCTTATTTGGAAACCGGGTACATGGGCCCCTAGACTTGATCTGGGAGGACTGGGAAGGCAAGCATGCCACCTAGGGAACTCCCATAGTGGATTACATCCTTAGGTTTAGAGAAAGGCTGAAGGAGCTTCTGGGGACAGCCCAGAGCAACCTGGCAGCTGCCCAACAGAAACAAAAAGTGTTGTATTGACTGCAGAGCCAGAGCTTGCTCGTACACGGTGGGTCAGGAAGTCATGGTCCGTATTCCAGTCCGGAAAGACAAGCTGCAGGCTGAGTGGGCAGGCCCATACAAAATAGTTAGAAAGGTAAATGACGTGAACTATATCATAGAGTTACCTGATAGAAGACATACAGAAAGAATGTACCATGTCAACATGACGAAGCCATACGCTAATAGGGCTGACATGGTGTTTGCAGTACGTAGTCCTGGGGATGGGATGGACAAAGAAGACCCCTTTCTGGACTTGCTGGAAGAAAGCAAGCAGAAGTCCTCTGTGGAGGCAATTAAATTGTCACCTCAGCTGGCCCTGGACAAGATCCAGGAAGTAAGGGGAGGTTTTAGCAGACTTTGCCCCACTGTTTAGTGCCAAGCCTGGACTAACCCTCTTAGTGATGCATGATGTAGAGACAGGGACACAGATGCCCTTACAGCGGACAGCATATCGAGTATCAGAGGCTGTCCAAAAGGACATTAGGAGGGAGGTGGAGGAAATGCTGGATTTAGGGGTAATTCAGAGATCCCACAGCCCCTGTGCCTCACCCCTAGTCCTTGTGCCTAAGCCAGATGGCTCTACTCATTTCTGTGTGGACTATCATGGACTGATTGCAGTCATGAAGTCAGATGCTGTTCTGCCAACTCAAACCAGGCAGCTATTTACTCACTCACACTCACATACACACAATAACAATACAATAAGTACAGCAAGCCAAAGCTTTATTATAACAAAATATAATACAAAAGGTTATACATCACCGATTCAATAAAGCATCATCCAAGCCCTCTTCCAATGGCTGGGAAGCCCCCCTTGTCAGCCTGGCTAGGAGTCTCTCGAACCGGGAACTGGGCCCACAGCGATGCATCCCCACCCTGCAGGAGAGGCTTCAATAACCAGGCATTGAGAAAGCTACATTTATATCTTATTCTATGCTAAAATAACTCGTGCAGTCCTCATAGTGTTGTTTTCCCATACTGTAGAAGCTGGCCGGGCTCCCAGGATGCTGACTATCACACCACAAGGACTGCTCAGAATTCCTACACCTGCTAGGTCACTGTGCTCCAAACACTGGCCGGGTGCCTAGAACACTATGAGCTAAGCAGAAGTTTAAACAAACTACAAAAACAGGTTGCCTGATAATATGCTGCCTTCAAGTCAAGCAAAATACACTGTCTGAAGCAAAACATAATAATGAGGCTATCTAAAGAGCAAAACACTCAATTAAATGAAGCAGCATGTAAAATGGAGTCACACAATACAAAATGGAGTATAAAATGACATACATTACATGAAATAGCATACAAATGGAGTACAATAATCAACATATTATACTATCACTACATTGTCTCCTTTTGATTATTGTGAATACGATTTGTATGATATTGGTACCTATAGCAAAATTACTACGAATATAACATGATAAGTAACAAGTCCAAATAAGCAAGATAATTGTCACTACAGCAATGATTATGATAGGATGTATCAGAATATTTAACACTTTTGTAGTTGATGGAGACCATCCTAAAAATATCCCACCTCAATAATGAGTAGTCTCTGTTGAATCTTGGAACTTAAATCAACTATTTTATTTTTAACTATCGTAGTTTGCACCTGACTTTGCACTAATGATTTATTTCTTATTGCCAAATGAGCCTGCATTACATCTGTTTCCTGAATTATCTGTTTAATTTTATTTAACGAGATATTCAATCTTGATTGATCTAAAATATTGGGCTGCCAATACAAAATAGCTTCTGCTCATTATCAGGGACCTGTATTTTACTGTGGTGGATGACATTACAATCCAATGATTACTAGGAATCCATGATTTGAACACGTCCTCCACACATATTCATTATTACTCATTAAATCACTCTGGGCCTTATTTCTTTGCATTATAGAATACATATGTCGTGATTGTGCATTCTGTCCAATCAATAAATCAACGAAATATTTTCTGCTACTTCCATTCCTTACCTGTGAAGCTATTAAATAACTGCAAGAACTCAAAATCATAATTCAAAGTTAATCTTTGGGATAAGAAACAGTTGGCATCCATTGAGCTTGTAAGTTAATTAAGCTAAATACATCAATTCCTACTGCCTGAAGCCTGTTAGTCAGTGTTTCTATATCCACACTATTTAAAATCCCATGCCTGCCCCTGCTTCACCTAATAGCGCATCATACCAGCTCTTTTATATTTGCATTTCTACTAAACATAAACGTTATGTTAAAATGGATTACATTTTCTGATACCGCCCGCTACTGATGTACATGGATGGAACCTTAACTATACTATCATTGCTAATTACAGGATGATTTTTCAACACTGTAATGTGATCTGCCCAAGTAGTTCTATTAGTTATTGCAGTAGCATTCATGCAGAATAACGTGTCTATGTCAATCAAAGTAATACTTGCATTGAAAATGTCTGTTTGATTCATGCAGCAATCAAGTCTATGTTGTACAGTCACCATGCAACTATTCGGTAAGTTGCAGCATTTAATAGCAGTCTTATTCTGCAAAGAGATTTCATCTGTTTAGTAGGCATATTGTCCTGAGCTACCCAGTTGTCATCCAGAGATTGACCCCTGGTTGAAAATGTCATGTTCAGTACACACACTTCTGTCCGGATGGGCAGCTAAAGTTCCCTGGGTTCTATCTTTGGTATCATTTTTCCAACTCCAGGTTCCTTTTCAACCAGTGTCATTACAGTTAACCCTTGAATCCTTCCTCCAGGGGTAACTAGCTCTGCCAAATGGACCATAAGACACACCAGCATTCCTTTTAAAATCCATTGCTGGACCTAGAAAGACACAAATTTCATTATTCTCGAAGATAACATTTATGTGCAGGCACGTATTCCCATTTTTCTTTCCCTGATCTGATGACTAGCACAGTGTTGTCTCGTCCGGTGGCTATCACCTCAGCTGGTTCAGGAGGGCCATTTGGGTTTGTAACCCATATTTTGGCACCATTGTTAAAACCTCCTGTAGATCTAAAACCTTTATCCCCCCTTGCTGTTAAGAGTGTGGGGGCTTGTCCCTTTATAGGGGTCACTTTGTTAACTGGAATAATTAACAATTGAGCCACTCTGTCATACTGTTGAATTAACAGATTTGTTCTCTACTATTCAACAAAATTACTTTCACTTCTCTTGGTAATCACAATCAATCACCCCTCCCAAAATTTGTATTCCCTTGAGGGCTAGTTCTGATTTAGGTGCTATCCAACCAAAATGTCTCGGTGGAATTTGTATTCCAATACCAGTTTCTATATTCTTGAAGGGCATGTAAATCAAGTCCAGCAGCTTCTGGGGTTGCCCTGCAAGGAGACAGAGCTCCTGGTGTAATTTCCCAATATAACACTGTTTCTGTAGTTGAGTAAGCCTGCACTTGCAAATTAGGAGTTATCATTCGCATTAAGGGGGTCTCAGATTCTCCAATTGGTCTATTATTTAAAATCTGTAATGCTTCATGCAAATTCTCTTTCCATTTTCGTAGGCTCCCCAATTGTCCTTTCACAATATGAGGGATTGGTCTTGTTGCCCATGTTGGCATATAAGACACTGAGCAATAACAGTTTTAACCAAATCCAATGTTAGGTACACCCCTACTACATGCCCACCTGTAAGTGGCTTTCTTCTCCCAAATGTCCACATTTTTGATGTACCCATTTGCCAGCCCTGATAACTGCTGACTTTGAGTTTCTTCAGTATCCACTGGAAGAATCTTAGCTTTTCATCTGCAATAGAATTATACCATCGTTCTAGTGTATCTAAGTACAATGAGCATCAACATGAAATACAGTGGTCTGGTATTTTGCACCATAGTCCATATTTCCTGCACAGTTCTTTTCCCATATTTCTTTCAGAATAATTTTCCACTCATCCTTAGCCCAAGTGGGCAGCCAGGTTGTTAAACCATTGGCTACAGACCATGAATCAGTATAAATATGACATGTACCTTGCAACAACATTTGTGTATTACACTGGAAGGGAGGAAGGGTAACACCCTCCTCCAAGCTCCTACTAGTGGAAGACACAGCTTGAGGTGCAAGAGACAGCTTGAATACTGTAGCAATAAAAGGTTAGCTGTGAAACACAGACAAACAACAAAACAAACACACATCAGTTTAAAAATAAAACAAGATTATTTCCATAGGATAAAAGAAGCCAAGCGTCCCTGGTTCCCTTATCCTAAGCATGACAAAATGTCCAGATTGATGGTAATACTATGCATTAATGTATCTCTGTAGATGGTAAACTCTCAAAAACAGCTGTAATAGTCCTTTTTCAAAATTGTAAAGTTTGTTCCTCTTCACTTAGAATACTAGTTTTGCAATAAAAGTCAAATTACATGGTTCACTCTTGGTGTGCTTTCATGAAAACATACATTTTGTGTGAAAAGTTGTGCTTTAGGCATGGAATACACATCAAGTTTGAACTGGTAGTAACATAAAATGTTGGAACACAAGAAGGTCAAATAACGTGCAAAAGGTCACAGTGTGCATGCAAGGGTCATTCAAACCCAGCCATTCCTGTAGTGTCCTTGAACACCACCAATATTAAAATATCTTTAAATAACAATAGAGTACACGATGAAACTGCTGGCCAAGACAGTACACACACATACACATACACAAAAAGAAATACTTAACACAAAATAAGACTGACATTGTTTCACACCAATTTGCTGAGGTAATGCCCATAGTTCCATTAGAAAACTGTACGTGGTTTAGATATATGTGTTGCCTCCTGCCTGTCTTGTAACACTGACAATTTTTAAACCAACACATTTATACATATTGCCATGCCAAATCTTTCCAGAACAAAACACTGTTTAAACACATCATCTGTAAGTGAACATCTACGTATAACATGATTACCTTTTGGCACATAACTAAAATATGGCACTCTGCCATTTTGCAAAAGTTTCTGGTTTTAACTAGAAGTATGATAAAGCCATTTATAGCTGTTAACACATTACATTTTCACCTAGCAGTGGCTTGGCACGTTGCTTGCAAACTACAACTCTTTCTGCACATTGCAATCTATAGATCATAATTCTTCACCATCAACGCTACTGCTCCAAGCAACAACTACAAACAAAAGTTTTTCACTGACCCTATCTAGGCAGCACAAATGTTCCATTACAAATAAAGCCAATTAAAACAGTCAGCCATGAAGGCAAAGAAGCTTCTTCTTCCTTTTTTTCTGTAACCTGTTGTGCACTGAAAGGCAGTCAATCCTATCTACATAACCTTGACAACAGAACATAATTACAGAACACAGATATAAGCTAGAAAATATGCATGAGAAAGACAAGAGCATTACCTTGTTTAGTATACGTATTACAGAATAAAACAAACAGACATAAAACAACTTTGAATAAAAAAATTCAGACTTACCGAGTTCCAAGGTATTTTCTTCTTCTTTCCGATACACTAGTCTAAGTAAGAAAACTGACTGCAGGACCTTCATGATAATTTCAAACGCTGCAGCTATTAACTCTTTCAAAGGTTTAACCCTTTCAAAGGTTTTCTTTTAGCCATTTTAGTAACCTGCCAAACCAAGTCTTTTTCCAGAGCTCTGGTTTGCAGTTTAAAACAAAACAAACAAAAATCTCTAACAGTACTAGGTTGAGATCCATCTGGTAGAGGTCCCCAGTACTTGGATTTAGGATCAAATGTTTCAGCCTCTATAGGAGGCAAGGAACTTGAAATTGATACAGAAAACTTGAAACTACACAGATAGGCAACATGGGGAATTTTCAAATCATCCGTCTGTAGTCACCTACTGTGCGTACATCCACAGTAGTTTATTTTTCTTTTCTAGATGTTGCTTATCTAACTTTCTTAACCAGCCGCTGCTTTTCTCCAAAAGCAGCCTGAACTGTGAAAGCCATCATTGGCTCTAACAGTATATACTTGCAACAAGCACAAATTACAAGGTACAAAGGGCAGTTGTTCTTGCTTGTTTGAGCCTTAATACACCTTTAAAAAAGAACTCATCCTTTTTCCTAAAAATAGACATTTTATTTTCAATCCTGCTGACTACGCTAAAAATGTTCTGCCAACTCAAACCAGGCAGCTATTTACTCACTCACACTCACATACACACAATAACAATACAATAAGTACAGCAAGCCAAAGCTTTATTATAACAAAATATAATACAAAAGGTTATACATCACCGATTCAATAAAGCATCATCCAAGCCCTCTTCCAATGGCTGGGAAGCCCCCTTGTCAGCCTGGCTAGGAGTCTCTCAAACTGGGAACTGGCCCCACAGCGATGCGTCCACCCTGCAGGAGAGGCTTCAAACCAGGCATTGAGAAAGCTACATTTATATCTTATTCTATGCTAAAAATAACCGTGCAGTCCTCATAGTGTTGTTTTCCCACATTGTAGAAGCTGGCCGGGCTCCCAGGATGTTACGAATTCACACCACAAGGACTGCTCAGAATTCCCTACACCTGCTAGGTCACTGTGCTCCAAACACTGGCCGGGTGCCTAGAACACTATGAGCTAAGCAGAAGTTTAAACAAAACTACAAAACAGGTTGCCTGATAATATGCGACCTTCAAGTCAGCAAAATACACTGTCTGAAGCAAAACATAATAATGAGGCTATCTAAAGAGCAAAACACCAATTAAATGAAGCAGCATGTAAAATGGAGTCACACAATACAAAATGGAGTATAAAATGACATACATTACATGAAATAGCATACAAAATGGAGTGACAATAATCAACATATTATACTATCACTACAGATGCCCACTCGATGCCCCAGATGGACAAACTCCTGGACAAGTTGGGAGGGGAGACATACCTTACAACTACTGACCTGACAAAGTGGTATTAGCAGGTAGAGTTAACTGACAGAGCTAGGGAGAGGTCAGCCTTCATCACTCCGTTAGGCTTATTTGAATTTAAAGTAATGCCTTTTGGAATGAAGAACGCTCCGGCCACTTTCCAAAGGTTGGTGAACCAGGTGTTAAATGGTGCTGAGGAGTACACCATGGCATACCTGGGTGCCATTGCCATCTTTAGTGCCAGCTGGGAGGAACACCTGTCCTACCTTAGGGAAGTGCTGGGCAGGATACAGAGGGCCGGGCTCACTGTCAAAGCTGAGAAGTGCCAGGTGGCCATGGCTGAAGTGGCATACCTCCAGCATGTTTTAGGCCAGGGACAGTTCCATCCTAACCAAGTAAAAATAAAGGTGATCAAGGCATGGCCCAGGCCAGAAATGCAGAAGCAAGTCAGGATTTTTCTAGGGACAGCAGGCTACTATAGAAAATTTGTACCCAATTACAGTGCCCTGGCTGCTCCCCCATCTGACCTGGTAAAGAAAAAGATGCCTAAGAAAATTACCTGGGAACCAGCCTGTGAAAAAGCCTTTACTAGACTGAAGGAGACACTGTGCAGTGCTCCTGTATTGACAAGTCCTGACTATAGCAGACCCTTTATAGTCCAGACTGATGCCTCAGATGTGGGTATTGGGGCAGTACTGAGTCAGACATCCAACCAAGGGAAAGATCACCCTGTAGTGTACCTAGGTAAAAAGTTACTTCCCAGGGAGCAGGCTTACTCTACTGTGGAAAAAGAGTGTCTTGCCATAGTGTGGGCCCTAAAGAAGTTAGAGACATACTTATATGGGCAGCATTTTGAGGTACAAACTGACCACAACCTCCTGGTTTGGCTGACACAAATGGGAAAAACTAATGATAGACTGTTAAGATGGAGTGTTGCCTTGCATGGGTATGACATGACGATCTTACATAGGGCTGGAGTGACCAATCAGAATGCAGATGGCCAGTCACGTCTATATGAGTGAACTGACTTGTGGAGTTCATCCCATGCAGGGGATAGAGTCCCCAGATTCAGTCTAGGTGGGGAGGAGTGTGACGCTTGGCCAGCTTGTTATGATTATTGTATGATATTTGTAATATAAAAATATAGTTTGTGAGCCTGTCCTCCATGGGTGCCCCCCCAAAGGTTTCAGTGAAGCTACAGGATATGTAAACTGACCAGGAGATCTCTGTAATGTAATTAACTTCTTTGAGAAATTGCATTTTATGGCCTTTTTATGACCTCATGCTTTTAAGTTGGAAACTAAATATGCATTTTATTACAGGACAGGACATCATTTAGCTGATTCCTGTTGGTTATATCACACCTAGGTGATGGACTGCAGAGTTGTAATCCTCAAAGGAACTGGCTGATGAAAGACTCATAATTTGGGAAATGATTTTTTGCTGATGTCACATTATTTAATACACCTCCTGATAGGAGATCCTGTTTGTGATTTTTATATTCTAAAAGGAGGAGCTAAATGTCTCATAGAAGGGGTGTGGAGACACAGAGTTTAAACTGAATACTTGTGTCTGAAATGTTGTCATATTATTTTGGGACTGTAGCGAGACAGCTCTCTGATCTAACTTAAGCACTTCTAGAGGTAATACCTTAGACAGCAAGGGTCTAAATGCATTGTGGTAGGAGTTTTGTTTTGTAATCTTCCCTTGTTCTTTTATGTGATTGTGAGCTCTTTGATATATTGCTCTGTGTTTACATTTTTCATATTTTTATCATATTTTACTAAAGAATCTTTTTTCAAGATACTGCCTGGGTGTACCTTCCAAGTTCTTTTTGCATGTGATGTATAGATGGTTAAGTCTGACAATTGTTCAACAGCTTGATGGTGTTACTGTGCTTGAGCAAAAAGGTAAGAATATACCTAAGGTCTCTTATAGAGTTTTAAGGGTGCATTTTGGAAGCCTGGCTTGGTGCTCTTGGCGAAAGAGTGTACCGTAATCTCTGAAGAGGGTATGTATCTAAGCCTGTACATTGGGTACGCTAGCATAAGGTTTGCAGTTTGAATCTCCCCAGAAGTTGATACTAAAGGTGATTTGGACCCAAAAGCAGCCAGAAGGGTTACCCTGTCTGTTACCTATTCACACTATTGTGCTCTGAGGTTGGCACTGCGGGAGCAGAGGGCCTGACCTGCTGAGTGTGTTTGTGACAGTGATGCCACAGTACAGATCATTGGTGAGGCCTCCTTTGGAGTACTGTGTCTAGTTGTGGAGGTCACATCTCTCTAAGGACATAGACTGGGTGGAGGCAGTTCAAAGAAGGGCAACAAAGCCAAAAGTCATATGAGGAGAGACTGGGAGACCTCAATATGTATACCCTGGAGAAAAGGAGATACAGGGGAGATATGATAGATGCCTACAAATATCTAAAGGGCATAAATAGGGTACTGGAGGGCAGCATCTTTCAGAAAAGGAGATGTTCAGGAATGAGGGTACATGACATGAGGTTGGAAGGGGGTAGACTAAGGGGTAATGTGAGAAAGTATTTCTTCACAGAAAGGGTGGTAGATGCATGGAATAGACTCCCAGCAGAGGTAGTGGGGGAAAACACTGTGGGGAAATTCAAAAATGCATGGGACAGGCATAGGGGAACCCTAGTAATAGGAATGAAAAGGTAAAGCTGGAGATCAAGTAGGGTCTGTGGCTTTTGCAATAGGTAGGGAAAATGGGCAGACTGGATGGGCCTAGCAGTCCTTATCTGCTGTCAATTTCTTTGTTTCTATTGTACCTGTAACTAGTATAAATGTATAACTATCATTAATCTCCATCTCCACGGGACATTCGTTTAGGGTAGATTCCTCCTGAATCACATTAATGTATGGCACAACCTATCTTGATGTATATCAGGAAGCACATAACTTGTATTAGACATGCAGTTAGCACCCTCTCATTATTAAATATTATAAAACACTGTACTGTAGTCTATATTTGCGCTATGTATATTGTACTATATATGAATTCCTCTAAATTGCTCTATGCATATTATACTGCATACTTTCTCTAACAAATATCTTATACTATGTGTGTATCTATCTAAATATTGTGTACTATAATGTTGAATGCCAACAGTATGCTGTCCTACCCAGGACCTCCTTGAAAATGAGCTTGCTCAATGGAGCCTTTTCCTGGTGAAATAAATTAAACTAAACTAAACTAATATGAATACTCTCATCTATAGAAACAGACCTGGAGTGAATTGGCATAGTTAAGTGTTTTTTATTATTCTTGCATAGTTCTCTCACCGAACTAGATAAAAGTACATATTCATGATCTCATGTCAGAAAAACTCATTAGAAAACATGACAAAAATTGAGAAGAGACATGTCCCATCATGGCTCTATTGGATCAGGTAGGTTTTTGATTCAGACTCTTATCTCCACACAGCAAACTGTTTATATTCAACTAGGACTTGTTAATTTATCTGTTCTGTAACTGGTGCTTCACACATTTCTCAAATGGGATGTATCCAAGGAGTGAGAAAACAGGATAGTGCTGGAGCAGGGCCTTCCAACCCACCCACCATGCGAAAACCTGGGGACGCTCCTGGAGAACAGCCTGCAACACTCGAATCTCTGCAGTGTGCAGTGAATCTTCTAACCCAAATGATTCAGCGTTTAGACAAAAAACTAGATCAACAGTCAGAATGCTTGGTACATGTGGAGCAAAAGACAGATGCTATGGCTAATTTGGTGGCAGACATAAGCCAAGTGATGAGAAAAGTGCTGGCCGCCTCTGCCACTATGATAAATTTTCAAGCGGCTATACGGACCCGATTGGAACAACTTGAAAATTTAGCCAGGGCTACCGATGTGTGCCTTTTGGGGATCCCGGAAGGCATTGAAGTAGGGGACTTGATAACATTCCTGGAATGCTGGTCTCGGGTACACCATTCCAATCTTGAAGGCCTACAGAATCACACTACACAGAGCTACAACATCAGGGGATGGACCCAGAACAATCCTTTTTTCAGTGTCTCCCTCAAACCAGCACACAATCAAATCCTATGTGCAGCAAGAGAGCAAGCACTAGTTTATATCGGGGAATCCAGAGTGCCTTTCTTACCAGAGTACTCCTATGCTACACGCTCCAAGAGGAAAGCCTTTGTTGGGACTGTGGTGAAACTGAGAGCAGCAGGCATCCAATACTGTCTGGTTTTTCCTACACAATTACAATTTACCTTCCAGGAAAAAATATACAGTTTCACAGACTCTAAAGCTGCAGGACTCTTTGCAGTGAAGCTCCCATCACTAAACAGATGTCCTGATGCCAAGGGGACCTAGTCGGATGATGGGGCTACTTGAAGTGACTCTGTTCACTACGGCTCACACTTTGATTTGCTCTTTCTCATTTTTTGCCATAGATGTATGAACTCAGGTTAACCTTGTTTACTGCTTGGGCTATTGTGGTTTGTAATGTGTGATGACCCACTACACACTTCCATCCAATTGTTTGTGTAAGTTTTATTACTCTTTTTTTTTTTATTATTTTTAATCTCTCCATCGGCCACCCCTTCAGCCCGACCGCCCCCCAGCCCGACATCCCAAATTACTGGGGCCTACCTTATGCCTGGCCCGGGAGCAGAGCCTGCGGAGGGTCGGGTGTCATCCTGCAGGCGAGTCCATTGTCCTTCATCTTGTTTGTTGCCTCCCACTTACCCCAGGAGTAGAGACACATGCGCGTGGAGGCGTGCATGGGTACTACAACCCCAGTAACAGCTCCTTCCTCCCACCTGTTGGCCTAGTGACTGGTGCTCCCTTTGGCCTGTGCTGCCCCCTGGCCCCCACCGTAAGGCAGTCAAGAGCCGAGGGATACCACCTTCCCTCCCTGGAGAGGAGAGCTGCCTCTTGATGGCTCCATCCAACTCTGAGCCCCCCTCCCGCCAACCTCTGACAGCCTGTGGTTGTTCCCGATCACGAGTCATCAGCGTGGCGTGAAGTAAGGCATCCACGCCTTAGCCCTCTGCGCCACCAGGCCAGCATTTTTACTACTCTTTAATGAAATAGCAGTGGGCAGGTGGATGGTATGTATGTTGGGCTATGATTATTTGACTGAGGCTTTCTAGGGCTCTAAGATGCAGTGATAAGGAGTTTCCTGGGTGATGCTTTTTTTGGCACCTCAGTGCTGTTTTTTGTCATTTTTTGATATTTTGTGAAAATACTTCTCATAATTCCTAGCTGCTTCATGTGCCAAAGCCAGAATGACGGCATGCCTTCACTTGCGGCACCATGTATTCTCGGGCCATCCACAGTAATGCCTCTGCCACCCTTGGCGGTCCTTATTATTCTGTTTCTGACCTTAGGTGACTGGGATAGCTAGTGCTGATACTGATCATTTACCTGGGTGCCATATGGCTAATTCGCCAAGTTCATTGATAAATTCAAGTTGAACAGTTTTTTATTCACCGTGTTTTTATTGTTGGAACTGTGGAGGAATGGGGTTTCTATATTCACATTTACACCTATGCCATAATGTGACATGTCCAGAAACTGTTTGATTTTAGTATTTATTGTTGTATTATGGAATTCATCATGAATAGCTATATGTTCACAGTTCTAGGGTGTTTATTATCCTCCTGTATTCCAAAAACCATTACTGCATGATGGCTCCTTCTGTGTTTTAAATTGAGCAATTTCTTGTTTGCTTTCCTCCCTGTTGTAACACTCAGATCATAGACACTGTACTTCCTAGATTACCTACGTGTAGTTATCCTTTATACTGTTTGCTGTGTCTGGCAGTGCATGTATATGCCTATATGTGCCTGTTTGTATAGGCTAAAAAAAATAAAAAAAATATTTTCAAACCCCAGGAATCCCTCCCTGTTGTCTGAACAGATTCAGAAGCAAATGGTTTGATACCTTTTATTGGACCAACATAGATGTTGCAAAAAGAACAAAGTGCTTTAGCTTTCGGAACAACCAAGTCCTTCCTCGGAAGCGTATGACAGTCACCCAGAAAATCTCATACTATTAACACCCAAATCATGCATAAAAAAAACCCAGAAATAATTCTCATTGGTTTAAAATACTCAGTTAAACCATAACTGAAGTTTGCATCAGAGAAAGTAGATAGCACCAGTTTGCCTTTAGTTGAGGAGCCTTGCAGAAAGTACCTCAGATTCAGGGTAGGGAACTGCCACTATCAGTTTACGGCCCTACCCTTTGGCCTTTCTTCAGCACCAAGGGTCTTCACAAAGTGCCTGGCAGTGGTTCCAGCTCATTTGTGAAGACAAGGTGTGGTGGTCTTCCCTTATCTGGACAACTGGATAGTCTCAGGAGGGTCATGCCAGAGGCCAGGGCCTCCCTCCAGCTCACTTAGTCAATCCTGTAGGATCTGGGGTTCCTGATAAACATCTCAAAGTCTCAGACAGAACCTGTGCAGGTCCTGAACTTCATAGGAGTAGAGGTAGACACACTATATGGGAAAGATTTCCTCCCTCAGAAGAGGGTGGTAAGCCTCACAGAACCGTCAGAGTCTTTCAAATCTGGGGGCAACCCAGACCAGCAAGGGGCTTTCTTCAGCTGCTGGGACAAGTCAACAGCTAGTAGTAGTAGATTTTATTTGTATTTGGTGCCCTTTCCCTGAGGCCCAGGGCACGATTACAATAAAATACAATACAGAACATAAAACAAACAAACATTACAATTAAGAATATCATACAAGAATAAAACACTGCAGTATAAAACAAACAAATTATAAGATCCCACTAAAACATAACCATAAAACGACCACTGTACTAAACTCAATTAAAAGCTATAGGTACAGTAGATGTCCTGCTGATGTTATACAGTTTGACTAAACGCCTGCTGAAAGAAGTATGTCTTCAGCCCCTTTTTAAAAACCTCCATTGAGGGGCCTCCCTCAGAGACCTGGGCAAGGAATTTCAGAGCACCAGACCCACAACTTCAAGGGCCCGGTTACCTGAAGTTTTTAATCTTGACCTCTGTACCGTCAGGAGGCCCTCGGAGGAGGAGTGGAGTGACTGAACTGGGGTGTACAGATGTAGGAGCTCCCTCATGTAGGCTGGGCCCAGTCACTGCCGGGCTTTGTAGGTTAGCAAACCTATTTTAAATGAGATACGCCACTTCACCAGCAGCCAGTGCAGGTCACGCAGTACCAGAGAGAGATATGGCTAGAGCTATGCAAGCCCATGAGTAACTGGGCAGCTGCATTCTGCAGCAGCTGCAGGCACTATAGCGTACCTCCATTAACCCCAATGGCATCCACCCCAAGCTTCTACACATTTCAGCACCAGCTATCGCAGTTTCTCTCACATACCTACTAAATTTATCCTTCGAGTCTGGTAAGGTCCCCCTAGCATGGAAATCAGTCTGTGTCATCCCTCTCCACAAGGGTGGTGACCCCACAGTCCCCGGAAACTACCATCCCATCTCCCTCCTCCCCTCTCTTTCCAAACTGCAAAAGTCTCTTGTCCAGACCAGACTAACTGACTTTCTTAGGTCCACAAATTACCTCTCTCCATACCAATCTTGGTTCAGGAAGCACCACTCAACAATATCGTCCCTCCTCCGCGTCACTGGACATATCCAATCTGCCTCTGACCAAGGCCAACTAACTGCTGCTATTTTTTCAATTTAGCTAAGGTCTTCAACCCTGTCTCCCACCCTCTGCTTATTGACAAACTCATGAGGGCCGGACTCACCCCCCCCCGCAGTACAGTGGTTTGAATCCTACCTGAAAAATAGGCAACAGGCCAGCCCGGTGGTGCTGAGGGCTGATGCACTGGACACCTTACCTCGCACTACACCAGTGATCCAGGTTTGGGAATGGACTCAGGTCATCAGGGTGCTGGCACAGGGAGGTGGAGGGCTGGAGCAGGATTGAGCAAACTGGAAGGCAGCTCTCCTCTCCTGGGGGTAGTCGCCACCCCACCCGTAGTCCTGCTGCCATTGGGTGGAGGTCCGGTGGTTAGTGTAGGCAACACAAAGGGAGGGCACCTTGAGACACAGTGTGTTCATGCCTCCACATTCACGTGCATGTCCAAGGTAGGGGGGCCGGGATTGGGGAGAAAAAGACAAAAATACCATAAAAAGTCTATATGGAAAAAAAAATAGGCAACAGTCAGTCAGGATCGTGAACTCCACATCCCCCCTCACTCCACATACCCCCTCCCCATCCTCACTGGTGTTCCCCAAGGGTCAATCCTAGGCCAAATTGTATTCTCCCTTTTCATTAACGATCTCTCCGCAGTCTGCACAAGGTCCCATATACATATGTATGCAGACACAATACTTTTCGCATCCGGACCTTTTCTTTTTTTTTTTTTTTCCTCCTCCTCTCTCTGCTCTCAATCCCATCGCTTGGAACCCCTATATGCACCTCACAGAAACGTGTCTGAGAGGACCGGGGAGTCTGCTCCTAAGGTGTGACTTGCTCCATTCATTACTTCCGGAGCCCTGGATAACCCTCTGGGCAGGGCGGAGGAGGCTCCCCAAATCTCATCTGAACATCAAGGGAGCGCACACTGTGGAGTCTGCCCCTGGTTCCTCTGTGGACGTGGTGCCGGGGGTTTGTCACCTGGACAGAGAGCAGGGTATTTTTCCTTGTTCTGGTCCCACCCACTCTGATGTCAGCACACTGGGAGGACCAATGAGATGGGGGCACGCTGAGACATGCCTCCGCTCAGGTTCTTGGCCGATGCCAGCCCCTTCCCTGACCGCACTTGCACCACCTGTGGTCACCCAGGTGGTGGCAGTATAGCAGCAGGGCATGCAAGCCACCCCTCCCTGGAAAGGGAGAGCGGCCTGTCAGATGCTCGATCTCTCTCCCCCTGGCCAGCCCTCCAGCAGCCTGGGCTCACTACCAAACCTGGGTCGCTGACATCGCAAATGGTAGCGCTACCGCTGTGCTGGTGGGCCGGTCCTCATTCAGACCTTTTCTAAGTGATGTGAGGATGTCCACTCTCTATTACAACACGACTACAACAACATGCAGTCTTGGTTTCGTGCAAACAATCACAAAATAAATATCTCCAAATCTGTTTCCATGACCTTCAGGTCAGCCCCAAAACTGGCAAGAACACCCAACCACCCTGGATAGAAACACACTAAACATCATCTCTTCCTATAAATACCTAGGAGTATGGCTAGACCCCCTGCTAAACTACTCAACCCACATAGACGCCATCACTTTGAAGCTTCACCTGAAGCTTGGTCTTCTTTACAGAAACAGTGACTCCCTCCCACTACCTGTTAGACGCACACTGCTAACAAAAATGATCACTTCCATCTTTGATTACATGGACATTGTGTACAACACCATCCTCTCCACCTCGCTATCCAGGCTGGACTCCTTATTCCACACTTTTGCCATTTTGCAACAAATTCCCTTTTTAGAACACACCACTGAACGCTCCTTTCCTCCGTCAAGTTAGCACCCCTCTCCCATCGCTGCTTTTGCCACTCCATTTCTTTTATTTCCAAATTTTGGTTCGACCTACTGCCCCCTGCTTGGCTGAGAAACTAACCTCTGCAGCCTTTTCTCCTTACTCACTGTGCTCTAGTGACTCCCGCTCCTTCTCCCTCTCCAAACCATCCTCATCAGCTGGCAAATCTGCCTTCTCCTACCGTCTTCCCTACCTATGGAACCAGCTTCCCCAGCCCCTCAGAAACTCACCCTCACACAACTCTATTAAATCTCAACTTCATCAACTCCCCTTCCCCACCTGTAACTACAACTAGTCTGCCTTTAGCCACATGAACACAGTTTACATTTCAAAACCTCTGTACTGTATATTATTGTGTTCATGTATCATTGTAAGTAACTGTATATACTGTATGAACTGAATGTAAATAACTCCTTTGTACAAAATTATGTGACTGTATGTAATATTCCCATGTGTCTATTCTATGTATCTATACTGTTTGTAACTCCTTCCCCCTCACCCCCGGGTCGCACTTGGAAACGAGCCTTGGCTCATTGTGCTTGTCCCGGTTATAAAACAAATAAATAAAACCCTGAGCTATAGAGCATTACAATAGTCTAGCTTCGAGGTCACAACCGCGGGGCTCAGTGTGGCTAGGTCTTCGGGTGGGATCAGGGATCTGATCTGCCGGGTGTTCTGGAGATGGAAAAAGCCACTCCAGATGAAGGCCGAAACCTAGGTGTGACAGGGAGCTCCTGCTACTCTTGAGGACTGAACTTTTCTTAAATCTGTTGCAACAGTTCTTCTATTTCTTAGCCTAATCTAGTCTTTATAATTTCTAGTCCATAAGGTTGGCCACCTATTGGCACTCTGTTCCCTTTTTTGACTATGCTGTAGTGTCCTCTTTAATTTTCCTTTTCCCTCTCAGGTCCTTGTACAGGAAAGTTATTGTGGTGACCTCTGAGCTTATGTAAAACAACACTGTGGTTATCATTGTTGGATTTAGTATGTAATAGCACTATGTCATAAAATATCTTGCTGTATATACCTTATTTTTATGAAACCTGTAAATGTTGAAAATATCATGGCACTAGGTGTTTTTGATAATGGTAAAAAGTACTACGTGACTATTATAGAAACTAAGTTATGCTATTTAAAATGCATGTAAATTGATGTAAGTTGAACAAGTATGAAATGTCATGGTGATTTACATATATCCCATGATGCTTTGCATTAAGGAAATATGTGTGATGATGTGTTTCTTTGAAACTTGGCTTATTGTCAATGCCCTTTGGGATAACCCTTGTTTCAATGCTTCTGCACTGAGGTTCTTTGTCTTTAGCTTGTTTTGTTTTTTCCTATTTGAGCCCCCACCACCCAAGCAAACAAGGCCCGCATAGGGGTGGAGGATGAATCTCAACTGCTAAGTTAGATCAGAGATCAGTGTCAGTAGGTGCTGGCTAAGTGCAGAGAAAGGACATATATAGTCTGTTGCTGCAAACTGATGTACTTAAGAAGGGATATGCCATTGCTTAAGGTTCTGTACTGTATTTTGAATAAACATCACACAAAGATTGTGTGTTGAATTTGAAGTTCAGTGTCTGGTCCATCTGTTATCCCACAACCCCTCCATGCTAGGCCTCGATTGTCAGGCCATTGTCCAGGATGGTTCCCAGATTATTCACCTTGGGGCAGGCCAGTAGATCTGAGTCACAAAGCTGGAGCCCAGTAACTCCTCCACTAGCTGCCAGTCCCCCCTTACAGCCTGGCTCAACCACTAATACCTCAGTCTTCTCGGAGTTCAATCTCAGCCAGCTAGAAGCCATCCAGTTCTGGATCTCCGCCAAGCACTTATTAAACACATCGACGGTAACCTGAGTCCCAGGTGTAAAAGACAATTAGAGCTGAGTATCATCTGCATAGCAGTGAAACCCCAGCCCAAACTGTCTAGTGACCATGCCCAGGGGTAACATATACACCACGAACAACACTGATGAAAGGACTGAGCCCTGGGGTACATGGCAGGACAGAACTGTAGGGCTCACGGAATAATTCCCCAGAACTACTCTCTGGGTTCTATCCTGCAAAAAGGACTCAAACCAGTGGATCACAATGCCAATGAGTCCGACATATTCCCTGAGCTGGTCTGAAAGTATGTCATGGTCCACAGTGTCAAATGCTGTAGAGAGTTCAAAAAGGACAAGAATTGATCGTTCTCCTCTATCCCTTGCTCTGAGCAGGTCATTAAACACCCTGACCAGGGCCATCTCTAGGCTGTGCCTAGCTCTGAAACCAGACTGGAATGGCTTATAGATGTCACAGGCCTCCAAGTGCTCCTCAAGCTGCAGCACAACCACTTTCTCGATAACCTTACCTAAAAAGGGAAGTTTAGAGACTGGATGATAGTTCACCAAAAACATCCATGTCCAAAGATGGTTTCTTCAGCTGGGGTTGTACCAGAGCACGCACAAGTGCCTTTGGGACCAGCCCTTCCCGCAAAGAACACTGGAAGATTTTAATGAACACTGGGCCCAGTTGGACAACACAACTCACTAAGAGTCACATAGGACCTGGGTCAAGATCACAGCAAGTCGGCCACAACGATAAGAAAACCCGGCAGACCTCCTCCATTATTACTGGCTGAAATTCCTTCCAAGAATTCCTCCTGCATTCCTGGCCTGGATACAGACCATTGCTGGGAATATAAGGCCCACTGGAATAATGGTAGCTCTAATGGAGGATACCCTATCTGAGAAGAATCGAGCAAACTCCTCGCATAACTCAAGTGTAATCGCTCTAATGCGCTCCAGATAGGCTGGAGGGAGCAGCCTGTCCACAGTTTGAAAGAGCTGAGCTAGTCAGTTCCTCCCAGCAGAAATCTCTCTAGACAGAAAATCTGCCTTCTTCTGAGAGATTGCTTTCTGATATTCCTCATAGTGTGAGACCAGAACTAGTTTATCACCCATGGACCTAGACTTCCACCAGCGAAGCTCCAGCCTCTGTTTCCTGGATTTAAGTACCCTCAACTCACCATCGAACCATGATGAGCTGAGGCATGAGACCAGAAGGTACATGGAATGGTGCCAGCGTGTCGAGGGCCCCAGCTATGACCCTATTAGAGGCAAACATTGTGGCCTCTGCACCCTCAGCACATGCTGCCAATATTTCTGAGGTATCCGGTACCAACATTAGTCCTTCAGGGGCTAACCCTCTCAAAGGCCGGTACCGGATCACCTCCACAGGGGATGGACTAATAGCAGGGGCCCTGAAACAGAACCTGATGACACAATGATCTGACCAACTGACCAGATTAATCTCAAGGTCATCTACCTCAAGTCCTAGGGAGAATATCTAGTCCAGTGCATGACCATGGAGGTGAGTCACAGAGGTAACAACCTGTGCTAGGACCAGAGTATCTATAGTCTGGAGGAAATCTCTATCAAACTAGAAGCCCTTGTCTTCAACCCAGGCATTGAAGTCACCCAGTATGAGCCACCTAGGTGACTCCAGCACAAGGTTCCGAGTCAAGGGACGAGATTTCCTGCAGAAACTGCCCCTTGCAACCTGGAGGCCGGTACATGAGAAGCTGTGGTCCCAGGCACAATATTTCAAATGAAGGACATTCAATACCACTTAAGGGCCCACTGATCCCTAAGGCAGGACCCTCTATCAAAGTTGATACCAGTTACAAAGTGCATCTTAAGGTCATTGGACTAGCGGAAGGAGGAGGAGGAGGAGGAGGAGAACCTCAGTGAGGGAATCCCCTTCCTCAAGCTATCACCCACAGTGGTACTCACTACAGATGCATCCCTCCTTAGATGGGGGGGCTCATCTGGAGGACGTCTCAGTAAGTGGGGTGTGGGCCCAACTGGAGTACCAGGAGCACATACACCTCCTGGAACTCAGGGCTGTTTACTTGGCAATGCAGGCCTGTTACTCCCACATCAGGGGTTAATCTTTCCAGATCAGGACAGACAATACCACCACCATGTACTATATCAACAAGCAGGAAGGAACAAGATCTTCAAAGCTGTACACAGAGGCAATAAAGATCTGGAGTCTAATATGAGCTAGAGGTGCAGCTGTCAGCTGTGTGCCTACCAGGAAAGTACAGTGTCCTCGCAGACTCGCTCAGCAGAATCAGCCAAGGCAATCACGAATGGACCCTGAACAAGCAAGTGTTGACCACAGTGTTCAGGAGGTGGGACACGCCACAGGTGGACCTGTTTGCCTCCTGGCAGAACTAGCAGCTCTCCCTCTTTTGTTGCAGTCCTCCGTCAGTGGGGACAGTCCCAGAGGATGCCCTGGTCTTCTGTTGGACGGGGTGATTCCTTTATGTGTTTTCCCTTTCCCTCTTCTTCTGAGGGTGTTCCTGAAGCTCAAAAGGGAGCCTGCAACAATGATTCTGATTGCTGCACAGTGGGCCAGGCAGACCTGGTATTATCTACTCCTGGCCCTGTCCAGCAAACCTCCCATCACTTTTCCCCCTAAGGTATAATATACTGACCTTGCCTCAGGGCAGGATAGCATTTCCAGATCCCAGCACTCTGTGCCTCAGGGCTTGGTACTTGAGGAGTTAGAATACTGTGGGTTAAACCTCTTGCGGGAGGTTTTAAATGTGTTAAAGGTTTTCAGAAAGCCAGCCACAAGGAAAACTTATGCCTCGAAGTGGAAAAGGTTTTCCCTGTGGTGTTCTTCCAGGCTGATTAATCCCCTCCAGGCCAACCTGTCCTGCATACTGGACTGCCTGGTACATCTGCAGACTCTCCCTTCTACCCTTAAGGTGCATCTGGCAGCAGTTTCAGCTTATGCTTCGGTTGGTAAGGAAAGAAATTAAAATTATGTACTCACTAAAATTATTGATCTTCCAGGACCATCTTCTCCATCGATTCACACCAATGGGTTCTGACCCGGAGGTGCTAGGACCCTAAGGGGACAGAACTTTTCAGAAGGGCTGGCGCCAAGGTAGGCTGCATGCATGCGGGGCACTGTGAGACTAGCTCATGCTGCATGGCTTACCTCGGCACTGGCCCTCAACTGCCTCAGTACCTTTTATACCGAGGAGGTGCAGAGTAACCAAACTAAGAATAACACCTAACTAAAGGGCATAAGAAGGCCCTTGTGACCCATGTAAGAGGGTCAACAACCAAGAAAGCAGTGTCTTCACAGCCCAAACCATAAACAAGGGGTGAAGACCAATGAACAGAAAGAGTGAGCCCGGGGGATGGAGGGTGGGTGTGTGAATCAATGGTGAAGATGGTCCAAGAAGATCATGAATTACAGTGAATATGTAATTTTGATATCTTCCTGGACCAATCTTCACCATTGATTCACTCCAATGGGTTAGAGTACCAAGCTGAGACAAAAGTTCCCCGGGCAGGGCGACTGGAACCAGAGCTCACTAAGGAAAGAAGTTTATTAAGGATTGTCCTGCCAAAAGAGGCATGCTGTCTGGCATGGACATCCAGGGCATAGTGCTTGATAAAGGTGTGCACTGTGCTCCAAGTGGCAGTTCAGCAAATATCAGCGATAGGAACAGAGTGAATCTCTGCCAGGGATGTAACGACTGCTCTGGTGGAATGGGCACAAACCTGGCTATCCCTCCAGCTTGACCTGTGCCATAGAGTAGCAGTGGCAAAGGCAAACAAAGATCCACGCAGAAATGCATTTGATTGTAACCGGCTGACCCAGTTGGTGGGATTAAAGGAAACGAAGAGCTGTTTCGACTGTCGTAAGTCCCTAGTTCTATCAAGGTAAAACGTGAGGGCTCTTTTAATGTCCAGAGAGTGAAGGGTGCACTCTCCTTCATTCTGGAAGTTGGGAAAGTATGTAGACAGTACCAAAGGCTGGTTTAAGTGGAACTCCCAACACAACTTTCAGTAAGAACATGGGATGCGTGCGGAGAACTACCTTGTCTCTGTAGAAAACGGTATATGGAGGATCTGTGACCAATGCATGTATCTCAGAGACTCTGCAGGTAGAGGGTATGGCCACTAGAAAAGCAGTTTTCCAGGTTAGAAATTTGAGGTCACATATAGCCAAGGGTTCAAAGGGCTTATTGGTGAGCATGTCCAACACAAGAATAGATTTTCTGACTGGGGGCCTCGTGTGTAAAATGCCTTTCAGGAACCTCTTAAAAAGATACAGTTGAGCTAGAGAGGGCTTCTGAAGTGGCTTGTGGTATGCTGAAACAGCACACAAGTGGACTTTAATTGTAGAGTATTGCAAACCTGCATCAGAGAGGTCCAGCAGGTACTCCAAAACCTTGTCTGGCAGGCATCAGAATGGATGGGTCAATATGGGATTTGGAGCACCATTCAGAAAAATGCCTCCATATGATTGTGTAAGTCTTCCTGGTAGAGGGCTCACAAGCAGCTAGGAGAATCTTGGAGACCCTTTGAGGCACCTTGTACCTGTTTACTTCTATCTCTTCAGGAGCCACGCATGGAGATGAAGGGGGCGTAGGTTGGGATAAACCTGGGATCCCTGTGTCAGAAGGTCTGTCCAGAGAGGAAGGGTTCTCAGAAGAGTGACTGACAGTTCTGTTGAGTAGGGGGAACCATATCTGCTGAGGCCAGTGTGGGGGCGATCAGAATCATTTTGCCCCTGTATGCCTCCAGCTTGAGCAGTACTCTCTGAACTAGAGGAATAGCAGGAAATGCATACAGAAAGCAATTTGTCCACCACAGCCTGAATGCACCCTGATAGAAAACGCCACATTCTGGATTTTTGGAACAGAACCAAGGCAGTTTGCTGTTGAGAGAGGATGCAAAAAAGTCCACTGCTGTGGTTCCCCACTCATCGAAGAGAGACTGCATGACGTTTGGTGCCAATGACCACTCATGAGAATCTGCTTTTGACCAACTGAGCTTGTCTGCTAGACTGTTCTGAGCCCCTGTGAGATAAATCACTTGGATCAGAGTGTCCTGTTAAAGACACCATTCCCACACTCCCACTGCCTCACTGCAGAAAGGATAAAAGTGTGCTCCGCCTTGCTTGTTGATGTATTACATGACAGACTTGCTGCTTTTCTGGAGGAGGATTATCTTGTGATGGACGGAGTCCACCAGGGCCCAGAGGGCATACAGGACTGCTCTCATCTCCAACACATTGATGTGGAGGTGGGACACTGTAGGGTCCCAGACTCCCTGAGTGTGGTGGCCCTGGCAGTGGGCTCCCCACCCCAACAGAGATGCGTTTGTGGTAAGGGCTATCTGAGGCTCTGGGGGAGAGAATGAGAAACTCTGAAGAAGATTGTCCTCCTGTGTCCACCATGCAAGTGATCAAAGCAGAGGCTTCATCACTTTGATGGGGTAAGACTGAGGGAGAGCTGCCAGAGACCACTGCATTCTGAGCATACACCGAGTTGTCCTCATGTGCAATCGAGCCAGAGGTACCGTGAAGATGGCAAAGGCTATGAGACCTAACATTCACTGCATGGAATGGAGTGAGCCCAAATGGACTTGTGCTCCATGATGAATTGAGCCATTGGAAGAATTGCTTTCCTTCTGTCTTCTGGAAGAAAGGCCTTCGCCTTGATGGTGTCCAAGAGTGCTCTGATGAAGAGAAGCTGCTGAAAAGGCTGAAGCTGCGACTTCTCTAAATTTAACAGGACTCCCGTGGAGGTCAGGAACTGAGATGCTGTGGTCACTGCTTGTTTCTTGTCCTGCTTGAATGGACTGGCCAGTAACCAATTGTCCAGATAGGGAAAAACTTTGAGTCTGAGTTTTCGAAGGTGCATGTGAGAACCGCAAAGCACTGTGTAAAGACTCGAGTTGCTGAGGATAGCCCAAAGGGCAGGACCTGGAATTGGTAATACTGGCTCAATACCACAAAACTGAGAAATTTGTGGTGGCTGGGGTGGACCAGGATATGCTGGTAGGCATCCTGCATGTCCAAAGAGGCCAACCAGTCCTCCAGCTTGAGGAACGGCAGCAGGGTACAAAGGGAGACCATTTTGAACTTCTCCCAGTGTATGAACTTGTTCAGTTTTCTGAGGCCAAGGATGGGGTGCATGTCCCTGATTTCTTCAGAATGAGAAAGTAATGGGAGTAGAAGTCTGTGTTGTGCTCCATCTCTGGCACTACTTCTGTTGCTCTGCTGCTCAAGAGGCCTGGAATCTCCTTCACAAGAGATACGACATGGGTGCTGAAAGGGGGTACTGCTTTTTGGGTGGATGATCCGAAGGGAGCTCTGAGAAATTCAGTACGTGCCCCCCCTGGATGATCCTTAAGACCCACTTGTCAGTGGTGGTGGATTCCTACTGATGGTAAAACTGAGTCAGATGCCCCCACTGGAGAGGAGAGGTCTGCCTCGGGCAACTGAGGCAGGACTGGGGCCAGAATTTCAGAGAGTGGCACTAGGTGCCTTTGGGGTCTGTGCCTTCAGTTGTGCTTTCTTCTGTGGCTGGGGAGGTGGGACTTGACTTGGACTCCTTTGCCTTTGCCACAAAAGGACTGCTTATTGTGGAAATAGACTCACCCTTTCAGGGTGAGAAGGGGCAGGCTGAGAAGTCTTAATGGCTGTTCTAGTGTTCTGAGAGGCCTCGAGGGTCTGTTCCACCTGTTGACCGATAAGATAGGAGCTAATGAAAGGCCCATTCATGACCTGCTGCTGGACATCATTGGAGAAGCCAGACATCCAAAGCCAGGAGTGCATTCTGATGCAGATTCCTGCAGCAGCTGACAGGTGGCAGTTTCAAATGCATCCATAGCTGCCTTCAACTGATGACTGTTTGACTCAGTGCCATGGGTAACAGTTTGAAGTATTCTCTGCTCATGCTTTGATTCCAGCAAGGTCTCTGTGAGAGATCTGAGAGCAGTCCAAAGGGCATGCTCCTACTTGGAGAAATGCCCCTGGTAGCTAGCTATCCACATGCTAAGGGTAGCTGCCACAGAAGCTGTTTTTCCCATCGTGTCTATTTTACGAGACTCCTTATTGATGGGATGCACTGTAAGCTCCTGAGGGAGCATGACCTTGTCAATCTCAGCCAGAGTGACAAACTTGTCAGCAATAAGGTGGGAAGCCAGAACAGGTCTGCCTTCAGGGACAGCATACTTATGGTCTGCCTGCTGACAGACAGAGAGAATAGACACGGACCTGGCCCACTCTGCTTCCGAGATAGTCTCAAATGCAGAGGGAATGGGAGTTATAAGGTTGACCGGCATAGTGGAAATGTTGGGCCACTGCAGATGGACATGTTTCCCTGGGTCAGTTGCAAAAGGCTCAAAAGCGTGGGCTGCATACATATTGCGAAGTAGAGCCTGGAAAGAAAGATTCTCCTGTGGTACAGGCGAGGGGGCTGGGGTTGAAGTATCCAGGTTGTAAAAAGAGTCATTGTCACCTCCCTCAGAAATGATGAAGTTGGGGTCAGACTCATCCCTTTTCAGCTCCTCTCCAGAAAGAGGGACTGGGTGAGGGCTGGACCTCGAAATGCTTAACCCAGCTCTGGGAGTCAGTAAGACAGGTGACACCAGCTCCGGCAAAGAGGGGGCCGGTGCCAGCCAAGAAGGGGTCGGCACAGAGCCTGGCACTAGAAAAGAAATATTTGGCACCGATGCTGGAGACAGAATCACCAGAAAGACTGAGCCTGTCGCCGAAGACTCTCTCGGCATGAGGTGGCACCGGATGCGGAACTGGTGATGGCACCAGAAGAGGTCCCAAATGACCCAATCCCAGCATCCAGCCCAGTGCCACCTGCAGTGCTGAAGGTCCAGCCAGCACAGAAGTGACCAAAGAAGGTACCAGGGCTGGTCCCAAGACAATGACACACCAAGGGGGTGCAGCCAGTGGAACATGTGCTGGCGACATAGTCACCAACAAGGACTCAGAGGCCATTGACAGAGCCAAATGGTCTACCTGGCTAGAGTGTGCCAACTGTGACTCCAGCACCCCTGACCCCATAGGGCCTGGAGCTGACTCCACGAGAAGGGGCAAGCTAGCCAGATGCTGTACCCACTGCTCTATAAGAACTGCCCAGTAATGAAACTGCCTACTGAAGTCCCCACAGGAAGACAGAAAGGGGCTCTGGACCTGAGACCTCGAACTTTCATGTGCAGAAACCATCGGGAACACTGATGATGCCAGGGAGGGTCTCCTGTTCATGGACACCAAGGACCTCATGGCAGACCTACCAGAGGGTGACCTCAAGCAGTACCACTTCTTCCCATTCTGATGGGAAGAGGAAGAACTCGAGGTCAAGCAGAGGCAGGTCGCCGACCGGGATCGATAACACATCTGCTTCTTTTTGTGTTTATGGGAGGGCTGTCCTCCCTCCTGAACACAGGATTGCCCATCATCAGAACTCTCTCTCTGAGAGGGAGGTGGACCGGACATGGCCTCGCTGCCTAAGCAGCATGCCTGAAGAGGCTCCCTACCATCACCATTAGCGTTCATGATTCTCGGCTGTTGTTTGGTAGGGCTGTGAGAAAACTGACACAAAAAATCTTTTTTTTTTAAACTAAACTGATACAAAAAATAACAAACTGTAGCTTTAAGCACTAACATGGAACAAACTGAACGCTGTTGTGGTATAGATGTGAAGTTTTGACTCCCACCAGGTGAACAACGTCGACACTGAAGCACACTTGATGGAGGGGGGAAAAAAGGAACTGAGGCAGTCGAGGGCTGGTGTTGAGGTAAGCCATGTAGCATGAGCTAGTCTTGTGGTGCCATGCATGTGTGCAGCCTACCTCGGTGCTGGCCCTCCTGAACAATTCTGGCTCCCGCAGAGTCCTAGCACCTCCAGCTCAGAACCCACTGGTGTGAATCAATGGAGAAGATTGTTCCTGGAAGATTAATAACTTCCTTGGCTATTTTCAAGAGGTTCTTCAAGGGTTTGATCCATCTGAACCCTCCTTTCAAGGATCCAGTCCCTCCCATGGACTTAACATCTGTGAAGCTGCTCTGAAATATGTTACCTGGAAAACAGTTTTCTTGGTAGCCTTCACCTCAGCCAGGAGAGTGAGCAAGCTCCAAGCTCTGTGCACAGATCCTAACTAAATTATCTTCCACAGTTTCAGAATTTCACCTCAATTAATCCATCACAATCCCTGTGGTTTTCACTGAAAAATGCTCACCAGAGGAGCAGAGGCTCAATACCCTGAATGCTAAAAGAGCTTTACGCTACTACTTGCACCGCACTAAGGATATCAAGCCCAGTTCAATGCAACTGTTTGTTATCTGTGGGGACGTAATGTCCCCAGGGCAGGCCAGCATTCAAGAGGACCACTGCTTGTCTTGCTGGATAGTGGCATGCATACAGTTCTGTTATGCCAAAGCCGGCAAACGTCCACTTGACGACCTCAGGGCCCACTCCACAAGGGGCACCTCTACCTCTGTGGCAACATCTATAGGTGTCTCCATTTAGGAAATTTGTGAAGCAGCTACATGGAAAGCAGTACACACCTTCACAAAGCACTACTGTCCCGACATACAGTCCAGAAGGGATGCCTACTTTGGCAATGCTGTCTTGCCAGAACCTTTTCCCTGTATAGGTTCTGCACCCAGCCTCCCAAGGTACCGTTATGGAGTCTGCACTTGCCGAGTAGTAGTGAGGGATTCCTGGGGTTTGAAGAAAAAATTACCATAGTAATTTGTTGCTTCCTAAGGGATCTGTCACAGTGCTTGACAATCCTTTCCCTACCTCCCCTTCCAGAACCTGGAAAAGGTTCTCACAGCAACCTGTTCTTAGTGGAGTTAAGCATTTCTTGTTACTTTTGGCTCACAACTGAAAATTTTGTGATTTATTTTCTTCCTTCCCTCCCTCCCTTCTTTTCTTGCTTCCTTCCATTTTTTAGTAGTCACACAGTTAGATTTGGTGGTCATGGCTCTCCCACAGTTTAACAAATAAATCTGCCGTTTAGAAGGCAGGGGAGAGCATGACCACAGCAGAGTTTTGAATTTCATTCTAAGGTTCTCTAATTAGCATAAAATTCTATGTTCCAGGCAGCTGAATCCAGCAGACTGACTACACTTATCAAGCATGGTTAGGGATCCCTTAGGAAGAAACAACATTACTATGGTATTTTTTTCTTCTTTACCCAGTAAATGCAGTAAACAAAATAACGATTTGTATTTGAAAAAGGGTAGGTGCTACCTAACAGTTACCAAGCAAAATGAGTTTTTGTAATTGTTGCAAAATAATTTTCCAGTTAGCTGCCCTCAGCTGACTTTTTAACTTGCCTACTTCTGTGCTTTTACAACTGAAATTCAGAGTGATTTGCCTTTTTGCTTTCCATTGTCTTCTTTTATCTGATTTTGTCAGGAATACTTTGGCCTTGCCGAATTTTAGTGAGACCTAGGTCTTTGGAAAAGACTTCCCTGGTATTATTTCCAGGACTTTGGACCCATTTACCTGTCCTGTAAATGCAGTGCTAGAATACTCGCTGCCACTGTCAGAATCTGGTCTACAGTGTTGCTTCCTTAAGGTGCATATGGCCGCTATATCAACTTTCCATGCCCCTACTTGTATGGTCACCCACTTAAAGGTGTCCAGTACTTTCCTGCAAGGTATTTTCCATTTGAAACTTCCTATCTGCAACTCAGTCCCACCTTGGGACTTGGATTTCATGCTTGAGAAGCTGACATTGGCTCCTTTTGAGCTAGCCATGAGTTATGGCCTACATTTCCTGTCATGGAAAATATTATTTTTAGTTGCACTCACTTCTGCCCAAAAGATTTCAGAGCTAAAGCCTGTAATGTGTGAGCCTTCTTATTTGATTTTTCACAAAGATTGTTTGTTTGCATATAAATCCTAAGTTTTTACTGAAGGTGGTATCTGAATTTACAGTGTGTCGAATGATACATCTTCTTGTATACTACCCTGAACATGCCAGTCAGGGTGAGGCACTGCTACATACTTTACATGTACATAGAATACTCAGATACTGTGAGAATGCTGGCCCGGTGGTGCTGAGGGTTAAGGCGCTGGACACCACACCTTGCGCCTCACCGGCGACCAAGGTTTGGGAATGAGCCCGGGTCGTCGGGGGTCGGCAGGGGAGACAGAGGATTGAGCATCCAGAGGACTGCTCTCCTTTCTCGGGAAGGGATCCAGGGTCAGCCCGGCACTGCAGTGGCCCCCGGTGGAGACTGGAGGTACTGCAAATGCCAGGGCTTGCAAGCAGGGGGAAGATGTCAGGCGGCTGCCTTCTGGACGTGGGTGGGAACATTCACGTCATGGGCAGGGTGGCATTGCACATCCTACGTCTAGGGGACTACACTGAAAACACCCCGGCACACTGAAAGGCGATGAGGCCCCAAGGGACCCCCTCATATCCCCAACACGGGCGCCCACACACGAGGGACCCATGGCGACCTCAGGAGAGAGATGGACCCTCTAATCCCAGTAAGACGCCGCCAGGGTAGGAGTGGCAGGCCCTGCCCCGGGGGGGTGATCCGGGGCTCTAGGAAGTCTTTCAATGGAGGGGGAAATCAGTGGTGGTGTTTCATGGTCAGGAGTAGAAGGGGCTGAGTGTCGAGTGGGCACCTCTGAGAGATGCCTCAGTGGGCTGGAGCAATTAATACAGTTTAAAAAAAAAGATACTATGTGAATCATGCAATGAAATGCAGACAGTCTAGTCAGCTTTTTGTTTCCTTTACCCTTGCAAAAGAGGGCACCTCTAGGTCTAAACAGTGCCTATCCAAATGGCTGCCACATTGTATTATGTTCTGTTTGAAGTACTGTATGGTAAGGAACTTCCTGTTGTGTTTCGTGGTCATTCCACAAGAGGAATGGCCAATTATGTTGCTTGTATCAGAAATGTACCTGCTGCTGACATTTGTGCTGTAGCCACTTGGAGCACTGTTCACACTTTCACTAAGCATTACAGTCTAGACATAGTCTCTCATAGACATGCTGGATTTGGATTTGCTATAGTACAAAGTCTACTGTCTTGAATGTATACATCAGACTGCACCAGCCTCTCACTGGCTTTTGCGACTGCTTGGGACTTGTTCCAAAGGTGTGGCCTAATTGAAGAAATATCCTTGAAGAAGATAAAAGAGTTACATACTTATCGTAACACTAAGTCTTTGAGAGAATCTCTTCCATTAGGCCATGCCATCCTTCCCTCCATCCCCCTTCTGCTTCAGTAAGATTTACATCAGATATTGTGCCCGATCTTAATCCATGGCTGTTATACGCAGTACTGTATCTTGCCTTGTATGCTTGGTACTGGTCTGCTCTCCTGGTTTCTCATGGTTAAAGGTCTGCAGAGTCTGATCTCCAGCAGGGAACTAAGAAAGTGATGGGGGCCACCCACATTTACATAGACGCTGATGCATGACATCATTGTGGGTGGCCCCTGACTACCAGATGTTTCTGTGTGGTCCTAGTGCTGACATGGGTATACTTCCAAAGGTGTGGCCTAATGGAAGTGATTCTCTGAAAGATCTACTGTTACTGTAAGTACATAATTGTTCTTTGCAATGACTTTTGCATGGATGATTTCCGAGCTTCAGGCTCTAATGTGTGAGCTTCCTTATTTGATTTTTTACAAAACAGAGTCTCTGCATATGAATCCTAAGTTTTAGAGGCATGGATATGGTTCATTTATCAAAACTCTGGCAGTTCCACTGGAACTCTATTATTGGCCAGATGTCTTTAAGCTAAGCTCCTTCCACCACCCAGGTGGAGTATCCCCTGACTCCACCTTGCGATGTTAGAGCTTTCCTTCCACTGGAAGAACAGCTCACCTCCTTCTTGGCTCCTGCTTAGGTTTTCTGTGCCATAGACAAATGTTACTTTTTGAAGTTTTCAATATTTCTAGCAGCTATTTCTATGGTTCATTCAACTCTGTCCAATGAACAACGATGGAGCAGCAGAAGCCAGGTTTCAAGTTTTGTGTGCGATGCTGGCAACAGATGTTGGTCACTGATCTGCACAACACATGCGTGAACTGCCTGGGTGGGCAGCATGACATGGGTGGCTGCATACTTAATAAAAGCATGCTTCCTAAGTCCCTTGTGGATAGGAAGCTCTGGCTCTCGCTGGGTTGGCATTAGGAGCAGGATCTGAAGGACCACCCTAAGGGCAGCAAAAAGGTCTTGACTGCGGCTGGATCAGCTCAACAGTTTGTGGCTTTGGCCTCAGTGCTATTCCCTGGGGCCACCACTGGAGGGTCTTTCACAGGAGAATTCCATGAAATGTCTTTGGCCTGCCACACCTTGGGGGAGAGCCCTGCCCATTGTGATGCTAAAAGCAAGTGTCGCCAGTGCCAGTCATGGGACCTGGAGCTATCAAGACCCTCCTGGTTCCTTGACTCACCCAACTGCTTGATGCCTGTTGAGCGCCCCTCGACTCGGGTGGGGGGGCGGCTTTTCAGTTCCCCCATTGGCCCAGTCAACTTTGACTCTGGTTGAGCAGACTGCCAAGATTTTTCTCAAGCCTGTCGACCAGCTGTCGGATGAGGTCAAGGAGTCACTGTCACAGACCCTGGTGCTCCTGATCCTCTCCCAGGAGGATGTGGTCCTGTTGGTGTCCTTGTCCAGTCCTCAATGGGAGCAGCATCCACCAGAGGTGGGGTCTTCCACGCCCATGTTGTTGACTGTGGACAGGCACAATGTCTACAGCAACCCCTCAGAAGCCACATTTTACCATCAATCGGCCAGTCCATAGTCAAGGTCGTGATCGAGGTGTTTCCACTCTCAATCCCACTCAACCAGGAGGTGTCACCACTGATGTTCCTTGACCTCCTCATTCTTGAGTGAGGAAAGGCACCACCACAAGATGCATCGGTGATATGAGGAGCTCCCCTAGCAACAGTGGGCCATTGTGGGGCAGGATAGGGCTCTACTCCCTGGACCTTTGGTCTCCTGGACTCTGTCAGTGGCACCCATGCCAGTCCACACCACACCGCTGCAAACCACAATGGCTTTTCCATCTCTTTGGTTGGAGTTATCACCGCTGCAACTGAAGGTGGGCGCTTCAACTAAGGAGGCCAGCCATTTGCAACCAACTTGCCAGGCTGGATGTTGGTGAGGATCACTCTGGGAGAGGATTCCTGGGAGGTCCATAGTGAGATGCAGCTGAGGCCTGTTTTAGAGGAGTCATTGGATGACTTGGACCATGAGTCCATGGCCTTCTCTGAGACTCCATTCTTTGATTGCAACTTGGTTGAGGAACTTACAACTGAGCATGGCCCGGCATCCTTCCTGGTGCTTCTCCAACTCATTTCAGAATCAAGCATAAATTGGAAAGGGGGGATGTGGCAACAGGATCATCCTCTCTCAGGGGGGAAGGGTGTGGGGCATTAACAGATAACATTTGTCTGGCAGGGTGACGTGAACGGAGCCCAGTGTTTTCTGTATTGCCTCGGGTGGGAGTGACCCCGGTTACCGTGGAAAGGGGGGTGGGAGGGGGCTTGTCAGCACACTTGGGCACAGGCTCCTATTGCTAGTTACCAAGCTATCATTTTGTCTGCACTCAGACAGTGCTACTATTATTTGACACTACAAAAGAAAATGACTCTGGAATCTCTGCAACTCACACGTGCAATTACAATTAGAGTTCATAGTCTCCCAGTTTGAGTACCTAAATCTGATAGGTTAACCTCCTTTAATTGTTCTCCACTTCCTACTTATGGGTCATGGAGGTATGGAGACTATACTATACTGCGTTAAGGCTGGAACAATTGAGGAAGCAATGCATTACACCCCACCTTCATCTATTTTTCTGGGATGGAGGTGTGGAGAACGCAGGGGTGTAGCCAGGATTTTTAAACTTGTACTCAAAACTGACACTACTTGCCCCCCAGGTGGAAAACTGACACTACTTGCCCCCTCAGACGGCACTGTTGCCTCTCTCCCCCTCCTCATTATGTACATAAACAAAAAAAGCGGTGCCACGCCACACAAACATTAGGTCTGCCCCTCCCACCAGCATTTCAGTCAAACATGCATTAACCCAAATAGACCAATACATTATAGATTTACAACATTTTATTTTATCCTAACACACACACAGAAGCTGACTGGCCTTTAGTTACAATGTTTTTGAAACATCCTTACAAGCCTCTGTACCACATCACGGTAGCCAGCCTGAAAGAGGTCCATTCACACCAGCAGTCATGCTTGCATACTGATTGGGTCACTCTGGCCTCTTAAGCACACAAACATGCACACATGCACACACACGCACGCACGCACTCACGCACACACACATACACACACATGGCCACCCTACCTCCAAACACACACACAGCCAGCACCCCCACACACAGTCAACTCTCCCCAACACCCACACACAGTGTCCTCCAACACACACACACACACACACACACACACGTGCACGCACACACACACACACACACTGGTTAGTGTGACTAAATGGTGCTTAGGTTTTGCATGGTCATGGCATAACCTTATCAAATAAATAAATAAATAAATAACCACCTAAACATCACCTAAACCCCTCGCAACAAGTAGTCCAAAGCATACCAAATGAAAGGACATGGTGTGGGTTAAGTGTTGAGTTACTGCATGTTCTTCACAAGTATATTAGACTGGCCATAGATAAAGCTGGAGTGGGCTAAAAGGTGCAGGGGTTTGGGTATGGTTATGGCATAACCTCCTAACCTCCCTCTTGCCCCCAAAAAGCCAAAAGGCACCCAAACCATTACACTCTGGAATCTATCTTTGCACAAAGCTCAACCTGCGATCCCCACGTGGATCAAAATCCAATATAACTTACTCAATGTCTACTGTAATGTCATCATGAATGTTGAGTAGTGCCAAAACAGTAAGTCTGTTCTCTCCCATGCTGTTCTGAAGCCAGGCCTTCAGTCTTCCTAAAATGCTAAATGAACGTTCAGCTGTGGCAACACTAACTGGCATGGTTGCCAAGCTTGACAATGCAGCATTTATATTTGGAAACAGCAAGGGATTTAAATTCCGTAGAGCATCCACAATTGGATCTGGGCACCTCTCAGCTGGGCTCTCTATCCATTTTCGCTCCATCTTGCAATTTTTCTTTGGAAGTCTTCTACATTGGACACGTCAGTCTTGCATGCTATATAAATCTCCAGCATCTTCTCTTTCCCACCAAGTAAAGACTGTAGATTACATGAAATTAAGCACTGAGCCTCAAAATGGGGATGACAGTCCAGAAACCGTCCTTTTATCTCAGATACCTGTGGCCTATGAATGGAATAAAAACATTCCTCCTGAAGTGCTCTTCCGGATTTGCAACCTCAATGTTGCCACACTGTGTCTGGCATCCACATGTTCATGGGACAGCCTCCTCAACACCAACAGATTCTGTAAGGCATTTAGCCTCCACATATAATCCATGGAATGTGGCCTCAACATTTTCCCTTACACGTATCAAGGTCCAAACTACTAGACTAGCCTCATCTGCAACCTGTATCAAATCAATGCTGACACTTTGTAAGTACATGTGCAGTGGCTTTGTGAATGCCAGGATATATTCAACAGCTACAAGTGTTGTAATGAATTCAAATCTGGTGATGGCCATCACACATTGGTGCACTTCACTGTCAAATTCAGCAATCTTCTCCAAGGTACTTGCAGCAACCACAAACTTATCCTTGAGCCGCGACAGCGAGGTCTGCCTGACTCATCCATCATGTAGTTCCTGGAACAGGAATGGTTGTTGTTCTGTCCTGCAGGCCGTCATCATCATCATCATCATCATAGTAGCTTGGTATATTTCTGAATTCCTTAAGCTCTGCTACATATATGTTCTTCCATTTTGCTGAACTTTTCAGGATACCAACCACCTTCCGTACCATGTCAAACATGTTGGCAACAGGTCTCAGAGCACAGGAATGAACAGTTGCAGTGTTCAGACTGTGTGCCTTGCAAATACTGTAGTGGGCATCGGGGACAACTTCCTGAATAAGTGCCTGCACCCCATTGAACCTTCTGCTCATATTGCTTGCCTGGCCATATTTTTGGGCTCTGATCAATTTTTTGTCAAGTCCCCAAACGGTGTAAAAACATTTCTGAGAGTCCTTTGCCAGTCGTGTCTGCAGCCTCCACAAATTCAACAAAATCTTCATGAATATCTACTTCTCCATCCATCCCATGTTGCACATACTGCACAATCAAGGATATCTGTTCCTTGGTGCAAATATCTGTGGTTCCATAGGCTATCAGACTGAACAATCTGGCATTCTTTACACAATGTAAAATTTTCCGCTGGATCTGCTGTCCCATGAGATTGATCAATTCATTCCGAATTTGGACAGATGTATATTGAGCAGTCCTTGATGCCTCATTCAGGTGTTCCCACAGCAATGGATCAAGCCCTGCAAAGTGTTGCAGAATTATATTAAAATTGACTTTTCTGCTTGTCCATCCTTGTAATGCAATGTCTTACCTTCCACACATCAGGATGACAGTAATAATCTACTTCATGGTGTGGCGTGTTTGATCTTGGACCTTTCTGTCAGTGTCACATAGTGCCTAATATACCATCTTCACCTTGCCATCACAAATCCCAATGAAAGCTTCTCCTTTGGTCACAGTATCAATATGTTCTTTTGAATTTGCATGTCTCTTAAGAATTTTATGACAGTTGGACCAATTAATCATCAGAGCAGACACCAATATAGAGGCCTTGTTCAAGGTGTTGACGACGAAGCAAAGTCCACAGAGCACACCATCCATATTTTTAGAATATCTGACAAATTTGTAGTCCATCAGAAGCTTTGGATTGAACTGATGTGATACCTGCCTTCCTGCAGTTTGCATATTTCATTTTGAGAATGCAAAACCATCTGGTAGTATCCATTATTTGGTAAGTATGTCCTTCTTTTCCTTGTCAGTGAAGCAGTGGCAGTTGTAAAGTCTGATGTTAGTATCATCCTGTAAATGCTTCTCTTGTCTCTCTCAGCTCTTGTTTCTTGCCACATCTTCCTGGCTCTAGGTCTGCACTGCCACATCCTCATGGCCCGTCTGCATTGCAACATACTCTCTGCTCATCTATGTCTGCGTTGCAACATCATGCCATCCCCTCGTCGTCCTCAGTGAGGTCTCAGTAGCTGGACTCTCTGCTTCTTCTGCTGAATCCTCCTCCTTTCTCTCTCCCAAAGCAAATGGAATATCCATGTTCACATCTAGATTGTCCTCTGCATCCAACCTAACCATCTCTGTACTGGCAACCAGCATTGCCTGTGCTCGCATTCTTCTCACCTTCTCATGCATCTTCACAGCCTACATCAGTGCTTTGAACGGTGTTGATGTCTCTGCTACTTTGTCCTTGGCATCTCTCCTATAGTAAATAGAAAAACAGGTAATGTCCCTACAACATGTACACTGTGCACGTTAGTATGCAGAACTTTTACTTGATGATAAAAAGGAGCTCACCTTAAGAAACAGAACATGACTTTTGACATCTTTTGCATCTCCTCCACTCGTGTTTTCTTTATCTTTTTCAGCTGAGCCCCTGACAGCTGGTCATGCTTCACACCACTGCTCTCCATTGTGTTACTATGAATCAATGAACACTGTGATGAAATAACGCTTTTACTTTATCCACACATTGATGTGCTGTCACTTGCTATCTGCACCTTGATGCACTGTCACTGGCTTGCTATCTGTACCTTGATGCGCTATCACTGACCTGCTATCTGCACCTTCAGATGCTGTCACTGACTTGCTATCTGCACCTTCATGCACTGTCACTTGCTATCTGCACTACACAAAAGTTAAAGTCTAAGATGAATGTACAGAAGAATCTGTGCTTGCCATCTCAGTTTGAAAGTCAAGGAGACACTGTCAGCTTTTTATGCCCATTTTCACAGTGTATGTATGAAAGCTGCTTGAAGCGAGCAAAATGAGTGCTGTGACCTGTTTTGTGCATACAAATTGAAGCCGTGACTCCTGCAAATCACATTAGTTGACAGCACTCACTTGCAAGTTGGAATATCCTTATGGATAGCCATGGCATGAATGGCAAGAGATACAACCTCTTAGTAACATATGACAAAAAATACCAATAAATAAAGAACTCATCCATGTTTACCCATAGATCTGCAGTACTCTAGCTCATGGACATGTGCCATGGGACGGCCAAAATAGTTTTTGCTAAAATACATATCTTGCTCTAGTGACTAGTCTGCAAAGTTACTCCCATTTATGTATTTTACAGTACTAGTGATTAGTCCAGTTCCAGGCACTTACATAATACACTGTAAAAAGTGGGCATGAAAGTGTCCCTTTAGAAGCTTCCATCCAATCAGGGTACTAGTGTTGATGAAACTACTAAATACAGTTGTGTTCACTGCTATCATGCAGTGCCACAAAGTAGTTAGAAGGGCAACGGGTCCAGTGTTCCCAATAAGCAAAGCACCATGAATAAGGGGACCCAAAAATACCCATGGAAAATAAGCAACAAAGCAACAGCAAAGGCTACAGCCTGCAAAGTACAACCACCCCACATTTTCATACGCACTGAAAATGACAAATGCATCAAGCTGAAAGCAGGTCACTAGCTGAGGGTACCAAAGCAGGTGCAGATTGAGAGTATTCTGTCTCTCATGTACACCATTAGGTAAGCTCACAACATCTGGACAACCCACTTTAATTGCAGGCAAGTGATGATTTAACAAATGATTCAATATCATCTCCAGGTTTATCAGCAACTCAGTATGTGTAGGAAGTCATGTTGTTGCTGCTACTGTAGCTGCAAAGATTTTATCCTGTTTTGAAAGACTCAGTATTTGCAAGCTGGTGTGCCCAAAAGTTGTGTGCCTGCTAGCTTGTGCCTGCATTTGGCACCCTTAGTATCATGCCACCTGGGACCCAACTTATGCATGCATTTTTCCTGTCCCACCACAAAAACAACCTTCAGAAAACATCAAATCACAAGAAAAAAGAGGGAGCGCGAGTGAACGCTGTTGCTAAACAGATGTGCTTCACCTTGTCTCTGCAGAGTTTCACCTGTAAACATCTAAATAATTAAAATATTCTAATAGGTCTCAACTTTGAGCTGCAGAACTGGACAGAGTGAAACGAGATGAATCGAACGGTACTAAATATCACCATGAGGTCGAATAGCTAAAGGAGGAATGAGTGGTCTCAAAAACATGCAACCTACAGATCCACATGCCCTGATGGCCCCTGGTGGATCCTCCGGGATGAGTACACCACCAAGGAACTCTCTAGCCTTATCCATGAAGGCCATTGATGGAAAAGTGGAGGATCCTTCATTGGATGGGGAACAGGACCTGAAAATAGAGTTGGCTACAAAAACAGCTGTCCAGGTGAGGTACAAGCAACTCAGGCCATCAATGTGACCACTAAGCTGGTGCAAGAGAACAACCAGTTTAGATACTGCATGGAAGCCATCAAGAATGCTCAAAGAGCAGGGAACTTACATCTTGTTGGGTTGCTGGAAGGTAGCAAGGCTCAGACCTGCATCTTTTATTCAAAATTGGCTACGGCTTAGAGGCAGGGAACATGCCAGCCCGCAAATTATTAAGGCCTGCTGCATCTCTCCTTGTGCAGCCCCACTGCAGCCAGATCTTCCAAGGGCCATCCTGATCATCACCGCAGGGATCATGGTTCGGGACCAATATCTACAAGCATCCAGGTAATCGCAGGGCTTTAACTTCACTGTGACTACTCTGCATCTCTTCCCAGACCTTTCCTTTGCAACCCGCTCAAGGAGGAAGAAATTTGAAGCAGTGAAGGCACGTCTTAGGACCCTTGGAATTGTGCACTCGCTTTTGGTGCCTGCTTACCTATGCATACATCATGGAGGACATACTTATATTTTTACAGATATGCAAGAGGCTGGCAAGAAGGTGGAGGTGTTTAAGCGTGAGTTTGCAGCCGTTCGTTCACCAGGAGAAGATGAATGAGATGAGGACTCTTAAAGGGACTATCCTGTAAAAACGTTTTCTTTATTCTTACTGATGGTGCTATAATGTGGGACTAGAGACAGTTTTAGGCCTCAGTCTATTATGGGGTGGGAACCGCGTGGTAACCCACATATGCAGTGAATTAATATAAGTTTTAATGGCTCCCTACTATTTGTCTTAGTAGGCTGCTTAATTTGTTTACCTGAAAAAGATTACAGGTTTACCATATCAGTTTCTGTTGAATAAAGTTGAATATGTCATCACTATGAAGAGCCTTATTGTAACTATATATTCTTTTTAAAAGGCAATTTAAGCTCTCTAGTGCCTATAGTTAATATAGCATCATTGAGAAAGTTCTTTGAGGTCATTTAGAGGATAAGATTCTGATATGCTGTCTGGTTATACTGCTGGGTTCTTTGTTTTTAAAGTGGAATATTTTCATCTATAAATACTGGGTAAAGTGTTATATACAGAGTGGAGGTCTTATGGAGGGAGGGAAGTACTAACCATTTTATCACATCAGCCTTATGGTTGAATATAAAACATGATGGAATTTAACATTACAGTATGATCGCCTCACTATTCCAAGGTGTAGCCATGAAGAAGTCATTTATGTATGAAGAATGTTGAAATGCCCCCATTTTCTTACATTAACCTATTAAGGCTGTGTATCCTGTCTTCCATTGTATGTCTCCATGAAACATAGAGTGTGTGCCTGGTAGGAGGTATAAACTGTATGCAGTTGTTTTTTAGATAAAACAATAAAATATAAGTTAAAAAAAAAACAAAAAACAAGTTGGAATTCATTTTACTTGCTATAGTTCACTATTTGGATTGTACATCAATACTAATCAGGTTATATACAGTGCAGGTAGGGTTCTTGAAGCCACCCCAAAAAAAAGTATAGAGAACACCAAGACCCACAAAAATAACTAATTTTGATTTGAATACATTTTACTTGCTATAGATCTGTATTCAGCTAATAAATCACTGCCAGTCAGGCTAAATACTGGCACAGACACAGGAGAATTTTAATGACTCTGAGGACAATACCTAGATACAAAGCATTGGCAGTCAAAGAGATTTTTGGTTTCATAATAAGCCATATTTTACAATTTACAGCCTGAACAGCACCAAGACAGATTTACTCCAACTGTACAGTTCACTCATGCTCCTTACCTGGCAACATATAAAATTTATGTTCTGGATCCACTGGGGGCCTGTGTGCATGTTTATGTATACGTATGCCAGTGGAGTTCATAAGAATTTCGAATTCATATATTCCATGTTACCATTCAGTGTGTGTGCGTGGAGGGGGTGCTCCTACTACTGGAATACTGCAGAGCTTTGAAATTTTCTATTCCATAGTAAACAATCACACAATGTATTGAATGTGAAGAAAGACAGATGACAGACAGGTGAAAAACAGCTGTGGAGGAATTATTTTTCATTATGTAGCAATTTTTTTTTTTTTTTGTGGTTTTGAAAACTTTCAGAGTTTGTTTTTTAAAAGTTGCCTATGGGCCCATTTTATATAAGCAATAAGACACTCTGGTGACATTGGTGGTACTAGGTTTACCCCACAGTCAGGGGGCTGAAGGCTTTCGACTTCACCGCGTGCCTCACTACGCCCATGACCAGTGGTAAAGCTAGTACTGTACCACCAACACCCCATTGTGCCTTATTCCTTAAATCCTAACTCTGTAGTACCATAGGTGTGATGCCAGAGTGTTGTTGTACCATCTTGAGTCCGTCACATCGATGATATAACATCTTGGGATGCCCTCACGGTCCAGTTGCCATGGTAGCTGCATTGTCTGCTTGTTTCTTTTTTTTTTTTCAACCACTGTGAATATCTCGCAGTTGCAACGTGAAAAATGAGGTGAGCATCGATGGCTGAGTTAATTATGTCAAAATTCACATTGTTGGATAGGCTACAGTTTATAAAGGAGCAGGGAACTGGAGGACAGTAAAGAAAACTAGTCAGGCATCTCCCCACTCTCCCTCACCTTTCTCCCTGTACAGTATTTGAAAATGGTAGTGATTCTCTTTATTTGTTTACTTTAGGTACATTGTTATAATGGAGCTCCTGACCAGCGTTGCTCAAAAGTCGGAGGACTGCAGTCTGTACTGGACCACCTTGTTTTGGCAGTCATACTTAACTTACAGCTCAGTAGTTATGTAATTTCACTTCTGCCGCCAGTTCCAGAGTGAGAGACTCTTCTAATAATCTAGTTTATCTTTTTTTTTCATTATTATTATTGCTTGCTTGTTGGTGTTGCTTATGTATGTAAGGGAAAGGGGAGGGTGAATTGAGGTCACTGGGACCAGGAAACACCCTGGGGCGAAATAGAGTCGGAACAGGGTATCCCTGTCATGTCTCCATACCGAGGGCTTCTAATAATGGGCAGGAGCTGAGGTCTTCCTTCGACAACCCATCCTACTTGGGCAGTGTTATGTAATGCCAGATCTATTAAGAACAAGACAGCTATTATAGCTGATCTTGTTGGAACAACAGATCTGGCATGCATCCCTGAGATCTAGCTGGATGAAAATGCAGGTCCTGTATTGGCCTCTGCTGTCCTGGATGGGTTCTTGGTGATACACCGCCCAAGGTTGGATTGCAACGATGAACTCTCGCAATTTGGTCAAGATCTCCAGCTAATGATGATGCTGGGCCTCACACTGGTGGTTACCTCCACTACCCATATAGGGGGTCGCTCGTTGGATCTGATGTTCCTCCTGGGGATGGAGATCACTGATTTGGGGGTGGAACCAGTCAGTTGGTCTGACCATCACACCATAAGGTTCAGTTTTAGGGCTCCCCCCAATGAGCCTGCCCCTACAGAGATGGTCCAGTACTGCCCTTTAAGGGGAGTTACCCCATAGTCTATTGGTGGTGCTGGACCTATCGGGATTGTCTGGTAAATGCATGAGTCCAGGGGATCTTGTACTGGCCTATAACAGGATGGTGGGAGATGCCCTGGACATGACTGATCCTGTTCATGTTCAGCCACTCACTCTTCACCCAAGGACCCCCTGGTTTAATGGTTCCTTGAAGGAGTTGAGGCGAGTTGGTCGAAGGATGGAGAGAGTATGGCGGAGGTCCGGCCTGGATGTTGACAGGCTTAGATTGATGGAACATTATAAGGGCTATCAATCAGAAATCATCTATAAGAAGGCAGAATTCCTGCCCGGAGGGGTTTCTGCTGTGCAGAATCGACCGGCTCAGCTCTTCCAGACTGTTGACAGATTGTGCAATCCAATCTGTCTTCAACTCAGAGGAGCATTTTCTCAGGCTAAATGTGAGGAGTTTGCATGATTCTTCACAGATAAGGTTGCCAGCATCAGGTCTGGCATCAGCCTAGCTTCCCCTACGAGGGATTGTGGAGGTCGGCGGGAGGTGGTGAGCACTTGGTCTGTCTGGACGGACTTTAGCCAGATGGAATTCATAGACATTGTAAAGAATGTCCAGACTCTGCGCCCAACCAGTTGTAGTTTGGATCCGGGCCCTACACCCTTATTGGTGGGTTGTGTAGTTGTTATCTGCCTGATCCTAGCTGAAATTGTCTGTAGTTCCTTGGAGAGGGGGGTCTTTCCTGATCCCCTCAAGAAGGCAGTCATATGACCACTCCTTAAAAACCCTCCTTGAATCCAGACTGTCTAGCTAACTACCGTCTTGTCTCTAACCTGCCTTTTGTGGCTAAGGTTATTGAGAAGGTGGTTGCGTTGCAACTGGATGATCAACTTGTGAACCACAATGTCTATGATGCTGTCCAGTCTGGATTTAGGAAGAGACACAGCACCGAGACTTCACTTGTCCGAGTATTGAATGACCTCCTAATACTGAGAGATTGAAAGGCTCGTACCATCTTGGTCCTTCTTAATCTCTCTGCAGCATTTGACAGTGTGGACCATGGTGTGCTTTTGGAGTGCTTGCTGCTTCTCTGTGGGCTGTCGGGTACAGTCCTCGAATGGTTGGATCCTTCCTTGTGGACAGGTCTCAGAGGGTCATTACTGGAATTTATTCCTCTGATGCCTTCCCTCTGTCCTGCGGGGTGATGCAGGGCTCCATACTGGCACCCATGCTGTTTGCAGTGCACATGATGCCATTGGGAGATATCATCAGGTGATACAGTTTGAGTTTTCACTGCTACACAGATGACACTCAACTGTATGTCCTTTCTTCCCAAACAGATTGATGCGGTCTTTGTGCTAAACAACTGTCTCACTGAAATCAAGGAATGAATGAGCACCAACTGGCTGAAACTGAATCTGGACAAGACCAAAGTGTTGGTAGTGGACCCAGGTCATCCAGGAGCAGGTTTGGGGGCTGAACAGGTGTCAGGATTATGGTTTGATGGTGTTCAGCTCACTACCTCAGACTGGGTGCGTAACCTGGGCATTATTTTTGATGACGGCTTGACCCTGAAATCTCAGGTGTCAGCCATGGTTAAATCCTCATTTTACCATCTGAGGAATATTGCCCCGGTGAAACACCTGGTTCCTCTGGATGACCTTCCAACATTGGTCCACACCTTTGTCACCACCCACCTTGACTACTGCAATGCCCTCTACCTAAGGCTTCCTGGGGTTGATATCTGCTGCCTGCAGCAGTGCAGAATGCTGCAGCTAGGCTTCTGACTGGTACATTGAGGCCAGTCATATTATGCCTGTGTTGCGTGAACTGCACTGGCTGCCTTTCAGTGGCAGATCACCTTAGGTTGCTTGCTAACCATTAAAGCCCTACATGAACAGGGACCTGGCTACCTGCAAGATCTCCTGACTCCCTATTGCCCCCTCCGTCCTCACTGATCCATGGATGAGGGATTGCTAGACATTCCCAGGGTTTGTTTAAAAATATCTGGTGCCCATGCTTTCTCCTTTGCAGAACCTACCCTGTGAGAGTACTATGGGAATTGGCAGACATACTGGCTGCACCCCTGGTGGAGCTCTTCAACAGGTCACTTGAGACAGGGAGGGAACCTAGGGATTGACGAGAGGCACATGTGGTGCCAATCCATAAAGGGGGGTCGAGGGAAGTACCAGGTAACTATAGACCCATCAGTTTGACCACGGTGGTGGGAAAATTAATGAAGAGTATACTAAAGGAATGATTGGGGGTGTACTTGGAGGAGGTGGGAGGTCTGGATAGTCGGCAACATGGGTTTGTGCCAAGTAGATCATGTCAAACCAACCTTGTGGAATTCTAGAATGGGTAACATCAGAACTGGACAGGAAAAGCCTGTGAGTAGCTGAGGAAGCCAAATCTCAGCCTGATAACTTTTGAGGCAGCTCCCCAAGCTAGGCACTCGGGACAATCAAGCAACTGAAGCAACAAGCAGCTCACCTGAGTAGCTGAGGAAGCCAAACTCCAGCCTGATAACCTCGAGGCAGCTCCCCCAAGCTCGGCACTGGGACAATCAAGCAACTGAAGCAACAAGCAGCTCACCTGAGTAGCTGGGAAGCCAAATCTCCAGCCTGATAACTTTTGAGGCAGCTCCCCCAAGCTAGGCACTCGGACAATCAAGCAACTGAAACAAAAGCAGCTCACCTGAGTAGCTGAGGAAGCCAAATCTCAGACAGATAACTTTCGAGGCAGCTCCACCCCCAGCTAGGCACTCTTGACAATCAAGCAACTGAAGCAACAAGCAGCTCACCTAAGTAGCTGAGGAAGCCAAATCTCCAGCCTGATAACTTTCGAGGTAAAGAGAGCCTCTTCTCTTCATCTGGACGCCTGCAGAGGGGTGCTACCTGATGAACACTTATATTTTATGAACTTTGTTCCTGTTCACCACTGGGAGGGCTTGTTATTTGCTTCTCTTTGTGCTAGTAATGCTGAAGTGTAAAGCTGGGGACTCACTGGTTTTTCTAGAGCTGCCTTGCTAATTTCATCTTAAAGCCAGATATACCAAGCAGCTAATATAGATCAGACTTGTTTAATATGGTGGTATTTGGAGCTAATTGCTGATTACATTTTAAAGCCAGATATACCAAGCAGCTAATATAGATCAGACTTGTTTAATATGGTGGTATTGAGCGAATTGTGCTTGTAACTGAAGGCATTAGGTTAGCTGGGTCCTAGTGTGACCTCATTTTGAAATAGCCCTGTTTGCTTAGAGTGGAGCTCCTTTGTGTAAGTCACAACATATTCTCCCGCTGCATAGTAATGAGAGGCTTTGTTTTCTCCACTACATAAGCAGCTCCCCCCACCAAGCTAGGCACTCGGGACAATCAAGCAACTGAAGCAACAGGCAGCTCACCTGAGTAGCTGAGGAAGCCAAATCTCCAGCCTGATAACTTTCGAGGTAAAGAGAGCCTCTTCTCTTCATCTGGACGCCTGCAGAGGGGTGCTAACTGATGAACACTTATATTTTATGAACTTTGTTCCTGTTCACCACTGGGTGGGCTTGTTATTTGCATCTCTTTGTGCTAGTAATGCTGAAGTGTAAAGCTAGGGACTCACTGGTTTTTCTAGAGTTGCCTTGCTGATTTCATCTTAAAGCCAGATATACCAAGCAGCTAATATAGATCAGACTTGTTTAATATGGTGGTATTTGGAGCTAATTGCTGATTACATTTTAAAGCCAGATATACCAAGCAGCTAATATAGATCAGACTTGTTCAATATGGTGGTATTTGGAGCTAATAGCTGATTACATTTTAAAGCCAGATATACCAAGCAGCTAATATAGATCAGACTTGTTTAATATGGTGGTATTGAGCGAATTGTGCTTGTAACTGAAGGCATTAGGTTAGCTGGGTCCTAGTGTGACCTCATTTTGGAATAGCCCTGTTTGCTTAGAGTGGAGCTCCTTTGTGTAAGTCACAACATATTCTCCCGCCTGCATAGTAATGAGAGGCTTTGTTTTCTCCACTACATAGGCAGCTCCCCCCCTCCAAGCTAGGCACTCGGGACAATCAAGCAACTGAAGCAACAAGCAGCTCACCTGAGTAGCTGAGGAAGCCAAATCTCCAGCCTGATAACTTTTGAGGTAAAGAGAGCCTCTTCTCTTCATCTGCACGCCTGCAGAGGGGTGCTACCTGATGAACACTTATATTTTATGAACTTTGTTCCTGTTCACCACTGGGTGGGCTTGTTATTTGCTTCTCTTTGTGCTAGTAATGCTGAAGTGTAAAGCTAGGGACTCACTGGTTTTCTAGAGTTGCCTTGCTGATTTCATCTTAAAGCCAGATATACCAAGCAGCTAATATAGATCAGACTTGTTTAATATGGTGGTATTTGGAGCTTATTGCTGATTACATTTTAAAGCCAGATATACCAAGCAGCTAATATAGATCAGACTTCTTTAATATGGTGGTATTTGGAGCTAATTGCTGATTACATTTTAAAGCCAGATATACCAAGCAGCTAATATAGATCAGACTTGTTTAATATGGTGGTATTGAGCTAATTGTGCTTGTAACTGAAGGCATTAGGTTAGCTGGGTCCTAGTGTGACCTCATTTTGGAATAGCCCTGTTTGCTTAGAGTGGAGCTCCTTTGTGTAAGTCACAACATATTCTCGCGCTGCATAGTAATGAGAGGCTTTGTTTTCTACACTACATAGGCAGCTCCCCACCCCAGCTAGGCACTCGGGACAATCAAGCAACTGAAGCAACAAGCAGCTTACCTGAGTAGCTGAGGAAGCCAAATCTCCAGCCTGATAACTTTCGAGGTAAAAAGAGCCTCTTCTCTTCATCTGGACTCCTGCAGAGGGGTGCTACCTGATGAACACTTATATTTTATGAACTTTGTTCCTGTTCACCACTGGGTGGGCTTGTTATTTGCTTCTCTTTGTGCTAGTAATGCTGAAGTGTAAAGCTAGGGACTCACTGGTTTTTCTAGAGTTGCCTTGCTGATTTCATCTTAAAGCCAGATATACCAAGCAGCTAATATAGATCAGACTTGTTTAATATAGTGGTATTTGGAGCTAATTGCTGATTACATTTTAAAGCCAGATATACCAAGCAGCTAATATAGATCAGACTTGTTTAATATGGTGGTATTTGGAGCTAATTGCTGTTTACATTTCAAAGCCAGATATACCAAGCAGCTAATATAGATCAGACTTGTTTAAAATGGTGGTATTGAGCGAATTGTTCTTGTAACTGAAGGCATTAGGTTAGCTGGGTCCTAGTGTGACCTCACTTAGGAATAGCCCTGTTTGCTTAGAGTGGAGCTCTTTTGTGTAAGTCACAACATATTCTCCAGATGCAAAGTAATGAGAGGCTTTGTTTTCTCCACTACGTAGGCAGCTCCCCCCAAGCTAGGCACTCGGGACAATCAAGCAACTGAAGCAACAAGCAGCTCACCTGAGTAGCTGAGGAAGCCAAATCTCCAGCCTGATAACTTTCGAGGTAAAGAGAGCCTCTTCTCTTCGTCTGGATGCCTGCAGAGGGGTGCTACCTGATGAACACTTATATTTTATGAACTTTGTTCCTGTTCACCACTGGCTGGGCTTGTTATTTACTTCTCTTTGTGCTAGTAATGCTGAAATGTAAAGCTATGGACTCACTGGTTTTTCTAGAGTTGTCTTGCTGATTTCATCTTAAAGCCTGATATACCAAGCAGCTAATATAGATCAGACTTGTTTAATATGGTGGTATTTGGAGCTAATTGCTGATTACATTTTAAAGCCAGATATACCAAGCAGCTAATATAGATCAGACTTGTTTAATATGGTGGTATTTGGAGCTAATTGCTGATTACATTTTAAAGCCAGATATACCAAGCAGCTAATAAAGATCAGACTTGTTTAATATGGTGGTATTGAGCGAATAGTGCTTGTAACTGAAGGCAATAGGTTAGCTGGGTCCTAGTGTGACCTCATTTAGGAATAGCCCTGTTTGCTTAGAGTGGAGCTCCTTTGTTGAAAGTCACAACATATTCTCAGCTGCATAATAATGAGGGGCTCTTTTCTACACTACATAGCGCTCCCCCCACCCCAACTAGGCACTCTCCGGGACAATCAAGCAACTGAAGCAACAAGCAGCTTACCTGAGTAGCTGAGGAAGCCAAATCTCAGCCTGATAACTTTCGAGGTAAAGAGAGCCTCTTCTCTCCATCTGGACACCTGCAGAGGTGCTACCTGATGAACACTTATATTTTATGTACTTTGCTCCTGTTCACCACTGAGTGTGCTTGTTATTGCTTCTCTTTGTGCTAGTAATGCTGAAGTGTAAAGCTCAGGGACTCACTGTTTTCTAGAGTTGCCTTGCTGATTTCATCTTAAAGCCAGATATACCAAGCAGCTAATATAGATCAGACTTGTTTAATATAGTGGTATTTGGAGCTAATTGCTGATTACATTTTAAAGCCAGATATACCAAGCAGCTAATATAGATCAGACTTGTTTAATATGGTGGTATTTGGAGCTAATTGCTGTTTACATTTCAAAGCCAGATATACCAAGCAGCTAATATAATCAGACTTGTTTAAAATGGTGGTATTGAGCGGATGTTCTTGTAACTGAAGGCATTAGGTTAGCTGGGTCCTAGTGTGACCTCACTTAGGAATAGCCCTGTTTGCTTAGAGTGGAGCTCTTTTGTGTAAGTCACAACATATTCTCCAGATGCAAAGTAATGAGAGGCTTTGTTTTCTCCACTACGTAGGCAGCACCCCAAGCTAGGCACTCGGGACAATCAAGCAACTGAAGCAACAAGCAGCTCACCTGAGTAGCTGAGGAAGCCAAATCTCCATCCTGATATCTTTCGAGGTAAAGAGAGCCTCTTCTCTTCGTCTGGATGCCTGCAGAGGGGTGCTACCTGATGAACACTTTTATTTTATGAACTTTGTTCCTGTTCACCACTGGCTGGGCTTGTTATTTACTTCTCTTTGTGCTAGTAATGCTGAAATGTAAAGCTATGGACTCACTGGTTTTTCTAGAGTTGTCTTGCTGATTTCATCTTAAAGCCTGATATACCAAGCAGCTAATATAGATCAGACTTGTTTAATATGGTGGTATTTGGAGCTAATTGCTGATTACATTTTAAAGCCAGATATACCAAGCAGCTAATATAGATCAGACTTGTTTAATATGGTGGTATTTGGAGCTAATTGCTGATTACATTTTAAAGCCAGATATACCAAGCAGCTAATAAAGATCAGACTTGTTTAATATGGTGGTATTGAGCGAATAGTGCTTGTAACTGAAGGCAATAGGTTAGCTGGGTCCTAGTGTGACCTCATTTAGGAATAGCCCTGTTTGCTTAGAGTGGAGCTCCTTTGTGTAAGTCACAACATATTCTCAAGCTGCATAGTAATGAGAGGCTTTGTTTTCTCCCCCAAGCTAGGCACTCGGGACAATCAAGCAACTGAAGTAACAAGCAGCTCACCTGAGTAGCTGAGGAAGCCAAATCTCCAGCCTGATAACTTTCGAGGTAAAGAGAGCCTCTTCTCTTCATCTGGATGCCTGCAGAGGGGTGCTACCTGATGAACACTTATATTTTATGAACTTTGTTCCTGTTCACCACTGGGTGGGCTTGTTATTTGCTTCTCTTTGTGCTAGTAATGCTGAAGTGTAAAGCCAGGGACTCACTGTTTTTTCTAGAGTTGCCTTGCTGATTTCATCTTAAAGCCAGATATACCAATCAGCTAATATAGATCAGACTTGTTTAATATGGTGGTAATTGGAGCTTCTTGCTGATTACATTTTAAAGCCAGATATACCAAGCAGCTAATATAGATCAGACTTGTTTAATATGGTGGTATTGAGCGAATTGTGCATGTAACTGAAGGCATTAGGTTAGCTGGGTCCTAGTGTGACCTCATTTTGGAATAGCCCTGTTTGCTTAGAGTGGAGCTCCTTTGTGTAAATCACAACATATTCTCCCGCTGCATAGTAATGAGAGGCTTTGTTTTCTATACAACATTGGCAGCTCCCCCCCCCCAGCTAGGCACTCAGGACAATCAAGCAACTGAAGCAACAAGCAGCTCACCTGAGTAGCTGAGGAAGCCAAATCTCCAGCCTGATAACTTTCGAGGTAAAGAGAGCCTCTTCTCTTCATCTGGACACCTGCAGAGAGGTGCTACCTGATGAAGACTTATATTTTAAGTACTTTGCTCCTGTTCACCACTGAGTGTGCTTGTTATTTGCTTCTCTTTGTGCTAGTAATGCTGAAGTGTAAAGCTAGGGACTCACTGGTTTTTCTAGAGTTGCCTTGCTGATTTCATCTTTAAGCCAGATATACCTAGCAGCTAATGTAGATCAGACTTGTTTAATATGGTGGTATTTGGAGCTAATTGCTGATTACATTTTAAAGCCAGATATACCAAGCAGCTAATATAGATCAGTCTTGTTTAATATGGTGGTATTTGGAGCTAATTGCTGTTTACATTTCAAAGCCAGATATACTAAGCAGCTAATATAGATCAGACTTGTTTAATATGGTGGTATTGAGTGAATTGTGCTTGTAATTGAAGGCATTAGGTTAGCTGGGTCCTAGTGTGACCTCATTTTGGAATAGCCCTGTTTGCTTAGAGTGGAGCTCCTTTGCGTAAGTCACAACATATTCTCATGCTGCATAGTAATGAGAGGCTTTGTTTTCTCCACTACTTAGGCAGCTCCCCCCACCACAAGCTAGGCACTCGGGACAATCAAGCTACTGAAGCAACAAGCAGCTCACCTGAGTAGATGAGGAAGCCAAATCTCCAGACTGATATCTTTCGAGGTAAAGAGAGCCTCTTCTCTTCATCTGGACGCCTGCAGAGGGGTGCTATCTGATGAACACTTATATTTTATGAACTTTGTTCCTCTTTCACCACTGGGTGGGCTTGTTATTAGCTTCCCTTTGTGCTAGTAATGCTGAAGTGTAAAGCTAGGGACTCACTGGTTTTCTAGAGTTGCCTTGCTGATTTCATCTTAAAACCAGATATACCAAGCAGCTAATAAAGATCAGACTTGTTTAATATGATAGGTATTTGGAGCTAATTGCTGATTACATTTTAAAGCCAGATATACCAAGCAGCTAAAATAGATCAGACTTGTTTAATATGGTGTTATTGAGCGGATTGTGCTTGTAACTGAAGACATTAGGTTAGCTGGGTCCTAGTGTGACCTCATTTTGGAATAGCCCTGTTTGCTTAGAGTGGAGCTCCTTTGTGTAAGTCACAACATATTCTCCCACAGCATAGTAATGAGAGGCTTTGTTTTCTCCCCCCCCCCAAGCTAGGCACTCGGGACAATCAAGCAACTAAAGCAACAAGCAGCTCACCTGAGTAGCTGCGGAAGCCAAATCTCCAGCCTGATAACTATCGAGGTAAAGAGAGCCTCTTCTCTTAGTCTGGATGCCTGCAGAGGGGTGCTACCTGATGAACACTTATATTTTATGAACTTTGTTCCTGTTCACCACTGGGTGGGCTTGTTATTTGCTTCTCTTTGTGCTAGTAATGCTGAAGTGTAAAGCTAGGGACTCACTGGTTTTTCTAGAGTTGCTTGCTGATTTCATCTTAAAGCCAGATATACCTAGCAGCTAATATAGATCAGACTTGTTTAATATGGTGGTATTTGGAGCTAATTGCTGATTACATTTTAAAGCCAGATATACCAAGCAGCTAATATAGATCAGACTTGTTTAATATGGTGGTATTTGTAGCTAATTGCTGATTACATTTTAAAGCCAGATATACCAAGCAGCTAATATAGATCAGACTTTTTTAATATGGTGGTATTGAGTGAATTGTGCTTGTAACTGAAGGCAATAGGTTAGCTGGGTCCTAGTGTGACCTCATTTTGGAATAGCCCTGTTTGCATAGAGTGGAGCTCCTTTGTGTAAGTCACAACATATTCTCCCGCTGCATAGTAATGAGAGGCTTTGTTTTCTCCACCACATAGGCAGCACCCCCAAGCTAGGCACTTGGGACAATTAAGCAAATGAAGCAACAAGCAGCTCAACTGAGTAGCTGAGGAAGCCAAATCTCCAGCCTGATAACTTTTGAGGTGAAGACAGCCTCTTCTCTTCATCTGGACACCTGCAGAGGGGTGCTACCTGATGAATACTTATATTTTATGATCTTTGTTCCTGTTCACCACTGGTTGGGCTTGTTATTTGCATCTCTTTGTGCTAGTAATGCTGAAGTGAAAAGCTAGGGACTCACTGGTTTTTCTAGAGTTGCCTTGCTGATTTCATCTTAAAGCCAGGTATACCAAGCAGCTAATATAGATCAGACTTGCTTAATATGGTGGTATTTGGAGCTAATTGCTGATTACATTTAAAGCCAGATATAGCAAGCAGCTAATATAGATCAGACTTGTTTAATAAGGTGGTATTGAGCGGTATTCTTGTAACTGAATTTATTAGGTTAATGGGTCCTTGTGATATCGTTTCGGAATAGCCCTGTTTGTAGAAATTAGAGCTCCTTTGTATAGAATCACTACATATTCTCCGCTGCATAGTAATGAGGCTTTGTTTCTCTCCCCCACAAGCTGAGGCATTTGGGACAATCAAGCAACTGAAGCAACAAGCAGCTCACCTGGAAATAGCTGAGGAAGCCAAATCTCCAGCCTGATAACTTTTGAAGTAGAAGACGCTCTCTTCATCCGGACTGCTCTGCAGAGGGTGCTACCTGATGAACACTTATATTTTATGAACTTTGTTCTGTTCACCACTGGGTGGGCTTGTTATTTGCTTCTCTTAGCTCGTGACTGACAAGTGTAAAGCTGAGGACTCACTGGTTTTTCTAGAGGTTGCCTTGCTGATTTCATCTTAAAGCCAGATACAAAGCAGCTATTACATATCAGACTTGTTTAATATGGTGGTATTTGGAGCTAATTGCTGATTACATTTTAAAGCCAGATATGCAAGCAACCTAATATAGATCAGACTTGTTTAATATGGTGGTATTGGAGCTAATTGCTGATTTCATTTTAAAGCCAGATATACCAAGCAACTAATATAGATCAGACTTGTTTAATATAATGGTGGTATTGAGTGAATTGTGCTTGTAACTTTGAAGGTAATAGGATTAGCTGTGTCCACAAAATGTGACCTCATTTTGAATAGCCCTGTTTGCTTAGGGGTGGAGCTCCTTTGTGTAAGTCACAACATATTCTCCCGCTGCATAGTAATGAGAGGCTTGGTTTTCTCCACCACATAGGCAGCTCCCCCCCCAAGCTAGGCACTTGGGACAATCCAGCAACTGAAGCAAGAAGCAGCTCACCTGAGTAGCTGAGGAAGCCAAATCTACAGCCTGATAACTTTAGAGGTAAAGAAAGCCTCTTCTCTTCATCTGGACGCCTGCAGAGGGGTGTTACCTGATGAACACTTATATTTTATTAACTTTGTTCCTGTTCACCACTGGGTGAACATTATTCTTCTCTTTGTGCTAGTAATGCTGAAATGTGTAAAGCTAGGGACTCACTGTTTTTCTAGAGTTGCCTTGCTGATTTCATCTTAAAGCCAGATATACCAAGCAGCTAATATAGATCAGACTTGTTTAATATGGTGGTAATTGGAGCTTCTTGCTGATTACATTTTAAAGCCAGATATACCAAGCAGCTAATATAGATCAGACTTGTTTAATATGGTGGTATTGAGCGAATTGTGCTTGTAACTGAAGGCATCAGGTTAGCTGGGTCCTAGTGTGACCTCATTTTGGAATAGCCCTGTTTGCTTAGAGTGGAGTTCCTTTGTGTAAGTCACAAGATATTCTCCAGCTGCATAGTAATGAGAGGATTTGTTTTCTATACTACATTGGCATTCCCCAGCTAGGCTTCATTAGGGACAATCAAGCAACTGAAACAATAAGCAGCTCACCTGAGTAGCTGAGGAGGCCAAATCTTGACCTGATAACTTTCGGAGTAGAGAGCCTCTTCTCTTCGCCTGGGCAGCCTGCAGAGGTGGTACCTGATGAAGACTTATATTTTAAGTACTGCTCCTCTTCTCCACTGAGTGTGCTAGTTATTTGCTTCTCTTATGAAGTAAGTAATAACAAGTGTAAAGCTAAGGACTCACTAGTTTTTCTAGAGTTGCCTTGTTGATTTCATCTTAAGCCAGATATAGCAAGCAGCCAATATAGATCAGACTTGTTTAATATGGTAGTATTTGGAGCTAATTGCTGTTTACATTTCAAAGCCAGATATACTAAGCAGCTAATATAGATCAGACTTGTTTAATATGGTGGTATTGAGCGAATTGTGCCTGTAATTGAAGGCATTAGGTCAGCTAAGTCCTAGTGTGACCTCATTTTGGAATAGCCCTGTTTGCTTAGAGTGGAGCTCCTTTGTGTAAGTCACAACATATTCTCCCGCTGCTTAGTAATGAGAGGCTTTGTTTTCTGCCCTGCAAAGGCAGCTTCCCCAACCCCCCCAAGCTAGGCACTCGGGACAATCAAGAAACTGAAGCAACAAGCAGCTCACCTGAGTAGCTGAGGAAGCCAAATCTCCAGCCTGATAACTTTTGAGGTAAAGAAAGCCTCTTCTCTTCATCTGTATGCCTGCAGAGTGGTGCTAGCAGATGAATACTTATGTTTTAAGAACTTTGTTCCTGTTCACCACTGGGTGGGCATGTGATTTGCTTCTCTTTGTGCCAGTAATGCTGAAGTGTAAAGCTAGGGACTCACTGGTTTTTCTAGAGTTGCCTTGCTGATTTCATCTTAAAACCAGATATACCGAGCAGCTAATATAGATCAGACTTGTTTAATATGGTGGTATTTGGAGCTAATTGCTGATTACATTTTAAAGCCAGATATACCAAGCAGCTAGTATAAATCAGACTTGTTTAATATGGTGGTATTTGGAGCTAATTGCGGATTACATTTTAAAGCCAGATATACCAAGCAGCTAATATAGATCAGACTTCTTTAATATGGTGGTATTGAGTGAATTGTGCTTGTAACTGAAAGTATTAGGTTAGCTGGGTCCTAAAGTGACCTCATTTGGAATAGCCCTGTTTGCTTGAGTGGAGTTCCTTCTGTAGTCACTACATATTCTCACCGCTGCATAGTAATGAGGCTTTGTTTCTCCACTACATGAGCAGCTCCCCAAGCAAGGCACTCGGGACAATCAAGCAACTGAAGCAACAAGCAGCTCACCTGAGTAGCTGAGGAAGCCAAATCTCCAGCCTGATATCTTTCTAGATAAAGAGAGCCTCCTCTCTTCGTCTGGACGCCTGCAGAGGGGTGCTAGCTGATGAACACTTATATTTTATGAACTTTGATCATGTTCACCACTGGGGGGGCTTGTTATTTGCATCTCTTTGTGCTAGTAATGCTGAAGTATAAAGCTAGGGACTCACTGGTCTTTCTAGAGTTGCCTTGCTGACTTCTATCTTAAAAGCCAGATATACCAAGCAGCTAATAAAGATCAGACTTGTTTGATATGGTATTTGGAGCTATTGCTGTGATTACATTTTAAAGCCAGATACCAAGCAGCTAATATAGATCAGATTTGTTTAATATGGTGGTATTGAGCGAATTGTGCTTGTAACTGAAGACATTAGGTTAGCCGGGTCCTCATGTGACCTCATTTTAGAATAGCCCTGTTTGCTTAGAGTGGAGCTCCTTTGTGTAAGTCTGTATATTCTCCCACTGCATAGTAATGAGAGGCTTTCCCCAAGCTGGGCACTCGGGACAATCAAACAACTGAAGCAACAGCTCACCTGAGTAGTTGAGAAGCCAAATCTCAGCCTGATAAGTTTCGAGTAAGGCCTGCTTCTCTTTGTCTGGACGCCTGCAGAGGGTGCTACCTGATGAACACTTATATTTTATGAACTTTGTTCATGTTCACCACTAGGTGAGCTTATTATTACTTCTCCTTGTGCTAGTAATGCTGAAATGTGTAAAGCTAAGGGACTCACTGGTTTTCTAGAGTTGCCTTGCTGATTTCATCTTAAACAGATACATACCAAGCAGCTAATATATATCATACTTGTTTAATATGGTGGTATTTGGAGTTAATTGCTGATTATATTTTAAAGCCAGATATACCAAGCAGCTAATATAGATCAGACTTATTTAATATGGTGGTATTTGAAGCTAATTGCTGATTACATTTTAAAGCCAAATATACCAAGCTGATAATATAGATCAGACTTGTTTAATATGGTGGTATTGAGCGAATTGTGCTTGTAACTGAAGGCATTAGGTTAGCTGGGTCCTAGTGTGACCTCATTTTTGAATAGCCCTGTTTGCTTAGAGTGGAGCATCTTTGTGTAAGTCGTAGCATATTCTCCCACTGCATAGTAATGAGAGGCTTTGTTTTCTCCAGGACATAGGTAGCTCTCCCCCCTGAAGCTAGGCACTCGGGACAATCAAGAAACTGAAGCAACAAGCAGTTCACCTGAGTAGCTGAGGATGCCAAATCCCCAGCCTTATAACTTTCGAGGAAAAGAGAGCCTCCTCTCTTCGTCTGGACACCTGCAGAGAGGTGCTACCTGATGAACACTTATATTTTATGAACTTTGTTCCTGGTCACCACTGGGTGGGCTTGTTATTTGCTTCTCTTTGTGCTAGTAATGCTGAAGTGTAAAGCTAGGGACTCACTGGTTTTTCAAGAGTTGCCTTTGCTGATTTCATCTTAAAGCCACATATACAAAGCAAATAATATATATCAGACTTGTTTAATATGGTGGTATTTAAGCTAATTGCTGATTACATTTTAAAGCCAGATATACCAAGCAACTAATATAGATCAGACTTGTTTAATATGGAGGTATTTGGAGCTAATTGGTGATTACATTTTAAAGCCAGATATACCAAGCAGCTAATATTGATCCGAATTGTTTAATATGGTGGTATTGAGCGAATTGTGCTTGTAACTGAAGGGATTAGGTTAGCTGGTTCCTAGTGTGACCTCATTTTGGAATAGCAATACTTGCTTAGAGTGAGCTCCTTTTGTGAAAGTCACAACATATTCCCAATCACTGCATGGTGTCGAGAGGCTTTGTTTTCTCCACTACATTAGCAGCCCCCCAAACTAGGCCTGGGCGACATCCCTCCCAGATGCTGCTCCAGCGCGCGTCCTCCACCTGCTGGGCCTTCTGCTCCAGGCCCGCCCGCTGGGCTTCCGACCGGGCCGCCTGTCTGCCAGCCCCCCAGCCCCGGCCATCAGACTCTGTCTTATCTGGTACCGTCTTACCCGGATCCGCAGTATCAGACGTCCCAGTACTGGACACCGGCCTACCCGACGCCGCAGTACTCAGTGCCTCACTACCCGATGCCGGGTTACCCGCCGTCGGCTTACGGATATGCACCCTACAGGTACACTCATAATCCGTATCCCCCTCCTCCTCCACCGTCCCCTCAGCCGCCGGTGGACTTGAAGGAGAGTCTGGCCTCCTGGTGGGCTGAGGCGAAGGCTCAGCTCACCAGAGAGGTGGAGAGTCGTCTCCCGGCGACGGTGCCGGTTCCAATTCCCATACGCCACAGACAGCAGACTCCCTCCCCACCTCCAGCTACCAGGGGCGAGCCTTCTGGTTCCAGGGCGGGGCAGGACATGCTTCCCCGAGGGCTTCCTAAGGGGTCCATTCCTCCCCCACGCCGGGAGTGGGGGGAGTCGTCGTCTTCTTCCTCCTTGGACACCTCGGATGACTCCGGTTGTTCCAACCCAGATGACGAGCCACGCTCTTCAACCAAACCCAGGCCTAGGACTTCTCTGAAGTCTTCTCCGGATTATCCTTCTTTCTCAGAGTTGCTGCGCAAAATCCAGGAAGTTCATAAGTGGCGCTCTTTGGAGCCGGACCCATAGCGTAAGAAACTCACTGAGCACTTGGATCTGCCAGTGACCGCTCCGACCTTGGTGCCACCCTGGATTGAGCCTTATGCCGACCTTGTTTCCACCATTTGGAAGCAATCATCGGCATTAGTCCCTCTTCCTTGGAAGTCTAATAGGCTATGCCAGGTTCCCGAGGGTGTTGACTTCCTTGATTCTCACCCTCGAGCTGACTCGGTTGTGATTAGCGCCATTCATGGCCAGTCAGCTGATCCGAAGCATTTGAGCTAGTCTCCACCTGACAAAGAATCCCGTCTTCTGGACCAGTACTGCAAGAAGATCTATGCTTCTTCCACTCTGGCTATTAGGGCCCTGAACTATGTCGGTCACATGGGGGATTACCAGAAGGCAATTCTTAAGTGAGGTGGAATCCAAGTTGGACTCCCTTCCTGACTCTCAGGTTAAACAGGAAGTGGCTGATCTTGTCCGTTCTGCTCATTCGGCCAGTCGGCACATGCTTCGTGCCATGTATGATGCAGTGTACACAGCTGGTAGGAGCTTGGCTTTCGCTGTAGGCTTACAGCGTCATGCCTGGCTCCATGTGTCAGGTTTGGTCCCGGAAGTGCAGTCCGCTGTTCAGGAAGCGCCCTTCCAGGGTTCAGTGCTGTTCAGTGGTGATGTCAAGGACATTATCACTGATTTGCAGGAGAAGGGGACTGCACTGAAGTCTGTGGACTCCATGTAAAATCCCCCTCCAGCGCAGCGTTGTCTGTTTCGCAGGCGGAATTGGCAAAGGGTGAAACCACAGGAAAAGCGGGCCAATAAACTTCGGGCCCCTCCGGCTGCCAAGCCCCCACCACCCAGAAAAGCAGTGGGAGCTTCAGCCGCAACGCTGCCCCACACCGCCTGACTCCTTTCTTCTCCCACAGCCTCTGGTGTTTCCAGAGGAACCGGTAGGAGGGAGGTTTTCCCTCCACCTCCCGGGTTGGGAGAGGATAACGTCAGATTCCTGGGTGCTCCAACTCATTGCAGAGGGACACTCAATAGAGTTTCTTCAGAAACTCCTCAACATCCTCCCCCAAGGTCGTTGTACTTGCAGGAGCATCTTCTTCTGGTCCAGGAAGAAATTTCCTCCCTTCTCTTGAAAGAGGTGCTAGAACCCGTCCCCATTCCTCTTCAGGGAACGGGGTACTATTCCCATTTCTTCCTGGTCCCGAAGAAAACGGGGGACGTGAGGCTGATTCTTGACCTCAGCTCCCTGAACTTGTTCGTGGAGTACAAGAGGTTCAGGATGCTCTCGCTGCAGAGCCTCCTGCCCCTTCTCCAACTGGGACAGTGGCTGTGCTCTGGATATGCAGGATGCCTACCTCCTGCATATCTCTGTCCGCCCTTCCCACCACAAATACCTGCGTTTTGCGTTCCGGGGGGACCACTACCAGTTCAGGGCCCTCCCATTTGGTCTTTCCTCGGCGCCCCGGGTGTTCACCAAATGCCATTTGGCGATAGCGGCCTACCTGCGTACCCAGGGGGTGCAGGTTTTCCCGTACCTGGACGATTGGCTCCTGGCGGCCCCGTCCAGGGAGGAACTCCTGCACTTCCTTTCCCTTACCCAACAGGTCTTTGCCTGCCTGGGTATTACCATCAGCCAGGCCAAGTCCCATCTGATCCGTCCCTGAGGCTCCAGTTTATCGGGCGATCCTGGACACGACCTCTGGCATGGCCTTCCTGCCACGGACAGGGGCGTACTCTCCAGGCCCAGGTCAGCCTGTTGTCCAGCAAGGGTGTGTTGCTCCAGGTCAGTCGCCGCCTCCCTCGGGCTAATGGCGGCTTGATCCCTACAGTCCTCGCGTGCTTCACATGAGAATCTCTCGTGGGCCTTCAGTCTCAATGGGATCAGCTAGTGGACGATCTAAATCAACTTGTCCTGGTCTCCACTCACATGGCTCGGGACTTGCAATGGTGGATGGTTCAGGAGAACCTCTGCCGGGGAATTCCCTTCAGTCTCCCTCCTCCCCTCACAGACATTGACTACGGATGCGCTCCCTAATGTACCTATAAAAGGTTTTATCCCCCTTCTTTTTCTGTTTTCCTTTTTTTTTTTTTTTTGTCCCAATTCTTTTTCCTTGCCTTCCCATCCAGAACTCTCTTGGGCTGCCTCTCTCGCCGTGACTGCTCTACCGACCGCTGTGTTCCCCACCATCTTCAAGTTAGTTACAACCCCCCCGGGTGGCTCGGGAGGGGCTACAACCCCCAGAGAGATAGAGGAGGCAGTGGTGAGGAACCAGTGTTGGTCGTGTTGTTGGCACTGGAGGAGCTGTCGCCTGTCCGGCGGGAGTGGTGTTTTCTTCCCCTGGTTACACCCCAGACGTAGGATGTGCAGTGCTGTTCAGCCCGAGACATCGCTACTCCCACTCACGTCTGGAAGACAGCCCCCTACGTCTTCCCCATTTTCCAAGCCCCTGTGTGTCGCAGTGCCGCCAGTCTTCACCGGGGGCCGCTGCTGCCCCTGGATCCCTCCCCGAGAGAGGAGAGCAGTCCTCTGGGCGCTCAATCCTCTCTCTCTCCTGCCGACCTCCGGCACTCCGGCCATTCCTGAACCCGGGTCGCCGGCATGGCGCAACGTGTGGCGTCCAGCGCCTCAACCCTCAGCGCCACCGGGCCGGCCTCTTATCCCCCTTCTTAACAGAGTTGGCTATCTTTTCCTCAGTTTGTGCCTTTGCTATTCTGACTGCCTTCCCTGCCTCCTTCTGCTTTAACTGATAAAGTTCTCTGTCCTGCTCCTTCTGTATTTTCTTATATTTCCTGAATGCTATCCTTTTCTCCTTAACTGTCCCTGCCACCTCTTTTGAGAACCATAGTGTTTTTTTCCTTCGTTTTGTTTTGTTGATTTGCTTCACACAAAGGCTTGTTGCCTCTGCAATGGCTGTTTCGATTATTCCCCATTGTTCTTCCACCCCTCCTTCTTGCCCGTTTGCTAGTGCTTTTCTGAGGCACTATCTAATTTTCCCAAAGTCAGCCTTCCTAAAGACCAATACTTTTGTTTTTGTATGGCTTGACTCTATGGCTGTGTTTATTGTGAACCACAGTGTTTGGTGGTCACTCGTTCCCAGATGGCTACCAACTTTTAAATCTGAGATCCTTTCTCCTTCCCCATTTGAGAGTAGCAGGTCTAAGATAGCTCCCTCTCGAGTGGATTCCAGCACTAGCTGTCTGAGGCATGCCCGCTGTAGGGCATCAAGAATGACGCTGCTCTTGGATGTGCCTGCAGCAAAAGTACTCCAGTTAGCATCTGGCATATTCAGGTCCCCCATCAACAATATCTCCCCTTTTTCTGCCATTTTAAGGATACCTTTTGTCATTTTCTTGTCCATTTCTTCCCCCTGAGATGTGGGTCTGTACATAACCCCTTGCAGATTGTGGTGCCATTTCCTGTCTCCAGGGTGACCCATAGTGACTCATCAACTTCCTGTTTACTCTTTAGTTCTGTTGCTTTAATCCCTTGCCTTATATCGAGAGCTACTCCTCCTCCTCCTCCTCCTCCTCTTTTACCCACCCTGTCCCTCCTGTAGACTGTGTATCCTGGTATGTTGACATCCCAGTCATAGCTCTCTGTACCATGTTTCAGTAACTGCCACAATATCCAGGCATCCCTCTTCCATCAAGGCCACTAGTTCAGGGAGCTTATTGCCCAGACTGCAGGCATTGGTACTCATCACCTTCCATTTATTTTTTATGGCCCAGTGCCAGTTTCTTTGGGGTTCTTTTTTTTTTTGTTGTTTATTTGTTTGTTTGAAATATTCAGAAAGACCTTTGAGTCAGCGACTCATTTACAAAGCTTCCACGTCATACATAAAAGGATACGTGGACAGAACTTGGAATACAGATTCAAACAACATGAAATCTTGCTGTATTCCGACAAATGCAGTTAGGTCCTGCCTTTCAACTGCCCCAGAGAACATAGAGTTGACTTTTCTATGCATGGCATAGAATGTTCATCCTAGCTCGTTAGCCTCTGCCTGCTGTTGTTCGAACTGCAACCGCCAGATTCTTTACTTCGCCTCACTGAGCAGTCGCCTCGGAGATTTCTCCTGCTGCTCGGTTCAAAGTCGGTTTTCTTCCGAAATTGTTGTTTCCGCATAGTCGGTTCAAGTCTCGCTGTCTGTGGTACCGTGAGTACTAGATAGGTTTTGTTTTGTTTTCTGTGTGGAACTTGTAAAGCTGTTGATCGGTTAGGCTGAACTGATCATTTTGAGGTAAAAATTGTACTTTACTTTAGTGTGTGGTTACCGGTCTGTATTGGTTCTAAAAAAAACAGGGTTTAGTACATTTTTTTCCAAGACCCGTGACACGGTCAGGAACCGATAGGGGAGTCTTGTCTGGCGGATTGCCGAAAAAAGGGTAAGTTTGGTTAGGTTGGCCATGTTTGAGAAACCCAAGAAAAAAAACGGGCCCACTGGGTTTCAACACTGCAGTGTGTGGGGGGAGGTCTTTGCTAAGGCTGATCCTCACACCACCTGTGTTTATTGTCGGGGGTTTGATTCAGACTGCCAAATTTGCAAAAATTTTCTCAAATCTACCCTGGAAAAGAGATTAGGTAGACTGAGGGAAAGGGAGGCCGAGAAGTCCGCTGTCCCGGATGGCCAGCCCGGTTCGGTTCCAACTGAATCAGAAGGAGTGCCCTCTGACCAGGCGATACTTTTCGGGCAAAGGAGGCGATTCCGGATCGGTTCCGACAAAAGAAAAGAAAGACAAGTCGACCGTTTCGGATCCAGAATCTCATACTCCAACCGCCAATGAAATAGCCAAAGCGATTAGGATTGTGGAATCACTTCGATCGGTTCCGACTGAACCGGCACCTTTTGTCAGGGGCTCGGTTCGGTTGGTTCCCCCGGTTCCGGATTATACCCTGGAAGAATTTTATGAACCGGAGTTTGAGGAAGAAGGAGAGTTAGAAGATGATTATGGTGATGGTGAAAGTCTGGATGTGCCTATTGACCCGGATATCTCCCCAGACAGACCTTCAGGTGTTTCTCCTCCTAGGCTTTCTGAGTCCCCTTAACACTACATGTTTTACAGAAAGGTGGCTGATAACCTCCAGCTTCCTGTGGAGGATCAGGAAGAGCCTGACTATGTAGAGATGATGGGCATCCCAGAGTCCAGGAGACTGTCTATTCCCCTTCACAAATCTTTTGGGAAACAGACACAAAAAATTCTTAAGTCTCCCAATTTCATACCTCCTGTGGACAAAAGAATGGACAAGAGGTATACTCTTTCAGGCTCAGATACGGAGTTCCTTTATCAGCAATGCAGCCATGTTGGGGTTATACAGGCTGCTGCCTGATAAGGCAGGCATTCCCTTGGCATCACACCCCTCAGACAAGGACTCCAGGAAGATTGATGCCATGGCAAAGAAGTACATGGCATCATCCTTAGGACTCAGGCAGGCTAATTATATGGCCTATGCAGCCAGGTACTAGAAGTCCAGGTGGGACACTGTACTGGCACTGGCTAAACAGGCTCCTCCCCAGCTTGCCAAAGAGCTGGAGCAGGTGGCTGCAGATGGGATTGAGGCATCGAAAGTTCAGTTTCATGCTGCTGTAGACTCCAATGATGTATCATTATGAGTCATGGCTACATCTGTGGCTCTTCGGAGAATGGCTTGGCTCAGATGTACTAGCCTCTCACAAGATACCCAGGCTAAGGCCATGGATTTTCCTGTAGTGGGTAATTCTCTGTTTGGGGAGCAGACAGAGAATTACATGAAGAAAATGGATGAATACAGGACCACTTACAGGAGTGCTCAGGCCAAAGAAAGGCAAGCAACTCCTCAAAGGCAGCAGTCCAGGGGCAGGCCTTTCAACCAAGCACAGGCCTCTTCTTTTTTACAGAGGGAGTTCTTCAGAGGGAGAGGCAGAAGGGGGATGAGCAGGCCTGCATCCACTCCTCAGCCTAGAGCCCCTGCCAAGCAGACACCCCGATGGGTCTGCCCTGGTCGATTCTCCTATCCCAGTAGGGGGCAGGCTCGCTTACTTTGTCCAGGACTGGACGTCTCTTACATTAGACAAGTGGGTCCTGGAAGTAGTAAGCCAGGATCTGGTTCTCAGTTTCAAAAAATTTCCCAAGCTGAGAGCCAGATCTTTTCCACCTGCAAATCTCTCGGAGACCCTTGCCCTAGAGACAGAGGTTTCTTCTCTCCTAGCTCTCAGAGCTATAGAGAGAGTACCTACCCTACACTAGGGCAAAGGATTGTACTCCAGGTACTTCCTAACCCCCAAAAAGACAGGAGAGTGGCGACCCATCCTGGACCTAAGATACCTGAACAAACATCTTTTAAAGCCAAAGTTCAAAATGATAACTCTGGGAATTATCCTTTCCTCTCTAAGGCCAGGGGACTGGCTAGCCTCCCTGGACCTCAAAGATGCCTACTTTCACATTCCCATCAGGTGCTCCCACAGAAAGTACCTCAGGTTCAAGTTGCCCTCAGGCCACTATCAGTTCAGACCAATGCCCTTTGGCCTAACATCAGCTCAAGGTCTTCAAAGTGCCTGGCAGTAGTTGTTGCCTTCCTAAGAAGACAAAAGATTTCCATTTTCCCATACTTGGACGACTGGCTCATAGTAGGCCAGTCTCCAGACCAAGTCAGGTCACACCTGCAAGTGACCCAGCAAGTGCTCACTTTTTTAGGATTTCTTCTCAACCTACCAAAGTCAGTTCTCGAACCAGTGCAGCTCCTCACCGTCATAGGGGCAGAGCTGGATACGGAAAAAGCAAGAGCCTTCCTTCCCCTGGAAAGGGCAAGGACCCTCATGGAACTGGCCTCTTCATTCAGCCTTCAGGTGTCTCGACCAGCAAGGCATTTCCTTCAGCTACTGGGCCACATGGCAGCTTCTACAGCAGTGGTCCAGGGTGCAAGGTTCCAAATGAGGGACATTCAGTTCCACTTAAGAGCTTTTTGGTCCCAAAGAAAGGATTCCCTTACCAAACTAATTCCAGTGACCTGAACTCTGATCCAAGCCCTGCAATGGTAGCAGGATCAGGACAATGTGAGGCAAGGGGTTCCATTTGTCGCACAGTCTCATTCAGTGGTCCTCACCACAGATGCTTTCCTGCTGGGCTGGGGAGCCCATTTGGGGGAACTTACCACCCAGGGACTGTGGTTGCCTCAGGAATCTCTGCTTCACATCAATCTCTTGGAACTCAGAGCAGTGTTTCTGGCACTGCAGGCTTTTTCCAAATCTGTACAGAACAAGGTGGTTCAGGTCAGAACAGACAACACCACCACCATGTGGTACATCAACAAGCAAGGAGGCACTCGGTCTACGGCCTTGTGCACAGAAGTGATGAAGTTGTGGTCCCTGGCCTATTCCCTGCAAACCTCTCTGATAGCAGTTCACCTCCCAGGGAAGGACAATGTCCTAGCAGATGCACTGAGCAGAATATCCCAGGGCCATCATGAATGGGTCCTAGATCCTCTGGTGTTGAAAGTGATTTTCTCAAGATAGGGCACTCCAGAGATGGATCTTTTTGCAACCCCAGACAATCACCAACTTCCTCTTTTTTGTTGCAGACCCCCAGTCTTGGGCTCAGTCCCCTGGATGCTGTGATCCTGAACTGGGAAGGAAATTTCTGTATGTTTCCCCTTCCCTCTCCTGTTCAAAGTGCTTGTCAAGATAAGGTCACAGCCGTGCAAAGTGATTCTGATTGCTCCAGACTGGGCCAGGCAGCCATGCTATCCCTTGTTGCTGTCCCTAGCAGTCCATCTTTCCCTGTCTCTTCCCAGGAATTACAACCTGTTAACATCCTCTCAGGGGAGGATTTGGTACCCGAATCTTCAGTCTCTCATTCTCAAGGCTTGGCTCTTGAAGAGTTAGAGTTTGCAGATCTGCATCTTTCCTAAGGGGTTCTGGATATCCTTAAGGCTTCTCGAAAGCCTTCCACCAGAAAGAGATACAACTCCAAAAGGAAAAGATTCAGCATTTGGTGTTCTAAGAAAAATATTTCTCCATACTCTGCTGAATTGCCTATGGTTCTGGATTATATGGTCCATCTTAATGGCCTAAGTCTCAGACCAGCTACTCTTAAGGTACACTTGGCAGCTGTTTCTGCTTTACTGTCTATAGGCAAGTCTTCCTGTCTGTCATCCCATCCTGTATTCTGTAAGTTTTTCAAGGGATTGCTTCACACCAGTCCCCCTTTAGGTATCCTGCTCCTGCTTGGGATCTTAATGTTTGCATTGCTCAGCTTATGCAACCCCTTTCAAACAACATGAAGTCTTGCTATATTATGACATATGCAGTATAACCCCAGGTTAGAACTGCTCCGGAGGTGAAAGAGTTAACTTCCATGCAGGGCATGGAATCTTGAGGCGAGCTCGCTGAACACACTGTCTGTTGAAGCTCAAACTTAAACTGTCAGATTCTTTACCTCACCACTGAACAGTCGCCCGGAGATTCCTCCTGCTGCTCGGTTTGTTTGTTGGTTTAAAGTGTAATTCTCGGTTTATTTTACGAAATTTAACCCGCAGTCGTCGGTTCAGGCTCTGTCTGTGGTATTGTAAGTAATAGATAGACTTACTTTTTTTTATTTTTCTTCTGTGTGGAACTTGTAAACGTCTTTTTCGGTTCGGTTTGAACCGATCAGAGGAGTTTTAAAAATTACTTTCTAGCCCTTTAGAGTGCGGTACCCGGTTCTTATCGGTTTCTAAAAAAGCGGATTTTATTACGTTTTTTTCCACGACCCGTGACACGGCTGGGAACCGATAAGAGAGTCTTGCTTGGTGTATTGCCGTTAACGGGCAAGTTTTGGTTAGGCTGGCACTATGTCTGAGAAACCCAAAAGAAAAACCGGACCCACTGGGTTTCAGCTGTAGCCTCTGTGGGGGAAGCTTTGCCAAAGGCTGACCCACACACCATATGATATATTGTCTGGGGTTTGACCACCTCAATGCAGACTGCCAGATTTGTAAAAATTTCCTGCTGCCACCGTGGAAAAAGAGTTGGTAGGCTCAGGAAAGGGAGGCCAAAAGTCCGCTGACCCGATGGCCAGCCCGGTTCGGTTCCAACCGAACCCGAGGAGTGCCTCTGACCAGGCGATGCTTCCTGGGCAACGAAGAGCCAGCTCTGAGGAGCCGGTTCCAACTAAAAGGCTAGAAGGTCAGCTAGTTTGGGGCCAAAGTTCTTTCTCCAACACGCTGAGGAAATAGCCAAAGCTATTCAGATTGTCCAGTCTCTTTCCCCAGTTCCGTCCGAACAGCACCATTGGGTAAGCGCCGTGTTCGGTCGGGTTCCGGGTTCAAGATTATGATTTTGAAGATTTTATGAACCAGAGGGGAGGGGAGGTGAGAGTGAGGAGTGTGATTTGACAGTCTGATGTGCCCATTGAACCGACATCTCTCCAGACAGACCTTCAGGAGTATCCTCCCAGGCTATCTGAGTCCCCTTCTCATTTTTTGTTTTACAGGAAATTTGTTGACACTCTGCAACTCCCTGTTGAAGCTGTTGATGATCAAGAAGAGCCTGATTTTGTGGAAATGATGGATATTCCAGAGTCTAGGAGACTGTCTATTCCCTTGCATAAATCTTTTAGGAAACAGACAGTAAAAATTCTGAAAACTCCTCATTCTATCCTCCTGTGGATAAAAAGGATGGACAAGAAGGTATGCTTTATCAGGCTCTGATACGGAGTTTCCTTCTCAGCAGTGCAGCCATGTGGGAGTAGTGCAGGCTGCAGCCTGTGACAAGGCTAATATTCCTCAAGCCTCTCACCCTCCTGAAAAGGATTCCAGGAGGATGGATGCCATGGCAAAAAAGCAGTACATGGCAGCATCTTTGGGACTCAGACAGGCAAATTATATGGCTTACGCAGCTAGGTACCAGAAATCCAGGTGGGATACTGTTCTGGCCCTAGCAAAACAGGCCTGAACAGCTTGCTAGGGAGCTGGAGCAGGTGACTGCGTGGTATTGAGGCATCCAAGGTGCAATTTCATGCTGCTGTAGACTCTAATGATGTTTCATCTAGAGTTATGGCTACATCTGTGTCTCTTCACAGAATGGCCTGGCTCAGATGTACTGCCCTGTCACAGGATACCCAGTCTAAGGCTATGGATTTTCCTGTTCTGGGAAATTCTCTGTTTGGGGAGCAGACAGAGAATTATATGAAGAAAATGGATGAGTATAGGGCCACCTATAGGAGTGCACAGGCCAAAGAAAGGCAAGTCGCCCTCAAAGGCAGCATGTCAGGGCAGGGCAGGCCTTTCATAGGCCATTTTACTGCTCCAAGCCTCCTCTTCTGCTTATGCCCAGAGGGGTTTCTTTAGAGGAAGGCAGAAGGGGTTCTAGTAAGCCTGCTTGTACCCCTCAACCCAAAGCCCTGCAAAACAGGCTCCTGATGGGGTAGCCAGGGCCGATTCTCCACTACCGTAGGGGCAGGCTAGCTTACTTTGTCCAGGACTGGAAGTCTTTAACATCAGACAAGTGGGTCCTGGAGGTAGTAATAGGGACTGGTTCTCAGCTTCAAAAATTCAAGATGAGAGCCAGATCTTTCACCTGCAAACCCATCAGAGGCACTTACCCTGGAAGCAGAAGTTTCTGCCCTCCTGGCTCTCAGAGCCGTGGAAAGGGTTCTACCCATACACCAGGGCAAAGGGTTGTACTCCAGGTACTTCCTACCCCAAAAGACAGGAGAATGGCGCCCATTCTGGATCTCAGGTATCTAAACAAGCACCTTTTAAAACCAAAGTTCAAAATGGTGACCCTGGGGATTATTTTACCTCTCTAAGGCCAGGGACTGACTAGCCTCCCTGGACCTCAAGGATACCTATTTCCATGTTCTCATCAGAAGCTCCCATCGAAAGTACCTCAGATTCGAACTGCCCTCAGGCCATTACCAGTTCAGAGCAATGCCCTTCGGCCTCTCCTCGGCTCCAAGGGTGTTCACAAAATGCCTGGCAGTAGCAGTTGCTCATTTAAGAAGGCAAAAGATTGCCATCTTCCCTTATCTGGACGACTTGCTCATTGTAGGCCAGTCTCCAGAACAGGTCAAACTTCATTTGCAAGTAACCCAGCAGCTGCTTACATCTCTAGGTTTCCTTCTCAATCTTCCAAAGTCAGTTCTGGAGCCTGTCCAGCTTCTCACCTTCATAGGCTCAGAACTGAACACAAGGAAGCCAGAGCCTTCCTTCCTCTGGAGAGCAAGGACCCTGGTGTCTCTGGCCTCCTCTTTCACCTGCAGGTCTCTCGACCAGCAAGGCATTTCCTGCAGCCCTGGGGCACATGGCTGCTTCTCACAGCAGTAGTGCAGGGAGCGAGATTTCAGATGAGGGACATTCAGTTCCATTTGAGAGCCTTTTGGTCTCAAAGGACGGATCCCCAACCAAATTGATTCCAGTGACTCAACCCTGATCCAGGCCCTTCAGTGGTGGCAGGATCAGAACAATCTGAGACAGGGGTTCTCTTCACCCCAGTCTCATTCCTTGACCCTTACTACAGATGCATCCCTCCTGGGTGGGAGCTCACATGGGCGACCTTTCCACCCAAGGGCTGTGGTCCGCTCAGAGCAGTTTTTCTAGCACTTCAGGTTTCTCCACATCTGTCCAGAACAAGGTAGTTCAGGTCAGAACAGACAATACCACTACAATGTGGTACATCAGTAGCAAGGGCACTGGTTCACGGCCTGTGCAATCAAGCAATGAAGTTGTGGTCTCTGGCTTACTTTCTGAACGCCTCACGGGCAGTTCACCTCCCAGGCAAGGACAATGTCCTAGCGGATGCTCTCAGCAGGATTTCCCAGGGCCATCACGAATGGGCACTGGATCCCTGGTACTGAGGTAATATTTGCCAGATGGGGTACTCCATAAATAGATCTCTTTGCAGCCCCAGACAATCACCAACTTCCTTTTTGCAGGCCCACAGTGTTGGCTCAGTCCTCTGGATGCCTTCCTTCTCAGTTGGGAAGGAAGTTTCTCTGCTTGTCCCCCCCTTCCCTCTTCTTTTCAAAGTGCTAGTCAGAATCAGATCTCAATCCTGCAAGATGATCCTGATTGCTCCAGATTGGGCCAGGCAGCCCTGGTACCCACTCCTTATGTCCTTAGCAGTCCACCCTCCCCTATGCCTTCCCAGGAATAACAACCTGTTAACCTGTGCCCAGGGGAGAGTTTGGTATCCGAACCTCAAATCTCTCAATCTCAAGGCTTGGCTCTTGAAGAGTTAGAGTTTGCTGACCTACACCTTTCTCAAGGTGTGTTGGATATCTTGAAGGCCTCTAGGAAGCCTTCCACCAGGGCTGCCTATAATTCAAAATGGAAAAGATTTTCCATATGGTGTGCTGGTAAACATATTTCCCCAGAATCTGCTGGTGTGCCCACGATCCTGGATTATTTGGTGCATTTGAATTCCTTGGGGCTGAGACCAGCTACCCTAAAAGTGCACTTGGCAGCTGTCTGTCTTCTTGTCAGCAGGTAAGCCCTCTTCTTTATCAGCTCACCCTGTGTTCTCCAAGTTTTTAAAGGGTTGCTTCACACCAGTCCCTGCTCAGGATCCTGCCCCTGCTTGGGATCTTAATTTTGCATCGCTCAGCTTATGCAACCCCTTTTGAGCCATTGTCTTCAGCAGAGCTGAAGTACTTGACTAAAAACTGTGTTTCTGGTAGCCATCACCTCTGCCAGGCGATAAGTGAGCTACAAGCCTTGTCAGTGAGCCTGATTTCATCTCCTTTCATAGAGATAAGGTAGTCCTCAGGACTAACAGGAAGTTTTTGCCTAAGGTGGTTTCAGACTTTCACCTTAATCAATCCATGTCTCTCCCTGTGTACTTCACTGACCATTCCTCCTCGGGTGAGAGGAGATTGCACAGTTTAGATGTCAAAAGAGCCCTTAGTTGCTATATAGAATGTACCAAGGGTCACAGGTTCGAATCCCTCCAATTGTTCCTCACCTGTGGAGAGGTTGGTAAAGGGAAACCTGCCACTAAAAGATCCATTGCCAGGTGGATTGTCTCTTGTATCCAATTCTGTTACGAAAAACTGGGTAAGGTTCCTCCCTCAGGCCTGAGTGCTCACTCTACCAGAGGTACAGTTGCATCTCTGGCTGCTGCCAGGGACATTCCTATCCTAGAGATATGTCAAGCAGCTACCTGGAAAACAGTTCACACTTTTACTAAGCATTACTCCTTGGATATCCAGGCTAGGAGTGATGCTCGATTTGGCACAGCCATGCTTCAGAGCCTATTTCCCAAGTAGGTTCTGTCCCTCCTCCATGGAGGTACTGCTGTGTAGTCTGCATATGTCATAATATAGCAAGACTCCATGTTGTTTGAAGAAAAAATTACTCACCTTAGTAATGTTGTTTCTTCTAATGGAGTCTTGCTATATTATGACCTCCCCCCAGCCTGCCCCTCTCAGAACCTCTGTTTTTGGGATGTGGGTGGGCAGTGCAATGTTGGCACTTCTTTGATGCCCACTTTATTTCACCCTTCTAGGGTTCTTAGGTGTTATGCTTAAGTTTCTTCTTGAATCCCCCGACTTGAGTCTTTGTTTTGGGATCAAGATCAAAAAGGTGTTTTTGTAGTTAGTAGCCAGCGGCTAGTGTAGGTTTACGGCTTCCACACAGAATCTTAGTGAGTTTTTGCTCGTAAAGATCTGACAGTTTAAGTTTGAGCTTCAACAGACAGAGTGTTCAACTGAGCTCACGCTCAAGATTCCATGCCCTGCATGGAAGTTAACTCTTTCACCTCCGGAGCAGTTCTAACCTGGGGTTATACTGCATATGTCATAATATAGCAAGACTCCATTAGAAGAAACAACATTACTAAGGTGAGTAATTTTTTCTTTCGAGCCTTTGTCCTCAGCAGAGCTTAAGTACTTGACTTGGAAAACTGTGTTTTTGGTAGCCATTAGTTCTGCCAGACCAACAGTTCTCAAACTTTGTCACAGTGAGCCTCCCCTAAGCCATGGAAAAGATCTTGAGCCTCCCCCAAAATACTGAAATATTTTTGGGCCTCCCTGTAGTAAAATAGTTTACTTTTCACAGTACATTGGGAATAAATTGAAACCTCATTGCATAGCTGGCTCTCATGTTAAGCTTATTGTACCCCCAAAACAGCACAATCTACTTGCTCCAATATTTTGACTCTCAAACCATTGTTACCCCTTACTGCCATACTTTCATGGGTCAGACTGCTTTTTCTGTTTCCCTCTAACTGGAATAACCTTCCTGCCGACCTGTGCCTCTCTCTCTCACCCAGCTCTTAAGCAACTTCTCAGAATAATTTTGCTCCCTCCTGCTCTTATTCCTAGTACCTGTATGGTTAACCCTTGTATTTGGACAGTTCTATGCCAGTCTAATTGATCAATTGTTCCTTGCATTGTTAGTTTATTGTTCTTAATTTGTTTGTACTTTTATTCATTTTGTATTGCTTGAGTGTTCTGCAGTTACATTTTGAATTGTATTCTCTCACTACCCTTCTCTGGAGTGCCTACAATTATAAACTATGGCTCAGTGTACAATACCTTCCCTGGTCACAGATTTGTGAATAAATACATATATTCACCTACTATTATCCTCTTTCAGTTTGCCTTATCCCTTCACGCAAAGTCTATAAAGTTCAAAATTGAAATATAATACATTTTCAAGACTTGTTTGAGCCTCCCCTGGAACAGGTTGGGGCCTCACCATTTGAGAACCCCTGTGCCAGACATCAGTGAATTGCAAGCCTTGTCATTGGAATCTGATTTCATCTCTTTTCACAGAGATAAAGTGGTCCTTTGAACTAACAGAAAGTTCTTGCCTAAAGTGGTGTCAGATTTCCACCTCAATCAGTCTGTATCTCTCCCTGATCATTCTTTCTCGGGAGAGAGGAGGCTACACAGTTTGGATGTTACAAGAGCCCTTAGCTACTACATAGAGCGTACCAAGGGTCACAGGTTTGAATCCCTCCAGTTGTCCCTTACTTATGGAGAAGTTGGGAAGGGCAAACCTGCCACTAAGAGATCTGTTGCCAGGTGAATTGTTTCTTGTATACAGTTCTGCTGTGAAAAACTGGGTAGAATTCCACCCTCAGGCCTGAGGGCTCATTCCACAAGAGGTACAGCTGCTTCCCTTGCTGCTGCCAGGGATATTCCTCTTAGAAATTTGTCAAGCAGCCACCTGGAAAACAGTCCATACTTTTACCAAGCATTACTCTCTGGATATCCAGGCTAGGAGTGATGCTCGGTTTTAACACAACAGATTACAGAGCCTGTTTCCAAAGTAGGTTCTGTCCCTCCTCCATGGAGGTACTGCTTAGTAGTCTGCAATTGTCAGAATACAGCAAGACTTCAAGTTGTTTGAAGAAAAATTACTCACCTTAGTAATTATGTTTCTTCTAGTGGAGTCTTGCTGTATTCTGACCTCCCCCCTGCCTCGCCTCTCAGAACCTAGATTTTTGGGATGTGGGTGGGCAGGTGCAGTGTTGGCACCCTAGAGGTGCCCCCCCTTTTACACCCTCTTTTTTTCCTTTGGGTGGAATGTTGTTCATTTGACTGGTTTTTGTTTTTGGGTTTCCTGACTTAAGTCTTCCTTTGAGAACCAAAAACATTATATTTCTGACAGTTGGCTAGTTAAAAATTTTACAGTTTCCACACAGAACACCTAGTGAGTTTTTGCTCATAAAGATCTGACGGTTGCAGTTCGAATAACAGGCAGAGGCTTCAACTGAGCTTGAGATGAACATTCAAACAACATGAAGTCTTGCTATATTATGACAGTAGCAGTTTGTCCCACCACTAGAACTGCTCCGGAGGTGAAATGGTTAATACCATTCCAAAATAGAACTTTGAGCACGAGCTCTAAGAAGCAGCTCTATCTGTGTAATTTCAAACCTGAACTGTCAGATTCTTTACTCCGCCTCAGTGAACAGTCGCTCGGAGATTTCTTCTACTGCTCGGTTCATTTCTCGGTTTAAACAGTGTTTTCTCGTTCGATTCAACCGAGAATAGTTTTATTTTAACCGCAAAACCGTCGGTTCAAGCTCTGTCTGTGGTAATCGTAAGTAAATTAAAGGTTTTGTCTGTGTGGAACTTGTAAGTTTATCGGTTCGGTTTTGAACCGATCAGCTGGGTTTAAAACTTATTAACTTTAAAGTTTAACATTTTAGAGTGCGGTTCCCGGTTCTTATCGGTTCTAAAAAAACAGATTTTATTACGTTTTTCCAATACCCGTGACACGGTTAGGAACCGATAAGGGTGTCTTGCCTGGCACTGCCGTTTAAAGGGCAAGTTTTTCTGGTTAGGCTGGCATTATGTCTGAGAAACCCAAAAGAAAAACCGGGCCCACTGGGTTTCAACACTGTGATGTCTGTGGGGAAGTCTTTGCCAAGGCTGACCCACACACCACATGTGTCTGTTGTCTGGGGTTTGACCACCTCCAGTCAGACTGCCAGATATGTAAGAATTTCCCTGCAGCCACCCTGGAAAAGAGATTGGGCAGGCTCAGGGAACGAGAGGCCAAAAAGTCCGCTGACCCGGATGGCCAGCCCGGTTCGGTGCCAACCGAACCGGAGGGAAGTGCCCTCTGACCAGGGCGAGACTTCTCAGGCAAAGAAAAGCTGGTTCTGAGGAACCAATTCCAGTAAAGAAAACAAGAAAGTCAGCAGGTTTGGAGTCCAAAACCCTTCTCCAACTGCTGCAGAGATAGCAAAAGCCAATAAAATTGTCCAGTCACTGTCTCAGGTTCCGTCACGACCGCCACTATCTGGCAAAAGGTCGGTTCGTCCGGTTCCAGTGGTTCAGGAATATGATGTTGAGGAATTTTATGAACCAGAGGAGGGAGGATGATTATGAACAGTATGAATGTGGCTAGGATGTATGTGTGCCCATTGAACCGGACATTTCCCAGACGGACCTCTAGAATCTCCCCTATGCTATCTGAGTCCCCATCTCATTTTATGTTTTACAAAAAAGTTGCTGAAACCCTCCAGCTTCCCTTGGAAGAAGCTGTGGATGAGCAAGAGGAGCCTGATTTTGTAGAAATGATGGATATTCCAGAGTTTAGGAGATTGTCAATTCCTTTGCATAAGTCTTTTAGGAAGCAAACAAAAATTTTAAAAGCTCCTAATTCTGTGCCTCCTGTAGATAAAAAGATGGACAGAAAGTACACATTGTCATGTCCTGATACCGAATTCCTTTCTCAGCAATGCAGTCATGTTGGGGTAGTTCAGGCTGCAGCCTGTGATAAAGCTAATATCCCCTGGCTTCACATCCTCCTGACAAGGATTCCAGGAAGATTGATGCCATGGCTTAAAACAGTATATGGCAGCCTCTCTGGGACTCAGGCAAGCAAATTATATGGCTTATGTAGCTAGGTATCAGAAATCTAGATGGGATACTGTTATGGAATTAGCCAAGCAAGCCCATGGCCAGCTGGCTAGCGAACTAGAACAGGTGGCTGCTGATGGCATTGAGGCTTCAAGGTACAGTTTCATGCTGCTGTGGATGTTAATGATGTTTCCTCTAGGGTCATGGCCACATCTGTAGCTTTTTAAGTAGGTTGGCCTGGCTCAGGTGTACTAGTCTGTCTGCAGGATACCCAGACTAAGGCTATGGATTTTCCTGTGGTGGGAAATTCTCTGTTTGGGGAGCAGACAGAGAATTACATGAAAAAGATGGATGAATATAGGACTACTTACAAAGTGTATGCTAAGGAGCTGCAAGCCACTCCTCAGAGGCATACCCCCAGGGATAGGTAGGCCTTTCACAGGCCTTTACAGACTCAGGCCTCCTCTGCCTATGCTCAGAGGGGCTTCTTCAGAGGCAGAGGCAGATGAGGGTGGGCAGGCCTGCTCCCACCTCAGCCTAAAGCTCCTGCTAAGCAGGCACCCTGATGGGGTGCCCAGGGCCGATCTCCTTACGGTGGGGGCAGGCTGGCTTACTTCAGTCAGAACTGGGCTTCTTTAACCTCAGACAAATGGGTTCTGGAAGTAGTAGCCAGGGTCTGGTTCTCAGCTTCAAAAGTTTCCCAAGTTGAGAGCCAGACTTTTCTACTGCAAGTGCTTCAGAGACCCTTGCTCTGGAAGCAGAGGTCTCAACCCTGTCGGCTCTCAGAGCAGTGGAAGGGTTCCTCCCTGCACCAGGGCAGGGTCTGTATTCAGATACTTCCTACCCCAAAAAGACAGGAGAATGGCGGCCCATATTAGACCTCAGATATCTGAACAAGCATCTTTTGAAACCAAAGTTCAAAATGGTAACTCTGGCAATGATTTTACCCTCCCTAAGGCCAGGGGACTGGTTAGCCACCCTGGACCTCAAGGATGCCTATTTCCACGTCCTAATCAGAAGCTCCCATCCAGTACCTCAGATTCAACTACCCTCAGGTCATTACCAGTTCAACAATGCCCTTCGCCTTACCCTCTGCCCCAAGGGTATTCACAAAGTGTCTAGCAGTGGCTCACTTAAGGAGGCAAAGGATTGCTGTTTTTCCCTATCTTGACGATTGGCTCATTGTAGGCCATTCCCCAGAACAGGTAAAATCTCACCTGCAAGTTACCCAGCAGCTTCTCACCTCCCTGGGCTTTCTGCTAAATCTACTAAAGTCTGTTCTGGAACCAGTCCAGGTACTCACCTTTATAGGGGCAGAGTTGGACACAAAGCTAGCCACAGCTTTTCTTCCCTGAGAAAGGGCACGTATTAGTGACTCTGGCCTCCTCTTTCACCCTGCAGGTCTCCGACCAGCAAGACACTTTCTGCAGCTCCTGGGACACATGGCTGCATCCACAGCTGTTGTGCAGGAGCAAGATTTCAGATGAGAGACATTCAGTTTCACTTGAGAACCTATTGGTCTCAGAGAAGAGACCCCCTTTCCAAGTTGGTCCCAGTGACTCGAGCCTTGATCCAGGCCCTCCAGTGGTGGCAGGATCAGAGCAATTTAAGATTGGGGGTCCCCTTCATTCCCCCTGCTCACAATTTGACTCTCACTACAGATGCTTCCCTTCTGGGTTGGGGAGCCCACATGGGCGACCTTTCCACTCAGGGAGTGTGGTCCCCCCGGGAATCTCTGCTCCACATTAATTTGCTGGAACTCAGAGCTGTCTTTTTAGCTCTTCAAGCATTTTCTGCATCTGTCCACAACAAGGTGATACAAGTCAGAACAGACAACACCACAACAATGTGGTACATCAACAAACAGGGGGGCACTCGGTCTTCGGCCTTGTGCACCGAGGCAATGAAGTTGTGGTCTCTGGCCTATTCCCTGAGCACTTCCCTCATAGCAGTTCATCTTCCAGGGAAGGACAATGTCCTAGCAGATGCTCTCAGCAGGATTTCCCAGGGCCATCACGAATGGTCCCTGGATCCTCAAGTGCTGGGGATAGTCTTTGCCAGATGGGGCACCCTCAGATAGATCTTTTGCAGCCCCAGACAATCACAAACTTCCTCTGTTCTGTTGCAGGCCTCCAGTGTTGGGCTCAGTCCCCTGGATGCCCTTTCTCCTGGATTGGGAGGAAGTTTCTTTATGCTTTCCTCCTTCCCTCTCCTATTCAAAGTATTAGTCAAAATCAGATCTCAGCCTTGCAGGGTGATTCTGATTGCCCCGATTGGGCCAGGCAGCCCTGGTACCCACTCCTTCTGTCACTGACAATCCATCTTCCCTTTGCCTCCCAGGATTCACAACCTGTTAACTTGTGCCCAGGGAAGGGTTTGGTATCCGGACCTCAATCCCTCAACCTCAAGGCCTGGCTCTTGAGGAGTTAGAGTTTGCTGATTTACACCTCTCTCAAGGTGTTCTTGAAATCCTAAAGGCTGCCAGAAAGCCTTCCACTAGGGCTACTTATAGTTCTAAATGGAAAAGGTTTTCCATTTGGTGTGCTGGGAAAAATATTTCCCCAGAATCTGCTGATTTGCCCATTGTATTAGATTACATGGTCCATCTTAATTCCTTGGATCTCAGACCAGCTGCCCTGAGAGTCCCATTTGGCAGCTGTATCTGCTCTTGTGTCAGCAAGAAAGTCATCCCGTCTTTCCACTCACCCTGTGTTTTCCAAGTTTTTTAAGGGATTACTCCATACTAATCCACCCTTTCGGGAACCGGACCCTGCCTGGGACCTTAATGTTTGTATTGCCCAGTTAATGCAACCCCCTTTTGAACCTCTGTTTTCTGCAGAGCTCAAGTATCTAACTTGGAAAACTGTTTTTCTGGTGGCTATCACTTCTGCTAGGCGCATAAGTGAGTTGCAAGCCTTGTCAGTGGAAACTGACTTTATTTCTTTCCACAGGGATAAGGTAGTCCTTAGGACTAATAGGAAGTTTTTACCTAAGGTGGTTTCAGATTTCCATCTTAACCAATCTTTCTCCCTTCCAGTATTTTTCACTGATCATTCCTCTTCTGGTGAGAGGAGGTTGCACAGCCTGGATGTTAAGAGAGCTCTTAGTTACTATATAGAGCGTACTAAAGGTCACAGTTGAATCCCTCCAACTTTTCCTTACCTTTGGTGAAGTTGGGAAAGGCAAACCTGCCACTAAGAGATCAATTGCCAGGTGGATTGTCTCTTGTATCCAATTTTGTTATCAGAAACTGGGCAGAGATCCCCCCTCTGGCTTGAGGGCTCATTCTACCAGGGTACAGCTCGCTCCTCTAGCTGCTGCCAGAGACATCCCTTTATTAGAGATATGCCAGGCTACTACTTGGAAAACGGTACACACTTTTACAAGCATTACTCCCTGGATGTCCAGGCCAGGAATGATGCTCGGTTTGGCACAGCTGTTCTTCAGAGCCTATTCCTAAGTAGGTTCTGCCCTCCTCCATGGAGGTACTGCTGTGTAGTCTGCTACTGTCATAATATAGCAAGACTTCATGTTGTTTGAAGAAAAATTACTCACCTTAGTAATGTTGTTTTCTTCTAATGGAGTCTTGCTATATTATGACCTCCCCAACCTGCCCCTCTCAGAACTTCTACTTGGGTGGGGTGCGGGCAACTAGTGTGGGCACTATTTTATGCCCTTTTAGTGTTTCTCCCCTTTTGGGAGTTTGGGTGTGTGTGTTTTATTATACTGTTGTTTTATTCTCATGTTGTTAGAATTGTGTTAGTAGTTCTGGTCACCTGACTTGAGTCTTGGGTGTTGGGACCAGCAATGGTTGTTAATATTTAGGCAGCCATTTGGCTAGTGTAGGTTACAGCTTCCACACATACCTTAGTGAGTTTTTGCTCGTAAAGATCTGACAGTTCAGGTTTGAAATTACACAGATGAGCTGCTTCTTAGAGCTCGTGCTCAAAGTTCTATTTTAGAATGGTATTAACCATTTCACCTCCGGAGCAGTTCTAGTGGTGGGACAAACTGCTACTGTCATAATATAGCAAGACTCCATTAGAAGAAACAACATTACTAAGGTGAGTAATTTTTTCTTCTGTGCCATGCATAGATGTTCTCCGGGGCAGTTGAAAGGCAGTACCTAACTGCATTTGTCAGAATACAGCAAGACTCCACTAGAAGAAACATATTTACTCAGGTGAGTAATTTTTTCTTACAGTACAGTTACAAATAACAGTCAGTGAGGTTACATAGTTGTGCAGTTCAGCTGTCTGGTCTTTACCTTTAGGTGCAGGGCTGGCCTCGGACTAGCAGTCCCTTAGGGCCTCCTGTCCTTATTTATTTGCAGCAGATCTCTCTCCTCCACCCAAGTGTTGACCCCCGTCAAAGACTCACGAGAGTCGAGGCACTAGGGACTGTCTGTTACCCGGAAGCCTGTTCACTACCTGCATTTGCTGTGATTCACTTTGGAGCACTTGAGTAAAACTTTTTTGACAACTATAAAGTGACTCCGCTTCTTTTGTGAGTGCACCACGTTCTTGCTTTGTACTTACTGTATATTCATGGAGGTAAGCCACCTCCGTGTGGTGCAGCACCAGCTGTTTCATGCTGCATCACAGCAACTTTCTTATGGGCTTGTTTGCCTCAGCCTGTTGGCGCTGCTTAGGATTCGGTCCTAACGGTGTTGCCTACTGCAAGAACCCCCCCCCGTCGAAGTAAGATAGTACAGTTACGTAAACACCGTAACAGTGGATCTTCTAGAGGAGCTCTTGCAGTAGGCATGCTTTTACCACCCTCCATCCCCCTGCTCTCTTTTTAGCTCATATTGACCTTTTTCTGTGCTCCCGGAGCCTCCTCTTTCTCCTGTCGCTCCTTTTTTATTGGTCTCCGGCAGGAGAGCTGAGGTGTGGCTGGAGGACTGCTCCTTTTATACCATAGGGGGACGTTGGTGTGCCAGCGTCGGGGGTGGTCCCCCACTGTAGACTGCTAGCTAGAAGTTTTCCTTGTGGTCCTAGCACCTGGCGACTTAGTCCTAACGGTGTTGCCTACTGCAAGAGCTCCTCTCGAAGATCTACTGTTATGGTAAGTTCTTACATAACGTTACTTTATGTACTTCACTGTAACAGTAGATCTTGGAAAGATTGTCTTTCATCAGGCCATGCCCTCCCACCCGCCTTCCCCCCACTGGATCCTGAGACTGGTGAGTGCTGTCTCCTTCTCCATGAGGGTCTGTCTGCTGCTCTCTGCCTTGTCAGGTTGGCAGAGCCCTAGATACTCTCTTGGTTCCCTATGGGGAAGTCCTCCCAGCTTGATTTCCAGGGAACTGAGGAGGGAAGGGGTCGCCCATGTTTATATGGAAGAGCGCATGTCTGAGTTTGTCATGGACTGGTTCCATGTGGTCCTAGTGCCTGGTGGCTTATAGTTCCATTGGTGTGTCCTGATGAGAGATTCTCTCAAAAATGTTCTGTTACAGTGATTACGTAACTGTTCTTTATTCACAGTTTATGCTGCATTAGTTTACATATTGTTTCACAAGAAAATGCCACACCTGTAATAGTGTAAACTGTGAATAACAATGTGAACTATAAAGGAAATTGTTTTCCCTTACTGTACTTGGTTCATATGTTATTGACAAGTTAACTATTAGCTAGGTCCTTGTGCTTGAGATCAGGTCCCCAAAGAGCTTAACTTAGTGATAGCTGAACTTGTGATCTTCCTGGACATAAAGTCTCCACCACTTATTCACACTGATGGGACTACGTTGGAGGCGCTAGGACCGAGCAAGAGCCAAAAATCTTCAGGAGGGCCAGCACAGAGGTAGGGCCGCAAGGAAGTAACGCCGTGAGCCTGGCTCATGCCATATAGGCTACCTCGGCGTCGACCTTCGAACCGCCTCAGTTCCTTTTTTCCCGCCGTGGAGTGTACTTCAGTGACGACGACGCTTGCCCGCCGGAAGTCAAAACTTCACATTTATATGACAGCAGCTACGTCTTTCAGTTTCGATTTAGTTTTATTATTTTTTTGTCAGTTTAAAAGAAAAATAAATAAGTAAATTTATTGAGTAAATATTTCATCAGAAGAAGTCTTCAGCGCTCCTTCGACGGAGTTGACCATGAATGGGGCAGATGACGGTAGGAAGACTTCGCATGAAAGCTCTTCTGTCAGCAGGGCTGGGTCTGGTCCGCTGCCCTCACGGGGTGTCTGACTACAGGCAGTCAGTACCATTCGCAATCCTCTTTGAGGACTCGGCACCGCTCAGCCTTGAGTTCTTGGACCTCCCAGTTGAAAAAAGCGGCACCGCTCGAGGTCTCCTCCTGGTACGTGTGCGCGTCGATTGTCAGTTACCGGCGGCAGGGGGCAGACTCCGTTCCTTCTGGGGGCCCTCTGGCCCCTGTTTCTGGTGGCAGACATCCTCGACTCCAGAGTCCCTACCCGCCCATTGGGGGGCCCTCCGGTAAGCAGTTTCACCATAGGGCCACTGTTATGAAGCAGCGGGTTCAGCAGTTGTCCCATTTGCCTGAGCCGGTGAGTCCATCGCCGGGGCCTTCAGGCCTGTCGGTTTCGGACCTGCGGGTGGGGTAGTTGGGGCTTCCTGGTCACGCGGTGCCTTCTCCGGTGCTATCTCCTGCTGAATTTTTCGGTTTTTTCTCTGCGAGTCGGGGTTTGGGAACTTTTGGTTTGTCGGCACCAGCTTCTCCGGCACCGCATCCTGTGCTGGCTCTGCCTGTTTTCGGCACCGCCTCCTGTAGTGGCACCGGGAGCACCTGCAGTGCCACATGTGATGCAGGGGTTTTCAACTCTGATTCGCAGTGCTCCTCCTCTTCTTCCTTCTTTTCCTATCTATGCAGTCCCTTCGGGACTATTAGGAGATGATGTTGAGCCTGATCCTGATCTTCGATTGGAGGATGACTTTGACGATGATTCCTCCCTAGGGGCAGTGAATAAACCCCTTTCAGCAGAGCTTCTGGTCGAGGACCTTTCTTTTAAGTCTCTGCTTTGAAATTTGAATACCTCTCTCTCTCTCTCTCCATACTTCGAAAATCGATCCTGGGAAGTTGCTGCATCTGCAGTGTCTGCACATTCCAGACATTCCTGTTGAATTCACTTCCCCCGTGCAATCCTCTTTTGAGACTCTTTCACAAATGGTGTGGGATAATTCACCACTTATTCCTTCTGTGGCCAAGTCCATAGACAGGAAATATGCCCCTCCCAAGGATCGACCCATTCTGGCCTCGCTAGCCTTTGCTGATGCCTTAAGGGTGTCCCTGGCAGAGGGCCAATCAAAGCTGTTCTTCCACAAGAATCTAGTGGCACGTCCAATAAACAAAGAATCTCGCAAAATCGGAGACGCTGGGAAAGCTAGTCTTTGCTGCTTCTACCCTGAGCATGCATAGTGCTAGCTACCAGGGCTACTTCTCTCAATATGAGTATACACTTTGGCATTCACTCAAAGCTACAGTAGAAGTTCTTCCAGATTCGGAAGTTAACACACAGCTTCTTCAAACCATTACTAGAGGTATTGAATCCAGTAATCAACAGCTCAAAGCTGCCATGGATGCCTTTGAAACTGCCTCCAGAGCAGCAGCAGCCGGTATTAGCACCCGTCGCCACCCTTGATTGCGCACCTCGGGCTTCACAAATGATGCCCAACAGAGAGTCATGACCTTGCCTTTCGATGGTACGTACCTGTTTGGTCCTCAGGTCGAGCAGGCACTAGAGGCCACACAGAAGACCAGAACGGCCATCAAAACGGCCAGACCGCCATCCGCAGCCCCTCAAAGGGGCAGGAACAGCTGTCAGTTTCATAACCGTCAGTCCTTTCATGGTAAAGGCAGAGGGGGCTTTAACAGAAACTAGACCCCTCAGCCACAAAAGAAAATGCAGCAGAAGGCACAGGGCCCCAAAGCGCCTAGTGCCACCCTCTGAGATCCCGGCCCGAGTCCCACCTCAGCTGTCCAAGGGGGACTCTTGCTCGGCAACAGGAAGGCATCTGACTCAGTTTTTCGACTGGTGGAAGTCAATCACATCAGACAAATGGGTACGCAGAATAATCTGTGAGGAGTACTCTCTAAATCTGTCAGAAACCTCTCCGGACCATCAACCCAAATGACAGCCCAGGCTATCTGTCTCTCAGTCAGACCTTCTTGCTTCAGAGATCCAAGGCCTTCTAAACAACAGGGCAGTAGAGGTAGTCTTGCTAGATCAGTGGAGCACAGGTTTCTACTCACATTACTTTCTAGTTCCAAAGAAAATAGGCAGCATGCACCCTGTTCTCAATCTCGGGAAGTTAAACAACTTTCTTTACAGGGAAAAGTTCAAGATGATGTCACTTGGTACACTCTTACCTCCAATTCATTAGCACGATTGGCTAGCCTCCCTGGATATGCAGGACACCCACCAACACGTTCCCATTCACCCAAACCACCACAAATGCCTCTGATTTGTGGTGTTGGGTCAATGCTACTAATTCAGAATCCTGCCCTTTGGGCTATCCTCAGTACCTCGAGTTTTACAAAGCGCTTTGCAGTTCTCGTAGCGCATCTCGGAAGCTCAGAATTCAGGTGTTCCCATATCTGGACGATTGGCTTCTTGCAAGCCCCTCCAGACAAGAGACTCACAAAGCCATGGCTACGGCTTTAAAATTCCTCACGTCCATGGGAGTCCTTCTAAACTTGGGAAAGTCACAGCTACAGCCCTCCCAGTGGCTCCTCTTCATAGGAGCCCTTCTGGATACCTCCACGGCAAAAGCCTTTCTTTCGGAGGACAGGAGGAGCGACATCCTCCAGATGGCCCACTTCATCCGAGAAAACAGCTTGGTCCAAGTTCTCTGATGCAGCGGATGCTGGGTCTCATGGCATCCTCAGTGTTAGCTGCCTCTGGCTCTCCTTCACATGAGAACTACTCAGTGGATGCTCAGAACTCAGTGGTCACGACCACACACCCACAGTCCTTTGCATCAAGGTGACGGAACTGCTGAAATGGTCGCTCACTTGGTGGACTTAGGAGGACATCTTGAAGGTTATCCATTCGCCTCTAGATCCCCAGAGCTTCATCACCATGGATGTGTCCCTGCTGGGATGGGGAGTTCACTGCCAAGATCTCCACACCCAGAGTCGATGGAGTCAGGCCAAATCTCAGCTTCACATAAATGTTCTGGAAATGAGAGCCGTCCTCTACACAGTCCTGACCTTGAAGGACATACTCTGTCACAAGAGCATTCTCCTACAGACAGACAACAAGGCAGTGATGTACTACATCAACAAACAGGGCGGAGCACACTCTTACGCTTATGCAGGGAAGGGATGAGTGTGGGGGATTAGTGCCTAGCGCACAAAGCTCTGATCCACGCAGTCTACCTGCCAGGAGTCCAGGACGATCTGGCAGAACATCTCAGCCGAACAGAGATAGATCCTCACGAGTGGTCTCTCGACGCAAGTGTGGTGCAATCGCTCTTCAAAGAGTGGGGAACTCCAGACCTGGACCTTTTTGTGTCCTCTACTCGACACAAAACTGGCTCTCTTCTGCTCCAGAATTCCAGGACCTGGGGTGTTTTTGTCAGGATGCATTCAGACTGCAGAGGACAAGATGCTTTCTGTATGCAGTTCCTCCTCTTCCCCTAGTTCAGAGGGTACTGCTCAAACTGGAGGCACAGGGGGCAGAATGATTCTCATCACTGCATTCTGGCCTCGTCAGATCTGGTTTCCATTAACAGATTGTGGAAACTTCTCGAGACAGCTTCCACTTCATACAAACCTGCTGACCCAGGGCCCTGTGGTCCATCCCAACCTAAAGTCCCTTCACCTCCATGCCTGGCTCCTGAAGAGATAGAGGTGAACAGGTTTAACGTTTCACATAGGGTCTCAGATATTCTGTTAGCTGCACGCAAGCCAGCTACTCGAAAAACTTACACAGCTAAGTGGAAGCGTTCTCCATCTGGTGTGCAAAATCCTCCTGGAATCCTTTTCCTGCCCACCAAACAAGGTCCTAGAGTATTTTAGATCTCTCAGACACAGGCCAGCAAATACTCAACTGTTAAGGTTCACCTCTGCATCTCAGCATAACGTGAGCCAGTACACTCCATGTCTCTGGCTCAGCTTTCTGTGGTCAAGAGGTTTCTTAAGGGCATTCTACATTCCAGGCCACCGGTCAGACAGCCAGTTGCAGCCTGAGACATTAACCTTGTACTAGACATGCTCACTGTAAACCTTCGAGCCCCTAGCTACTTGTGACCTGAAATTTCTGACCTGGAAGACGGCCTTCCTTGTAGCCATCACTTCCACTCGAGTGTGTCTGAAATGCATGCTTGGTCACAGACCCTGTATACTGTATTTTACAAAGACAAGGTGGTTCTTAGAACCCACCCTAAGTTTCTTCCCAAGGTTGTCACTGAATCAGCCCTTGGTCCTTCCTACCTACTTAGCGAACTTCCAGAATGAGGGAGAGTGTGCCCTATATTCCCTGGATGTAGAGAGAGCCTTCCTGTTCTACTTAGACAGAACTAAGGAAATCTGAACGTCTAAACTGTTTGTCTCCTTCAGCACGGCTCGGCTGGGTCAGCCTGTTGCTATCAGATGTATTTTGGCATGGCTAGTGGTATGCCTTCACCACTGCTACTGTATGGCACAGGTTAAGCTAGAAGGCAGAATATACGTTCACTCTGCCAGAGCAGTCACGGCATCTCTGGCAGAAATCCAGAACGTGCCCATTGTGGACATCTGCAGTGCGGCCACTTGGAGCTTCGTGCACACTTTTGTAAAGCACTATGCTTTGGATGTACATGCCAGGCAGCATCAGTCCTTTGGCAGGACAATCCTTAATAGACTTCTGGCCTAAGTGAGCTCCTCTCTCCTGCCGCCCGTCTCGGGGAGGGGGGATGATATTTTAGCTTGGTACTCTTCCATCAGTGTGAATGAGTGGAGGAGACTTTATGTCCAGCAAGATATGAAAGTTACAAACGTATCGTAATTCTTGATCTTATTAGACAAAGTCTCCACCACTCTGCTCACACGCCCCACCTCCGGTCCCCCGAGCTCACTTAATCTCTTAGTTTTTGGTCTTCACCCTCTGTGGGATGTGGAAGACTGTTGTGTTGATCCTTCTTATATGGTTTATTGGACTATCTTCTGTCCAACATAGGTTAGTTTCACTAGGTTAGTTTATGCTGCACCTCCTGGTAAAAAATGTATTGAGGCGGTTGGAGGGTTGACGCCGAGGTAGCCTGTACGGCGTGAGCCAAGCTCGCGGTGCCGCTCCCTTGCAGCCTTACCTCGGTGCCGGCCCTCCTGAAGATTTTTGGCTTGCACTCGGTCCTAGCACTTCTGGCGTAGTCCCATCAGTGTGAATGAGTGGTAGAGACAGTCCAAGAAGATCAAGAATTACGGTAGGTACGTAATTTTCATTTCTTGTACTGCAGCAAGCATGTTTTACAGTTACTTTCTTAAGCAGATGAAAAAAATACTGCTTTGTTTAACCTTGGAGGTATATTTCCTTTCTGTATTATGTAAATACAGTGACTGGAATCTGTTTAAGGCTAGACCAGTTTTAATTTAAAAAGCCTCCTGGGTCTTCTGTGCAGTTATGTAGTCGCATTTACTTTGATCCCAGTATACATGCCCTCACCCCTTAGCTTTTGTCTGATGTTCGTACAGGCTACTCCATTGTTAAGACTCTGGAAAAGCATCCATATTATCTTACAGTGTATACAGGAATGCGTTAAGCAGTACCAATTTCATAAAAAGCTGAGAAATTTAAGAAGTTAAACAGTAACTTGCTTGACTCTAGCGATAAAGATGATCAAAAAAATAAACCAGTTATCAATAGGATAGGCTCCCTCTTCATCTATTACAGACAGTGGTGTAGATTATGAATGCTTCAGAGGCATTAGGCACCCATTTACAGTTGTGAAAATTCTGTGCTAAACAGATACAGTGTTGGCAGGGCAACTAATGAGGTACTGTAAAAGGGGATGGGATATACTCATAACCTTGATGTTGGCTATTGATCAAGCATGGAAGTTGTATATATATTTTTTAACTTGGCTTTATTGGAAAGTAGAGTGTACAGTCAAACAGTGGTATACTCTGCATAATGAATGGTTGAAATAATACACAGTCTACCAGAGTATACAAAGCTAGCATGGTGTCTTCATTGAAATTGCAATTTTAATTGCAGAATCTTGGGCCACCTAGTTACAACTTGAACCAGTCATCTTGATACTGACTTAACACCTAAAGTGTGCGCGATGTGTGTGTGTTTGTACTGAAAAAACTCCAAGCGTAGATATAGCAATGTAGTGGTAGTAGATATCAGCTGTCTTTATGATTAACTTATAAAATTGTTACCATTTAAACATTTTCAGGGATGGTTGGTTGTAAGATCTAACATAATGTTTGTGTTTTATTTTAAGGAACGGCTGAAAAGACCCAACTGCTCAAATTGAATGTGCCTGCAACATTTATGCTTGTAGCTTTGGATGAAGGCCCAGGCCCCCCAATCAAGTATCAGTATGCTGAACTGGGCAAACTGTACACAGTGGTGTCTCAGCTTATCCGATGTTGCGATGTATCATCGCGCATGCAGTCATCAATCAATGGTAAACTGCATATGTGTTTTCTTTTGTGTTAGTATGTTACTGTTCATGAAAGGTGCATATGATAGAAAAATTATTCGGTAGGAAGTTAACAGCTGTACTGTTAAAGTTATACTGAAACTGACCTTTCTAGGGACATGGATATGTTGTTCATCCACACTGTCTGGCAGGTTCCTTGCCGCTTTAAATCTTGCCAGAAGGTCTTCAAGCTGGCTCCTCCTACCCACCCGGGTGGTAAAACTCTCGGCTCCGCCCCATGACGCCAGATCTTCCTTACCGCTTGGAAGCTCAGGTTCTCTCCTTAACGCTCTGCGTATAGACTGGATCCTAATTCTTCGGTTCGCCCGAAAATAATTCTAAAGTTTTCAAGACTTCGATCTAATTACTCCCTCGCGGCTCACGATGGACCATCGACTCAGATTTCATCAGTGCCGTGTGGGCAGAGAATGTCAGGAGCGGACCCGCTACTCATCGTCTGCTGCCTACGGCCTAGATCACGACCCAGAGCCTGCGAGTTATGTCGATTGTTTCGCCAGCGTCCTTGAAGACAGCTGCCGGTTACAGCATGGTGCCTCGAAGCGCTACCGCCGGTGAAGTCAAGGAGGCCCGTGGGCGGTGTCCTGGCGTGCTGGCTCAGCTGAGTAACTCGAGCAGATGATCGCCCTTGAGGAGGTGGCCCAGGCCGCATCCTCATCTTCCTCAGTTGCGGCATTTATCCCACTCTCCCTGGGATCCTCCTACACAGCTTCTTTTAAGGAGCTTTTCCAATCCTTTCCCACGAAGGAGAGGCCATTGGGACACTCTTCTCGGTCAAAAGAAGGACTCGAAGGTAAGTCCCACCGTGGGGAAGTTAAGTAGGGCAAGCGAGGTCCCCTTCCCGGACTGGTCGACACTTTCGACCGGTCGAGAGTTGCGGCCAAGGCGCTGACTTCACAGTGTCCCGTCAGGTCAGCCGGCGAGACACTCCGTCGACACGGTGATTTTCTCGACCCGTCCGGACAGGTTGTCGACTGCTGAAACCGACAACCTTCCTTCACTGGTTCCCCCAGTGGAGACCAAGGACTTGCCTGCGCCTCCCGTGCCGGAGTCCCCGGTCAAGGCTCCCAAGCCGAGGGAAGAGCGGGTGTCCCCCGCCCCTTCCCAGACCTGCCCTCGGAAACACAGAGTGTCTCTCTGTCGGACCTCGTCTCGGTCCAGCCGATCCCGCCAACATCGGTGGTCTCGGTCTCGGCACCGAGGTAAGCGCCGGCGCCACCCATCCTTGTCTTCCTCCTCGGAAGAGGAGAGGCTTCAGCGCAAATTGCATCGACACTACGAGGACTTAATGTGGCAGCAGTTACTTTTGTCAGGGATCAAGCCGGCGCCGTCAGCCTTTCCGGCCATCAGAGTGGCTGTCACCCGAAGGCGAAACAACCTCACTGGTCAGGTGCCCAGAAGCCTGGGCCGGTTGTTCGGCGAAACCAGCTGCCCCACCGTTTGTGGACAGCCCGCCCTCCTGACGAAATCTAGGGCGCCGACCAAGGACTCTCGATTAGGTCGGTCTGCCCACAGGTTGTCGGTCACCCTCACTCCCGACTGTCCTCGGCAGGTGGAGGTGACTCAGGCCCCAGGCAGCTCTTCGGCGGACTCCTCGGAGTCCGGCGCGACTCCTCCCTGTTTTCCAGGCCCCTTGACCTAGAGTCCTTAGGGGGCAGATCGATGGATGAGAGCCCATCGTCGTTTATGGGTCTGCCCGGCTCATCTCGAGTCCACTGGGATGCAGCTCGAGCCCATATCCAGGCGGGCCAAGTATCCCCTGACAGAGATACTTGACCGAGGGGATTCGCCCACGGAGGCCTTTCCGGTGGCTGAAGCCATTGTTGGCCCAGCCTTGGAGCTCTGGCAGTGGCCAGCTTCCTGCCCTGCGCCTTCGGCCAGGATGAACAGGAAGTATGCGGTCCCTACCGGCTCTTTGTCCGGTTTTACGGAGCACCCCTCTGCGGAGGGGTTAGTCACCGATAGCGTTTTCCAGCGATCTGGGAACGCTAGGGATGTGGATAAGCCCCCCGACAAGGAGTCCAAAAAGCTGGACTATGCGAGCGCCAAGGTGTCGCTGCATCCACTCTAGGGCCTCCGCCCAGGCCAGCTCGGCCATGCTGATGGCACATTCTCACGCCCTCATGGGCTTCCTGGATGAGGTGATCCTCATCTCCCGGCCGACCTGCAAACCACGTCAAGCAGGTGCAGGATCAGGGAAGGGCAGTGGCAAAACAGCAGCTCCAAATGGCTTTGGACATTGTAGACTCCAATGCCAGATCAGTAGCGTCCGCAGTGGCCTTGCACCGCAGAGCATGACTGAGGATATCCACCTTCACGTTGGATACCCAGCATAAATTGGCAGACGTCCCCTTCTTGAGGACTGACCTGTTCGGCCCTGGAGTGGAAGGCCACCTCCAGTGGATCAAAAAGTCCAATGCTACCCTCTACTCGGTCACCTCACGCAGAGGACAAATGGCCATGTCAACAACATAAGTCCTTTCACCCTTCTGCGCCTCATCACTGTCCGACCCAACAACACCAGCATCAAGGCCAGCAGGCTGCGCTTGGCATCCCAAAGCCAAGCCTGCGGCTTCCTCGAACAGGAAGCAGGGAGGAAAAGGCCCAGGAGGCCCTCGGCGGTCCCTCCTCCAAGCCTGCCTAGTGATGGGTTGAGGGTGTCGCCCTAACCTCGTCACTCCCCTGGGTTCCCCGGTAGAGGCGGCTCCATCACTTCCTTTCGCCTGGTCCACTATCACCACAGACTGCTGGGTGTTGGAGGTGGTAGGAAAGGGCCTGCCTCTGGAGTTCGAGCAGGCCGCACCCTTCCGAGCCGTCGCCCCTTGGGGGGCTACGGGGTCCGCAGCCTTTCTGTCTGCTCACCGAGCCGACATTGCCCTGCTCCTCGAAAAAGAGGTGATCAGGAAGGTGGCGGATCCTCCGCCAGACCCGGGGTTCGTGTCCAGGTACTTCCTGGTCCCGAAACGGATGGGGGGCTGGCGCCCCATTCTAGACCTGCACGACCTGAACAGGTTCCTAAGGTCTCGAACTTTCAGGATGGTTACTCTGGCTCAGATCATTCCATCCTTGGAACGAGGCATGTGGTTCTGTTCTCTGGACCTCCAGGACACGTTCTTTCACGTCCCAATCCATCCGTCCCACCAGAGATTCCTCCACTTCAGGGCAGAGGGATCCCTCTACAAGTTCCGGGCCATGCCCTTTGGCCTTTCCCTAGCTCTCAGGGTCTTCACCAAATGCATGGCAGTGGTGACAGCATTCATGTGGCGCTGGAGGGTCTGGGTGTACCCCTTCGTGGATGACTGGCTGATTGCAGCCTCCTCCAGAATGTAGGTGGAGCGGTCCAGAGATCTGGCCCTCCAGGTTTGCTCTCAGCTTGGCCTCCTCATCAACGAGGCCAAATCGGAACTCGTGCCAAAGCAGGTGATACAACTCATCGGGGCAGAGCTCGACTCTCTCTGAGCCAGAGCACGGCTCCCGGTGGACAGGGCCGAGGTTCTTTCCTCCTTTGCCCAATCATTTCATGTTGGGCAATTGTGCCCTGCCCGGGACTTCCTGCGCCTCATGGTGGCCTGCACCAGTGTGGTCCGTTGGGCCCGTTGGTACATGCGTCCTCTTCAATGGGGGCTGGCCAGCCAATGGTCACAGCACTTCGATCCCTTGGATCAGCTAGTGACAGTGACCCAAGGGATGTGAAACGCACTCCAGTGGTGGACCGTTCCAGCACACCTGCAGGAGGGCATCCCGTTTGTCTGCCCCGAGCCGACGGTCTCTCTATCGACTGATGCCTCTCTGATGGGTTGGGGTGCCCATCTGGGGGAGCCTGGGCGCCGCAGCCTCTGGTCCCCTCAGGGTCCTATACCACATCAACCTGCTGGAGCTTCAAGCGGTTAGTCAGCCCCTCACACTTCAGCTCCGTTTCTCACGGGTCAAGAGGTTCAGGTCCAGACGGACAATACCACGACCATGTACTACCTAAACTTCCAGGGCGGGACGCGCTCCATGTCTCTGTGCAGGGAAGCTCTCCGCATTTGGTCACTCGTGCGCAGCCCGGAGGCAGATCTCCTTGCCATCCATTGTGGCAGGAGCCTCCAACATTCTGGCCGATGCCCTAAGCCAGATAGGGGCTGCGTCCCACGAGTGGTCTCTCTCCTGCCGGAGGTAGTACAAGATCTGTTCTCCCACTGGGGCATGCCTCAGGTGGACCTGTTTGCCTCCAGGGAGAATGCGAAGCTGAGACTGTTTCATGCCCGCCCCCCTCAGCAGGGCTCGCTGCAGGGGGATGCCTTCTCGAGGCCGTGGACCCCGGTCCTCTTCTACGCCTTTCCCCCATTTCCCTTGATCCACAAGGTGCTTCTCAAGGCGAGGAGGGGCAAGGCGCAGGTGATTCTGGTAGCCCCAGACTGGCCCCGCCAGTTCTGGTATCCAGATCTCCTCAGTCTCAGCTCCAGGCTCCCGAGGTGGCTTCCAGACCGCCCGGACCTGATCTCAGTCAATCAGGGGGGAAGGTATTCCATCAGGACCTTCAGTCCCTCCCCCTGACGGCCTGGTTCCTGAGCGGCTAGCGTTCCAGGCCTTGGGTCTTTCCGACGAGGTCCTCAGTGTCGTTGAGGCGTCCCGTAAGGAGTCGACCAGAAAATGCTACACCTTTAAATGGAAGAGATTCTCCATTTGGTGTCAGGGCAAGGGCTTGGACCCTTCCTCCTGTTCCTTGGCAAGCATTCTGGACTACCTGTGGTCCCTTTCTCAGCAAGGGCTTTGGTCGACGACCCTTAAGGTGCACCTGGCAGCCATCTCCGCTTACTGGGCGCGGGCCAGGAAGCAGTCGGTGGAGCAGGAGAAGGTGGTCGGGCACTTTTTCAAAGGCCTTGATCACATATCCCCTCCGGTACAAGAACCTCCACCTCCGTGGGATCTACTGCTGGTATTGGCTAAGCTCATGGGCAAGCCATTCGAACTGATGCACAGATGTGACATTTCTCACCTGTCGTGGAAGACCGCCTTCTTGTTGGCTATCACGTCAGCCAGAAGGATGGGAGAGCTCCAGGCGCTTTCCATCGAGTCTCCTTATCTGGTCTTCCACAGGGACAAGGTTGTCCTCTGCCCCCACCCGAAATTCCTTCCGAAGGTGGTGTCGGAGTTTCACCTTAACCAGGTGTTGACTCTGCGGTGTTCTACCCCAATCCACCTCGGAGGCCGAATACAGGCTCCATGCTTTGGACCCTAGAAGGCGCCGCTTATTACAAGGAGCGGATGGCTAAAGATTGGGGAGAGGTTAGCCAGCTGTTTGTCAGCTCGCTGAAGCCGCACCTGGCAGACCTGCAACAAGCGAGCGATAGGCAGGTGGGTCACCTCCTGCATAGATCTCTGCTATAGGTTGGCGGGCATGGAGCCTCCCAGAGGGATAAGAGCTCATTCTACCCGCCATACCGCTGCATCGGTGGCTGTTTCCAGGGACGTCCCTATCCAGGAAATCTGCAGGGCTGCTACCTGGAAGTCCGCACGCACCTTCATCACCCACTACCACATCGACCTTGAGTCACGCTGGGATGCTGGTTTTGGGGCCTCGGTTCTCCAGTCTTTGTTTCCTAAGTAGGGGATGTGCACCTTGCCTCCCTCCTCCCGGAGAACTGCTAGGAGTCTGCCAGACAGTGTGGATGAACAACATATCCATGTCCCTAGAAATACAGGTTACTCACCTGTAACAGGAGTTCTAGGAATGGTATATGTTGTTCATCCCACACCACCGAACTCCCCAGCCTCGACGCGACAACCTGGCCTCCAGGGGGCTAGATCTGGCGCCATGGGGCGGAGCCGAGTTTACCACCCGGTGGGTGGGAGGAGCCAACTTGAAGACCTTCCGGCAAGATTTAAAGCGCAAGGAACCTGCCAGACTGTGTGGATGAACAACATATACCATTCCTAGAACTCCTGTTACAGGTGAGTAACCTGTATTTTGTGCACATGTCCGGCGCCTCCCCGGCATGCCGACGCCACTCACGATGAGGTGACATCACGCACGTTCCAAGAGCACGTGCACATTTGCACTTCTACAGTGTGAGACGCGGCAGCTCTTCTCGGCAGTGGTTGTATCCTCTCTTTTTTTTTTTTTTAAACCGGTCTTTTTCGCTCCGGTCACGGACTGCTGAGCCTCTCTCAGGCATCCTGTCTGAGGTCCTTTTGACTCTTAGCCTCCTCTCTCCCGCCCCTCCTTCCACAGCCAGTGCCCCCAGTTTAACCCCTCCGGGGTGGGGCTGCCCCTCCTCTTTGGGTGCTCTTCATAGTCAGACCCCTGGCTGTGGGTGGGGGCCCAGGCAGAGGAATTGAGAGGCCGGGTGAGACGGATCCGGCAGTGGGCATGGGTGTCAGTGCTGTTGCCTACCCCGCAGAGGTGGGTTTTTTTCCATTTTCTAGTGCGTCCTCCCCCGCACCCCTTCCCGGTGCGTGGGCACCCCTGGCGCCGTGCGCACGGCAACTCTGCCGGCATCAGCCACGCTATTTTGTGCTGTCTGCGTACTGCAGCACCCCCGATCTCCACTAAGAGCCGGTGGTACGCTGGACAATCCCCGACCCTCCCATCGGGAGAGGAGAGCTTTCCGTCGGACACTCAGTTCTCTCCCTCCCTGGCTTGTATCCTCTCCTTCAAGCACTTCAGTCTCTGGGCAGCTCATTTTTCCTTTTCTGATGTGCAGCACAGGAGAACTCAGCAACAGGGTGAGTGAGCTTAAATTGGAACAGCTTGGGACTGCTAGCAGTACGTTTTTACAAAGTATCGAATGCTTCTGCATATCCTTTCAATTTTTATTACGTGTCTCCATTTCACATTGTCTTCCTCTGGCAGCAGGCACAGCTGATCAAAATGTCATTTGAACTTTGTTAGCCTTTTTGACCCACCATGGTTTTGGGGGTTGCGGCTGCAGGGGCTAGCAGTAAAGGCCAGAGGTTTGAGTATCGAGCAATACAAACAGTCAAACATAGACAGTCACAATCGTACTGCTGTAAGTCCATCATGTAGTTTATGGGTGATGAGTGAACCGACTGGGTGATCAAAAAATAATGAATTCCTGTTAGCTGCAAAGGGGTAAGACACACATTTAAGGTGACGTATCACATTAGCTAGGAGAACACTTCAGGGAGGCAGGAGGGCACTCCCATAGCACCCCTTGTATGCGGGGAGTCACTGCCAAGAGAAAAGAACCCAAACTTCCCCTGAATTTCATCAGCATAGAATCTTGACAAAAGGCACTGCCTGCAATAATCGCGTAGAACTGGCAGTGACAAAGCCGGCCTGGTGGTGCTGAGGGTTAAGGTGCTGGATGCCACACTTTGCACCATGCCGGGAACCTGGGTTTGGGAACGAGCCCGGGCTGTCGGGGGTCGGCAGGGGAAGGAAGGGAGGGAGGGCAAGGAGTAGGACTGAGCTGCCGTGAGCTGCCACCTGGTGGAGGACGGATGACAGTTCAGGCTATGGGGGAGCCTGGCGATTGCCAGGGTTGGGGCGGAAGGGGCTGAGCCCACGCCAGTGTGTGTGTGTGCCTCCACATGCATGCACTGCCATGTTTGCCGGGTCCCAGGAATTCCACAGAGAGAGAAAGCAGGGGAGCATGAATTGCATATTGAGGGGTACTGGCCATGACAGACAACAACTGGATTATAAATTGCAAAATAAAAGCAGCCTCTGTCCCTCCCAGTTGCGGAACACCTGGGAACAGTTTCCTAGACGCACACAGGGACCTGAGCTTGTACAGGAGCAAGCAAGTGGCCTCCACCCAAACTATTCTACATACCCTGGGCTGTATGACAGCATGCACAGACCTAGTTGATGGGATTGACTTAGATTACACTCCCAGCAATTGCACCTCTTAAAACTCTGAAATCTGCAGCTTATATCTCTATTATTCAAAGTACTCGTTTGCCACAAGTCAGGAATTAACTATGATGGTAGACCAACCCAAAGATTCTAATTCAGGAATCTCACTCCACATAAGAGACTTGTTGACAGACAGTAGCTACAGATGTCAATCTCTGCTGGGGAGCAGTACTTGGACACAGGAGGACTGTACGTAATGAAACAGCATCTTCCCATCAAGATCCTTAAAATGAGGGCAGTCTTTTGAGCTCTTTGCCCTTACGCAGAAAGCTTACTAGGAAACCAGTCCTCCATTGCTCAGACAGTGCCGTAACTGTGGCCTGGTCACAAAACTAGGAGGCAGAAAGAGTGTACACACAGAAGGTAAGTAGTAAGTAATATTTATTTGATAAAGGCGTCCAATCCCTGGGGCTCTGGGCACGTACAGTAGTAAACAATAAAAGATATACACATAAATAATAAAACAGTTATAAAATCAGCAAAATATTTATAAATTATTCAGTACCATTTTAAAAAGTGTCAGGAGAATGCATGAAGTTTAAACAGGTGAGTCTATAGGCCCCTCCTGAACGTCTCCACCATTGGGGCCTCCCTCAAAGATCTTGGAAGTGAGTTCCAGAGGACCGGCCTGCCACCCCAAATGAACAATCGCCGAGGTTTTCATCCGGTCCTTGGAACCACCAGAAGAGCCCCTGGGTGGAGGCGGACCAGAACTTCAGAAATAAGGAGCTCTGAGAGGTAGCCATGGCCTGAACCATATAGGGCCTTATGGGTGAGCAAGCCCATCTTGAAGAGAACCTGCCACCCAACCGGCTGCAAGTGCAGAGCCTGTGGCACTGCAGTCACATGACAAGGCCTTGATAGTTCTGCCAGCAGCCTCGGCTGCCATTCTGCACCAGCTGTAGTCGCGGAGGTTTCCCTCCACTGACCCCAAGCTATAGCGCATTACAGTAGTCGAAGTCTTGATATCACAAAGGCGTACACCAGCGATGGCAAATCCTTTGGTGGAATTAGGGGTTTAATCCCAGCAATGTTCCTCAGATGGTAAAAGGTGCTCTTGATGACCGCTGACACCCGAGTCTTAAATTTCAGCTTGTCGTCAAAGACCAGATTTCGCACCCTAGGGGACGCCGTCAATGGTGTTCACCCCAGGATCAGGCCTGTTGTCATCCTGGAAGTGCTCCCTTCATGCCCGTGGCACATGGTTCAGGATGTGTACAAATTCCTCTTTTGGGCAAAAAAGCACCTGTAGTCTGTGATGGCAGTCCATCTAGGAGGGGCACTCAGTCGCTAGGCAGATAGGCTCATCAGCCAATACCTGAACCCAGGGGAGTGGGAGCTGCATCAGGAAGTGTTCAACATCTGCAGCAAATGGAGAGCCCTACTCCCCCCTTTGACCTAATGGCAACAAATACCAGTGCCAAAGTCCCAAGGTTCTTCAGAATGTAATGGGAATAGCACTCACTGGATGTAGACTCTCTCTCCCTGGTGTAGCCAGACACCCTGCTACACATTTTTTCTCCATTGCCAGTGATCCCAAAGGTGGTGCAGAAACTTACCAGGGAGCCATCAAAACTCCTCCTAGTGACTCTGGCGTGGTCTGAAAGATCTTGGTACTCAGACTGGTCAAATGGCTCTGGCAGGACCCATGTGTCTACCAGACAGACCCAACATTCTGAGGTAGGGACAACTCCCTACATCCATACCCAAGCAAGTAACAACAAGTGGCTTGCTTGGTTCCTAATAGTGAAGATTTCAAGGGACAAATACTCTGACAAAGTGGTGTACCCTGTAACACAAGTCAGAAAGCCATCTAAACCAAGGCTTACTGAAAGGTTTGGGAGCCTTTAAAGCATGGTCACACCCATGGAATTAAACTTCCTGCTTTCATGCCGTCTCACATCCCATATTCCCTTCAACACAGATTAGACAAGGATCTCTTTCTGACCTCCCTTGGGGTTCATGTGATACCCCTTTCAGGCATCGGGGCAAAGTGGGTTCTTACTGCATCGGGCAGTATCCAGATGTCACCTGTTTCTTAAAAGTCTGTTATAAACTGTACCCTGAGTAAGACCACTGGTCCCTCCTTGTGGCAAAATGTGGTTCTAGAAGCTCTTGTGGATGCCCCATTGAAACTACTTTTCAGAGTCTAACTGTATCTCTATGAAAATCCTGTGCTAGTAGCTTTCTGCTGCACCAGGAGGACTGGAGAGATAAGGTCTTATCCACCAGGATCCCTTCCTGACCTTCCAGAAGAACAGAATGGTTGTAGGCTTTGCACCCACCACCACCACCGTGGGATTGACTGGTTTCTCCACTGCGCACGAATACTGACAGTGATGGTGCCCAAGTGGTCAGGTGCAGGGCCTGTGGGCTGCTGGAGTCCTCCTGTTAGCTGGGGGGGGGTATTTTCCACCCTCATATTCCCCTCCTTCCCAAGGTCAGCATAAGTGCAAGGGCATTTGCGTGCAGTGCTTTTTCCACTTCCCAAGGCTTGCGCTCAGTCCTCTGAGAGGCTGCCACATGCTGCACCACCTAGTCTTCGCTGTGTGGAAGCAGAGCAGTGAAACATGGTTTCCCCATCCCTGAAAGAGGAAAGCTGTCTCTGGATGCTCAATTCTCCTTCCGCCAACCAACCATAGAGTGACCCTGAACTGTTCCTGAATGCTTCTGTCATAACATACTTAATTATATGTTTTTCTGTTACATTGACAGTATTATTATCTTCCACTTCTATGGAGTTTTTTTTTTCCCCCCATATATCAGCAGTACAGAAAACAAACAAAAAAAGTACTGAGGTGTTCCGGAGCAGTTATGCTTATATATGTCCCCATACACATGGTGCCGTGCATTGGTGCCATACATTGCCAGTGCTGCCCCTTATGAGGTAGAGTAACTCAGGGTCCTAATGCCACTGGCTCAAGCCCAAAGAGTGTGGCTATATGGAGGAAATGCTGTAGAAGATCAAGAGTTACGGGTACAGTAATTAGTTTTCCTTTTCTCTGCGCCTTGTTTTTGCTGCCATACTCCTGATCCCATATTCCCCTGCACCCCTCATTTTGGTATGTATGTTTTGAATGATTTTTACGTTCTGCAGATTTCAGTTATATTTACATTTCTATGATGAATATCAGTATTTTAAACCTTGTTTGTTTCTGATTTTAATCATGCAGTGTCACTTAATGTTTATCTGTTTTTATTGGATTTTAAGTATTTTCCCCCTTGTAACTCCAGGGTCAAGCCTGGAAGTGATCTCCAGTTCAGTTTGCCTCTCAGGGTCAACAGATTTTACATAAAAAGAAGTAGCAAAGCAAGGTAAAACATAAGCACAGTACGTATATAGTAACAAAATTACAAAACAAAAAACAAAATGGTGCTTACAGCGTACGGTACAGGTCCAGTTCCTTACTGCAAGAATAGTCAGCGGTACTGATAGCATCAGATTGGAGATGGGTCAGGGAGCAAGAAAGAGAGTACTGAAGGGTTTGTAGGACCTGAAAGTAAATGGGTCAAGCAGGGCCAGATGAGATAAGTAAAGTTACTGCAGCCCCCTTAGCAGATCTAGTTCAGAAATCGGAGGCTACAAGTGGCAGAAGTGGGTATGGTATATGGCCCAAGACGATTGGGAGTTTGTCTCATGAATGGTTGGTCCTGCAGCAGTGAAGGGGATGCCACTTCCACCGAGGGGATAGAGAAGGATTTGTGGTATTACAGATTTACAGAGTTCCCAGATAAGGATGATCTCAGTGAAGATATCTGTTAACTGTGAAAAGGTTGTTATTTAGTAACCGACATTGTTATATATGTGTGTATATAGACCTGTGTCCATGTTCAGTTGTAGTTGTCTTGCTAGAAGTATCACAATTTTCCCAATGTGTAAAGTTGTGTGCTGCTCTCTTTAATAAAAATTACATTAAAAAAAAAAAAATCGGAGGCTACTGAAAAGATGGAGGAGAACTGGAAGATAGTTAATTTGGTCCCCCTGCACAAGAACAAGGATCGGGAAACTCCAGGGAATTACAAGCCATTGAGCCTCATGTTAATAGTGGGCAGGCTGTTATAGTCAATCATGAAGGAACAGATAGTTGACTTCCTGAAGGTAAAAGCCTAATGGCTTGAAATACGACTAATAGGTTCACAGATGGTACAGTTTGTGTCAAAGCGAACTTGATAGACTTTTTCATTTCAGTGACACAGATAGAACAGGCTCAGGCAGTTGACGTTCTGTACCTAGACTTTAGTAAGGCCTTCAGTTCAGTACCACATAGGAGACTTATCCAGAAGATGTGGAACATAGGACTAGGGGAGAACTATCCAGATGGAATGGTAACTGGTTGTCAGATAGGACAGAAGAGAGTGGTGTGAATGGTGAATTTTGGATGTTAGGAAAGTCACTAGTGGATTGCCACAAGGGTCTGTATCAGTGCCAGTACCTTTTAACATATATATATATATATATATATCGGTGAGACTGAGGGTTGGGTAGTAGCACGTTACTGTAATCTAACTATATTGCCATGTAATCTTAGTAATAGTAACGGTTACTTGTAAGAAACTGTAACAGTGGAATGTTAGTTACATTTTCTTGCAAGTAATGCAGTTACTGGAATGCATGTCTCTGGTATTATGCCTTCCTTTTTTCCTAGCATGTGCGAGCCAGCTCACTTCAGCCTGAGTTGTCAGTCTGATGCAGTTTAAGCAGCTCATAGGAGAAAGCCAGACAGGCAGGCAAAATTTGATGTGAGTGGGTACCTGCATCTCCACATCTGCCACCCTCCATATTTCAGATTGGTTTCTTGGCAGTGAGTTCCTCTAAGACTATCTTGTGTCTCTAATCAAGGCTGCATGCATTTGGTCGCCAGTTCATAGTTAAGCAGCTGTAGCCCCCAGTGTAGTTGATCAGTCCAGATGTGTTTTTCCCAAACTTGTGGCATACTGAGTTGGTGAGTTTGAACAGCTGAGCAGGAATGCAAGCTTTCAGGACTTTACGGACCAGAGCTAGAGGAGCAGCCCTGTTCGCTCACCTGGTGCAGCATAAGGAAAGGACATGGAGGCAGCAGCAGCTGAGCGGGAGACAAGGACCGAGGAGGAGGAGAGGACAAGGTCGGTCAAAGAAACACTATAAAAATGTTTTTTATTTAGAGGTGGCCATGGGGCAGACTAGTGAAAGGCCAGGCGGTGCAGAGCCAAATAAACTTGGGTAGTAGGAGAGAGGTCAAGGGAGCATGGTGGGTGGAGGAGGCTGAGCTGGCCTGAGTGGAGGCCTGAGCAATGAGTCATGGCTGCGTTGCTATATGAACTAAGTCAGCACACAGTTATACACCCACAGACTTTTAAGTCGATGGTCAAGTAATCGTTTGCCAGCCCAGGCCCCAGACAAACAGAAGGCGAGTCATGTGGTGGTGGTGATGTGGCTGAGCCAAAGAAGGACCAAAGCACATTAGAAACAGCGGCTGAGCTGAGAGTGAGTGGAAGTCCCCATAATCATCACAGCAACAGGTGAGGGAGTGCGCACTGTCCTGTCCCTTTTGCCTTAGCTGCCTATATTATTTAGTCAGACAGACTTCAGTGGAAAAAATTACTAAGGTTAAGGCATTAACACAAGGCTGTGGTTGATTAAGTGCTTCCTGCTTTGAGGGGAGGGGTCGAGGTGTAAAGGCAGGGAGCTAGTAAAATAAAAAAAGTAAAAAAAAAACTTAAACAAGCATCTCTACCATGGGTTGTGCAGGTTGCTGACTGTTCTATCTGCAGGGTGCATTAAATTGGGAAACTGGTAAGTGGTGGGGAGCAGCTTCAGGTGTAACTGGTTGCCCTTTCTTTGTTTGGTGAGGCTATGCTGCATGGGTGCTGACATGCGGTTCAGTGTACAGCATGCACAGTTCATACAAATACGTCCTTTGCAGGATTCCCCCGGTACCAACGGTGCTCTCCACTAAGCCTCTAGGGGTCGCTAAACTTTATTTTGTATGGCCTTACTTGGGGCATGCTGTCACATCCACCTGGGTCAGGCCCTCTGCTCCCACAGTGCCCAACTTTGAAGTGCGATTCGTGATCAGGGGACAAACAGGGACACACTCCTATTTGTTTTTGGTCCGAGCAAACTACCAGTCTCGAATCCTGGGGTCAAATATGAACCCTTTTTAGCTAGCACACCCAGGTAACCAGTCCAAATATCACACTCTCTTCAGGGAAAGCAGTACAATATTTGACCCAGCGGGCATACAACCAACCTGGTTCACAACCCCTTTCTGACTCAGTTGAGACTTGGGTATTTTCTTACCTTGCTGGATCTTTACACTGATCCTTGTTAGCGTGGCTGCATATAGTGACACACTAAGCAATTTAACAGTTAAGTCAGAATTATCAGTACTGTTCCACTATTCACACTCAAAATGAGAACATGTCTCAGGCAGGTTTAAGGAAAACAAAAGTTTATTAAAAGTAAAATATTTAAAAATAAAGTGCATAAAAGACATATTTGCATTAAGGTTACAATCAGAGAAAGAAATGGAAAATTTCAAATTAAAGCGTCTTGCAACTGATTAGCTAATTCTACCTTAGTGTTCAGTTGGCAAGGGGTTCACACTTGAATTACCAGTCTTGGCAGAAGTGATCTCTCTTGAGTCCAGGAACAAAGTGTACCTTAGAAGTCCAGAACACAGCCCGGTAGCGTAATGGGTTGAAGCGCGGCACCTTACCTGGACCCACACCGGCGACCCAGGTTCAGGAACGGACTCGGACGCCGGGGCTGGCAGGGCGGAGAGGATGGAGTGTCCGTGAGGGACTGCTCTTCTCTCCTGGGGTGGGTTAGGGAGTCGTCAGTCAGCAGTGGCCTCTGGTGGAGACCAGGAGCACTGCACAATAGCGAAGGAGGGGCGTACACAGAAAGCGTGAAAGCGCTCCATGTCACGCCCGTATGATGGCTTCCTGGCTCTCTCAGCCCGTCAGTGTCTCGACCTTCCGCCTCAGCAACACCTCCGAGGCCTAGATGTTGGGCTGGTCTGCAGTCCCCTGGCTTGTGCTTTCCCTCGGAGGAGGGACCCATCTGGCGAAGGATTATGCCAGGTTACCCGGGAGCTGGCTGTCATTTGAGAGTGGAGGCCGGGAACAGGACGGGTCAGCAGAAGCATTGGCTCACCTGAAAGAGAGGCTTGCATGGATGCAAGCTGGGGAGAAAAGAAAGAACACAAAAAAAAAAGTCCAGAACAAAAGTGTCTGTCTTGAAAGTCCAAACACTGAAGTATGCAATGGCAACTTGACCATATCAGGAGGAAACGTCTCCCACCCACATTGTGAGGTCGCAGCCCTGTGGTGATGCTAGCTGTGAGGTCACTCTCATTTCTGCATACTGAATTAGTCACATGCCACTGCACAAGGCCAAATATTCAAATTATAAAAAAAAGTCAGTTTTCTCCCAAGTGAATCTCAGAGTATGGTTTATGGCAGGCTTAGAATTACCCCCTTTTGATGTTGAAGAAAAACATCCTGGAAACACTTCTCATATTAGGTTGCAGTTTCACAGAGGTCTATCAGAAACTGCTTCCTTCTTGGTATGCCATGAAATGTAATATTTACGACCAGTTGCCTAGGTTCAAAGCAGTGGCTTGTTATAACCTGGTTTTATAACAGTCTCCAGAAGTTTAGCAGATAAGTGTTAGATTTTCACAAGCCAACTGTGCCAGCAAGCAAGGGCCTTTGGGTCAGAGGTCAAACCCCTTTAAACAACCATGTTTTTCCCATAGGTCTTTTGTCCTTGTCATGTTTCATAAGTAGAAATTCAAAAACATATAACAAAATTATATACAAATAATATCAGCCAGACGGCTGTTGCCACACATGCTACACAACTTACACTCTGCACAAATACAGTATTTCACCATTTTGTGCCCGCCCTCAAATAGTAGCCTCGGGTGAATTTCAGTGCTGGTAATGCAAGCCACCCTCGTTTAGTAGCCTGAGGTCGTGCCAACCAGATGTGTTTTTTAGTATAGGTACCAGGACGTGAAACCCCCTTAATTCCCCCTTGTCCGTTCCGCACAGTGACGATACTGTAATCAGTTTGCTACCACGTGGTATCAGCGTCCTTGGATTCGCTGAACCATATGGTAGTACCCCGATTACGCGTCTGTACTACATCGTCCTACGGTAAACGCTCAAACAAGCAATAACAGCAACAGTAGACAGCTCTCTCTTAAAACATTATTTTGTTTTTTTATTTTGTTTTTATGCAAGTAAAATCTGTGTGTTAAGTGAAGTACTGAGTGCTTCAGTCCAGTTCGTCATCGCTGTCAGGGTCAGCATCAGCATCTGCCTCTGAGCAGCTTCCAGTATCTTCATCGCAGAAGTCTGATTCTTGGGAGGCAGTGCTACAACCAGGACCTAAAAAAAAACTGGTTAGTACCATTTTTGTTTTGAGCATTGTACGTTAAACTAAAGGGATCAACACTTACCATGCAGTGTTGACAACTTCTGTGCAATAGTTTCTCGAGCATCAAATGCCATAACGTCTTGCCTGGTACAGTGGATCATATCTAGATCAGTAGTTGTGATTCCACAGACCTCAGATGACTTCATAATAGTGTCCTCTGTCACGGCACCTAAACTTCTTTTACCCACTCCAGCATTTTAACCCTGGAAGGGGCTCTGGGATTTCTCCTCTTGCTGTCATTTCCACTCCTCGGTCACGAGCCACATATCGTAGCACTCGCAGTACCAAGCTTTAAAGGGAGAGTTCCAGGACATGTCTGCGGGTTGTAAAGTTTTGTACACCCTACCGGGAATGCTGCCAATATGGTGTTCTTTTTCATAAATTTTTGCAGCAGGTGAAATGTGGCACCTGAGCGTGTCCCAGACTAGCATGCATTTGCTAACGCAATGCCACACCAAGCGCTATCAACCCATTTCAAAGTCTGTGCCTTGTTCATCCAGCCATTGTCAGAAAGTGCAGCTGTGACTCCTTAACACTAGTCACCTCCTTTGGCATATGCTTGCCTTTTTTTTGTATATAAGATTTTATTATGAATATACACATAGTACTTCACATCCATAATAACAATTGCACACATCTATAATATTAAGTACACTCCTTTTACAGGTTTAATCATTTCTTTCCCTGTATCACATTACATTTCTCAGGATCAGTACCTCACTTCATGTAGCCTTAATCACTCCCTCCCACATTAACATATTTTCAGACTGAAAGGTCCATCGAAATGGGCGCACTCCTGGTGAAATTCTCAGTTTTATTCTTAACTAAAAGGGCCAGTCTCTCCCGTGCCAGTGTCCCACAAAACCAAATCGCCAGTCTTGTATTGTGGGCATTGCATTCGAGACCCATGTATTCTGAATACAGTGCTTGGCTGTCGCAGAAGAATCCTAACCCATCTTGGCAGGCGACCCCTCCCTTCCTCCTGGAAGCCTCTACCCCAAACAGGCATATATTGGGGTCTAACTTCAATACCTCCCCATATATGCCCAACTTCCAGACCACCCACTCCAAAATCTTTGAAGGATGGAGCCCTCCAAAACAATGAAAATAATTTCCTTCCTCCAGTCTGCACCGCCCGATATAGTAGGGTGGTATTTATGCACAAGGGCAGGAGGACTGTAGACCCTATGTATAAATGTATAACAAGCCTCTTTATATTTATTACAAACCAACAGACCCATATGTACAGAGAGTAACAACTTCCAATCTTGATCGCTAATCTGGATATTTAAATTGTTCTCCCATGATCTCTTTACCCTTAGAGAAAGATCAGGGAAACACTGCCTGGTCTCTTTCATTGCTCATCCTATAAACCCCTTAGAGTCCTGCTCACAGCCTGGATCAATGATTCTATTTTCACCATTTCAGTCAGGCCGGTTCCTCTCTAGCCAGTTCTGTTACATAAGCTCTAACCTGAAAAAACCTAAAGAGGTTTTCCCAAGATGGGAGCAGTAGTTGAGGGAGAAGAGGGGAGTTGGCCCTGCAAGGACCTGGACACCCTGGAAAGCTGGACTCACACATGGAAATTAAATTTCAATATCACCAAGTGCAAGGTGTTGCATCTTGGTGGAAACCTAAACACAGGTACACCCTGGGAGGGGCGCTGGAGGCCTCAATAGGGAAAAAGACCTAGGGGTCATGGTGGATGCATGTATGAATAACTCTGAGCAGTGCAGGAGAGCGGCTAGCAAGGCAAACAGGATGTTGGGATGCATCATAAGGGAATCACCTCTAGGAGCAAGGAAGTGATTCTGCCGCTGTACAATGGACTGGTTAGACCACACCTTGAGTACTGTGTACGTACTGGAGACCACACTTAAAGAGGGACATACAGCTCCTAGAGAGGGTACAGAGGAGGGCAACAAAGATGATACGAGGGCTAGGGGATTTGACGTATGAGGACAGACTTAAGGAGCTCTGCCTGTTTTCACTGGAGGAGAGGAGAGACAAGGGGGACATGATTGAGGTCTTCAAGTACCTCAAGGGAATAAATAGGGTAAACATGGAGGGGATCTTTAGACTAAAGCAGGGAGGTATCACCAGAGGGCATGGTTTGAAGGTGGAAGGGTAAGGGGGGAAAAGAGGAGGAGGTTTTTCACTGAGAGGGTTGTGGACCCTTGGAATGTACTGCCTGGTGAGCTAGTTCAGGGATCCACAGTGGAGGGCTTCAAGAGGGATGGGACAGACACAGAAAGTGGATGTATCAGATGATGTCCTGTCCCAGGGGGGTGGGGATGGATGATACAGGTTTCTGGAGCACAAGGGATGGGAGGGTCTCGGCACCCAACTAAGGATCTAAAGTTCGAGCAGACTCGATAGACCGTAAGGCCTAATCTGCTGGCAAATAGTATGTTACCCGGCCCTAAGTTTAACCTCTGATAAAGCCCAGTAAAGGAACTGAGCCCCCACCGTACACAAATTGTGATTGAACCCATGCCATTTCTTTCCCAAATTCTAACCGTGTCTTCCAGCCCAGAAGAAGACCAGATTCCCTACCACAGGTACCAAATAAGTATCTGCAATTTTAACAGTTTACTCCAGCTATATAATGCAGCCACAAGAAGTGGGTTCCCCCATCCTGTGATCGTACACCTCTAGCCCCTTGCCTATCTAGGTAAATTGATAAACTGGCTCGGCACCCCCATTGTTCAAGGTCAACCCAACTCGCCACCCTGGGCCTGTGCACCCAATCACTAACATATTTCTGTTGTGCTGCCAGATGGTAATTAGCTAAATCCGGAAAATTTAACCCACCCTTCCCTGTGTCTGCTTTAAGTCTTTGCAGACTTAACCTAGGTCTTTTTCCCTACCACATAAACACAGAGAACATTTTCTCTATCTTCTTAATATCCCATTTTGTTAAACCCATCACCATCTGCATAATATACACCAACCGAGGAAGTATTCATCTTAATTAGGTTTAGCCTTCCCAACCAAGAGACTGGAAAGGCAGCCCACTTCCTAAGATCTTTTTAATAGTTTTAAGTAGCAGCCCATAGTTCAAGTCATATAGAGAATCTAAATTCCACCCTATTTTAATGCTTAAATATGTTAAGCTGCTCCCCACCCTCTTGAGACCCCGTCTGCTCCAGTCCTGTTCCTTGGTACTCTCATTACTTCTGATTTATCTATGTTAAGCCTATATCCATAGAACCGCTCAAACTCTCCCACCACCTCTAATAATGCGGGCACAGATGTCAGAGGGTCAGTCACAAACAGCAGCATGTCGTCTGCATACATCGTTATTTTGTGTTGATTACCGGACCACCTTGTACTCCTTGAATATTCCCACGTTGCCTAATGGTAATAGCGAGGGGCTCCATCGCCATGGCAAACAGTAACGGGGAAAGCGGACACCCCTGCCTTGTGCCCCTACCTAACCCAAAGCCCTCAGAGAGAGAGTACTGTTTACCAACATCCTCGCTCGAGGGGACTGGTACATTGCTTTACCCACCCCACAAACATGTCTCCAAACCAGACCGGTTAACACCTCAAGTATTCCCTCCACCCTATCAAATGCCTTTTCCACATCCATAAAACTAATACAGGTGTCTTCCTTCCCTTTATTTGCCCTCCAAATTACATTTAACAATCTCCGTACATTATGATAGGATAAGCCCCTTAACAAAACCTGTCTGGTCTGGGTGGACAATGCCCGCAGCACAAACTCCACTCTCCCCACCAGGACCTTAGCCAATATTTTCATGTCACAGTTTAAGAGTGATAGCCTATAGGCTGCACACTCCATAGGGTCTTTTCCTACTTTTGGGATCAGGCATATCACAGCATCTGAAAAGTAGCAAAAGCTGTAAAATTTCCCCTTCCGCTGCTGAAAGTTTTGGCCACTGAGTCAGCCAAATGAACCCCGTGTGCTTATAATATTCTACCAGGTAGCCGTCAGGGGCCACTACTTCCACTTCTCAATCTCTGTATTGCCTGCAGCACCTCTGTTTTTGTAATAGAGCATTTAACATATCCTGCTGTACCGAGATGCCTGAGGCATATTAACCTTGCTAAAAACTGCCCCATTATCTCCCTCTCCCCCTTCCATCTGGTACAGATGTGAAAGAATTCCTTAAAGCATTCCCTTATCCGTTTTGGCTGTTTGTGTATCTTCCCCCTCTGGTCTTTAATGGTAGTAATATGTTTGGGGCATTTACCACCCTTCATTAGTCTGACCAACATAGGTCCCGGCTTATTGCCCCACTCATAGAGCTGCTTTTTACAGAATGTCCACTTGCCTTTTAACACAACAAAAGGAGGGAGCTTTCTGCCATTGCTGCCAAACACACAGTAATGCGCTGTTTTTCATGGCCTTTTGTCATTAAAGGGACTGATTTAGCACCGATTGCATCCACATTTTCTCACGGGCATATCAACCCACACGGGTTTCATCCATGTTACCGATGGACTGCACTTGGATGTTGCAGTTTAATATTTGCTTTGCGCAAAAATGAACAAATTCAAGACACCTTAGCCAGGTAGTCCTTTGGCAGTCTCTGGCCCACTGTGGTACGCTTTCTTATAGTGAAACCCCAACACACTAGGAAATGGTCAGCCCGTCCCCTGCTTGCCTTAAACTCAGGGTTGTGGATTAATGCAGAGGCTTTTAGGGCAGTAGCTTTGCAGGTTACTTGTAGGTGCTGCTTTCTCTGCAGCGAGATCCAAGTAGCAAGATTGGCTTTTTGTTAGAAGAGAAGGCTTCATGCCAGCACCCCAGAAACCGCCGGTGTTTGCTGTTCGATTCTGAACTGCCAACATCTGTAACCATAGCCTGCAGCCTTTCCTTGTTTTTCCGCCACCGTGGATCTGTTTTCATCAGGTTTCAGTGCCTCTGCTACAGGGCAATTACCTTCCGCCAGCCCTATTCACAACAGATAGCTTGAAATCCAAGTCGAAAGCACTTATGTTTTGCCATTTTTACAGAACAAACAGCATCCGCTCCTGACAACTGCAGTGGACCTAATGACATAACTGGCTTTCAGTTACACGGCAATTGCTGTTCCAAAGCTGCAGTACCAAAATGTCTGTAATAGAAGCCTGTGATGGAATAGTACCGTAAGCTTAGCAGTATAAGTTGCCCTCAGACAGTATCCACCCTCAAATTAAAGCCGTGCATCAAAATTAAAGTTTTCAGTTGAAGCCGCAGCTTCAGAATGGTAAATTTGGAGCTTGTTTTGTTCCCTCCATCAGCAGAGTCTGTTAGGGTTCATATGTTTGTTTAATTCTGAACCTTTAGAGAGGAGAATCACACTATAGTCTGGGGCAGAAAGAGACATATAAACTAAATGTATGATTATCGTAATGTGTGATGGCAGTGTTCATTTGCTGTATTGAAAGTGGCAACTGGAGTACAGTATGTAAGTATTGAATGCTTCTGAGACAAGGTTCAACCACATAATCTATGCCTAGGTGGTGGGGCACCCAATTACTACTGTGCACAGGGTCTATGGCAGTATAAATTTGTTTTTGTCCCCATGGACAGATCCATCTGAGTGACAGTGCCGAGGATTGCCATGCCATGATGTGAGCTTAAGGTGGGCAGGCCTGGTATGCATGTGGGACTCAGCAGGAAGGAGGTTAGTCAGTGCACAGTGCAGTAAGTTGTTAGAGAACATGCACACCATGTACTCATTGGCCCCAAACATGATTGTTTGTCCCCTTCACTCCACATTAGTTGTTTTCTTTTTCTGATGCCAAACCTACCCAGCCCTGCTCACTGCCTCTGTGACTTTCTGGCCAGAGTCAAGATGAGCCACTGACTGACAGAGCAGACTCACATGGCCGAGTGAGCACAGTGGTAGTGTGAGAGCTAAAGGCAGCTCAGCCTCCTGCCACCCTCATCAGTTCTCCTGTGGACCAGGTCCCTCACTCCCAAATCTGATCCAACTCTCCCTGTGGACCCCCAAAGCCCAAACCCAGACCCAGTTGTTGTGCCTGCCATTGTCGTCCCCTACTCCAGTCCCTCTCAACCCAGCGTTAGGCAGCCAAACCCTGGCTGAAAAAAAGGTTATATGCACTGTAACATAGACATATGAGGACAAGGCTGAGACTGTATGTGACCTGCGATGGACCCGGGTCAGTGTGTGTGTGTGTGTGTCTTCATCAGCGTCACCATGCAGGGATTGGGTCTGGTGGCCAGGCTGCACCATTGCAGTCTTGGAGATTGGAGGTTGGAGATTTGATTGTCAGCATCCTTTCCCAGGTCCCTCAGGTCAGTCAACTGTTGTCGCAGTCGCACACTGCATTCCAGCCAAATAGCCAGGTCTTCCACAAGCAGGAGAGATAAAGGCTAGGGACCCAACTTACCAGGCAGTGAGTGAGTGCAGACTGACGCAGACAATGAGAGAAGTATCAGGCTCAGGAAGGACATCATAAGGTAAGGACAGACCGCTTACTAAATACAACTCTGCTGCTGCTGAGTATGGTGTTCCATGATTCGTCTGGGGCCAAAAGCTGGGGCTGCTACTGCTTGGGCTGGTAGGGTGGGGTTCTCCAAGACCATATCAGGATTTCTAGACCCTGGCTGTGTCCCCCAGCTATCCAGATTCCTGGAGTGGCCATTGAGTACTGCTGACATAACAGTGCCTTTAGAGTTTATTTTCTTTTCCAAAGCTTTTCTTGGGGTTTCCTAAGCCACGAACTGTGTGTAGGTACTGTATGTTTACTAAGTGCACATAACCGATTGATCATAAGTAATATAAAGTAATATGAAAAGTAATAGGCGTTAGTTACTGATTACTTTTTATACAAAAAGCAATAAATAATTGTAACCAATTACAATTTTTTCAGAGTAACTAGTAATCGATTGCTTTTTTAAAGTGACTTACCTAACGCTTGGTTATAGGTTTAAGCGAATTTGCAGAAAACACTGAACTCTCTGGGAAGGTGGATAATGAAGAGGGGATAGCGGCATGGAACGTGATGTAGAAAAGCTGGAGCAAGTGGTGTGACATCTGGCAGCTAAAATTCAGTTCCAAAAAATGTAAAGTGATCACACTGGAAGCAAAAATCCACAGACTGAATATCACATTGATGGCATCACACTGTATCACTTCAAGGGAGAAATGGTCCTACTGGTTATAATAAACGATAGCTTGAAGCTTCTTCCCAGTGCAGTACATCACATGGAAAACTAATGGAATGCTGGGATATATCTACTGAGTTTCACTAGCCTCAACAAGAGGTGGCATTCCCACTGTACAGGTTGTTGTTTCGACCACACCTTGAGTACTGTGTGCAGCTTTGGAACCCTCATGTATAAAAATACAGGGAGAAATTAGTGACTGTCCAGAGGAGGGCTACAGAACAATCCAGGGGTAGCAGGGCAAGACCCATTAGGAAAGATTAAGCAGTCTTGATATGTACTTGCTACTGGAAAGGGGTGACATGACAGAATTTACAAGCACATGCAGGGTCACAATAGTGCAGACTTCTCTGAGTTACTTAAGCTAAGGAACAGCACAACCACCAGGGGACATAAGCGTAAATGAGCAGGGGGTGAATTCAGGAATGATGTTTGGAAATAATTCTTCGCTGATATGTTGGTGGATAACTGATAACAATCTACCCAGTAATGTGATTAATACCAGGACTTTCTTGGGGTTCAAACCCCAGTGGGCAGTTTAAATAGGGTAATTAGAAACAAAGGAGCATTAGGGGCAGGGAGCTATGAATTGGCTGAGTAAAACTATGTAAGCATAACATGGCAAATTTAGTGGCCTTGTTGGTCCTTTTCTGTTTTTACTGTCAATGTTTAAAAAGGTGAATACAATATTTATTTACTTAAATCTACAGTACAGCATTTTCAGTTGTGCGTAATTATTAAAATGGGCAAGTCAGATTGTAACTTTTTATTGGTGAAAATAGGTCAGATGACTGTGCATTAATTCCCAACAGTCTTGTGATCATCCTGATACTTGGCCTCATAACAAATCACTGCGCCTTGGGCCAGCAACATTGTTTTGTAAACAATTTGGACACCATTTTCTCTTGGTAAAAAACGAGAGGATGCCCTCCCCCAGCCTGTCTTTAGCAGTATCTGTAAAATAGAGAAAAAAACTGCTGCAAGCCAACTGCAAGTGTCCTTTTTAACTTTTTTCTTACTTGACATTTATTATTGTACTCTCTCTACTACTGCTGCCAAATGTCGCTACCTCTGCTACTGCTGAAATGCTGAAACAGCATCAAAGCTCACCATGGCTAAATCACTGCTCACACACATCATCCATCCTTTGATAAGCAAGTGAATGGTGACTAAACCAAGGAAAATTACAGCTTGCCAGAAAGCAAAGCAACCTTCCTAGCCAATAAATGAAAAACACAGTCACTGTTCTTCTAAACACTTTCATTTTAGTGCCTGACGACATCAAACCTATCTCGTTTGCTCGCTGTCTGACGTGCAAAGCGCTGTGTCACTAAACATACAGATACCAGAATGATAATAGTACTGTTGTATATTTTATTTTTACATACAGTCAGTTTTTTTGGGGGTTGAAGAACTGCCAGGGAATGACAGAACATCAGAGCGGCTGAACCAACGAACAGTTCCTGGTCCCATTGATTGAAACCACCAGTCGCAGTGGGTGAGATTTTCAATCTACATGTAGTAAAACATAAAAATAATGAAAAAAAAAACCACTCACAAAACGCAATAAATCATATACCTTTATTTTCTTCAGTACTTGGACTTTCAGGGTGATATATACAGACTGCAGTCCTGTAAGACTACAAATTGTGTCAGAAAACTACAACTATGGACTTTGTATTGGGCCAAAAGATCTAAGCAGAGCCTTAATACAACCTACAGTGCCTTCAGAAAGTATTCACCCCCTGGATTTTGTCACATTTTGTTGTGTTACTACCAGAATTTTGAATGCACTGAAATTATTTTTTCCCCTTGATTCACACAGCATACTCAACAATTTAAAAGGGCAAAATATTTATATTGTGTAACAAAATTTATGAAACATTAAAACTGAAATATCTTGTTTACTTAAGTATTCACCGAGTCAATATTTTCTTGTAGCGCTTTGGCAGCAATTACAGCTTTGAGTCTTCTTGGGTATGTCTGTATCAGCTTTGCACATCTGGATTTGGGGATTTTCGCCCATTCTTCCTTGCAGATTTGCTCAAGCTCTGTCAAGTTGGATGGGGAGCGTCGGTGAACCGCAATCTTTAAGTCTTTCCACAAATTCTCAATGGGATTCAAGTCTGGGCTTTGGCTGGGCCACTCAGGGACATTCACCTTCTTGTTCTAAGCCACTCCAGTGTTGCTTTGGCTGTATGCTTGGGGTCGTTGTCCTGTTGGAACGTAAATCTTCACCCCAGTCCAAGGTCTATTGCAGACTGATGCAGGTTCTCCTCAAGGATGTGCCTGTATTTGGCTCCATTCATTGTTCCCTCTATCCTGACAAGTGCCCCAGTCCCTGCCGCTGAAAAGCATCCCCATAACATGATGTTGCCACCACCATGCTTCATGGTAGGATGGTGTTACATGGGTGATGAGCTGTGTTCGGTTTCGCCAGGCATAGCGCTTTGCATTCAGGCGGAGAGTTCAATTTTTGTTTCATCAGACCAGAGAATCTTTTGCCACATGGTCTCAGAGTCTGCCGTGCCTTCTTGCAAACTCCTGGCATGCTATTATGTGGCATTTTCTCAGGAGTCGCTTCCAGCTAGCCACTCTCCCATAGAGGCTGCATCTGTGAAGTGTTGCAGAGATTGTTGTCCTCTGGACAGGTTCTCCATCTCAGCCATGGAACTCTGTAGTTCTGTCAAGGTGGTCATTGGGTTCTTGGTCACTTCCCTGACCAAGGTCCTTCTTGCCGAGTTGCTCAGTTTGGGAGGACGGCCTCTCTAGGGCGAGTCTGGGTGGTTCCATAATCTTTCCATTTCCTAATGATGGACTTGACTGTGCTCCTGGAACTTTCAACACCCTAGAAATGTTTTTATACCTCCCCAGATCTGTGCCTCCTCACAATTCAATCACAGAGTTCTCACGGACAGCTCCTTGGTCTTCATGGTAGAGTTTCTGCTCTGACATGCACTGTCAACAGTGGGACCTTATATAGACAGGTGTATTTCCTCTGAAATCATGTCAACCATTTGAACTGACCACAGGTAGACTCCATTCAAGTTTTAGAGTGATCTCACAAGGAAATTGGATGTACCTGAGCTCAATTTGGAGTGTCATAGCAAAGGGGGTGAATACTTATCAAATCAAGACATTTCAGGTTTTTGTTTTAAATTACATGTACAAAAAATTCCAGAAGTTTCATTCCACGTTGATGTAATAGAGTAATTTGTGTAGATACATGACAAAAAAATCCCATATAAATGTATTTTAATTTGAGTTTGCAACATCACAAAATGTGACAAAATCCAAGGGGGAGCGAATACTTTCCGAAGGCACTGTAGTTCCAGTAAGTGTAAGGAATACTTTAGATAAAAAAATATTATTTTTTTTTTACTTGATCAAATGTGTTTTATTATAATAACAAAACCTATGTTAAAAATTAAAGCCAATGTTGTAAGCAGAATAAGACACTCTGGGGGTGTGCATTGTGCTGAGATAATTGCACTTCCAGGGGCTGAAGGAACTCTGTTGGTGGCCTTGTGCTTCACTACACCCCTAGGCATGCGGTTTTCTTAGCACGGTGCACACCCCGTCATGTCTTACTGCTTACATGATCAGCATTTGTGGGAAGGCCTAACATTTTAGGTGGCTCTCTCAGATGGAGGGCAGCATCATCCCTAAAAGCATGAAAACTGCAGACATTTTTGAGCTGGGTGGGAAGCTTGTTCCACACACCGGCTCAGAGTAGGCAAAGGCTTTTTCTACCAAAATCTTTCTTCAACTTTGAGATTGTTGAGTGAAGTTGTTGAACATAAAAGTGAGTCTGTGGTTAATTAGGGGCCCTGCCTTATGTGCAGTTTAACAATATAGTTAGTAGTCGATGTTCCTGTCGCCTGCAGGTTGGGCTCAACCAGTTGAGCTGCTCTTATAGCTTGCACTGGTAAGTAAAGAAGTCACTTGAGGCGATGGCCTACAGAGCTTGTTAAACAGTCTGTAGCTGAAGTAGAGCACATTTACTGTCTGATCAGTCGTGATGTCTCCTTGGGCTGTTGTGGGTAATAGGAAATGGAGACCACCATCTTCTGTGAATACATACTAAGGCGATGTTTGGACCTCTGCAGGAAGTTGAGCTTGGGCCTGACATTAGCAAGGATATAGTCAATAAGCATGCCAGATGTGAGTGTGAAATCAAGCAACGCAAACAAATACTGACACATAATCTGTTCAATATTCTTGCCATCCTGGAGTTTTGGGAATAGGGGACATCAACTTTTTTTCAGTAAGCTCTGTGATCCAGATACCATTGATTTTGTCTTAATAGCATTCAGGATAATCTGTCGGTTAACCACTACGTTTTTTAGGACAACATTGACTTGAGGTAGAAGGGGCAGTGAAATAGATAAGTGGTATCATGTGCATATGGCAGTGACCTTGGCTGTTAAGGGTAGATGGTCAAGAAAACTTGAATAGTAGTAATAGAATCTGAGAGCTGGCTGCCTTGTTTTAGCTAGAGTGTTGTCAGTCAGCAGAGAACCTTTATATATTTGTGTTGGTTGAGCCCATCTACCCCTCACTGTAACTTATTGACCAAATTGTTTTGTATTCTCCTGACATTAGTTGGCAAGTGATGTTCATTTTTCTGTTCACAGAATGAAATGATTCATCTTTAGAAACAGTGATTTGCTTACATTTGTGAATACTTTTGTATTGTGTACCTGTCATGAAATCAGAAATAGTTGTTCCATGTTTTAAAGATCTCTTTGAAGAAGTTGTACTTTAAAGGATGGTTAGTTACTCTTCAGACAGAGCAGATCTCTTACCTTATAACTTGTAAGACACTGTTATAGTTCTGCTTTTGTTTTATGTATTTAGGTAACCCACCACTTCAAATCCCTATGGAGATCCCAGCCTGTCACAGCCTATAATGCCACTTCAGCAGAGCAGTAGCAGAAATTTTGTGTTCACAACAAGCTACGTGAAGAAGATAATTGAAGACTGCAGCAATTCAGATGAGACCATCAAGCTACTTCGATTCTGCTGTTGGGAAAATCCACAGTTTTCATCTACTGTACTGGCGAGCTTCTCTGGCAGGTGTGGAAAATATAAGGCTGTAAATATATTGTTTTTGAAATTATGGCATGAGCCAAGAACCAAATTGCCTTCTTAATTTTAAACTTTTAAACTCTTTAGGTGGCATATTCCTATACGTATGAACTTAGGCCCTACTTGGACCTGCTTCTGCAGATCTTGTTAACAGAGGACTCTTGGCAGACCCACAGGTTAGTGCCTTTCAAAATTTCAGATAGGGGTCCCAGCAGTTTTTATTATATTGGTAATCCAAATCAGTTGCCATAAATCCTGTAAATAATTTTGGGGTGGTGGAGACATTCTGTTACAAACCAGTGTACTAGGACGCTGTGTTTGCCCTGCTGGTGACCCAAGTTCATGAGAGAGTTTAGGATACCACATTGGAGGTTGGGCCTGACCACAGCAGCTGCAGCCCGACAGTGTGCTGTAGTTGGGGAGGGCTGGCGCTGCACCACTGCTGCCACAGCGACTCCTGTGGTGGGCCAGGGGAGCTTGCTTCCTCAGCAGGGACGTCGCTGCGTGCATCCCAGGCTCAGAAGCTGCTTGCATGCCCAGGGGTAAGAGGGAGGCTGGGAAAAAAGCTGGGTAGAAAACCTACCACCAACTATATGATGGGCCTGGATTCCTGGGTCCTAGTGCCTGCCTGCACTGGATGCTGGCTTACATGGTAGGTAGGTAAAATTTTTATTCATACAAAAATTAATATGCATAACTCCACTGAGCCGAAGCTCATTTGGAGTGAGGTCAGGAGTTCAGATTCCAGTTACTCGTACATTAGTCACACACATGATACATTATAAACATAATACAACATTTACTGTAGGGTTCAATAACATTACCAGGATATCCACGTACATACATTACAAATAACACATACACAATACCAATAAAGAGCTATATTTTTTGTGCATCTTTAATGTAACTAGGTGGCACTATCCCAAGGGCTACTACCTCTGCCTGTTTGACTATGGACAGGTTGAGGGCCTAGGTCAATGGCGGGTGTCTTCACCCAGAGGTCAGGGTTTGTAGTGGTTAGACTAACTTGGTCACAGCCTCTGGGACACTGAGACCCCCTTTATCCCTCTAGTGGCTCACACAGCACACCGGAGTTACAGCCCCAATGCCCCACGCTTACACACTGTTCACTCACATAGATACCACTTACCCCGAGACTGATTCAGCAGCACGCTCTGAGGACCCCTGTAAAGTAAGATTAATCAATACACACAGCAAAACACAATACTGTTTCCATAAGTACCACCACCACAGACAGTATATAGTATAACAACAACAAATCTGATTTATTTAGGGGACAGTAACACAGGAGGGGGAAATCAGGTTAATTAATGGCATTAAATCACAGTACTGTGCACACATACAGGGTCTGAAAAGTCACACTCTGGGTACCCAGGTTTGGGGGGGGCTAGCCAGGTCCGTTGCCCGGGGTTGGCCGGCAGGTGCAGATGGATAGGGCCCTGTAGAAGAAAATATATGCACAACACCCAATTGTAATCCAGAGCCGGAGGGCTCAGTCCATGAAACAGTGAAACAGAATTAGATGACACACTTGTGATTGAAAACAAGCTGCAGGAATACCCTGATTTGTACTCCCAACACCCAAGCTGAGGATCGGATGGAGAATGTCCCTCTGGATTGCCAGAAGAGCAGGGCATGAGGACAAGGTCCTTGAAACTGGACCCACTGCAGCTGATAGCAAGCGGATGTAGTCAGATTAAGCTGGGGGTTTACTTCCAGCTTCAGCACAATTAGCTGTACAGGGGATTTGAAATAGTGATTCCCCACAAGCACTATGCAAATTTATATGTAAAAGGAAAGTACTATACCAGGCAGGCTGCTCCTCGATCCTGATCGCAATTACTGCAAAATACCTGGGAGCACACACATAGCAGCTTCAGTTCCTGACAGACCGAACGCGATTCAGCAGTTTCTCCAGTCTTCTACAGGGTGAGCCTGGTTTCCACACTTCTAGTGCTTCTTTCTCCTCACAACTCGGATTCAGTCCAAACTGGCACTCACAAAGGCTGCAGACCGAAACTCAAGGCCTCACACGCGCTTCCCGCACGAAACTATACACCGCAGAAGCACACAGCTCCTTCTCTCTTCACTGCCACAACTGATCTGATCTTTCCAGTCACAGAGCAGGGCATTTCCTTTAGCTGCACACTATTCTGTCGGCTGATAAGACTCCCTCTGTTGGTAGAAAAAGGCGCCAAGGTCAAAACTACATTTCCCAGAGTCATTGCCCATACAATCCCCTTGTGGCTGGCTCAAATTAAGAGTCCAAGTTCTGATTCATCCACAGGCTCCATTTTAGGGCTGCCTTAGCCAGTTGGCCAGCAGCAGTTGAGGTCTAGAATGGAGAGGTAACACACACAGAGTCCCAGCTGCAATAAAGGCAGGTTAGACAAACTACATTTTCTCAGTCACTCCAAATGGTTTCTGGCAAATAGTTATATCTTTCAACAAGGCTCCCTCTGTACATGTAGTGGGTAGAAAGCGGAGGAATTGGCAGCAGCTTGGGTGGGATTCGAGTATTAAATACACAGTCCCCCCCATACAAACTAATTAAGTCTGCAAGCAGACAGCTCTTAAAGAGACAGTACGTGGAGGCTCAAATAGCACTTACTTGGAACCACATTTAAACAGCTCAGACACCGAACACCGCACAGACTTGAAGCATTCAGACAAGCTCCTGGAAGACTTTTGGGAACCCCCATTTGCAGGGGGGTTACATTAATATAAGACAAACCCACATTCATGGTATTTTAAAATTTCCTATACTAATACCCCATCAATGTTCACATGTTCAGTGTACCACTGTTTTATTTTATTTATCTGGATTTCTCTATTGAAGGGTCTTAAGCTCCTTGGTAGTTTATTCCACAAAGCTGGTCCAATGTATGTAAAATAATTTCTTCCCAATTCCGTTTCGTTTAGGAACTACCCATTGAGAGTTTACGCAGAACACAGTCCACTTATGGGTATTTTGACACAAATGCTTTCAACAGCATACTCAGGAACTTTCCCCGAGACATGCTTTGACATGAATGACATTATACTTGGAACTCCCCTTTGAGACAGAGAAAGCCAATCCAGTGCCCTATACATATCTTTCCTATGGGTCATTTTTGGTACACCTAGGATACATCTTGCTAATTTGTTATACATGACATCCAGTTTATACAATTGCATTTTTGCTGCACCAATGTAGACTGTTTCCATATTCCAATATAGGTAATACCATAACATTTACTATGAGTCATCTAATCTCAGGAGACATACAAATTCTGATTCTGTTACAGGGACTCTAAGCATTTCCCTGCCTTTTTTATGGTGACATCAATATGGATATCCCATTTAAGGTGTTTATCCAGATGAACCCCCAGATATCTATAGTTATCTACTTGCTCCAGTATAGCCCCTGAAGAGGTCACTATTTGTAATTTATTTTGTTCTGATTTAACTTTAATACCCTTTTGGAACAGCATGACCTGAGATTTTTTTTCGTTTAGAGCAAGTTTAGAGCTTGTCAAAAAATCTTGTAGGTAGTCAAAAGCTTTTTGCAGTATTGACTGGATGCTACTGATGGCCCTGCTACATAAATGTGTCATCGGCATAGAGGTGATACTGCAACCCCTGCTGAGAAAAAGTTAGTTCATTCACGTATAGGCTGTATAGTATGGGTCCGAGTATGGATCTCTGTGGTACACCCGAGACTGCCTCTTTCAGGGTATAAGACCATTCCTTTATGGTTACTTGCTGTTGTCTATTTTCCAAATAACTCCAAACCATCTAGTCGCCGACTCAGGTATACCACAGGTTCTCAGTCTGGACAGGAGGATGCTGTGGTCCAAGGTGTCAAACACCTTTGAAAGGTCGATAAATATTGCTCCCACTGGCATCCCCCTGTCCATTCCTTCCACAATATCTCCTGTAACCTTCAATAGGGCTGTGGAGGTTCCATGCTCTGGTCTGAAGCCTGATTGGTACTTATTAAGAACATTATGCCCACTTAAAAAATCCTACATTTGCTTTTCCACTATTTTTTCAGGATCTTTGAAATCATTGGTAATAAAGAAATCGGTCTATAATCTTCTATAAGTGACCTAGTCTCTGATTTATAAACCTGTACCACCCTTGCTGTTTTCCAAATAGAAGGTATTTCCGCATATGTGAGAGTCATTTTAAATAAATTAGCCATAGGCTGATCTATATTAGGATCTGCTAACTTTAATAAGGTATTTGGTATTCCATCCAATCATCTGGCTTTATTTGTTTTTATTTCAAATAATAGTTCTCTTACTTCCTTACTTGTTATAAGGGCAAATCTAAATTCCACTAGTTCCTCCTGTTGTATATTTTCACCACCTGGTTTATCCCATCTAGTTTTTATTTGAGGTGCATTTATTGTACTGTTCCAACTAGTTTGAATGCATCTGTTCCCATATTAACAAAGAAATTGTTGAATTAAATTACCACTATGGTTACCATTTCCATCTTATTTCCATTAATGGTAAATCGGTCTGTTAACCCATTTTTGTCCCTGTTGTAATTTATTTATTGTTCTCCAGAATAACCTTGGATTTTCTGTTACTTCTTTAGAAAGTTTTTCATTACAATAAGATTGTCTAACTTTCCGTACTTCTTTAGTATATAAGTTTCGTAACTGTTTATATTTACACCAGTCCTGATTTTTCATTTGTCGATTTGGCATTTTCCATGCCTTATTCCTAGTTATTTTATTTTGAATAATCCAGGACCATACCATGGTGCATTATTTGATTTGACCTGTCTGATTTTTATAGGTGCATGTTTATTGCAAATTTATATAAAGTCATTTTAGAACATATCCCAGGCATCCCCCACATTTGGGACCAAATCCAACTTTACCAATTATACCCTTCCAAATCCTACATAAATTTAATGTAATCAAAATGTTTATATGCCCTAGTATATACAACATTATTAGATTTTCTTCTTATTTTCTGATTTCTTATACAAAAAAATCATCTGATGAATCAGACATTGTATCTGGCAAAACTCCGCATGTCCCATACTTACCAGGATTAAGTGGTGAAAATTAAATCCAGTATAATTGAGCATTTAAGATTTTTTACATTTAGTCTGGTTACTTCTTTTATAAGTTGCGTTAGTCCTAAGGTATTGACATGGCCATATCATGTAAACTATGATGTACTTCTCATGTACCCCAATAAACATTGAAGTCTCCTATTAACATTAACTCATGTGATACAAGATAGCCCTTTAAGATCTCTTGCAATTCTTCAAATATTAAAAAATGCTTTTTGGTGGACGGTATATACCAAAAAGCAATATAGGTTTTGAGTGTGGTAGTTGTATTTCCACAGAATTTCTGCTCCAGTTAATTTATTTAGACTATCCATTTCCTTTATTTCAATCCAATTTCTAGCATAAATTACTACTCCTCCCCTCTTTTAGTTCTGTTCTTTCCTCCACAAATTAAAATGTTTAATGCTATGTTATCCTGAAATTTTGAGTGTAACCATGAATTTTATACATTGTGAGCTGCCTGGGGAATGTGACCCTCTCCATCCAGGTCCCCACAAGGGTAAGGATAGAATAGCCATGTGGATGGAGCCCAGAGTGAGTGGGAGGTCGAAGGGGCCTGATCAGAGTACATCCCTGGGATCAGGGTGTGTATGTGTGTGTTGTATATACACAAACACACACACACACACATATATATATATATATATATATCAAAGAGAGTGTGGCCAGGGAAAAAATGCAGATTGGGGGGGGTGTACTAGGGCTGACTCAATGATTTTGTAGTAGTGCAGACTGCTGTTTAAATGCAAACCCTGGAACTCCACATCGGGACCAGCAGGAGGCCCACTCTGCTCTTGGGTCATCCAGCTTATGCACCACACGCCCTGCAGGTGACCAGGAACAGAATTGACAGAGACTGGCGATTAGCCTGGCTGGAAAAAGGAGCAGTCATGGTGGCCCTGATAATCTTGGTGGGGATAGATGGAATCATGGGAAGCAATAATAGAATGTAACCAGGTGGCCATTGATGTTGACTGTACTACCACTGCCATGTGGGCACAAACAAGGTTGAGGGCCTGGGTTGTTAAACTCCTCATGGGGAGCCGAGGTATAAAGAGCTAGTGTACTGCCTAAAACTAATAAGTTTTCAAAATCAGTCAACCTGATGTTAGTAGGTATGATGTGTGGTATAGCACTCTGCCTGGCAGCTGACATGTTTAGCTGCCCCCAACCCCACCCCCCCACCACTACATCATCAGCATTGTGACCTCACTGACTGTGACATCACTGCTGCTTGGGAACAGCCACTCAGTGTCTGCTGGGTCAGTCTTCTTTGAAGTCACTGTCAGTGAGTTCATAATGCTGATGATGTAGTGGAAGGGATAGAGACAGATATGTCAGTTGCCAGGCTAAGAGCTGTTCCACACATTCAGCGCAATAGTATCACATATGAGACTTTCTAATGAGCAAAAGGAAAAAGAATAATACTTCAAAAATAAAAAGTTACAACTGATTACTTCTTAAAATTTGTATTTTCTTCTTGACATGTTTTGGCTCCACTAGCTCTTAAAGTAAAATGCACAGTGCAGCCATCCAAAGAAAGGTTTAAATGGGCCTAATGTAAGTATGGTACAACCCCTGGGACTATTTACCAGTGGGAGACTGAGGCTCTCTACCCAGAGTGCCAGCGGTTAGCTAAGTTCCTAGGGGAGAAGGAGCCTAAGCCACTGGTCATTCCTCCATTCATTGAGCCCTTTCAGGACGTCACTCGTCTTACCTGGAGGACTCTTTCCTCTGTCCCTGCAGTTCCGAGGAAGGCAGATAGGTTATATAAGCCACCCAGGTCAGAGCCCTTCCTGGCAGAGCAGCCCAAGGTGAATTCCCAGGTCCTCACGCCTGCCCATGGGAGAGAGACCAAACTCAAGCACCTCAGCTCGCAACCTCCCGACCCCATCTCAAAAAATTGGACGGCTGGGAAGGAAAGTCTTTCTCCACTACTGGACCTATTAGATCCCTTAACTTCATGGCCCATGATCTCCTATTCCACAACAATAGCGGCTCCAGTTCAAGTTGTGCCAGTGTAAAAGTCAAGTACAATCAAAAAAGAAACACAGCACCAACACTTCTTAGAAAATGAAACTGTATTGAACTCACAAATAGATGGAAAGCGATGATAAATACAGTAGCGCCATGCAAGTAATAACAGCTCCCAGACAAAGGAACAGCCCGACCGGTTCGGCAAAAGCGCCTCCTCAGGGACTGATTTGGTAATTACAAAAGCCTTTTAAATAGAAAATACAATTTAAAGTGACAGTACAGCAAAAATATAAATATGTGAAATACCATACAAACATCAATAATACCAAAACCAAATTCATAATAGTACTCATACAATGATAAAAATATTAAATTTACTTTACCAATGTTCATACTATAAATCAAAGTACTAAAATAACAATTAGTAATTCTAACAATGGGCATATTCAAAAGAACATACATGTATGTATGTAAAATATATATGTATAATATATGTTAATAAACAATAATACATTATATACCAAGATCATTGAAGGAACTCCAACCTAAAAAGAAGGAGAAAATATGCTATAAATGACACTTAATGCCACATTATTATATTAATGCTCAAAAACATTATTTTGAATATTTAAGCCTTAAAAGAGTGCAATATCAAAGTGTCATTTAATCCTGGATGTACTAAAGCACTCAATGTATAAATCCAAAAGGACTCTCTGCACAATATTTTGTTCTCCAGATCCCTCCACGTGACCAATATTCACTTTTTCAATACCACAAAATGTAAATGTATGTTTAATGTCATAATGATATGACTGTAGATGTTGTACTAAGGCATTCCTATCGTTATGACATCTAATGTCACTGGTGTGCTCACAAACCCTCAATTTTAATGCCCTCGAGGTTTTACCTACATAAAAGCACCACAGGTGCAGGTAGCCAAATACACCACCCTGTGTGGAACAGTTAATAAACTGTCTCACATCGAACTGTTTGTTAACATTAACAGAAGAAAAATATTTTTCTGGTCCATAATATTACAGAACTTACAATGCCCGCGAAAAAAAGCCCACTGGTGGGTGGAGGTAACCAACTGGTACTAGATTTATTCACCGGTTGGTATGAGTGTACCAATAAATCAGAAATGTTCCTGCCTTTTCTATAGACAATCCTTGGTTTAGTTTTTACTACATCTTTTAAAGAGGTATCTGTATTTAAAATGGACCAATGTCTGTCAATAATATCCTTGATTTCTGCTGTATTTTGACCAAAAGTCGTAATAAAATTGAGATGTTCATCATCTTCTGGTCTAACTTTATATTCTAACAGTTCACTCCTAGGCATACTACGGACCTGATCCATTGATTTTTGCAACACACCAGTAGCATAACCTCTACTCCTGAATCTCTGCCATTTCACACATACAGTCTTCAAATCTTCAGGCTCACTACAATTCGCTTAACCCTCATAAACTGCGATTTTGGGATGTTACTGATGGTGTGACGGGGTGGCAGCTGGAAGCATGTAAACAGAATTTCTATCCTAGAACTTTACGGAAGATAGAAGTACGAATAGTACCATCCTGTAATTTCACAATATCTAGATCCAAAAAACTAATATGTCTAGGATCTGCTTGTACTGAAAATCTTAAATGTGGATTTGATAAATGTAAATATTTCACAGAGCTTTCTAGCTCACCAAAAGTCCCCCTCCACACCAACAGAACATCATCAATAAAGCGTCTCCATAAATCAGTCTTGTCATAGAAAGGATTCCTAACACGATCATAAATCACATCCCTTTCCCATTGTCCCAAATAAAGGTTAGCATAATTGGGAGCAAATGTAGCTCCCATGGCTGTCCCTTTAATTTGGTGATAATATTTCCCCTGAAAACGTTAAATTTAAGCACAAATTCAGATAATTTAACCAAAAAATCTTTTTCACATACATCCAATGTAGTGGTAAGGTCTAACCAAGCACGCACTGCCTCAAGTCCACCCTGGTGTGGTATATTAGTATATAAAGACTCAATATCCATAGACACCAACAACCATGACTGCTCAATTTGTAAGTCCTCCAGGATACCCAGAGTTTGTGTAGTGTCCTCAAATAAGAGGTAACAATCCACTATCTCCCGTATATGTGCATCCACGTATTGGGAAAGAGGTTCAATAAGTGAACCAATCCCTGAAACAGTGGGTCTTCCTGGAGGACTCTGTACACTTTGTGGACTTTTGGCAGGATTAAATGGTAGCCCTCACTGGATGTTGCACTGTAAGAAAATCAAGGAGTTTTAGATATCATACCATCTTGGAATGCCGAAGGAGATAAATGTCAATTTCCTTTTTAAAGTCCAAAGTAGGATCTTTCTCAAAAGCCTATAAAGGTGTCATTATCCAACTGACGATGTACTTCCTGTATGTAATCCTTAGTATTGAGCACCACCACTGCTCCCCTTTGTCCGCGGTTTTGATGGTAATTGAACAGTTATTCTCCAATTCAGTTAACGCTCTCTTCTCACCATGATTTAAATTACAAAATGAATGAGAATTCTGTTTCTTGAACATAGAGTCTATATCATTCAGACGTGCATTTTCAAAAACCATAATTGCAGCTGAGGGTGGTGGGTTAAAAGTGGATGGACCTTTAAAGTGCTGGAGATGTCCCTCTTGTTGTTGTGTCTGGGTTGGTATTGTTTCAGACCTTTGCAATTGGTCAACCAGGCGTTCACTATAATGTCTATTGAAAAAAGATTTAATGCTCAATTTCCGAGTGAACCTTTTAATGTCCGAAAAGATATTAAACTTGGAAGTACTACATGAAGGTATGAATTTTAATCCCTTCTCCAACACAGAAACCTGGTTGTCAGTAAGTAAAACATCAGACAAATTTATAACATTCACTGTATCGGCCTCCCTCTGAATTTCTGTGGAGTTTTCTGCACCATGACTGAATGTCGTTTGCCTCCGGAGACCTTTGTTCTTATATCTCCTTTGCCCACCTCGCCGTGTCTTTGATCTACCTCGAACCTTACTAGACGTTCCGAGCGGAGCGGTTGGCTGTTGTTTACTGCGTCAATCTCTTCCAAAGGGTCTTCAGATGAATCTGAAGTCGAATAAAAGCTACTTTCAGCATTACTATTGGTGTTTATACGTAGAATCGATCTATTTTGCTGTGCTTTGTTCTTATTAGCGCCCGGTTTTTGCTTGCCAGTAGTCTCAGACCCCTTCCATGTAAATACTCTATTAAGAGCATAATCCTGGCGGTCTCGTTCAAACTTTCTGATTTTTACAGCTTTTAAACGAGCATCTTGTTTAATGATCGCCAACCGTAATTTACTTTCAAGTTCTTTGAAATCTGAATTAGCACTATAACTGGCAAAAACAATTTCTTTTGCTTTAACAAGGGGCTCAATCAGAACCTTCTGTGCTCTATAGTCTCTTATCAGGCATTCCTGAAAAAACATAGAAGCTGCTTGCATTTGATTAATCCAATCATCCTTGAAATCCTGCCGTTCCATGCCATATCCAGGCCATTTAATTACTCGAAGTCCCCTCGGGACTCGATTCACCTGGACATAAGCCTCAAGACTAGTAAGGTTCCAATAAATACGTCTTGCTTTAAGTGCTAATCTTTCCAGCTCATAATAGGCAGTGAGAATACTAGCCACTGGCTCACAATTTAAAATATCACCAGAAGTTGTATTATTCAGTGAAGACACAGCTATATCAGGATCTGGGCTGACAAACGGATTGGATGTCCCTATGCCCAAAAACAAAAAATTACTGAAAGTCTGGGAGCCGTCGCTACCTGCATGTAAATCTTCTAAATTAGAAGACATAATGAAAAAAACAATTGTAGGCTGTAGAATTCCCAACCACAAGTTGCAAAAGCAACCGCAATGATAGCAATAAAAAGTGGTCACTTGTATATTTTTCAGCGCCAACAAAGAAGTCGAATTGAGCCTGCTAAAACGATACACAATTCCACAACAGCGGCTCCAATTCAAGTTGTGCCAGTGTAAAAAGTCAGAAGTACAATCAAAAAAAGAGAAACACAGCACCAACACTTCTTAGAAAATGAAACTGTATTGAACTCACAAATAGATGAAAAACGATGATAAATACAGTAGCGCCATGCAAGGTAACAACAGCTCCCAGACAAAGGAACAGCCCAATCGGTTTCATAGCAGCGCCTCCTCAGGGACTGATTTGGTAATTACAAAAAGCCTTTTAAATAGAAAATACAATTTAACGTGACAGTACAGCAAAAAATATAAATATGAAATACCATACAAACACCAATAATACCAAAACCAAATTCATAATAGTACTCATACAGTGATAAAAAATATTAAATTTACTTTACCAATGTTCATACTATAAATCAAGAGTACTAAAATAACAATAAGTAATTCTAACAATGGGCATATTCAAAAGAACATACATGTATGTATGTAAAAAAAAGTATATATGTATAAATATATGTTAATAAACAATAATACATTATATACCAAGATCATTGAAGGAACTCCAACCTAAAAAAGAAGGGAGAAAAATATGCTATAAATGACACTTAATGCCACATTATTATATTAATGCTCAAAAACATTATTTTGAATATTTAAGCCTTAAAAGGGTGCAATATCAAAGTGTCATTTAATCCTGGATGTACTAAAGCACTCAATGTATAAATCCAAAAGGACTCTCTGCACAATATTTTGTTCTCCAGATCCCTCCACGTGGACCAATATTCACTTTTTCAATACCACAAAATGTAAATGTATGTTTAATGTCATAATGATATGACTGTAGATGTTGTACTAAGGCGTTCCTATCGTTATGACATGTAATGTCACTGGTGTGCTCACAAACCCTCAATTTTAATGCCCTCGAGGTTTTACCTATATAAAAAGCACCACAGGTGCAGGTAGCCAAATACACCACCCCTGTGGTGGAACAGTTAATAAACTGTCTCACATCGAACTGTTTGTTAACATTAACAGAAGAAAAATATTTTTTCTGGTCCATAATATTACTGAACTTACAATGCCCACAACGAAACCGGTCGGGCTGTTCCTTTTGTCTGGGAGCTGTTGTTACCTTGCATGGCGCTACTGTATTTATCATCGTTTTTCATCTATTTGTGAGTTCAATACAGTTTCATTTTCTAAGAAGTGTTGGTGCTGTGTTTCTCTTTTTTTTTGATTGTACCACATGATCTCCTACCAGCAGTCTTTGGGGAGGAAAACCATGGAGTTGGTAGAGACCCCCCCAGACTTGGAATCCAAGCAGGAGATTCTGGCTTGCACCCAGTCCGGTCTAGATGTTGACAAGCACGCACTCAGATGCTCCTATGATGCGGTGGACATGGCTTCTAGGGCCGCAGCATCAGGCATTTGTATGAGGAGACAGTCTTGGCTCAGACTGACAGGCTTCCAGCAAGACCTTCAGGACTCTATCCTAGACTCACCGTTTGAGTCCAGTGCTTTTCGGTCCAGAGATGGTGCAAATGGTCAAGGACCTTCAAGAATCAGGCAAGGCAGTAGCAGATGTACATCGTATGTGCAAGTACCAAGCGAAGGGTAACCGCCGGCGTCCTTTTCGCCAATGCCAAGGCCAGTCCAGCAAGCAGCCCCAAGGGAAGGGATTTCGTAGACAGGGTCAACCCCCCTCCCAAGGTTCCCAGGGCCCAAAGCAATCCAAGGCACCCAGGGCCCCAGCCCCTCCCGTCCCTTCTTCCTGACTCTCCCCCAGCCCTCCTCCCATCGGGGACAGGTGGAACGAGCAGGTAGGAGAGTGTTTCACGCTATACCGCTTCAGTGGTCCAGCATCACCTCAGATCGGGTGGATGCTGAAACCATTCGATTAGGATATGCCATAGAGTTCATCTCATACCTCCGGACAACCCACCACCTTCTATGTCCTGTTGTCCACGGACTACCTCAGCCTCCTTCAGGCAGAGGTGTCTCTGCTCCTGAAAAGAGAGCTATTCAAGGGTTCCACCGGCCTAGATAGGCAAGGGCTTCTTTTCGCGTTTTTTCCTGGTCCGGAAAAAGACAGGAGTCCTTCGTCCTATCCTGGACCTCAATGTGCTCAACCTCTCGGTCAAGTATCAGAGGTTCCGCATGCTAACATTGGCAGGACTCTTTCCTCTGCTCCAGTCGGGATTGGCTGTGCTCTTTCGACATGCAGAATGCTTACATGCATATCAAAATCGGAAACAGCACAGGAGGTTCTAGCACTTCTGCCTTGGAGAAGAGCACTTCCAGTTCAGGGTCCTCCCTTTGGACCCCAGGGTCTTTACAAAGTGCCTGGCAGTGGTAGCTGCGGCCCTCTGCAGGAGAGGCCTCTTTGTCTACCCCTGCCTGGATGATTGGCTCCTCTCTGCCCAGTCGGGGGGGCAGCTAGCAATCGCCCTCAGTCAAACGCAGGCTCTTTTCTCTTCTGTGGGGATCACAGAAAACTGGCCGAAGTCTCGGCCAAAGTCATCTCAGCGGCTGCAGTTCATAGGAGCTGTCCTGGACACAAGGATAGGGCATGTCTTCCTGTCCTCAGACAGGCTAGAATGCCTCCAGGACCTTGAGAACCTTTCAAGAAGGCCCTCTTCTCCCGCCTGAAGCGGTACTGCAGATGTTGGAACATATGGCGGCTGCCACGCCACTGTCCCTTTAGCCAGACTTCATGAGGGGCCGCTGCAGTGGTACCTCGAGGCGCAGTGGGACCAAGCTGTGGGCGACCTGGATCTTCAGATCTGGCTTTCAAATTCAAAAGTGGCCCACCATTCTCTGGAATGGTGGCTTTTAGCAGACAATCTGGAAGGGGGTCCCTTTTACGAACACCTCCATCCTGAACCCTGACATCGGATGCCTCCCTGTCAGGGTGGGGGCACTCTAAGGATTCACAGGACCCAAGGAACTTTGTCAGACTCAGAACAGCTCTCGAATATCAGTGTCCTGGAAATGAGAGGCGGTTCTGAATCTCTGTCAGCATTCGAGAGTCAAGTTTCCCGGGTTCTCTTCTGAGTGCAGTCGGACAACACACCAGTGGTGTTTATATCAACAAGCAAGGGGGCGCATTCTTACCCCTTTGCAGAGAGCCATGAGTGTGGGACTGGGCAGTTGAACCTGGCGTGGACCTCACTGGCAGTTCACCTCCATGGGTCCAAACGTTCATGAACAGAGTAGCTCCGTTTGTCTCAACCACAGTGGGAGCTGCTGCCAGGAGGTCGAAGGCGACCTGTTAGACCGTTGGGGCCTTCCGAGATTGGACCTCTTTTGTCCCCATTCAGCTCCAAACAAGCTTAATGTTTACCCGCTCGGCTCCAGGGCCTGGTGTTTTCTGCCAAGGTGCACTGTCCCTCTCTTGGACAGGGACATTTCTGTCACGCCTCCTTTCCTTCATGCAGAGTACTGCTCAAGTTGCAGTCGGGAGGCCAGAATGATTCTGGTGGTGCCTCTGTGGCCTCAACAGATCTGGTACCCACTGCTCCAACAACTGTCTCAGGAACCCCCAGTGCAGTTGCCTCTCTCCATCCACTTGCTCTCTCAAGATCGGGAAATTCTTGTTCATCTGGCTCTTCACGCTCTTCACTCTCTTCACCTGCATCGTGGCTCCTGCAGTCTAATGGAAGAGAGGCTAGGGTGTCCAGCAGGGGTAGCAGAGATTCTGGTAGCGGTGAGGAAGCCTTCCACTAGGGCTACCCACGGCTCTCAAATGGAAGCGTTTCTGCCTATGGGTTTCGGCATGAGCCTTGGATCCTTTGGGTTGTCCAGTCAGGCACATGCTAGAAGTATCTCAATCACCTCATAGATTTAGGCCTGAGTTACTAGTCTATCAAGGTTCACATGTGTGCGGTCTCCGCATATCATACTCTTGTAGGAGATAAATCTCTAGCACAGTTGGATGCCTGCAAGACCTTCTTGCGAGGGGTACTGCACGTCAGGCCCCCAAGGATGGACGTTGTTTCACCTTGGGATCTCCTTTTCGTTTTGGAAAAGCTCACTCTCCCTCCCTTCGAGCCCGCAGCTTCGTGCGAGATGCGCGTCTTTCCTGGAAGGCCTTACTGCTGGTAGCTATTACTTCCGCTCGAAGTGTTTCTGAGCTCCAGGCTCTGATGTGCAAATAACCTTATATTGTTTTTCACAAGGATAGAGTGAACTTGCGAACCAATCCTAAGTTCATGCCGAAGGTGGTGTCCACCCTGACCCTCAATCAGGACATCAACCTTCCAGTGTACTACCCCCAAGCTTCAAACCAAGGTAAAGCACTGTTGTACACCTTGGATGTTCACCGCATTCTTAGGTTCTACCGTCACAGGACCCGCTTCGCTAGGTCGACGGACCAGTTGTTCGTCTCCTATGCTAAGCGCAAGTTAGGGGCTCCTGTGTCCTAGCAGTCGCTAACCTGTTGGCTGATGGACTGCATATCTTTTTATCAGCATCATGGGAGGGCCCACCCAGATACTGTTGGGACCACTCCACCAGAGCAGTGGCTTCTTCCATAGCGCTCAAGAATGTTTCCTCGAGCGGATATATGTCCACCACAACATGAACCTCAGTCCATCGTTAAGTCAGACACTACAGTTTGGATATAGCTTCCAGAAGGACAGCAGGTTTTGGACTGGCGGTCCTTCAGGGCCTCCTCTCTTGAGGAGGTCATGTTTCACCCAAGTTTAGGGTTACCTGCCTACCGCCCTTTCAGACCTGGGCCTATCCTTTCTACTGCTTGGAACTCGGTCCTAATGGTATTACCTGCTGCAAGAGCTCCACCTTCGAAGACAGATAGTACAGTTACGTAAGAACTTACCATAACAGTAGATCTTTGAGAGGAGCTCTTGCAGCAGGTGGCTTTCCCACCCTCCATCCCCCAGTATCCTTTTTATCAGGGATCACAAGATCTTGCTTCGAGAGGGCTCCTGCGATAGGTAATTACATTATAGGACTGGCGTCGACGGCGGCAGGACCCCACAGGCTGATTCTAGCTAGCAGTCTCTGCGGCGAGGACCGCCCCATGTCGGTGACCAGGCGTCAGAGGCGTCTGTATTAAGGAGCGGTCCTCACGCCCGCCTTCAGTTCTTTCCCCCGTTAGCTTATGCCAAGCGCCTAGGAAAAGTTCCTTGTTTGTCAGTCTCTTTCGTGTTTTTTAACTGAGTATTTTCGATTTTTCTATCATCCCTCAGGTATTCATCGGTGTATGTGGTCCCTACACCCTCGAGCACAAAAACAAGTACGACTGAGTGCAGCGTAACTCCTGCACAAGGATGGCCATTCCTGTGCCTTTTTTGCCTAGGCCCCGACCATCCGGTAGAGAAATGTCAGCACTGCCTTAGTTTTAACGCGGCCACCCAGGAGGTCCATATTTTGAAAAAGAAAATGAGCTCCATGGAGAAAGAATTGAAAAAGCCTCGGCAGGCGTCAACTTTCCCTGAAGGCCATCGCAAGAAAAAGGGTAAAGAAAAGCACCAGGACAAGGGCTCCTCACCCACCGCGACTTCCTCGGGAGTCACCGTGCTAAAAGTAACGTCGCCCCAGGGGACCACTCCACGATGGCCGCTTTAGAAGCTTCTAAGGCAGCGGCGGCCCTCTCGTCTGGCTCGGGCCCTTCGGGTGCCTCCGGGCTTTTGAGGCCTCCGCTCTCAGTAAAGCCCGTGGTTTCGAGCCTACTGGTGCGCGGCTCCGATAAGCGGGCGTCGGCTCCTCAAAGCCCGCACAGAAGGTTGGTAAATCGCCCGACCCGGGCGCCCAGCGGCGCCGTATTCTGCCAGACCATGCCACCCCTTCCATCGCGGCCTGCCTCCGGCGATAGGTCCGTTAAGTTGGACGCCGGCCCTCTGGCGCCCGCCGGATGTCGCTACTAAGCCGCCCGTCGGTTAGCCCAACGTCCGCTTTAGATGAGCCGACACACTGGACCCTCCATGTCCATCGTTCCGGCTCCCACGACCTTCGCTGCCCTCCGGGGAACCTGAGTCTCCTCAGCCCGACCCCAAGGATTTCTCTCCCCCAACCCCCGGGTGATGCTGAGGTTCCTGTTCCACCTCCATCAGACCGTCCACCTGCTGGTCTGACCGATCTGACGTCCGCTCCCGGACGCCAGCTCAGACGCCTGTGTTGCCGACTCCGGGCGACATTCTGCTCCCGGATGCCGCCTCGACACCGGGCTCTCCGCCCCTCAGGCCTTCTGCTCCAGATCTGCCCGTGGGGCCTCCGGCCAGGCCATCTGCTCCAGCAGCCCCCCCGGTTCCCAGGTACCTGACCCCGTCATATCCGACACCGTCATACCTGGGACCGCAGTATCGGCGCTGACCTATCAGGCACTGCAGTACCCGACGCCTCAATACCCGGGCTTCCCGCCGTCGGGTTATGGATACGTGCCTTATGGGTGTAGTCCATACCCGTATCCCCCTCTTCCGCCCCCACAGCCGCCGGTGGATCTGCAGGAGACTCTGGCCTCCTCATAGGCTGAGGCCAAGGCTTAGCTCACCAGAGAGGTGGAGAGTCATCTTCCGATGCCGGTGCCGGTTCCATACGTCCACAGTGACAAACTCCCTCCCCACCTCTGGACACCAGGGCTAAACCCTCTGGGTCCAGAGAGAGGCAGGACACGCTTCCCCGAGGGCTTCCCAAGGAGTCCGTTCCTCCCCCTCGTCGGGAGAGGGAGTCTACTTCTTCCTCGGACACCTCGGATGCTTCCGATGGTTGTTCTGAGCAAGACAACAAGCCATGCTCTCCATCCAAGCCCCGGCCAAGGATTCCTCCGGAGTATCCTTCCTTCATGGAGTTGCTACAAAAGATCCAGGGAGTACATAAGTGGCAATCCTTGGAGCCAGACCCCCTGCGTAAAAAACTTGCTGAACATCTGGATCTGCCCGTGACAGCTCCCACTTTGGTACCACCCTGGATCGAGCCTCATGCCGACCTTATTATCACTATATGGAAACAGCTGTCGGCCTTAGCCCCACTTCCCAGGAAGTCGAACAGGCTATACCAGGCTCCCGAGGGTGTTGACTATTTAGACTCCCACCCTCGAGCTGACTCGGTTGTGATTAGCACCACTCATGGCCGGTCAGCTTACCGAAACCACCGTAGCTCGTTTCCACCTGACAAGGAATCCTGCCTCTGGACCAGTATGGCAAGAAGATTTTCACTTCTTCCACTCTGCGTATTAGGGCCCTGAACTATGTCGATCACATGGGGGATTACCAGAAGGCGATTCTTAGTGAGGTGGAATCTAAACTGGACTCCTTTCTGGACACTCATGTCAAGCAGAAAGTGGCTGACCTTGTCCGCTCTGCACATTCGGCCAGTTGGCACATCCTTCATGCGACCTATGATGCAGTGGACACTGCTGGCAGGAGCTCAGCTTTCACCGTAGGCCCACTGGCGTCATGCTCTTCTCCGAGTGTCAGGGTTGGTCCCGGAAGTGCAGTCCGCCATCCAGGAGCGCCCTTCCGAGTTCGGTGCTGTTCGGGGTGATGTCAAGGACATCATCACTGACCTCGAGGAGAAGGGCCAGCACTAAAGTCTGTGGACTCTATGTATCATCCTATCAATCGCATGACGTCCCTTTAGCAGAGCAGAATCGGCCCAAAGCGAGACCACAGGAAGAGGGCCACTAAACTTTGAGCCACCCAGCTGCCAAGCCCTCTCCCCCACTAAAAAAGCAGCGGGAGCTTCAGCTGCGGCACTGCCACCACCACCTGGCTCATTCCCTCTCCCACAGCCTCCGGGCTTCCGGAGAACCAGTGGGAGGGAGGTTTTCCTCCACCTTCTGGGCTGGGAGAGGATAACATCAGATTCATGGGTGCTCCAGCTAATACATGAAGGACACTCAACAGAGTTTCTACAGAAACCACCTCGTCACCCTCCCCCAAGCTCCTCGTACTCTCGGGAACATCATCTTCTGGTCCAGGAAGAGATTTCAGCACTTTTGCTGAATGAGGCGATAGAACCTGTCCCCCTTCCTCTGCAAGGGACGGGTTACTATTCCCACTTCTTCCTGGTCCCGAAGAGGACAGGAGATCTAAGACCTATTCTGGATCTCAGTTCCCTGAACCTATTCATGCAGTACAAGAGGTTCAGGATGCTCTCACTGCAGAGCCTTCTGCCCCTCCTCCGCTCGGGCCAGTGGCTCTGCGCTCTGGATATGCAGGACGCTTACCTGCACATATCTATCCGCCCGTCTCACTGCAAATATCTCCGCTTTGCTTTCCAGGGGGACCACTACCAGTTCAAGGCACTTCCATTTGGCCTCTCCTCAGCTCCCCGAGTATTTACCAAATGCCTTGCGGTGGTGGCGGCCTACCTGCGTACCTGGGGAGTACAGGTTTTCCCGTACCTGGACAATTGGCTCCTGTCGGCCTCGTCCAGGAAGGAACTCCTGCCCTGCCTCTCCCTCACCCAGCAGATTTTTGCCTGTCTGGGTATTACCATCAGCCATTCCAAGTCTCACTTGATCCCATCCCAGATGCTCACGTTTATCGGGGTGATACTGGGCGTGACCTGAGCAGGGCCTTCTGGCCCACCCGGACAGGAGGCCACTCTCGAACTCAGGTAAGCCTGTTGTCTGGCCACAGGCGGTCAGTGCAAGGTCGGTTCTTCGCCTCCTCAGAGCTTATGGCGGCTGCTATCCCGACAGTCCCTCGCTCGGCTCCACATAGGGTCTCTCAGTGGCTTCCTCCCAATAGGATCAGTTGGATGACGACTTGGACAGTTGGTCCTAGTATTCTCTCCATGGTTGAGATTTGCTGTAGTGGATGGTTAGAGAGAACCTTCTCTGGGGAGTTCCTTCCTCCCCCCTCCCAGACTCTGACCACAGATGCCTCGAGCGAAGGTTGGGGAGCCCATCTCGGTCATCATCAGACCCAGGGCTCTTGGTCCAAGCTCGAACAAACACTTCACTTCAATGTGCTCGAGTTTCGCGCGGTGCTTTATGCTCTCCAAGGGCTTCATCTGCATCTTCTTCCCGGCCACCTAGCCGTCCAGTCGGACAATATGTGTGTGGTGTGGTACATCAACAAACAGGGAGGGACTCGATCCTACCCTCTTTGCAGGGAAGCGATGAGAGTTTGGGATTGGGCAGCACGACACGACCTTCACCTTACGGCGATTCATGGTACGGGGTTTGAGAACACCTTAGCAGACAAACTAAGTCGCTCGTCTGCTCAAGCTCACGAGTGGGAACTGGATCAGGGGTCCTAGACGATATCTTCCTATGCTGGGGAACACCACAGGTTGACCTGTTCGCTTCCCCTCAAAACGCAAAGCTTCCCGACTTCTGCTCGCTCATTCAAGAGCGAAGCATTTTCTGGAGAGATGCTCTGTCTCTAGATTGGAAGGACAGATTTGTCTATGCCTTTCCCCCAATTCCTCTGATCCTGCGAGTCTTGCAGAAACTCTGCTCAGAAGGAGCACGAATGATTCTGATTGCTTCTTTCTGGCCCAGGCAAGTTTGGTTCTCTCTTCTGCAACAATACTCGGAGGAACCACCTCTTCCTCTGTCACGAATTATGCTGACCCAGGATCAGGGGACTCTGGTCCATCCAGGACTCAAGTCCCTTCAGCTACATGCATGGCTCCTGCAGACATAGCTCAAGCCCACTTTGGAGTTTCTCCCCAGGTGGCGGAGATTTTGGTGGAGGCTAGGAAACCCTCCATTAGGTCTACCTATGCCATGAAGTGAAAAAGGTTCACAATCTGGGCCGCTTTCAAAAGACTTCGACACTTTCTCCTGCTCTGTTGGGAGGCTGTTGGGAGTACCTGTGCCATCTCTTTGACCTGGGTCTCAGTCACTCGTCTCAGAAGGTTCACATGGCAGCCATTTCGGCCTATCATGTTCCTTTGCAGACAGGACGTTTGCTCAACTGGAAGTCTCTAAAAACTTTCCTCAGAGGGTTCTTCACCTGAGACCCTTATCAGTCCCACACCTCCTTGGGATTTGAACTTTGTTCTTGAAACTTACTTTGCCTCCTTGAAGACGGCAACTTCGAAGACTTGAGTTCCTTTCATAGAAACACTCTTCCTAGTGGCCATTACCTCTGCTCAGAGGATTTTTAGGAGCTCCAGGCCCTGGCGTGTAAAATTCCTTACTTGATTTTTCACAAGGACCGTGTGGCTCTGTGCACCAATCCTAAGTTCTAGGGACATGGATATGTTGTTCATCCACACTAATTGGCAGGTTCCTTGCCACTTTAAATCTTGCGGAAGGTCTTCAAGCTGGCTCCTCCCACCAACCCGGGTGGTAAAACTCGGCTCCAGCCCCATGGCGCCAGATCTTCCTCTCGCCCAGAGCTCAGGGTTCCCTCGCTACGCTCAGCGTATAAGACTAGTTCCTAACTCTTGGTTTTCGAAATTAATCTTTCAAGTTTTTCTAGACTTTGAGCCTTCTTCCTACGCTGCAATGGACAAATCGACTCCCAGGTTTGGAGATGCCCATGCGGGTAGAAAGATGTCTCAGACGGATCCGCACTCACGTGTGTCTATTGCTTGGGCCTTGAAGCCACGACCATGAGCTTGCGACCTGTGCTCTTCTTTCTCGGCCTCGTCCTGGAAGACCGTGCCGCCCATCTGCAACTCGGGCGACCCAGACGTTACCCTCGGTAAAGTCGAAAAAGAGGCCCAGTTGGCAGTTTCCGAAATTAAGGCGGGCTGGCGGATCCCAGCTAGAGCAGATGATACGCCCTCTCGAAGAGGAAAGCGGCGCCGAGCCGCATCTTCCTCGCGCGACATTTATCCGCCTCCTGGGATCCTCTCATTCTGCTTCCTTTAAAGAACTTTGTCTATCTCTCCACCAAGGGAAGGACCTTCATCTTCAGGACCTTCCTCTCGGTCCAAAAGGAGGAGGACAAGGGTAAATCGTCCGTCGACGCTCTTAGGGACGGGAGAGTCCCCCTCCCAGCCGAGTCCTTGACCCGGCCACTGGCTTCTGGTGTCCCCGTCAGGTCAGTTGAGCCGAGACTTCCGTCGGCACGATCGAGATTTTTCTCGACCCGTTGGACGGGTTGTCGACCGGCGAAAGCCGAAAATCCTCTCTCCCCGGTTCCCCTGGTGGTGGTTGAGGATCCCGTGGGCTTGCCAGTGCCTCCGGTTCCGGAGCCCTTGGGTGTTCCTTCCGAGCCAAAGGGAGGGCAGGTTTCCCCCGCTCCTTCCCTGCACCCTCCTCAGAAAAGCCGAGGTTCGCGGTCTCGGACTTCTTCACGGTCTTAGCGATCCACGCCACCAGAGCCCGGTCCCCGGCACCTTAAGCGGCACCACGCTACGTCTTCATCCTCTTCCTCCCGGACGAGGGAGGCCCGACATAAGTGCGTCGGCGATAAACGAGACCTCTGTAGCAACTACTACTGGGTGGGAACAAGCCAGCGTCGCCTCCACCGGCCATTAAGTGGCTGTCACGGGCCGGCGAAGCAACCCCTCACTTGGCCGGCGCCTGTTTCCAGGCCTGTTGCTCAGCTGAAACCAGCTGCTCCACCGATTAGGGTGGAGACCTCCGCCTCCACAGCCGTTGTTTGGGGCTCCGACCAAGAACTCTCGTCGGCTCAGGGTTTACCCATGGACTGTCGGTCACCTTCGCCTCCCGATACGCCCTCGGCAGGTAGAGGTGGCTCAGGCCGAGGCAGCTCTTTGCGGACTCTTCCAGTCGAGCGACGATTCCTCCCTCTTCTCCAGGCGGTGGACTTGGGAGTCCTCTGGTCAGTCGCGGGATGATAGCCCAACGTCCTTTCTGGGTTTGCTTAGGCTCATCTCGGAGTCCACGGGATGCAGCTCGACCCGTATCCAAGCGGGCCAAGTATCCCCTCAGGAGATATTGGACCGGTTCTCCTCGGAGGCCTTTCCTGGGCCGAGGCCATTGTAGGCCCGGCCTTGGAGCTCCTGGCACCCTGCTTCCTGCCCTCGCCGGCCAGGATGGCCAGGAAGTATCGGTCTACAGTTCCCTGTCCGGTTTCTCAGAACACCCCTCAACCGTGGGGTTGAATTACCCGACAGTGTTTTCGGTGTGCGGAAATGCTAGGGCGATGGACAAACCTCCGACAAGGTCCAAGGGTGGACTATGCCGAGTAGAAAATATTATACTGCGTCCTCTCTTGGCCTTAGCACAGGCCAACTGGGCTGTGCTTATGGCACATTTCTCCCATGCCCTGTTGGGCTCCCTGGGCAGGTAGTCCCTCATCTCCCGGCTGACCTGCAGACTACAGTTAGGCAGGTGCAGGACCAGGTGCAGGACAGTGGCAAGCAGCAGCTTCAAACTGCTGGACATTGGAGACTCCTGCACCAGGTCTGGCGGCCGCAGTGGCTATCGCCCGTCGTGCATGGCTGAGGATATCCACCTTCAGGCGGATACAGCACAAATTGGCGGATGTCCCCTTCCTGGAGACGACCTCTTCGGCCCTGAGTGGAAGGCCACCTCCAGAGGATTGAAAAGTCAGTGCCACCTTGGACTCGGTCTCATCCGCTCAGAGGGACAAGGGCCGCAGACCAAACCCAAGCCTTTCGTCCGTCTGTGCCCAACACGTCCGGCCCAGCAGCATCAGGGCCAGCAAGCTCGCGTGGCGTCCCAAACCCAAGCCCAGCAGCTTCCTCCTCCAGGAGCAGGGAGGTAAAGCCCAGGTGGTCCCTCGACTGGTCCCTCCTCCAAGCCTGCACAGTGACCCAGGTTGATGTGTCACCCCCAACCTCGTCACCTCACCAGTTCCCCTTGGTGGGACGGCTCCGTTACTTCCTTTCCGCCTAGTCTGCTATTACCACAGACCGGTTGGGTTTGGAAGTGGTAGGAAGAGGCCTGCCCATGGAGTTCGAGCAGGCCCCGCCCTTCAGAGCCGTCGTCCCCAGGGGGCCTCGGGAATCCTTGACCTCGCTGTCGGCTCGTCGAGCTGATATCGCTCTGCTCCTCGAAAAAGAGTGATCAGAGGGTGGGGACCTCCCATAACCGAGGTTTGTGTCCAGGTACTTACTGGTCCCAAAAGCGGACGGGGAGCTGGCGCTCCATTCTTGACCTACCCGACCTAAACAAGTTCCTAAGGTCTCGAACCTTCAGGATGGTTACTCTGGCTCAGATAATACCATCCTTGGAGCAGCGACATGTGGTTCTGCTCTCCGGACCTGCAGGACACGTTTTTCCGTCCCTATCCGTCCGTCTCACGAAGGTTCCTTCGACTTTTCAGTGGAGGGATCCCTTCTGAGTTCTAGCCATGCCCTTGATCTTTCTCTTGCTCCCATGGTCTTCACCAAATACATGGCAGTGGTGACAGCATTCCTGAGCGCCGGGGGTCGGGTGTGCCTTTACCTGGACGACTGGCTGATAGCAGCCCCTCAGACAGGAGGTGGAAGCGTTCAGAGATCTAGCCCTCCAGGTCTGCTCTCAAATCGACCTCCTCACCAAGAGGCCAAGTCAGAACTCAGTGCAAGCAGTGATTCTTCCTTCAGGGCTGACTCTCTTCGAGCCAAACAACGCTCCGCGGACAGAGCCGAGTTCTTTCCTCCTTTACCCGATCATTTCTGGTTGGACAATTGCGCCTGCCGGGATTTCCTCGCCTCCTGGGTCTCATGGCGGCCTGCACCAGCGTGGTCCATTGGGCCGCTGGAACATCGCCCCCCTCAATAAGGGCTGGCCAGCCAGTGGTCTCAGCAGCTGCGATCCATTGGACCAGCGGTGGCGGTGACAGGGGATGTGGGCAGCTCTCCAGTGGTGGATCGTTCCAGCTCATCTGCAGGAGGGCATCCTGTTTGTCCGCCCGAGCCGCGGTATCTCTATTGACCGATGCCTCTCTGATGGGTTGGGGTGCCCATCTGGGGGAACACAGAGCGCACGGCCTCTGGTCCCCACAGGAGTCCCGATGCCATATCAACCTGCTGGAGCTCCGAGCGGTCTGCCTAGCTCTCACCGCCTTCGCTCCGTTTCTTCAGGGTCAGGTGGTTCGGTCCAGACGGACAATACCATGACCATGTACTACCTAAACCACCAGGGCGGGACGCGCTCCATGCCCTGTGCAGAAGCTCTCTGCATTTGGTCACTCGTGCGCAGCCTGGGCGGATCTCCTAGCCATTCATGTGGCGGGAGCCTCCAACACCCTGGCCCGATGCCCTAAGCGGGATAGGGCTGTATCCCACGAGTGGTCTCTCCTGCGGAGGTAGTACAAGATCTGTTCTCCCATTGGGGCACCCGCAGAGTGCGTCTTTTGCTTCCAGGAAACGCGAAACTGAGCTGTTCCATGCCGCCCCCTCAGCAGGGCTCGCTGCAGGGGGATGCCTTCTCGAGGCCTTGGACCCCGGGCCTCTTCTACGCCTTTCCCCCATTTCCCTTGATCCACAAGGTGCTTCTCAAGGCGAGGAGGGACAAGGCGCAGGTGATTCTGGTAGCCCCAGACTGGCCCGCCAATGCTGGTATCAGATCTCCTCAGCCTCAACTCCAGGCTCGAGGCATCTTCAGCTCGCTCGGACCTGCTTTCAGTCAATCAGGGAAGGTGTTCCATCCGGACCTTCAATCCCTGCACCTGGCGCCTGGTTCCTGAGTGGCTAGAGTTCCAGGTCTTAGGTCTTTCCGGCAGAGGTCCTCAATGTAGTTGGCGTCCGTAGTAGTCTACCAAAATGCTATGCCTTCAAATGGAAAGGTTTTCCATTTGGTGTCGAGAAAGGCCTGGACCCTTCCTCCTGTTCCTTAGCAAGCATTTTGGACTGTTTATGGTCGCTTTCTCAGCAAGGGCTCAGGTCGGCGACCCTAAAGGTGCACCTGGCAGCCATCTCTGCTTACGGACGCGGGCGGGGAAGCAGTCAGTGGCTGAGAGAAGGTGGTCTGGCGGCTTCACAAGGCCTTGATCACATTCCCCTCCGGTGCGAGAACCTCCACCACCGTGGGATCTACTGCTGGTATTGGCAAAGCTCATGGGCAAGCCATTGAACCAATGCACTGGGTGTGTCTCTCTCACCTGTCGTGGAAGACCGCTTTCTTGGTGGCTATTCGTCAGCCAGAAGGATGGGAAGCTCCAGGCGCTTTCCATTGAGTCTCTTACCTAGTCTTCCACAGGGACAAGGTTGTCCTTTACCCCACCGAAATTCCTTCCAAAGTGGTGTCAGTTTCACCTTAACCAGGTGTTGACTCTGCAGTGTTCTACCCAATCACACCTCGGAGGCCGACTATAGGCTCCATACTTTGGACCCTAGAAGAGGCGCAGCTTACTATAAGGCGCTACGGCTGAATTGAGGAGAGGTTCACCAGCTGTTTGTCACCTACGCTGAAGCCGCACCTGGCAGACCTGCAGCCAAGCGGATGATAAAGCAGTGGGTCACCTCCTGCATAGATCTCTGCTATAAGTTGGCGGGCATGGCGCCTCCCAGAGGATAAGGCTCATTCTACCCGCCATACTGCTGCATCGAGTGGCTGCTTCCAGGGACGTCCCTATCCAGGAAATCTGCAGGGGCTGCTACCTGGAAGTCAGCACACACCTTCATCACCCATTACCATCGACCTTGAGTCATGCTGGGATGCTGGTTTTGGGGCCTCGGTTCTCCAGTCTCTATTCCCTAAGTAGAGGTGTGCCTTGCCTCCCTCCTCCCGGAGAACTGCTAGGAGTCTGCCAATAAGTGTGGATGAACAACATATCCATGTTCCTAGAAATACAGGTTACTCACCTGTAACGGAGTTCTAGGAATGGTATATGTTGTTCATCCCACGATCCAACCTCGGCTTTGGCCATATCTAGGCTTCCAGCGGGCCAGATCTGGCGTCATGGTGAGCCGAGGTTTTACCACCGGGTGGGTGGAGGAGCAACTCAGACCTTCTGGCAAGATTTAAGCGACAAGGAACCTGCCAGTAAGTGTGGATGAACAACATATACCATTCCTAGAACTCCTGTTACAGGTGAGTAACCTGTATTTTCTCCCCAAGGTGGTAGCGGAATCTACATTGAACCAGTCCATAGAGTTACCCGCTTTCTTTCGTAGTACTCCAATCAAGGGAGTATCTACTTCATACTATGGACGTCCACAGTTCTGAGATACTACACTAACAGAACAAAGGATCTCTGAAAGACTGATCAACTATTTGTCTCTTGCACCCAAAGAGAAGGCAGTGCTTTTCCAAGCAATGCCTGTCTAAATATTTAGCTCATTGCATCACTTTCTGTTCACGACAAGTACAACAAGACTTTTACAGGTCAAGTAAGAGGACACTCCACCAGAGGAGTCGCTGCCTCAGTGTCATGTTTCAAGAACGTGTCATCGGCAGACATCTGTGCTGCCACCACTTGGACTTCTGTCCACACATTTACAAAACACTACAGTTTGGATATTGGCCTCTTGCTGTAGAGCAGGCTTGGCTTGCTGTTCTGCAAGGCCTCCTTTCTTAAGGCCTTCACAGCTAGTGGATCTCCTTGAGTAGCTTTCTTCCTCCCGTGTGCTTCTTCTTGTTCCAGATTGCTTGGGACTCAGTCCTGTATGTAATTACCTACTGCAAGAGCCCTCTCGAAGTAAGATAGTAGAGTTACATAAGAACTTACCATAACAGTAGATCTTCGAGAGAGGCTCTTGCAGTAGGTAATACCTTCCTGCCCTCCATCCCCCAAAGCTTTTTCAGCTCCTTTTCCAGTGAGGGAAATATCCGCTTCTCTCTCCTCCGGCCTCTTGTGGCCTGTGGCGGGAAAGAACTGGAAGGCGGGCGTGAGGGACCGCTCCTTTATACCGATGTCTCCTGACGCCGGACACCTGACATGGGGCGGTCCCTAGCAGAGACTGCTGGCTAGAATTTTCCGTGGGGTCCTGCCAACATCGGTCCTATATGTAATTACCTACTGCAAGAGCCTCTCTAGAATCTACTGTTATAGGTAAGTTCTTGCGTGACTGTACGTTCCAGCCAGAGTAGGAGATTTCTTGCCCAGTTCTCCTTTTTTCCTATAGCAGGGTCTCCGGCGGGAGAACTGGGGTGGCGACAGGGGACCACCCCCTTTATACCACGTCTGACGTCGGGCAGAGCCGACGGGGGTGGTCCCCTGCGTCGTACTGCTAGCTACAAGTTTTCCGTGGGGTCCTGACGCCTGACTGCTTCAGTCCTAATGGTATTACCTGCTGCAAGAGCTCCTCTCGAAGAGCTACTGTTACAGTAAGTTCTTAAGTAACTGTACTTTCTCAAAGAACTCCTAAAACTGAAGGTGGACAAAGCAATGGGGCCTGACAGAATTCACCCCAGAATTTTAAAAGAATTAAGGGGAGAACTAGTGAAACCACTGAGTACACTTTTTAACAAATTATGGGAGGATGGTGTGGTACCCGAGGACTGGAGTAAGGCGGATGTGATTCCCCTTCACAAAAGTGGGACCAAGACAGAGGCAGGAAACTACAGACCTGTCAGTTTGACCTCTGTGGTTGGGAAAGTGATGGAATCACTTCTAAAGGAAAGAATTGTTGAGTACCTAGAGGCCCGTGGGCATGGGACCCAAGGCAGCATGGGTTCACAGTGTGAAGGTCATGTCAGGCAGAATCTAATCGATTTCTTTGACTGGGTGACCAAAGTAGTAGACCAGGGAGGGTCTGTGGACATAGCCTATCTAGACTTTAGCAAGGCATTTGACACAGTCCCACAAAAGATTAATAGTCAAATTAACCAGCCTGGGAGTGGGTCCCAGGGTGGTAGCCTAGAATAAAACATTGGCTGGACAACAGGACACAGAAGGTAATTGTAAATGGAGTCCACTCTAAAGAAAGAGGGTTACTAGTGGGCACACATGAGAAGTTCAGTACTAGGTCCAGTCCTTTTAATGTCTTTATAAGTGACATTGCAGAGGGACTGGAAGGAAAAGTATGCCTCTTTGCAGATGACACAAAGATCTGCACCAGAGTTGATACACAGGGAGGCATGGAAAGAATGAGAAGGGACTTGGCAAGGTTGGAGGAATGGTCAAAGTATGGCAGCTTGGATTAGATGCAAAGAAATGCAAAATAATGCACGTGGAAACAAAAACCCCAGGTGAAGATTACGGGGGTTAGTAATAACAAAATGGAAAGGGACCTGGGGTAATCATATCAGGTGACCTTAAGGTTAGCAAGCAATGTGAGAAGGCAGTAGGGAGGGCTGGAGGGATACTAGGATGTATAGGGAGAAACATCACCAGCAGAAAACAGACATTTGTTATCCATCTGTACAGACAGTTGGGGAGACCCCATCTGGAGTACTGCGTGCAGATCTGGAGACCCCATCTCCACAAGGACATGCACAGGATAGAGGCAGTCCAGAGGAGGGCAACTAAAATGGTGCAGGGTCTGCAAGAGAAGCCATATGAGGAGAGACTAAAGTAGCTTAATATGTATACCCTTGAGGAAAAGAGGGAAAGGTGGGAAATGATTGAAACTTTTTAAGTACCTCGGTGGAATCAGCAAAGTCCAAGAGGGCAGCATCTTTCAGAAAAAGAGATGTGCAGAACAAGGGGACACAATTTGAAGATAGAAGGGTGCGGTTGAGGGCAATGTTCATTCCCCTTAATCGGCCTCCCTAATCTCATGCTGTGTCCTCTTGTCCTGCTATTTTTCTTATATTTAAACATGTTAGACTCTTTCACCTTGTTTATGCCCTTAAGGTGTTTAAATGTCTCGATCATCACCTCTCTCCCTCCTTTGCTCAAGGGTATACATATTGAGCTCCGTTAATCTGTCTCATATGTCTTCTGATGCAGTCCCTGCACCATTTGTGTTGCCCTTCTCTGGACTGCCTCAATTTGGTTAATGTCCTTGTGAAGGTGTGGCCTCAATACTGCACGCAGTACTCCAGATGGGGCCTAACCAATGTCTTGTACAGAGGATTATTACCTCCCTCTTACGACTTTGTGATACCCCTACTATACACCCTAACACCCCCTAGCCTTACCTACTGCTTTAGAGGTCTGCTTGGATGATTTTAGGTCATCAGTGATGATGATGCCCAAGTCTCTTTCTTCCTTTGTGACTGCTAGCAACTCCCTCCCAGCCTGTAAAGTGGCTTCAGGGTTTCTCTTCCCTATGTGCATGATTTTGCACTTCTTTGCATTAAATCCCAGTTGCCACTCTTCTGACCATTCTGCTAGTTTATCCAGATCTCTTCTCATTCTGCCCACCCATCTGGATCATCTACTCTGTTGCAGATCTTGGTGTCATCTGCAAACAGACAAGCCTTACCCTCTAGTCCATCTGTGAGGTCACTAATGAAGATGTTGAATAGGACTGGCCCCAGGACTGATCCCTGAGGTACCCACTTGTGACTTGCATCTCTTCTGACTGTATACCATTTACCACCACTCTCTGTTTTCTGCCAGTCAACCAGTTTGCCACCCAGTTGACCAACTTCTGACCCACCCTGAGCTTACCTAGCTTATTTATCAATCTTCTATGGAACAGTGTCAAAAGCTTTGCTGAAGTCAAGGTAGGCGACATCAACTGCTCCCCCTTGGTCCACCATTCTGGTTACCCAGTCAAAGAAATCTATGAGATTAGTTTGACAGGACCTTCCTTTGTAAACCCATAGCTGTCTTGGATCCTGTGCCCCTATGGATTCCAGGTGTTGCACTATCCTTTCCTTAAGGGTGCTCCATAATCTTGCCCACTGCAGGTAAGACTGACAGGTCTGTAGTTGCCGCCTCCTCCCTGCTACCACTCTTGTGGGTGGGATCACATGAGCCCTTCTCCAGTCTTCTGGGACCTCTCCTGTGCTCAGAGACTCACTAAACAATTCTGCTAATGGCTCTGCTAGTTCCTCCTTTAGCTCCTTAAGTACCCTGGGATGTATGCCATCAGGTCCCATTGCCTTATCCACCTGAGCTTAGCAAGCTCTTGTAGGACCCTTTCTTTGTGAAGGAGAGTGCTCACCTCCCCTCCCCCTGTGTCCATGATGCTGAGCTGTGGGCCCTGCCCTACCTTCTCTTCAGTAAATACTGAGCAAAAGTATCTATTTAGGATAGATGCCTTTACAGGGTCCTCCTCCTCACATGCTCCCTTTTCTCCATTAAGCAGCAATACCCCTCTGGACTTTCTCCTTTCACTAATGTATCTATAGAAAGTCTTGTCACCTTCTTTTACTGTTAGTGCTAGTGTTTCCTCAGTTTGGGACTTTGCTTGCCTACTGCCTTACCTGCTTCCCTTAGGGCAGTTTGGTATGCCTCCCTATCTTCATCCCGCTGTGTTCCCTTATATTTTCTGAAGGCCAGCCTTTTGGCTCTGACCTTTTCTGCTACTGTATTTGAGAACCAAAGTGGTTTCCTCCTTCTTTTGCACTTCCTTTTCTGTCTAACACAATGGGATGTTGCTTCAAGTATTGTATCCTTAATGCTTGCCCACTTTGCCTGTACCTCCTCACCTGTGTTTCTTTTTGCCAGGGCTAGCTTAACTCTGTTGGCCATCTTATCAAAGTCAGCTCCTCTGAAGTCCCATATTTTTGCTTTGGAATGGGATGATTTAGATGTAGTAGCCAAATTGAACCATACCATGTGATGGTCTCTAGCTAGGTGACCTTCTACCTGGAGATCTGTGATCCCTTCTTTGTTAGTCAGTACTAGATCTAGGATAGCCCTGTCTCTTGTGGGTTGCTGTACCAGTTGTTTGAGGCCCTCCCCTGCAGGAATCCACTATGAGTCTAGTTCTGGCAGATGTTCCTGCTGGTATTGACCAATCTGTATCTGGCATGTTGAAGTCTCCCATTATCAGAACCTCCCTTTAGCTGTCATGTTTGTATATCTTCTAACAGTAATGTGTCTATGTCCTCCCTCTGGTCTGGGGGCCTGTAGACAACCCCAGTTCTTATAGCTGTCCCATTTCCTGTTTCAGGGTGACCCACAGTTCTTCTGGCTCCTTATGTGTATTCTGAATTTCTGTAGCTTTGATATTTTCATTAACATACAGGGCACACCTCCCCCAACTTGCACCTCGGTCTCTTCTGAACAATACATAGCCAGGTACTGAAGTCTCCCAAGTGTGGTTACTGGTAAACCACGTCTCACTAATTGCTACTATGTCAGTTTAGCCTCTGACATTGTGCCTGCAGGTCTGGGATCTTATTTCCCAGGCTGTGAGCATTGTGTACATGATTTTCCATTGGCCAGATTTTGGTGATTTTAAATGGCAGATCAGGGAGCTTCTGTAAGGAAGAATTCAGCAAATTACTAATGCCCTCTTCCATGTGCAAGTAAGTTCCCTTGTATAATGGGGAGGCACTGAAAGGAGAAGGAAATCTGAGTCCTTCCCCAAAAAAATCAGGGTAGTTAGTGAGGTAAACACCAAGATAGAGCAGTTGATGAGAAGGGCGGGGTAAATGGAGAAAAAGACAAAGGCGGTAAGGACAGGGATGCGGCAAAAGAAAAATTACTCACCTTAGTAATTCAAACAACATGAAGTCTTGCTATATTATGACAATTGCAGTATGACCGCAGAGTTAGAACTGCTCGGGTGAAATAGTTAACTTTCCATGCAGGCATGGAACTTAAAGCGTCGAGCTGAAAACTCTGTCTGTTGTGCTTCAAAGGTAAACTGTCAGATTCTTTACTCCGCCACTGAACAGTCAGCTCCGAGATTTCTTCTTCTGCTCGGTTCATTTTGTCGGTTTAAAAGTATTATTTTTAGGTTTTAGCCAAAATTAAACCGCAACCCGTTGGTTCAAGCTTGTCTGTGGTAATGTAAGTAATAGATAGGTTTACATTAGTTTTTTCTGTGTGGAACTTGTAATTTGTTATCGGTTCGGTTTGAACCGATCAGGTATATTAAATCTGCTAGCCCTTTTTTAGAGTGTGGTTCCCGGTTCTTATCGGTTCTAAAAAAAACAGATTTCATTACGTTTTCCACGACCAGTGACAGGTTGGGGAACGATAAGGGTGTCTTGCTTGGTGGATTGCCATAAGCGGGCAAGTGGTTAGGCTGGCATTATGTCTGAGAACCCAAAAGAAAAACCGGACCCACTGGGTTTCAACACTGTAGTGTTTGTGGGGAAGCTTTGCTAAGCTGACACACACCACAATGTCTATGTCTGAGGTTTGACCACCTCAATTCAGACTGCCAGATTTGTCACAATTTCCCTGCTGCCACCATAGATAAGAGAGTTGGTAGGCTCCGGAAAGGGAGGCCAAAGTCCGCTGACCGGATGGCCAGCCGGTTTGGTACCAACTGAACCTGAGGGGTGCCTCTGACCAGGCGATACTCCGCGCAACCGAAGAGCCGGTTCCATCAAAGGGCTAGAAAGTCAGCTAGTTTAGAGCCAAAGTTCTCTTCCCAACTGCTGAGGAAATAGCTAAAGCAATTAAAATTGTCCAGTCTCTCTCTCGGTTCCTACCGAACCGACACCTTCTGGAAAGCGTTAGGGTTGGCCAGTTCCACGGTTCAAGATTATGATTTTGAGGATTTTTTATGAACTGGGGGAGGGGAAGAGGAATATGAGGAGAGTGAATATGGTTGAAGATCTGGATGTGCCCATTGATCCGGACATCTCTCCAGATAGACCCTAGGGTTTCTCCTCAAGACTTTGAGTCCCTTCTCATTTCATGTATTATAAAAAAGTTGCTGAAACTCTCCAGCTCCCTGTTGAGGAAGCTGTTGATGACCAGGAGGAGCCAGACTATGTAGAAATGATGGATATTCCATAGTCTAGGAGACTAGTCTGTTCCTTGATAAATCTTTTCGGAAACACAGTAAAGTTTAAAACTCTTCACACTATACCTCCTGTGGATAAAAGTATGGACAAGAGGTATACCTTATCAGGCTCCGACACTGATTTCCTCACTCAGCAATGCAGCCATGTGGGGTAGTGCAGGCTGCAGCGGTGACAAAGCTAATATTCCATAGCTTCACACCCTGAGAAGGACTCCAGGAAGATTGATGCTATGGCAAAGAAACAGTACATGGCAGCATCTTTGGGGCTCAGACAAGCAAATTATATGACTTATGCTGCTAGGTACCAGAAATCCAGATGGGATACTGTGCTGGCCCTAGCAAAACAAGTCCTGACCAGCTTCCAGGAGCTGGAACAGGTGGCTGTGGATGGTATTGAGGCATCCAAGGTGCAATTTCATGCTGCAGTGGACTCTAATGATGTTTCATCAAGAGTCATAGCTACATCTGTGGCACTGCAGGATGGCTTGGCTCCAGATGTACTACCCTGTCTCAGGACACCCAGTCCAAGGCTATGGATTTTTTCTGTTGTGGGAAATTCTTTGTTTGGGAAGCAAACAGAGAATTACATGAAGAAAATGGATGAATATAGGACCACCTATAGGAGTGCACATGCCAAGGAAGGCAAGCCACTCCTCAAAAGCAGCTTCCTAGAGGCAGGGGCAGGCCTTTTCATAGGCCTTTTTAACAAGCCCAAGCTTCCTCCTCCTCCGCCTATGCTCAGAGGGGGTTCTTTAGAGGAAGAGGCAGACAGGGTACAAGCAGGTCTGCTTCCACCCCTCAGCCCAAAGCCCCTGCCAAGCAGGCACCCTGATGGGATTGCCAGGGCCGATTCTCCTCTACCTGTAGGGGGCAGGCTGGCTTACTTTGTCCAGGACTGGAAGTCTTTAACATCAGACAAGTGGGTCCTGGAAGTAGTAAGCCAGGGACTGGTTCTCAGCTTCAAAAATTTCCAAAGCTGAGAACCAGATCTTTTCCACCTGCAACTCCATCAGAGGCTCTTGCCTTAGAGGCAGGGTCTCACCTCCTGGCTCTCAGAGCTGTGGAAAGGGTTCCTCCCTGCACCAGGACAAGAGTTGTACTCCAGGTACTTCCTTACAAAAGACAGGAGAATGGCGGCCCATCCTGGATCTCAGATATTTAAACAAGCACCTTTTAAAGCCAAAGTTCAAAATGGTGAGACTGGGATTATCCTACCCTCTCTAAGGCAGGGGACTGGCTACTTCCCTGGACCTCAAGGATGCCTACTTCCATATTCCCATCAGAGGCTCCCATCAGAAAGTACCTCAGGTTCGAGCTGCCCTCAGGCCACGACCAGTTCAGAGCAATGCCCTTGACCTCACTTCTGCCCCAAGGGTATTTCCAAATATGTCTGGCAGTAGCAGTTGCCTACCTAAGAAGGCAAAGGATGCCATCTTTCCTTACCTGGATGATTGGCTCATAGTAGGCCAGTCCCCAGACCAGGTCAAATTACATCTCCAGATAGCAGCGGCAACTGCTTACCTCTCTAGGTTTCCTTCTGAATCTCTCAGTCGGTTCTGGAGCCTGTCCAGCTTCTTACCTTCATAGGCGCAGAGCTGAACACACAGGAAGCCAGGGCTTTCCTTCCCCTAGACGGCAAAGACCCTGGTCTCCCTGGCCTCCTCATTTACCCTACAGGTCTCCCGGCCAGCAAGGCACTTTCTGCAGCTCCTAGGGCACATGGCTGCTTACACAGCGGTTGTGCAGGGAGCAAGATTTCAGATGAGGGACATCCAGTTCCATTTGAGAGCCTTTTGGTCTCAAAGAAAGGATCCTCTTATCAAGTTGATCCCAGTAACTTCGAACCCTGATCCAAGCCCTACAGTGGTGGCAGGATCAGACCAACCTAAGACAAGGGGTTCCTTTTGCCTCCAGTCTCATTCTCTAATCTTACTACAGTCGTCCCTCTTGGGCTGGGGAGCTCACATGGGCGACCTCACCACCAGGGTGTGTGGTCTCCCAGGAATCCCTGCTCCCATCAACCTGTTGAACTCAGAGCAGTTTTCTAGCACTTCAAGTTTTTCAAATCTGTTCAGAACAAGAGTATTCAGGTCAGAACAGAGAACACCACTAATGTGGTACATCAATAAGCAAAGGCACTTGGTCTCTGCGGCCTTGTGCACCCGAGCGATGGATTGTGGTCTCTGGCTTACTCCCTGAACACCTCTCTTATGGCAGTTCACCTCCCAGGCAAGGACAATGTCCTGGCAGATGCTCTCAGCAGGATTTCCCAGGGCCACCACGAATGGTCACTGGATCCCCTGGTCTTGGGAGTAGTATTTGCCAGATGGGGCACCCCGCAGATAGATCTTTTTGCAGCCCCAGACAATCACCAACTTCCTCTTTTTTGCTGCAGGCCCCCAGTGTTGGGCTCTCTCCCGCTGGATGCCTTAGCCCTCAATTGGGAGGGGAAGTTTCTCTATGCCTTCCCCCTTTCCTCTCCTGTTCAAAGTGCTAGTCAAAATCAGATCCCAATCCTGCAAGGTCATTCTGATAGCTCCGGATTGGGCCAGACAGCCCTGGTATCCACTCCTGCTGTCCTTAGCAGTCCATCCTCCCCTGTGCCTTCCCAAGAATCACAATCTGTTAACCTGTGCCCAGGGAAGGGTCTGGTACCCGAATCTCAAATCTCTCAATCTCAAGGCTTGGTTCTTGAAGAGTTAGAGTTTGCTGATTTACACTTTTCAAGGTGTAATGGATATATTGAAGGCCTCAAGGAAGCCTTCCACTAGGGCTACTTACAATTCCAAATGGAAAAGGTTTTCCATATGGTGCTCGAAATATTTCCCCAGTCTCTGCTGATCTACCCAGATCCTGGATTATATGGTCCACCTGAATTCTTTGGGGCTGAGACCAGCTACCCTCAAGGTGCACTTGGCAGCTGTGTCTGCTTTTATTTCACGAGGTAAATCCTCTTCTCTTTCTGCTCATCCCGTATTTTCCAAGTTTTTAAGGGGTTGTTGCACACCAACCCTCCATTCAGAGATCCTGCCCTGCCTGGGATCTTAATGTTTGCATTGCTCAGCTTATGCAACCCCTTAGAGCCCTTGTCTTCAGCTGAGCTCAAGTACTTGGCGTGGAAAACTGTGTTTCTGGTAGCCATCACCTCTGCCAGGCGCATAAGTGAATTACACGTTGTCAGTGGGCGGGGTTATCTCTTTCCACAGAGATAAGGTGGTCCTCGGACTAACAGAAAGTTCCTACCTAAGGTGGTTTAGATTTCCACCTTAATCAATCTATTTCTCTTCCAGTGTACTTCACTGACCACTCCTCCTCTGGGGAGGAGGCTGCACAGCCTAGATGTGAAGAGACCCTTAGTTACTACATAGGCGTACCAAGGTCATAGGTTTGACTCCTCCAACTGTTCCTTACCTATGGCGAAGTTGGGAAAGGGAAGCCAGCCACTAAAAGATCCATTGCCAGGTGGATTGTCTCTTGTATCCAATTCTGCTACGAGAAGTTGGGTAAAGTTCCTCCCTCAGGCCTGAGGGCTCACTCTACCAGAGGTATAGCTGCTTCTCTGGCTGCTGCCAGCATTCCTATTCTAGAAATATGTCGAGGCAGCTACCTGGAAAACAGTTCACACTTTTACCAAAGCATTACTCCTTGGACATCCAGGCTAGGAGTGATGCTGAGTTTCAACAACCGTGCTTCAGAGCCTATTTCCTAAGTAGGTTCTGTCCCTCCTCCATGGGGTACTGCTGTGAAGTCTGCAATTGTCATAATATAGCAAGACTTCATGTTGTTTGAAAAAAAAATTACTCACCTTAGTAATGTTGTTTCTTCTAATGGAGTCTTGCTATATTATGACCTCCCTCCCTGCCTGCCCCTCTCAGAACCTCTGTTTTGTGATGTGGGTGGGCAATACAGGGTTGGCACTTTTTTGATGCCCACCTTGTTGTTTTCACCTATTTTTTGGGGTGAATTGGTGTTGTGTTTTTGCATTTTTTGGGTCTCCTGACTTGAGTCTTTGTTTTAGACCAAAAAATGAGTGTTTATATTAGTAGCCAGTTGGCTAGTGTAGGTTTACAGCTTCCACACAGAACCTTAGTGAGTTTTAGCTTGTAAAGGTCTGACAGTTTACCTTTGAAGCACAACAGACAGAGTTTTCAACCGAGCTTGCGCTCTAAGTTCCATGCCTGCATGGAAAGTTAACTGTTTCACCTCTGGAGCAGTTCTAACCTGCGGTCATACTGCAATTGTCATACTATAGCAAGACTCCATTAGAAGAAACAACATTATTAAGGTGAGTAATTTTTTCTTGTGTTTCTTCTAATGGAGTCTTCGTTATATTCTGACACATTGCAGTGATCCCCAACCTTTAAACTGCCCCGAAGAACAAAGAGTTAACTTTCTATGCAGAGCAAAGAATGCTGAGCTCGAGCTTGGTTGGAGTCTCTGTCTGGAGTGTTTCAAACTCAAACCGTCAGATTCTTAGAGCCCAACTAACTAAAAATTCTATTTGGAAATTGTAAAATTCCTACTAGCCAACTGTCAAAAGTTTTGGATTACACAGGAAGACTCAAGTCTGGAAACCCAAAAACCAATCAATATAAATAACAGTAATAAATCAGCACCCAAAGAAAAAGGAGGAGGTGGTAACAAAAGCACCCCTGGGGTGCAACACTGCACCTGCCACCCACTTCCCAAGAACAGGTTCTGAGAGGGCAGGTAAGAATACACAAGACTCCATTAGAAAACACAATTACTAAGGTGAGTAATTTTTCTTCAAACGACGTGAAGTCTTGCTGTATTCTGACATATTACAGAACTACCAAGCAGTACCTCCATGGAGGAGGACAGAACCTACTTGGAAGCAGGCTCTGAAATACCGCTGTGCCTAACTAAGCATCACTCCTAGCCTGGATATCCAGAGAGGTAATTCTTGGTAAAGGTATGGACTGTTTCCAGGTGGCTGCTGACAAATTTCTGAGAGGGGATATCCTGCGCAGCCAGGGAAGCAGCTGTACCTCTTGTGGAATGAGCCCTCAGGCCTGGAGATTTTTCCCAGTTTCATAGCAAGTTGGACACTGAACACACAATCCACCTGGCAAAGATCTATTGGTGGCAGGTTTGCCCTTTCTCACTTCTCCATAAGTGAGGAACAACTGGAGGAGTCAGAGCCTGCTGACCTGACCGCTTCTATGTAGTAACTAAGGGCTGTTTTAACTATCTAAACTATGTATCCTCTCTCCTGAGGAAAGAATGATCAGTGAAGAAAGCAGGAAGAGACATGAACTAGTTTAAATGAAGTCTGGAAACCACTTTGGGCAAGAACCTTCTATTGGTTCAAGGACCACTTTATCCCTGTGAAATGAGATAAAATCAGGTTCCACTGACAGAGCTTGCAATTCACTGATCGCCTGGCAGAGGTAATGGCTACCAGAACACAGTTTTCCAAGTCAAGTACTTAAGCTCTGCTGAAGACATGGAGCTCAGAAGGGGGTTGCATAAGTTGAGCAATGCAAGATTCAAATCCCAGGCAGGGCAGGGTCTCTAAAAGGAGGATTGGTGTGAAGCAATCCTTTAAAAAATTCCACAGAACACAGGATGAGAAGATAGTGAGGAAGACTTCCCACAGACAAAGCATTGAAACAGGTGACAAGTGTTGCAGCGAGTGTAGCCCAGCTGGTCTGAGGCCTAGCCATTAAGATGGACCATATAATCCAGAACCGTAGGCAATCCAGCAGTATGTGGAGAAATATGCTTCTTAGAACACCAAATGCTGAATCTCTTCCATTTGGAGTTATAAAACTTTCTAGTGGAGGGCTTTTGGAAGCCTTGAGGATATCCAGAACCCCGCAGGGAAAAATGCAGATCTGCAAACTAACTCTTCAAGAGCCATGCCTTGAGATTGAAGACTGATGATTGGGGTACCAAATCTTCCCCTGAGAGGATGTTAACAGGTTGTAATTCCTGGGAAGAGGCGGGGAAGGATGTGCTGTAAAGGACAGCAACAGAGGTACCAGCGCTGTCTGGCCCAATCTGGAGCAATCAGAATCACTTTGCAAGGTTGAGACCTTATTTTGACTAAAACTTTGAACAGGAGTGGGAGGAAGGCATACAGAAACTTCCTTCCAACTAGGAATCAGGGCGTACAGGACTGAGCCCAAGACTGGAGGTCTGCAACAAAAGAGAGGAGATTGGTGATTGTCTGAGGCTGCAAAGAGGTCTATCTCTGGAGTGCCCCACCTGAAAGATTACTTCTAGGGACATGGATATGTTGTTCATCCACATTTATTAGCAGGTATCCTTGCCACTTTAAATCTTGCGGAAGGTCTTCAAGCTGGCTCCTCCCACCCAGCCGGGTGGTAAAACTCTGACTCCGCCCCATGGCGTGAGATCTTCCTTACGCTTGGAACTCAGGTTCCTCCTTAGCGCTCTGCGTATAAGACTGGTTCCTATTTCTTCGGTTTACCCGAAATTACTTTTAATGTTTTCAAGACTTCCGTCACTCATTTCCCTCGCGGCTGCGATGGACAAATCGACTCCCGGTTTCCGGAGGTGCCCATGTGGGCAGATGATGTCTCGGACGGACCCACACTCCACGTGCGTCTACTGCTTTGGCCTTGGGCACGATCCGCAGGCTTGCGACCTGTGCTCTTCTTTTTTGGCCTACGTCCTGGAAGACTGTGCCGCCTGTTTACAACTTGGGCGACCCGAAAAACGTTATCCTCCGGTAAAGTCGAAGGAGGCCCGGTTGGCGGTTTCCGTGGCGGCTGGCTTGGCAGAACAGCCTGAGCAGATGATCGCCCTCGAGGAGGAGGTGGCGCAGGCCGCATCTTCATCTTCCTCAGCCGCGGCATTTATCCTGCTCTCCCTGGGATCCTCCTATTCATCTTCTTTTAAGGAGCTCTGTCTCTCCCTCTCCACTAAGGGAGAGGGACCCAGCATCTTCAGGGCCTTCCTCTCTGTCAAGAAGGAGGACCCCAAAAGGTAGAGTCCTTCGTCGGCGCTCTTGGGGGCGGGAGAGGTCCCTCTCACAGAGTAGTGGAGCCATCGACTTCAGTCGATCCTTAGCTAGGCCACTGGCTTCACGGTGTCCCCGTCCAGGTCAGTTGACCGAGCTCCCACGTCCTCGATCGATTTCTCGACCCGTTGGACTGGCTGTCAGCCAGTGAAGCAGAAAACCCTCACTCCCGGTTCCCTGGCGGTGGTTGGGGAGTCCGTGGACTTAGCGTGCCTCGGTTCCGAGTCCACAGTTGAGCCCTCCGAGCTGAGGGGAGGCGGGTTTCCCTATCCCGTACCCTCCTTGGAAAAGCGAGGTTAGCGGTTCGGACTACTTCTCGGTCAGCCCGACCCTCGCCGTCACAGGGGCGGTCTCGGTCTCGGCACCGTGTGGCGAAGCGACCGCCGCTGATCCTCATCCTCTTCCTCGGACAAGGGGAGGCTTGATGCAGAGTGGCGTGTCGGCGATATGAGAACCTCATGTGGCAACAGCTTCTTCTGTCCGGGAGCAACGCGATCGTCGCCTTCCCTGGCTATCAGAAGTAGCTGTCACGGGCGGCAAGCAACCTTCGCCTTAACCGGTGCTATTTCAAGCCTGTTGCTTGGCAAAAACAGCTGCCTCACGATTCGGTGGAACCTCCGCCTCCACAGCCCTTGCTTGGGGCTCTGACCAAAATTCTCGGTCGGCCCAAGGTCTGCCCATAAGCTGTCTGTCACCCTCACTCCCGATCGCCCTCGGCAGGTGGAGGTGGCTCAGGCCAAAACAACTCTTCCGGACTCGAGTCCGGCGATTCCTCCCTGTTCTCCAGGCGGAGTCAACTTGGAGCCCTCCGGAGGTCAGTCACTGGGCGAATAGCCCTTAAGTCCTTCATGGGTTCTTAGGCTTATCTCGGAATCCACCGGGATGCAGCTCGAGCCTGTATCAAGCCGGGCCTAGTATCCCCTCACGGAGATATTGGACGAGGATTCTCCTGGAGAGGCTTTTCGGTGGCCGAGGCGTTGTGAGATGCCCGTGCAGGCTCTGGCGATCCTGCTTCCTGCCCTGCGCCTTCAGCCAGGATGGCAAGGAAATGCCTCCTACAGTTCCCTGTCTGGTTTCTCGGAACACCCCTCGGCTTAGGGGTTGGTACTGACAGCGTCTTCCGGCGTCCGGCAGCGCCGGGCGTGGACAAAACCTCCCGACAAGAAGTTGTACTACGCCCGGAACGAAAAGTCTATACTGCGTCCTCCCTGCGCCGTCATGGCCAGCTCGGCGTACTGATGGCTCATTTTCTCATGCCCTGTTGGGCTCCTGGGACGAGTAGTCCCTCATCTCCTGGCTGACCTGCAGACCACGGTTAAGCAGGTGCAGGACCAGGGCAGTGGCCAAGCAGCAACTTCAGACTGCTTTGGACATCGGTGACTCATGCGCCAGGTCAGTGGCGGCACCGCGGTATTATCGCCGTCGAGCATGGCTGAGGATATCCACCTTCACAGCGGATTCCCAGCACAATTGGCGGATGTCCCCTTCCTGGGGACCGACCTCTTCGGCCCTGGGTGAAGGCCACCCAGAGGATCGAAAAGTCCAATGCCACCTGGACTCGGTCTCATCCGCCTCAGAGGGACAAGGGCTGCAGACCTGGCCAAAAGCCCCTTTAAGTCCGTCTAGCCTCGCGCACTATCAGAACCCAGCAGGCTCGCTCTAGGCGTCTAAACAAGCCGTGGCTTCCTCCTCCGGAAGCAGGGGTTAAAGGCCCAGGAGGTCCCTCGGCCAGTCCCTCCTCCAAGCCTGCACAGTGACGGGTTGAGGGTGTCGCCCCAACCTCGCCACCACCCCAGGTTCCCCGTGGGTGGACGACTCCGCTACTTCCTTTCCGCCTGGTGTGCTATAACCACAGACCGGTGGGTGTTGGAAGTGGTAGGAAAGGCCTGCTCTGGTGGGGCAGGCCCGCCCTTCCGAGGCGTCGCCCCCACGGGCCTCAGATCCGCAGCCTCGCTGTCGGCTTGCCGAGCCAAATCGCTCGGCTCCTCGAGAAGGAGTGATCAGAGAGGTGGCTGACCCTCCTCAGACCCCGGGGTTTGTGTCAGGTACTTCCTGGTCCCAAAAGCGAATGAGGCTGGCGCCCATTCTACTAGCACGACCTAAACAAGTTCCTAAGGTCTCGGACCGTCAGGATGATCACTCTGGCTCAGATAATACCGTCCTTGGAGCGGCATGTAGGTTACATGCTCTCTGGACCTGCAGGACGCGTTTTCATGTCCCTATCCGTCCGTCTCATCAGAGATTCCTAACTTCAGGCGTAAGGATCCACCCTAGCGAGTTCGAGCCATGCCCATGACCTGTCTCTTGCACAGGGTCTTCACCAAATGCATGGCAGTGGTGACAGCATTCCCTCTTGGCGCCGAGGGGTCGAGGTGTACCCTTACTTGGACGTTGGCTGATAGCGCCCCTCCAGACAGGAGGTGGAGGCGGTCAGGATCTGGCCCTCCAGGTTTGCTCTCAGGTCGGCCTCCATATCCAACAAGGCCAGGTCGAACTCGAACCCGAGCAGGTGATTCTCTTCAGCCGGGCAGAGCTTGACTCTCTGTGAGCCAGAGCATGGCTCCCGGCGGACAGGGCCGAGGTTCTTTCCTCCTTTGGCCAGTCATTTCTGGTTGGGCAATCGCGCCTTGCCCGGGACTTCCTGCGCCTCCTGGGTCTCATGGCGGCCTGCACCAGCGTGGTCCGTTGGGCCTGCTGGAACATGCACCCCCTTCATTGGGGGCTGGCCAGCCAGTGGTCTCAACGCTGCGATCCATTGGACCAGCTAGTGACGGTGACCCAAAGGATGTGGAACGCTCTCCAGTGGTGGATCGTTCCAGCTCATCTGCAGGAGGGCATCCCGTTTGTCCGCCTCGAGCCAGCGGTCTCTCTATCGACAGACGCCTCTTTGATGGGTTGGGGTGCCCATCTGGGGGAGCCTGGGCCTCACGACCTCTGGTCCCTGTGGGAGTCCTGATGCCCATATCTACCTGCTGGAGCTCGGCGGTCCGCTCAGCTCTCACCGTCTTCGCTCCGTTTCTACAGGGTCAAGTGGTTCAGGTCAGGCGTACAATACCACGACCATGTACTACCTAAACCGCCATGTGGGGCGCCTCCATGCCTCTGTGCAAAGAAGCTCTCCGCATTTGGTCACTCGTGCGCAGCCTGGGAGGATCTCCTAGCCATTCATGTGCAGGGAGCCTCCAACACCCTGGCCGATGCCCTGTCGATAGGGGCTGTATAACACAGTGGTCTCTCCTCCGGAGGTAGTACAGATCTGTTCTCCCATTGGGGCACACCTCAGGTGGATCTGTTTGCCTCAGGAGAGCAAGCCGAGGTGTTCCATGCCCGCCCCCTCAGCAGGGCTCGCTGCAGGGGATGCCTTCTCGAGGCCGTGGACCCCGGGCTTCTTCTCGCCTTTCCCCATTTCCCTTGATCCACAAGGTGCTTCTCAAGCGAGGGAGGGACAAGGCAGGTGATTCTGGTAGCCCCAGACTGGCCGCCAATGCTGGTATCCAGATCTCCTCAGCCTCAGCTCCAGGCTCCCGAGGCAGCTTCCAGCTCGCCGGACCTGCTTTCAGTCAGTCAGGGAAGGTGTTCCATCCGGGACCTTCAATCCCTGCACCTGACGGCCTGGTTCCTGGTGGCTAGAGTTCCAGGCCTTGGGTCTTTCGCGAGGTCCTCAATGTAGTTGAGGCGTCCCGTGAGGAGTCGACCAGAAATGCTATGCTTTCAAATGGAAAAGTTTTCCATTTGGTGTCAGAACAGGGCCTGGACCCTTCCTCTGTCCCTTGGCAAGCATCTTGGACTATTTATGGTCCTTTCTCCAGAAGGGCTCAGGTCGCAGCGACCCTAAGGGTGCACCTGGCAGCCATCTCTCTGCTTACAGGCGCGGGCCGGGAAGAAGTCGGTGGTGCAGGAGAAGGTGGTCTGGCGCTTTTTCAAGGCCTTGATCACATTTCCTCCATGTGAGAACCTCCACCTCCTTAGGATCTACTGCTGGTACTGGCAAAGCTCATGGGCAAGCCATTCGAACCAGTGCACAGGTGTGATCTCTCTCACCTGTCGTGGAAGACCGCCTTCTTGGTGCTATTCGTCAGCCAGAAGGATGGGAGGCTCCAGGCGCTCCATCGAGTCTCCTTACCTGGTCTTCCACAGGGACAAGTTTGTCCTGCGCCCCACCGAAATTCCTTCCGAAGGTGGTGCGAGTTTACCTTAACCAGGTGTTGACTTGCGGTGTTCTACCCCAGTCACACTCGGGAGGCTGAATAGAGCTCCATACTCTAGACCCTAGAAGGGCTAAGCTTACTATAAGAGCGACGCGGCTGAAAAGTCGAAGTGGTTCGCCAGCTGTTTGTCACCTACACTGAAGCTGCACCTGGCAGACCTGCAGCCAAACGGACGATAAGCAGGTGGGTCACCTTCTGCATAGATCTGTGCTATAGGTTGGTGGGCATGGAGCCTCCCAGAGGGATAAGAGCTCATTCTACCCGCCATACCGCTGCATCGGTGGCTGCTTCCAGGGACATCCCTATCCAGGAAATCTGCAGGGCTGCTACCTGGAAGTCAGCACACAGCTTCATCACCCACTACCACATCGACCTTGAGTCACACCGGGATGCTGGTTTTGGGGCCTCGGTTCTCCAGTCTCTTTTCCCTAAGTAGGGGGTGTGCGTCTTGCCTCCCTCCTCCCGGAGAACTGCTAGGAGTCTGCCAATAAGTGTGGATGAACAACATATCCATGTCCCTAAATACAATTTACTCACCTGTAACAGGAGTTCTAGGAATGGTATATGTTGTTCATCCCGCATAACCCATCCTCCTCCCGGCTCGGGACGCACAACCTGAGCTTTCAGCGGGCCAGATCTGGCGTCATGGGGCGGAGCCGAGAGTTTTACCACCCGGGTGGGTGGGAGGAGCTTGAAGACCTTCCGGCAAGATTTAAAGCGGCAAGGATACCTGCCAATAAGTGTGGATGAACAACATATACCATTCCTAGAACTCCTGTTACAGTTGAGTAACCTGTATTTTCAGCACCTGAGGGTCCAGGGACCATTCGTGATGGCCATGAGAGATCCTGCTCAGTGCATGTGCTAGCACATTGTCCTTCCCTGGAAGGTGAACTGCTACCAGAGAGGTTTGCAGGGAATAAGCCAGGGACCACAGCTTCATGGCTTCTGTTCACAGGGCCGTGGACCGAGTGCCTCCCTGCTTGTTGATGTACCACATGGTGGTGGTGGTGTCCGTTCTGACCTGAACCACCTTGTTCTGTACTGACTGAGAGAGAGTTTTTAGGGCCAGAAAAACTGCCCTGACACAGGAGATTGATATGGAGAAGGGATTCTTGGGGGACCACATCCTCTAGGCAGTGAGGGACTCCCAGATGGGCTCCTAAGCCCAGAAGAGAAGCGTCCGTGGTAAGGAGCACTGAACAAGGCTGAGTAGCAAAGGAACACCTTGTCTTAAATTGTCCTGATCCTGCCACCATTGGAGGGCTTGGATCAAGTTCAGTGTCACTGGGATCAGTTTGGTAGGGAATCTTACTCTGAGACCTAAAAGCTCTCAGGTGGAAATGAGTATCCCTCATCTGGAATCTTGCCCTTGGACCACTGCTTTTGAAGCCGCCATGGGTCTAAGAGCTGGAGGAAATGCCTTGCTGGTCGAGATACCCGAAGGCTGAAGGAAGAGGCTAGTTCCATAAGAACCCTTGCCCTTTCTAGAGGAAGAAAGGCTCTTGCCCTGAGTGTGTCCAGTTCTGCCCCTGTAAAGGTAAGAAGCTGGACTGGTTCGAGAACTGACTTGGGAAGGTTGAGAAGAAATCCTAGAGAAGTGAGCACTTGCTGGGTCACTTGCAGGTGAGACTTGACTTGGTCTGGAGACTGACCCACTATTAGCCAATTGTCCAGATATGGACAAATGGAAATCTTTTGCCTTCCTAGAAAGGCAACTACTACTGCCAGGCACTTTGTGAAAACCCTTGGGGCTGAGGTTGAGCCAAAGGGCATTGCTCTGAACTGATGGTGGCCTGAGGGCAACTCAACCTGAGGTACTTTCTGTGGGAGCACCTGATGGGAATGTGAAAGTAGGCATCTTTGAGGTCCAGGGAGGCTATCCAGTCTCCTGGCCTTAGAGAGGGAAGGATTATTCCCAGATTTACCATCTTGAACTTTGGTTTTAAAAGACGTTTGTTTAGGTTTCTTGGGTCTAGGATGGGTCGCCACTCCCCTGTCTTTCTTGGGGTCAGGAAGTACCTGGAGTACATTCGTTTGCGCCAATGTAGGGTAGGTACTCTCTCTATGGTTCTTGGGGCTAGAAGAGAAAAAACCTTTGCCTCTAGGGCAAGGGTTTCTGAGAGATTTGCAGGTGGAAAAGATCTGGCTCTCATCTTTGGAAATGTTCTGATGCTGAGAACCAATCCTTGCCTTTCTACTTCCAGGACCCACTTGTCTGATGTAATAGACATCCAGTCCGGACAAAGTAAGCCAGCCTGCCCCCATTGGAATAGGAGAGTGAGCCCTGGCAGGCCCATCAGGGTGCCTGATCGGCAGGGGCTTTACTCTGAGGGTGGATGCAGCCCTGCTCATCCCCCTTCTGCCTCTCTCTCTCTCTGAAGAACCCCCATGAGAAAAGGAAGAAGAGGCCTGTGCTTGGTAAAAAGCCTTTGAAAAGCCTGCCCCTGCCCCTAGACTGCTGCCTTTGAGGAGTTGCCTGCCATTCCTTGGCCTGAGAACTCCTGTAAGTGGTCCTGTACTCATCCATTTTCTTCATGTAATTCTCTGTCTGCTCCCCAAACAGAGAATTACCCACTACAGGAAAATCCATGGCCTTAGCCTTGGTGTCCTGTGAGAGGCTAGTACATCTGAGCCAAGCCATCCTCCGAAGAGCCACAGATGTAGCCAAGACTCTTGATGACACATCATTAGAGTCCACAGCAGCATGAAACTGAACTTTAGATGCGCAATCCATCTGCAGCCACTGCCTCCAGCTCCTTGGCTAGCTGGAGGGAGGCCTGTTTAGCTAGTGCCAGTACAGTGTCCCACCTGGACTTCTGGTACCTGGCTGTATAGGCCATGTAATTCACCTGCCTAAGTCCCAAGGAAGATGCCATGTACTGTTTCTTTGCCATAGTATAAATCTTCCTGGAGTCTTTGTCTGAGGTGTGAAGCCAAGGAATATTTGCCTTGTCACAGGCAGCAGCCTGCCACTACCCCAACATGGCTGCATTGCTGATATAAGAACTCCGTGTCTGAGCCTGAAAGTGTATACCTCTTGTCCATTCTTTTATCCACAGGAGGTATAGTGTTAAGAGACTTTAGGATTTTTTGTGTCTGTTTCCCAAAGGATTTGTGGAGGGGAATAGACAGTCTCCTGGACTCTGGGATGTCCATCATGTCTACATAATCAGGCTCTTCTTGATCTTCCACAGCCTCCTCCATAGGAAGCTGGAGGGTTTCAGCCACCTTTCTGTAGAACATAAAGTGAGAAGGGGACTCAGAAAGCCTAGGAGGGGAAACACCTGATGGTCTGTCTGGGGAGATGTCCGGTTCCACAGGGACATCCAGACCCTCACTTTCACCATCATCATCATCCTCAAATTCCCCTTCCTCTTCAAACTCCGGTTCATAAAAATCTTTGAGGGTATAATCTTGAACCGGGGGAACCAACCGAACTGAACCCCTGCCAGAAGGTGCCAGATCTGTAGGAACCGGGCGGAGCGATTCTACAATTTGAATCGCTTTGGCTATCTCTTCGGTGGTCGGAACATGAACTTCTGGATCCGAACCGGATGATTTGTCTTTGCGTTTTCTTTTTGTTAGAACCGATCCCTCGGAATCGGCTTTCCTGTTGCCCGAATAAGTATCGCCCTGGTCAGTGGGCACTCCTTCTGGTTCGGTCGGAACTGAACCGGGCTGGCCATCCAGGTCAGCGGGCTTCTCTGCCTCCTTTTCCCCCAGTCTACCTAATCTCTTCTCAAAGGTAGATTTGGGAAAGTTTTATATTTGGCAGTCTGAATTGAGGTGGTGAAACCCCAGACAGTAAACCACAGGTGGTGTGAGGATCGGCCTTAGCAAGACCTCCCGTACTCACTGCTGTGTTGAAACCAGTGGGCCCAGTTTTTCTTGGGTTTCTCAGACATGGCCATCCTAACCAACTTACCCTTTTATGGGAACCGCCAGACAAGACTCCTTATCGGTTCCTAACTGTGTCACGGGTATTGGAGAAAAAAATGTTCTAAAACATGTTTTTTCAGAACCGATAAGGACCGGTAACCACACACTAAGTAAAACACAAGATTTCACTATTAAATGGCGGGTCAGCGAACCGAGCCGCACTTTACAGGTTCCACACAGAAAACAGAACAGTTCCTATATAGTACTCACGGCACCACAGACAGAGACTGAACCGACTATGGATAACTTTTCGGTTTAAAAGCCGACTAAAAAAACTTTAATCGACTTTCGAACTGAGCTGAAGGAGAAATCTCCGGAGCGACCGTTCAGTGAGGCGGAATAAAGAATCTGACGGTTTGAGTTTGAAACACTCCAGCCAGAGACTCCAACCGAGCTCGAGCTCAGCATTCTATGCTCTGCATAGAAAGTTAACTCTTTGTTCTCCAGGGTAGTTTAATGGTTGGGATCACTGTAATATGTCAGAATACAGCAAGACTTCATGTTGTTTGAAAGAAATAAAGCCATAAAAATGGAGGTGATGAGTACCAATGCTCGTAGTCTAGGTAAAAAAAAACTCCCCAATATGGTGGCCTTGATGGAAGAGGGATGCCAGGATATTGTGGCAGTCACAGAAATATAGTACACAGAGAACCATGACTGGGATGTCAACATACCAGGGTACACAATCTACAGGAGGGACAGGGAGGGAAGAGGAGGAATGGCTCTCTATGTAAGGGAAGGGATCAAAGCAACAGAACTAAAGGGTAAACAGGGAGGAGAGGAGGCACTGTGGGTTACTCTAGAGACTGGAAATGGCACCACAATCCGCACAGGGGTTATATACAGACCCCCGTTTCAGGGGGAGGAAGTGGACAAGGAAATGATAGAAGGCATCCTTGGGATGGCAGAGAAAGGGAGATATTGCTGATGGGGGACCTGAATATGCCAGATGTTAACCGAGTACCTTTGCTGCAGCCACATCCAAGAGCAGGGCCATTCTCGATGCTCCTACAGGGCATGCCTCAGACAGTTAGTTTTGGAACCCACTCGGAGGAGCAATCTTAGACCTGGTACTCTCAAATGGGATGGAGAGGATCTCTGATCTTGAAGTGGGTAGCCATCTGGGAACAAGCAACCACGAAACAGTGTGGTTCACGATAAACTTAGCTGTAGAGTCAAGCTATACAAAAGTTAAGGTACTGAACTTCAGGAAACTGATTTTGTCAAAGCGGAGAGTGCCTCAGAAAAGCACTAGCAAACAGGCAAGAAGGTGGGGTGGAGCAACAATGGGGAAACATCAAAACTGCCATCCCAGAGGCAATAAGCCTTTGTGTGAAGCAAATAAATCAAAACGAAAGAAAAAAACACTATGGTTCTCAAAAGAAGTGGCAGGGAAGGTAAGGGAGAAAAAGATAGCATTCCGGAAGGACAAGGAAATACAGAAGGAGCAGGACAGAGAACTGTACCAGTTAAAGCAGAAGGAAGCGGGGAAGGCAGTCAGAATAGCAAAGGCCCAAACCGAGGAAAAGATAGCGAACTCGGTTAAGGAGGGGGATAAAACCTTTTATAGGTACATTAGGGAGCAAAGCAAGACTAAGGCAGGGATAATGAGGCTGAACAAAAGAGGAAGGTAGTTGGGCAGAGGCGACAGTGAAAAGCAGGATACTGAGCGAATACTGCTCAGTATTCACAATGGAAAAGCAGAGGGAGAGACCTAATCCAGTCAATAGAAGTACTCTGGATAGGGGGATTGATATTTCTCCTTTCACAGACTAAAGGGTTCTGAAAGAACTCTTAAAACTGAAGGTGGATAAAGCAGTGGGGCCTGATGGGATTCACCCCAGAATTCTAAAAGAACTAAGGGAATAACTAATATCACCACTGACTGTCTTTTTTAATAAATCATGGGAGAATGGTGTGGTACCTGAGGACTGGAGGAGGGCAGATGTGATTCCGCTTCACAAAAGTGGAAGCAAGACAGAGGCAGGAAACTACAGACCTGTCAGTTTGACCTCAGTGGTAGGGAAAATGATCAACTCACTTGAAGGAAAGAATTGTTGAGTACCTAGAGGCCAGTGGGGCACATGACCCAAGGCAGCATGGATTCACAGCAAGAAGGTCATGCCAGACAAATCTAATAGATTTCTGAGTGACCAAAGTAGTAGACCAGGGAGGGGCTATGGACATGGCCTACCTAGGCTTTAGCAAGGCATTTGACACAGTCCCACACAAAAGATTAATAAACAAATTAGCCAGCCTGGAAGTGGGTCCCATGGTGGTAGCCTGGGTAAAACACTGGCTGGACAACAGGACACCGCGGGTAATAGTAAATTGAGTCCACAGTGAAGAAAGGGGGGTTACTAGTGGGGTACGGCAGGGTTCAGTACTGGGGCAGGTCCTTTTTTAATGTTTTTATAAGTGATATTGCAGAGAGACTGGAAGGTAAAGAATGTCTCTTTGCAGATGACACGAGATCTGCAACAGGGTTGATGCACGTGGTGGGGTGGAAAGGATGAAAAGGGACTTGGCAAGGTTGGAGGAATGGTCAAATGTATGGCAGCTTAGATTCATTGCAAAGAAGTGCAATGTAATGCACCTGGGAAAGAAGCACCCAGGAGAAGAATACACAGTGGGGGTGCAGGGCTTCAAGTAAGATTTTTGGGGATTAGTACGTTACTCCTCATTTTGAAAGTGAGTAGAGTAAAACCAAATTCAGATGCGTACAAATGTCTGGACGAAGTGGAGTGAGGAGTAGATTTTTAAAAACTGTGTAGTTTTTTTTTTTTCTAGATAAGAATTGATCAGGTGCCAACAATGCTCCCGCTAATGTTGGCAGATAAGAGTAGTTTACTCTCCAGTTTAAAATATAGTGAGTAAAACAAACTTGGGATGTGTACAAGTGTTGTAAATCTGGAAAACGTGTTCTTTTGAATTACCAGTTGTGTAATAAAGCGCTATTGTATGGAGTGTGCAACATCTACAGATGGTGGGTGAGTATTGGTACTCATTAAAAAAAAAATTTCTGAAGAGTATTTCCTAAAACAAGGTGAGTAAAATAGGTTGGTGGTCACCTGATCTGGTGCCCTGGGAGGGTGAGATACTGACAACAACAAAAATGGAAAGGGACCTGAGGGTAGTCATATCAGATGACCTAAAGGTGGGCCAGCAATGTGAGAAGTCAGTAAGGAGGGCTGGGGGTATACTGGGATGCATAGGGAGAGGCATCACCAGTAGAAAACAGGAAGTTGTTGGCCCTCTGTACAGACAGTTGGTAAGACCACATCTGGAGTACTGTGAACAGTTCTGGAGACCCCATCTGCGCAAAGACATAGACAGGGTGGAGGCTGTCCAGAGGAGGGCAACCAAAATGGTGCAGGGTCTGCACCAGAAGACACATGAAGAAAGACTAAAGGAGCTTAAGATGTATAGCCTCGAGGAAAGGGGGGGGGCATGATAGAAACTTTCAAATACCTCAAGGGAATGCACAAAGTCCAAGAGGATAACATCTTTCAGAAAAAGAAATGTGCAAGAACAAGGGGGCACAATTTGAAGATGCGGGGGACGGCTCAGAGGTAATGTGAGGAAGTAGTTTTTCACAGAGAGGGTTGTAGATGCATGGAACGGCCTTCCTGAGGAGGTCGTAGAGTCAAAAACTGGGGGAATTCAGGAATGCATGGGACATACATAAGGCAATTCTAGTGGAGGGTAGGAGGAAGTAGGCTGTTGGTTAATTAGGATCTGCAGCTTATTCGTTAGGTAGGGAAATGGGCAGACTAGGTGGGCCAAGTGGTCCTTATCTGCCTTTAAATTCTATGTTTCTGTGTTTCTAATGAACTGTAGTGTAGATTCAGAGGCAGCCGTCAAATGGAATCAGCTATACTCCAGCATTTATTTTATTCCTTGAGTCAGCAAAATTTGTTTTAAAGTAAGATGCATTTCATTTACCAATTAGTGTGCTACAGAAATTGTGTAATTTACAAAAAGCATCCCTGGATTCAGCTGTGTTCAATTTTTGCCTTTTTGTGTACAGTTATCTGAACCCTTTAATGGGGACACAGTTGGTGAGGTGACCAAGGAACATGCCTTGCTCTTGCCCTTTTTTTAGAGGAGAGCATGCAAATCATATACTTAAGACAACTGTTTTACAAGGATATATGTACTTGGATGTAAAGTCCAGTGCCTCTTCATTTGTGTAAGAACCGTACTCTAAAATGTACTGTCAATCTAAAGTGCTTAAAATATTAGATGGTGAGTTAGCATTTGGAAATGAAAAAAAAACAGTATGGTAAGGATGGCGTTGCTTCAGATATATCAAATTCATGTTAAGACTTTGCATTCTAATTTTTATTTTTTTTTTTACTCCGCAGACATCCTCACCAGACTCCTCCAATGAAAATTCCCCGATAAGCCCTCCTGATGAGCAGGGCCAGGGCGATGGTCCACCTCAGCTGGAGGATGAAGAGCCCGCATTTCCACATACCGATCTGGCAAAGCTGGATGACATGATTAACAGGTATTGAAAATTATAAGGTTACTTTTTGACTAGAAAAAGAAAGTAGGCAGTTTGGACGTTTTCTTTGCGATACAGCTATATAAATTTGCTTTACATGTTGCAGATTGCATTGAAATGGCAGGCCAGTACCCTGTACAGATCATTTTCTCACAAAAGTAATTAAAGGGTCAGTTGTTTACAGAGGCTTCAGTGTGTTTTTTTTTTTTCATTTCCCACTGAGCACCATTGAGTAATAACTACATTGTAGGCATGTTATGTAAGCATGCTTATGAAATAAGCACCATAAATTAGTAGCTCTGATCGGCTGTTAGGGATGTGATATCCGTTCTTATTTAGTGTAAAAAGCACCAGCAGTGCCATGTGGGCATTGATTCTAGTAATGATGCCAGTTAGAATGTTGGCAAATTGAAAAGCAGCCATCTTGTTTATCACCAACTGCGAGTGACAGCTTTCTCAATTTGACAGCATGGCATCATTACCAGAAACAAGCTTTGAAATTAACCTAACAGAAGAAGATCTGGAAAACTTAAGGAGTACAGACAATGAGCCAGCAGATGTGCTATCCGCAGCCTCTGAACCAAGCACCTCTGCCCAGGAAACAAGTGACAGCAACATGAAAAGAAAACCCACCAATGCCACAGTGCCCAACTGTTTCTCCAGCTACAGTGCCAACCAACTCGACATACTGGAACAACAAAAGAATGAGCAAAATACTGAGAGATTGACTGCATGGGCACTAAGAGTATTCAATGATTGGGCAATTTCAGCAAAATTGACTGGCACTCCATTTCAAAGCAGGACCTGAATGCCACACTCTGAAAATTTTACATGAGGCTCGCTTTAGGAGGCTAGAGTACGCTATCTCGAGCTTTTGTGGTCTGAGCTGCACTTAACCGCCACCTGGAGTCATTGAACATGGAAGGCCTTCAACCTCATGACTGATCCTGAATTCGATCAAGCAATGATGTGTTTAAAGCAAAGCTAAAAACCTATAGAAGAGCCCAACAAGGTAAATCTACCCACCACGAACTACTAACACATCCTGACTTAGACAAACTGAGAACTCTCAACTTGTTTTCTACGAACGCGCCTTTCTTAGTCAGGAAAAGTCTGGCTAAATGTTCAACTATATATGGCCAGGCGCGTCGGGAAGGTTTACGACAATTAAAACAGCATCATTTGCAATTAAAGATGAAAATGGAGCTGAGTTTGTGATCCTGAACTTTAATGAACACACAAAAATCATAGCAACTCCTTGAAACAGGAAAATCAGGACACGAGATTTATGTATTCTCAACGGGCAATCCCTTTGCCCGGTTGAAAGATTCAAACTCTACCTGAGTAAGCTGCCTCCAGATCCAAAAGCTATACTTGCACCCCAGCAGACTTCCACAAATACAGCTGGACCACCTACCAGTATGGTATTCTTCAGAGCCAATGGGAGTCAATTACTTGTCTCGATGATGTCCCGCAATGAGGAAGCGGTCTCTTGCAGCGCTATACTAATCACTGTCTGCGAGCAGCCACGGTGCAACTTGTCTGACGCCGGGCTTGCAAAGCCGCTGAAATAATGTCAGTGACGGGCACAGAAATGAATCGAGCCTCCAAAGTTACTGGTGTGCCAAGCCAGAGGACCGAAAGAAATGGAGCAGTATTTTGGCCCCAAAACTGGAAAAGCGTGTCACATGAGAAACGAGCAAGTTGCATGAACCAATCCCCAATGGAAAATCCAAAGTTATTGTGCACCACACTGATACCCCATGCCAGTACATCGGAGCACTTCACAACAGGGCAATCAACACAAGAAATAAAAGAAAACCAGCCCCAAAGTCCACAATTTGCAGGAGTAACCATGCAGAACTGCAACATGACTTTCAGTGGGACAGTGTATTTTGTGAAATGAATTCAAACTGTACTCCATAAAACAGTGTTAGCCACCCAAAAATGTAATGGTTAAGAAGTTAATAGTAATTCATTAAAGTTACACTACATGTGTTTTGCAGTTGCCAAAAAAAAAAAAAAAAATTTCTTTACATTGAAATAAAGTTGCAAAATGCCCATCTATATGGGACTATTTTAAGTGGCGTAATGTTATCACATTTAATAAACTGAAAAATCTTTAATTTTAAAAGTTGTGGTCTCACTATTTATTTTTGAAATTTTAATTCACCATTTCATAAGGGCAAAAAACCGCTCCAGGGTGTGCGTTAGACATACATGGCTAGGAGGCTGGAGACACTCGGCCGATGGCCTCGTGCCTCACTACGCCTCCTAACCGTGTGTTATAAAATGTCTAACGTACACCCTGTCGTGGTAAACTTACTACAAACCGTAAGATGATTTAAGTATTGGACTATAAAGCAAAGCTTGCAGGGTTCGAATCCAGGGTTTGGTAGCTCATCATGATGCAGTTTTAAGTGTGCAAAATCCTAATGAAATACTCAAAAAAAGAGAAGCTGCTCTGGTCTCGCTCTAGTCTCTATTGTTTTTTGGCCTAACGCAGGAACATCTAATCTTCTCACAGCTCACCCCCTTCCTCGATGACGACTAATTTTTTTTTTTTTTTTTTTTTTTTTAACTCCATTCCAGTCTGGTTTCTGGAAGTTCTAATCCACACCCTTTCTCTGGCTCACCAGCACCATCCTGTCTGGTATGGTCCAGGGCTGAGTAACCTCTTCCACCTTTGTCTACTTGACCAAAAGCCTTCAACATTGTCTCACCCCCTTCTGCTGGTCAGGCTTAAGACAGTGGGGCTCTGGGTTGTCAATCAGCTGGCTTTGCTCCTACCTTGAAGTCAGGTCACTCCTTCCCCCCTCCAGTCCATATCTGCTCTGGCATCCCCCAAGGGTCTGTCTTGGGCCCCTTACTCTAATCCATTTTCCTAAATGACCTCTTCATTGTCTATTCCTCTGTGTCTATCCAGATAATTTAGTGTCGCCACCCCCGTCCTGTGGAATTTGCTCCCTTTAGTTGTTAGGGAGGCCCCGTCTGTTGATTTATTTAAGACCTACCTTAAGGCCTTCTTGTACGATCAGGCCTTCCCGGACTAAGTTTTATAGTTCATACCTGGTTTTTAAAAATTTCTGATGTTTAATTTAGTTCTAGAGACTCTAAATGTAGCTGTAGCGGAGAGTTGCAAATTGTGTAGCAAATTTAGTTTTGTTTGGAGCAGTGTATATAACTTATTATACGATAGGTGTGAACTCAGAAGGCATTGAATAAATCCATTTATCGTCACAGCTGTTGAATAAATAAAATTTATCCATATAGTAGCTATGTCACAATCACTCCGGAACTCATTTAAAATGTTTGGTCTCAGTAGCAGTACTACCCATATTCAAATGCGAATAACTTTAAAATGAAAAAAGATAGCATGGTACCGTGAGCATGAAAGTTGTTTCAGCACAGAATTATCTACAAAATGAGTGGTGTTTCATTTATTGATACCTGATAGATTTTTTATAATTGGCAAAAAAGAGCAGAAAATGCAATTTTTTGTTCACTTTTTTGACAAACATATGCAAAACAAGATAAGCAATCAAAAGCAAATGTCCCTGCACTGACAGAAAGCATCCCTATTGCATAAATGAAATATACAATGGCGAGCTGTCAGATAAATGATTTATCTACACTTGGGCTGCTTGACCTTGGACACCTCACTCGTGGATACGCCACTTGAGGGTACCAGGTCAAACAGGACTTGTGTAGATAATTTATCTTGCAGTTCTCCATTGTATATCCCATATTTATTATTGTGCTGTGCTGTATTTATTTGATTGATGTACAGCACCCAGAGCCTCCGGGATGGGCGTCTCATTAATTAAAATGTTCTTTGCCTTGCCATGTGTACAGATGACACTGTGCTGTTTGCTTCTGGCTCCTCTGCTGCTGACCTGACTGCCTATTTCCAACAGGACTTTTGACAGTGTACAGCACTGGTTCCTGCATAACCTCCTGTCCCTCAACGCCACTAAAACTGTCTTTATTTAGTTTTGTTGACTGGGTAAATAATGCACTGACACATTCTGTCTATTTTCAGGCACAGCTCGGGGAGGGATAGAGATGAATGCCAACTGACCTTGAACCAGATTAAGCGTTTGTGGTATTTTTTTTTTTAATGAATGGGGAAATTTGGCCCGGACACGGAGAACTTCCCTACTCTTTCGAGAAGTGCTATGGGATCTTTAACATTCACCTGAACTACCGCCCAGAACAGGCAGATGGGACCTCTGTTTAGCGTCTCCTCGAAAGGAGGCACCTCAGGAGTGCAGCACCCCTCTTTGTGCTGCACTACAGTATCAGTATTGGGATTTAACCCAAGTGCCTGATGTGGAGATGTCCTTTGGCTCCTGACAGAGGCTTGTCAGAATCTCTCCCCATCTCTCCTTCCACACCCTTGATGGTACTTTGCTTAGTGGTGTTCCTCTTTTAAGTACCTTGGGGATTGACTGGACTGGCACCTCAACTTCTCAAAGCAGATTGATGCCATCTATCACAAGTTTCTCCCCAAACTGGGTGCGTTGTATAGAAACAAAGCAAGCATTCCTCTCCCCGCCAGCAGGAAACTGGTCATAACGATGATCCTTCCCATCTTTTACTACGGCAACATTGTCTTCAGCATCGCTTCCATGACCTCCCTTTGCAGACTGGGCCCCCCCAATCCAGTTCTTATGCTGCTTTGCCTTGCCCCCATTTGCACACACCACTGCTATCAGTACTCCTCCCTCACCTCACTGCTAGACACCTTATTCACTGTGCCACCTTCTCCTCCAAATTTTGGTTTGGCTCACTTCCTCCACCTCTATGCCCTCTTTTATCCTCTTCTGCTTATCCCTCGGAGCCTTGCCCCATGGAAAAATTCCAAACACCAAGTTGCCTCCTCCTCCGTTGTTGATGTCCCCCTTTATTCCCTACACCTGAACCTTGTCCCCTCCCGGCTATGAGCAGTTTTCTCCCACTCCCCCATAGTTTAGCCATGCCTTAATATCTGTTTTGGTGTTTGTTCCTGAATCTAGTTAGCTGCACCCTGCAGTTTGGGTGATATCCTACTACCATCTGCACTGCTCCCTGCTTTGTTTAACATTTGTTAGTCAACACCGGCATACTAAAATGCCAGCAGAGGAGGCCTAATGGTCTTTCGTGTCTGCTCGATGGTCAGCACCCATACAGGTCGCCGACTTTGCTGTCCCCCCCACCCACTTGGGTTTCTCTATCCTGGTCCAAGATGTTCCCCTTGTATTGGACTTCCTTAGCTTCATTCTCCCCCTATACCTGTCCCAGCCCCTCTTGAACCCCTCTACAGTTTCTGCCTCCACCAGTCCCTTGGTCAGTGAATTCCATGGTTCCACCCCCAGTGAAGTAACACCTCCTTCTCCCCTCTAGCTTCCACCTGTGTCCTCTAGTTGCCCCCTTCTTTCCTTTGGAACACTCCGACTGAGCCTCCTTATTAATCCCTTTATGTACTTGAGAGCCTCTATCATGTCCAGGGCCCGAGTTTTCAGCGATTCTGCGGATCACGGCAAACAGCGGAAATATCCGCGAATTTGCCATCACCAGCGGAGTCGCGGCCACCCAGCGGAACAAGCGTCCGCTTCATTTGCGATGGGGTGCCCAATCCCCGTCGGCTTCACTGTCCCCTCAAATGCTTACATGCCACGCTGAGAGCCACCCCAGCGTGGCAATCAATAATTTTGCCGACAGGGTGCCCAATCCCCATCGGCTGAACCCCAAGGTCCTTGTGCCGCGCTGGGAGCCCACCCCAGCGTGGCAAGCTGTCCAATAGTTTTTGCCGGCACGGGTGCCCATCCCCGTCGGCTGAACGCCTCCAAAGTCGTTGTGCCACGCTGGGAGCCCACCCCAGCGTGGCAAGCTGTCCCACACGTCTTTTTCCTGTAAAACAAAAACTGTCACCGGCGGTCTCGAGCCCCCTCCCACATCCGCACCCACCCTGCGCAGCCTCCCACACACCCCACCCCATGCCCACCTCCGGACTCCGGTAGCGGCGATCTTGGTGGACCGAGGCGCACTCTTCAAAGCGACCGTGAACTGAGGAAATGCGATAAGCTGTATAATGGGCTAGATAGGGAGGGTTCAACTTTATTGCATATCTCAGGCATTTTAGGAATTTTGCCAAATTTTCAACATGGGGTTTGGGACCCCTTCTCATGAATGATGTCACTGTCATTGGCGTTGACCGGGCTCGAAGGGTGATTTGGCGCGGTGACTAAATCACCCGCGAGACAGTACCACCAAACGGTGACATCATTCATGGAAAGACTAAACCCGTATTAGTGATGTAAATCAAAAGAAACGACTTTCTGTTTTAACGGCGTGCGTTGCGCGGTTCTCGCCGGGCTTTTCGTGAAGTTGTAATTTCAATATTTTCACTCCAGAGTTTCAACATTTGCCATTTCACCACACTGTCTTATGAGGTAGTACAGCTGTCATTTTTCACATCTCACCCAAAATGTGTTTCCACCCTTGTAGCGCAGAATGGCGCAGTCGGTATCTTGAAATCAATGTCATGGGACAAATTAAGAAAATCACAGTGACACTGTTCATGAGCAGAGGTCTTGAAATGGCTATGTTGAAAATTTGGTGACAAACACCCATAAAATGACTGTGTTACTGAAGCTGCATTGCGTCAGATATGGCAAAAAAAAAGGAAAAATTGAGGGTAAAATGTGCCTAGAATTGCCGCGAAATTGGTGTTGAGTGCATAGAGTTCTGCGGCAAATGAGAACCCTGCCGCAGAACTTTGCTCCTATGTGCTGCAGAAAAATCGGGGCCCTGATCATGTCCCCCCTGTTCCTCCTCTCCAGGGTGTACACCGTACTCTATGTGCAGCCCAACCAAGCAGTTATACAGAGGGAGGATGACTAGTGATGTGCATGATATCGCATAACTGTGACTGAGCGCTGCTATATATTTATTGTATGCATTTTTATAGTATTTGTTTATTACTACTGCACCTTACACATTGTGCTTTCACTGTTCCTCTAGTACAGTTTACTCCCTTCCCCTATCCCTCCAGGATTCATCTGGAAATGAGCTGATCTTACTCAAATTAATATTCACCATTCATTACTAATGGGTCCTACTGGAGGTCAGGACCCTGCATGGAAAAAAAAAAAAAAAAATTGTGTGGATGGAGATGACATTGGTTTGGTGCCGCCCTAGAGGCAAGCATTCAACGTGGCACTCGTGGGTTGGCCAGTAATGGATGCAGACTCCTCCCAGCTCTCAGTTCTGTTTTTCTGCCATCGAGGAATGATCCTACATGGGAATCTATGTAAGCAGCTGCGTCACTGTGTGTAAGCCTCAGTTTCTATGGTGCCGTGAGTACCGGTGACGGAGGCATTTTTTCTTGTTTATTTCGGTGCTGGGTGTACATTTTTCCTTAGTTTATTTTTCAGGCTGCAGCAACGGTATATTGGGTTCGGGGTGTCATTGTAAATTGAAGTGGTCCAGAGTCGCCCCTATGTGTCAGTGCCCATGAGGCAACTCCATTTTGATCACAGACCCCCACAATCGTTGCTTTTCTTGCCTGGGACACTGCCACCCGATGGACGAGTGTGACGCCTGTTTTTCTATGGACTTCCGTACATTGGTGATTCAAGCGGCGTGCTGGGGTAGGGAACCCCCAACTTTTGGTGGGCATCGGAGGACTCTGGACACCAAGGCAAGAACTTCGGGCTCCACCCCTCAGCCCTCCCCGGGCCTATACGACCCAGCGGGGTAGGAACCTCCTTTGCTTCTCTTGCTGGTGCATGGGGTTCCCAAGAGGGGTTGATGAGGAAGTAGTCTTCCTTTGGGGAGGCGACTGGTCACCCCTCACAGTCAGACTCCTCCTCTGAGGATCGGACGACCCCCGAGGGGGAGTCAGAGCTATATGTGGGCTCTCCTCGGGAGGTCCCCTTGAGATGATGCTCCTCGCTGACTTTGGCTCTTAGCACCACCTTCAGTGCCGATGAGTGGAGCAGTGTGGCTAGTGTGCCGAGCCTTCCCTGATGCCCCTCGGTGGTGGTGGTGGGGGTCAGGGTTTCAGGTATGGCGGGTTGGAAGTGACCCTTGTTTCCTCCCTTTCTCTGGGGATGGTGATGAGAGTGACTCCAATTGGACCTCTTACTCTTAGGACTCTGCTTGGGCGTCTCGAGGCTGCTGCAGTTCCGGCGCCAGCTCTCCATCCAGTGGGTGGTGCTGTTGGCGTTGTCACTGCCCTAGACCTTTCCAGAACCTCCTCTGGTTCTGGAGTGCCATGGTGCTGTGTCCGGGCTTGATACTGGGGTCGGAGCGGATTAATGGTGTCTGCCGCCTCTCTTGGGGCACTGAGGTCACATCGCCTCTTCTGGTGGCCTCTGAGGCCGGCATCAACTCTTCCTCTGCTACTACTGGGCTCTCCTCCACTCTTGGCTCTACCTAGTTGATTTGATTTCAGTCTTTTAAGTGACCGGGGGGCCAGCCGATGATGAGGAACCTTGGGAGGATCCTCTAACCTCTTCGGGGGTTGGGGGCTCTTTCCTTTCGAGGGAGGCAAACCCGGATTCCTGCACGGGGCCATCTAAGAGGGACAGATCTTCCCAGGAGAAGGGGGCTGGTGGACCAGTCTGTAAATGATGACCTGTGCGTCCTAGGGCTGCTGGGGGTCGTTGTTGAGGACTGTCCAGTTCGGCCTCTCTCCCGGGAGGGAATTCTGCAGTGGGTGAGGGCTGGAGTCTCCCGAGTGACGTTGTATGGCTCCAGCCTCATCTTCCGGGATCATCTTCAAGGGCATCCCCCGGCCCGCTCCTTAGGGTTGGGCGAGCTGGGGTTTCAGGCTTTTCCAGTTCTTCTTCTAATCAGGGCACATCTGGACGAACCCAGTGCTCTGGCAGAGGTACTCCTATGTCTAGCCAGGCTATCCCTCCTCCTCTATCTCTGCCTCCCTACCCTATTTTCCGGGGTTTCTTAGCCCTGAAGGTCCCCTGTCTTGGGAACAATTCAGGCGGTGTGCACTGTTTCCCCATTACTTCAGGGCTGTTTCTGAGGTAATTTCCAGACCTCCTACTTTAGAGCTGCCTAGCTCTGAATCGAACTCCCTCTCTTCTTCAGCTTCATCAGTGCAGGAAGAGGACACTTCACGCCATTTTTCCTCTGTGGGGGGGCATTTCATCCTACCAGGGTTTTCTGTTGGAGATGATGAGGAAGCTCCATATCTCCCACCCTATCTGACGGAACCTGCATTGTGCAATGCTGTCATTCCTAGAGGAGTACAGCGCTGACACTTTGGTCATCCCTCCTTGGCCATGGCCATTACAGGAGGCTTTGCACGCCATCTGGCTACAACCCTGTGCCCCTTCTCCTGCCCCTAGCGACTGTTTGTGCAGATACTGTTCGGCAGTGGGGTCTCCGAGTGCCATGCCTCAGCCTTCTTCAGGCCTGGGATTCTGGACACCTCCTCTGGGCATCACCGCCTTGTTGAGACTGCCCCCTGACAACCCGATGAGGAAGAGGCGTGTTTTCAGCCGTCTCCTTTTGCGAATATTGACTCATCAGGCACACCCGTGGCCTATTCTAGGCATCTCTGTTCTGTGCTGGGGCAAGTCCTAGCAGCGCTGCCTGATGGTGAGAAAACCAGGCAAGCCATTCGCTTAACTGCTCAAGGCCAGGATCTAGCAAGACATCTCTCTAGGGCTGTCTACGATGCCAACGAGGTGGCTTCCAGGCTGTTAAGATATTCCAGTCTGCATTAGGGCGGGCTCGTGGCCGCCTATCCAGGTTGTCACTTCAATGGCCGGTGTAGGGGTGATGTCCTCCACCTTCCAGAGGCCCACTTTTTTCCCACAGGGCGCGGCGAGATCTTGCCTCAAGAGGGTTCCTTCAATAGGTCTTCACATATAGGACTAATGCCACCTGGGGTCTGGCTGCCACGGCAGATTTTTCTAGCAATACCTAACGGGGACCGCCCACCCGGCGTCACATGATTGATGTCAGCATGATGCTATATAGTGGGCCCGGTCCCATGCCCGCCCTCAGTTCTTCCGCCGTTGCCTCGTGTTAGTCGCATTGCAGACTTCCCAAGTGATTATCGTTTAAAATGCTTTTTCGCGACTGTTTTCACAACGTTTTGCGTTTTCTTGCAGGCATGCATTACGGGCTAATTATGACTGTCGATTCAGTGGCCTGCGCCTTGGCGACTGCTGTTGCTTTGACACTATGGTACTGGCTTTGCATCTCTGGCCTTGCAAATGAGGTCCAGTCTGCGATTCATAATGCCCCTTCGTGGGTTCGGTGCTCTTGGCGGGGACACCAAGACATCATCCCGATGTCGGGATAAAGGTCAGGCCCTGAGATCAGTGTGGTCCATGTACTGATCGGTGCCAACAGCAGCAGCAGCTCTTCCAAATGAACTGAGGCAGAGGAGAGCAGGCCCGGCTCGTTGCCAGGGCAAGCGCAAGTCCACGGGTTCCACCAACCCTCCCGCCTCCAAGAATCGGGAGACATTCATGGGTCCCGCTGCCTGACTGTCCTGCCACCTCCTGACTCCCTCGCCCCACCCCCTCCTCAGCCCAAGTGTGAGGAGCCAGTGGGGGGAGGTTCGCCCACCACTAACAGGAGTGGCAAGGCATTACCACCAGACTCTCTACCAATCCAGTCATCCTACTCTCGAGACCAGGCTGTTCTCGCCAGAGAAGAAATCAACTCTTTCTTGCTCAAAGAGGCTATAGAGAGCGTTCCCCTCCGGCAAAGGGGAAGGGGGTTCTACTCCCACTTCTTCCTGGTTCCAAAAAAGTCAGGCGACATGAAACCCATTCTCGACCTGAGCAGTCTCGACCTGTTCGAGTACAAGAAATTTAGAATGCTGACCCTCCAAAGCCTTCTCCCTCTCATGTCGGAGAACCAGTGGCTTTGTGCTATGGATATGCAGGATGCTTACCTGCACATTCCAGTTTTCTTCAGCCACTGCCGGTTCCTGTGGTTTCGTTTCCAGGAGGAGCATTTCCAGTTCCAGGCCCTCCCCTTTGGTCAGTCTTTGGCACCTCTGGTCTTTACCAAGTGCCTGGCTGTGGTGGCGGCCTTTCTGCGTCGCCAGGGCATAGCAGTTTTCCCTTACCTGGATGACTGGCTGATTTCAGCCCCTTCCAGGGATTCTCTTTCCGAAGCTCTGCATTTCGTTCTGGATCTGTTCTCCAAGTTGGGGATTACTGTCAGTTTCCTCAGGTTGTCTCTTTCCCCGAATCGGAGACTTCAGTTCATTGGGGCAGTCTTGGACACTGTCCAGAGCAGGGCCTTCCTTCCTCTGGACAGGGTGGAAACTCTGGTCCGTCAGGCTTCAGTGGTGGCCTCATCCTGGACCATTCCAGCAAGGGTGGCCCTTCGCCTTCTCGGCCTGATGGTGGCCTCCATCACTACCGTTCCCTGTCGGGGCTCCATATGAGAATCACTCAGTGGTCCTTGCTGGTGCAGTGGGATCAACTCCTGGACACCTGGACCATCCGGTCCTGGTATTGTCGACAGTCCAGAAAGACCTGCTTTGGTGGAGGGATCTCTGCAACCTTTCTTCAGGCCTCCCATTCAGGAGTCCTGTCCCTCGGATTCTCTGACTACAGATGCATCGAATATGGGCTGGGCGCATTTGTGGATGCACCAAGCACAGGGACTTTGGTCCAGCTGTGAGGCATTGTTGCACATCAACGTTCTGGAGATGAGGGTGGTCTTGTATGTGCTTCAGGCGTTCCAGACCCTTCTTCCCAAAGGATCACTGCTCATCCAAATGGACAATATGTTGGTAGTCTGGTATCTCAACAAACAGGGAGGAACTCTCTTGTACCCTCTCAACAGGGAAGCGATGAGAGTGTGGAACTGGGCAGTCTAGCATGATCTGTCCTTAGTGGCCGTGCATGTTCCAGGCATTCAGAACATCCTGGTGGACAGTCTCAGCAGATCTTGAACCCTCAGTCACGAATGGAAACCAAGTCAGGAAGTGGCAGTGTCTCTCTTCCTAAGGTGTGGGTGTCCGGAACTCAACCTTTTATCCTCCCCATTCAACACAAAATTTCACGGTTTTTGCTCGCTCGTTCCAGGGCATGGTGCTTTCTGGCATGACGCGTTGTCTGTCTCTTGGACAGGGGAATTTTTGTATGCCTTCCCTCAGTTTCTCATTCTCCAGAGGGTTCTCCTAAGGCTTCAAGCAGAGAAGGCGCGGATGATCCTCATCGCCCCCTCCTCTGGCCGAGACAGATATTTTTCCTGCTTCTGCAGCAGCTAGCAAGGACCACTGGTTCCACTTCCTATGACTCCACGACCTCCTGACACAGAATCAAGGCCAGCTGTCTGCTCAGGACCCTGCACCTTCATGCCTGGCTTCTGCAGACATAGCGGTCTTTTGTTTCGGGGTCTCCTGTCGAGTTGCCCAGACACTGGTTGAGGCTAGAAAGCCTTCTACCTGTTCACCTGTGCTACAAAATGGAAACGTTTTTTCCATTTGGGCAGCTTCTAAAGACTGGAACCCTTTCTCTTGTTCTGCCCCACAAGTCATGGAATACCTCCTTCATCTGTCCAGTTTGGGCCTATCCTATTCCTCTTTAAAGGTCCATCTTTTGGCTATTTTGGCGTACTACGAGTTGGTGCATGGTAAAACCCGTGGCTCAGTTGGAAGTCTCAGAAACCTTTCTGAAAGGATTTTCCATCTGAACCCCTTTCATCCATGACCCCACACCACCTTTGTATTTGAGCATTGTGTTGGAAGCTCACTCTCCCAAATTTTGAACCAGCAATGAGCTGTGATTCGCTTCCTGTCCTGAAAGGGGTTGTTTTTTAGTTGCGGTTACCTCAGCTCGAAGAATTTTTGGAGCTTCAGGCTCTGGTATGTAAGGAGCCTTATTTAATTTTCCATAGGGACTGGGACAAATCTTAAGTTTTTGCCTAAGGTGGTTTCTGAGGTCACACTGAATCAATCAGTGGACCTCTGTATATTTTCTGTCCCCTGCGAATAGAGGTGAGGCACTCCTGCACGCTATCGATGTGCATCTTGCTCTCCGATGCTATACCCATCATACAAAAGAGTTCTGTAAGGATGATCAACTGTTTGTCTTCTTTGTCCCCAGATCTTTGGGCAAAGCTATTTCTAAGCAGTGCCTGTCCAGTTGGTTGGGAAATTGCATTCGCTTTTGCTACCAGAAGTATGACAAGCCTCTGCTGGGGCCTGTGAGAGGTCATTCTACTAGGGGCATGGCTGCTTCCACAGCTTTTTTGCGTAATGTGTCAGTAGCTGATATCTGTGCAGCAGCAACGTGGGGTTCTGTCCATACCGTTACCAAATACTACAGTCTGGACATTGCTTCTAGGTGGTGGGCTTGTTTTGGTATAGCTGTTCTGCAGGGCCTTCTGTCCTAGGCTTGTTCCACTCTGTGTTTTTCCTTGGTTATTGGAATTTTTTCCTCCTCTCTCGTTTCTCTCTGTCTCTTAGGAGGGACTGCTTGGGATTCAGTCTTATGTGATGACCTACTGAAGAAACCCTTTCGAAGTAAGATAGTACAGTTACCTAGGAGCTTACTGAAACAGTAGATCTTTGAGAGAGGTTCCTTCAGTAGGTCATATTTTTCCTTCCCCCTTTTTTATTTAGGGACTCTAGACTCTTGTTTCCTCCTGCTGTCAGGCCTATTCCAGGCTCGGTAGAGAACTGGAGGGCTTAGTAAAGGACCATCCACTATATAGCTTCATGCAACGGTCATGTGGACGTCGGGTGGGTGGTCTCCCATCAGGTATTACTAGAAAAAGTCTGCCATACGGCCAGACACCAGGTGGCGCTATTCCTATATGTGATGACCTACTGAAGGAACCTCTCTCGAAAATCTATTGTTATGGTAAGTTCCTACGTAACTACTTTCTTCAGGGGCACCCTCCACCTCCCGGATCCTGGGAGCATTCGGCAACCCTGTCAAGCCCTTGGGCCTAGTCGGGTCTGGTTTGGCTCCCTCCTCCCGTGTCTTTTTTTCCCCCCTCCCCCACAGGAGGCAGAAACAGAGAAACATAGAATTTGACTGCAGATAAGGACCTCATGGCCCACCCAGTCTGCCCATTTCCCTACCTAATGGATAAGCTGCAGATCCTAGTTAACCAGCAGCCTACTTCTTCCTACCCCCACCCCTAGAATTGCCTTATGACTGTCCCATGCATGCTTGAATTCCACCACTGTTTTTGACTCCACAGCCTCCTCCGGAAGGCCGTTCCATGCATCCACAACCCTCTCTGTGAAAAAATACTTCCTTAAATTACCTCTGAGCTGCCCCCCATCTTCAAATTGTGCCCCCTTGTTCTTGCACACCTCTTTTTGAAAGATGCTACCCTCTTGGACTTTGTTGATTCCCTTGAGGTGCTTGAATGTTTCTATCATGTCCCCCTCTCCCTCCTTTCCTCAGGGCTATACATATTAAGCTCCTTTCGTCTCTCTTCATATGTCTTCCGGTGCAGACCCTGCACCATTTAGTGCCCTCCTCTGGACAGCTTCCATCCTGTCTATGTGTTTGGGAGATTGGGTCTCAGAACTGCACACAGTACTCCAGATGGGGTCTCACCAGGTGTCTGTACAGAGGGATAATAACTTTCCTGTTTTCTACTGGTGATGCCTCTCCATGCATCCCAGTATCCCCCAACCCTCCTTGCTGCCCTCTCACATTGCTTGCCCACCTTTAGGTCCTCTGATATGACTACCCCCAGGTCCCTTTCCATTTTTGTTGTTGTTAGTATCTCACCCCATTGTGTACTCTTCCCTGGGTTTTGTTTCCCAGGTGCATTACCTTGCACTTCTAGCATTGAATCTAAGCTGCCATACATTTGACCATTCCTCTAACCTTGCCAAGTCCTTCTCATCCTTTCCACCCCATCCTGTGCATCAACTCTGTTGCAGATCTTTGTGTCATCTGCAGAGAGACATACTTTTCCTTCCAGTCCTTCTGCAATGTTAAACATAAAGACATTGAGAGGACCGGTCCCTAATACTGAACCCCGGTACCCACTAGTAACCTTCTTTCTTCTGAGTGGACTCCATTTACTATTACCCTCTGTGTCCTATTCTCCAGCCAATTCTTTACCCAGGCTGTCATCTTGGGACCCACTCCCAGGCTAGCTAACTTGTATATTAATCTTTTGTGTGGGACTGTGTCAAATGCCTTGCTAAAGTCTAGGTAGGCCATGTCCACAGCCCCTCCCTGATCTACTACTTTGGCAGGGGGAATATCTTTTCCCCCTGAGTTCACCTTCTTGATACTTTGACCCATTATTAATGAATGGTGAAGATTAATTTTGGTCAGATATAAAAATGTCATACTTACCGTAATTATGATCTTCCCAAATATCTTCACCATTTATTACGCCCACCCTGTCGTCGGACACTTGGCAGCCCAGCCTCCTTTTTCCCTCCCCTCCCTTCTGGCATGAGGGGATTGGAACATCGGGGCTCGGGCCTGGGTGAACCTTGTGTCCAGTCTGGATCTTTCCACCTCTGGTGGTCGGTGAGGTTGCTCCACTTTTATGTGACACCTCTAGGTTGACTCTCTTAAGGGTTTTTCTCAGTTGAGCAGTCCTAAGTCCTTGGGATCTGCTTCCTGGAGGGATCTCCTTCAGATACTTAATTTTCCTTCTTCTGGAAAAAAATTTAGAAGGAGAATGGACATTCAGACTAGGAGGGAAGGAATGGACGAAAACAGAAGGTGAGGAACAAGTTTGTCAATATGAGAGATGGGTTTCTCTGTTTTTGGGGGAAAAAAAAAAAAGGAATTATTTTCTCTCAGTATGGTCAGATTCCCCAGGCCTCTGGCCCTTCCATCCCTACGACTCCCCCCCCCCCTTCTCCTCCCCCTTTATCCAGTTTGGATGCTTGAACCCTGGTTTAATCCTTTCCACTTGTAGAATCTAGTCTCCGGGCTCCCTGAGGAGACAGACTTGCGGGCTGGGGAGTATTGGGCCAATTTTTCTTCCTCCATCTGTCTTCTTTCCTTCTCTCCTATTGGTTCCATGTAATAATCGCGAATGCTGAATTGTGATTGTTATAACAACGAGTGCTTAATAGTGAGCGTAAATATAGTGCCAGCACAAAAGCTCGTCTCACTTAATAGTGAGCATGTAATAATCGCACAACAATCGGAGGCAATATCACTTGCAGTTCTGAGGGACTTTCCATGTTAATGACAGCTGGGTTCACCACTTGGCGTATAACTTGATTAAAAAGTAGTAAAAAGTTCATAGTCCTAATTACAATTTTGGAAATGTGCCCACCATTGGCACCCTTAAAAGATGGTTAGTAGATGCCATGTAGGGGCTGAGGGTGTCTGCTTGTAGAGACAGTGTGTGTCTCTTCCATTATTTGAGGGCAACAGGTTTATTCTATTCAGCCCTCTTATTTATTGAACTTTCTCTCTATGGGCTGCATTATTTGTAGCATAATGTTATGCCATGGGACGCCCTGTCCCTTTTCTACTATTAAGTTGTTGAGTTGTTAATATATATCGGGTGGCTTTCTGTAAGAAAGGGAGGGTTCCTACAGTAGAGTCTTAACATATAGGACTGTGCCCCTGGCGTCGGGTCCGAGCAGGCAAACTTGTAGATAGCGATCATCAGTGGGGACGCCCGACATCAGATGACATGGCGTCAGCCTGACTATAAGGGCGGTCCTTCGCTTTCTCCAGTTTCTTTCCCACCGCCGCTTTCAGTAAGTTCGGCACGCGATAGAACAGCGATCATACGCCGCTCATTTTGTCGGTTTTCTTCACCTCATAGAAATTTTCTCTTAGTTTTTCCTACTACTTGATGTCTTCCTGACAGAAGTGCTCGAAGCGGTGCCCAAATCCATGCACGGGGCGACCATTCCCGCTTTCTCCTCTGCCTTGGTTCCAAGCACAACACCCAGGAGTGCCCATCTGCCAGGCCTTTAAACCAGGCGCCAGCGGACCCGAGGCCCACCTGTGACCTAACGACTGGCGCCGATGGAAAAGGAGCTCCAGGAACTGTGGGATAGGTCATTGCCGCCCCTAAAAAGAAGAAAAGTAAGAAGAAGCACCGGGACTGGAGTCTGTCGCCATGTGGGAAGCCCTCCGAAACTATGACTACTTCAGCCGGTGCCCGTCTGCTCTCTTTAGGCCGGGCACCTTCTCCCACTCCTGCCGAGGTGAGCTGGCAACCGGGTAACCTCTCTGAGGTCTCTGTTAAGTCGCCTTGCCTAGCCGATAGACACTCTTGACCCGTCGAAGGAGCACCCGGCTCCTGCCGATCAGTCTAGCGGCGGTCTCGGTTTCCACTAGCCCAGCACGGTCCGTTCAGTTGGACGACTGCTCCTCCGTGGCCTGCCGGATCTCTCCACTCTCCATCGGGCTCCAGTTTGGCCCCTCGACGCCGGACAGAGTGGACGGCAGAGCGACCCATCGTTCCCTCGGGTTATCCTTCCCAGGGACTCACCACCCGATCTCTGATTTTTTCTGCCAGCAGGATCGCTTCGACCTGCTGTTGGGGCTCCTTCGGACCTTCCCCTCGCCCAGTCCCTACGCCGTCCCGGACATTAGTTCACTGCCGGCTAGGGATCTTTCCATGGAGCCTCCTTCCTCAGGACCTTCGGGGATCCTCCCAGATCCTGCGCCTCCTAGAGGCGCCATGGCACTTCCCCCAGCAGGACCAGATTCTCCGGGCGGCTTTCTGGGTCCAGAACCCATTGTCCCGCCTCCGAGTGGTCCACCGTTGACTCCACAGTATCCGTTGCCAGACCATGTGCCCCTGATGCCGGGATATCCTGGGTACTCTATTATCCTCAAATGGGTTATCACTACCCTTCTTGGCCTCAGTACCCAGGCTACCCTAATTTCCAGCCTCCTCCTCCACCACCCCCGGCGCCAGAGATGCCCCCCCCCAGTGGTGGCAGGAGGCCAGAACCCAGCTGCTATCGGAGCTTAGGCAGTCTGTTGAGAAGCTCCCAGCCCAGGGCCCCCTCCTCCACCAGTTCCTTCCGGCAGAGCCTCGGGTTCTCTAGCTGAGGGAGCTGCTGGGGTGGAACCCCCTCATTTTCAGCGGTTCCGAGCCCTCTGACACTGAGTCTGACTCAGAATCTTCGGACCCCAGATCATCTGTTGAGGTTCCTCCCAAGGAGTCACCCAAGTATCCCCCAGAGGACCCGTCTTTCGGAGACCTGTTGCACTCCATACGGGCAGCTGGAGGCTGGCCCACAAAAGAGGTGGATCCGCAACGAAAAAGACTAGCAGAGCACCTGGATCTTGCTTCGTCTGATCCTGTTCCCATCCCCCCATGGATGGGACCCCATGAGGACTTGGTGACTACGATATGGCAACAACCATCCTCCATACCAGCGGTCTCCAGGAAGGCAGACCAGACTTATCCCCTGGAAGGGATCCAGCATCTTAATTCCCATCCAAAGGCTGACTCCATGGTAATTACTGCTGCTCACGACCGGTCAGCCCAACCGAAACACCCGTGTTCCTTTCCACCAGACAAGGACTCTCGTCCGTTAGACCAGTTCGGGAGAAAGATCTATTTTCTTCCTCCTGTGCTATTAGATCACTCAACTATGTCTTGCACATGGTTGCTTTCCAAAAAGCTACTCTTTCAGAGCTGGAAAGGGAACTCTTTGAGGTTCAGGACGAAAACCTTAGGAAGAAGCTCCTGGACAAGTCAGGATGGGCAAGTCCTCGTGTCATCATGCGCTCTGAGTGATGTACGACTTGGTGGATTCAGTGGCTAGAGTGGCAGCCACGGGAATCTGTCTTCGCCAGCTCTCCTGGCTCCGCATAGCTGGCCTAGCACAGGATGTACAGTCTTCCCTTTTGGATGCCCCTGTTAGGGGTTCCATCCTTTTTGGCAGCAATGCCAAAGATATCTTAACAGGACTGCGAGAGAGTGGACGCTCCTTAAGAGATGTATGCTCTATGTACAAGACGGGTCAGAAAAAGCAGCCTTTTTGCCGCCAAAGAAGCTGGAACAAGAACCAGGCAAAGTGTAGGGAGGGGGGGAGGGAAAGACACGCCCCTGGCTCAGGAGCCCAAACCCCACAGGCTGAGTTCCCCAAACCAGCCTCGAGGGCTAAAAGTGCCCTCCCCTCTGCGTCCTGACTCCTTTCCCCTCCTTCCGCTCCCTCCCTTAAATCAGGAGGAACCGGCTGGAGGGAGGTTCAGCCTCCACCTGGAAGGTTGGAGGTTCCTTACTGCAGAGTCTTGGGTGCATCAGCTCATTCAGCGGGGTCACTTAGTCGAGTACCTCGAGATCCCAGCCCCTCTACCGCCGGGACGGTCTTTCTGTCCATGGGATCAGGTCCCCTTGTCTCTCAAGGGACCCAGGCACTTCTGCTAAAGGAGACCATAGAATCTGTCCTCCAAACCAGATAGGAAGGGTTTTATTCCCACTTCTTCCTAGTCTCAAAGAAAACTGGCTACCTGAGACCCGATCCTGGACCTCAGCACTCTAAACATCTTCGTCGAGTACAAGAAGTTTCGTATGTTGACTCTTCAGGGGCTCCTCCCCCTGCTCCACCCCAACTCCTGGCTGTGCTTCCAGGATATGCAGAATGCCTCCCTGCACATCCCTATCCTCCCAGCCCACCGCCGCTTTCTCCGTTTTGTTTTTATGGAGGACCACTTCCAGTTTCGAGCGCTCCCATTTGGCCTTTCCTCGGCCCCCCACGGGTGTCTAGCGGTGGTGGCGGCGTTCTTATGCTGCCAGGGCATCTGTCATCCTGTACCTGGACGACTGGCTTCTCGCAGTGCTCTCTTCTGCCAGCCTGAAAGAGTCCCTCTCTTTCACTCTGAACTTATCCTCACTTCTGGGGATCATGGTCAACTTCCTCAAGTCCCAGCTAGTACCATCTCAACGACTCCCAATTCATTGGAGCCGTATAGATACAGTTCAGAGCAGGGCTTTTCTACCATCAGATCGAGCCGAGACTTTAGTTGCTCAGGCTACTCTCGTGGCCCAGGCTCGATGGATCCCAGCACACGCTGTGCTCCGTCTCTTGGGACTGATGGCAGCGGACATTTCTATAGTACCCCTGGCCAGACTTCACATGAGGGTCACCCAGTGGTGTCTCAGAGTCCAATGGGATCAGAGGACGGATGACATGAACCAAAAAGTCATGATCTCCAGCAGCCTTCAGAGAGATCTTCGCTGGTGGCAGGATCTCTCCAACCTTTCAAAGGGAACACCTTTTCATTCCCCCGTCCCAACCCAAATTCTCACCATGGACGCCTCAGACTTTGGCTGGGGAGCACATCTGGGGGCACACAAGACCAGGGGTCTTGGTCCGACCAGGAGCTTATGCTCCACATCAACATTATGGAGACCAGGGCAGTTCTTTTCACTCTCCAGGTGTTCCAGTCCCTTCTGGTATCGGGATCACTTCTAGTCCAGATGGACAATATGTCCACAGTCAGGTACATCAACAAACAGGGAGGAACCCGGTCGTACCTTCTCTGCAGAGAAGCAATGAGGGTCTGGTACTGGGCGATCCAGCACAGCCTTTACTTGACAGCAGTCCACGTCCCAGGCGTAAGCAACGTCCTGGCAGACAGTCTCAGTTGATCAGTGACCAGGGCCATGAGTGGGGAGCTAAAGTCTGGGGTGGTTGAAGAACTCTTTCTTCGATGGGGTCGTCCAGACTTAGATCTATTACGCCTCCCGAGTCAGTGCAAAACTACCCAACTTTTGCTCGCTCGTTCCTGGGCATGGTGCTTTTTGGCGAGAAGCACTCTCTCTCTCTCGGACAGGGAGGTTTCTTTACGTTTTTCCTCCCTTTCCTCTCATTCAGAAGGTTCTGGTGAAACTTCAGCAAGAGGGAGCTCATATGATTCTTATCGCTCCTTTCTGGCCACACCAGATTTGGTATCCTCTCTTGCAGCAACTGGCACTGGAACCTCCGGTCCCTCTGCCGTTTTCCCACAACCTTCTGACACAGGAGCAGGGCACCCTGGTGCACCCGAGCCTTCAGTCTCTCCACCTTCATGTGTGGCACTGGTGGACATTGCGGTTTCCCGCTATGGTGTCTCCTCGTAAGTTGCACATGTCTTAGTAGAAGCCAGAAAACCCTCTACTAGATCCACTTACGCCATGAAGTGGAAAAGATTTTTGATCTGGGCCCTACAAGGAGCTGGGATCCCTTTTCATGCTCGGCGGCCCAGGTGTTAGAGTACCTCGCACATTTATCTGAGATGGGCTAGCTTCTCCTCCATCAAGGTTCATCTCTCTGCAGTTTCGGCCTACCACCTCCCAGTGGAGGGCAAAACCTTGGCTCAGTTGGAGGTTGCCAAAACCTTTTTAAAAGGCACCCTTCACTTGAAACCTCTGATCTGGAAACCCTGTTCCCCCGGAACCTGAATTTCATGCTCGAGAAGCTGAATTTACCCCCGTTTGAACCAGCTTCTACTTGTGACTTACGCTGCCTCTCCTGGAAGACTTTATTTTTAGTTGCAGTGACTTCCGCCAGAAGGGTCTCTGAGCTCCAGGCTTTTGTTTGTAAAGAACCCTGTTTAATTTTTCATAGGGACAGAGTAGTCCTTCGGACTAACCCTTCCTTTCTCCCCAAAGTGGTCTCGGAAACCACTCTGAATCAGAGCGTGGAATTACCAGTATACTGTCCCCAGCATTCCAGCGGGGGTTGGGAATACCTTCTGCACACCCTAAATGTGCACCAGATTCTGAGGTACTACACGAACCGGACTAAAGAGGTTCGCAAATCCTACAAACTCTCTTGTGCAGCGCCAGGGCAAGGCTATCTCCAGACAAATCAACCTTAGATGGATAGCCAACTGCATCCGTTTTTCTTACACGAAGTATGGGAAATCCCTTCCGGGGCAGTTAAAGGCCACTCCACCTGCAGCGTGGCTACCTCTACTGCCTTTTTTAGGAATGTGTTCACTGCAGAGATCTGTGCAGCGACCACGTGGTCGTCTGTTCGCACTTTCACTAAGCATTACAGTCTGGGCAGTGCCTCTAGGCGCAGAACAGACTTTGGTCTTGCAGTTTTGCAAGGCCTTCTGTCATGATTCCTTATGGCGGCTTCTCCTCCTCCCAGATGCACCTCAGCATGAGTTATTTTGGGGATTGCTTGGTGTTCAGTCCTGAATGTGAAGACCTATTGCAGGAACCCTCTCGAAGTAAGATATTGCAGTTACGTAAGAACTTACCATAACAGTAGATCTTCGAGAGAGGTTCCTGCAGTAGGTCTAGTTTCCCTCCCACCTTTCCCCATCTCCTGGATGTTTTTTTCCTTTATTTTCCATCGTATCTAGTTCTTGGGTCTAGAGAAGAAGCAGGGTGCTAGGAGTTTTTTACTCCTAGCTTTTACTTACCTTTCTTTAGGTCTCCGATGGAAAAGAACTGGAGAGTGGACGCAGGACCGCCCCTTTTATAGTCAGGCTGACGTCATGTCATCTGATGTCGGGGCGGTCCCCGATGATGATTGCTATCTACAAGTTTGCCGTTCGGACCCGACGCCACGGTGGACGCAGTCCTATATGTGAAGACCTACTGCAGGAACCTCTCTCGAACATCTACTGTTACGGTAAGTTCTTACGTAACTGCAGTTTATTGCCACCCCGCTAGAACTGTGCCACAGCATACTCGGACAGAAAGAGTGGGAAAGCGAGGAATGAGCGCGATCCTGTTTTTATTTTACATAAAGACTTTCTCTCTCTTGGCTGTTTATCTCTTTGACCTCAAAGGGCCTTTTCCTAAAGGGAACCAGAGAAGTCGGGAAGACACACAGAGCAGTGGCAAGAAAAGTAAGCGTATTGCGCTCCGTGTTACAATCCTGACTTGAATTGGGATCACTTTCTCCTGACTAATTTACAAAATCTGGCTATCCAGGAGACTTTAGATTTTATTTCTTTATTTTTTTATTTTTTTAAAGGGGTTTAGGAGAGGTGTTACAGAGCGCAGCAAGGAACTTAAGAATATTGCTCTCTGTGACTAATATTTCTGCTCTAATGTAGGATTCTTACATAAAATTCTCCACATTTCAACTACGAAGTGGAGAGTCAAAAAGGAAAATAAAGATTGCTTCTCCATTTTACCACGTTTTATAGGTAAGATACAAGTCTGTCTTATATCTATAAACCTCCTTATTTAAATTAACTCCAGGGAGGCAACACAGGAGTTTTCTCAGAGCTGCTTATCTAAAAGAAAAATCTCATACCTTTAGCAGCTCTATAATTTAAATGTTTCTTTTTTCTTTATTGCTCCTTTTCCCAAAGGTCACTAAGGTCACCATCTGAAATAATCGTTTTCAAGAAATTCTAATGCATTAAAGTCTATGTCAGTGGTAGAAATTAAAACAGAAAAGAATTTGGCATTTGGATTGGTAGAACTCAGTTCTGCCACACCATCCTATCCCAGAATCCAGACAGGATTTTTCGCTGTTTTGGATGTTAGCTATTATGACGCTGGTGAAATAGCTGTTTTTGTAAGTAGCTGTTATTGGTAGTTAGCTATATTTGTTTTCGCTATTTTTGCTTCTCTATTATCAGTTTACCCTCCTATTTCTTAATTGTTTTTCCTCTTGCCCAGGGCTGCCCAGTGTTCTGGTCACCCCTGTCTGTCCTTCTTAGTTTTCCCTCTGACCTAACCCTAGTTAGTCTCCAGCTTTACTTTGGTTTGTGTTCCTGCCCTTACCTATCTTCGGGCACCTGGCCCTCTGGGGGGGACCCTTTCGTTCCTCGCCTGGCCGGCAGAACTGAGAGCTGGGAGGAGTCGTGTCTGTTACTGGCCAACCCAAGGAAAGCCACGTGAACACTGGCCTGAGGGTGGTGGTGAACTGATGTCATCTCCATCCACACAAAACTTTTTAAAGAGACAGTGCTCTTTATTTCCGCAGGGTCCTAACCTCCGTAAGACCAAGTAGTAATGAATGGTGAAGATATTTGGGAAGATCATAATCACTGTAAGTACGTAATTTGTATTTTACAGCGCAGTATGTCTTTCCTGGTGAAACTTAAATGCATAAATTAACACCATGTGAAGGGACGCAGAGTTTGAGAAGGTCAGTGCAGTGCAAACTAGGTTCACCAGGGATCTGGGGCAAGGGAATACATGTTGAGATTGGAGGATTTAGTGGCTTCTGTCATTAGAAAAGCTTAATGCTGAGGCGAGTACGATGGGTTCTTTAAGATATTACAGGGCATAGATAAGTTAGATGTAGACATTTCTTAAACAGGAATACGATTTTCCAAAATCAGTCTTGTCCATGGTCACTTTTTTTTGTAAATCTTTATGAAACATTTTCCATGTCTGTACTTATAGCTTTGTAATTAATAAAATATTATACAGAATCTACAGTATGTTATCGTCTTCATTATGTACACATGCTTACTTGGGGAAAGGTGACATCAGAGAATCCCTTCACCCCCTAAGCTACAGCTTATCACGGGGAGAGTAGATAAATCATGGATAAAGGTCATTCCATCCCACTCTGCAAGAGCAGTTGCGAATTTCCAATTGTATTCTCATGCAGAACTAAGGGGGAGCACCTGTCCTAAGGCATGAGTTTTGGTGAGGTTGATGGACCAATCCAACTATGATGGAGGGATAATGGTTTTGGTATTGGGCATACTTTGTTGGGACTGTGGAATGTTCTAATGAGGAACCAGTCGTCATGGCACAGAATCCCTGTCTATAACTATTACATGCAGTATCCACCCATTCCAGTTAGATGAGCAGAGCTCTACTCTGTCATTTAGGGTGTGTAATATTCACCATTGTACAGATTTGATTAACCATGGTGCACCGTTCCGAAATGGTAGGCAATTTAGGGGTTATCCAGGCCCTTGTGATGGCTTTTGTGGTTGCTGTAAGCAGGATGCTTAGCAGGTACCTTGTGTTGGGATCACATAGACTCCTAGGAAGCTGTTGTAATAAATACAGCTCTGCTTTGAGAGGATGGGCCTATAAAATCATTTAATTGGTTTAGTTCCCTCTGCTGCTTCTGGAAAAAGAGGTCGTAGGATAGGGCAGCTCACATAATGTGTGAGAGATGGGCCTGAGTTTCTCCAGAGTCTCCAACATGAAGCATCCATAGTGGGGGAGTAGTGTGCAGGTATAACCGGGGTACAAAAGAATCTGTTCTAGGAGAGTGATAGGGTGCACTATCCACACTTAGGCAGTCTTCCTTTCCCCTTTAATTCCAGCTGGGACGTCTTTAAACTAAGCTCCTCTCACCCACCCGGGTGGTATACCCCTCTGCACCACCCTGTGACATCAGGTTTTCCTTTCTGCTCGAGGAGTCAGGTCTGTACGCTGTGTAGATCCCTGCAAATCCTAAGTGCGACACAGGCATTTTGTCTTCGCTTTGTGTTCTTGTCTCATTTCTGCTTCATCAGTGAATTGAGAAGAAGCCTAGTCTGGTTCCGGTTTCAAATGTCTCGTCCAGTGCAGCCTAAAATGTTCTGGACAGACCCGCACTCCTCGTGCGTTTACTGCCTTGGGGCAGAGCACAACACTCGGGTCTGTACAAAACTCTCTTGTCTTCTTTACTCAAAGATCATTATGTGCGTCTCCTGCTTGGTCAGCCAGATGAACAGGACCCTCTGCTAGCAGGAAGGACGCTGCTAGGCGTTGCCTGGTGGTGGGTTTGGTGGCCCAGCTTGTGGCCATGGAAGAGGCGACAGACCAAGCTGTGAAAGGTGCTTCATGTAAACCATGCTGGTCCTGTTTGGGGCCAGCATTGTATGCGTCCTTCATGGGCACTTTTAGAGAAATATGCAAATCCTTCAGACCTCGGGGAGTGCCCTTCCTGTGGTGAAAAGAAAAGGCAGAAAATCCTCTGTTGGTCATGGGACCCGAATGAGCATCTCTTCTCACTCCCACAGTTCCCTTGACCGCTCAGCTTTTTTGGTTGAGGGCCAAGCCACTAGCTCCATGGTGCCCCTGTCGGACCTTGTTGGCCATAACACAGGCTGACCAGCTGGTTAAGATCTTTCTTGACCTGTCAACCCATTGTCTAAGGGGACAGAGGATGACTGTCTCTCGGACTCCAGTCCGTTCGACCCTCTCCCGGTGGGGTCGGGAGCAGTTGGTAGACCAGACTGTCTGCTCCCAGGAATTGCATTCTTCTAGGGTTCCATGGCGGGAGCAGCTGTATGTTCTCTGTACAGCCCCTCTGCCAGCTTCTCCCCACTGTGTACACTCCAGTCGTCAGTTGAGATCTCTGTCTCGGTCGAGATCATGGTCAGGGGACTCCTCACACTCCTGCTGTCGACCCTTGGCCTAGAAGTGCCATCAGCGTTCCTTCTCCTCATCTTTGGATGAGGAGAGGCTCTGCCACAGGCAGTGTTGGCTCTGTGAGGAGCTGCTGTGGCAACTGTGGTTCCTCAGGCAGGGTAGGCTCCTTTCCCCTTCCCCTGCTCGTCTCTGATTGACCCCAGTCCTTCCGCTCCTGGTGTCTCTGGTGCTGGCCTCTCCACCGATTTCGGGTGCAACCACCTCCCAGGCATTAATTACAGGGAGCCTCTGCCAAGGTCTCCTCCCCTGCTGTTGGTCGAGATTACCCACTTGGCCGAGTCCAGGGCAGTTCATGGTGAGAAGTGGCTGAGGGCGGTCCTTGAGGAGTCTTCGAACTGACGGTTCCTCCATGCAGTCCTCTGGTATCCCAGGCTTTGACCGGGAATCCGCCAAAGAGCTGACCACCAAACACAAGCTGGTCCTTTGGGGATGTGCTCCAGTAGATATGCAAATCTATGGGGATCCTTGAGTCTGTCCAGAACAGGTCACATACCCCTCACAGAAATCCTAGATTGGGATGATTCCTGGAGGGTTGCCTTCCCATGGGAGAGGCTGTTCTGGGACCTGCACTGGAGCTCTGGCAGCATTAGGCCTACTGTGCAATGCCTGCTGCCCATATGGCCCGCAAGTATGCGGTCCTCACAGATTCCTGGTCTGGTTTCTTGGACCACCCCTTGACTGAGGGGTTGGTGGCTGACTCCGTTTTCTGCAAGACTGGCAGTGTTGGGAATGTGGACAAGTCCCCTCCAACAAGGAGTCCAAAAAGCTGGACCATGTAGCCAAGAAAGTTTATGCTGTGTCCTCCCTGGGTTTCAGGTAAGTTACGCATTGATGGTGGCCAGCTTCAGTCACACCCTAGTGGATGTCCTTGATGATGTCCTCTCCAGCTTCCTGTGGATTTGCAGTCGGCAGTTAAGGTGTTCAGAGACCAGGGTCAAGCGCTGGCAGGATCAGCTTCAGATCGCTTTGAACATCAGTAACTCCTCTGCCTGATCTTTGGCAGCAGCTCTCACGATGCATTGCAGTGCTTGGCTGCGGTTTTCCACCTTTACAGCAGACACTCTGCACAAACTGGCAAATGTTCCCTTCTTGGGCACTGACCTTTTTGGTCCTGGGGTTGAAGGGCACTTTACTAGGATCGAAAGTCCAGTGCCACCCTCGACTCAGTGATGTCTTCACAGAAAGATGAGTCGGGAAAGCGGGCCGGGGGCCCACTCCTGTCCAGTCCCTGCCTCAGCTCCCCGTGGTGGTGGTGGTGGTGGTGGTGTAGTTAGCTTCTCCATTTCTGCCACACCTGGTCCGCCATCACCTCGGACAAATGGATACTGGAAGTGGTGGGCAGCGGATTGACTACCTACTTTGAGGTTCTCCCATTATGAAGCCCTCGCTCCCGCGAGGTCCATGGTGTTGCAGGGGCTGGCGCTGTTCTCCCTCAGGGAAGACATCACTCAGCTCCTAGAGAAAGGAGCTATAGCCCGCCTCCAGACGCCATTGCTGGTCGGGGGGCGCGCTGGCTCATACTGGGATCTTCACGGTCTCAATCAGTTCCTGAGGAAGGCAAGTTCTGGGTGATCACTCTGAACCAAATCATTCCATTCCTGGAGCAGGGCATGTGGTTCTGCTTCTGACCTCAAATGCCTTCTTCCACATTCCAGTACATCCCACTCACGTTTCTCCGTTCTTTTCATTTTATTTGTTAATACTGGAAAGACATGTGAGCAAGAATTGTCCGTTTTCACAAGCATCCAGTTTTAGGTAGAGATACAGACTGTAGAGTGCAGAGTAGTGGTTTCAGAAAGTAAAAGAACAAGCGAGTCCAAACAATAAAAAAGGTTTAAAAACATTAGAGTAACATTAATTACAAAATTAAATGTTGGAGTATAACAAACAGTAGATAATGGTATTGCCAAACAATGAAGGATTCAAGCGGATAAGATGCTGTGAGTAAGTGTTAAGGCTTGACAAGTGCTAATATGCAATTAAACAGGCAACAATGTTTTTTGACAGTAGGGTGGGGTTGAGTAGAGGGAGAGATGGAAAGTGGCACAGAGGGGAAGGAGGGAAAGGTCAAGGCTGAGGACAGGTGCAGGAGGGGGGTAGAGGACAGGTGCTTCTTTAAGTTGTGCTTGAAATAGGATGTGGTGGGACATTGTGTGAGATCCGGGGGAAGAGAGTTGTAGAGTTTCGGGCCAAAGCAGGAGAGGGTATTTTGTCCCTGGGAGGTGTGGCAGAAGGGAATGGTAAAAGGGGGGGGACTTCTGGTACCCTGATGGGGGCAGCCTTTGGGGAGCAGGGCTCTTAATGCAGTCAGGGAGGAGACCAAGGGAAAGTTTATGAAAGAAAGTGGCAGTTTTGCTGGTGAGTCTATTCTCAAGGGAGGGCAAGTTGGAGAGACTGTACAGGTCGCAGTGGTGGGTAAGTTTTGGAAGGCCAGAGGCGAAGCGGATGATGGAGTAGTAGGTGCTACAGAGTCTGCTAAGATTTTTCTGAGAGCGGTGAAGAAAACAGACTAGGGCTTCATAGTCAAAGAGAGAAGGAGACTGATTGTGAGAAGGGACTTGGGTACCTTCTTTAGGAACTGTTTGTCCCGGAATAGCATGCCGAGTCATTGGTGAGCCTCCTTGATGGTGTGATTAATGTGTACTTCAAAGTTGAGGTGGCAGTCAAGGTTCTGCATGGAGGGAGTTCTGACAGGTTCCAGGTTATGCCTTTGACCTCCTTGGCCCCAGGGTCTTCTCACCAAGTGCATCACGCCTTATAGCCAGACTGTCCAGGGAGGCAGTGGAGCGGTCCAGGGACCTGGACCTCCAGAGACCTGGGCCTTCTGGTCAACCCGGCCAAGTCTGAACTCAACCCCTTGCAGGTTATCCACTTCAGGAGAGAGCTAGACTCCCTCTGGGCCAAGGCCTGATTCCGTTCGGACTGGGCATTGGATCTTACCTCCTTTACTTGATCATTTCAGGTTGGGCACTCGCGCCCTGCCTGGGACTTCCTCTGGCTGCTGGGGTATATGGCATCCTGCACCAGTGTGGTCAGATGGGCCTGTGGATGGAAGTGCCACCTGCAGTGGGAGCTGGCCCACCAGTGGTCTTAGCGCCTAGGTCACTTGGATGAGCTGGTTATGGTGTCCCAGCTGATGTTGGATGCCATCCAGTGGTGGCTTATCCCAGAACATCTGGAGGAAGGAATCCCATTCATCCCCCCCAGAGTAGACAGTGACCCTGACAACCAACATGTCTGTAGGATGGGGGACTACAGGGCCCCACAGGCTCTGGACTCCAGGGAGTCTTGTTACCACATCAGCCTACTGGAGCTCCATGTAGTGCACCTTGCTCTGATGGAATTTGCTCCATTTGTCTGGCGTCAGGTCATGTAGGTACTGACTGACAGTATCACAAACATGTACTACCTGAACAAGTAGGACGGAACACGCTCCCTTCATTTGTATTGGGAGGCTCCTCCGCACCTGGACCCTCATGCACAATGTGGATGCCTATGATCTGGTTATTTATATAGGAGGAGTCTCCAACCAGCTAGCGTATGCCCTCAGCCAGGTGGGCGAGGTGTCTCATGAGTGGACCCTGCATCAGCTGGTGGTGAACCACCTGTTCTCCTAGTGGGTTACTCCCCTGGTTGACCTGTTCACCTCCTAGGAGAACGCAGAGCTGAGGCTGTTTTGTTCCTGCCCACCACAGTGTGGGACATGGGTGGGGATACTTATGGCTCTTGGACCACAGGCCTCTTACACCTTCTGTCTTTTTCCCTGATCCACAAGTGTTTGTCAAGTGTGGTGGGACAAGGTGCCAGTGATCCTGGTAGCCCTGTATTGAATACCCAGATTTCAGCAGCAGACCTCCATGGAGATTGCCCTCACACTGGGGCCTGCTTTTCTGTCACAAGGAAGGTCCTGAACTGACCTTCAGTCGCTCACCTGAAGTCCTGGTTCCTGAGCAGCTAGACTTCCAGACTTTGAGTCTCTCCAGAGAAGTTCTTCACATTGTGGAGGCCTCCCGGAAAGAATTGACCTGCCAATGCTACACCTTCAAATGGAAGAGTTTTTCCATTTGGTGCCAGGGCAAGGAGCTAGACCCCCTGTCTTATGGCTAGCATCCTGGACTATTTGTGGTCCCTCTCTGTCAAGCCTGAGGTAGATGACCTTCAAGGTGCACCTGGCAGCCATCTTGGCATACTGGGAATGGGCTGGTATGCAGATAGTGGCACATGAAAAGGTGATTGGGCATTTCTTTAGGGGCCTTGACCACCTATCCCCACCATTGCATGAGACACTACCACCTTGGGACTTATTGCTGGTACTGGCAGTGCTCATGGGTAAGCCATTTGAACAAGTGCACAGGTGTAAGATGTCACATCTGTCAGGGAAACTCTCCTTCTTGGTGGCTACCCTGACGAGCCTTCATGCTTGGTATTCCATGGTTACTAGGTTGTTCTCCGCCCCACCCAAAGTGCCTTCCGAAAGTTGTTTCGGAGTTACCTTCTGGTGATCTTTGTCTCATGTGCTTCACCCGTGTGGGTCGAGCCCAGGCTCCACGAGTTGGTCCTCTGGTGAGTGCTCACTTTCTGCACAGAGCACACGGTCAGAGCTCAGAGAAAGGTTTGCCAGTTCTTTTGTGTCTTATGCTGAAGTTGCAACTGGCAGACCAGCAGCTCGGCGGATGATTGGCAGGTGTTTTGTATACAGCATCACCCTCTGCTTTAAATTGGCTGGTAGGGAGCCTCCCATGGGGCTGTGGGCTCATCCCACCAGACATACCGCTGCCTCAGTGGCTGCTTTCAGGGACGTTCCTATCCGGAAGGTCTGCCGTGCAATTCCCTGAAGGTCTGCTCACACCTTCCTCTCCCCCTACCGCATCAGCCTTGAGTCATACTGGAATGTTGGTTTTAGGGCCTCAGTTCTCCGCCCCTTTTTCCTCAGTAGGGCTGTGCACCTTGCCCTCCTCCTGCTGACTGCTAGAGTCTGCTGAAGTGTGGCTAGTGCACCATATCAATGTCCCTAGAAATGAAGGTTCCTTATCTTTAACCATAGTTCTAGGAGTGGTATATGTGCACAGCCACACAACTCACCTGACCTCCCTGGCAGGTGGCATACTGGATCCCTATTTCCAGCTGCAAGATCAAATGTGTCAGTGTGAAGCTCAGGAGGATACTACCTGGGTGGGTGGGAGGAGCTTAGGTTGAAGACATTCTGCCAGAACTTCGATGGAAATGAAGACTGCCAAAGTGTGAATGTGCACCATATACCACTCCTAGAGCTACGGTTACAGGTGAGTAACACCCATTTTAATTTCTAAGAGGACATCAGTAGGGCTTTGCCATTATTATGTACCTAAGATACAGTCCCTTAATCTTTCTAGCATGTGCCCATGTCCTGTGAGCTGGAGATTTTGAACTTAATCCAGGTCCCACCTCTGCCAAGCATCCCTCTGTTCACCACCCCCCCCCCGACCTTGGCAAAATACCAAGAGCCTTAAAATAGCTCACCTAAATATAAGAAGCCTCATCTCCAGATTCGATGAGCTGAAAGTGTGGGTCACTAATTATCAAGCGGACAGTCTAGGGATATCTGAAACATGGCTAAAACTAAGCAGTCCTGATAACCTTTGTGCATCACCAGGGTATAACTTTTATTCACTATGATCATACTAACTCGAAGAAAGGGGGTGGTGCATTGATATACTATACATCTCATTTTAAGGCAACTATTCCAAGTTATCCACTACTACCTGAATCCCTTATTTAATGTTGTCATGGTGTGCTGATACTGGGTAACACAAAAAACTCCCATCTTTTCTGTATTTATGTTCCTCCAGCTGGTAGCAGGAATCTGCTCTCCTCTCAAGTATCGGCTCCTTGGTCAAGAATAACAAGTTTGTTTTTTTGGCGATTTTAATATTAATTAACTGAATGAGTGAAATACATTTGTGGTTCAAGCTGTTAGTAAATTTAGTCAGACCCAGCTTATCTCAGAACCTACCAGACGCTGTAATATCTAATCCTGATGACTGGATACTCACTTCTAGAATTAATACGATCAGGTGCTCTGTGCTCACTAACACCACGAGTTATCTCTCGCCTGTGTATTGTATATGACAAGCAAGGCTGATCAAAACCCTTCCTAGAATTATTCTGGTTCATGCGGCACTGCACTGGCTACCTGCAGTGGTGCATTGCCTTTAAGATCTCTATGATAACATTCAGGGCTCTACATGGTCTGGGGACCTGACTGTGAAAGATCTCCTGGTACCTTACCACATGACTTGTTACATCCACTCCTCTACGACGGTTTGCTCTCTGTTCCCATTTTACGTCTAAGAAAATCCAGAGATATGACGTTAAGTGTAGTGGCTCCCCTGCAATGGAATGCCATATCTATAAATGTTTGCTCAGCCCATATGATAGAGGCCTTCAAGACTTCCTTGAAAACTCACTTATTCACGGAGGCATTCCCAGACAGATTTTATATGTGAATGTATTAGTTTTAAATTATTAACAACTATTCTTTACTGTTATCTGATTGTGAAGCACCCTGAGCCTTCGGGAAAGGTTCTGTTAGAAATAAAATTTGCCTTGCCCTTGCTTACAACAAAAGCTTATGTATTGTAGTGACAAAATTGAAGCTACAAGCATTGATCAGCACACATTCTACCATGGCTATGGAAGCCTGCTGGGCCAGTAGGCAAGGCAATTTTGATTTAGGCGCCATTCCTAGAGGCTCTGAGCACCTTAACAATACTCGTACAATAGAAAGACACATTAAAAATACAGTAACATTCCCACAAGTACATAATATGATAATTTAGCGGACTTTAAAATGCTTGGGTTTGCCAAAAAGCAAACTGGACATAACGGATGGGGTTCAGCAATATACGAAAGCCAGACTGAAAAGGTGGGCCTTCAGCTTGCGCTTGAACACCTCAATCGAGGGGGCCTCCCAGACAGCAGGTTGAAGCGAGTTCCACAGGGTCAGCCCAGAGACACTAAAAACATGGTCTCCCGAGGTCTATAACCGAACCCTGGGAATGTCCAGGAGGCCCCTCAAAGAGGAGCTGAGGGAGCGAGCAGAGGTCGCCGATGACAGGAGCTCTGACAGGTAACTAGGACCCAGTCCGTATAGGACCTTATAGGTGAGTAGACCCACCTTGAAAAGGACCCTCCACCTGACCGTCAGCCAGTACTGGGCACGCAGGACCGGGGTTACATGACTGGACCTTGAAAGGCTCATCAGTAACCTGGCCGCAGCGTTCTGCACCAGCTGCAGTCTGTGAAGGGTCCCTCCTCTGACCCTGAAGTACAGAGTTACAGTAGTCGAGCTTAGAAGTAACAAAAGCACGCACTAGTGTCGCAGATCCTCAAGCAGAACGAGGGGCTTAATCCTGGCAATGTTCCATAAGTGGTTAAAAACCCAAAAAAACACTTTTGACCACAGATGACACCTGATCTTCAAAGGTCAATCTGCTATCCAGAACCACGCCAAGATTTCGCACCCTCGGGGACGCCACCAACAGAGCAGACCCCAGGACAAGGCCTGTGTCTGCTTCTGGTGGCAGTCTATCATGTCTGCAACCAGGCTTAATCACTAGTACCTCCGTCTTGGCCGGGTTAAGTCTCAGCCAGCTGGAAGCCATCCAGTCATTGATTTTAGCCAAACAGTTGTTAAGCACGTCGACAGCTCTGGATGTTCCGGGGGCAGAAGACAAATACAGCTGGGTATCATCTGCATAGCAATGAAACTCCACACTGTATTGTCTAATGATCTCACCCAGGGGCAGCATATACACTGCAAACAACATTGCTGACAAGATTGAGCCCTATGGTACTTTACAGGACAGAGTCATTGAGGAGGAGGAGAAATTCCCCATCACCACACGCTACACCCTGTCCGAAACATAGGACTCTGATATAGAAGCATCTGCTCGTAGAGTTGTGCAGTGCGGCTGCATGGTCCTCAGTCCACACCTTCACCGAACATTACAGACTTGATGTAAGAAGTTCTGTTCTGCTGATGTAGCCTTTGGGTGCAGAGTGCTGCAGGTTACTATCAAGAGATAATCAGAACCTCCATTTGGAGACATATATGGGTCAATATTTTCCCTCTCCAAGTTCTCATTGGGTACTAAGGGAATAATACCCGACAGGTTGGGTGTTATGCTGGGATAACATCCTACCTCGGGTGGTTGGGCCCAAGGCCAACACCCGAGAAGGGATGTTAACCCAGCATAACACCCACCCTGGAGGGCATTATTCCTTTTATACAATGGCTTGTTGTTTTATAATTAAAAAAAATCATTTTAAAGAATGTTTTTGTTGGTGTATAAAAATATTCTTGTTTCTTAAGAGGAGAAGGATATCCTCATCCAAATCCAACAAACAATCAGCAGGGATGTTGTGCCAGGATAACATCCCTGCTGTGACAGCCAACTGACCAATCAGAAGCCAGGATTCTTTCTTGCCATTGTATAATGCTTCTTAGAACCCATATTGTACTCTCATTGACAGTATGGAATGATACAGAAAAAAGAAATTATCAGACTTACCATAATTTCTTTTTGACTCCGGTGTTGTCACCTGAGAGTTGTATTGTTACTCTAATGGAGAACATGGTCAGATATAAAAAAAAAAAAAAAAATTACATTGACCTGGCACACTAATGTTTGTTTCTGATTGATTTTTTTGGCTTATAATAGACACTAGACTAATTATTTCTTTCTATTTTGTAAAATCACACAGTTCTCTTTCAACTTGGAAAATGTTTCAGCTTGATTATTGCTTTTTATAACATGGGTTAGGAAAAAACAGAAATGCAATTGGTGAAACAGCATTGGATGACTGCGCATTAAATGCCTGTATATGCACAGTTGCTGTGATGCTCCCTGAATCAATATCCTGGGTCAGTGCAGCACTCGTTATGTAGTCGGGAATCAAAAGTAAAAGGCAGCCACTTAAAACGGTACCGAAGTGAGAGAGTGCGCACCCTAGTCATTGTGGATAATGGGACGTTCTAAGTAAATCTTGGCATATAATCCACGTTCACTTGATGCTGTGTCAGCAATTGCATTTAGGTTTTTTTTGTATATTCCATGTTATTTTTGAGTGACGGCGAGAGTGGGACATATGCTCAGTGCTGGGGCCTCTGCTCTTCAGTGTTTTTGTAGCAGACATCGCTGATGGACTGGAAGGGAAGGTGTGTCTGTTTGTTGACGACACCAAGATATGTAACAGGGTGGACACCGCAGAAGGAGTGAGCAAGATGGAAGCTGACCCCAAGAAACTAGAAGAATGGTCTGGAGTGCGGCAGCTGAGATTTAATGCCAAAAAGTACAAGGTCATGCACATAGGAAAAAAAAATCCAAGAAAGGAGCATTACCTAGGAGGAGAAAGACTGGTGGCCTCAAACCAGGAATAAGATCTGGGAATCACAATCTCAACTTGAAGATTAGTAAGCAGTGTGAGAACGCAACATTGAAGGCCAGCAGAATGCTGGGCTGCATTGGAAGGGGAATCACGAGCAGGAGGAGAGAGGTGGTACTACCATTGTATAGATCGCTGGTCAGGCCTAACTTGGAATACGGAGTTCAATTCTGGAGACCTCGCCTCAGGAAGGACATTGACTGGGTGGAAAGAGTACAGAGAAGGGTGACAAAAATGGTTTAGGATCTGCAATACGTGTCCTATGAGGAAAGACATGGGGAACTGAATATGTACTCCTGGGAGCAGAGGAGAGAGAGAGAGAGGGGACATGATTGAAACATTCAAGCACATAAAAGGCATTAACGAGGTACAGGCACAGGAACTTTTCACTTCAAGAAGAGCTCCAGGGCCAGCCCAGTGGCGCTGAGGGTTGAGACGCTGGACGCCACGCCGTGACCTGGTTCCGTAATGAGCTTGGGCACTAGGGGCTGGCAGGGGAGGGAGGATCGAGCGTGTGATGGACTGCTCTCCTCTGTCAGGGGAGGGATCCAGGGTTCCTCTTGTGCAGTAGTGACCCCCCGTTGGAGACCGGAGGAACAACTAGCACCTGAGCAGTTTAAGGGGAGGAGCGTGGTAGGTGCTTACGGCAATCACTGTGCTGGTGCCATTGCACAGCAGAGAAATCCCCGGCCTTGGTGATAGGCGAAGGTGCCTCCAGTGCCACGACCACTCTTCCACAGTTGGGCTGTCTTCACCAGGGGTCCCCCTCAAACTCTGACCTGGCACATCAGACTACAGATAGAGCGCCAAGGCGATGGCAGCCCCACCGGGGTCAGAGCAGGGGATCTGCCGGGCTGGAGTGGACCTGGCAGGAAGAGAGAGTCAGATGGGAGGTAGAGCCTTTGGTGAATGGGGTTGTTGGAGAGAGTTCCCGAGCTGGAGCGAAAGAAAAGGGCTCCAGGACAGGGGACATGACCTCAGGCTGCAAGGAGGGAGATTATCTACCAACACCAGGAAATTTTTCTTCAGAGAAAGAGTGGTGGACGGCTGAACAGCCTGCCCCAATAGGTTGGGGGGCAACACTTTGGGGATTCAAGAATGTAAGGATAGACACAAGGGAGCCCTGACTACAGAGGGCAACTAAAGTGTCAAATAGGTCTAAAACAAATGGGCAGACTAGACGGACCTAGCGGTCTCCTCCTGCTGTCAACCTCTATGTTTCTAATGTCTGTCTTGTCTCACTCCCCAAGTGGCTGTACATGGTGGCTGAGTGAGATGGAGAGACAGGCAGACAACCAAATCGGATGTCATGTCTGTGGTTCTCTGTCTGTCACCGTGATGCCCCTGCCACTAAACAATGAGACATGCTGCTGCAGAGTGCTTACCGGTTGGGACAACCTCTTCCCGGCATCTGCGCTGGCGCTGCAGTTACTCTGTAAATAATGATAGTGAGGGAGAGAGACATGCAGATAGGTAAGGTAACCGCATTGTGTGCGTTGTAGCAACACTGTGCTCCTGAATGTCTAGGTACAGTTGCTCACCCTCCCCATCATGAAAGAGCGCCCCATTACAGAGGTCACAGAACAGTTGCAGTGTGATTACCTGTGTTTTCCCCCACACCACTGTTCCTCGTTTGTTCACTGAACCATGTGGCCGACCCATCACTGTGACTTTTACACCCCTCGGTGACACCTAGTGGAGGCAGGTAGTGAATGACAGTGAGGAACTTAACAGCACAGTCAGGCATGCCTGTGTTAGCGAGAGAGAGAGAGTGACAGTGACTGTCGTCTTAGTGAGAGGGAGAGAGAGTGAGACAGTGACAGCAAATGAGATACCATGACTTAGTGGGAGGGAGGTGGAGAGGGAGGGAAGGAGAGAGGGAGTTGGGGAGACAGGAAACGCTCCGACATGTTATTCCTAATTCCCACACTGTTTCTCTGTCTCTCTCTCGCTGTCTGTACTGACAGCCAAGCAGTCAGTAAAACAAGACTGCACTATCACTCTGTCTTCATGATGGCAACCTTGTACGTTGGCTACCCAGACAAGAAGACCTGAAATGGGAAACAGTAGGAGAGAGGGAGGGAGATGCCCATGTTTCTGTTCTCCCTCCCATTGTGTGCCGAACCTGTTTTGTACTGATGTGCTACTTGTCCGCACCCAGACTTGTTTCAGGTGCCTGTGCAGTGTTAATGTGTGGCACTGTGCAGATAGCATAGCTGAGTCATCAGGGACGATGTACAGTGGGGACAGGGCACACTGGCACTCAGACGATGGGCATACATAGCTGTCCTGCGTAGGGGAATGGCCAATAGCAATGCCTGTGCTTAGCTGCGTTGGGGGGCACGTCACCTTGTTGACACAATAGACAGCCGTATCAGACACAGGAAGTGTCGCACATAGAAGTTGACCGCAGTTAAGGATCGCAAGGCCCATCCAGTCTGCCCATTTCTTTTTCTACGTTATGAATGTGCCATCGGCCTTTGCTCTGTCAATGGCCTATCCCATTCATGCTCATCTGTATTGCTCCCTTATGCCTATCCCATGCCTGTTTGAAGACCTGCACTGTATTCATATCTACCACTTCCTGAGGTAGGCTGTTCCATACATCCACCACCCTTTCTGTGAAAAAAAACTTCCTCATATGTCCTCTTAATTGGCCTCTCTCTAATCTCATGCTGTGTCCTCTTGTCCTGCTATTTTTCTTATATTGAAACATGTTAGACTCTTTCACCTTGTGGTGTTTGAATGTTTTGATCATATCACCTCTCTCCCTCCTTTGCTCTAGGGTATACATATTGAGCTCCATTAATCTGTCCTCATATGTTTTCTGATGCAGTCCCTGCACCATTTTGCTGTTCTTCTGGACTGCCTCAATTTGTTAATGTCCTTGTGAAGGTGTGCTTCCAGTACTGCACAGTACTCCAGATGGGGCCTAACTAGTGTCTTGTAAAGAGGGATTATTACCTCCTCTTCGACATGTGATACCCTTACTAATACACCCCAACATCCCCTAGCCTTACCTACTGATTTAGTGGTCTGCTTGGATGATTTCAGGTCATCGGTGATTATGATGCCCAAGTCTTTTCTTCCCTTGTGACTGCCAGCAACCCTCCCAGCCTATAGATGGCTTCAGGGTTTCTCTTCCTATGTGCATGATCTTGCACTTCTTTGCGTAAATCCCGTTGCCACTCTTCCTACCACTTTCCTAGTTTATCCAGATCTTCTCACTCTGCTCACCCCATCTGAATCATCTGCTCTGTTGCAGATCTTGGTGTGATCTGCAAACAGACAAAAATTACCCACCAGCCCATCTGCAATGTCACTGAAGATAATGAAGAGGATTAGCCCCAGGACATCACAGCAGTAGTGTATGTGTGAAATGTCTCTGTACATAATGGGCATGTAATGTGGTTTTCTTGTATGGGACTACTTTGGGAGGTAGGAGGATACAGTTTTATTTTTTAGTTTCCAGACATGAAAAACCACTTTCTCTTCTTGTTTTGGTGAGTTTTGCACAGCCCATGTTATAAGTGCAATAACCCACTCCAGAGTATGGGGTTATAGGCATTTAATGCACGCCTGGGGTGCTGCGAGGACACACTGCCTGCTGCCCTCATGCCTCATAATGCACCCAGGTGTGCATTAAAATGCCTGTAACCCCATACCCTGTCGGGTTATTACAACATACACAATGCTTTCTTCTCATGGCCATCCAGTGTCATACTTTCATTATGGTTGTTAAAATTATAATTTGAGCCAGCATCTCCACATTTCAAGGAACATGAAGGTGGCTGCAGATTTCTTTATTTTTTGTTAAGAAAAATTACAGGTGTGCCATGCCTGAGCACAGCCAGTGATCACAGGAGCATATTTTCATTATAAAAAATTCAGTTATCTGTGCTCCTCTTGCCTTTCTGGAGCACAGTTGGATGAGGAAGTCCAGAAGGGGCACTGAGTTACAAATCAGGCTTTTTTTTTTTTTTAGTAATTGGGTGGAGTTCAGAGTTAGATTGTCAATGATCAAGTGTGTGGGTAGCCAGCAAGATAGTGTGCATTTGGACATGCTGGCAAGGAACAAGCATGTTGGCAGCCAGAACAGGTTAGTGGGTGTTTTGGTAGATAGGCAGGGAAAGTGCCTGAGAGAAGCTGGCAGACTAACATGCATGTGGGCAGGCAGGTAGGAAATGAGCATGGTTGGTTTAGAGTGAGTTTATGAGTGGGTGGCAAACAAGTGTGTGGAAGAATGACAGGGAGAGAATGAGTGTAACGACTGTAGACCTGCAGTGTGTGAAAAGCAGGTGAACGAGCGAAGGAGTTAAGATGTTACAGTATATCAGTTGTAACAGGGACAGAGGGAACTGAGGCTAGAGAAAGATTAAAGAATGAGAGCAAAGATGAGAGAGAGAGACCAGAGTAAGAAGCAAAACAGGAACGAAGGAACAGAGATCACACAGGGAAAAAATGAAAATAAGACAGATAAAGAATGGAAGCCAGAAGATGCAGCAAGGCAGCAGAGACCAGCAGTCAGAGTCCTACATGTATCAAGGGGAGCCTAATGGTAATTCCTTTTTAGGAAGTTGCCTGTTCTGTTGAACGGTTGTCTATTTATTGTTTGAACTTTAGGCCAGCGAAAGTTTGAATGAGTTGTAATTGCTGAATTTTGTTGACCCGTAAGCCCACTGGGCCTAGAAGTCCCTTTTTTTGGGGGTTATACAGATGGTAAGCAACTGAAATTGAACCAGATTAAGCTGTTGGTGGTATTTGTTTTTAGTGAATGAGGGAAATTTGCCAGGACACCGGGGAAATTCCCCTACTCTTTTCGATAAGTGCCATGGGATCTTTAACATCCATGTGAACTACCACCAATCCAGGCAGATGGGACCTTGGTTTAATGTCTCATCTGAAAGACTGATATGTTGTATGCTTTTATTGTAAATTGTTATATGATGATCCCGAAAGACTAATCTGAGATACAGAAGCTGAATTGCTTGGTTTACCTCTGTGTACACAAGTCTGTGTACATGGTTTTTCTGTAGATTGTTCCTCCATTTGCCTTAAAAATACAGGGTTACTTGTGGATATGAGAGCCCCGTCCTGGACTCAGTATTGAAAGCAGTTGATCACCACATGGGATGAGGTGGTTCAGAGCTCCAGGATCTAAAGGGATTCCTGTATTTTATAGGTAAATGTACAGTGGATGTTTCTACATGAAATTGTTCCTAGACCAGGACACGGTTTGTAACATGGCAAAAGCAAGCAGTTCAGGAAAAAAACAACCCACAGCTATAGGTAGGGAAACGGTAAACTGATATGGGACTCTAGGTGATGTGATCTGGACAGGTGGCTATGGACTATGAACCAGAGGTGGGTGAAGAATTAACTGGACTGTGTATTACTACAGATGGCTGTATTGCTTGGGGTTTCAGTATGTAGTAGTGACTGGGTGGGTCAGTTTTCAACAGCTGAGAGAGAGACACACACACACACACACACACACACACACACACACACACACACACACACACACAGAGTCATGTACTCAGATCTCAATAACATGTAGGAAACTGACAACAGAATCCTGAGCAGAATTATTGTAGTACATGGTTTGGGCCTTATTCTGTATGGAATTCAGCCACCTCAAAAATATAGATCTTACTTTGAGAGGGCTCTTGCAGTAGGTAATTACATATAGGACTGATGTCAACAGTGGGCAGGAGCCCACGGAAATGTTTCTAGCTAGTAGTCTCTGGCCAGGGGCCGCCCCCACGTCAGGTGACCAGCATCAGGAGGCGTCGGTATAAAGGGGCAGTCCCTCACGTCCGCCTTCCAGTTCTTTTCCGCCGTTGGCTTATGCCAGCGCCTCGCGGAAAAGTTCCCTGCTTGTCAGGCTCCTTTGTCAGTATTTTAACAGAGTATTTTCGATTTTTTTTCTCATCCTTCTGCTCCGACAGCTCCTCCAGCTCTGGGGTACCTGACCCCATTGTATCCGATGCCGCCATACCCGGGACTGCAGTATTCAGCGCCGACATATCCAACGCCACAGTACCCGGCCCCTCAATACCCGACGCTGGGCTTCCTGCAGTCAGGTTACGGATACGCGCCTTTTGGGTATAGTCCATACCCGTATCCCCCCCTCCACCGCCCCCTCAGCCGCCGGTGGACTTGCAGGAGACTCTGGTCTCCTGGTGGGCTGAGGTCAGGGCTCAGCTCACCAGAGAGGTGGAGAGTCTTCTTCCGATGCTGGTGCCGGTTCCCGTATGTCCATGACAACACACTCCCTCCCCACCTCCGGACACCAGGGCTAAACCCTCGGGGTCCAGAGAGGGGCAGGATACACTTCCCCGAGGGATTCCCAAGGGGTCTGTTCCTCCCTCGCCGGGAGAGGGAGTAGACCTTCTTCATCTTCTTCTTCCTCGACACCTCGACCCTTCCAACCATTTTTCCGAGCAAGACGATGAGCCACGCCTCTGTCCAAGCCCCGCCAAGGACTTCTTCCGGAGGATCCTTCCTTCACGGAGTTGCTACGGAAGATCCAGGAAGTACATAAGTGACAATCCTTGGAGCCAGACCCCCAGTGTAAAAAATCGCTGAGCATCTGGATCTGCCTGTGACAGCTCCCACTTTGGTGCCACCCTGGATCGAGCCTCATGCCGACCTTATTACCACCATATGGAAACAACCGCGGCCTTAACCCCACTTTCTAGGAAGACGAATAGGCTATACCAGGCTCCCAAGGGTGTTGACTTTTAGACTCCTCACCGAGCTGACTCAGTTGTGATCAGCGCCACTCATGGCCGGTCAGCTCAACCCAAACATCTTAGCTCGTCTCCACCTGACAAGGAATCCCGCCTTCCCGACCAGTATGGCAGGAAGATTTTTGCTTCTTCCACTCTGGGTATTAGGACCCTGAACTATGTCGGCCACATGGGGGATTACCAGAAGGCGATTCTTAGTGAGGTAGAATCTAAATTGGACTCCCTTCCGGACTCTCAGGTCAAGCAGGAAGTGGCTGACCTTGTCCGCTCTGCACGTTCGGCCAGTCGGCACATTCTTCGTGTGACCTACGATGCAGTGGACACTGCTGGTAGGAGCTTGGCTTTCACCATAGGTCTACGGCGTCACGCTTGTCTCCGAGTGTCAGGGTTGGTCCTGGAAGTGCAGTCCGCCATCCAGGAAGCGCCTTCCGGGTTCGTGTTGTTCGGGGTGTCAAGGACATCATCACCGACCTGCAGGAGAAGGGGACAGCACTAAAGTCTGTGAACTCTATGCATCATCCCCATCAATCACAGCGCCGTCCCTTTCGCAGACTGAATCGGCCCAAGGCGAGACCACAGGGAAAGCGTGCCACTAAACGTTGGGCCCCCACAGCTGCCAAGCCCCCCCCACCCAAAAAAGCAGTGGGAGCTTCAGCTGCGGTGCTGCCCCACACCACCTGACTCCTTCCCTCTCGCACTACCTCCGGGCTTCCTGGAGGAACTGGTAGGAGGGAGGTTTTCCCTCCACCTTCCGGGCTGGGAGAGGATAACATCAGATTCATGGGTGCTCCAGCTAATCGCAGAGGGACACTCAGTAGAGTTTCTGCAGAAACCACCTCGTCACCCTCCCCCAAGGTCGCCGTACTCTTGCGAACATCATCTTCTGGTCCAGGAAGAAATTTCAGCACTTTTGCTGAAAGAGGCGATAGAACCTGTCCCTCTTTTCTCTGCAAGGAACGGGTTGTTGTTCCACTTTCTTCCTGGTCCCAAAGAAGACAGGAGATGTAAGACCTATTCTAGATCTCAGTTCCCTGAACATTTTCGTAGGTACAAGAGGTTCAGCATGCTCTCACTGCAGAGCCTTCTGCCCCTCCTCCACTCGGGCCAGTGGCTGTGCGCGCTGGATATGCAGGACGCCTGCCTGCATATATCTATCCGTCCATCTCACCGCAAATATCTCCATTTTGCTTTCTGGGGGACCACTACCAGTTCAAGGCACTTCCCTTTGGCCTCTGCTCGGCCCCTCTAGTATTTACTAAATGCCTTGCGGTGGTGGCGGCCTACCTGCGTACCCGGGGGGGGTACAGGTTTTCCTGTACCTGGACGATTGACTCCTGGCGGCCTGTCCAGGGAGGAACTCCTGCACTGCCTCTCCCTCACCCAGCAGGTCTTTGCTTGTTTGGGTATTACCATCAACCATTCCAAGTCTCACTTGATCCCATCCCAGAGACTCCAGTTTATTGGGGTGATACTGGACACCACCCTGGGCAGGGTCTTCCTGCCACTGGACAGGGCGGCCACACTCCAGACTCAGATAAGCCTGTTGTCCGGCCGCAGGCGGGTCAGTGCAAGGTCAGTTCTTCGCCTTCTCGGGCTTATGGAGGCTGCTATCTCTACAGTCCCTCGCGCCCGACTCCACATGAGGGTCTCTCAGTGGACACTTCGCTCTCAATGGGATCAGTTGGTAGACGACTTGGACCAATTGGTCCTAGTCTCCTCTCCCATGATTCGAGACTTGCATTGGTGGATGGTTCGAGAGAAACTTCTTCGGGAGTTCCATTCTTCCTTCCTCCTCTCCCAGACTCTGACCACAGACGCTGGCGAGGTTGGGAGCCCATCTCGTCCACATCGGACCCAGGGCTCTGGACCAAGTCGAACAATCCCTGCACATCGATGTGCTCTGAGCTTCGGGCGGTGCTGTGTGCTCCAGGCTCTCCACCTGCATCTTCTTCCAGGCCACCTAGCCTCCAGATGGACAATATGTGTGGTATGGTACATCAACAAACAGGGCGGGACTCGGTCCCACCTCTTTGTAGGGAAGCTAGAGAGTCTGGGATTGGGCAGCACAACATGACCTTCACCTCATGGCAATTCATGTCCGGGTAGAGAACTCCTTAGCAGACAAACTGAGTCGCCGCCTGCTCAAGCTCACGAGTGGGAACTGGATCAAGGGGCCCTAGATGATATCTTCCATGTTGGGGAACACCTCAGGTGGACCTGTTCGCTCACCGCTAAATGCCAAGCTTCCAGACTTCTGCTCACCTGCTCAAGAGTGAGGCATTTTCTAGAGAGACGCCTGTCTCTAGATTGAGGGACCGATATCATCTATGCCCCCGATTCCTGTGATCCCGTGTGTCTTGCAGAAACTCTGCTCAGAAGGGACACAGATTATTCTGATTGCTCCTTTCTGGCCCAGGTAAGCTTGGTTCTCTCTTCTGCAACAATACTCTGATGAACCTCCTCTTCCTCTTCTGCTGTCATGAATTTTATTGACCCAGGATCAGGGGACCCTGGTCCATCCAGGTCTCAAGTCCCTTCAACTGCATGCGTGGCTCCTGCAGACATAGCTCAAGCCCACTTTGGGGTTTCTTCCTAGGTGGCTGAGATCTTAGTGGAGGCTAGGAAACCCTCCACTAGGTCTACTTATGCCATGAAGTGGAAACGCTTCTCAATCTGGGCCGCTTCAAAAGGCTTCGAGCCTTTCTCCTGCTCAGTTGGGCGACTGCTGGAGTACCTGCGCCATCTCTTCGACCTGGGTCTTAGTTACTCGGCTCTGAAGGTACACATGGAGGCCATTTCGGCCTATCATGTTCCCTTCGCAGATAGGACTTTTGCTCAACTGGAAGTCTCTAAGACTTTCCTCAGAGGGGTTCTTTATCTGAGACCCCCTATCCGAGTTCCCGCCCCTCCTTGGGATTTGAACTTCATTCTTGAGAAACTTACTTTGCCTCCTTTTGAACCGGCGGCCTCAGCAGACATGACGTTCCTTTCCTGGAAGATGCTCTTCCTAGTGGCCATTACCTTTGCTCAGAGAATTTCTGAGCTCCAGGCCCTGATGTGTAAAATCCCGTATTTGATTTTTCACAAGGAACATGTGGCTGTGCGTAACAATCCTAAGTTTCTCCCCAAAGTGGTAGCGGAATCTACATTGAACCAGTCCATAGAAATACCTGCCTTCTTTACGCAGTACTCCAGTCAGGGGGAGTATCTACTTCACGCTATGGACGTTCACCGGATTCTGAGATACTACACTAACAGAACAAAGGATCTTAGAAAGACGGATCAACTTTGTCTCTCTTGCTCCCCAAAGAGAAGGCAATGCTGTTTCCAAGCAGTGCCTGTCTGAATGGTTGGCTCATTGCATCACCTTCTGTTATGACAAGTACAACAAGACCTTTCTGGGTCAAATAAGAGGTCACTCCATCAGAGGGGTTGCTGCCTATAGCGGCATCGTTTAAGAATGTGTCAGCCGACACATTTGTGCTGCTGCCACTTGGACTTCTGTCCATACATTTACAAAACATTACAGTTTGGATATTGCCTGTCGCTGTAGAGCAGGCTTCGGGCTCGCTGTTCTGCAAGGCCTCCTCTCTTAAGGCCTTCACAGCTAGAGGATCTACTTGAGTAGCTTTCCTCCTCCCGCGTGCTTCTTCTTATTCCAGACTGCTTGGGACTCAGTCCTGTATGTAATTACCTACTGCAAGAGCCCTCTCGAAGTAAGATAGTACAGTTACGTAAGAACTTACCGTAACAGTAAATCTTCGAGAGGGCTCTCTGCAGGTAATACCTTCCCGCCTCCATTCCCTAAGCTTTTTCAGCTCCTTTTCCATTGAGGGAAATATCCGCTTCTTTCGTTCCGCCTCTGTGGCCTGTGGCGGAAAGAACTGAAGGCGGGAGTGAGGACCGCCTTTATACCGACATCTCCTGACGCTGGTCACCTGACGTGGGGCGGTCCTCGCCAGAGACGGCTAGCTAGAAATTTTTCTTGGGGTCCTGCCGCCTGCGACGTCAGTCCTATATATAATTACCTACTGCAAGAGCCTCTCTCGAAGATCTACTGTTACGGTAAGTTCTTACGTAACTCTACTTTCTGCATGGTCTTAGAGTTGCACTGCATGTTCTAAAAACATCGTTCAAACAACATGAAGTCTTGCTGTATTCTGACATATGCAGTGATGTCCAACCTTTGAACTGCCCCGGAGTTAATTTTCCATGCAAGGCATGGAACGCTGAGCTCGAGCTCGGTTGAGACTCTGTCTGTTGTTGTTGTTTGAACTCATACCGCCAGATTCTTTACTCCACCTCACTGAACAGTCGCTCCGGAGATTTCTCCTTTGCTCGGTTCAATTTAGTTGGTTAAAGTGTCGCTTTTCCTTGGTTTCAACCGAATTTAATCCGTTTAACCTGTCGGTTCAGTCTCTGTCTGTGGTATCGTGAGTACTAGATAGGTTTATTATTGTTTCTTCTGTGTGGAACTTGTAAACATTGGATCGGTTCAGTTTGAACCGATCAGGTTTGTTCAGAAAGGTTTGTTCTACTTTTAGAGTGTGGTAACCAGTCCTTATCGGTTCTAAAAAAAACGGATTTCATTATGGTTTTTTCCACGACCCGTAACACGGTCAGGAACCGATAAGGGTGTCTTGCCTGGCGGATTGCCAAAAAAAGGGTAAGTTTGGCTAGGACTGGCCATGTCTGAGAAACCCAAGAGAAAAACTGGGCCCACTGGGTTTCAACACTGTAGTGTGTGTGGAGAAGCCTTTGCTAAGGCTGACCCCCACACCACCTGTGTTTATTGTCTGGGGTTTGACCACCTCGATTCAGACTGCCAGATTTGCAAAAATTTTCCCTCAGCTACCCTGGAAAAGAGAGTTGGTAGGCTCAGGGAAAGGGAGGCCAAAAAATCCGCTGACCCGGATGGCCAGCCCGGTTCGGTTCCAACCGAACCAGAAGGAGTGCCCTCTGACCAGGGTGAAACTTCTTCGGGCAAAAGGAGAACCGACTCTGAGGAGTCGGTTCCGGTTAAAAGAAACAGAAGGGATAAATTAGCCGGTGCGGATCCACAAGTTCTTTCTCCGACCGCTGATGAAATAGCCAGAGCGATAAGGATTATTCAGTCGCTAACCCCGGTTCCGACCGAACCGGCACCATCGGTTAGGGGCTCCGTTTGGTTGGTTCCCCCGGTTCCAGATTATAATTTAGAGGATTTTTATGAACCGGAGGAGGAGGAAGGAGAGTATGAGGATAGTGATGGTGATTATGAAAGTCTGGATGTGCCCATTGACCTGGACATCTCCCCAGACAGACTTCAGGGTTCCTCCTCCAGGCTTTCTGAGTCCCCTCCCATTTTATGTTTTACAAAAAGTGGTTGAAACTGTTGAGCTTCCTATGGAGGAAGCACTAGAGGATCAGGAGGAGCCTGATTAGTCGAGATGATGGACATCCCAGAGTCCAGGAGGCTGTCTATTCCAATCCATAAGTCTTTTGGGAAACAGACAATGAAAATTTTTAAGACTCCTAATTCCATACCTCCTGTGGACAAGAGGTATACTCTCTCATGCTCAGATACAGAGTTCCTTACCCAGCAATGCAGCCATGTTGGTAGTGCAGGCTGCTGCCTGTGATAAGGCAAATATACCCTTGGCTTCACCCCGATAAGGACTCCAGGAGGATTGATGCCATGGCAAAGAAACAGTACATGGCAGCATCTTTGGGACTCAGGCAGGCTAATTATATGGCCTATACAGCTAGATACCAGAAGTCTAGATGGGACACTGTAATGGCTCTGGCTAAACAGGTCCCTGGCCAACTTGCCAAGGAGCTGGAGCAGGTGGCTGCAGATGGTATTGAGGCACCCAAGGTGCAATTTCATGCTGCAGTGGACTCCAGTGATGTTTCATCTAGAGTCATGGCTACATCTGTGGCCCTTCGTAGGATGGCTTGGCTCAGATGTACTAGCCTGTCTCAGGATACCCAGACTAAGGCCATGGATTTTCCTGTTGTGGGTAATTCTCTTTGGGGAGCAAACAGAGAACTACATGAAGAAAATGGATGAATACAGGACCACCTATAGGAGTGCTCAGGCCAAGGAAAGGCAAGCCACTCCCCAGAGGCAGCATTCCAGGGGCAGGGACAGGCCTTTTCATAGGCCTTTCTACCAAGCCCAGGCCTCCTCTTCCGCCTTTGCCCAGAGGGGCTTCTTCAGAGGGAGAGGCAAACCGGGTACAAGCAGGCCTGATACCACCCCTCAGCCTAAAGCCCCTGCCAAACAGGCACCCTGATGGGTTTGCCAGGGTCGATTCTCCACCACCTGTAGGGGGCAGGCTGGCTTACTTTGTCCAGGACTGGATGTCTTTAACATCAGACAAATGGGTCCTGGAAGTAGTGAACCAGGGACTGTTTCTCGGCTTCAAAAAATATCCCAAGATGAGAACCAGATCCTTTCCACCTGCAGATCCTTCAGAGGCACTTGCTCTAGAGGCAGAGGTCTTTCCTCTTGGCTCTGAGAGCCATAGAAAGGTTCCACCCCTACATAAGGGAAAAGGATTATACTCCAGATACTTCCTAACTCCCAAAAGACAGGAGAATGGCGGCCCATCCTGGATCTCAGATATTTAAACAAGCACCTTTTAAAGCCAAAGTTCAAAATGGTGACTCTGGGAATAATTCTACCTTTCTAAGGCCCGAGACTGGCTAGTTTCCTGGACCTCAAGGATGCCTATTTCCACATTCTCATCAGAAGCTCCCACCGAAAGTACCTCAGGTTCGAGTTGCCCTCAGGCCACTATCAATTCAGAACAATGCCCTTTGGCCTAACTTCAGCTCCAAGGGTGTTCACAAAATGCCTGGCAGTAGTGGTTGCTTTCCTAAGGAGAAAAAAGATCTCCATCTTTCCGTACCTGGACGACTGGCTCATAGTAGGTCAGTCTCCAGACCAAGTCAAGTCACACCTACTGATAACTCAGTAACTGCTCAGTTCTCTAGGATTCCTTCTGAATCTTTCAAAGTCAGTTCTAGAGCCTGTGCTGCTCCTCACCTTCATAGGGGCAGAGCTGGATACATTAAAGGCAAGAGTCTACCTTCCCCTGGACAGGGCAAGGACCCTTGTTACACTGGCCTCTTCATTCACCCTCCAGGTGTCTGGACCAGCAGATGTTTGCAGCTCCTGGGCCACATGGCTGCCTCTACAGCAGTGGTCCAAGGAGCAAGATTTCAGATGAGGGACATTCAGTTCCACTTAATAGCCTTCTGGTCTCAGAGAAAGGATCCTCTGACCAAACTAATCCCAGTGACTCGAACCCTGATCCAGGCTTTGCAGTGGTGGCAGGATCAGGACAACCTAAGACAAGGAGTTCCCTTTGTCACTCAATCTCATTCTCTAATCCTTACCACAGATACCTCCCTCTTGGGATGGGGAGCCCACTTGGGATACCTGACCACCCAAGGGTTGTGGTCACCTCAAGAATCTCTGCTTCACATCAATCTCTTAGAACTCAGAGCAGTGTTTCTAGCACTTCAAGCTTTTTCCAAGTCTGTTCAGAACAAAGCAGTTCAGATCAGGAGAGACAATACCACCACAGTGTGGTACATCACAAGCAAGGGGGCACTTGGTTCTACGGCCTTGTGCACAGAGGCAATGAAGTTGTGGTCTCTGGCCTATTCCCTGAATACCTCTCTCATAGCAGTGCACCTCCCAGGGAAGAACAGTGTCCTGGCAGATGCTCTCAGCAGGATATTTCAGGGCCACCATGAATGGTCCCTAGATCCCCTGATTTTGAAGGTGATCTTCTCCAGATGGGGCACCCCACAGATAGATCTTTTTGCAGCCCCAGACAATCACCAACTTCCCCTTTTTTGCTGCAGGCCCCCAGTGTTGGGCTCAGTCCCCCTGGATGCCCTAGTTCTCAATTGGGAAGGGAAGTTCCTGTATGCTTTTCCCCCTTTCCTCTCCTGTTCAAGGTACTAGTCAAAATCAGGTCTCAACCCTGCAGAGTGATTCTGATTGCTCCAGACTGGGCCAGACAGCCCTGGTACCCCCTCTTGCTGTCCTTAGCAGTCCACCTTCCCCTGTCTCTTCCCAGGAATTACAACCTGTTAACATGTTCTCAGGGGAGGGTCTGGTATCCGAATCTCAATCTCAAGGCCTGGCTCTTGAAAAGTTAGAATTTGCGGATTTGCATCTCTCTCTAGGTGTTGTGGATATTTTAAAGGCTTCTCGAAAGCCTTCCACCAGAAAGACTTACAACTCAAAATGGAAAAGGTTTACTATTTGGTGCTCTGGGAAGCATATTTCTCCAGAGTCTGCTGGGTTGCCTGCAGTCCTTGACTATATGGTTCATCTCAATAGCTTGGGACTCAGACCAGCTACACTTAGAGTGCATCTGGCAGCTTTCTTGCTTTCTTGTCAGCAGGCGAGCACTCTTCCCTTTCAGCTCATCCTGTATTCTGTAAGTTCTTCAAGGGATTGCTGCATACCAGTCCTCCCTTCAGGGACCCTGCCCCTGCTTGGGACCTTAATGTTTGCATTGCTCAGCTTATGCAACCCCCTTTTGAGCCTTTGTCCTCAGCAGAGCTTAAGTACTTGACTTGGAAAACTGTGTTCTTGGTAGCCATTACTTCTGCCAGACGCATAAGTGAGTTACAGGCCCTGTCAGTGGAGCCTGATTTTATCTCTTTCCATAGAGATAAGGTGGTCCTCAGGACTAATAGGAAGTTTTTGCCCAAGGTGGTTTCAGATTTCCACTTTAACCAGTCTGTCTCTTCCTGTTTTCTTCACTGACCATTCCTCCTCTGGGGAGAGGAGGCTGCACAGCTTGGATGTGAAAAGGGCCCTTAGCTACTACATAGAGCGCACCAAGAGTCACAGGTTTGACTCCCTCCAACTGTTCCTCACTTATGGTGAGGTTGGTAAGGGAAAACCTGCCACTAAGAGATCTGTTGCCAGGTGGATTGTCTCTTGCATACAATTTTGCTATGAAAAATTTGGTAGGATCCCACCCTCAGCCCTGAGGGCTCACTCTACCAGAGGTACAGCTGCTTCCCTGGCTACTGCCAGGGATATTCCTATCTTAGAGATTTGTCAAGCAGCCACCTGGAAAACAATACATACTTTTACCAAGCATTACTGTCTGGATATCCAGGCTAGGAGTGATGCTCGGTTTGGCACAGCAGTGCTTCAAAGCCTATCCTCAGTAGGTTCTGTCCCTCCTCCATGGAGGTACTGCTTTTAGTCGTCATGATGTCAGAATACGGCAAGACTTCATGTTGTTTGAAGAAGAAATTACTCACCTTAGTAATGTTGTTTCTTCTAATGGAGTCTTGCTATATTCTGACTTCCCCGCCTCCCTCTCAGAACCTGGGTTTTGGGATGTGGGTGGGCAGCAACAGTGTTGGCACTCTGAGGTGCCCCTTTTCTCACCCTCTTAATTTGGGGTGTGTTAGGTTTTGTTTTATTTTTGGGTTTCCTGACTTTGAGTCTTTGCCTTGGAACCAAAAAATCATATTATATTTAGTAGCCAGTTGGCTAGTGTAAGTTTACAGTTTCCACACAGGACACCCAGTGAGTATAGCTCTCTGAAGACCTGGCGGTTTGAGTTCAAACAGCAACATACAGTGTCTCAACCGAGCTCGATCTCAGCTGCCCATGCCTTGCATGCAAAGTTAACTCCTGGGCAGTTCAAAGGTTGGACATCACTGCATATGTCAGAATACAGCAAGACTCCATTAGAAGAAACAACATTACTAAGGTGAGTAATTTTTTTTGTGTACGCTTTGATTATCAGTTCACTTATGTTTCCCACTTGCACTGACTCCTGCCACTTTCATTGTCTCCATGACGCATCGTTTACTCATGTAACACTAGCGTGGCCAGACACCGCAGTAGCCGTAGAGGCGAGTCATAGTGGAGCCTACAGGGAAGTCGGGTCAGTTGTGCCAGCAGACCACCCACAGAAACAGCAAAACTACTCAGTTGTATGGTGAGTGCAGCAGCACCTGGTACTGACTGCTGGATTGTTTAAAAAAAAAAAAAAAAAAAAAAGTGTTTTCCAGGCTGCAGGGCATGCATGTCCCAAACTAGGGACTTCTTGATCTAGGTCCTTAAAACCAGATAATGTAAAAGAAAAAATATATATATATTGCTACGACCATACACAGCTTACCTATGTCTCTGTTTCAGGGTTGAGATAACAGCATGGACCTCTTAAGCTTCACTCTCGAGGCCCATATGCTGTTGTCTCAACTCCTCGATAGAGACACATGCTTGTTGTATGGTCGCCCATACGTTATTTCTAAATTGCTCAAAAATTACCAAGAACCTTTATTACAAACAGGAAATTGTTAATGAACTAGTAAATTAAAATACAGATAAGTAGGAGCACTGCCAAGCTGTGATGGAGCACATATTTTAGGTACAATTTAGATTTTACATTCTAGTCTGTACATTTAGATTCAACAAATACCAGTTGCAATGCCGAACAGCATGGTTTCAGGAAACAGCATAGTACTAGTGGAGTTCACGGCTACATTCATGTTGCAGTTGATCGGGGGCTTATGGTGGGGGCAACCTACGTAGACCTCACTAAGGCCTTCGACATGGACAGTCATGAATTGCCGCTGAACCAGATAACCTGCACTGAGTCATCACCTGAATCAGTGGTGTGGTTCCAGAGCTACCTGTCCGGGAGAACACGACGAGTAAAAATCGTTGATACCCTCTCTGAAAGTCTGAATGTCAACACAGGGGTTCCCCAAGGTTCAGTCTTGGGCCAGCCTGCTCTTTAGCCTGTTCCTAAACCACCGCCTTCTAGCGCAGTTAGATAAGGTCCTACTGTACACTGATGCTATGGTACTCTACCCTAGCCACACAGATCCAGAAGCACTGGGAAAGTGAATGCAGGTTAATTTCTTTTTAGTTGAGGCCTGGTTGCTTGATTCAGAGCTCTTGCTTAATTATAAGAAGACCAAGACAATGCCGCTTGCCTCTCCTCACAACGGGCAGAGATTCCATCTATTAAAAATAAACAACCAAAACGCCTCACTAGAAATGGTCCAAACGCTTAAATATCTTGGGGTCACTCTAGACTGTTCCTCACATTTTACAGCACATTGACCTTGTAGCCAAGGCTGCAAATGTCAGAACTGGCCAACTATTTAGGCATAAACACTGTCTAACCGATGAGGACTTAAAACTTGCTGTGTGCAGCTCAGTCTTATCAGTGATTGATTACCTGCTAGTAGTCTACAGTGCAGCAACTGACACAGCTCTCAAGAGAATAAAGCTGGCCCTAAGCAAAGCCTGTAGGCTTGTCTTAGATGCGCCATGCCTTAAACACACCGGTCACTAATCCCAGTCTGGGTGGTTAAATCTGCACTATAGAACTCAGTACCAGGTCTGCCTGCTGGCTAAAAAGTCCACCCTAGGTCTAACACCACTTGCGTTCAGAGTCTCCTCTTCCCCACCAACAAGGCTAGAGTTACCAGAGGAACTAACAGCCGCCACTGAAAGTCCCTTTCCGCTGCACCTTCCAGGGTCAGTGGCCTTTGAGTAAAGGGCAACCGCTTAGCTCAACCCGCTACATGACGCACCTCCTGGCAGAATCTGAACTTGACCCTTCAAATCTAAACTTCAGAACCATCTAGCAACACTTAGCTTGTGCAAGTTGCAATCACACTCACTAACACCTGTCTTTCTGTTCATTTATAGCACTTACAATCTCACCTGCCCAACTGCCTTATTTACCCCTCTCTCTACCGCCCCACTCTGCTTTCATGCTCCATTCCATTCCTCATCCGCTTCCCACCTCCCCCACCTAATCTGCTTCCTCTCCTCACCATATCCTCCCACCCAAAACCTCATGGAATTTTCCCCTTCCAGCAAACCAGTGACAGAGCCCTATTGCTGCTGCTATTTTCTCCACCTGTTCTCCCTTATACCTTCCTCACCTACTCTGCATTCGCTCAGCACCCAGCCTCTGTTGCTACCAGTTTCTCTCTCCATAGCAAGCTACCTTTCCATTCTGTTCACACCTCGCATTGCTTAGTGTGATTGAATTTTGTAATCTTAGTTACAAAAGAGTTGAACATTCATTTTTGTATCCAGTATAATTGTGTAACCACTGTCTGTATTGTTTTGCTGTATTTGTTGTTTGCTGTTGACGTGGAACCTTTGTAAATGAGCTTATAGCTCAAAGGTATTAATCCGAGAACTGAATAAATAAATAACTAAATAATTTTCTGTAAATGGAGGAGCACACCGTGGTAAGTCCTTAACACTGCCCGTGAGTTAGAGTTTTTTTTTTTCACTCCTCACTCAGTCAGCCCTGTTTCCAAGGAGCACCCCAGCTCCATCACTCCAACGTCTGCCGGGACTTAACCTGCTGCCGTCTTTCCCCAGGGCTTGCCCCCCCCCGCAAGGCAGGGTTGGTGGGGTCCATCAAGCCCCACCGCGGAATGGATCTGGTTCTGGCAGTGTGCCCAGCTGGTCGGGTGAAGGGCCTGTGAGCTCTTCTCTGGTGTTTTTCTTCCAGTTTTTGCCACCAGGGACATAAAGTGCAGTGACATCATGGTGCATGCCATGTGTTCCCGCGTGATGTGCACTGTTTGCCACGTCCCTCGATCATCCTGGCACCGAGCTGCCATTTCCCCCAGATGGTACAGGGCTTGCACCAGAAAACACATGAGGGGAGATTAAAGGACCTTAGTATGTACTCACTGGAGGAGAGGCGGGATCGGGGTGACATGATAGAAACATTCAAGTACATAAACAAGGTGCGGCGGGGGGGGCACATCTTCTAATACAGGAGAAGTACAAGAATGAGGGGACATGACATGAAATTGGAATGTTGCAGGTTAAGGGGAAATGTGGGGAAGTTTTTCTTCATGGAGAGGGTGGTGGACACATGGAATAGTCTGCCACAGGAGGTTGTGGGAGCAACCACAGTGGAAGGATTTAAACATGCCCGCGGGACAGGCATAAGGGAACCTTAGAGGTTAGAGGTGGGAAGGAGTGCTGAAAAGCCATTGACCAGGTAGGGTCAGAGGCCGCAAACAAGTGTGGGGTTTACGGGCAGACTAGATGGGCCTGGCGGTCCTTATCTGCCGACAGTTTCTATGTTTATGTGATCTCACTTCGAGAGAGAGAGAGCTCTTGCAGCAGGCAGTAACCATCAGGACTATGCTGCCAGGCACTAGGATCCCATGGAAATAATTATAGCTAGCAATCCAAGGTGTGGCACTGCCCCCGACGTCTGCCCTGCCCCCATCGTCACCCGATGGTATAAAGGGGCGGTCCCCCGGCACCACCTCAGTTTTCTTTCCTGCCGTTGATCCATGCATCTCGCTCCATGTATGCTTCCTGCAACAGTCTACCGCCATTTTTCGCTTCCATGCAGTTACCATTTCTCATCGAGTTATTTTTATTTTATTTATTGATACAATCGAATTACAATCCTTTGAGTCACAGATTGACTTCATCTTGCATGTTCACCCAGCCAATTTCATCCACAGAGTGGCAGAAATCAAGTGCGATGCAGCAAGCAAATCCTGGCGAAAGATGGCCATTTGGCCTGTCTTCTGCACCTGAGCCCTGACCACAAGCCAGACGCCTACCTGCATTGTCTCAGCTTCAGTAGGAGGACCTGCATCCATCTCCTGAAGACCTTGAAAGCATACCTCCTAGAACAATAAGTGGCCGCCATGCAGAAGACCCACTCAGGGCACAGCTCGCCGTCATCTTTGGCCAGGGACACTCTCCCTAGAGAGAGAGAAATCTAGCGGAAGGCACCATCACCGAGACAAGGACAGATCCAGGTCAAAATCCTGATCCAGGTCTCCTCACAAGGCTTCAAGAGTTTCACCTCTTGGCGTGATGTCTGGTGCAGCCTCCAGTTTCCTTTGCTCTTCCTGGGTTACTGTTGATGAAGCGTTTTGCCTCTACCCAGAATTCCAGTGGGGTGGTGGTTCCAGGCTAGGGTCTTCTGAAGTCTCTCTTTCCCTGGCTGTCGGGCCCCACAAGCACTCTATTGAGTCTCAGCCAGAAAGATCGGCCCACTCTTCTTCGGACGGCAGATTGGAGCCTGTGGTCCGTTGGGCAGCAGATTGGAGCCTGCCATCCTCAAGGCTGTTCCCTCAGGGTCATTGGACAAGACAACTGGGTCTGACGACACCAAGTGGCGTCAGGAACACGAGCGCCAGAAGAAACCAGCTCACCTTCTAAGCCATCGGCAGGGGCTCGGACCGGCGACAGACCACAACTCCTCTGACTCCACCTCTATGGAGCCGGATCATATGACACCTCTAAGCAATTGCCTGACCCGTGAGGGATCTAAAAGTCCCTCGGCCCATGGAGCAGGACGACAGAGTACCTGATGCCAGGCTCTCTGGAGTCTAAGGATACGGTGCCACACACTCCATTGCAACCTCTCCCGAGAGCCTGTCAACTGGGTGATGAGAAACTGCTAGACCCTGACACACACGGCAATGGAACAGTCAGGCTTGATGACAGGGAGGACTAAACCGAAGGGCCACACACCAGGCCTTTCCGGCACCCCTACCTGCATTGAAGGTGTCAGCGTGGCTCAGTTGGTAGCACATCCGCCTCTGGACCAGAAGGTCATGGGTTCTCGTCCCACACCAGGACTGGACTTGCCCCTAAAAATTGCTGGCATCCGAGTGTAATATTGAAGGGTGCTGTACTGCTGGGGTGTGCTGTCCTTCGGATGAGATGTTAAACCGAGGTCCCTTCTGCCCATCCTGGTGTTGTCCTGGTGGGTGTCCAGGTGGAAGTAAAAGAACCCAGGGCACTCTTCACAAAGAGCAGGGAATATTCCCGGTGTCCTGGCCAACATTCCCCTTCCCATAAACCGGTTCATGCAATTATCCAGGCTATGTGTGGGTGATGTGCGATATGGCCGCCACCACACATTCAGTCACTTCACTACCAGTCTAGCATTGCTTGTAAAGCGCTTTGGGATACTGTATATGAAAAGCGCTATATAAATGCTGATTATTCTTCTTTTTCTACCCCGATGCCTGAACCACAGACAGCCCTCATGGTACCTCTGGAAGAGGTTGGTGCTCTGTTTTCCGGTTGGTGGAACTCCCCCCTCCACGCAGAACACCTTTGCCACCTCCCGACTCCAGATGGTACAGGACAGGGATCACACTGCCGATGGGGGCATGATCGCCACCCGTTGTCCCGGTTCTCTTCTAAACGCTGGAGCCGCCTAGTGGATGCCGGTCCATGTCCTCAGAGGAGTCAAGCAGAGATTCCTCCTCTTATGACTCTTCAGAAGACAACTTGTCTCTTCCATCTCCAGATCCAAGGAAGGATTCTCCAAGGTCTCCTCAGGACAATCCCACTTTCCTAGAAATGATGAAACACAAGTAATTCCCTTAATCAGTGGGAGACTGAGGATTTGGACTACGAGAGGCTCTGTCCGAAATACTTAAGGGCAGTGACCCAAAACCTTTGGTCATCCCACCATTGGTGGAGCCCTTCCAGGAGGTGATGAAACTAGCCTGGAAGCACCCTTCCACAACCTCGGGCCCTCAGAAAGCTGGACTGCTTATATAGGACCCCTAGGGAAGAACCACATTTAAGTGATCAACTGAAGAAAACTCTATGGTCCTTACAGCTGCACACAGAAGGACTCCGCAACTCAAGCATATGAGCTCCCAACCACTGGTTAAGGTGTCCAAAAAGACGGACCAATTTGTCTGTAAGGTATGCTCATCGGTCACTTGTACGGTTCGGTCACTAAATTTTGTGCCACATATGGTTATGTACCGGAAGTCTTTCTGGAACAAAGATGGATCTGGCTATGTCACAACTGGATTTCCCTTAAAAGACAAGAGATCTTAGCCGTCCTGCAGTCCGGTGCTGACTTTGGCAAGTGTTCATTTGATTCAGCAGACACTGCAGCCAGGGAACCACCACAGGGATGTGTGTCTGGCACTACTTTTGGTTGAGGGTCTCTGGCTTCCAGCAGGATTTGCAAGACACCATCCTAGATGCCCCTTTCAGGGACCAGTTCTTTTCGCCAGGGGCAGAGATGATGATGATCACAGGTTTTGGGGGGCAGGCATTTTCTGGCGTCCACAAGATGTATCACAGCCAACCGCATACAGACGTCAGCCCTTTTGCAGGCAACAAGGCCAGCAAGCGAAATAGCAGCAGTACAGAGGGGGATACAAAAGAAACCCCCCTTCTACAAGCAGGGGCACAGGGACCAAGAAATGCTAAAAATGCTAGAGCTCCCTTGTCAACTCCGATAACCTCTGCATGACGCCCTGCCTGCCCCCCCATCTGTGGCGGATCTACGAGGGGAGGCAGTAGGAGGGCAATTCTCCCTTTACCTCACAGGTTGGTCCAGCATCACTGCAGATCAGTGAGTACTCCATATTATAGAAAGGGGTTACGCTCTGGAGTTCACCCAAATACCTCTAAATAACCCACTGTTCTAGGGACATGGATATGTTGTTCATCCACGCTGTCTGGCAGGTATCCTTGCCGCTTTAAATCTTGCCGGAAGGTCTTCAAGCTGGCTCCTCCCACCCACCCGGGTGGTAAAACTCTCGGCTCTGCCCCATGACGCCAGATCTTCCTTACCGCTTGGAAGCTCAGGTTCCCTCCTTAACGCTCTGTGATAAGACTGTTCCTAATTCTTGGTTTCCAATTTAAAAGGTTTTTGCATTATAGACTTCGGTCTTCTATCCCTCGCGGCTGCGATGGACAAATCGACTCCCGGTTTTCGGAGGTGCCCTTGCGGGCAGAAGATGTCTCGGACGGATCCGCACTCCACGTGTGTCTACTGTTTAGGCCTTGAGCACAACCCACAGGCTTGCGACCTGTGCTCTTCCTTCTCAGCCTACGTCCTTGAAGACCGTGCTGCCCGTTTACAACTGGGGCGCCCTGAGAAACGTTTTCCTCCGGTGAAGTCAAAAGAGGCCCGGTCGGCGGTTTCTGCCGCGGCGGGGGCTCGGCGGATCAGCTAGAGCAGATGATCACCGAAGAGGAGGTGGCGCGTCGCATCTTTCCTCACCGCCGTATTTATCCCGCCTCCCTGGGTTCCTCTTACACAGCTTCCTTTAAGGAGCTTTGTCTGTCCCTCTCCACTAGAGGAGAGGGACCAGCGTCTGCTGGACCTTCTTCTCGGTCCAAGAAGAAAGACAGGGTAGAATCCCTCCGTCGGCCTCTTGGGAGTGGGAAAGGTCCCTCTCCCAGTTGTCGACCATGGCCTGGTCGATCGATTCGCTTGACCACTGGTCTCACGGTGTCCCGTCAGGTCAGTTGACCGAGACTCCCATCGGCGCGGTCGAGATCTTTCTCACCCGTTGGACGGGTTGTCGACCGCAAAGCCGAAAATCCCTCTCACTGGTTCCCCGGTGGGAGTTGAGGATCCGTGGCTTGCCAGTGCCTCCGGTTCCGGAGCCCTCGGGTGAACCCTCCGAGCCGAGGGAGGAGCCGGTTCCACCCGTCTCCTCCCTGCACCGTCCTCGGAAAGGCTGAGGTTCTCAGTCTCGGACTTCTTCGCGGTCCAGCCGATCCCGCCGTCATAGGCGGTCTTGGTCTCGGCACCATGGTAAGCGGCGCTGCCGCTCGTCGTCCTCCTCGGATGAGGGGAGGCTTCGACGTAAGTTACGTTGACGATTACCGAGGACCTTCATGTGGCAACAGTCCTTCTGACCGGGAACAAGCCGACGCCGTCGCCTTCCCCGGCCATTAAGTGGCTGTCACCGGAGCGGCCGAAACAACCCCTCGTCTTACCCGAGGAGCCTGTTCCCAGGCCGGTTGTTCGGCCAAAACCAGCTGCTCCACCGATTCCGGTGGAACCTCCGCCTCCACAGCCGCTGTTTGGGGCTCCGACCAAGAACTCTCTGTTGGCTCAGGGTCTGCCCCATAGGCTGTCGTCACCCTCACTCCCGATCGCCCTCAGCAGGTGGAGGGTGGCTCAGGCCCGAGGCAGCTCTTTGCGGACTCTTCTGAGTCCGACGATTCCTCCCTTTTCTCCAGGCGAGTGGACTTGGAGTCCTCTGGAGGTCAGTCGCTGGACGACAGCCCTTCGTCCTTCCTGGGTTTGCTCAGGCTCATCTCGGAGTCCACCGGGATGCAGCTCGAGCCCGTATCCAAGCGGGCCAAGTATATCCTCACGGAGATATTGGACCGAGGGGATTCCCCTACGGAGGCCTTTCCTGTGGTCGAGGCCATTGTGGGCCTGGTCTTGGAGCTCTGGCAGTGCCCTGCTTCCTACCCTGCGCCTTCAGCCAGGATGACCAGGAAGTATGCGGTCCCTACCGGTTCCCTGTCCGGTTTCTTGGAACATCCCTCAGCCGAGGGGTTAGTTACCGACAGCGTTTTCCGGCGTGCCAGAAATGCTAGGGACGTGGACAAACCTCCCGACAAGGAGTCCAAGAAATTGGACTATGCCGGGCGAAAAGTCTACGCTGGCGTCCTCCCTTGGCCTTCGTCAGGCCAGCTCGGCCGTGCTTATGGCACATTTCTCCCATGCCCTGTTGGGCTCCCTGGACGAGGTAGTCCCTCATCTCCCGGCTGACCTGCAGACCACGGTTAGGCAGGTGTGGGACCAGGGCAGGGCGGTGGCCAAGCAGCAACTTCAGACTGCTCTGGACATTGGAGACTCATGCGCCAGGTCAGTCGCGGCCGCAGTGGCTATGCACCGCTGGGCATGGCTGAGGATATCCACCTTCACAGCGGATACTCAGCACAAATTGGCGGATGTCCCCTTCCTGGGGACCGATCTCTTCGGCGCTGGAGTGGAAGGCCACCTCCAGAGGATCGAAAAGTCCAGTGCCACTTTGGACTCTGTCTCATCCGCTCAGAGGGACAAGGGCCGCAGACCGCAACCCAGGCCCTTTCGTCCGTCCGCGCCCGCAGCACGTCCGGCCCAGCAGCATCAGGGCCAGCAGGCTCGCGCTTGACGTCCCCAAACCCAAGCCTGCGGCTTCCTCTTCCAGGAAGCAGGGAGGTAAGCCCTGGAGGTCCCTCGGCCGGTCCTTCCTCCAAGCCTGCCCAGTGACGGGTTGAGGGGTGTCGCCCAACCCCGCCCTCACCCCAGGTGCCCCCTGGGGGCGGCTCCGCCACTTTCTTCCGCCTGGTCTGTTATCACCACAGACCGGTGGGTGTTGGAAGTGGTGGGAAAGGGCCTGCCTCTGCAGTTCGAGCAGGCCCCACCCTTCAGAGCCGTCGCACCTCGGGGGGGCCTCGGGGTTCGAAGCCTCGCTGTCAGCTCGCCGAGCCAACATCGCTCTCCTCCTCGAGAAGGAGGTGATAAAAGAGGTGGCGGACCCCCCCTCAAACCCGGGGTTCGTGTCCAGGTGCTTCCTGGTTCCGAAACGGACGGGGGGCTGGTGCCCTCTTCTGTACCTACACGACCTAAACAAGTTCCTAAGGTCTCGAACCTTCAGGATGGTCACTCTGGCTCAGATAATACCATCCTTGGAACACGGCGTGTGGTTCTGCTCTCTGGACCTGCAGGACGCGTTCTTTCATGTCCCTATCCGTCCATCACATCAGAGGTTCCTTCGCTTTCGAGCGGAGGGATCCCTTTTCGAGTTCCAAGCCATGCCCTTCGGCTTATCTCCAGCTCCCAGGGTCTTCACCAAATGCATGGCAGTGGTGACAGCATTCCTGCGGCGCCGAGGGGTCTGGGTTTACCCTTACCTGGACGATTGGCTGATAGCAGCCCCCTCCAGACAGGAGGTGGAGCGGTCCAGAGATCTGGCCCTCCAGGTTTGCTCTCAGGTCGGCCTCCTCATCAATGAGGCCAAGTTGGAACTCGAGCCGAAGCAGGTGATTCTTTTCATCGGGGCAGAGCTCGACTCTCTTGAGCCAGGACGCGGCTCAGCGGACAGGGTCGAGGTTCTTTCCTCCTTTGCCCAATCATTTCTGGTTGGGCATTGCATCTGCTGGGACTTCCTGCGCTCCTGGGTCTCGTGGCGGCCTGTACCAGCGTGGTCCGTTGGGCCCGCTGGAACATGCGCCCCTTCAGTGGGGGCTGGCCAGCCAGTGGTCCCAACGCCGATCCATTGGACCAGCTAGTGACGGTGACCCAGGGATGTGGAAGCCTCCAGTGGTGGACCATTCCAGTTCATCTGCAGGAGGGCATCCCGTTTGTCCGCCCGAGCCGACGGTCTCTCTCGACCGATGCCTCTCTGATGGGTTGGGGTGCCCATCTGGGGAACACGAGCGCCACGGCCTCTGGCCCGAGGAGTCCGATGCCACATCAACCTGCTGGAGCTCCGAGCGGTCCGCCTAGCTCTCACCACCTTTGCTCCGTTTCTTCGGGGTCAAGTGGTCCGGGTCCAGACGGACAACACCACGACCATGTACCATCTAAACCGCCAGGGCGGGACGCGCTCCATGCTTCTATGCAAGGAAGCTCTCCGCATCTGGTCACTCGTGCGCAGCCTGGAGGCGGATTTCCTAGCCATTCATGTGGCAGGAGCCTCCAACACCCTGGCCGATGCCCTAAACCGGATAGGGGCTGCGTCCCACGAGTGGTCTCTCCTGCTGGAGGTAGTACAAGATCTATTCTCCCATTGGGGCACACCTCAGGTGGACCTGTTTGCCTCCAGGGAGAATGCAAAGCTGAGTCTGTTCCATGCCCGCCCCCCTCAGCAGGGATCGCTGCAGGGGGATGCCTTCTCGAGGCCGTGGACCCTGGGCCTCTTCTACGCCTTTCCCCGCTCCTTGATGCACAAGGTGCTTCTCAAAGCAAGGAGGGACAAGGCGCAGGTGATTCTGATAGCCCCAGACTGGCCCTGCCAGTACTGGTACCCAGATCTCCTCAGCCTCAGCTCCAGGCTCCCGAGGCAGCTTCCAGCTCGCCGGACCTGCTCTCAGTCAATCAGGGGAAGGTGTTCCATCCGGACCTTCAATCCCTGCACCTGACGGCCTGGTTCCTCAGTGCTAGAGTTCCAGGCCTTGGGTCTTTCCGACGAGGTCCTCAGTGTAGTTGAGGCGTCCCGTAAGGAGTCGACCAGAAAATGCTTTGCCTTCAAATGGAAGAGATTTTCCATTTGGTGCCAGGGCAAGGGCCTGGACTTTTCCTCCTGTTCCTTGGCGAGCATATTGGACTACCTTTGGTCCCTTTCTCAGCAAGGGCTTAGGTTGTGACCCTTAAGGTGCCTGGCAGCCATCTCTGCTTACCCGGCCACGGGCAGAAGCAATCGATGGCATGAGAGGAAAGAGTGGTCTGGCGCTTTTTCAAAGGCCTTGATCACATTTCCCCTTGATGCGAGAACCTCCACCTCCGTGGGATCTACTGCTGGTACTGGCAAAGCTCATGGGCAAGCCATTCGAACCAATGCACAGGTGTGAACTCTCTCACCTGTCGTGGAAGACCACCTTCTTGGTGGCTATCACGTCAGCCAGAAGGATGGGAGAGGTCCAGGCGCTTTGCATCGAGTCTCCTTACCTGGTCTTCCACAGGGACAAGGTTGTCCTGCACCCTCACCCGAAATTCCTTCCGAAGGTGGTGTCGGAGTTTCACCTTAACCAGGTGTTGACTCTGCCGGTGTTCTACCCCAGTCACACCTCGGAGGCCGAATATAGGCTCCATACTCTGGACCCTAGAAGGGCTGCGCACTATAAGGAGCGCACGGTGAAATTCGGGAGAGGTTGCCAGCTGTTTGTCACCTACGCTGAAGCCGCACCTGGCAGACCTGCAGCCAAGCGGACGATAGGCAGGTGGGTCACCTCCTGCATAGATCTCTGCTATAAGTTGGCGGGCATGGAGCCTCCCAGAGGGATAAGAGCTCATTCTACCCGCCATACTGCTGCATCGGTGGCTACTTCCAGGGACGTCCCTATCCAGGAAATCTGCAGGGCTGCTACCTGGAAGTCAGCACACACCTTCATCACCCATTACCACATCGACCTTGAGTCACGCCGGGATGCTGGTTTTGGGGCCTCGGTTCTCCAGTCTGTATTCCCTAAGTAGGGGGTGTGCGCCTTGCCTCCCTCCTCCCGGAGAACTGCTAGGAGTCTGCCAGACTGTGGATGAACAACATATCCATGTCCCTAGAAATACAGGTTACTCACCTGTAACAGGAGTTCTAGGAATGATATATGTTGTTCATCCACAAACTCCCCCGGCTTCGACGCACAACCTGAGCTTCCAGCGGGCCAGATCTGGTGTCATGGGGCGGAGCCGAGAGTTTTACCACCCGGGTGGGTGGGAGGAGCCAGCTTGAAGACCTTCCGGCAAGATTTAAAGCGGCAAGGATACCTGCCAGACAGTGTGGATGAACAACATATACCATTCCTAGAACTCCTGTTACAGGTGAGTAACCTGTATATTTCCACTCATTGCTTCCCATCCAACGCAGGCCTCATTTGGGCAGAAATCCAAGCCTTCCTGAGCAGAAAGATGCAAGCAGTCCCAATGAGCCAAAGAGAAACTGGTTCCCAGCAAACAGTTTTATTAAATACAAAAGGTTCAGGATAGTGACACTGCTCAGAGGAAGGAAGAAGAAGAAGAAGGATTTATATAGCGCTTTTCATACACAGTGCATCCCAAAGTGCTTTGCAAGCAATGCTAGACTGGTAGTGAAGCCCCCACACACAGCCTGGACTTGCAGGACGCATACATGCACATAAAAATCCTGCCGTCCCACAGAAAATACCTTTGCTTTACCTTCTAGGGAGAGCATTACCAATTTCAAGCACTGCCGTTAGATCTTTCTTTGGCACCTCAAGTATTCACCAAGTGCCTGGTGGTGGTGGTAGCAGCTCTCAGGAGGCAGGGACATTACATCTACCCCTACCTCAGTGACTGGCACCTGACAGCTCCAATAAGGGATCAGCTTCGTTACACACTGGAATGTACTTTCCAACTGTTCCAAGACCTGGGGATCACCTTGAATCTTCCCAAGTTGTCCCCCTGACTCGGTCAGAGATTGCAATGCATAGTAGCCTTCCTGGACACAGTGGGTGAGAGCCTTTCTCCCCTCAGGCAGGGCAGATCACCTATGGCGCCGGTTTCAAAAATTGCCTCCGCAAGCCAGGTTCCAGCCAGAATGGTCCTGCAATTTCTAGGCCACATAGCAGCCGCCATCGTGACAGTGATCTTGGGTCGTCTCCACATGAGTACTTCAATGGAACCTCAGAGTACAGTGGGATCAGCGTTCACATGACTCAAGCAGCCAGTTCGGAACTCCAACGCAGTGTGTCAGACTTTAGAATGGTGGCTCACCCCCTCCTGTCCAAAGACTGGGGCCTTCTTTCGTAGTCCCAGTCCTCCGTTCATCTTCACAACGGATGCTACGGGACTGGGATGGGGTGCGCATTTCAAAGAAGAGCAGACAAGATGGACATGGACTCCTTCGGAAAGCATCCTCCATATAAATGTCTTGAAGTTGAGCCATTCTGTATGCCTTATAGGCGTTTCAGACGGACCTCCTTCCAGGCTCCTTATTGATCCTGACAGACATGATGGTTGTTTTCTATATCAGCAAGAAGGGGGACACACACTCCTGTCTCCTTTGCAAGGAGGCCATGAGAGTCTGGTACTGGAGCACAATCAGGAACTCACAGCGGTTCATGTTCCAGGAGTACAAAACACCTTGGCCGACAGCCTATGCTGCTCTCTGTCTCAGGCTCACGAGTGGGAGCTACTACAGGATGTGGTAGACGACTTATTGGAAAGATGGGAACTTCAGAACTGGACCTCTGTGTGTCCCCGCTCAACGCCAGACTACCCAGTTTCTGCTCGCTTGATCCAGAGCCTGGCATTTTTTTGGTGAGACGTGTTGTCCCTGTCTTGGACAGGGAGATTTCTTCATGCCTTCATTGCCTTCCCATTACTTCAGCGAGTACTGCTCAAGCTGCAAGCGGAACAATCAGAAATTATTCTAATAGCGCCATTCTGGCCTTGGCAGATTTGGTTCCCATTGCTTCAGCAGTTAGCAGTAGAACCTCCGCTTCCCCTACCCATGTCATGTCACTTGCTGTCCCAGGAGCAGGGTACTCTTGTACGCCCGAATCTTAAGTCTCTGCACCTGCATGCATGGCTCCTGCAGACCTAGTCAGGACCGGTATGGGGTGTCCGCAAGGGTAGCAGATGTCCTGGTGGCCACGAGGAAACCCTCGACCAGGGCTACCTACACCATGAAATGGAAGCACTTCTGCCAGTCATCTGGACCAGTTCACCTGTCAGGTGAATTCGGTCCTGGTGCTGCCTAAATGTCCAAATAGTATCTTTGCTAGCATGTTTGCATGTATTGGGCTGATAAAGCCCAGTACATGTAAACATGTCAGCAAAGCATCCCCCGATTACACTAAAATCTCCATGGACTACATGCAGCCCCGTCCCAGACCTTGCATCATAATTACGCTACTTTTCGGTGCAGGGCGGCAGCACTGCTCGGCTCGTACCTGGAAGATATGAGCCGGGTTTACGAGTAAAATATTTTAAAATCCACTGCACAGAAAATATTAGTTCTCACCCCAGGAGTCTTTTAGCATCACTAACAATAGTAGTAAGCTGACCAGGTTAAACTGCCTCCAAGGTGGAGCCATGAATAGTCATTAGAATAGAGTGGCCAGTCAGAATCAAGCAGGAAGTTGTGCTGAGTGCAAAGCACCCACAGGTCTTCAGAATTTTCCTCTGACTGAGAAACAGTGCCTCTGAGGTAGTTGCCACCTCCCAAGAACATAAAACCTGGACATCCAACTAATACAAGCTGGGGATCTAGGGGCTGCAAGACCTTCAGGAGCTCTGGGGGTTTTAGATGCTCTGTGGTGTGTTTTGGGGCTTTTCTTGGAAGAAAAAATCACTTTTCATCTGTCTTTCCTATCCCTGATTCAGTGGGTGGGGGGACAGGACATTTCCTCTGAAGTCATGTGTGTTGGAGAATATGACTGTCCAAATGGGGGGTTGGGGTCAAGTGCCTGGGCTGACCAACTATGTTGTGACGAACCAACCCACCCATTGTCAGGTAAAGGCTGGGTTTCTATGTGGCCCCAGAATCTCTTGGGTTATAGATGTTCTATGGTGAGTTTTGGGCTTTTAATGTTACAGAAAACAAACTGTGTCTTTCTCATATACCCTTTGCCCCAGTAGGAAAATGAGTTTTTCTCCCTGAAGTCATGGGTGTTGGAGAATGTGACTGGCCAATGGCCAAATGGTGCGTCAGGGCATGGGGGCCAAGGAGAGCTGGCTGACTGTGCAGACACGTCATGAGGTGGGTTTTGTATTTGGCAGTGAAAAATTTCCTTTTTAAGGACTGCCTGGCCCATTCAGTCTACTCATGTTTCCCTGCCTAATATAAAGATGCAGAACCTACATGGTCCCCTAACCTTTTTTTGCTGTCAACCTCTATGTCCCTGTGATGAACCACCCACCCATTGCCATTGCTGTTTAAAAGCTGGGGGTTATGGGGCTGATGGGGCATCCAGAATGACTTTGCTCCTGGATGTGGCTGCAGCATAGCTGGTCCAGTTCACATCAGGCATATTTAGGTCCCTTGCCAACAATATTTCTCCTTTCACTACCATTTTAAGGATGTTATCTGGCATTATCGTGTTTCCTCCCCTTGCGTGGGGGTATGTAGAAATGGACTCCAGTAGCACCTTACCAATGGGTTTCACCAGATAAAGGGTGGACTGGGCAATTCTGGTGCTACCTCAATTGTATCTACCCAATTTGCACTCTGAAAAATTAATGACCAATAGATCAGGGAAAGAAATGGACAGATTGTCTGGTTGGAGGGGAGGGTAAAACAGGCAATGTTTTTGGTTGTCCAAGTTTCTAGTCGCCCCCCACACACATATACACACACTTTATCAAAATATGGTGAGTAATTTATTTGAATATTTCTCCGGCTGTATATTGAATGCGATTTGCATAAATGAACCCTAAAAGCAGGATATATCACAATCTTCACTCCTGTATATTCCTGTAAACTCTTATCAGTCACTGTCTTGCACATCAGAGTAAATGTACACGAGCCCAGAAAGGCAACACCTCCGTCTAACAACCTCAAGAGCCTTGGCTTACTTTGCATATGCTCCAACTCCTGTAATTTCCCCAGGTAGGGCTGCCTATCGAATGTGGATCAGCGCTGCTCGATTATACGGGTATCGGTGCTCTGAGCAGCTGACATGTTTTCTAAGCTGACAGATCATAGACTGTCTGTCAAACTCAGCAGCATTGTTGTGGGCCACAATGTGAGAGCGTCTAAGCAGGCAGAGTAAACAAACATGGAGAGGGTCATTTAATTTGTGCCAATTAATATTCATTTTTGTACCATTGCACTGTTACAACTAGAGAGCATTTTAATATTTGGCAATAACATGATCTGGAAGTTTGCAGCTGGGAGACCTAGTACTGTACATCAAATGAGCAAGAAAATGAATGTTTTTTCTTTGGAACATTGTTCATTGCACTGCTGCTTTAAGTTTGCTACTTCCATAATTTACCTGGTATGGTCGTGGTCGTCAGGAAGCATGCTGGCCACAGAATTTCCAGGGCAAATGGGCTAAGTCGCTAAACTGAGTGAATGGTCGGAGACCGAGAATGAAGCCATCCCAGAGGACAGTCGACGAGTCACTTGAGGAGCCTTTCCAGGCTACAGATTAATTGGACCGGATCAGAATGGGTGGGGATTTGTTTGACTCCCTCAGGCTCCCTCAGTTGTCGTCTTTCTTCAGTCAAACTGACGACGACTCCAGTCTTCACGTGCTGACCGCTGCCTTCACCTCACGCAGTCGCAGACAATGGGGGGAGGAGTGGAGTGTGAGAGGCGGGACAGAGTCTGGAGGGGGAAGGTGGGGAACCAAAGAGAACCACAGTGCGTCAGTTTTTTGTTTTTCCAGTTGTTTAATCAGGTGAGACACACTAAGCTGAAAGCTTGTTTACAGGTGCAACCTGGGAGCACAGGGAAGTTAAGTGACTTGCTCAGGGTCACACAGTATGCAAGTGGAGGCTGTGGGATTCAAACCCAGGTCTCCATATTTGCAGCTGCGAGCCTTAAATCACTGCGCTATACTGCCTGCCAACTTAATAGTTACTACTATCAATCGCAGATTCATAGTCTGGTCGCCTGATGATTGGAGCGAGCCTAGGTGCCCCCGCCCTCCCTGTTGCCTAGAGACAAATTAAACTAAATACATTGCTCATCGACGACGGTCCGGAACTGCAAGGGCTACATTTGGGCCATGAAATTGCCATAAAAAAGGAGAAACTCAAAGAAAAGTAATTGTTAAACCAAAATGACATGAAACAATGACTTTTCTACTGGGAAACTGGGACTTTTGCAGTGCTCAGATGTAAAACCGGGACTTTGAATGTCCTGGTCAGATTTTCAATTTTCCAGGGACAGGGCTGTCAAAAGGGTAATCCCGGCAAAGCCGGGATGGGTGGCAACCATACTCTGAGGTGCTTTTTCTCATTCTTGAGAAACAAAACATTTTGTGCCTAAATCTTTACCTTTTTTTTTTTAACTCTGCTTTATTGCAAGAAAAAGCAGCATACAGCATTCCATACAATTTCATTCCAATGGTGGCATCTAGTATATTGCTAACAAAGACTTTAAGAGGTTATGAATGAGAGAGTCGTCTGGTCCAGTCTTAGTGGAATTCTTCTCCAGCTCCCAAGGTAAAACCGACGCTAGTGCTCGAATAGCAGTAAGATAAACGTAACTGAATCTTAATCTCCCATCAGAGATTTTCACCTTTGGCTAAAATCTGTATTTAAACTCTGGAACCTCTGGGATTAAAACTTCTCAGATGCAGAGGGGAACATTAGTAACTTCAAAGACAAAAAAAAAAAAGAAATTGGTACATCTATTATACATGACCCAGCCCGTAGGTATGCAGCCCCCCCTTCCCACTTCGCCCCCCAGAAGTCACAATAATTTACAAGTTGTATTGTTGGCCCATGTTACAGCTCTTATTTTTCTTATATCTCCATAGTTATGGGATCCCACCAGAGATCTGTTCGTGCAGATCTACATCTCCTGTGGCAGACTGGTACGGGGGGTCCTGGTCAATAGCCAGGATTCCCAAGCCTGCCACCTCTGCTCATGTTTATCGTGTCCAAGCCGCAGCCTGGCTGTTAATGACCCCATTGATAACACCCCTTTAATCCTCACCACCCAGTCTTCTAATTCAGGAAGGTTCGTCCATAGCCACCTGGCAGCGATACATTTAAGGGCAACTACTATGAGAGTCAATAAGACTTTTCTTGTGTCTCCTTTATGGTTGATGGCCCCAGGGAATCCCAACACCCATTCCTCAAACTGTAAGGGGAGAAGTATCCCGGTTATAATATGTACAGCCTGTTGGATCGACTGCCAGAAGGTGACAAGAGCTGGACATCCCAAAAAAATATGCCAATGATTCCCAGGCTGGCCACAATTCCTCCAACATCTGTCAGAGCGAGAGTTACTAAAATGGTAAGTAATCGTTGGTGTTTGGAAAAACCAGACCAGGACTTTCCAGAAGAACTTGTGCCATAGGGGGCTGCTGTAACTTTCCATCTTAACTTCAGCCTTCGTTCTCAAGTAGTTTTATCCATCTCTGCTCCCATTTCTTGTTCCCAGGCCCTTCTTTGGACATCTAGGGACAAACCCCTTGGTCTCCCCGGAGTTTATATATATTAGAAGTATAACGTTGAGGTCCTTTAATGGTGACCACTCCATAAAGAAACTCTTCCCAGTCCGTGTAGGGTCGAGTTAAGCAATGAATGTTATTCCCCGATTAATAAAATGCCTAACCTGCATATAGTAGAAAAATTCCGAGTTGGGCCAGCCAAACTTCTCCTTAGCACGCTGGAAAGATGGGCACTCCCGACCTTTAGTAAGTTGGGTAAAACGGTGAGGACCCCTTCTACCCCATGCAGTGTATCCTATATCCAGAGTCTGGGGAGCTCACTTCATATCTAAGAGAAAGAGGGCCTAGTGTTTCCGGAGTACAGGTAAGTTTTCTAATCTTCCGAAGGATTTGAAGACTATGTTGAACCCATCGATTTCTAATTGTTCTAGTTAGGTCTAAAGGAGTATAGATGAGGGCCAGAATATATAGAGGTTTAAAACCTATACTCGCATCCTCAATCTGGTATCAAAGGGATGAAATATGTTACTGTGCCGAAGCCATTAACATCGCTTCCTGTGCTGCTAGGTAGTATTTAGGAAGATCTGGTAGCCCCAAAATTTTATTCCAAAATACATTCAGAATTTTAAGTGGAAGAGAGGAGAACAAAAAAAGAAATCGAGGAAGCACATTCATTTGAATCATGGCTGTTCTTCCTACTAAGCCTAGGGGTAGCAATTTCCATCTTGCCAGGTCTTTTGTTATGTTGGACCAGAGTGGTTTATAATTCACTGTGAAAAGTTTAGTAAGATCGACTACCATTTGGATTCCCAAATATCGGATTTGATTCTTAGGGGCCCATTTAAATGGAATATTTTTTCTGAAGTGAGCTGGACAAACCCCGGTCAGCATGAGGGATTCTGACTTCTGAAAATTAATCTTGTATCCTGATATTTTCCCGAAGGTCCCTAAGAGGATCCACCAAGGGAGGTAGGGAGAGCTCCGGTGAAGACAGGAAAAACAGGGAGTCATCCTCATATAACATTTTTTGTTAAACTCCTGCAGCTTCCACTCCCCTTATCTCATTAGCTCCTCTAACCCGGACTGCTAATGTCTCCAAACTCAGGGCACAAAGAGGAGAGGATAACTGACAACCCTGACGGGTTCCCCGGGTCAGGGGGAAGAGGCGTGAACTGATACCATTCGCTCACCTGTGCCATGGGACAGGCATACAATTTAGAGATGGCTACCAAGAATTTAGGGCCGAAATTCATATGATCCATGGTTGCTTGTAGAAATTGCCAATTAACCCTATCAAATGCTTTTTCTACATCCATGGATATGGCTATCTGAAAATTTGGAGATTATTTCTGAGAGGTGATAATGTTTAGGAGTCTCCGAATATTGTCGGAGAGATAGCGGCCATTGATAAAACCGTTCTGGTTTTCATGCACCAAAGACTGGACTACCCCTTGTAGTCGACCCACTAGAATACCCGTAAATAGCTTTAGGTCTACATTTAGTATGGAAATGCATTCCGTAGGACTCACACTCTGAGGGGTTTTTACCCTCCTTCAGTAATACTGAAATCTGAGCTGCTCACCAGGACTCTGGGATTGCCCCCCCAGCCACGATTTCCTGATACACTGGACTCAAGAAGGGAATCAGCTGGGCTTCGAAGATCTTATAAAACTCTGCAGTAAAGCTGTCCAACCCCAGGGATTTCCCATGTTTAAGTTTTTTAACTTGGGCTTGTAAGTCAGCTGCCATAATATCTGCTTCCAAGGAATCCCGGTCTCCCTGCATTAGGTCCTGAAGTGGTGTATTTTGAAAGAAGTCCCAGAGACAGTAGTATCTCAAAGTTAGTGATATTCTCCTGAGAATATAAAGTTTTGTAATAGTTTGCAAATATTTGGGTTATTTCTTCTGGCTTGCTGGTTAGTCTCTCCCTTATTGGGGTCATTCATTTTAAATATCAATCTGCTCGTTTGTTCTTCCCTTAATCTGGCTGCCAGTAATTTCCCCGCTTTATCCCCTCCCTCATAATATCCCTGTCTTATTCACCTATGTTTCCCCTTCAGTTGTGCTTGTAACTCCATTTTTAAAGCTGCACGTCTCCTCTCCAAATATTTCTTTGTATCTGCATTCAGGGTTATTTTATGGTGAAACTCAAAATCTTACTTCGAGAGGGCTCTTGCAGTAGGTAATTACATATAGGACTGACACCGGCAGGTGGCAGGACCCCAAGAAATTTCTAGCTAGCAGTCCTTGAGGGACCACCTCCATGTCAGGTGACCGGCGTCAGGAGATGTTGGTATAAAGGGCAGTCCTGGACGCCTGCCTTCCAGTTCTTTCCTCGTTAGCTGCCTGCAGTAGCCTGGAAAAGTTCAAGTTTCACAGTCCTCCCACTCTTTTAATCGGTTTTTCACCAAATATCTTTATTTTTTCGACTAACGCCAGTACTAGCGTCTGTGTATATGCGTCCCTACACCCTCCGAGCACAAGAATAAGTGCGATTAGATGCGACAGCCAACCCTACGCTGGGGCGACCCCCGTTCTGCCCTAGGCTCCGATCACCGGTCGAAGTGCCAGCACTGCCTCAGTTTCAGTGCGGCTACCCGAAAAGGTGGCAGCAATCCTGAAGCCCATATTCTAAAGAAGAAGAAAATGAGTTCTATGGAGAAGGAGCTCAAAAAACTGAGGCAGGCGTCCACTTCCCCCGAAGGCCATTGGAAGGAGAAGGAGAGGCATTGGGAGAAGGGCTCCTCCACGCGTCTCCCTCGGGAGTCGCTGGGGCGCAGGTAACATCCCCTCCGGGGGATCGCTCCTCGACGGCTGCCTCGGAGGTTTCCGAGGGGGCGTCTGCCCGCCCATCTGGGTCGTGCTCGGGCCTTGCGGGTGCCTCTGGGCAGTTGGAGGCCTCCGCCCCTGGTTCGGCCACAGGCTTGCGGCCTACCACTGTGGGCGACTCCGGTAAGCCGGGCGTCGGCTCCTCTGACGTCCGCCTGGAGAGGGCTGGTAAGACATCCGACCTTCCGGGGCGACGCTCAGCCTCCACCCCACCGGACCAGGCCGATCACTCTACTCGTCCTGCCTCCAGTGATGGCTCTCAAAAGTCGGATGTCGGCTCCTCCAGCGCCCACTGAGAGCTCACCACTAAGCCTCACGTCGGCGTGTCCGACGTCCGGCCAGCGAAGGAACCAACGACTGACCCCCCCACATCCGTCGTACCCGGTTCCCCACAGCCTTCGTTGCCATCTGGGGAACCAGAGTCTCCCCAATCTGACCCCAGGGACTTTTCCCCTCCGTCCCCAGGCGAAGCTGGGGATCTTTTACCTCCATCAGTCCTTCCTCTACCTGGAACACCGGACCCGATGTGGGCTCCCCCGACGCCGGTACCTCCGGCGCAAGGGCCTCCGCCGTCGGCCCTGACGTTGGTCTTACTGACTCTGGGAGACATTCCGCTCCCATCGGGCTCTCCACTTTGGACCTGCCCATGTGCTCCGACAGCCCCCCCCCGCTCCTGGTTATCCTCGGTCCTATTCCACGCCGGTGTACCTGGGACCGCAGTATCCAGCGCCACAGTACCCGATGCGGGTTTTCCAACACTGCAGTACTCCAGCATACAATACCGACACGGGCTACACACAGCGGGTTTTGGATATACTCCATACAGTTATAAACCGTATCCTTATCCCCGCCTCCTCCTCCACCGCCCTCATGGCGCGGTGGACCTGCAGAAGCTCTGGCCTCCTGGTGGGCTGAGGCCAAGGCTCAGCTCACCAAGGAGAGGAGAGCGCCTTCGCGGCGGTGCCATCCCAGGTTCCTGTCGTCCGGTGGCACACTCCCTCACCCCTCCGGACTCCAGGGTTCTTCTGTCTGGATCCAGAGAGGGGTTGGACATGCTTCCCCGTGGACTTCCCAAGGGGTCTGTTCCTCCCCCGGGTCGGGAAAGGGAGTCTTTCTCTTCTTCATCCTCCTCTTCACCCTCGGGCTCCTCGGACTCTTCTGATAGTTGCTCCGAGAGAGACGACGAGCCTCGCTCTCCGTCGAAGCCCAGGCCAAGGACTCCTCCGAAGTCTTCTTCTTTTACGTAGTTGCTTAGGAAAATCCAGGAGGTTCATCAGTGGCACTCCCTGGAACCAGATCCTCAGCATCTGAAACTCGCTGAACATCTGGATCTGCCCGTGACAGCTCCTACCTTGGTGCCACCTGGGATGGGAGCCTCACGCCCGACCTTGTTACCACAATATGGAAGCGCCGTCGGTTAGCCCACTTCCTAGAAGTCGAACTGGCTATATCAGGCTCCGAGGGTGTCTTATTTCCTGGATTCTCACCCTCGTGCCGACTCGGTCGTGATTAGCGCCGCTCACGGCCTCTCGGCGAACCCCAAACATCTTAGCTCGTCACCTCCTGATAAGGAATCACGCCTTTGGACCAGTATGGGAGAAAGATTTATGCTTCCTTCACACTGGGGATCAGGGTCCTGAACTATGTCGGCCATATGGGGGACTACCAGAAGACCATCCTGACTCAGGCGGAAGCCAAACTGGACTCCTTGCCTGACTCCCAAGTCAAGCAGGAGTTGGCTGATCTCGTCCGCTCTGCTCATTCGGCCAGTCGACACATGCTATGTGCGACATACGATGCAGTGGACACTGCCGGGCAGAGCTCAGCTTTTGCTGTAGGCCTATGGCGTCATGCTTGGCTCCGTGTGTCAGGTTTGGTCCCGGAGGTGCAATCTGCTATCCAGGAAGCACCCTTCCGGGGGTCGGTGCTTTTTGGGGGTGATGTCAAGGACATCATCACCGATTTGCAAGAGAAGGGGACAGCTCTGAAGTCAGTTGACTCCATGTACCATCCCCATCAGCAGCAGCGCCGTCCCTTTCACAGACGAAATCAGCCAAAGGCGAAACCCCAGGGAAGGCGGGCCACAAAACGCGGGGCCCCCGCAGCTGCCAAGACCCCCACCACCTGACTACTTTCCTCTCCCGCCTCCGGACTCCCGGAGGAACGGTGGGAGGGAGGTTTCCCTCCACCTTCTGGGATGGGAGATGACAACCACAGATTCTTGGGTGCACTAGCTCATAGCAGAAGGACATTCCATAGAGTTTCTTCAGAAACCACCCCGCCACCCCCCTCTGAAGTCGTATTCACGGGAACATCATCTCTTGGTCCAGGAGGAAATCTCGGCTCTTCTGCTGAAACAAGCGATAGAGCCTGTCCCCTTCATCTGCAAGGGATGGGTTACTATTCCCATTTCTTCCTGGTCCCAAAGAAGACAGGAGATCTCAGACCAATTTTGGATCTCAGTTCCCTGAATCTTTACGTAGAGTACAAAAGGTTCAGGATGCTCTCTTTGCAGAGCCTTCTGCCCCCTCCGGCCGGGTCAATGGCTTTGTGCTCTGGATATGCAGGATGCTTATCTGCACATTCCCATTTGCCCATCTCATCGCAAATACCTTCGTTTTGCGTTCCAGGGGGACCACTACCAGTTCAAAGTGCTCCCGTTTGGTCTGTCCTTGCCCCCCCAGTATTTACCAAATGCCTGGCAGTGGTGGCGGCCCACCTGCGTACCAAGGGAGTGCAGGTTTTCCCGTACCTGGACGACTGGCTCCTGGCGGCCTCGTCCAGGAGGAACTCCTGCGTTTCCTCTCCCTTACCCAGCAGGTTTTTGCCTGCCTGGGTATTACCATCAACCATTCCAAGTCTCATCTGGATCCATCCCAGAGGCTACAGTTTATTGGGGCAATCCTCGATACGACCATGGGCAAGGCCTTCCTGCCTCCGAACAGGGCGTCCACCCTTCAGACACAGATAAGTCTGTTGTCCGACCGCAGGATGGTCTCTGCGAGGTCGGTCCTTCGCCTTCTCGGGTTCATGGCGGCTGCTATCCTGACAGTACCGCGTGCCCGACTCCACATGAGGATCTCTCAGTGGACTCTATGCTCTCAGTGGGATCAGCTAGTGGGCGACCTAGATCACTCAGTTCTGATCTCCTCACTGATGATGCGAGACTTGCAGTGGTGGATGGTTCGAGAGAACCTGTTTCGGGGAGTTCCTTTCTTTCATCCTCCCCCCTTCCAGACTCTAACTACAGGCCTCAGGCGAGGTTGGGGGAGCCCATCTAGGCCCTCATCGGACCCAGGGCTCCTGGTCCAAGCTAGAACAAGCTCTCCACATCAGTGTGCTCGAGCTTTGGGCAGTGTTGTACGCTCTCCAAGCCGTTCACCTATACATCCTTCCGAGCCACCTAGCCGTCCAGACGGACAACATGTGCGTGGTGTGGTACATCAACAAGCAGGGAGGGACTTGGTCCTACCCTCTCTGCAGGGAGGCAATGAGGATTTGGGATTGGGCAACACAACACTACCTTCACCTCACGGCAATTCACGTTCCGGGAGTCGACAACACCCTGGCAGACAAACTAAGGCGCTCTTCTGCTCTGACTCACGAGTGGGAACTGGACCAAGGGGTCCTAGACAGTATCTTCCAACTTTGGGGAACACCACAGGTCGACCTGTTTGCATCCCCCATAAACGCAAAACTTCCCATCTTCTGCTCGCTCGTTCTAGAGCGAGGCGCTTTCTGGAGCGATGCTCTGTCTCTAGACTGGAAGGACAGATTTGTCTGTGCCTTTCCCCCAATTCCATTTATCCCACAAGTCTTGCAGAAACTAGCTTCAGAAGGAGTGAGAATGATTCTGATCGCTCCTTTCTGGCCCAGGCAAGTCTGGTTCTCTGTTCAACAATATTCAGAGGATCCTCCTCTTCCTCTGTCTCGAGGTTTGTTGACCCAGGATCAGGGGACCCTGGTCCATCCAGGCCTCATATCCCTTCAGCTGCAAGCATGGCTCCTGCAGACCTAGCCCAATCCCGTTTTGGAGTGTCTCCCAAAGTGGCGGAGATTTTAGTGGAGGCCAGAAAACCCTCCACCAGATCCACTTATGCCATGAAGTGGAAAAGATTCACTATTTGGGCCCGCTTCCAAGAATGTGGAACCTTTCTCCTATTCAGCGGGGCTTCTGCTGGAGTATCTACATCATCTGTTTGACCTGGGTCTCAGCCATTCCTTTCTGAAGGTACACATGGCAGCCATTTCGGCCTATCATGTTCCCTTCGCACACAAGGCTTTTGCTTAACTGGAGGTCTCCAAGACCTTTCTCAGAGGGGTCCTCCATCTGAGGCCCCCCATCCGTACTCCTGCTCCCCCTTGGGACTTGAATTTTGTTCTCAAGAAACTTACTCTCCCTCCCTCCCTTCAAACCTGCAGCTTCTGTGGATTTGAAGTTCCTTTCGTGGAAGACTCTCTTCTTGGTGGCCATTTCTTCGGCTTGGAGAATCTCCGAACTCCAGGCCTTAATGTGTAAAATCCCATACTTGATTTTTCACAAGGAACGAGTTGCTCTTTGCACGAATCCTAAGTTTCTCCCTAAAGTGGTAGCTGAGTCTACCATAAATCAGTCCATAGAGTTACCTGCCTTTTTTACGCAGTACTCTAATCAAGGGGAGTATTTGCTCTATACGATGGACGTTCACCGGATTCTGAGATACTACACCAACAGGACGAAAGATCTCAGAAAAACTGAACAGTTGTTAGTCTCTTTTGCTCACAAAAGGGAAGGCAATGCTGTTTCCAAGCAATGCCTGTCTAAGTGGTTGGCTCATTGCATCACTTTCTGTTATGACAAATACAAGAAGACCCTCCCGGGTCAAATCAGAGACCACTCCACTAGAGGAGTAGCTGCCTCTGCGGCTTGTTCAAGAATGTGTCTGCGACAGACATCTGTGCTGCCGCCACCTGGACTTCCGTCCATACCTTTACTAAACTCTACAGTTTGGATGTTGCCTCTCGCCGTAGAGCAGGCTTCGGGCTGGCTGTTTTGCAAGGTCTCCTATCTTGAGACTTGCACAACCAGAACTACCTTTTGGAGTAGTTTTCCTCCTCCTGGTGCCTCTCTGTTCCAGACTGCTTGGGATTCAGTCCTATATGTAATTACCTACTGCAAGAGCCCTCTCGGAGTAAGATAGTATAGTTCGTAAGAACTTACCGTAACAGTAGATCTTGAGAGGCTTTTGCAATAAATACCTTCCCCCTCCATCCCCTAGGCTTTTCAGCTCCTTTTCCATTGAGGAAATATCCACTTCTCTCTCATCCGGCCTCTTTTGGCCTGTGGCGGGGAAAAGAACTGGAAGCGGAAGTCCGGACGCCCCCTTTATACCGGCGTCTCTGGCGCGGTCACCTGGCGATGAAAGGTGGTCCTCGCCAGGACTGCTAGCTAGAAATTTTTCCGTTGGGTCCTGCCGCCTGCCGGCGTCAGTCCTATATGTAATTACCTACTGCAAGAGCCTCTCTCGAAGATCTGCTGTTAACAGTAAGTTCTTATGTAACTGTACTTTCTCTTGCTTCCTCCTCTAAAACATTGATCTTATCCTCCCATCTTCTTAAATCTTTACTTTTGTGCTGAGTTTGTAAGTATTTTACATTTTATTATCATTTTAAGGGTTTTTTAGTGGTTCCTTTCCGGTTCCCAGGAACCACACTTTCCCATATTTTTCCTCTGTTCCTTTTAAGTTTTCTGAGGTAAAAATATACCTCGTTTTGAGTATTCTGATGGTTCTCAAGGTCTTTTTAGTAGTGGGTCCCTTATTTTACCAGGAAATGCTATTTTTTCTGTATTTCTACTGAGTTTTGTTATTTTAAATTGTGGTTCTTTACTGCTGGGGAACCAACTACGTTTACAGTTTTTTCATTTTGGGAACCAATGTTTTTCAGCTTTCTGACACATTGTCAGAAAAGCCAAAAAAGAGGACTGGACCCACAGGTTTTAAAAACGGTATTAAGTGAGGAGTGTTTACAGTGATTGGGTCCAGAACATTTTTGCTCTAAAATCTGTTCAAAAACTATTAAGAGGGCCAAAAGACTAGAAGGAGATGGCCTTTAATAATGCTTCTCCTATTAAGGAAGGGTCTGCTGCCTTGCCTAAGCTTAAAGATAATTACCCCTCAGAAAATGAGTCTAATAAACAAAACAAAACAAAAATGATGACATGCCAAAAAAAGAAAGTGAGCAGACCACTAAGTCTGTTCCAGCAAAAAAAACATGTAAAGACAAGCATACCACTGCCCCCTCCCATGTAAAAGCAAGGGGAGACGCCAGTGGCAAAAAAGCATAAAGACAAAAAAAAAGAGGGTCAGTCACCCACTGCGGTCTCTGCCCTAATAAAGATGTACCCCCTGTAAAAGAAATTGCAAAGGCATGGCACTTATATCAAACTTTATAGGGTATGGGGGGCTCTTTCTCTGCTCCCTCAACTCCTGTTAAGCCTAGCAGCTCTGTCCCAACCTTTGGGACATCCTGCAACTGTTCGGGGAGGAGGATGATGATTAAATAACAATGGAGCCGGCCAGTGGCGCTGAGGTTGAGGCACTGGGCATACACACCTTGCGCCACGCCGGTGGCCCGGGTTCGAGGGGCGGACTAGGGGCCGAGGTCGGCAGGAAGGAGAGGATCGAGCATCCAGAGGACAGCTCTCCTTTCCCTAGGAGGAATCCTGGCGCTGCTCGGTGCCCTCGCGACCCCCGATGGAGATCGGGAGTATAGCAGGGATCACCAGCCAGACGAAGGCGCGGAGTGCGGCAGACAGCAGGCAGCCATACGCAGATGTCATGGCACGCTGCACTCCCGGGGGGAAAACATAACAGAAAATCCCCGACTGGGGATAGGCGACTGCACATCCGTCCACCCAGCCACACTCCACTGCCGGTCGTCCTCCATTCCTGGGCTGAGACCAACCTGGCCCGAAATAAGAGCTAGAGTGCCTTGGGTGGATAGGGCGGCCCTACCGCAAGGGGGATAGCCAGGTTGGTGCCAGGAATCCGGAGACCTCTCGAGCACGGAGGTAGAGCAGGGTGAAACGGAGGATGCCAGAGAGAGTTCCCCGGGTCGGTGCTAAAATAGAGTTTAAAAAAAAAAAAAAAAAAGTAACAATGGAGACCATTCTCTGGTGTCGGACATTTTGCCTGACCCACGCTTTGGTACCTTTCCAGATGGTCAGGAGGACCTTTCCTCCCTCCTGACCTTCTTACAGCACATGGTGGACACCCTGAACCTCCCTGCCCAGGAGTCCACCGAGGAGGCGGATGATGAAGAGGATGAAGACTATAAAAATATGATGGATCTTCCTCCTACAAAAAAGATTGTGCTTCCTATGTAGAAATCCTTCAAAAAATCCACTGTGAAACTCCTGCAGCCCCCTACTTTCCTGTCAGGAGTGGACAAGAAAGTGAATAGAAAATATCCTCTGGCTAAAATGAGGCTGATTTTCGTTATACTCATCCTAGGCATGAAGGTGTGGTTCAGGCTGCGGCCTGCGATTAAAACTGAGGTCCCTCTCACCTCTATGCTTCCTGAAAAGGAGTCACGAAAATTAGATGATATGGCTAAAAACTCTTTATACCGCATACTCTGCCAAGTACTAGAAGGCTCTTCGGAGTTCTGTCCAGGCCATTCTGTCACACAAATCTGACAGGATGTTCCAGGACATTGCTGAAGCTGTGAAATCTGGTCTGGAAGCCACCAAATATCACATGGCTACAGACACTAATGACATAGCAACAAGGGTCATGGCTCAGGCTGTCTCAGACGTTTTGCCTGGCTACGAACAACTAATTTATCACAGGACACCCAGTCCAAAGCTATGGACTTCCCCTGTTAAAATAATTCCTTTTTCGGGAACAAAACTGAAGCATACATGAAAAAGATGGAGGAGTACAAGTCCACCTGTGAAAGTAATGCAGCCAAGCAGAAAACCTCTACATCCCAGAAGTCTCAACCTAGTGGTAATAGAGGCAGGGGCTACTTCTCCAGGGCACTCTGTCCTATGTCCATGCCTTTGGATTTCTCTCAAATGAGAGGTTATTTCAGAGGAAGAGAGGCAGGAGAGGTCAGAGGAGAGCTGCCACCACTCCTGCCCCTGCCACACAGTCTAAGTCCTGACTTCGGCAATCAGGTCGCCTCCCCTCTTTCAGTAGGGGGTAGGCTCTCCCACTACCTCCAACCTTGGACCCACATCACCACAGACAAGTGGGTCTTGGAGGTAGTGGAAAGAGGTCTACCCCTACAGTTCAAGCAGTTTCCTGCCTTCAGGGGCCAGCGCTGTCAAAACCCCCATCCTCAACAGAAAGATGCATGTTGGAGCTGGAGGTAAAGACTCTTATCAGCCAAAGTGGTGGAGAGGGTTCCCCTTTCACAGCATGGAAAAGATATCTACTCCGGACACTTATGACATTAAAGAAAAACCGGGAGTGGTGACCTATTTTAGACCTCAGATATCTAAACAGGCACTTACTCAAACCAAAATTCAAATGGTAACACACACTCTGCAGCAGGGAGACTGGCTAGCTGCCTTGGATCTCAAGGACACCTATTTTCACATACCAGTAAGGCAGTCCCCCAGAAAGTCTCTGAGGTTCAAGCTGCATTCAGGCCATTACCAGTTTGCAGCCATGCCCTTTGGCCTCACCTCTGCTCCCAGAGTATTCACGAAGTGCTTGTCTGTAGTGGCAGCCCACTTGAGAAAGCAGGGCATCTCAGTCTTTCTATACCTGGTTGACTGGCTCAGAGTGGGCAAGACCCCTCAGCAAGTCAGAGAGGCTCTAAAACGCACACGACAGACTCTGTCCTCTCTGGGGTTTCTAACCCTCTCTGCTCCTCAACTTCATAGGAGCAAACTTGGATACTCATCAGGCAAAAGCCTTTCTTCCTCAGGACAGAATTCAAAACTTTCTGACTGCAGCAAATTCTTTTTTGCTAGGCCAGCCAAGGCCTGCGAGGCATTTTCTACAGCTTCTGGGCTACATGGCTTCCATGACAGCTGTGGTCCCGGGGTGGTAAGGTTTCAACTGAGGGACATTCAGTATCAGTTGCGAGCCCACTGGTCACAAATGAAAAATTCTCTGTCCAAGCTAGTGCCAGTGACAAAAACACTGCTTCAAGCTCTTGATTGGTGGAAGGAAGAGGAAAACCTCTCAATGGGCATCCCTTTCAGCTCTCCAGTCAGTGGCACTTGGACGCCAAGTATCCTTTGCTGCTGGCCATGTCCCACAAGAAGCCAATTCCACTTTCTCTGACTCACTATCTCCTTACCCTACCACAAGTAGGGGTGACTTATCCAGACCTGGAATCCCTTCATTTCAGAGCCTTGTTCTTGAGGAGCTAGAATTCTCAGATACACAGTATTCAGAACAAGTTCTGAAAATTCTTTATATGGCTAAAAAAGCCAAGCACTAAGAGAACCTATGCAGCTGAAAGGAAAAGATTTTCAATCTGGCCCAGAGGAAAAAGAATAGACCCTCTGAAGGCCTCTATCCTTTCCCTTTTGGACCATTTAGTTCATCTGCAATCAGGCCTCAAGGCCTCATCCATGAAGCTTCACTTAGCTGCAGTATCAGCCTACCTTTCCATTGGGAAAGAAAAGTATCATTTCTAGGCCCATTTTCAAAAAGTTCTTTGAGGGTCTCCTTAATTTGCAGCCCCCAATTAGGGAACCTGTTCCCCCTTGGGACTTTAACCTCTCCATTACTAAGCTCATTGAGCCCCCCTTTGAGCCCATGGCTACAGCCCATATTAAGTAGGTTACCTGGAAAACAGTATTCCTAGTGGCTGTCACTTCTGTAAGAAGGGGTTTCAGAACTGTAAGCCCTCGGCACTGAGCTTAACTACATGGTCCTCCATAAGGATAAATTAGAGCTCAGAACAAATAGGAAATTCCTTCCCAAGGTGGTCTCTTGAGTTCCACCATAACCAGTCCATTACTCTCCATCTTTTTTACTGCCAGTTCCACTCCAGGGGAAAGAGGGCTTCACAGCAGATGTCAGGAGAGCTCTGTCCTATTATGTGGAGCATGCCAAAAGGTCAGAGGCTCCTCTACTCAGCTTTTCCTCACCTACGGTGAGGTGGGCAAGGGGAAACCATCCACCAAGAGAGCTGTCTCTCGCTGTATGGTTTCCTGTATTCACTTCTGTTATGCTAAGGCTGGCAAATGGCCCACTTAAGGCCCACTCTACTAAGGGCAAGGGACATCCCCTTGCTAGAAGTCTGCAAAGCAGCTACCTGGAGGACTTGTACACACATTCATAAAGCATTACTGCCTGGATGTACAGTCAAGGTCTGATACCAAATTTGGCAGGGTGGTCCGGCAGAGCCTCTTCCCTTAGTAGGTTCTGTAGCCGCCTTCCAACTGTACTGCTTTGTAGTCTGCTATTGTTACTGATGCTAAAGGACTCCTGGGGTGAGAAGAAAAAATTACTCACCGTAGTAATTCTGTTTTTCCAAGGGGTCCTTTAGCATCAGTAACCTTCCACCCTGCCTCTCCAGGCACCTACGTTAAGAGGGCTGTGCTTCTGTATCTTTTTGCCAGATTTGTTCAGTTTTTTGGATTGTTTTTAGAACATGTTAATGGTTAATTATAGTATTTTTATAGTTCATGCTATTGCATGGTTTTAAAGCCTGTTGGCACAGTCCTTTTAGTCCTTGTACTCCTTTCATTTTTCGAAAAAATTCTGAAGCCTGTGGGCTCTCTGCACTCAGCACAACTTCCTACTTGATTCTGATTGGCCACTATTTTAATGAATATTCATGGCTCCATCTCCGAGGCAGTTCAATCTGGTCAGCTTACTGCTATTGTTACTGATGCTAAAGGACCCCTTGGAAGAAATAGAATTACTATGGTGAGTAATTTTTTTCTTCTGATCTGAAAGAGCTCCACAGGCAGGCAGCTACATGTATGAGTTGCCTGCTCGATCGCGTCGGGGGCTCTTTAACATATTCATAAGTGACATCATGGATGGGATCAAGGGTAAGATGTCTGTTCGTGGACAAGACAAAGCTCTGTGTGAGAGTGGACACAAAGGAAGGGAGACAGGAACATAGGGAAGACCTGGCTAGGCTAGAGAAGTGGTCTGACATTTGGCTTCTGGGGTTCAGTGCTCAAAAGTTTAAAGCTAAGCACTTGAGGGTGAAAACCCAGGGACCAAATACTGGTTGGATGGTGTGCAGATAAACCAGGTCAGAGGAAGAAAAGAACCTGGGTATAATTATCACTTGTGACCCGAAACACTCGACACACTGCAGGAAAGCTGCTGCTAAAGCAAATCGATGTGGAGCTGCATAGCCGGGGTAACTACCAGCTGGAAGGTGGAGAACATTCTGCAGCAGTACAGGTCGGTGGTGAGACAATACCTAGAGTACAGCATGCATTATTAGTGCCGTTATCTTAAGAAGGATACGAACTTGCTGGAAACAGTCCGGAGAAGGGCAACCAAGATGATCCAGGGCCAGCAAAGCAGCACCTAGAAAGAGAAGCTCATGGGGCTCAACATATTCTCTCTTCAGGACAGAAGGAGAGGGGAGACATAATTGAAACCTTCAAGCACCTTAAAGGTGTAAACAAGGTGAGCACTGAGGGTCTCTTCAGCTTTAGTGGAAACAAGACCACTGGGGTAACAATGTAAAGCTGGTAGGGGGAAGGCTCAGGAGAGAGGTGAGGAGGCACTTCTTTCATTGAGAAGGGTGGTGGCTAAGTAGAATGAGTTGCTGAAGGAGGTGGTATCCCTAAAATCGTGGACCGCTTCAGAAGAGAGGACAGGGTGAGGGAGAAATTGCAGGTAGAGTGGAGAAGGTGGGAGGTGGTATTTGACAGGGATCCAAGGGGGAGAAGGGGATGAGGGCAGCTCCCTCTGTAAACACAGTGGGAACTGCACGCTCGCTAGACCATAAGGCTTTTATCTGCTGGTGTCATTCGTATGTTAATTTGTTCGTACTGAAGACACCAGCAGTCCATGCTGCAGGGCATCTCATGTTTAGCTCTTAAACCTATAGCTATATGTGAGCCTGTGATCAGGGTGCACATTTCCTATGCTGTAAGAAAGAAGCAATTGAAAGTGCTAATCAGCAGTGAAAATGCATAGCACATCACACAAATTAATTAGGAAAATGAAAACTGCTTTATTTTTAATGTGTTTTGAACATATAAACTTGAATAAAAGCCATAAAAAAGGTTAAGCAGTCTAATGCAGTTCAGTTCAGAAAATGGTTAATTAGCATTACCCTCAGACATGCATAGGGTTTTGCTATGCTGTACCAGCTGTTTATTTACTTTTGTTAACTGTGTGAGCACACTAGACAACCAAGTGCCTATTTTCAGGTACGGCCCGGGAGATTACAATGGTACATTCTTGGACAGGCAAAACAAGTGAGGTTACATTTAAAGTGCATCGAACAGGAAGAGAACAGGATTTTAACAATGCAGACAGCAGGTAGTATAATGTTAGGGTAGTCTCAGGATAGGCAGGGGCCACCATGTCAGGTGGCAGCTCAATAAAAACTAGTAGGTAGGCAGAGAAGGAACAAACTAGGGTGGAGGAGGCCCAATGCATAGTCCGGAAGTAGGACAGTAACTGTGCCCAACCTGATTGAGCGGTTGGGCCTAAAGTGGATTAATGTAACTAGTTGGTCTCTTGCTTGGTAGTGGAATAATACCTTGCCCATTGAAAACATTGGAGCTTACACAGGGTTTTAAATAGCCGGTATCGCATCGCAGTTTGCGATGCAAACCAGCTGGTTACGCTAGACAAAATAAGGATTGGGTTGCAAAAAAGTGCGATCCATTTTCTGTGGGTTTTTTTCAGTTTGAATGCACTTGTTATGTCTAGCAGGCAAGGTTGGCCGAATCTATGGTTACCACCGCCCTCCCCCCGCACCGTGGGACAGTCCTTTCACTGCGTCTCTTCACTCTCTGCTATGCAGAATTCTGATAATGTCGACATGCTCTCCACTGCTGTGGGAACATGCTTTCTTGTTTTAGACGTGCTTCCGGGAATCCCCACCAATAGCGCTGATGTGGTAAATTTAAACTGTAAAAAACACACACACACAAAAAAAAAAACACTGCAGGTTTCCCGCCGTGATGAACGCAGGTCCGTCACACAAGTAGAAGGATATCCTCCCCCCGCCGTCCCTCTGTACAGCCGAAGTAACTCCCAGAACTCTGGTCGCATTTTGCACTGGGGAGTTCCCAGGAGACAGGCACACACAGCCGAATGGGAAGAGACAGACGTCTGAGCATCCTCATGACTGCATTGGCATCGTTTATAAACAGAACAGCAGCTGCAGTAAGCACAAAATGATTTTTTTTATTGCAAACAAAAACAGATCTGTACTAGTAATAACATTTTGGCTTTATTTGAATGGGCTGCTGGTGAGGAGTCTGAGGTGCTTCAGTGTTAGCCTTATGCAGAAGTTTACTGTCTGCTCTACACCTGTGGCATGTCTGTTCTTAGGTAGGGTTCAACAAATACTTCAGGTTGAGTCTGCCAGTTTTTAAAATGACCTTATTAGTTTCCAGTTGTTAACACCGGCAAACAAAAAATGTTTTGGCCCCACTTCTAAAAGACATGCTGTGCAGAGTGTTTTGATTTGATTTGTGGGTGCAATCCCAGTGTGTCCTTTCCTTGTCTGCTGTTAGGAGGTTTTTCACAATGTGTCTACATACTAGTCTTATATGGCCCCTAGGGAATTTGTAATGCTTTTCTTTTCCTACATGCCTCCTGGAGTGCTGGAAGCAGATAGTAAAGTGGTTCTTCAGCATTATCCTCTTTTATCTGCATGTTGGTGTGTCCCTCTTATGATCACTGTCCCTAATTTTGAGTGTCCATGTCCCTCATCAGTACCTAAAGATTGAGAGGTATGGTTGGAGGCAGTTGAAAAGACCCTAGTTTTGGTAAGAGGACATGGGCCAGGTAGGCTGAGGGTGGGTTTTTTGGCAGGTACCCTATGCTGGCAAAGGGAACAGTGGGTGGGTGGTTAGGCGCTGAGATGGGTGGGAGGAGGGTTTTGGCAAAGGGTACAAGGGTGGGGAGGTGTGGTACTGAGATGTGTGTGGGAAGGTACTGAAACAGATGAGGCAAAGACAGAGCTGATTTTAATTAACAGTTTTATTTGTTATATACATTTAAGCATTTTTTTATTTTGCTAATGAAATTGAGGCAAGTGCTATTCATTTTTACAGTTGATTAGCACTTCCATGTGCAGAACTGCTAATCAATTTTCCAAGCTTATTTAAAACCCTGCTTACAGAAAAATAAATTGTGGTAAGACTGATAGAAATTCTTTAATGTTTAAGATACTATAGTTTTCCTTTACCCCTCCCCACAGGACATACCTGCAAATTAGATATTTATGACTTAGCATGCCTTTCCAGGTCAACTACAGCAGCTATATAAATGCATTTATTTTAAGCTTTAATTTAAGTTATTAACTTTACTTGTGTTGGTAATGTTGTGTTTATGGCAAGGATGGCAACAGCAGAAAAACAAAATCATGATCTTAAACCCTGAATGAGGACTCAACAATTGTCATATTTAGTGGTTCTGTGCCGGTCTTCGAATCTGGAGACCTTGGTTTGAGTCTCATCAGTGCCACTTACTTGCTGACTTTGAGTTTAACCTTTTTGCTAAACGTTTGCGCTTTCCGTAACCTTCCTCTCTCTTCCTTTCTGTACTCCCCTAATTGTTGATTAAACTGTTAATGGTTTGTAAAGTGCTTTGGGAGGTAGTATAAATGAAAGGTGCTACATAACATGGAATTCATTCCTTTCTTAACACTGTCTAAAATTGTATGTATTGGCTGTGATTGTGGTGAAGAAAGAACAACACAGCACATATAGCCAAAGTATGTGTTTACACTTAATTTTCTGATTTTCAGTAGATATTGGCTTTATAGTCATAGGCTATTATGAAAAATAAATTGGTAATAAAGCACAGAGTACAGAATCTTACTAAGTAACAAATTATTTTTTTTTTTGTAGATCACGTTGGGTTGTTCCAGTTTTGCCTAAAGGTGAACTAGAAGTCCTTTTAGAAGCTGCTATAGATCTTAGTAAAAAAGGTGAGTTGGAAGTGTGATCATGCAAAAGGTGATCACAAGTCCTGCTGCTGGGAAGAGGCAATATAGTTAGGAATGGCTTCATTTTTGCTACATACAAGTTCCTTATTTCAAATGATTTTTGTCGGGGATAATATACATATTCTCTTTAAAGATATATTATGTACTGTTTTTGTAGTATCCCAACTAAGTGAAGAACTATGGCTATGTGAAGAATTATGGCTGCTGTAACCGAAGAAGATAGTTTATGGAGTGTCGCACTGATGTTGTAGAGATATTGATTCTAGTTTGAGTGGAACCCTAGGCTGAGACTTAACAGTATTCTAACAATATTCAGTTAGTTATCCACACGTTGGCAGTCTTCCACTGAGTATACTCAGTCACTGGAAATGGTCTTCCAGCTTGACTCCTTCTACCACCCTGCCATGTGGTTCTCTAGATCAGTCACACCACACTCTGATTTTCTTCCACTGGAATGAACAGGTTTTCTCCTTCACAGCTTCTGCCAGTGAGTTAAGATTTTGTAAGTTTTCAGACTTTACAAGAACATTTTCAGACTTTTGCAATTCCTGTCAACTCATTGAGAGTACCTCGAGTCTGGCTTACTGCTGTTTCAAATGCAACCATGGAACAGAAGAGAAAGCCTGGAGTTCAGAGATCTTACTTTGAGGGTATCTCTTGCAACAGGCCACACCTGTGGGACGTAGCCACCAGGCACTAGAATCACATGGAAACTTTCTAGCTAGCAGTCTATCACAGGGGCTGCCCACCACAGACGTCACCCACTGACATCAGCCAACCCTATAAGAGTGGGCAGCCCCCACACCCTCCTCAGTCTTTCCTGCCATCGACCACACACGTCGGATCTTTGGAAACTGCTGCAGCTACAGTTGACCACCATTTTGTGCCTTTTTCTACCACATCTTTATTTTCTCACTGTAGTGATTTTTCCATCTGTTGATGGTTTTCTCGTTTGTCTTCTAAACCGATCTCATTTACGGAGCATTCCACGAAGTGTTCCTGCAGTCAGTAAATTCCCACGAAGGACAGCCACTCTGATTGTGTCTGCTGCCTAGGCCCAGACCATGATGTCCAAGCCTGCGAGTTTTGCCAGAAGTTAAACCTGGCCACCTGTCGCCACCAGACACTTGAGAACTTTCTTCTAAAGCAGACAGTCATCTTCATGGAATGGGAACTGCAGGCCAGAAGCTCCTCTGCCTCCCCTGCCCAGTCCTCTGGTTCTCACTCTTCTAATTCCAGAGACAAGGTCAGTGGGAAGCATAATTTATTTTGAAAAGTTTCACCAGGAAAGGCATACTGAGCTATAGTGGCTCATTTCCAGATGTGTCCTGGAGGAAAGGAGAAGGGGGTACAAAGTAGAAAAAGATGCAAAATAAAAATATACAAAAACTGAGTCATACTTATACCGGATACAATTTGCTATAACAGACAATCTTACTAAGAGAGGGCTCTTGCAGTAGGTAATAACCTTGAGGATTGTACCCCCTGGCGTCAGGACCACACGGAAACTTTAGCTAGCAGTGTCTGGCGGGGAACCACCCACACATCACGTGACCAACATCAGCGTGACACTATATAGCGGGCGGTCCCCATGCCCACCTTCCAGTACTTTCCCGCTGTCGACCTGTTCAGGTTGAACCTTGCAGATTCCTTGCTTCAGTTCGACCGTCATTTCTCGGATGAGTATCCGTTTTTTCTTTTCTTTATTTATTCAGAACTTAATTTTTGTATATGTCTTCGTTTTCCATTGAGTCGCATAAAAACAAGTGCGATTCCTGCGGCACGCAACTCACACATAATGACTCCCACACTCTGTGCCTCTTCTGCCTAGGCCTGGAGCACAAGACAGAGGATTATGAGGCCTTCCTGAGCTTCAGCCAGGCCACACGGAAGCTCCGCCAGCAGGCCCTCGAGGCCCACTTACTAAGAAAGAAGATGACCACTATGGAAAAGGAGCCACTGAAGCTGAGGAGCACGTCATCTTCTCCTACTGACTCCCACAAACACAAGAGGAAGAGGGATAAGGAGAAGAACCAGGACCAGGCTAGGTCTTTCTCTCTCACTGCTACCACCCTCTGGCCCCTCGGGTGACCAGCGGTCCTCTTCCGGAAAGACTGATGATGCTGCCAAGTCTGCCCCACCTACCCAGGAGCAGCCCTTGGTCTCCCCACTCCCACTAATCACAGTGGCAGTGGGCACCTCAGTAGAGTCCGAGGCCTCTGCCACTCTTAGACCCATTTCCTCAAGGGGTCTAAGCAGCCTGGTGGGCTGATAAGTCACTCTTCGGACACTCTTGAGTGCCTGGCCTGATAAGTCGGGCGCCGGGGACTCTGGTGTCCACACGGCCACAGTCAATAAGCCGGTCGTCTGGTCCTCCAACCGCCTGACCGAAACACTCACGTTAGACCTGATGATGTCCAGCCGGACGTGAGCCAGCTGCTGGTCTAATGCAGCCTTCCCTGGTTGGTTCCCCCCACTGGGATGCCCCCTCCTCTCCTTTTGTGGGGCTTCCTCCTCCCTCCCCAGATCAGAGGGAGTCGGGGGGAGGGAGGGGGTCGTCCGTTAGGAGACATCACTGTTGGGTCACCTCCGGACCTCAGGTCGGAGACTCTAGGCAACCTTCTGGACCCCTCCCCTTCAGTTTTTCCAGTGGGGCCGTTGGCACAATGCCTGGCTTTCTGCCTGCCGGTTCCGTGCCTGACACCATCATCATGGGTCCTTCAGGGCAGAGTTTTAGACCCCCTCAGGGTCCCCCATTGGGCCCTACAGCACCCCCATCTGGGCCTTCGTCGGGCTTCCCTCCACACAGTTACCCTGTGCCAGATTCTGCGCCCAGATCTTCCTGGACATAAAGTCTCCACCACTCATTCACACTAATGGGATATACGCCGGAGGCGCTAGGACCCAGCGGGAGCAAACTTTTTGTGGAGGGCCGGCTCCAGAGGTGGAGCCGCGAGTCTCTGCTCGTGCGGCAGTGACTATTTCGACGTCGACCCTCCAACCGCCTCAGTTCCTTTTTTCCTGCCATCGAGTGCACTTCAGTGATGCCCGTTGGGAGTCAAGCTTCAAGCTAGCAGCATAGTTTTCAGTTTATTATTTTGTAGCATTTCTCGAATAAAGTACCGCTTATGATAATTTATTCTTACCAAAGAAAGAAGTCTCAGCCTACTTTGACGGAGCCGACCATGAGCGAGTCAGGTGATGGTAGGGAGACTTTGTATGAAAGCTGTCCAGTCAGCCGGGCTGAGTCCGGTCCGCTGCCTTCTCCGGAGGGTCTAATGCCCGAGAGGATGGGTGGTCCCTCCGGAAGCATGAAAGACAACGGTTGCATTCACGGCACCGATCGGCCTCGAGCTCTTATTCAACCTGTAGGTCAAAAAAGACAAGGCATCACTCGAGGTTGCCCTCTGATATGTGTGCGCGTCGACGGTCGGTTATTGGGGTCAGTTGCCGGTCTCCTCATTCGGAGTCGCAGGTTCCTGGTTCTGGTCACTGACCTCTTCGACACCGGAGCCCTTCCCCTGCCTCTTGGTAGGGCTTCCGATGAGCAGTTTCATCAGTGGGCCGCTCTGATAGAGTATTGGGCTCTGAGGTTGGTCCAGCTGCGTGGCTCGGTCACTCCGGGGCCTTCTGGCTCTTTGGGGAATTGGGCAGAGTGATTGGGCCTCACTAGTCACATGGTGCCCTCTTTGGTGACGTCGACTCCGCGCTCAGGTGTTTTCCCCCTCACATGGCTGCGGCGCGGGGGGCCTCACCGATGCCTCTATCTACTGGTATTCTTCCTTCCTTCCTTTCCCTCAAATCCTAACTTTCAGGGCCCTGGGTTGGTTTCGGTGCTGTCAGCGTCTGTGCATCGCTTGACGCCAATTTTGGCATCGATGCGCCGTTCTATGCGCCGATGCACCTGTTGGCGCTGTCCTTGGCGCTGTGAGGCTTTTCGGCGCCATTGTTTCCTGGCGCCATCTGCTTTGTCGGCGCCGTGCTCTTTGGCGCCGAAGCCTGGCTTTTCATCTGCCAATCTTCAGGGCTTCTCCTCTCAATTCTCTTCCTTCCTCTTTTCCTGCTGATTTTCATTCCTTTCCTGTCCACGCAGTCCCTCCTGGACTGTAGGAAGATGATATTGAGCCTGACACAGCTCTTAGACTGGGTGATGATGGGGAAGGAGCAGGACTTAATCCTGTTGCAGAGCCTGTGGTCGAGGACCGGTCATTTAAGTCTCTGCTGAAAAATTTGAATTCCAGTCTTTCTCTCCAGACTGTGGACATCGATCCTGGGAAGCTTGTAAGACTCCAATACCTTCATGTTCCGTACATTCCTATGGATTTAACTCCCCCGGTACAACCCTCCTTTGAGACGCTTTCTCAAATGGTATGGAACAATCCTGCTCTCATTCCTTCTGTGGCTAAGTCCATAGATAGGAAGTATGCTGCTCCCAAGGATCAGCCTATTTTGGCCTCCCAAGCCTTTGTGGATCCTGTTGTAGTCTTGGCAGAGAATAAGGTCATCCTTCCTCAGACTACTACAGCTCGACCTCTAAACAAAGAATCTCGTAAGATGGATACTTTAGGTAAGAGAGTCTTTGCTACATCCACCCTGGGTATGTGTATTGCCAGCTACCAGGGCTATTTCTCTCAGTATGAGTATATTCTTTGACATTCGCTCAAACAAATGGTTGAAGCTCTACCAGACTCGGACACTAATTCAGAGCTTCCTCAAACCATAACCAGGGGTATAGAGTCCAACAACCAGGAGGTTAAAGCAGCTATGGACGCCTTTGATACTGCCTTCTGAGCGGCGGTGGCAGGCATTTGTACCCGCCGCCATTCCTGGCTGCGCACTTCAGGTTTTTACAAATGATGCCCAGCAACAGGTCATGGCTTTGCCTTTTGATGGTGTGTACCTCTTCGGCCCTCAAGTAGAACAGGCTCTAGAGGCTACATAAAAGGCTAGGTCAGCCATTAAATTGGCTCGACCTCCTCCCGCCCCCTCTCAAGGGGGTCTTAACAAACGTCAGTTTCATAACTGTCAGTCCTTTTGAGGCAAAGGCAGGGGAGATTTTAATAAAAACCAAGCCCCTCAGCCTCAAAAGAAAATGCAACAGAAGGTGCAAGGACCCAAAGTGCCCAGTGCCGCCTTCTGAGTTGCTGGCCCAAATCCCACCTCAGCTACCCGAGGGGCACTCTTCCTCGGCAGTGGGAGGTCGACTGACTCAATTCTGCAACCGGTGGAAGTCCGTAACATCGGACAAATGGGTCCTCCAGATAATTCGCGAGGGTATTCCCTCAATCTTTCAGAGACCCCTCCGGATCACCCCCCAAACAACAGCCCAGGCTGTCAGTACTTCAGTCAGAACTTCTCGCCTCCGAGATACAAGGCCTTCTGAACAACAGGGCAGTGGAAGTAGTTCCGCTGGATCAACGGAACACCGGGTTCTACTCCCATTACTTTCTGGTTCCAAAGAAAACCGGGGGCATGCGCCCCATTTTGGACCTCAGAAAATTAAACAAATTTCTTCCCCAAAGAGAAATTCAAAATATCGTTAGGAACCCTGTTACCTTTGCTTCATCAACATGACTGGTTAGCCTCCCTGGACATGCAGGATGCTTACCAACATATTTCTATTCACCCAAAGCATCTCAAATAACTAAGGTTCATGGCTTTGGGCCAGCATTATCAGTTCAGAGTCCTGCCCTTTGGGCTGTCCTCTGTGCCACAAGTGTTTACAAAGTGTTGTGCAATACTTGCAGCGCATCTCAGGAAAATCGGGAATACAAGTGTTTCCATATCTGGACGACTGGGTTTTAGCAAGCCCTTTCAGGCAAGGAACTCTCGACACCATTGCCACGGCCTCAGACTTTCTCACGTCCATGGGAGTCCTGCTGAATCTTAAGAAATCATAGCTGCAGCCCTCCCACAGACTCTTTTTCATAGGAACCCTTCTGGACACCTCCTGTGTGAAAGCTTTTCTACCAGAGGACAGAAGGAGCGATATCCTGCAGATGGCCCCGATACATCAGAGAGAACAGCTCGGTTCGAGCTACCTTGATGCAGTGGATGCTAGGTCTCATGGCATCCTCTGAGTTCACTGTATCCCTAGCATGCCTGCACATGAGAACCTCTCAATGGATGCTCAGTACTCAGTTGTCCCCAACCACTCACCCTCAGTCCTTTCTCATCAAGGTGACAGAACCTCTGAAGAAGTCACTCACCTGGTGGTCGTAAGAGGACAGTCTTCTTGAAGGCTATCTATCCCTTTGCTTCTCTGGATCATCAGATTTCCATTACCACAGACGCGTCCCTGATGGGGTGGGGAGTGCACTGTCGGACTCTCCACACCCAGGGTACGTGGACTCAGGAAGAGCCCCAGCTTCACATAAATGTCCTAGAAATGAGGGCCATCCTTTATGCAGTGCGGGCTTTGAAGGACATTCTCTGTCTCAAGAACATTCTCCTTCAAACGGACAACAAAGCAGTGATGTATTGCATCAACAAGCAGGGCGGTGCTTACTCTTACCCCTTATGCAGGGAAGCGATGAGAGTGTGGGAATGGTGCTTAGAGCACAAGGCTCTAATTCAAGTGGTCTGCCTGCCGGGAGTGCAGAATGAACTGGCAGACTGTCTCAGCAGAACAGAGACACATACTCACGAATGGTCTCTCGACTCACCCGTAGTTCAGTCACTATTCGCAGAGTGGGGAACTCCAGACCTGGACCTTTTTGCATCCCCACTGAACACAAAACTGAGACTCTTCTGCTCCAGAAATCCAGTGCCTGGCATTTTGTCTCAGGATGCGTTCAGGCTGCAGTGGACAAAACACTTTCTATATACGCCTTTCCACCCCTTCCTCTGGTTCAGAGGGTACTTCTCAAGTTCGAACCCCGGGGGGACAAAATGATCCTCATTGCTCCCTTCTGGCCTCGACAGATATGGTTTCCATTACTTAACAGTATGTCGAAAACACCTTTGAAAGTACTTTCCCTTCAGACGAACCTTCTGACTCTGGGACCTGTGGTCCATCCCAGTCTGAGATCGCTTCACCTTCACGCTTGGCTAATGAAGAGATAGAAGTGAACAGGTTCAATGTCTCTCTCAGAGTTTTAGATATTCTTCTGGCTGCGCACAAACCAGCCACTAGGAAAACTTACACAGCCAAATGGAAGCGTTTTTCACTCTGGTGTGCAAAATCCTCTTTGAATCCTTTTTCCTGCCCACCAAATAAAGTTCTAGAGTATCTCTTAGACCTCCCAAATTCAGGTCTCCAATACTCTACAGTCAAGGTTTACCTTTGTGCCATTTCAGCTTATCATGAGTCGGTGCTTTCCTTGTCACTGGCTCAGTTACCAGTGGTTGAGAGGTTTCTTAAAGGAATTCTACATACCAGACCTCCTATCAGACGTCCAGTCACAGCCTGGGACATTAATCTTGTGCTAGACATGCTCACTCAAACCTTTCGAGCCTCTAGCTACCTGTGAGTTGAAATTTCTCACTTGGGAAACGGCCTTCCTGGTGGCTGTTACCTCGGCTCGCAGTGTCTCTGAGATACATGCATTGGTCACACACCCTCCGTATACTGTGTTTCATAAAGACAAAGTAGTTCTTAGGATCCATCTTAAGTTTCTCCCTAAGGTTGTTTCAGAATTCCATCTAAACCAACCGTTGGTCCTTCCTACTTACTTTGCGAACTTCCAAAATGAAGGGGAGCGTTCTCTTCATTCTTTGGGTGTCAAAAGGGCTTTGCGTTTCTATTTAGATAGAACAAAAGAATTTTGCAAAGCTCAACAACTGTTTGTTTCCTTCAGCGAGACCCGGCTGGGTCAGCCTGTCGCTATCAGATGCATTTCTGCATGGCTGGTGGCATGCCTTCGCTACTGTTATTCCACGGCGCAGGTTAAGCTGGAGGGCAGTGTGTACGCTCACTCTACCAGAGCGGTCGCGGCATCTTTGGCGGAAATATGCAACGTGCCCATTGCAGGTATTTGTAGTGCGGCTACCTGGAGCTTGGTGCATTCTTTCATCAAACACTATACCCTGGATGTCCATGCCAGACGACATACTTCGTTTGGCAGAACCATCCTTAATGGACTTCTGCCCTAGATTTGTGAGCTCTTGGTCTCTCCTGCCGCCCTCTCGGGGGGATTATTAGCTTCGTACTCTCCCATCAGTGTGAATGAGTGGTGGAGACTTTATGTCCAGGAAGATATGGAATTACGTACCTGCCGTAATTCTTGATCTTCTTGGACGAAGTTTCCACCACTCATTCATACACCAACCCACCATCCCCCGAGCTCACCTCTGTTGTTGGTCTTCACTCCCTCAATCTTAGGCTGTGAAGACTGCTTTCTAGGGACGTGGATGTGTTGTTCAGTCCACACTTACTGGCAGGTTCCTTGACACTTTAAATTTTGCCAGAAGGTCTTCAAGCTGGCTCCTCTCACCCACCCGGGTGGTAAAACTCTCGGCTCAGCCCCATGACGCCAGATCTTCCTTACTGCTTGGAAGCTCAGGTTCCCTCCGTAGCGCTCTGCGTTTTAGGCATGGATCCAGACTCTTCGGTTAACCCAAAACTAATTTTAAAGTTTGCAAGACCTCGGTCTTAATCTCCCTCACGGCTGCGATGGACAAATCGACTCCTGGATTTCGTCGGTGCCCCTGTGGGCAGAAGATGTCCTGGACCGATCCGCACTCCCACGTGCATTTACTGCCTTGGGCTTGGCCACGATTCGCAGGCCTGCGACTTGTGCAAGTCCCTTTCAGCTACGGTCTTAGAGGATCACGCTGTCAGAGTACAACCTGGGTGCCCCGAGAAACGTTATCCTTCGGTCAAGTCGAAGGAGGCCCATTGAGTGGTGTCTGCGGCTGCGGACTCGGCTGAACAGCTCGAACAGATGATCGCCCTCGAGGAGGAGGCGGCCCAGGCCGCAACATCATCATCCTCGGCCACGGCATTTATCCCGCTCAGCTTGGGCTCCTCCGAAACAGCTTCATTCAAGGAGCTTTGCCAATCCCTCTCCACCAAGGGAGAAGGGCCTTTGGGACATTCCTCACGGTCCAAAAAGAAGGACTCCAAAGGTAAGTCCCACCGTCGAAGTTCATGGGAGCGCGAGAGGTCCCCTTCCCTGGATAGTCGAGACACTACTTCGGTCGAGGTTGCGGCTAAGGCCGCTGGCTTCACGGTGTCCCCATCAGGTCAGCCGGCCGAGACACCCGTTGACGCAGTCGAGATTTTTCTCGACCCGTCAGATGGTCTGTCAACTGGAGAAGCCGACAACCCTTCTTCACCGGTTCCCCCGGTGTAATCCGAGGACTTGCCTGAGCCTCCTGTGCCGGAGAGTCCTCAGATGATTTCGATCTTTCCTAAAGGGTAGGACTCAGAAGGTGGTGTCTGGGAATTTTTTCCTCTGCATCTCTTCCCCTATCCTGTGGGGTGCTGCAGGGTTCCAGTTTGGCTCCCATGTTGTTTGCTGTGTACATGCTGCCATTGGGAGCAATTACTAGGCGGTATGGCTTGAGTTTTCACTGCTGTGCAGAGATACTGAGCTATTCATGTCCTTTGTGCCTGGTCAGGATGCTGCGGCTGTTTTGTTTTTTTTAACAACTGTCACACAGAGATTCAGGACTGGATGAATGGGAGTTGGCTGCGGTTAAACCCAGAAAAAACTGAGGGATTGGTTGTGGACCCAGGTCGTTGGGAGGCGGGATCACCTTCAGGTTTATGGCTTGGGGTGTGCAGCTAATTACCTCAGACCGGGTGCGGAACCTGGGCATTATGTTTGATGACTGTTTGACACTTAAATCGCAGGTGTCGACAGTTGTCAAAACCTTTTTTTTACCATCTGAGGAATATCACCCGGGTGAATCACCTGGTTCCCTCAGATGATCTTCCAACTCTGGTCCATGCCTTTACCTTCCGCCTTGACTATTGCAAGTCCGTTTACCTTGGGTTACCGGGGGTTTTTGTCCACCGCCTGCAGCTCGTGCAGAATGCAGCAGCCAGGCTATTGACTGGTTCATCTAGGACCAGTCATATAATGCCTGTGCTTCGCGGACTGCACTGGCTGCCAGTACAGTGGCGGATCACTTTCAAGGTCAGTTTACTGACCTACAGAGTCCTACACGACCAGGTACCTGGTTACCTGCAAGATCTCCTGCATCCCTACTGTCCCTCCCGCTCTCTTCGATCAACTGATGAGGGATTGCCAGAGATTCCCAGAGTTCGTTTAGACATCTGGTTTTAATAAAAAGTTTTGATTATTTTAATGCATTATGTACAAGTGCCTTGGTTTTGGAAAGGCACTTTTTTATAAATAGTTTATTTGATTTAATTTATGGGTAGGTAGCAGCACCCTCATTGTATTATCGAAGCCCATCATATCCATGAAATTTTTTTTCTAACTTTCTTTATTCATTTTGCTAATAGCATTACAAATAAAATAAGCTTCCATAGCTGTAAGTCTTAGAATTGGTTACAGCAGATAATTATGATAGGATACTTAACAAACCGCTAATTGTTGAATCATTGGGGGAGAAACTATTAATTAATCTGAATATTCATTCAATCCAAATCTTTTACTAGTAAGCTACTGCAGCAAGACGCTGGACCATAAAAAATCTGTCCTTCATATTGTCCTTTACCTTTTGGGAATACACTCTGATTGGAGTATTTAAGGTCCAGAAATTAACAGTGTGTAAGCGATCCATATTTAGACATCTACTTCCCCTCAGTTCTTCTCCCGCTGTGACTATAAAACAGTTAAGAATGTTTTGACAGTTTAAACTTTAAGAAAGCTCTGTTTAACATGGCTTTATACAGTCCATCAATATTTAAAGGCACCTCTAACATTTATGAAGAAGGGAAAACTATACCTCCGCTAGCTCTGCAGATCTCAATGATGGCTTCCGTGCTCCCTCCCCCGTCTTTATCACCAGTAGCAACCTCAGCCATGAGGCAGCAGCCATCTTAATTAAATTATGGCTATTGAAACTGGTTAATCTCGCCACGCTGGCGACCCGGGTTCAGGAACGAGCCTGGGTTGCTGGGAGTTGACAGGGGAGGGAGAGGATTGAGCGTCTGGAGGACAGCTCTCCTCTCCCGGGGAGGGACAGGGGTCCCAGTTCGGTGCTCTGGTGGTCTCTGGCGGAGGCTGGAGATACAGCAGGCACTGAGGAGCAGAGAGAGGGAGTGGGGGAGTGGCAGACGTCGGATACGCCTTGACGTCAGGGCACCAGCCATTCCCCAGAGAAGAATGGAGAAAATGCCTCTTGGCTGCGGCGGAGACGGAGCACCGAAGCTTGCCCCTGATTTGCGGCCGCCCACCTGGCATCCTCTCGACCGACGTTACTGCTGTGTCAGGGTGTTTGGGCCTACACCGTCCCTGCCCGGGGGGTACAACCGAGGCTACATGGGTGATGGAGGATGGCCAGGTAGTGTGTGTGCCGTAGGGGGATGACTCCATGTGCTCCCGAGGAAGACCAGAACCGAGGGGGTGAGAAGGAGGCATAAATAGTAAAATAAAAAAAAAAAAAGGAAACTGGTTAATCTATGATATAACAGTTTAAATAGAAATTTTTTTAACTGTTTTAAGATCACACAGTATCAACTGAGATTGCTGTTGTATTGCTGCTCACTATATTAGATGTAAGGAAGTGAATTAAGTATCCAGACTGTACTATAATGATGTATTCAAAGAATGTTGTTTATGTTCCTTGTATCTTGCTGCATGATATAATAAATGAACAATATATAAAAAATAAAAATTATGACTATTGAAGTCAGCCAGCTATCTACAGAAACAGCTTAGAGGTGCTAAAAAAAACAGTGATAAGTGATAACGAGGGCTACACAAAGGCCACTGCCTCAACAGACGGCTGTAAACATTTTATTTATTTATTTACTTTTTGTTGACTGGGTAAGGGCACTAGACTGATTCTACCTATTTTCAGGCACGACCTGGGGGAGGGGGATATAGATGAATGCCAACTGACCTTGAACTAGATTGAGCTGTTGGTGGTATTTTTAGTGAATGGGGGGAAATTTGGCCAGGGCACCAGGGAAATTCCCCTACTCATTAACTTAATCATTAGAAAGAGGGATAGGGCACACTGGATGGGCCACAAGGCCCTTATCTGCCGACTGCATCTATGTATGTATATATGTATCTGTAAGATTGATTCTTGGAAGATATTAAAATGACATACTCACCATAATGTTTGATCTCCTAGAAATATCTTCACCAGTGATTCACATGCCCGCCCACCATCCCCTGGACTCTGCCCTAGTATGGTTGTGTTGATCTTCACCCAGTTATGTTTGCTTTGGACTGTGAAGACACTGTGTTACTGGATTTGTGGCCCTTCTTACATGGACCACTAGGGCTATCTTATGCCCTTTGGTTAAATGCATAGGTACTTGTTAGGTTATGCTGCAGCTCCTTGGTAAACAAAAAAAAAAAAAAGGTACTGAGGCAGTTAGGGGCTGGTTCTGACGTAAATGAGTGGCTGTGTGCAGTAACTAATGGAGATGCGCATGCACGCTGCTTACCTTGGCGTCAGCCCTCTGAAAAGTACTGGCTACCGCTGTGTCCTTGTGCCTCTGGCCATGACCCACTAGCGGGAATCCGTGACGAAGGTATTCTTAGAAGTGGCATACCAGTGGGTATGCATGTGCTATTGCAGGATCCAGGTGCAGGCTGAGGGATGACTGATCCCAGCTTCAGACAAAGCAAACAGGTGCAGCCACACTCCAGGCTTGGTAAAAACAGTAGTGACTTGCAAAAAGTATTAGGTCCAAGATAAGTGTGCGCTAGAAATGTTTAATTGTGCTTTAAAATTAGTGTAGTGCATATCCAAAATATGAGACAACAAACCCTACACCAGGTGCCCTGCGCTTTGTCAAGTTAGCCCCCCAACCCGGATAAAGCCTTGCTTCTAGCATGCATTTACTTATCTTGGACCCATTTCTTTTTGCAAGTCACTGCTGTTTTTTTTTTTTTTTTTGTTAAACTTTGTTTTATTAAAACAACGTACAGTTTAATACAAGATCAGGACATTACAGTTTCTTGTACAGTCGATGAGGTCGCCACTCCCTTATTGTACACGTCCATCTCGTCCCATTCTTTTTGATACATCAATGAGAGGGTTCAGATTAAAATTAAAAACAAATAAACCCCACTTAAGCTGGTGCAAAGCCCATGAGTTGCATGGTTAATAAAACATTTCAGGTAAAGTAAATGACTACCCCTTAATTAGGTCTCCTAATGTATAGGTAAGACCTAAATAACCCCATGCTATTTCTTTAGTTGTGCACTATAAGTGCATTACAATGTTATTTTGTTGCTAAACCAACTTTGTCTTACCAAATTACTAACTTCTGTTCCATTTTTAATATCAAACCATCTTGATGAATATGATCAATAACTTTGTTCCAACTATCAGTTATATTAATATGTGCTGCCATATCTATAATTGAAGGAAAATTTCCTCAGCCATTAATACTAATAGAACTAGCTTACCACCAACATCTGATGTCGAAAAGAAAGAAGGAAGAATAAAACTGAGTCCAGGAATCAAAACACTATAGTTGGCATAAATTTTGTCCCTTTTTAAGTCCGTGGGATGCTCTGAACTCTAACCGTACCCAGTAGCGTAGCAGAAGTTCTACTGAATCCATATCTCAAGTCTGAATAAAGTCCATACCCTTCAAGCCTTCTCTTCCTCTCCTTCTGATGAGTCGTCCTCCCGCTTGCGTCGATTCCGATCATGCTCTACATGTTTCTGACTCCACTTTAAAGCCTTGGTTGGATCGGAAAAGATAAAATATCCTTCCCTCGAAGACAGTATGTAGCCTTGCAGGAGAAATCATACTGTGCGTTATCTTAGCCTCCCGAAGCACAGCGCGCACCCCATCAAATTTTTTCCTCTTCTGGCGCGTTTCATAACTTATATCCGAGTAAATCTGCCCATTCTGACCGTCGCACAAGAGAGGACCCCTTTGCCTTGTAAGTGCCAACAGGTAATCCTGAGTGCCCATGCCAGTCACTGCTGTTTTTAAAGAGTAAGTGTTGCGGTTACAGTAGTTGTCCCCCTCCAACATATGTAAGAGCTTACCCTTCGGTTAAGAGATTTACCCAAAAGTATATATTTTTGCATCTGCAAGCAAAGCGCCACATTTGCAGATTTTGAGCCACGCTCCACGCTGGCAAGTTTTGTGATGTCAGCTCAAGAATGGCATGGGAGCGCCTGCACTATACTATGGGCAGTTTTTGCAAGCGCTCTTTATCGACAGCATCGATTATTTGGAGATACCGCTCAACTAACATGGACTTTGTTAGTTGAGCGTGGCCTTCCTTTCTCAAACCCGCACATATTATAAAAAATGCTTGCAATAATTGCCTCTGGTATAGTCTATGGAGCATGCCCCCATGCCGTTCTTGAGCTGACATCACAAAACATGCCAGCATGGGGGTGCTGCTCCGAGTCTGCAAATGTGAGCATTTCGCTTACCAGCTTCATGAAGCTGGTTTGAGTCTTTTTTGTTTGTTTTTTTTTTTAAAGCGGATGGGGAAAAAATATTCTTTTGGGGTCAGTCTCTTAACCGAGGTAGGCTCTACATACGCTACGGGAGAACTATTGTAACTGAACACCTGCTTTTAACAACCTTAGGGTGTCGCCACACCTGTTTGCATTAGATTTAGAAGATCAAGAATTATGAGTACGTAATTTTGGTTTTGGTCTTTGCACCAGGTCCCAATTCTAGTTGGATTAAAGGGTCACTGTCAGCCCCCTTAAGCCACAGACTGTCCCTAGTTTAAAAAACAAGTTTTGTGATCGGTCACATTCTGTAGAAATCACTGATTTAGCTGGTTGTTTGATTTTGTTTCCATTTTCCTTTAAAAGAGAAAAACTAACTGCGCACTGTAGTGGTGTTACCACACAAAAATGTGTTTGCTTACATTCTTTGATCAGCTTCCATTGCATCTTTCCTGGACTTGGGGAACACCCCACACAGTCTAGCCGCACATGGAGAGGTGACTGATTGCATCATGAGTGGCTGCACTGTTTGGGAATGCTGGTAATGTTCAGGAAGTATGTAGTGAGGTTAGATCAAGGATTTGGAACAAAATAAGGCTGGGTATAATTACACACCATTCACTAAAAATACCACCAACAGCTTAATCTGGTTCAAGGTCAGTTGGCATTCATCTGTATCCTCCTCCTACCCCCAGGTCATGACACAAAATAGGCAGAATTTGTCTAGTGCACTTACCCGGTCAACAAAAACTAACTAACCATTATAGTGCATTTTGGTCCTGCTGGGAAAGGAAGCAGATGAAACCACCAGCAGCATCAGTGAATGTTGTAGACCGTAAGTAAGCAATCATTAAGTAGGGTGTTAGAACTAGAAATAATTTGATACATGCAGGATTGACGGTGTCAGCAAGAAGTCAGTCCTATCTTTTTTTATCCAGGTGGACACCATTGAGCAAGGCTCATTTGCAAGATGGATCTGGTCATGGCAAAAACATAGTACAGTAACAAAATAAAGCATAGGACAATGACATACAGATAAGTAGAATATACATATACAGTATGATGTCATTTATTTATACAACCTACATCAACATTGAACAAAAGAGCCTTTACAACAGATGGGCTCACAGCTGGATATAGCTGGCATATTCACTGAAGAAAAACCAGTCAAAGAAAATAATTACAGAATCAGAATAGGTGGCTGGCATACATACGGGATAGGAGTGACATCTGGCCTTGGCCAAGGTAGCGACTGTTTAGATCCAGGGAAGGGGTCCGTATGGGGGAAGGAGACAGGAGAGAGACAGAGATTAATGAAACAAAAAGGGATAGAGTAAGGAGAGTGAAGGCAAGGGACCCTGGTGAGAAGGAGAGGCAGGTAGGATAGAAGAAAGGCTGGAAAGTAGCTCTAGCGATGAGGGAAACAATTGCAGGTTTCCTTCATGGAGAGGTCATAAAGCGACTTGAAAATACTGAGACTAACAGGACAACTCAGCTTCACGCTTTTTGCGTTTTATTCCACAATGAAGGCGGCGTTAAACTTATAGCTGCTCTACCAAAATGAGATTTGACATTGGGTATTTGCAGAGCAATTAGAATGCAACTTCTCAGACGAATACAATCAGATGTATAAGGGAAGCTTTTTACTAACCGCTTTGAATGCCCATAGTACGGCATTTCTGTTTCTCCTATAATGAAGGGAAGTCCAGCCCACAGCTGTGTACAAAGAGCAGTGGTGAGTGGAAAGGGGAAGACCAGTTATGAACCTGATTGCTCTATGTTAAAGGATATCCAGTTTAGCCAAGGAAGAGGCAGTACAATGGCTGTAGAAAAGGTCCGCATAGTCAATCAGTGAGAGGAACGTTGACTGTACCAGCCGCATTTTAGCATTTCTAGTAAGGAAGCGGTTAATTCTGAAGAAGAGGCCTAGCCTCTGTCTTAGTTTCTTCTGTAGATCTTCGAGATGTTCAGAGAAGGCGAGTCTGTGGTCGAGCCACACTCCCAGATATTTAAATTTTGACACAAACTCTTAATTTTTCGCCGGTACTGTGGTAATCTAAGGGATAGCCCCAGCACTAGCAGGGTTCACCGCATAGGTAGAAGGGGAAAAGAACATTGCTTTTTTTTTTTTTTTTGCGTTAAGCAGAAGTTTTTTGCTTAGGAGCTGGTTCTGCAATAGATTAAATTCGGCTTGAAGGTCTTCGTAAGCTGCTTCTGGTGATGGACAACTTAGATAAAGTACTGTGTTGTCTGCAAACAAATGGATATTGGCCTTATTGATGTTGTCATCAATGTTATTAATATAAATCGCAAACAGCAGGGGACCAAGAATGAACCCTAGAGGCACACCTCTTAGTAGAGGTTTAAGAGGGGAAGTTCACCTTCAGCCTTAACCTGCTGTTGCCAACCTGCAATTAAATATTGACAGTGTTCCTTTAATTTTAGTTCTGGGTATGTGAAGGTTCTGAATTCCTGTTACTTGAAGTGTGAAAAGGGCAAGAGAGCTGTACTATAAAGGAGCTCCTGCTTGTTTATTTTTTTTAAACTATCTTTACTGATTAAACAATAGAATTACAGTCTTGCTTCCATACATAAGACATGTTGAAATTGACAATATAACCATAGAGAGCAGGGCGCCACTCCTCTTAATATTCACAATGGGAATGTCTTGTGTAAAATTAGATACATCTTTGCTGTGATTTTACTGTTTTTTTGTGATTCAGCACATTGTTATAAGACTGTGGTTTGACTGTAATGGGCATTTCAAAGACATATTTTTCATAACTTCTTTGCCAGGTTCTGCATCTTGGTAGAGTTGATGTCTGTGATTTCACCAGGAATACAATGAAACTTTTTTATATATGTTTTTTCAATTTAGTATATCATTGACAGTATATCTACATAGATAATTCTAGTACGGGGAGTTTCTCTATATAAAAAAGAAAAAAAATTACAGAGACTGTACTTGCAGTGATGGAAGAAATAACCTTATAAATTCATCCCATGAGATTGACATAATGTCTTCTGGGAATTCCACCTGAAACCATAGTCTTTCAGACATCAATGTTTCTTTAGTTTTATGCCACCAAGCGTGTTTTATGGTTTGTGGGAGAGTTTGACATTTCCCTAATTATATTATTCTCTTCGTTGCCATTGTTCCCAAACAGATGACTCTCTCCTGATTTCTAGTAATCTTTACTGTATCTAACTGAAGTGTTTTAGCTTATACTGGGATTTCTAGATCTAAAAATTGACACAGTGGGGGCTTCCGGTGACATCACGCCGGAGCAGCAGCTTAAAGAGTGAGCTCCCACCCACACGGAGAATTAAACTTCTCTCCCTAACTGTAGAATCCTACCAAAGTGAGCAAAATGGCAGCAAAAGGAAGAGGAGAGACCAGGAAGACCAGATCTAAACCTGAGAAGGCACTGAACCGGATGGCTCGTGATTTTGAGTTATACGCTCAGACCGCAGCTGCAGCCCCTCTCCGTCTGACTCACAAGGCCGGGCCTATAATACTGATTGAGAAGAAAAGAAGCTTACAAGGACCAGATTTGAGACTCTTTTATAGGAAATTAAGGCATCCAGAATGGAGAACAAGGTGGAATTTCAGAAAATAAACTATCGATTTACAGGCTTGGAAAGAAGGTTAAGAGAAGCTGAGGAGAGAGTATTGAACCTTGAAACAACCACCAGCCGATTGGGCTCTGCCATGGATGCTATTCTACAGTGTACGAAAATTTACAAGAAAAATGCTTGGCTCTTGAAGCCAGATCCAGACGAGACGATGTACATTTTTCTGGTTTACCGGAGGGAGCAGAGATGGGAAATATGTGCCATTTTATACAGCACTCGTTCAGGGATGTCTTGGAGTTACCACCAGCTATGGGGCTACGCATTGATCGGGCCTAGTGCTTCCTTCAGCAAAAACCAGTTGTCCCATCCCCGTGCAGTGATGATTAAGTTTACCAGTTTTCAAACAAAGGAAGAGAGCCTTCGGGCATGGCAGAGGGGAGAATAATGCCAGACTGTTTTTCGATCAAGACTGTCCCCCTGAAATACAGCGTCAGCGCTTGCAATACTGGTAGATTATGAAAGCCCTTAATGGCAAGCAAATAAAATTCCAGACGTCCTACCCGACTAAAATTAGGTTCTTCTGTGAGGATGGAGTGCACCTGTATGGTACACTGGAGGAAGCTGAGGCTGCCCTGAAGACACATGGAGTCCCTTTTAGAGAGGTGTCCACAAGCTAGCACACGAGGAACAAGCAGGAACACCAGAGGAGATGACTGGCAACAGACTTCCAGGGGGAGCGCTAGAGCAGTGGGCCGAGGAAGCGCAATGAACATGATATCCAATATCCACTCCATTCTGCAGACTCTGACCAGAACATCTAAACACATGGGAAATGAAACACCCCTATGATTATAGAGCTTTGTTTCATTGGGTTTCAGTTTACGGGCTACTGTAAGCGATCCACCAGATAATGCATTATGCATCTTGAACAGTCTGGTACGGTATATAGTTAATTTGACCCTATTTCCTAAATGCCTCCCGGCCTGGAGGTAGTCTGCTGTGGTAGGCTTTTTCTCCATGGCTGCATAGCTTATCTAAGGTACTGTGGTGCTCTTCCCCTCCTGTGCAACTTGTGAAACGTGCTCTAGGTGACGATGTGTCCTTTAAATTTTCTTTTCAGTTAAAGACAGAGGGGTGTGGAGGGAGTACTACATTTATTAAAGTGCGGGTCTCCCGTACTCAACCTCAGGGCTTACAATTGGTTCTACAGACTGACTGCTCCTTTGTGTCTCAGACTGGTAAAATCAAACACTGCTGTATATAGTTATTATAAGTGTGAAGCTAGACAACAGCAGACGATACAAGCAGTTTTTGGTTGTAATCTCAGGATCCTTGATATATCCGCATGCGTCTAAAACCTTATTTGTGAATATTTAGTTCAACTTTTGTCTGAGTTCAGATAAGGTAAATGGTCCAGCTATGAAAGGGTTTGCGGGTTTACTTTTTTAAATCACTGACGGCATAAAGGCTCTGTCCTGGTGGGGAAATTCAGGGGTTTCTGTGCCCCCTGTAACAGAAAGATACTACTATCCTCAGCCTTATGGGAAACTGGTTGTTCAGGATTGTTAGTTTCCTAGTCCGTGCTGAAACGGAACCCATAGATGGGGTTGAGAGGAAGACTGGGGTATTGGGACAAGGTACTGTGTGAGGTGAAAAGTTGAACCCAAATGTATGGAGATTTTACTTTTTGATAGATTTATCTATATAGTGGACATGGGGCTATCATGGTTACGTTACATGTGAATGGTGCTACATAGGGGAAGACTACTAATAGGGTCAACCAGAGGGCATGTGTGCCTCAGGGGAGGTGGGGTCAGGCCAATGGGAATAGCCTCTGTGCACATACCCTCCTAATCGATGTTTGCCTGCCCATGTGGGAGTGGGGTCTGGGACTGATGGGTGGACCGAGGGAGCAATTGTACTATTTAGGATATTCAGCTTACAGCCTCGATTCAAGAACTGAAGACCTTTTCTTATCTTTGGGCCTTTGTGAGACGGATCCCAATAATGGATTAATACAAGGAATTCTCGGAGGCGGGCTCTGGGAGGATAAAGATGGAGCTAATGTTCTGGCTGTGCTGGATGCTTAAGCAGCAAAGCAAGAATCGGGTGACATTTTGTCCTGTGCTTTTATTCTACTTTAGGTGCCTTATCTATTGACTTGTATGATGTTCTTCTTTTCATAATTTAAGTCTGCTTTAGTACTTTTTCACATCTGAAAAATAAAGCAGCATCCTTTTAATATGGCTCGGACCAGGACTTTGTCAGTATTCTCAGCTGTTTTTGTCCATCAGTTGTTTAAATTTGTTCTTCTGTTGCGACTAAAATGAAGTAGCATACAGCAGGCAGTGCTCCCTGACCTTATGGAACAGTAGGTGTTCAAAAACAGCTGGGAATAGTGATGAAAACTTGGCCTGAGCCATATTAAAAGGAGCGTTCCTTTTATTTCAGATGGAAAAAAAAAAAAAGTACTAAAGCAGACTCAAATTAGGAAAAGAAGGGTATCATACAAGTTGGTAGATAAGGGGTAATTTAAAATAGAATAAAAAAGTATAGGTCAACATTTTCACTGAATTCTTGTAGTCCTGCTTTAAATTTTTAGGCTGTAGGTGGCAGTGTGGTACACTTAAGTACTACTCCACAGAAAGTAGCCTATGTAGTGGTCCCTATAAAAAGGGGGAGTGGCACCACTACAACTCTGGATGGGCGGTCGGACTCGTACTTCCTTTCCAGAGGCAGGGAGCATAGTTTTATGCTCCCCAACCTTGGAAGATTTACTTGTTTATTGTTCAGTAAGTTGTTTAATTGTTCACAGTGTTTTAATAATAGTTTGAGGTGCAACTATTTGCATGGCTCTTGGGTCCCTGGTGGGGGCGGGGATAGTACTTATGGCTGGCCCCCAGTATTACTTGGGGCAGCAGGATTGGTTAATTATTAGCCATGTCAACTATAGGGAAGAAAGGTGTTAACGTACAATGTGAATGGACTGTCTAATCTTATTAAATGGAAAAAGGTGCTGACCTATATAAAGCAGACTAAGGAGGAATTTGTTCTGCTCCAAGAAATACATATGTCCAAACAGGAACACCAGAAGCTATTCCAGTTTGGGTACCAGGAGCTATGCTTCTCCTCGTTTGGGTGGAGGAGGGGCATGGCCATACTGGTCCAGTCTGGGGTACCTTTTGAAATGCTAGATGAGATGGTAGATAAGGAAGGCAGATATTTAAATGGCCAAACTCTTACCTTGGTTTCAGTATATGCCCCTTCTGACTTCCCTTATACCTTTTTCTGTAAATTGCTGATGTTGGTGATGGAGAAGTCGGAGGGAGTACTGATATGTGGAGTGGATTGGAACATTACTTTAGACCCACATCTGGATACTACCTCCCGTATTCCAAGGAAGTCTCACAGGGTGGCCAAACGGGTGAAAAGTTTTCTGGGGAAGCTGGGTCTCCAAGAGTGCATTACAAAAGTTTAATACACATACGAGGTGTGTGATACTACATAAACTTTGAGATTGAAGCTCAATGGGTTTATATCAGCATCACACACAGTGTGTGTATTACATTTGAATTGTACTCCATCCCATAATTTTTTTCTTTAATAATTTCTGGTGAGCATTTTCTTCTCAACAGATCAACTGTTGCAAGATTTCTCATAGCTATACAGCCACAACGCAGAGCCATTATTGACAGCGGCTGCATGGCTGTGAGAATAGGGCTCACAGCGAAAAAAAAAACTGTTTGGGTGCATGTTTGCCATAATAACTGGTTGAGCCCATTGAAAAAATTGCTCACCCCGTTGTTATATATCTATATTACCTCCTTTATCTATGTTAACTCTGTCCCTTTACATGCTTGCTCACCCTAAGTTTTCACTTCTTTGTGTAATGTGATGTCAGTTTGGCCTCTCCAGCTGCAGCTTCCCTTGTGAAGTAAAACCAGCTCCATGGGAAGCTAGTCAATGATTACGATAAACAGAAAACCCAGAAATCAGGGGACGAGGTAATAAATTAAATTAAAACTCTTGGCATGGAAATATGTACAACTAAAGAGGAGTAGGTGTAGATATTGAGAATGTTCTAAATAATAAAATCTGTGACCGAGAGAATAATGGAACTAACATGCAGAATGTACTATTATTTTATTAACATCACGGTTTATTTTATATAACAGTATCCAGTACTGAAGTAAATTATTCCTGTAATAGACTAAGTTAATATTATCAGTTGTAACATGGAAGAGGGTAATTGTGACTGGTTGAAACATTACCTTTTTAATGAAAAAATAATAAAAATATTATAAAAAAAAAAAAAGCTCCATGGCCTGCCACAGAGCCTGCAACGATAGTGATACCCTTTCTGGTCCTGCCGATAGCATAGAGAATAAAGTATGGGTCGGTGTGTAATGAGAAGTTTATACACACCAGAGGGGTTAGATGCTTCGCTGTCGGTGTTTATAAATAGCATCTAACCCCGATGGTGTGTGTAAACTTCGAGTTTACACATACCAATCCATATTTTAATTTATATAATTGCTGGGTCGCGTTTTTTTTGCCTCAGCATTTATATAAAATGTGTGTAAAGTGGACACAATAACATTGTGCCATGTCGGTGATCCGATTTTTATTCAGAAGAAACTTTTAACAAGGAACTGCTGTCTGAAATGTAAAATTTTCGCATCCAAATAGGAATAAGTTTAAATTTTGAAAAAAAAAAAAGTACAAGGAACAATTTGGCATTGACGGCACAAAAAAAAAGTCTGTTGCTAGGCCGTAGCATGTGACCTGTAGAGGGAGGGGAAAGAACAAAAGAAATGGAGCGGAGGAGAGGTTAGGGATTTTTTGAAATGAACAGTAGTGCAGTTTGATTAGGTAACAATTTTTTTTATAACAAAATATTTCAGACTGAAGAATGCCTGCTTATGTATTAAATCTTTGATGGCTGCTGTCTGTGAGGCGAGTGTGTATCGACAGGCATTTCCAGTAAACAGAGAAGGCTGAGTGGTAGGGAAAGTGGTGGCTCGTGGATTTTTCGCATAGGGAAGAATACAGCGTGTTTGCCGTTATAAACACTCCTTTATAACGGCAAATTACAAATGCCTTTTTCTATGGGAAAAACGCAACCCAGTTATTGTATCTTGACTATGGCCACCTGATTGTGGGTTCCACAGGCTCGCTGCTAATGCAGGTCACCTGCATGATAGTGTGGCACTTATTTCCCTTTTCAAACAATATTATTTGCTGTTTACAGGTGATTGAGTCTCTGTCCTCAGCCAAGCATCATAAATAGGAACATGTCTACATTTCTATCAGTTCTTTAAGACATGATCAGTAAGATTTGAGGTGTCATTTGCATTATTTCATAGTGCATCTAAAATTTTATGATCTACCTGGCTTCAGTTTTACATTAATTTGAATTTCAGAGCACACTAAATAGTGGATGGAATACCAGTTCTCACGACTTAGATTCCAGTTCCTTATGCACAGTTAGGTTGAGTCCACTGTGATATCCCCACTTACTGGATGCCTTAAAGCGTGGCTTCTTCCACCACCTGTGGTGTTTCAAACAACATGAAGTCTTGCTGTATTCTGACTATCTGCAGTTAGCGCCAGCCTTTAAATTGCCCCGGAGAGTATAGGGTTAATTTTCTATGCAGTGCATAGAACGTTGAGCTTGAGCTCGGTTGAGGTCTCTGTCTGCAGCACTTTGAAAGCCAACCGTCAGATTCTTTACTCCGCCTCACTGAACAGTCGCTCCGGAGATTTCTCCTTCTGCTCGGTTCAGAGTCGGTTAAAGTTGTTGGTTTATTCCGAATTCAAACCCGAAATGTATTCCACATTGTCGGTTCAGGCTCTGTCTGCGGTACCGTGAGTACTTAGATAATTTTCTGTTTACTTTGTGGAAATTGTAAGACTTGTCGATCGGTTCAGCTGAACCGATCCATTAGTGTGATTTCTTGGGCTTTTCTTTAGTGTGTGGTTACCGGTCCTTATCGGTTAAAAAAAAAAAAGTGTTTTAAACGTTTTTTTTCCAATACCCGTGACACGTGTTAGGAACTGATATGAGTCTTGCCTGTCTGTTGCCAAAAAAGGGTAAGTTTGGTTAGGTTGCCCATGTCCGAGAAACCCAAGAAAAAAACGGCCCATTCGGTTCAATACTGCAGTGAGTGTGGGAGGTCTTTGCTAAGACCGATCCCCCACACCACCTGTGTTTATTGTCTGAGGTTTGAACACCTCGATACAGACTGACAAATTTAAACATTTTCCTAAGTCTACCCTGGAGAAAAGATTAGGTAGACTTAGGAAAAGGAGGCTGAGAAGTCTGCTGCCCCAGATGGTCAGCCCAGTTCGGTTCTGACCGAACCAGAAGGAGTGCCCTCTGACCAGGGCGATGCTTCTTCGGGCAAGAGGAGAGCTGATCCTGAGGGATCGGTTCCTACAAAAAGGAAACGTAAAGACAAGTCAGCCGGTTTGGATCTGGAGGTTTATGTTCCGATCGCTGATGAGATTGCCCGAGCGATTCAGATTATTGAATCGCTTTCCCGGTTCCATCCGATCCGGCTCAGTTAGCTAGGGGTCGGTTCCACTGGTTCAGGATTATGCCCCTGAAGATTTTTATGAACCAGAATTTGAGGAGGAGTGGGATTATGAACAAGGTGATGACTATGATGGAGCAGAAAGTCTGGATGTGCCCATTGAACCGGACATCTCCCCAGACGGACCTTCTGGTGTTTCCCCTCCTAGTCTCTGAGTCCCTCCCCACTATCTGTTCTACAGGAAAGTGGCTGAAGCTCTCCAGCTTCCTATGGAGGAAGCTACAGAGGATCAAGAGGCGCCTGATTTTGTTGAAATGATGGACATCCCAGAGTCCAGGAGGCTGTCTATTCCTCTGCACAAATCATTTGGGAAACGGACACAAAAAATTTTAGTCTCCTAATTCTGTACCTCCTGTTGATAGAATGGACAAGAAGTATACTTTATCAGGCTTAGACATGGAGTTTTTCTACCAGCAATGCAACCATGTTGGGGTAGTGCAGGCTGCAGCCTGTGACAGGGCTAATGTTCCCTTGGCTTCACACCCCCAGATAAAGACTCCAGGAGGATGGATGCCTTGGCAAAGAAGCAATACATGACATCCTCTTTGGGACTCAGGCAGGCTAATTATATGGCCTATGCAGCCAGGTACCAGAAGTCCAGGTGGGACACTGTACTGGCACTGGCTAAACAGGCCTCCCCAGCTGGCCAAGGAACTGGAGGAGGTGGCTGTGGATGGGATTGAGGCATCTAAGGTACAGTTTCATGTTGCTGTGGACTCCAGTGATGTCAAGAGTCATGGCTACATCTGTGGCTCTTCGGAGAATGGCTTGGCTGAGATGTACTAGCCTCTCACAGGACACCCGGGCTAAGGCCATGGATTTCCTTGTGGAAGGTGGTACTTTGTTTGGAGAGCAGACAGAATTACATGAAGAAGATGGAGGAATATAGGACCACTTACAGGAGTGCACAGGCCAAGGAGAGGCAGTCAACTCCTCAAAGGCAGCAGTCTAGGGGCTGGGGCAGGCCTTTTCATATGCCTTTCTACCAAGCACAGGCCTCTTCTCCCTTTTCACAGAGGCGGTTCTTCAGAGGGAGAGGCAGAAGGGGGATGAGCAGGGCTGCATCCACTCCTCAGCCTAAGGCCCCTGCCAAGCAGACACTCTGATGGGCCTGCCCGGTGGACTCTCTTAACCCTGAGGGGCAGACTGGCTTACTTCCGTCCAGGACTGGGTGTCTGTTGCTTCAGACAAGTGGGTCCTGGAAGTAGCAAGCCAGGGTCTGGTTCTCAGCTTCAAAAAATTTCAGAAGATGAGAGCCAGATCTTTTCCACCTGCAAGTCTCTCCGAAACCCTTGCCCTAGAGGCAGAGGTTTCATCTCTTCTGGCATTAGAAGCCATAGAGAGAGTTCCTACCCTACACTGGGGAAAAGGTCTGTACTCCAGGTACTTCCTTACCCCAAAAAAGACAGGGGAGTGGTGACCCATCCTAGATCTAAGATACTTGAACAAACATCTTTTAAAACCAAGGTTCAAGATGGTGACTCTGGAATAATTCTTCCTCTCTAAGGCCAGGACTGGCTAGCCTCCCTGGACCTCAAAGATGCTTACTTTCACATTCCCATCAGGTGCTCCCACAGAAAGTATCTCGGTTCAAGTTGCCCTTAGGATTACCAGTTCAAAGCAATGCCCTTTGGCCTAACATCAGCTCCAAGGTTTTTCACAAAGTGCCTGGCAGTAGTAGTGGCCTTTTTAAGAAGGCAAAATATTTCCATTTTTCCATATCTGGACGTCTGGCTCATAGTGGGTCAGTCTCCAGGCCAAGTCAAGTCAGACCTGCAAGTGACCCAGCAAGTGGTCAATTCCCTGGGATTTCTTCTCAACCTCCTCAAGTCAGTTCTCGAACCAGTGCAGCTTCTTACCTTTATAGGGGCAGAGCTAGATACTGTCAAAGCAAGAGCCTTTCTTCCCCTGGAAAGGGCAAGAGTTCGTATAGAACTGGCTTCTTCCTTCAACCTTCAGGTGTCCCGACCAACAAGGCACTTCCTTCAGTTCTTGGGCCACATGGCAGCTTCTACAGCAGTGGTCCAAGGGGCAAGATTCCAGATGAGGGACATCTAGTTCCATAGTAGGGCCTTCTGGTCCCAAAGGAAGGATACTCTTACCAAGCTGATTCCAGTGACTTGGACACTGATCCAAGCTCTTCAATGGTGGCAGGATCAGGACAACTTAAGGCAAGGGGTCCTATTTGTCACTCAGACTCATTTGGTGGTCCTTACCACGGATGCTTCCCTTTTTAGGGTGGTGAGCTCATCTGGGGGCTCTCACAGCTCAGGGACTGTGGTCCCCTCAGGAGTCCCTTCTTCATATCAATCTCCTGGAACTCAGGGCAGTTTTTCTGACCCTGCAAGCTTTCTCTCAGTCTGTGCAGAACAAGGTGGTTCAGGTCAGAACAGACACCACCACCACCACGTGGTACATCAACAAGCAGGGAGGGACTCGGTCTACGGCCTTGTGCACGGAAGCCATGAAATTGTGGTCCCTGGCTTATTCCCTGCAGACCTCTCTGATAGCAGTCCACCTTCCAGGGAAGGACAGTGTGCTAGCAGATGCACTGAGCAGGATCTCCCAGGGCCATCACAAATGGTCCCTGGATCCCCTGGAGTTGAAAGTGATTTTTTCAAGGTGGGGCACTCCAGAGATAGATCTCTTTGCAGTCCCAGACAATCACCAACTTCCTCTGTTTTGTTACAGACACCCAGTCTTGGGTTCAGTCCTCTGGATGCTCTGATTTTGAACTGAAGGGAAATTTCTGTATGCCTTCCTCCCTTTCTTCTTCTGTTGAAGGTTCTAGTCAAGGTAAGGTCACAAACCTTGCAGAGTGATTCTGATTGCTCCAGACTGGGCCAGACAGCCTTGGTACCCCCTGTTGCTGTCTCTAGCAGTACATCTTCCCTGTCTCTTCCCAGGAATTACAACTTGTTAACATCCTCTCAGGGAGGATTTGGTACCCCAATCTTGGTCTCTCAATCTCAAGGCATGGCTTTTGAAGAGTTAGAGTATGCAGATTTGCACCTGTCCCAGGAGGTTCTGGATATTCTCAAAGCCTCTTGAAAGCCTGCCACCAGGAAGACTTAATGACTCCAAATGGAAGAGATTCAGCATTTGTGTTCCAAGAAGCATATCTCTCCAGGCACAGCTGAATTGTCTACAGTTCTGGATTATATGGTCCATCTTAGTGGCCTAGGCCTCATACCAGCTACTCTTAAGGTACACTTGTCAGCTGTTTCTGCTTTTCTGTCAGTGGGGAAGCCTTCCTCACTATCATCTCATCCTGTGTTCTGTAAATTTTTCAAAGGATTGCTTCATACCAATCCTCCCTTTAGGGATCCTGCCCTTGCCTGGGACTTAAATGTTTGCATTACTCAACTTGTGCAACCTCCTTTTGAGCCTATGTCCTCAGCAGAGCTTAAGTACTTGACTTGAAAACTGTGTTTTTGGTAGCCATTACCTCTGCCAGACGACGTGAATTGCAAGTCCTGTCAGTGGAACCTGATTTTATCTCATTCCATAGAGATAAAGTGGTCCTTAGAACCAATAGGAGGTTCTCGCCAAAGTGGTTTCAGACTTCCATTTGAATCAGTCCATGTCTCTCCTGTTTTCTTCACTGATCATTCTTCCAGTTTTGGTGAAAAATGGAGGACCTTGCTATGCCAAGCTCAATCGCCCCCCAATAAGCTGTTGGTGCACCGAATGATGGGGTGGAGCGAGGCTGAGGTTAGATCCCAACAGACCCTCCTGTTATTGGATGTCCCCTTAGGGACCACTAATGCTGGTATTATAGAAACTGTGGAACATGTCAAAGGTTTGGGCAAAACTGAAGAAGGGGAGGGATTCAGACCTGTTTTGAGTAGACTATGATAGTTTTACTCTCCTGTAGTTCTCCCATAGATCCAGAGAAGGTACCTCCTGTTATCCTACCAGAAGGGACCCAGAAGGGGTGGAGGGTCATTCACCTGCATAGTGTTCTGGCTACCCCATGCGGGTCCCCCAGTATAGAGGTTTTAGGACAAGTTGCTCAAGCTATTAGCGTCTGAAGGACGAACCGCTCAAGAGCTAGTAAAGGTGCTAGACCTTTACAAGGAACACACGCCACTGCAGTCCCCGGCTACGTCCTCTGCTTCCCCTAAGAGTTCCCCTGTAGTCCCTTCCCCCATAATAATTCCATCTGTACATTTGGACTCGTACCGTAAACTCAGACTTCTCAGGCACAGTCCCAGTGCCTATAAGGAGGATGACCTGGAAACATGGATGGACTATGCTACCCCCTTGGTACAGGAATGGCAGTTCTCTGAGGGGAAAAGAGAAAGACTTATGGAAAGCTTAAGGGTCCTGCGCTGGAGGCCATCCACTTCTTACGAACCACTAGCCCAGAGGTTACTGTGGCTGAATACCTCTCTGCGTTGGAAGTAGTGTTTGGAAGCACTGAGCCGGAGGATGATTTGTTGTGGAAATTCAAGTCTGCCAAGCAATGGAAAAATGAGAAGTTGTCTGCTTTTGTTACTAGAATTGAGAGGGCTCTGCAGAGGGCCCACAGAAAAGGAGGGGTGCTGACTAAGGAGCTGAACCAGGTCAGATTGGACCATATTCTAAAGTCAGCCAGATACTCCAGTGTGATGTTAAAACTTAAGTTACAAGACAGGAAGGCTAATCCTCCTGAGTACTGTAGTATTATGAAAGAGATTCATGAAACAGAGAAAGATGAAGAGGGCTGGGAGCCCTATGCTGTTGTTGTTGGTACCTGCCAGACCCCTGAGAGAAGTGACGCAGATGAGGCGCAACAGCTGAGGGAACTGATCAAAGAATTGACAGAGGCGGCCAGAGGACCTGACCTTTGTCAGGCACCCCCGGAGACAAAAACTGGGGTGGGGGTGCATGTTTCTTCAGAAACCCAGACCGAGGGTAACCTATTGGAAGAAGTACGAGAGTTGAGAGCCCTGGTGGGAAACTTACTACAAACTACACAAACCCCCCAAACCCGGTGGAAGTCCAGAGGATCAAGAACACAAGTCACAAGTCAAAGATGAACTGTGAAGTGCCCCTGATGTGCCCAAATTGGGGGATGGCCCATGGCCCCCAGAGACCCTAGAGAACCCACCTTTGCTATCATTGAGGGGAGGACAGACACACCCGTTTCTTCTGTCGCTCGACAGAGAATGTGAGGAAGGTCACTACTAGACTATTAGCCTTAATTCGACGAAATAACAACTACCCGCCAGGTGGAGCTGCTCGAAAAGGTTACTCTTCAAAGGCCATGGCCAAGTCAACACCTAAGTCTGCGCCACCGGAATTGTCTGAGGTGGTGGGTCCTTCGATGGAGACGATAGTGAAGGTACCCCCCTCACAGACATTTCACCAGCAAGGTCCCCCACAGCGACTACAGTGCCTAGCCACGGTGGGAGACCCGGTGGAACCGGGCGCTGCCTGTCGGAGGACCTGCACCCCCGATCAGCTCTGACTGGAGTTGAGAATCTTCAAGTGGTTGGTGTGGGGTGTAGCCCTGCATGGGGGTTTGGGGAGGCGGCCCCTGAAGAAAACAAGGAATCCATAGCGAACCCGGCAGCTGACTGCAGAATGCAGTCGACCTGCTGGTGTTGCTGACGGGGCATTCAACAGAATTTGTCGGACTCCTGTCATGGATCCTGGGGTTTGAGTGAGAAGTCGTATCCATACTCTGGGTATATTCGGGTCTCGCTGTCTTTTCCTACCTCAGTGGCTGGAGTGGCAGAGCAAGTCGAGACCCTGACTTTAGTGTGTCCCCCTACTGGACTGTATGATGGGGTTCCCCTGCTAATTGGGACCAACGCTCACATGTTTGGGAGACTGGTACAACTCTGCTACGAGAAACAGGGGCACCGGACTGGTAGGGCTCTGAGAATTCCAGCTCTGATCAAGAGGGCCTATGAGTTGCAGCAGAATCCTGAGGAAGTAGACCAGGATGAACCGGTAGGGGTTGTATGGAAGAAGGATCCTGAGTCGATGGTGCTGGCACCTAATGCCCAGTGAACCCTACAAGGGGAGGTCCGCCTATGGAAAGATGTCAAGAATAGAATACTGATGCTGGATGCACCAGGTGATGGAAAATTGCCAGAAGGATTATTGGTCAAGCCCAGCATCTTGCCTGCTTATACTCATGGCTATGCACGACGGATGATGGTCCAGATTCACAATGTATCTGACTGGGAGATTCGGGTGAACAGAGGCTGCACCCTAGCTATGGTACACTGTGCTGACACTGCAGTGTTACCCAGCAACAAGCATCCTGGTGAGACTGATAGTGACTCCCGACTTGTTTGGCTTTGGTCACTCCCTGTTGCCCGCTGAATGGAAGACTAGAATCAGCAAGAAACTTGCCCAGAGAGACCAAGTGTTTTTGTTGAAGGAATGGGACATAGGATGTGTCCAGGGTGTGGAGCATCACATACGCCTGCACGATGAACGGCCATTTCGTGAGAGGTCTCGGTGCTTGGCTCCAGCAGACGTAGATGATGTGAGAAGACACCTGCAGGAAATGCTTGCGGTTGGTGTGATACAAGAATCCAGGAGCCCCTATGCTTCACCCATAGTGGTTCTACATAAGAAGAATGGGTCTGTGAGAATATGCGTGGATTATCGAACCCTGAACCGATGGACCATCTCTAATCAATACACCATGCCCCGTATACAAGATGCTCTGGATTGTTTGAATGGGAGCAAATGGTTCTAGGTGTTGAATCTTTGCAGTGGGTACTACCAGATTCCCATGACCCCAGAAGACCGTGAGAAAACAGCCTTCATCTGTCCATTGGGGTTCTATGAGTTTCTGAGGATGCCACAGGGGATATAGGGTGCCCCGGCAACCTTTCAGCGACTGATGGAATGTGCGGTGGGAGATATGAATTTGCTGGAATGCCTGGTGTACTTGGACGATGTCATTGTGTTCGGAAGTTCATTGGAGGAGCATGAGAGTCGATTTATTCAAAGTACTAGACCGATTGGAGGATTTCGACCTCAAGCTGTCCATCGACAAGTGCTAGATTTTCCAGACCTCTGAAGTATGTGGGGCACACAGTATCCACAGAGGGGATAGAGACTGATCCCAGTAAAGTTGAGACCCTGACCACATGGCCCCAGCCCCACAACCTGAAAGAATTGCAATGCTTCCTGGGGTTCTGTGGCTACTACCGCAGGTTCATATAGGACTATTCCAAGGTGATTCGCCCACTCCTGAATCTTACCCAGGGTTACCCTCCCACGAATTGTAAATACAAGAAAGGGGCCACCCCAGGACCAGAAAGAGTATACTTCCACCCAGGTTAACTTTTCAGGCCTTGCTGGACGCCTGACTGAAGCAGCTTTCCACTAAATCATATACTAGCTCACCCATGCCCCCATCCTCACCTATGCTGATCCTACCAAACCCTATGTGCTGCATACCGACGCTAGTCTAAAAGGTTTGGGAGCTGTGCTATATCAAGACCATGAGGATGGTTTGAGACCAGTGGCCTTCGCTAGTAGGAGTCTGACCCCATCAGAGCAAAACTACCCTGTGCATAAGTTGGAATTCCTGGTGTTAAAGTGGGCCATCATTGACCACTTCCATGAATACCTATATGGGGCAAAGATACTGGTGAAGACTGACAATAACCTGTTGACCTATGTGCAGACTTCAGCTAGGTTAGATGCCACAGGGCATCGGTGGCTTTCTGCATTGTCTACTTACAATTATGCTGTTGAATACAGGTCAGGCCTGAATCACATTGATGCTGATGCCTTATCCCGAAGGCCCACTTCCAAGAGTGACTGGGTCAGGCTGTCTGAACCTGACATTCGAGAATTGTACCAAAAGTTTGATAAAGATGAACAGATGTCTGTGGACACAGTGGACTGCTTAGTAGAATGTTTGGGCCCTTCTGATACATGCATACCAGCTGCGTACTGTCACTTCTCTGCTCCAGATATTAGAGCAGTACCTCAACTTGACAATGACAGCATTTAGTAGGATCAATCCCAAGATCCTATGATTCAGCCAGCCCTTGATGCCCTCCATGCAGGGAAAGATGTGTCCAAGTTGCGTTTCTCTGATTTGCGAACAGCTTTGTTTAAAGAAGGCCCCAGGTTGAAGCTGATTAATCAGTTGTTGTATAGAGAGACAGTAGATCGGGGTGGCCAAGTAGACAAGCAGCAACTGGTTCTGCCCACAGCCTTCAGAGATTTGGTGTTGAGGTCCCTCCACAATCATATGGGCCACCTTGGTATTGACCGAACCCTTGACCTAGTAAGATCTCAATTCTACTGGCCCAAGATGGGGGCCGATGTTGAGCACCATGTAAGGACTTGTAGTCGCTGCTTGCCGAGAAAGGCCCTGCCTCAGAAGGCTGCCCTCCCTTGTCAACATTACCACCAGCACCCCAATGGAACTAGTCTGCATAGACTTTGAGTTTGGAGCCTGACCAGCGAAGCATTGGTAATGTGTTAGTGGTTACAGATCATTTCACATGGTATGCACAAGCTTTCCCCACCAAAGATCAAAAGGTATCCACTGTAGCCAAGGTGCTAGTGGAAAATTTCTTTGTCCACTACAGAGCCCCCCAGCGAATTCATTCTGATCAAGGTAGAGACTTTGAGTCAATTAATCAAAGAAATGCTCTCTCTATGGGGGGTGCGAAAGTCAAGAACCACCCCTTATCACCCACAGGGGGACCCACAACCAGAATGCTTTAATCGCACCCTGATAGACATGCTAGGCACCCTTCACCCAAAAGAGAAGCATAAATGGAGCCAGCAGATTAGCACCTTGGTACATGCCTATAATTGCACAAAAAATGATGCTACCGGGTTCTCTCTCTACCGTCTCAAGTTCGGGAGAGAGGCTCGATTGCCTGAGGATGTCTGTTTTGGGGTCTCTCCGGATGGGGTCCGAGCCAAAAATTATCTGCAATATGTACAAAAACTGATGGTTCAATTGAATCATGCCTGCCAACTGACCCAGACAATGGCCGCCAAGAGAAATTTAGCCAACAAAGATAGGCATGATAAGAGTAACGGCTCAAGAACTTCGACCTGGAGACCGTGTGTTGTTGCGAAATTTGGGACTGCATGGTAAACATAAAATTGGTGACTGAAGGCACCATCTTCCCCATATACTAGTAGGCAAGTTGGATGATTTAGCTGTGTACAAAGTGCACCCTGAAAACAACTCCAAAGCTGTCAAGACCATGCACCATAACCACTTACTACCTATTGGCCAAGTCATGATTGAGGCTGACCCCCAGATTGTTCCCCTGGACCGGTGACTCATGCTGCTGCAAAACAGTGTCAACCTACCCCAGTGGTCAGACTTAAGGTTTTCTCACAGCAAGCCCAGAATGATAGTGACTGTCACTCCACTTCTGATGAGTGAGTGCAACTATACCTATTACCCCTCTTATGAACTGAGTCAGCTGTTTCGAGGTAACCCCATGATTAATTGTGGGGATGAAGCTGGGCCTTCTGGACTGCCTAACCCCCCAGCTTTGTCCTTGGAGCCAATGCTCCCTGAAAGTGAAGTGCAAAGTATCACGTCTGAAGATGCTGAGTCTCTGTGTATGGTGGAATTGTATGATTTGCCCGGGGAGGGAGCTGAGGGTATGAGTTTCCCTGGTATCATGCCAGAACTTGAAGACTGTCATGAGAGTGCTGACAATTCTCTTTCAGTGCCAGAGTGCCTTCCAAGTGAGCAAAGTGTTGTAAAAAATGAACTTACAGAGCCGGGGGCTGACAGTGCTCCAAGTCTGAACCTTCCTACCCAGGCAGAGGCCCTCCCTCACAAGTGATGAAAGCCCCAGGGACAGTGCTGAAAGTACAGAGACTGTGGTTATTCCCCCCAGAACTGGCCGAGCTGTCAAGCCAGTAGTACACTTCAGTTATGATTCTCCCGGGAGGCCAGTGGATTTGCCTCTCAGTGTGGTCCACAAGGAGGTTTGTTTCCCAGAGGTCACTGCCCAAACTGAGTCTAACTACCAATTCCAGGTTGATTGTTCTGCCCTCTAGGTATGGTGCCTCTGCCCTGTCTAGCCCTAAGTTAGCTGATAGGGAAGGGCCCCCTCTTACCTCTTTCAATGTACAGGAAGTGATTACCTGATTTTGTATAGCAGAAGGTCTACATTACCTGTGTGAAATATGCATGATGTAATTCAGAATGGATATAGTATTGTGAAATGTAGAGGATATGTATAGTAAAAGTTACGTATGTTGACTGATGCATCAGATGTTATTTGCATAACATGCTAATGGTATAGATGTATAATATAGTTTGCATTTGCAATTATTGTGATGTACCAACTTGACGCGGACGCCAAGCTTTCTCCAGGCAGGTAAGGGTGTAACCCCCTACAAATGGGGGTTCCCGAAAAGTCTTCCATGAGCTTGCCTAAATGTTCACTGCCAGATTGGTGTTCGGCACTATAGCCGTTTATATATTATTGCCAAAGAGTGCCTGTGTAGTCTCTATGTACTGTCTCTTTGAGATCTGTCTAGTTTGTAGAAATAGTTAATCTGGAAGGGGGGAGAGTGTCATGCTAGAGTCCCGCCCAGACTGCCAGGTAATCGCTCCGTTTCTGCCATCGCTAATTGTGCAGAGGGAGCTCTGTTGAAAGATGTAACTATTTGCTGAGAATAATTTAGAGTGATAAAGATGTTGTAGTTTGTTCTAACCTGCCTTCTTTGCAGCGAGGGGCTTCTGCCTATCTCCACCATTTTGGTCCCGAACTGCCGAATTGGATCAATCAGTACTTGGGGACTCTAAAATGGAGCCTGCTTATAGGGGCTGTATGGAATAAAAGCTTGGGAACTATAGTTTTGAACTGTTGGTGCCTTTTTGCAACTGAAGGGGGAGCTCTTGCTTTGACTGACAGCTGAATCAGCCAACCGAACCTTTTGGATCTGAGGGAAACCCCTAGCTGCCTGCTGTTTAGGGCAGATCTAAGTTGGAAGCGGAGAGAGGAGCAGCTCATGATAGTTCGAGCAGTGATCTGCGTGGTTTCGAGCGGGAGAACTGTGGGAAGGCCTGAGTTGAGGCCTACAAGTCTGCCAATTGCCCTGAGAGGGAAGAGAAAATTGCAGTTGGACTAAATCCGAGGGGGTGAGACTAAAGTGTAACCAGGCTCAACCTGTAGAAGACTGAAGATTTTGCTGCATGCGATCAGCCTGTCAGGAAATACAGCTACTTCTGAGCTCCCGGTCTGATCAGGGACTTTGCGATCGTCACCGGGGGGGCGCTTTGCCTGGTACAGTAAGATTTCCTTGCATATAGATGTACTGTGTGCTGAATGGGGGTCACAATTTTGTTCCCCACATTGCGGACTGCATTCTGCTGGCTGAAAACTGTAGCCCGCTCAAACAGACTGAATCCGCGGTTAGCTCCATGCGGCTGGGCCTTGCCACGAGGGCCCTACCATACTACCCTACTGCATAGAGAAGAGCCATCGACAAGAGACCTGCCCGGGGGTCAGCCTCCTGCTCCACGCTTGAACAGGAACGACGCCTCGGCGAATCGTGTGGGCCTTGCTTCTCCTTGCACTCCAGAGAGCTCACCTGCTGTCTCAATTTTCGTCCATCCTGTGTCCAGTCTTGGGTATCATGAGTAACCACCAGGGTAGCTCCCTGCAACTACAGTTTAATTTAAGTGTCATCTGATTGCTTTGTTTCTTTTCCTTCACGAACTGAGCCATCTGGCTCTGGATTACAAATAGTGTGTTGTGCAAGTTGTTTTTTCCATCACAGGGCCCCCGACCAGCTGCAATGCCGGCCTGCACCGGGCAACGTTCCTGGCTAGCCCACCTTTCTTCCACCTGGGTACCCAGAGAGTGTGACTGTTAGGGACTCTGCATGCACAGCTGTGTGACTGATAGAGCAATTAAGCTAATTAACCTGATTACCCCCTTCCTTGTTTAAATCCCCTGAATAAATCAGATCTACTTTTTTCTGCATTCAGCCAGACTGTGGTTCCAGTTTGTGCTCGAAGTAGTGTACTGTTGCCATTTGCTCTGTCTAACCTTGTTTTAGAGGAGAGACCAGCCATGGTGGTAAGTGCGAACTGTGTGGGTACTTGCAAATCATATCAGGGGTATTGTGAAAGTAATTATTGTGTACTGTTTTGGCCACTAGCAGGGAAAGAGGGGGGGTTACAGTGTCCCGGAGGGCTGTGCCCAGGCTAGTTTGACCACTACCATCCCTGACCTCTGGGTGGAGGCACCTGTTTCAGAACTAGGGCCCCTTAACCTGCTGCTAGCCAAGCAGGCAGGGGTAGTAGCCCTTGAGATAGCACCATCTAGGGCTTACACATAGACTTGGAGCAGAGCTGTACGGTGCTGCACTTTGCCTTGAAATGGAACTATGCAGCATGCACCATTTTGCAGAATCCCAGAGTTTTTAAAAACAAAATACAGTAAGTTGAAATACCGGAAAAAGGTGTTTCTTATTTTGATACTTACTGTACTCCCTTCTTTATCTTGGCACATTCCAGCCAGCAAAACTAGATCATTGCTATTACAGATGGGAAAGACAGGGATTGCATCTGCTTTCACAGTTTATTGGGGACAGATGATTCTTTTGCAGACCTGGTGCAACAGTATGACCTCCATCCCCAGGACTGCTTTAAATATCTGCAGGTCATCTCTTACATTAAGACCTTGATCCCATCTCCCCTTTAGAGTAGCAGAATCCGCAACTCATAGACATTATGGGGTTGGCCTTGAAAGGCCGGGCATCCCCAAGTCACATGATGTATTTATATGGGGTGGTAACCTCCCTCAGAAGGGACTCCTTGAGCTTAGTCAGAGTGGCTTGGGAATCTGATCTGAACCATCTTGTAGGAGAAGCTGAGTGGGAAAGGCATTTGAAATTTCTGTTTTCGGGCACGGCCTCCCATATTTGGAAAGAATTTTCCTGGAAGGTCACACTTAGATACTTCAGAACCCCAGCCGTTCAGATGAAATATATCCCAGAGTGAGGGGCAACCTGCTGGAGGGGCTGTGGCCACACCCTGGCTATGCACGGACATATTTTTTGGAGTTGTGATGTACTTCATCACTTTTTAGAGGCTCTACAAGGGGCACTAACATATATTTTTGGGGCCCCAATTCAGCTTACAGTAGTTTTTTTCTATTTACTAGCTACCCTGGGGTGTGCCGGGACTCATTCAGCAGGAAACTATTGAGTATTTGCCTCCTGATTTAATAAGGCCATAACTAAGAAATGGCTAACTGTAGGAGCCCTTACAATAACCCAGTGGCAGGAATTGATGATAGCAGTGTATTGGATGGAACGACTAACTGCCCTGGTTAACCAATGTAAAGAATCCTTTGAGCTGCTCTGGAGGCATTGGGTTATTTATGTCATGCAACATAGGCAGGATTTTGTTCCTTAGGGATGGGGGCTGGGCCTGAGAAAGGCCTGAGGGGTTATGATCTTTTAATATACCTCATTGGCTCAATATAATACTTGAGAGTCCTTCAATATGTTTAACTTCCTAAAATGAAACTCTTTTGATCAGCTGCTTTGTTATTTTAACTTAGAGGGAAGGGCTGGCTTAGAGCTAGCTTATGTTGAATTACTGATAAGTAAATTACTATCCTATCCAATCCAATCCAACTTTATTTTTAAAAAAGCACCTTTCCAAAGCCAAGGCGCTTTTACAATAAATAGATCAAATACATAAAATGTATTTTATGTATTTGTTTATGTACTAGAATGTGGATCCCTAAGTAAATATTTTACAAATTGATGAATTGTCCACCTTTTATAAAGTTTTTAGAAGTTTTCTTTATTTGCAGATGTGATATCAAGTTGTTATGGTCACTTACGTTTTTTTTATGTATGTTACTGTTTTAAAATCCTTAAATAAAAGTTTAAAAAAAAGTGTTTTCTTTGCGAAACCCCTAAATGGGGGAGGAGGGGGGGAGACGGGTAAAGCTAAGGAGGTGAGGAGACTAGTATTATGACAAGTTTCCTTTAAGAGCACTAGATAGGAGGAAAGTCAACAGTCACTACAGTAGTGCTACTACAGATGCCTCCCTCCTGGTCTGGAGGAGCCTGTCAGGATGACCTAATGGTAAGTGGAGCCTGGTCCTCCCAGGAGTCCCAGGAGCATATAAACCTGTTGGAGCTCAAAGCAGTGTACCTGACTCTACAGGCTTTCATCTGCCTTGTCAGGGGGTCAGTCCAGGTCAGAACAGACAACACAACTACCATGTACCACATTAACAAGCAGGGAGGCACAAGATCTTCAAAGCTATGCACAGAATCAATGAAGATCTGGAATCTGGCCCATTCTCTAAATGTGCAACTATCAGCAGTTCACCTGCCAGGGGAAGACAATGTCTTGGCAGATTCCCTAAGCTGGGTCAGCCAGGGACATTACGAATGGACCCCAATCAAGCAAGTGTTAACTGCAGTGTTCACATGGGGGGTATACTAGAGATAGACCTGTCTGCATCTTGGGAGAATCACCAGCTTCTTACGTTTTGTTGCAGGCCCCCTGCAGTGGGCTCAGTCCCATTGGACGCCCTGACTCTGGACTGGATAGGGAGCTTTCTATATGCCTTACCTCCCTTCCTACTCTTGCTGAGAGTGTTGTTGAAGCTAAGGGGCAACCTGCAACCATGATTCTAATAGCTTCAGATTGGGCTAGGCAGGTTTGGTACTCATTGCTAATTTCCCTCACCATCAAACATCCCATCTGCCTTCCCCGTGATACAATCTGCTGACTTTGTCTCAGGGCAGGATAGCTATCCCAGTCCTCAGAACTCTCGGTCTCAAGGCATGGTTCTTAAATAGATAGAATTCTCAGGCTTTAACCTTTCCAAAAAGGTTCTGGAGGTCCTTAAAGTTTCCAGGAAACCAGCAACAAAGAAAACATGTGCTGAGTGGAAAAGGTTTTCCCTGTGGTGTTCTTCCAAGCAGCTTAGTCCTTTACAAGTAGACTTGTCCACAATCCTGGACTACTTGCTCCACCTTCTATCCTTGGGTCATAGACCCTCAACCCTTAAGGTGCATCTGGCAGCAGTGTCAGCCCATGTTTCAGCAGGTAAAGACAAAATGGTGGCTTCACACTCCATTTTCAAAAAAATGTTTAAAGGGCTTCTCCACTTGTGTCCCCCCATCAGGGACCCAGTTCCTCCATAGGATCTGAACCTGTGCATTGCTAAGCTCATGGAGCCCCTTTTCAGCCCATGGCTACTGCTGATTTAAAATACATTACTTGGAAAACAGTTTTCCTGATGGTCATGACTTCTGCTAGAAGGGTGTGCGAGCTGCAAGCCCTCTGCATGGATCCAAATTGCATCATCTTCCACAGGGACAAGGTAGCTTTAAGGACAAACAGAAAATTCCTCCCTAAAGTGGCATCCAAATTTCACCTGAACCAATCCATTACCCTTCCAGTGTTCTTTACAGCAGAATCCAGCTCTGGGGAGCAAAAGCTCCACAATCTGGATGTTAAGAGAGTATGCACCTACTACCTGGACCGCATGAAGGAGGTCAGGTCCTCACATTTTCAGTTGCTTGTCACTTATGGGGAAGTTGGCAAGGGTTGGCCAGCATCCAAGCAATCAATTGCTCGCCGAATTGTCTCTTGCATACAGTTCTGTTAGAACAAGGCTGGCCAGCTGCCACCTCAAGGCCTCAGGGCACACTCCACACGTAGTACTTCTGCTTTTTTGGCAGCTGCAAGGGACATCCCCTTACAGGAAATCTGTAAAGCAGCTACCTGATAAACAGTACACACCTTCACAAAGCACTGTTGTCTGAACATGCAGCCAAGAAGGGATGCCAGTTTTGGCACTGCTGTCTTGCAGAACCTTTTCCCAAAGTAGGTTCTGTACCCAGCCTCCCAAGGTACTGCTATGTAGTCTGCAGTGGTTCCGCATAGTGAGGAATTCTTAGGGTTTGAAGAAAAAATTACTCACTGTAATAATGTTTCTTCCAAGGGATCCCTCACTATGCTTAACAGTCTCACCCTACCTTCCCATCCAGAACCTGGAAAAGGGTCTCCAAAAATCTGTTCCTTTCCTTTCCTTTCCCTATTACTTGTTGTATTGCCTTACAGTTGATATTCAGTGGGCTAGTTTGAAACATGTTGGTCTGCCATGCTTCTGAGACCACAGGTATTCATAATGTTTTGTACCATTCCTTTTTTAAAAGGTTTACCTAGTTTAGTGGTCACTGCTCCCCTAGCTACAGAAATCAATCTGACGTTAGGGGGCAGAGTGGAGCATGACCATACAGCAGAGATTTGAATGTCATTCTTAGATTCTCTAATTAGCATAAAATCCCACTCTCTGGGGCAGCTCAAACCATCAGGCAGATTTGAAGTGGTTAAGCACAGTGAGGGATCCCTTGGAAGAAACAACATTACTACTGTATCTTTTTCTTTTTGCAATGCGCACAAATAGCACAGATTGAGAAGGACTGTACACTTGGGTGTGGGGCACTCTTAGTGCTGTTGAATTTTCCTCTGAAACAATGTGTACTGGGGGCGCTGTGGGGCCCGAGCTGTGCAGAAGCAGGATTTTACAGCTCTGCAACCTTGCTTACTAAATCCACTTAAATCAACATTTTGGACTGCAGTGGCCATTGAAACATATTCCGGACAAGTAAATTGCTTAAGATGGGGAATCCTAAGAGATAAAGCAGTGGGAGGTGCCAAAAAAGCGAAAGGAGCTGGTGGTGTGCAGACCTCACAGCCTGGTTTGGAGGCCCAAGCTATATCTAAACAAAATACTGAGGAGACCCTAACATCCCTGGGTCTGACATTACAGACTTTAATCAAATCGACTACTGGTCTCTCCCAAAAAGTGGAAAGTTTTAACAGTAGAGTGGTAGTATTGGAAACTGCGGTGGATGGCCTGAAACAGGACTTCCAAGAGGTCAGCAAACGAGCAGACTCCACGACAAGTGCTACCACTTTAATGTTGAATGAGTTACAACACCTCCGGGCTCGTCTTGAAACAATGGAGAACCAGGCCAGGAATGCCAGTATTCGACTGTTGGGAATACCTGAGGGCAGTGAGGGTGATCATCCTGTTCTGTTTATTAAAGAGTTGCTGATGTAGAAGCTCATACCATCAGGAGCAGACCCTATCGCAGGCATCCAAAAAGTATTATTTCATAACCCCCCGTGACCAACAGTCTTCGGAGGACCCCCAGACTTTAATGGTTGTAACGACGGGGGTCAGTGAAAGGGACAGGATTCTATATCTAGCATGCCGAGTGGGCCCCATTACGCTGGACAACTGGCACATTTTTGCCTTTCCTAACATCAGTTTTGCCGTGGTTTACCTATGCCGACATGACGACAATGTTGTTGAGGGTTCAGCATAGTGATGTCCCGATGTCAACTGGTGAAATTTCACCTGTCAAGCATTGGTGTGTGTTTCAGCCGGGGGCTGTGTTTCATACCTCCCCTTCTATAGATTGTTAACTCTGAGTTAACTCAAGGGGTGAAATTCAGTAAAAGGTGACATTTCTCTGATGGGTCCCTCACAGTGACAATTTGCAGTTTGTTGAAATTGTCACTGTGGGGAAACCCCTACATCGAGTTTCACTCTTCAATCAGCATACCTTTGCCACACGGCACTGCCACAAGAAATTGATGTGGTCCATCGCTCGCGGGGAAGCTGGAATCTCGCACACCATGATTTACCTGGCCCATCTCCATATTGTCTACAAAGGGAAAGTTTACCTTTTTGTGGATCCTGTGGAGGCCATAAGTGGGCAATTCGATTTGTAGCAGCATCTAGAAGTACCTTAGATGAGGTAGAACTCAACGGTTTCATGGGGACACTTGAATGAGGTTTTCAGCTTTCTACTCTTCGGTTTAATGCTTACTTTTATGGAGTAGGCTTATCTTGGTTTTGGCTTTAACCTTTAACAGTTATCTGATTAATCCATGAAGTGGCTTAGTCACTATGTTTTATAGCCCCATTGGCTATTAATATTTTTTAGTTGTTTACAATGTTAATGCAATGTTTAACAAGTATGTTTGTTGTTGGGTGGGAGGTGGAGGAGGGACAGGAGTGATTTGCAGTCTTATTAATATTTCATTAACTCTGGGTTACCTGCTTATGTTTATTACTGAGGATTATTTTTCTTAAGGTATAATGCATGATACGTTAAGCCCTGTACAGGGGCTGGCCTTTTTTCTTAGACTGATGCTGGACATTTTAATACTTTAGAATAAGACATGCTGTTCCTGGGTTCAGTACTACAGCATATATTTTTAGAGTCTTTCTTTTCTTAAGAGTTATGTATAAGATAGTTACCCCCCATATGTGATTTCTCAATGTAGCGAATGCATGTATCCTTGTACTAAGGAATTTTGTCCTAAATGGTTTTATATATTTGGACTGTCCACTATATACAACTTTCAATGTAAAATCATTACTAAAATAATAAAAAAATAGTTAAAAAAAAAAAAATAGTGTACTGTGACACTTGGACAGCTGGTTCTGATTAATCTATGCTTTTTGTAAGATAAAAATGTGTTATTGAGTGTCTCTCATGAGACATGCTGAGACAGCCTGTGGGATGCCCCCCCCAGGTATCAGTTCATAAGACAGGAAATGTTAAACAGCAGATCTCTGTAAGGTGATTAACTCGCAAACACTCACATTTTATAGCCTTATTTAGAATCTGGGTTGTTTGAAGCTAAGAACTAAAATATCCATTTTATGATGTCCTCAGGAAGGGCAGTTAATTTCAGCTGGAGCTGGAAAAACTGTTTCAGCTAGGTGAGAACTGCCGAGTTGTAAAAGCTCTTTGATGTCTTTGTGAAAGCAGGAAACTGCTCCTGGATGTAAGAAGACACTGGAAAATCAGACTTGATTGGGAAGTCATGTGGGGAAATGAGTTTTTGCTGATGTCACCTATTTAATTTACCTTCTGAAGTATGACATCCTGATTGTATAATTTTTAATAAACAGAGGAGGAGCTGGGTGACATCATGGAGAAGGCAGGTTCAAGAGTTTTTTTAATTATGCTGTGACTGACCTTTAGAGACATTCTTGTTTGGACTCCCTTGAAAACATCTATTTCACACACTGTTAGAAGATATACATTAGAGAGACAAGTCTAAGTGTAATGTGGTAGGGATTTGCACTTTTAAACCTTAATCTTTTAAAAGATTGTATGTTTTGTGATATATTGTTCTGTATTTAAATTTTACATATTTTTTACTTATTTTAAGTAAAACCTCTTATTTTAAGAGACTACTTGGTGTGCCTTTGAAATTCCTTATTTGACAAGTGAAGCATATATGGTTAAAGCTGACACTGTGCATAAGCTTATTGTTTACCAAACTGGGAAAAGGTAAGAGTTTATCTGAGGTCTTTAATAGAGTTTTTAAGGGTTCATTTTGTACACCTGGTTAGGTGCCCATAGGCAAGAGATCTGGCATTTCCCTGAAGAGCAGTATTATCTGAGCCTATACATTGGGTACATTAGTTAGAGGTTCACAGTTTGAATCCCTCCGGAACTTGAGACCAAGGTTGATTCGAACCCACGAAACAGGAGGGTTATCCTGTTCTGTTCCTGTTCACAATACTGTGCTCAGAGGTTGGCACTGTGGGAGCAGAGAGCCTGACCTGCTGAGTGGGGTTGTGACAGATTAGTTGGCAGCAGTGTGCATAGTTTGGTATTACAAGCTTTTATTGTTCAGTGTGTTGGCTTGACACTGTCAGCTGACTTGCAAAAAATGAAAGACAGTGATTTATTTTAAAAAAGGAAACAGAACTATATCACTTGGCTTACAGTCAAGTTCCTACCTGTTTATTTTTTTCTAAAGTGCAAGTTAGAGTAGCTGTAGTTGGGGAAGAAGATGGCTTCCAACTACAGCTGGCACACTGTAGACTACTTAAAGCAGTTGTGCAGGGACAGAGGAGTCCCGTACGAGGTGAAAGTCACCAAACAGAACCTCGTGGATGCCCTGATGGTAGCAGATACCCAGAGCATCAAGTCACAGACAGTGACTATAAAGGACAGAACCGTGAGTGTGGAAGGGCTAGCGGTCAGTGCAGTGTCCAGATCTGATGAGGAGGGCAGTGGGGCCAGTGCCAGTTAAGGGCCACAGCAGCAGGGGAAGGTCACCAGCATTCTGGATCCAGGAATACTCAGGCTGCAAATTGAGTTGCGCAGAATGGAGCTGGAGTTCCAGAGAGAAGAGAAGCATGAACAGCAAGAGGCAGAGTGGGAACGCCGAGAGGCAGAGCGTGAACAGTGGGAGGCAGACTGAGAGGAGCAAGAGTGCTAGAGGCAACATGAACTGGAGAAGCTACGACTCCAACCAGTGGCACCAGAGCAGGTAAGTGGCTTGGGTTTAACTGGGACTACAGGACTGAGTTACAAATTGAATTCCAAATTGATAGCTGAATTTAGAGGGGAGGATATGGATGCCTTTTTAAATTCTTTTGAAAAAGTTTGTATTTAGGCTAAAATTCCTAGTGAGTCCTGGAGCTTCCAGCTATTCCCACTACTTAATGGGAAAGCTCAGGATGCATTGGGTCAAATGGACATTGAGGACAGTAATGATTACAGCAAACTCAAAGCTGCACTGTTAAACAAATTTGAATTAACTGCTGAATCATAGAGAGCTAAATTCCATAAGCTCAGGAGAAGCCCTGACATGAGCTATGAGGAGCTAGCCACAAAACGTCAGTTTTTAAAATGTTGGTGGGAAGGAATTGAAGCAAACTCTGATAAAATTGAAAATGTGATTCTGTTAGAACAGTTTTTCTGTGCATGCCCAACAGAGCTGAAAACCTGGCTGGAGGACCGAGATCCCAAAACAGTGCAAGAGGCTGCTGAACTCTGACTGCTATGCCAGGAGCAGAACTGCTCTAGAGTGAATGGGGTGAGCGTGGCAGCTCAGAAAGGGAAAAGCGCACCTTCAGGGCAGCTAAAACCCTCACTGCCTCCATCAAAACCAGTTAGCCCCAGGTTTCAGAGAAAAGATTTCTGAGTTAAGGAAGTGAATGTTGGTTGTGTAAAGAAACTGGGCATATTGCCAGACAGTGTCCCACAAGGGCAAGCAACATGCAACATGGTGCTAAGGAAGTGGGTTGTTTGTGTGTCCCTGGAAGCATGCCTGTGAACATGAGGGAACACATGCACTAGGTCATGGTGAATGATGTACAGACGCAAGGGTTAAGGGACACAGGGGCATCCCTGACATTGGTAAAAGGGGATATGGTAGAGCCTGGTCAGCGTATACCCAATAAATGTCACTGTACAAGACTTTACTGATGGGGAGAAAACATTGCCCCTCGCTAGTGTTCTCCTAGACTGAGGTGAAACAGGGGGAACTGTGCAACAGGTGGTTGTAGCCAAAACGTTAGCAGTGCACGTCATCCTTGGCAACAGTCACCAACAGGAGATGGTATGTGCAGTTACCCATAGCCAAGCAACAAGGGAAAATTGTAGTTCTCTGAACCCCACAGAAGCCATTGTGGAAACCACTGGGAGGCTGGTTCCTCGGCCTGTGTCTCCTGATATGGAGATTAATGAAAAGGGGGGAAATTTCTCCAGTAGCAGTTAACCACACAGCTACAGAGGGTTACTGTGAAGAGGAAGGGGTGACCCATGGTCAGAGTGCCCTGATGCTAGTGCTAGGGACCCTAGTTTAGAGACAGGAGACCTGTCCCATGCCTTGGGAATGTGTGAGGAGTTTGCAGCTGCTCAGTGAAGTGACCCTAGTCTAGAGAAGCCGAGGGCTTGGGCAGACTCTGACGGAGCACAGGGAGTTGACAGCAGACATAAGGTTTATTGGGAAAATGGACTGATGTATACTCAGGCTGTGCAGACAGAGGGAGGGGTGCTAGGCAGGCAGCTTGTCATTCCTCAGGGGTATCGTGAGCAGTTGCTCAAGATTGCACATGATATTCCCTTGTCTGGTCATCTGGGAATCATGTGCACTATGCAGCGGTTGGCCCAGAATATCTATTGGCCTAACTTCACCAAGCAGGTGAAGGAGTATTGCAGGTCTTGTCACCGGTGCCAAGAAGTAGGGAAGGTGGGCAAGAAAACCCAAGCCGCCCTGATTCCATTACCCATAGTGGAGGAGCCATTCCAGAGGGTGGGAATGGATATTGTGGGGCCTTTAAATACCCCCAGCTCCTTAGGGAAGAGATTCATCCTGACTATGGTGGACTATGCCACCCGGTACCCAGAGGCAGTCACCCTATCTTCACTGAGGACAAAGTGATAGAAGCCTTACTTGGGATTTTCTCCCATGTTGGGTTTCCGCAGAAGGTTATCACCGATTGAGGGGGTTCCTTCATGTTGGACCTGATGAAATGTTTATGGGAGAAGTGTGGGGTGGTGCAGAGATGTACGACACCGTATCACCCACAAGCCAATGGGCTTGTGGAAGGATTCAATGGTACCCTGAAGTCAATGCTCTGGGTGTTTGCTGAACAGCATGGGAGGGACTAGGAGAAATGCCTTCCCCACCTGTTTGCATACAGGAAGGTGCCCCAAGAGTTGACAGGATTTTCCCCCTTCGAACTCTTATATGGATGCCAGGTACATGGCCCCCTAGACTTGATCCGGGAGGACTGGGAAGGCAAGCACGCCACCCAGGGAACTCCCAATGTGGATTACATCCTTAGATTTAGGGAAAGGCTGAAGGAGCTTATGGGGACAGCCCAGAGTAACCTGGCAGCTGCCCAACAGAAACAAAAAGTGTGGTACGACTGCAGAGCCAGAGCTCACTCATACATGGTGGGTCAGTAAGTCATGGTTCTTATGCCGGTCCAGAAAGACAAGCTGCAGGCTGAGTGGGCAGGACTGCACAAAGTTGTTAGGAAGGTAAATGACGTGAACTATATTATATAGTTGCCTGACAGAAAACAAACCGAGAGGATGTACCATGTCAACATGTTGAAGCCATATGCTACTAGGGCTGACATGGTGTTTGCAGTGTGTAGACTAGGGGAGGGGACAGACGAAAGAGACCCCCTTCTGGATTTGCCTGAAGAAAGCAAGTGGGAGTCCTCTGTGGAGGCAGTAAAATTGTCTCTCCAGCTGGCCCCAGACCAGATCCAGGAAGTAAGGGAGGTTTTAGCAGACTTTGCCACATTGTTTAGCGCCAAGCCTGGACTAACCCCCTTAGCGACGCACAATGTGGAGACAGGGACACAGACACCCATATGGCGAACAGTATATCGGGTGTCAGTGGCTGTCCAAAAGGATATTAGGAGGGAAGTGGAGGAGATGCTGGATTTACGGGTAATCCAGAGATCCCACAGCCCCTGGGCCTCACCCTTAGTCCTTGTGCCCAAGTCAGATGGCTCTACTTGTGTCTGTGTGGACTATCATGGACTGAATGCAGTCACGATGCCCACCTGATGCCCCGGATGGATGAACTCCTGGAAAAGTTGGGAGGGGTGACCTACCTTACAACCATTGACCTGACAAAGGGGTATTGGCAGGTAGAGTTAATGGACAGAGCTAGGGAGAGGTCGACCTTCACCACTCCGATAGGCTTATTTGAATTTAAAGTAATGCCTTACGGAATGAAGAACACCCTGGCCACTTTTCAAAGGTTGATGAACCAGGTGTTAAATGGTGCTGAGGAGTATGCCATGTCATACCTGGATGACATTGCCATCTTTAGTGCCAGCTGGGAGAAGCACCTATCCCATCTTAGGGAAGTGCTGGGCAGGATACAGAGGGCCAGGCTCACTATCAAAGCAGAGAAGTACCAGTGGCATACCTCGGGCATGTGGTAGGCTGAGGACAGCTCTGTCCTAACCAAATAAAAATAGAGGTAATCCAGGCATGGCCCAGACCAGAAAAGCAGAAGCAGGTTGGGAGTTTTCTTGGGACAGCAGGGTACTACAAAAAACTGTGTACCCAATTACAGTGCCCTGGCTGCTCCCCTATCTGACCTGGTAAAGAAAAGGATGCCAAAAAAAATTACCTGGGACCCAGCCTATGAGAAAGCCTTTACCAGACTGAAGGAGGCACTGGGCAGTGCTCCTGTTTTGACAAGTCCTGACTATAGCAAACCCTTTATAGTTCAGACTGATGCCTCAGACGTGAGTATTGGGGCAGTACTGAGTCAGACATCCAGCCAAGGGAAAGATCACCCAGTAGCGTATCTGAGTAAAAAGTTACTTCCCAGGGAGCAGGCATACTCCACTGTGGAAAAGAAGTTTCTTGCCATAGTGTGAGCCCTAAAGAATTTAGAGCCATACTTATATGGGCAGCATTTTGTGGTACAGACTGACCACAACCCCCTGATTTGGCTGACGCAGATGGGGAAAAAACAATGGTAAATTGCTAAGATGGAGTCTTGCTTTGCAAGGGTATGACATGACAATTCTGCATAGGGCTGGAGTGAAAAATCAGAACTCAGATGGGTTATCTCATGTCTATGAGGAGTGAACTGATTTGGGAAGCTCATTCCATGCAGGGGATAGAGCCCCCAAATTCAGTCTAGGTGGGGATTATTGTGACACTTGGACAGCTGGTTCTGATTAATCTATGCTTTTTGTAATATAAAAATGTGTTATTGAGTGTCTCTCATGAGACATGCTGAGATACCTGGGGGGGGGGGTCATCCCACAGGCTATCAGTTCAAAAGACAGGATACGTTAAACAGCAGATCTCTGTAAGGTGATTAACTTGCGAAAACTTGCATTTTATAGCCTTATTTAGGATCTGGGTTGTTTGAAGCTAAGAACTAAAATATCCATTTTATGACGTCTTCAGGAAGGGCAGTTAATTTCAACTGGAGCTGGAAAAACTGTTACAGCTAGGTGAGAACTGCCGAGTTGTAAAAGCTTTGTCTTTATGAAAGCAGGAAACTGCTCCTGGATAAAAGACACTGGAAAATCACAGACTTGATTGGGAAGTCATGTGGGGAAATGAGTTTTTGCTGATGTCACCTATTTAATTAACCTTCTGAAGTATGACATCCTGATTGTATAATTTTTAATACACAGAGGAGGAGCTGGGTGACATCATGGAGAATGCAGGTTCAAGACAGTTTTTTAATTATGCTGTGACTGATCTTTAGAGACATTCTTGTTTGGACTTTCTTGAAAACATCTATTGCATGCACTGTTAGAAGGTATACATTAGAGAGACAAGTCTAAGTGTACTGTGGTAGGGATTTGCACTTTTAAACCTTATTCTTTTAAAAGACTATGTTTTATGATGTATTGTTCTGTATTTACACTTTACATATTTTTATCTATTTTAAATAAAACCTCTTATTTTAAGAGACTACTTGGTGTGCCTTTGAAATTCTTTATTTGACAAGTGAAGCATATATGGTTAAAGCTGACACTGCATAAGCTTACTGTTTACCAAACTGGGAAAAGGTAAGAGTTTATCTGAGGTCTTTAATAGAGTTTTTAAGGGTTCATTTTGTACACCTGGTTAGGTGCCCGTAGGCAAAAGATATCTGGCATTTCCCTGAAGAGCAGAATTATCTGAGCCTGTACATTGGGTACACTAGCTAGAGGTTCACAGTTTGAATCCCTCCAGAACTTGAGACCAAGGTTGATTTGAACCCACAAAACAGACAGGAGGGTTACCCTGTTCTGTTCCTGTTCTCAATACTGTGCTTGGAGGTTGGCACTGTGGGAGCAGAGAGCCTGACCTGCTGAGTGGGGTTGTGACATACTGTACAGTGTGAGTGACCCTAGGTAGCATTTGCAGAACACAAGATTCCCCCCTAAATTTCTGTTAACTAAAAAAAAAAAAAATAAAATAAATACATATATAAAAACATTCTTCCCATCATGTCCCATTCATCAAAACCTTTCCCCTAAGAACGTGCAGCATTGTCCACCAGCTATCATCAATGATTCATTCACATTAAATTGGCAATGACAAGCTCTTGGTTACAGGCTCAGCTGAGACGGCTGGCTGATCCCACAGTAAACAATCTGGTGCTACTGCTAGTGTGATGCAATAACGTCAGGTCAAAGGGACTCAGTCATAGTTGTGAATGATTGTGAATGAATCAGTAATGATGTAGTTGCCACTGGATGTGCATGTTTTTTGCTGGTTTTGTACAGAAATGTCATTGTAAACACCCAATCTGTTCATAGTAGCTTCAAAGTCATCAACTTCCCATAGTGAAGGTGATGAGTTTGCCTCAACTATGATGGGGGCAGTGGTCACTCAAGCCAGGCCAGTGCCAATGTGCAGTGGTGGGGTGGGTCACATTGTCACCATGGGCTCATGCCGCATCTGTCTTGCTCTTAGTCATTTCCTTTCATGCATTGAATGAATCACTGATGAATCACTGATGATGAAGATGGTTGTCGGTCAGGATGATGAGATGTCATGCCACCCCAAAAAACATATCTGTGCATAGTAGCTGCTAAGTCATCAACTTCCCATGCCTGTAGTGAAGTTAATGAGTTTGCCTTAACTATGATGGGGAGCAGAAGCCCACTCAGGCCAGGCCAGTGACAGTGTACAGCCAGTGGTTCTAGCTTACACTCATCTCAGTAATTTCCTTTTATGTAGTAAACTAATTACTGATGATGATTGTCAGTCAGGATGATGGTGACGATAACCACATTTGATGACTGTCTGATACAAGCTCATTAGGATGATGATGACAACATTATTACCAGACAGTAATCTAGCATTTCACTAGAAATTGGCTATGCCAAGGTGGTAGGCTAGTTTTGCTTAGCTGGGTTCTGAATGTCATGTAGCAGAGGCAGGTTTGGCTAAAGGTATTGGCAGCCAGCAAGTTTGCATTTTTGTGCAAAAGAAATAAAAAAAAATTAGAAAAATATGAGTGTCTACCATGCAAATATAAAACTGTGAGGCTGGTCATTTAGTCAAGCAAGGGAGGCCCTGGTTAATGCCACGTGGTGTATATACCAGTCCACAGATAAGGAGCCTCTACTGTGAAGATCTGAAATCGTGAGGCTATGCATTTGGGCAAGCAAGAGATGCCCTGGTTAATCCTGCCTGGTGTACATACTAATCTACATCCACCACTCCAGAACCACCATAGATGAACATGGTCCTTATGCAGAATGTCACAGAACGGGGCGGAGCCAGAAGCCTAACGGGACAAACGTGTCTCCTTGGAGCTCCGTCAGATCAGTGACTTTTTGATTAAAGAAATCCCTTTTATCTGCAACAGTTCACATCAAATCAACTTTGACTTGCTGACTTACTCAGCTATGTTTGGTAATTGTAATACTTTTGAGATGGGATGTCCCCAATGAGCTGGAAAACAGGACAGCACTGGAGTGGGGACTTCCCAACCACCCACCATGCTGAAACCTAGGGAAGCCAGTGGAGAACAGCCTGTGATGCTGGAATCCTTACAATGGGTATGACACTATTGACTCAAACAATCCAGCATTTAGACAGAAAGCTGGATCAGCAGTCAGAACTCTTGGTCCTGATGGAACAAAAGATGGAAGCCATGGCTATCTCCATGGAAGAAGCAAGCACGGTGGCGGGAAAAGCACTGGCCACATCCATCACTATGATCAAGCAGTTCCAGGAGGAAGGCATTTGAGGAGGCTACGGCAAAGCTGAGAGCAGCAGGCATTTCCTACTGTATTGCTTTCCATGCACACTTACAATTTACTTTTCAGGACAAAACTTGTAGTATTACCAACCAACCATAAAGCTGCAGGACTCTTTGCTGTAAAATTCCTGTCACAGAACAGAAATCAAGGTGCGGAAGAGGCTCAGTCGGAAGATGGAAAGGCCTGATGTGACTCTAAAGTAATATTTACAATATCACAGAAGACCGAAATGCAACTGACTCAAGTTATTTCAAGTAGCAGTTTTGTAGTCAGTCACCAGTTTTTCAAACACTTACTGTAGTTCAGTTTTTCCTTCAAAAAAATCGGTACCCATTTTTGCATTTACTGGTGGCATGCCTGCCACTGCCAAAAATAAAGGAATTATCTGTGGCTTTGATAAATGTTTTATGTACCATCACATCGGAAACATGAAATAGCACCGTGACCACACTGCTGTTGACTAATGACCACCAATAATATCCTCCCAAAGACAAAAGTATGAAGAAAAATGTTGACTGACTTGGTTATATCATTTTGTTGATATGCATACATACATCATGACTGACAGTGTTTTTACAGTTACGCCCAATCAGCCACAAGAGTTGTAAACGTGGCTGTGGAAGTCAACTTTAACTTAAGTTACTCACATAAATAGCATGTAGAAATTTGGAACAGCACAACGTTCTGTATGTAGTGAATGATTAAATGATTTTGAGTTGAAATGCAGGATGCATTGGACCACTGGTCCACTAATAATGTTGCCCCCCCCCGATATGTTCTGGTAACTAACAATAACAGCTACTGCTTCTTGAATTGCTGTTATTATCAGCTTTTTTTGTATGAGATTTGGGCTTTGGATATGGAATACACCAAATAGCATAAGGCTGCTGTGCTAAACACAGATCAGCTCATTTTCTAGGGCTTATTGATGGATTGAATGGATACAGTGAGAAGAAGATATAGCATATACAGTAGCTTTTAGTATGAGAAACATTAAGTTCAAATCATTGTCTAGGATTATGATATAAGAAAGTGTATGTGGCATAATACTATTAGCAGATTCATATTTTTTCATTTAGTCATCAAAAATAGCAACAAAAGATCAGATGATGAGAAGCTCATTTTTGGTTGGTAATAATGGCACACATTTAGCATTTTACCTGACATCCAAAGTACCCACAGTTACACTTGTTATACAGAGATGCCATGTAAGGCAAGGGCACAGCTGGCAGAAGTAGGGGCTGGGCAGCACTGCCTCATAAAAATGTTTTGTAAAGAAGTTACAGTAACATATGATTGCTTTGGTATCACATAGGTCCACAACAGAATACTACTATATCCACTATGTTGTGTTGCAATGTAAAAGTATCTGCACTTTAAAGTTCATCACCTAATCATTTTCGTCGAGCAGTAAGGATTTGTTCACCACTGTCGAATAATCTTTCAAATGGTGTACTCGATGGAAGTGCAGTGTTGTAACACAGGAATATTTTCTTTACTGTCGAATGTTTGCAAAATGTCTACTGTTTTATTTGTGCTGTTGAAGAATTGCATCATGGCTTGGTTGCTGCCTTTCTTCAAATCTGAAGAAATTACCATTATATTCAAGGTTGTCTTCAGATGATGGACTTCCTTGACCAGCATCTTCCTGATGTAACAGCAGTCCATTTTCAAGGATGTTTTTAGCTGCACGTGCTTCATCCTCATTAGCAATCTACCAAATGCAAAATTGTGGTAATGTGATGCTGCACAGAATTAACTCCCTCTGTTCAAAAGTGGTACCAAACTGACTGTCCACAGCTCTTACAGTGGCATCAAGAATAGTGGCATAATGCAAAAGTGGTTTGTTTGCCAAGCAACTTATTTTTCAATACCACCAGTGTTGGAAGAAGATATCCAGTGTAGTATTTTGTTTCTGCTTGCCGAATATCCAATGAGTTTGCAAGAGGCTGCATTTCATGCAGTACTCAACTATGAAAGCAATTTCAGTTGTTCTAAACCTTGCTAGGCCAAGTTCATCATAGATGTTATGCAGATCATCTTTCTACTATGGTTCTTATTTTTTCTACTGCTCTGTAGTAAGAATTCTACCTTTTGTCATTGGGGATAATGAGCTTAGTACCAATTTTGTGTGAAACAATTTCACTTGCTTGTGAACTTTGATAAACTCTGTTCCAAAGAGCTGAACATTGTCATTGTGCTGCGGTACATTTCCTTGTACACAGGATTTGCAGTAGCAGTCTATATCCTTCACATCTATTAAGTTCAGGATATGTGCTGCACATTGTTGATGTGAAGGAAGGGTGTAGATCTACGCCATGTCTTCTTCTGCATCTTCTAGAATCCTGCATGCATCAGTGAAGGTCACTTCATCTCCGACTGCAGATTTGTCATCTTCACTGGAACGGATACAGCCTCCCCCTTGCTGCCACTGACCATGGTGGTCATCACCATCATCACTGTCATCATTATCACCGTCATTTGTAATCCTGTCTGTGGAACTGATCGGTGTGGTATTCTCTGTGCCAAAGTCGTTAAATGCTTTAACAAAGTTTGACTTGTTGTTAGTCACAGTTGGCAACCTTGTCCTGGATGTAATATTTCAGGTGAATTTTTTTTTTCCAAGCTTTTTTGCGATAACATGTGTGTTTTCCTTTTGTTTGCATGTGTGACAATACTGCTGACTTTCTAGTAAATGTTTTCTGATCAGTCCAATGCGCCATCACACCTAGGTAGGTCCTGTTATGCGCAGTCTAAATGTTTGCAGTGGTGCATATCCGGCTGATATTGCTGAATTTTGATATCAGATTTATCTTCACGTTTTGGTACATTTTATCTATTCTGTCAATGTTTTTTGTGTCACTTCTTTTTGTCGGGTTGTAGAACAGTAACTAATCTGATAAATGAAAGCTGTTCAATAATGCTGAATGACTGTAGATCTTCAACTACAAACTGAATAATGAGCTAATCAACCCGAGGCTGACTGGCAAGTGAACGCTTTGTAGAATCAAACAATTGTTGTTGGAGAAAACATGTCTTCATCTTGCTGAATGACCAGGTGATTTATTTATTTATTGAATTTTGTTGACCGGGTGAGCCCACTGGGCCCCACGAGGTCCCCTTTTCAGGGGCGACCTGGAGGTAAAAGTTACATACAGGTAAACAGAACAGTACAAATTGAAAAATGACATGATGTTAGACAGTTAAATATTCCATAGGGTTACAATCGGGTAGGAGGTATGGGAACATACAGACCATGGGACATCTAGATTAGATATTTACAAATGTTGTGCATGCATAAATCTTGTAGAACTTGGGAGTGCACGAGATAATGGTTAATTTACCTAGAGTCAGGATGCCTTCCTGAGGGATTAGATGGATGGAGGTATGGGTAACAATAAAGCACGCCTTCCTAAGTAGGAGAAGAATTATTGCTGCAGCTTGAGCTGGAGAATTCATGTTCCACCTCTTCCTCCCCTTCTTCTTCCTGTATCCTTTTCTGACCTGGACTGGTGATGGCTGCTGGTAGAATGTAATTTTTACTGCTGCAGAGATTTTTTAACTTCTCTAAAGATGCTCGATGGATTATTTCCATCTGTGATGTACTATATTTGGATGTTGATAAGTTTCAGTTTTGGTATACATAGTTTACACTGAGCTGAAATATTTTTTTCCATTTTCAGTGTTGACATTGAGGAACTCATCTAAACATTTTTGAAAAACTGACACACTATGGCACAGTAACTTAGGATGTGGCAAGGAGGATGTGGCAGAAGAGGACTGGGAGGTAGAGGATCCAACTTGAGAAGTTTCAGGAGCAACTCCTGTAGACTACTGTTTCTTTTTCTTGTTGAGTCATGTTAGATGCCAATGCCACTTTTGTTGTACATAAAACAGATATGTTCATGGTATGGTATTTTATAAATTAAATTAGTTATAATACAGCACAGCCTAGTTCAGGTTTCTTTTTTTTTTTTGTTTTTGCCTTGTTTGTTCAACATAGAATTTGACGGCAGATAAGGACCGCTTGGCCCATCTAGTCTGCCCATTTCCCTACCTACAGGATAGGCCTCAGATCCTAGTTAACCAACAACCTATTTCTTCCTACCCCCCACAAGAATTGCCTTATGTCTGTCCCATGCATTCTTGAATTCTCCCACAGTTTTAGACCCCACAGCCTCCTCAGGAAGGCTGTTCCATGCATCCACTACCCTCTCTGTGAAATAATACTTCCTCATATTGCCCCTGAACCGGCCCTCCTATCTTTAAATTGTGTCCCCTTGTTCTTGCAAGTCTCTTTTTCTGAAATATGCTACCCTCTTGGACTTTGTTGATTCCACTGAGGGTACTTAAAGTTTCTATCATGTCCCCCCTTCTTTCCTCAAGGTATACATATTAAGCTCCTTTAGTTTCTCCTCCTCGGCTTCTCTTGCAGACCCTGCACCATTTTAGTTGCCCTTCTCTTGACTACCTCTATCCTGTCTGTGTCCTTGCGGAGATGGGGTCTTCAGAACTGGACACAGTACTCCAGATGGGTTTCACCAACTGTCTGTACAGAGGATAACAACTTCCTGTTTTCTGCTGCTGATGCCTCTCCTATACATCCCAGTATACCCCCAGACCTCCCTACTGCCTTCTCATTGCTTGCTAACCTTAAGGTCATCTGATATGATTACCCCCAGGTCCCTTTCCTTTTTGGTTGTTGTTACTACCTCCCCACCCATTGTGTATTCTTTCCCTGGGTTCTTGTTTCCCAGGTGCATTATTTTGCACTTCTTTGCATTGAATCCTAGCTGCCATACTTCTGACCATTCCTCTAACCTTGCCAAGTCCCTTTTCATGCCTCCTTGTGTATCAACCCTGTTGCAGATCTTTGTCATCTGCAAAAAGGCATACTTTTCCTTCCAGTCCCTCTGCAATGTCACTGATGAAGACATTAAAAAGGACTGGACCCAATACTGAACACTTCGGTGCCCACTAGTAACCCCTCTTTCTTCAGAGTGGACTCCATTTACAATTACCTCCTGTGTCCTGTTGTGCAGCAATGTTTTACCCAGGCTACCACCCTGGGAACCACTCCCAGGCTGGTTAATTTGACTAATCTTTTGTGTGGGACTGTCAAATGCCTTGCTAAAGTCTAGGTGGCCATGTCCACAGCCCCTCCTGGTCTACTACTTTGGTCACCCAGTCAAAGAAATCTATTAGATTCATCTGACATGACCTTCCGCTGTAAACCCATGCTGCTTGGGTCCTGTGCTCCACTGGCCTCTAGGTACTCAACTATTCTTTCCTTCAGAAGTGACTCCATCACTTTCCCTACCACAAAGGTCAGACTGACAGGTCTGTAGTTTCCTGCCTCTGTCTTGGTCCCACTCTTGTGAGAGAATCACATCCGCCTTCCTCCAGTCCTTGGGTACCACCATCCTCCATGATTTATTAGAGTAGCCAGTGGTTTCACTAGTTCCTCCCTTAATTCTTTTAGAATTCTGAGGTGAATTCCATCAGGACCCATTGCTTTGTCCACCTTCAGTTTTAGGAGATCTTGCAGAACCCTTTCTTCTGTGAAAGGACTGGGATCGACAACCCCCCCCATCAAGAGTGCTTCTCTTAGTTGGATTAGGCACTTTCCCCTCCTCGTTTGTGAATACTGATCAGAAATATTTGTTCAGTATCCCTGCTTTTTCACTGTCCCCCTCTGCCCACCCACCTTTCATTCTATTCAGCCCCACTATCCCTCCTTTGTCTCTCTACGCTCGCTGATGTACCTATGAAAGGTTTTATTCTCCTTAACTGAGTTGGCTATCTCTTCCTCAGTTTGGGCCTTTGCTATTCTGACTTCCCTCCCTGCTTCCTTCTGTCTTAACTGGAACAGCTTTCTGTCCTGCTCCTTCTGTTTCTCCTTATACTTCCGGAATGCTATCTTTTTCTTCCTGACTTTCACAGCCACCTCTTTTGAGAACCATAGTGGCTTTTTCTTTCATTTTGATTTGTTTATTTGCTTCACACAAAGGCTTGTTGCCTCTGTGATGGCAGTTTTGATAATTCCTCATTGTTTCTCCACACCTCCTTCTAGCCTGTTTGCTAGTGCTTTTCTGAGGCACTCTCCCATCTTGCCAAAGTCGGCCCTCCTAAAGTCCAGTACCCTCACTTTTGTATGGCTTGACTCTGTAGCTGAGTTTAATGTGAACCACACTGTTTGATGGCAACTTGTCCCCAGATGGCAACCCACTTCTATGAAAGCAACACCAAGAAGTACAAATGCCAGAAAGAAGCTAAGTGCGTCCGATTCCACAGTAATCTCAGTCATGATATACAAAGAAATATATATCCATGTAAGTGCAAGTTAGAAATTCTGATGTAACCATCCTTTGACATATTTAGTGTGCCTGGGCCTGGAGGGGGGAGGGGCTGCTGAGTGACTTACCCACAGTGGGTGACAAGTGGCACTGTACAAACAAACTGTATCAGACCATTAAGTAGCATGTTAGTATGGCTGCATATAATATAGTTAATATTTTTCATTGTATGTGAAACTGGGATGTGCCTGGTTTGCAAATATATACAATTATACTGTTGACATGATTAGACAGCTATTTGGGTTTATCTGGAACACAGGGGATTAACCCTGAGATGCAGTTTGACCTCCACAAGCTTGTTAGCAGAATTATCAGCAGGAAATCAGTCCTGGGGCAAAATGTCTTAATTGGTTGCACACGTTAAGAAGATTAACGTACTCTTCAGGCTGCTCACAGGAAAGAAATTAGAAAGTCTTAATACATTTGTGGCACACAGATGGTGTAATTTACAAGAACAGGATGAATAATTTAATTGCTAGGGAAAACATTTTATAAAAAGAGAGCAGTGTTGTGTTTAGAGTTAGAGAGATATTTTAAAGAGACTCTCAGATGGAGGACTTCTGTTTGAACTGCCTGTATCAAGAGCTATCCTGCACAATTTTATTTTTTTATTTTATTATTGATAAAAATAAACCCTACTTGCAAATTTTACTCCTCCTGTTTTGCCTGTGCTTCCTGACTTGTGCCTCTACCATACTGCTGCTATATTCATGCATACTGATCAAAGTCAATTTGTCTGTCTTCCACTGCCCAGCGGCTGTCTAGGACCAGAAGTCTCTCCTTGCAATGGAATCTTTTTTCTTGGCTAATGACCCCCTTTTCCTGCTGTTTCTTCTTTATCGCTACTCTGTCACTGTATGATCATGAACGGTTTCTGAGAAAGAATAACAAATCATTTGGTACACTTGGGCTTCTGACCATTGCACTGCTGCACCACATCCACATTTCTGTATTCTGTTTGTAAATGACTCGATTTGTCTTAATTTGGAAAAAAAAAAAGGTGTTTAACAGTGGTCAGGAGGAAACAAAACTTCCGGCCTGTTGTACCTGCCCTTAGGCAATCTAACATAGTTAGCTGCAGCACCACAGACCACACACACGCCGACACCAGAAACCACCCATTCAGGGGGGCTCATTTTAGCGCACTCCCTAGTCCCCCCCCAGTCCTGTTGGGGCTTCCTAATAGGGAAAGAGACAGGAGAGAGGAGGCACACAGTATAGGGTAGAAAACAATCCCAATGGCAGGATAAGCCACCAGACCACCACAAGCTCTCTGCTCCACCTTAAACTTTTGAGTGTTTTAGGGTGGTGTTGAGGGGTTGGGGGGCCTTGTGATGGTAATCACTCCCCCTCTCCCTCCCCCGACTGTCCACCAAAACCTTTCCAGGTGGAATTGGCATTCAGAATCTTCTTGGAGCAGGTAAATTTGTTTAGTAATAAAAGTAGTAGCTGCCAGTCCAGCAGGGGTGTGGGGCTAGACAGTCTGGTGCAGTTGCCGGGTAAGGGAAATTGGGGCCATCAGATGACAAACTGCCAACCTCAAGTGGATATAAAACCTAGCCTGTGTGGAACCCCCCCATCAATTTTAGTGCTAGTAGTGGGGAACAAGTTCAACTAAGAAAACCAGTACACTGGCACTGTCACTGTCATCACAGTGGCATAGAGATGTATCAGTAAAATATCATGGCCCACCGGTGCATCAGAAAGATTCAGCGCTGTGACACAGGCAACTCGGGTTCAGGAATGTACTCGGGCATTGGAGGGCCGGCCGGGGAGAGAAGGCTTAAGGGTCTGACAGCTCACCTTCTCTTGGGTGGAGGATGGGGTTGAAAGCCCAGAGCCTGCTGACTCCTGATGATGGCTGGGAGAGCAGCAGTGCATCAGGGCTCCACAACCTAAGGGGGCATGTCAAATGTCAGCATCTGCCTTGACATCCTGCATGGTGCACCTCAGTAGGAGAAAACTGGAGGAAAAATGGCTCTCTGGCCAGTCAGATGATGGCCTCCTGGACCCTCACCACCGGAGCTCCCAGACCACCAATGGCTGCCCCAGCAGCACCCAGGACCACCGGATGACCGGTAAGGTTAATTCCCTTCATAGGAAGGGGACCACCTGATGAAGGGATATATCTGGGTACACTAGGGTGGCTGTGATGTGGGGCAGCAGGTGGAGGGAGTAGCCTGGGATAAGCATAGGTCCTTGTGGGGACCTGAAGGAGAAATTGGCTGGGGTGCGGGTGGGAACAAAAACAAACAAACAAAATAAATAAATAAATAAAATATCATATCAGGGTCATCAAACATCATGACTAGTACTCGATGGCGATATTCATTTTGATGTCTGAGCCTCTCACCCACCTCTCACTCTCTCCTGCTGTGCTGTTTGTCTGTCAGATGAGATGCATGATCCGAATGTGAGCCCCCCCACTTCAGTTCCAGTCACTTTCAGCTTCACACATCCTCAGGTGACAAAATGGGAATGCATCAAGTCCAGATTCCAGTGCTAAGAAAAAAAGGAATTTACAAACTATGTGAGGAGCAGCTGTTACATCCTTCTCATAGAACATCACTCATCCCCCCCACCCTCCTGGCTGCAGCCCAGGCAGAGACAGCTGTCTACTCCCACCCAGTGATTGCCCCATTATGGCACTGTGACCCAAAATTAATTTTACTTACACTTCACTGCACAATGCAAGAGTCCAGAGTGGACACACTGTTACAAATGGTTGGTGGATGTGTGAGTGAATCAAGCCCGAACACACAGTAGGACAACACACGGACAGACTGTCAGACCCAGACCAGGCTCCAGCTCACACCTCAGCATACAGGATACTAAGCCCCCAGTTGATCATAGTCCGTGCATGGCAGATGGTGACAGTAGGCAAGGTAGTATCAGACAGACAAAAGCAGAGTGGTAGGTGTTGGGGGGAGTGAAGCAACAGCATTACAGTTGTCCAGGTGGGCATTTACAAATGCAGCAGTAATGACTGACTATTACTGATGCCCGGCTCTCTTCTATTCTACTGATGCTGATCCCTCCCTCCCTGGTCTCTCCAGGTTCACAGCTTTGCCTCCCCCATCACAGCAGACCTCTGTTCCAAGTCCATGTTCACAGCTTTGCTCCCAACAGTGCTTACTCCACCTCACAACAACATAGCAGGCCTTCGCTCCAGCTCCTGTTTCACAGCTTTACCTTCCCCCCAATCATAGCAATGGAGTTCCCACCCTGCCTCACAGCAACACAGCAGGCCTCCACTCTGGCTCTGGGTTCACAGCTTTCCCCCACACCCCATCAGATCACAGCAGGCCTCTGCTCCAGCTCCAAGTTCACACAGCTTTGCAAATTGCCCCCCACCCCCCATAACTACACAGGAGGCCTCCGTTCTGGCTCCAGGTTCACAGCTTTGCCCCAACAGCCCATCAGATCACAGCAGGCCTCTGCTCCATCCCGTTTACAGCTTTACTTCCACAGTGGAGTGCCCACCCTGCCACACAACACAGCAGGCTCTTGCTCTGGCTCCAGGTTCACAGTTTGGCCCCCACATCTCATCAGATCACAGCAGGCCTCCGCTCCAGCTCTAGGTTCACACAGTATTGCCAGATTGCCCCTTTGCTCCCCACAACAACATAGCAAGCCTCCTCTCCAGCTCCAGGTTTACAGTTTTGCCTCAACAGTGGAGTGCCCACCCTCCCAAATAACACAGCATGCCTTTGCTCCAGTTCCAGGTTCACAGCTTTGCCCTGACACCCCATCAGATCACATCAGGCCTCCACTCCAGCTCCAGGTTCACACAGATTTGTCCCCATCACAGCATGCCACCGCTCCGGCTCCAGGTTCACCCAGATTTGCCCCCCATCCCCATCACAACAGGCCTCTGCTCTGGCTCCAGGTTCATACAACTTTGCCATTTGCCCCCACCCAAGTCCCCACAACCAGCAGGGCCTCAGGCCAGCTTCAGGTTCGAAGCTTTGCACTCACACCACATCAGATCACGGCTGGCCCTCAGCCCTCCAGCTCAGGTTCACAGTTTTGCCACCATCCCCCACCCCAACACAGCGGCAGGCCTCTGCTCTGGCCACATGTTCACACAGCTTTGCCAGATTACCCCCACACCAACACAGCAGATCACGGCCGGCCTCCGCTCTGACACCAGATTCACAGTCAGCTTTGCCCTCAACAGTGGAATGGCCACCCTGCCCCCACAACAACACAGCAGGCCTCTGTTCTGGCTGTAGGTTCGCAAGCTTTGCTACCACCTCCTCCTCCCCACAGCACAGCAGGCCTCTGCTCTGACAACAGGTTCACAGTCAGCTTTGCCCTCAACAGCAGAGTGGCCACATTTCCCCACAACAGCACAGTAGGCCTCTTCTCTAGCTGGAGGTTCACATAGCTTTGCCTTCACTCCCCCCAGCACAGCAGGCCTCTGCTCTGGCTTTAGGTTTGCACAGCTTGACTACCACTTCTCCACCCCCCAGCACAGCAGGCCTATCCTCTGGCTGTAGGTTCATGCAGCTTGACTACTACCTCTCCACCCCCCAGCACAGCAGGCCTATGCTCTGGCTGTAGGTTTGCGCAGCTTTACTACCACCTCTCCACCCCCAGCACAGCAGGCCTATGCTCTGACTGTAGGTTCGCACAGCTTTACTACCACCTCTCCACCCCTCCAGCACAGCAGGCCTATGCTTTGGCTGTAGGTTTGCACAGCCTGACTACTTCTCTTCCCCCCCCCACCCAGCCTGAGCAGGGCTCTGCTCTGGCTGTAGGTTAGCACAGCTTTACTACCACCTCTCCACCCCAGCACAGCAGGTCTCTGCTTTGGCTGTAGGTTCGCACAGCTTGACTACTACTTCTTCCCCCCAAGCACAGCAGGCCTCTGCTGTAGCTCAGCTCAGGTTCACAGCTGTGCCCAGCTGCCCCCCACCACCATCATTCACAGCAACAGGTTTACAGCTTTGCTTGCCCTGTGTCCTCCCCAATAACAAAGCCTATGCCAGCCTACCCCAGGAGTCCTCATCTGAGGACCTCCATGTTCAGAGATTTGATCCCCCCACCCAATGTTGGGTGGGTGGGTGGCACAAAAGTTACAACTGCCTGCCAGCCAGTGGCAAAATTGGCTCTGATTCTCCCCCATCCAGACCATCCAGCCAGTCTCAGAAATAAGAAATAATTAAATATTAATATACATTTTTAGTAGGTCATTAATTAATTACAATTGTACTTATTTTTTGGGGATGATAGGCAGTTTGGATCCAGATGGTGCTGCTGTTGGCTCTCTGCAGACTGAGAACATTGACCTTGAGTCCTCTGATTCCTCCGATGGATCCTCCTCTGCAAATGGCGTGCGGCCTTGGGTGGTGCATGGTGGTGGTTGTCTCATCTTGTGTGCAGCCCTTAGGCCTGACTGGTGCCTTGTTATCACTGCCATGGCAGGCTGTACAGTGGGCCTGCGGTTCACCTGGCAGATGGTCACGGTGCCTACCATCCTTGCCTGAAATCACCAGTGGCATGATGGACCTGGCTCAGGGTGTCTCCTCCTCAATTTTCATACCCACCCAGTGAATGGTCATTGGTTGCCACTCACCGTGGTTCAGCTGCTGTTCCCCTGGTTTTTGACTTTTCAGTTTAATTACCACCACACGCCCTGACCATCCAACCCTACCTTCCCTGGTGGCTGTTTAACTTCCTGTCTCTCCTGAAGTGGCCTGGCCTGGCCTGTCCATTCTGTCCCTTCCCTCCACACATCAGACGATGGCACACGCACACAGTCTGGGCTCAAAATGTCACAAAGCTGACTGCACAAGTCACGTGCTATGTGACTGACCAATGTCCCTCAGTCGGGAATATGATCAGTACCCCTGAGACCCCATGAGAAAAGTGCCAGATAAACTTTCCAGTCATTCTGGGTCCCCATCATGGACAGTCTTTTGAGCCACAGTTTCCTCTTATACTCCCAGCTTACCATAAAAACAAGTAGCAGCTTCAGGGTCTGTAAATATGTCTTTTTTTTACATGTGACATGAAGCCTGCAGGGTAGAGCAGTGGAGCCACAAGTTCCTTTTCAAGGAATGTCTTTTTGATAGCCTGGAGCTTCCTCGTCCTATCCTGGGTCTGTAACAACAAGTTGGGAAAGAACTAGTGATGGTAGAACCTCAAAAGGTTCTGATAAGCAAAAAAAGATTCAGATAGTTATCTGAACCTTATCCGAACCTTTTAGAATGTTTGTTTCATGGTAATTGTGTGTTAAAAATAATTTTAAATAGCTTTTAATCAACATATCTGTAGAAAAAAGCAATTAAACCACTGTTTAGTAGTAATAAACAGCATGTTTAGTGAAATGAGATGAGAAGGAGTAAATGAGATGACTGTGGATGTGCTTACTGAAGTGCTAGTGCTGTAATATGTACATACTGAACCTTACAACTGACACCCTCTGCCAAGATGATGCTGACAATTTTGTCCAAAGGCAGGCAAGTCCCAGAACTCTGATCAGCTCTTATAGCTTAGTAGTTACAGCACCAGTGTAAACCAGAATAATAGCACTTAGCAGACCTGTGTGTGTATTAAACTCTGACAGCCAGCCACAGTAAGCATTCTGTCTGTGTGATTTTTGTCAAAAGGCAGACAACTCCCAGAATGCTCTCTAACCACTCTTCTGTTTCTGTCATTCAAGAAAGTAATACATAGAAACACAGAAATATAGAAAAACAATGGCAGGAGGAGACCCAGGGTCCATCGAATCTGCCTATGAGATGTCCAGGTCCTAGCAATTGTCCTGGGGGCTACCCCAACCCTAAATTACTATATACTTGTTTTAGTGTCTCAAAGTTGTGCTCTAGCCCTGTCCCACCTATGCCTGAAACTTGTCAGTCTCTGACCACACCACCTCCACCGTCAGACTATTCAATGGCTCCCCTACTGTTTCCGTGAAGTAGTATTTCTTTATGTAACCCCCCCAACAAATGGGGGTTCCTGAAAAGTCTTCCTTGAGCTTGCCTAAATACTCACTGCCAGGCTGGTGTCCTGCGTTTTAGCAGTTTAAATGCGATTGCCAGAGAGTGCCTGCATAGCCTCTGTGTACTGTCTCCTTAAGAGCTGCCTGGATTGCAGTCATAAGTAATCTGAGAGGGAGCTCTGTTGAAAGATGTAACTATTTGCTGAAAATCATTTAGAGTGATAATGATAATGTAGTTTGTCTAACCTGCCTTCTTTGCAGCAAAGACTTTTTGTTTATCGCCACTATCTTGGCCTGGGACTGCCCAATTGGACCAATCGGTACTGATGGGACCTAAAATGGAGCCGGACTACAGGAGCTGTCTGGAGTCAAAATCTGTAGGAATTGTAGTTTTGGGCTTTTGGCACCTTTTTGCACCTGAAGGGGGAGCCTTTGTTGTGACAGACAGATCAGCCAACCAAACCTTTTGGATCTTGGGGAAACTCCCAGGCTTGCTGGCAGTTGAGTCAGATCTAAGTTGGGAGCTGAAGAAGCAATAGCTTGAGACAGTCAAGCAGCCGTCTGAGTAGTTTTGCAAGGGAGAACTGTGGAAAGGCCTGAGTTGTGCCCTGCATTTCTGCCTCCTGCTCCTTAGAGGGCGAGAAGAGAATTATTTCGGACTAAATCCAAGTTTGTGAGAATGAAGTAAGCCATTGATTTTTTTTTTTTTTTTTACCAGGCTCATACCTGAAGACCGAAGATTTTGTTGAATACGATCAGTCTGTCAGGATTTCCAGCTGCTTTTGAATCCCCAGTTTGTGCAGAGACTTTGCAATCGTGACCGGAGAGCAGTTTGCCTGGTACAGTAGAATTTCCTTACATGTAAATGTGCTGTGAGTTGTTAGTTGGTCGTGATTTGGTTCCCCACTGTGTGAACTGTGTTCTGCTTGCTGGAAGCTGTATCCAGCCCAAAACAGACTGTATTCAAATTTGTCTCTATTTGGCCTGGGCCTTGCCACACTGGCCCAGCCAGACTACCCGCTGCACAGAGAAAGCCATCGCCGAGAGATCTGCCTGGGGATCAGCCCCCTGCTTGAATAGGAACGATGCCTCGGTGAATTGTGTGGGCCCTGCTTCTCCTGGCACTCTAGATCAACCACCTGCAGTCTCAATTTTCGTTCAGCCTGTGTCCATTCTTGGGTATCGTAAGTAATCAGGGTAGCTCCCTGCAACAACAGCCTAATCTAAAAGTGTGTCATCTGATTGTCTTGTTGTTTTCTTTTCATGAACTGAGCCCTCCAGCTCCGGATTACAATTGGTGTGTGTGGTGCATGTTTTCTTCCATCACAGGGCCCCAACCAGCTGCAACGTTTCTGGCTAGCACACCATTCTCCATCTGGGTACCCAGAGTGTGTGACTATTTATGGACCCTGAAGTGCATGTATAACTGTTTGATACAGCCTTTAAGCAAATTAACCTGATTACGCCCATCCCTTTTTTTAAGTCCCTTAAATAAGTCAGATCTAATTCTTTTTTGCATTTACCCTGATTGTGGTTCCAGTTTGTGCAAGAGTACTGTACTGTTATTTGCTGTGTGTAACCTTGATTTATAGGGGGTCCCCAGGGTCGAGCCAGAGGAAAGCCCTGGTGGTAAGTGCAAACAGTGTGGGTACTTGTGTGGTGTATCAGGGGTATTGTGAATGTGATTATTGTGCATTGTTCTGGTCACTAGTAAGGAAAGATGGGGTTAGTGTCTTGTAGGGCTGTGCCCAGGTTCTCGACCACTACCAACCCTGACCTCCGAGTGGAGGCACCCATTTCAGAACTCAGGCCCCTTAACCTGCTACTAGCCAAGCAGGCAGGGGTAGTAGCACTTGGGTTAGCGCCACCTAGGGGTTACATCTTGGAGGCTCACCGCTGGGATTTTGTGCATTCAAGTGGTCAAAAATTATGAATTATTGTTAAAGATTAATGGCTACCCCAGTAGAAATGGCTGTACACCAGTTGGTGGGGTGGTGTACTGGGCAGGAGATCGACCCCCAAAATGCTGTGCTTATACTGGATATTCCCCTGGGTACCAGTAAGGACACTGTAGAGGGAGCACTCTCCAAAGTTGAATGTTTAAAAAACCCTGTGGTGGTGGGTCGACAGGCTGATTTGATCGCCCAGACTTTCATAGCCTTGGTAGAGTGTAGTGACCTCATGGACAGCTCTAAAGTGCCACAGACTATTGCCTCAGAAGGGGTCCCAGCTGCCTGGAGTGTGATAAAAAAAGACAGTACAGACCCTGGGGAGGATGAGGTCTCACCATTATCTGAGACTTTTGAGGAGAAATTTGCTAAGTTGTTGCTGGAGGAAGGGAAAACCGTAGAGGACTTTAAGAAACTGTTCCTGCCACCTGGGAGCGTTCTTTTCCCAACACTCCCTCCCACTCCAGCACCTGTTACGGCCCCGCCTTCTGTGCCTGTGCCAATGCTGGCCCCTATATCTGTACCTGCCATTAGTCATGACTCCTACTGATGGCTGAGAATCTTCTCGGGCACCCTCCCCACCCCACAGGGGGATGATGACTGGGAGATCTGGATCGACTATGTTGCCCCCGTGGTAGCCAAGTGGCAGTGTGCAGAGGCTGAGAAGCAGAAAAGAATCATAGAAAGTTTGAGGGGACCCTGCCCTTGAAACCATTACATTTTTGAGGTCCACGAACCCTGATGCATCTGCTCAGAAGTACCTGTCTGTACTTGAAGGCAATTTTGGAAGCATTGAGTCGGGGAGACTTTGATGTGGAAATTCCAAGGTACTAAGCAATGGAAGGGGGAAAGTTTGTCTGCGTATGTTACTCGCCTAGAAAGAGCTCTGCAGAAAGCTTACTGGAAAGGTGGGATAGCTGCTAGTGATGTGAACCGTGTGAAATTGGGGCACATACTGCAACATGCCAAGTATTCTAAACTGCAGATCATCCAGTTAAGGCTCCAGGATAGGAGAGGTAACCCACCTGACTACTGTGACTTGATAAAAGAACTCTGGGAGGTAGAAGATGAAGAGGGAGATTGTAATTATGGGGTGAGTGCAGCCCAAGTGATCATGGCACCGGAAGGCCCTTCCGAAATGGAGACCACTAAGAGTGTCCCGCCGTGGGCTAAACGGTGGGGGAAGGAGTTGCTGAAGGAAGTCAGAAAAGTACAACTGGGTGCATTCACCGAGGTATCTGCTGCTGACTGAGACCCTGGTCCCTGTTAGAACGTGACTGTTATGGGAGTGAAAGTGGGGGTGCACCCTCAGGCATCCTCTACTGGGTGTGGCTTTTCGGCTGAGCTCAAGAAATTGACTGCCATCCTAAAGGAACTTTTGAGACATGGTACACTACCTGCAGAAGTCTGATCACAATCTCCCGTCGATGTTCCAGCATCCCCTGCTATGTTTTTCCTAAGGATGCCCCGAGAGCATGTCATTTGTCAACTGCAGCAAGGATGGCCGTATGAAGAGGGAATCCCTGTCTCAGAAGGACTTAGAGAAAGTGGTGAACCAGCTTCAAGGAAAGCTTCGAAAAATGAGTCAGTGGTCAAGGGGTACACGAAATGACTGCAGTAAAAGCTTTGGCCATTATAACTCAAATCCCTCTGTGGCTAAATCGTCTGTCCAGACCCCTGCTGTTGTCCCTCATACTGGTCCAAGATAGCGGGCCCTTCAATGGAGACTAATGTGGCTGTGAATGGTATTCCTACTCCGGCTGTGCTTGACAGTGGGTCGCAAGTGACCATTGTGTTTCAGGACTAGTATGACAAACACTTATCTGATGTGCCCTTACAATCCCTGGAAGACCTACATGTGTGGGGGCTGAGCGACAAGTCTTATCCATATCTAGGATATGCCCACCTCTGGTTGTCTTTTCCTGCAACTGTCACTGGTGTAGAGGAGCAAGTAGAGACACTGGCCCTAGTGTCCTCCCACTGGACTGTATGATGGGGTCCCCCTGTTAATTGGGACAAATGCCAATATGTTTGGGAGACTGGCGCAACTCTGTCATGAGAAACAAGGGTGATGGACTGGGAGGGCCCTGAGAATTCCGGCTCTGATTAAGAGGGCTTATAATTTGCAACAGAAACCCAAGGAAGTAGACCAGGATGAACCGGTGGAGATCGTGTGGAAGAAGGATCCCGATTCAATGGTACTGGCCCCTAATGCCCAGTGTACCATTGAAGGGGAGGTCCGCCTCCGGAAAGATGTCAAGAACAAAATCCTGATATTGGATGCGCCAGGCAATGGAGAATTGCTAGGATTATTGGTCAAGCCCAGCATCTTGCCTGCTCATGGCCATGCCTATGCATGATGAGTGATGGTCCAGACTCCGTCAGATTGGGAGATCCGGGTGAACAGAGGATGCACCCTAGCTACGGTACACTGCAGACACTGCAGTATTGCCCAGCAACAAGCACCCTGGTGAGAAGGAGAGTGACCCCAGACTTGTTTGACTTTGGTGACTCCTCATTGCCAGCTGAATGGAAGGCTAGAATTAGCACGAGACTTGCCCAGAGAGACCAAGTGTTTTCATTGAAGGAATAGGATGTGGGATGTGTCCAGGGTGCAGAGCATCACATACGCCTGCATGATGAACGGCCATTTCGAAAGAGGTCCCGATGCCTAGCCCCAGCAAACATAGATGATTTGAGAAGACACCTGCAGGAAATGCTCACTGCTGGCATGACACAAGAATCCAGGAGTCCATATGCCTCTCCCATTGTGGTTGTGCATAAGAAGAATGGGTCTGTGAGGATGTGTGTTGATTATCAAACCCTGAACCGGCGGACCATCCTAGACCAATACACTATGCCTTGTATACAAGATGCCCTGGACTGCTTGAATGGGAGCAAATGGTTCTCAGTGTTGGATCTTCGCAGTGGATACTAGATCCCAACGGCCCCAGAAGACCGTGAGAAAACTTCCTTAATCTGTCCATTGGGGTTCTATGAGTTTGAGGATGCCACTGGGGATATAGGGCACCCTGGCCACCTTTCAGTGACTGATGGAACGTGCGGTGGGAGATATGAATTTGCTGGAATTCCTGGTGTACTTGGATGATGTCTTTGTGTTTGGGAGCATCTTAGAGGAGCATTAGAACTGACTGTTTAAAGTCCCAGACTGACTGGAAGACTTCGGCCTCAAGCTGTCCATTGACAAGTGCCATTTTTTTCCAAACCTCCTTGAAGTATGTGGGGCACATAGTATCTACAAAAGGGATAGAGACTGATCCCAGTAAGGTTAAAGCACTGACTACTTGGCCCCAGCCCCATAATCTGAAAGAACTACGTTTTCTGGGGTTCTGTGGCTACTGCCGCAGGTTCATAAGACTATTCCAAGGTGATTCGCCCACTCTTGAACCTTACCCAGGGTTACCCTCCTACCAATCGTAAATACAAAAAAGGGCCGTTAAAGAACCATAAAAAGTATACTTCCGCCCAGGTGAACTCTTCGGACCCCGCTGGATGCTCGACTGTGAAGCAGCCTTCCATGAGATCATATACCAGCTCACCCTTGCCCCCCCTCCTCGCCTATGCTGACCCCACCAAACCCTATGTGCTGCATATGGACGCTAGTCTACAGGGTCTAGGAGCAATGCTGTATCAAGACCATGAGGATGGCCTGAGACCAGTAGCTTTCGCCAGTAGGAGTTTGACCCTGTCTGACTGAAACTACCCTGTGCATAAGTTGGAGTTCCTTGTGCTAAAATGGGCCATTGTTGACCAGTTTCATGAATACCTCTATGGGGCAAAGATATTGGTGAAGACTGACAATAACCCATTGACCTATGTATAGACTTCAGCTAAGTTAGATGCCACTGGGCACCGGTGGCTTTCTGCATTGTCAACCTATGATTATGCTGTCGAATACAGACCGGGCCTGAACCGTACTGATGCTGATGCCCTATCACGAAGGCCGACTTCCAAGAGTGATTGAGTCAGGCTGTCTGAACCTGACACTCTAGCATTGTGCCAAAAGTTTGATAGAGATGAACAGATGTCTGCGGACACAGTGGACTGTTTAGTAGATTGCTTGGGCCTTTCTGACACCTGCATACCAGCTGCTTAGTGCCACTTCTCTGCTCTAGATATTAGTGCGCTACCTCAATTTGACAATGACAACATTCAGTGGGCTCAATCCCAAGATCCTATGATGCAGCCAGCACCTGATGCCCTGCGTGCAGGGAAAGATGTGTCTAAGTCACGTTCCACTGACTTGCGAACTGTTTTATTGTTTAAAGAAGGACCCAGATTGAAGTTGCTCAATCAGTTGTATAGAGAGACAGTAGATCGTAGTAGCAAAGTAGACAAGCAACAATTGGTCCTGCCCACGGCCTTTAAAGATTTGGTACTGAGGTCCCTCCACAATCACATGGAGCACCTCAGTATTGACAGAACCCTTGACCTGGTACAGTCTCTATTCTATTGGCCCAAGATGGGGGCCGATGTTGAACACCATATAAGGACTTGTAGTCGCTGCCTGCAGAGAAAAGCCCTGCCTCAGAGGGCCCTTGTCAACATTAATACCAGTACCCCAATGGAGATAGTCTGCATAGACTTCTTGAGTTTAGAGCCTGATCAGCGAAACATTGTCAATGTGTTAGTGGTTACGGATCATTTCACACGATATGCACAAGCTTTTCCCACCAAAGATCAAAAGGCATCTACCGTGGCCAAGTTATTAGTGGAAAATGTCTTCGTCCACTATGGTGCCCCTGAGCGGATTCATTTTGATCAAGGCAGAGACTTTGAGAGTCAGCTAATCAAAGAAATGCTCTCTCTATTGGGGGTGCGAAAGTCCAGAACCACCCCCATCACCCACAGGGGGACCCTCAACCAGCACGCTTTAACCGCACCCTGCTAGACATGCTAGGCACCCTCCACCCAAATGACGAGCATAAATGGAGTCAGCAGATTAGCACCTTGGTACACGCATACAATTGCACAAAAAATTATGCTACCGGGTTCTCCCCCTACTGCCTCATGTTCGGGAGAGAGGCCCGCTGCCAGCTGTCTGTTTTGGGGTCGTTCCAGATGGGGTCCAAGCCGAAAACTACTTGCAATGTGTATGAAAACTGAAAGCTCAATTGAACCATGCCTATCAACTGGCCCAGACAATGCCCGCCAAGAGGAATCTAGCCAACAAAGAGAGGCATGATAAAAAAAGTAAAGGCTCAAGAGCTTCGACTTGGAGACTGTGTGTTGTTATGCAATTTGGGACTGCATGGTAAACACAAAATTGCTGATTGGTGGCACCATCTTCCCCATGTAGTAGTTGGAAAGTTGGATGATATACCAGTGTACAAGATGCACCCAGAGAACAGCTCCAAAGCTGTCAAGATCATGCACCGTAACCACTTGCTACCTATTGGCCAAGTCATAATTGAGGCTGAACAATCAGATTGATTCACCTGGGCCAGTGACTCATGCTGCTGCAAGAAAGAGACAGTCGACCTTCCCCAGTGGTTACAAGTTCAAGGTTTCTTCCGCAGCAGGTCGGGAATGATAGTGACTGTCAGTCCACCTCAGACGAAAGTGAATGTGACAATGCCAATTACCCCTCTTATGAATTGAGTCAGCTGTTTTGAGGTATCCCTATGACTAATTATGGGGATGAAGCTGGGCCTTCTGGACTGCCTTACACCTCAGCTTCATCCTTGGAGCCAATACTCCCAGAAATTGAAGTGCAAAGTATTACATCTGAAGATGCTGAGTCTCTGCGTATTGTGGAACTGTATAATTTGCCTGAAGGAGGGGCTGATGGTTTGAGTCTTTCTGGTGACATACCAGAATTTGAACACCATGAGAGTGTGGACAACCTCCCTTCAGTGCCTCAAAGTTTGATTGTGCCTGAGCCCTTGCAAAATGAGTCAAGTGTTGTAGAAACAGAGCCTATAGAGCAAGGAGCCGCCAGTGCCCCAAGTTTGGACGTTCCCATCCTGGCAGAGGCACCCCTCACAAGTGATGAGAGTCCCCAGACCAGTGCTGAGAGTACAGACTGTAGTTGTCCCCTTTAGAAAGACTGGCCAAGCTGTCAAGCTAGTAGTATGCTTCAGATATGATTCTCCCAGGAGGCCAGTGGATTTGCCTTTCAATGTGGGCCACAAAGGGGTTTACGTTTCTCAGAGCTGACTGCCTAAACTGAGCCTAAGTGCCAATTCCAGGTTGATTGTTCTGTCTTCTAGGTATGGTGCCCCTGCCCCATCTAGCCCCAAGTTAGCTGATAGGGAAGGGCCCTCTTACATTGTTCAATGTACAAGAAGTTACTACATGATTCTGCATAGTAATGTGTAAATTAGCTGTGTGAAATATGCATGATGTATTGTCAGAATGGATATAGTATTGTGAAGTGTAGAGAATATGTATAGTAAAAGGTATAAGTTTACATTGACTGATGCATCAGATGTCACTTGCATAACATGCTAATGATATAAATGTCTCGTATAGTTTGCATTTGCAATATTGTGATGGTACAGACTTGATGCGGACGTCAAGTTTTCTCCAGGCAGGAAGGGTGTAACCCCCTACAAATGGGGGTTAAAGAAAAGTATTCCTTGAGCTTGCCTAAATGCTCACTGCCAGGCTGGTGTCCTGCATTTTAGCAGTTTAAATGTGATTACCAGAGAGTGCCTGTATAGCCTCTGTGTACTGTTTCTTTAAGAGCTGCCTGGATTGCAGTCATAAGTAATCTGAGAGGGAGCTCTGTTGCAAGATGTAACTATTTGCTGAAAATCATTTAGAGTGATAATGATAATGATAATGTAGTTTGTCTAACCTGCCTTCTTTGCAGCAAGGACTGTTTTGTTTATCTCCACCATCTTGGCCCGGGACTGCCCAATTGGACCAATCAGTACTGGTGGGACCTAAAATGGAACTGTACTACTGGAGCTGTCTAGAGTCAAAATCTGTAGGAATTGTAGTTTTGGGCTTTTGGCGCCTTTTTGCACCTGAAGGGGAGCCTTTGTTGTGACTGACAGACAGATCAGCCAACTGAACCTTTTGGATCTTGGGAAAATTCCCAGGCTTGCTGACAGTTGAGTCAGATCTAAGTTGGGAGCTGAAGAAGCAATAGCTTATGTAGAAACATAGAATTTGACGGCAGATAAGGACCACTTGGCCCACCCAGCCTGCCTGTTTCCCTACCTAATGGATAAGCTGCAGATCCTAGTTAACAAACAGCCTACTTCTTCCTATCCCCACCCTCTAGAATTGCCTTATGATTGTCCCATGCATGCTTGAATTCCACCACTGTTTTTGACTCCACAACCTCCTCCAGAAGGCCGTTCCATGTATCCACAACCCTCTCTGTGAAAAAATACTTCCTTACATTACCTCTGAGCTTGAGACAGTCAAGCAGCCGTCTGAGTAGTTTTGCAAGGGAGAACTGTGGAAATGCCTGAGTTGTGGCCTGCATTTCTGCCTGCTGCCCCTTAGAGGGTGAGAAGAGAATTATTTCGGACTAAATCCAAGTTGGTGAGAATGAAGTAAGCCACTTTTTTTTTTAACCAGGCTCATACCTGAAGAAGACCGAAGATTTTGCTGAATGTGATTGGCCTGTCAGGATTTCCAGCTGCTTTTGAATCCTGATTTGTGCAGAGACTTTGCAATCGTGACCGGAGAGCGGTTTGCCTGGTACAGTAGAATTTCCTTACATGTAAATGAGCTGTGAGTTGTTAGTGGGTTGTGATTTGGTTCCCCACTGTGTGAACTGTGTTCTGCTTGCTGGAAGTTGAATCCAGCCCAAAACGGACAGTGTCCAAATTTCTCTCTTTGGCCTGGGCCTTGCCACACTGGCCCAGCCAGACTACCCGCTGCACAGAGAAAGCCATCAACGAGAGACCTGCCTGGGGATCAGCCCCCTTGCTCCATGCTTGAACAGGAACGATGCCTCAGTGAATCGTGTGGGCCCTGCTTCTCCTGGCACTCTAGATCAACCACCTGTAGTCTCAATTTTTGTCCAGCCTGTGTCCATTCTTGGGTATCGTGAGTAATCATTAGGGGTAGCTCCCTGCAACAACAGCCTAATCTAAAAGTGTGTCATCTGATTGTCTTTTTGTTTTCTTTTCATGAACTGAGCCTTCCCACTCCGGATTACAATTAGTGTGAGTGGTGCATCTTGTTTTCTTCCATCACAGGTCCCCAACCAGCTGCAACGTTCCTGGCTAGCCCACCGTTCTCCATCTGGGTACCCAGAGTGTATGACTGTTTATGGACCCTGAAGTGCATGCATAACTGTTTGACTGATACGGCCTTTAAGCAAATTAACCTGATTATGCCCCTCCCTTGTTTAAGTCCCTTAAATAAATCCGATCTAACTCTTTTTTTGCATTTACCCTGACTGTGGTTCCGGTTTGTGCAAGAGTACTGTACTGCTGTTTGCTGTGTATAACCTTGGTTTACAGGGAGTCCCCAGGGTCGAGCCAGAGGAAAGCCCTGGTGGTAAGTGCAAACAGTGTGGGTACTTGTGTGGTGTATCAGGGGTATTGTGAAAGTGATTATTGTGTATTGTTCCGGCCACTAGTAAGGAAAGATGGGGATTACAGTGTCCTGGAGGGCTGTGCCCAGGTTAGCTTGACCACTACCAACTCTGACCTTCGGGTGGAGGCACCCATTTCAGAACTCAGGCCCCTTAACCTGCTACTGGCCAAGCAGGCTGGAGTAGTAGTTCTTGGGATAGCGCCACCTAGGGGTTACACTTAGATCCCTACAGAAACTCCTCCCCACTCAGCTTCCATTCATGTCCCCTAGCTGTTATGTTAGTGACCCTATGGAAGAGCTCCTTAGTGTTTGACACTTTATTTATGCCTCTTAGGAATTGGAATGTTTCTAGTGGCCGGTGATGCTGAGGGTTAAGGCGCTGGACGCCACGCCGGCGATCCTGGTTTGGGAATGGACTCGGGCTGCCGGGGGCTGGCAGGGGAGAGGGAGGATTGAGCATCTGATGACTGCTCTCCTCTCTCTGGGGTGGGTAGTGGGGCTTGCATCGCCCTGCAGCGGCGACTGGTGGAGGCTGGACGGACTACAGTGGCATGCCAAAGTGGGGGGAGAGCACGGCGGGCTTGAGCACTACGTTCTCAGGACGTCATTGCATGTCCAGCTCTCCATAGGGAGAAAAAGAAAGTGAAAAATGCGGAGGGCGATCTTCGCGGCTGGGATGGTCGTGCCTTTGCCCCCTGGAGAGACTTGAGAGGTGCATGTACCAGTGGGTGCAAGAGCCGATAAAGGCCAGCCCACTGGGGAGCGGTCTGCGGTGGCCCACATGCAACGACCGGTCTGTAGTAGGGCCTGCGGCCGGAGATTGTGGGGCCGCTCTGCTGAAGGAGGAAAAACAGAAGTAAGATATAATAATAATAATAAAAAAAAAAAAAAAAAAATTGGAATGCTTCTATTATGTCGCCCCTCTCCCTCCTGGATTCCAGTGAGTACATATTCAAGGCTGCTAGCTGTTCCTCATAGGGGAGTCCCAGCAGACCCTGGATCATACATGAGTGTGGTGTGCATATTTATGGACCACATACAAACAGATGAGAGAAAGAAGTGCCTAAGCAGGAACTTGAATCCAGGCCACCAGGAATGCCATTCTGATCACACTACCAGCTACGCCACAGAGGCAACTGGAAACTGGGCTGTCCCCGAGCACATTACTGTTTCTCAAATGCACAACCCGGTGGCTACATAAATAAATACTTATTACAATCACACAAGTGTGGTGTGCATATTTTATGGACCACATACAGAGTGCAATCAGAACGGTATTCTGGATGGCCTGGGTTCAAGTCCCAGCTGAGGCACTTACTACTTTTTCTCATCTGTTTGTTTGTGGTCCATAAAATATGCACATTGCACTCATGTGTGATTGTAATAAGTAATTATTTGTGTTGTCGTTAGGTTGTACATTTGAGAAAGAGTAATGTGCTCGAGGACAGCCCTGTTTCCAGTTGCCACAGTGGTGCAGCTGGTAGCACAATCGGAATGGTATTCTGGGCTACCTGAGTTCAGGTCTCAGCTGAGGTACTTCCTGCCCTCATCTGTGTATATATAGACCCCGCATCATCTTTGTCCCCTTTCTCTGCACTGATTCTAACCTGTCCCTATCTATCTTCATGTGTGACCTCCAAAACTGAACACAGTGCTCTAGGTGTGGTCTAACCAGGGATCTGTAGAGGGGGATGATCACTTCCCTCTGCCTGCTATCAACCCCCCCGACTATACACCCCAACATTTGGTTCACCCTGCTGTATACTTTATTACATTGGCTTATCTGCCTTATGGTGTCCATAACAATGACCACCAGGTCCCTCTCTTCCTGTGATGTGCTCATTTTAACCCCACTGAGCCAATATTCTGTCCCTGGGTTCCCTTTACCCAGATGCATCACTTTATACTTGTTTGTGTTGAATTTCAGCTGCCACAGATTGGACCACCTTTCCAATTTTTGGAGGTCTTCTTGTAGGTCACTATCCCCTTCAAGAGAGTCCACCTGCCCTCTGAGCTTGGTGTTGTCTGCAAACAGGGTTAGCCTACCCTGGATACCATTGCCGATGTCACTGATGAATATGGTTAAAGTTGCGGCTCTTTAACGCCTACTAATTTCTTAATGTATCTGCTGCTCTTTATCTGCAGTGGAAAAGCATGGATACATGTTAGCACTGTAGTGCTGTTCATATCTATAGTCACCCTCTTAGCACCAACTTAGCACTTTATAACTTGTACCCGTGCAAAAAAAAAAAAAAAAAAAAAGTCATGATTAACTTCAACTGATCACGCTGAACCGCTTGGAGTTTAATTTTATTTCAGTTAAATAAATATCCGTTTCAATTTAATGTAATCTCAGGCAAATAACCAGCGAGTTAATTGATTATTTACGTTCAGCTAATTTGGTTTGTATTTAAGCACCATAATTACAGTGATGACTGATCTCATGGAACCGCTTGGGCTGTACTGACTTTGCTGTGAACTCACAGCTTGATCGTACAGAGAACGGAATTTAATTTCATTTCAGGTAAATTCCACAGATGTATTTTATGAGTTCCAGACATATAAACATGTTAATGGATGATTTTAAGTCAGCTAGCTTTATTTTGATAATAGCACCATACTGTAATTAAAGTGAACCGATCACTGATCATGCTGGGCTATTAACCTGCTGTTCAGCTGTGTAGGGAACAGAGTTTAATGTCATTTCTGGCCAATAAATAGCAAGTTCATGGATGATTTCAGTAAAACCACAGATTAATTTTATGTGTTCCATACAAATAACATGTTCTGTGATGATTTGTCTTAAATCATTACATTTTAAGATCAGCTAGTTTCGTTTTGATGGTAGCACCATAATGAAGGTGAACTGATTACTGATCACGCTGGGCTGTACTGTATATGTGCTCTGAACCCGCTGTTTGGCCATGCAGTGAATGGAGATTTATTTTTCTCTCAAGTAATAAATTATAGGGTTCATTGATGATTTTGGTTTTAGTAATACTTTGGGCTGGCAGTATAGCCTAGAGGTTAGAGTAATGAGCTGTAAACGAGCTTGGTACATCCAGCAGACCAGACCTTGGTTTGATTCTCTCAAACTCCACTTGCATACTATGAGTCTGAGCAAGACACTTAACTGCCCAATGTTCCCAGGTCACCTCTGAAATAGTGTGTTGTTAATAGTTTATTTTTAGTAAATGCACTAAAATGTTTTTTTAATTATACATTTGAAGTGCGTGTGCCATATTTCGTATAACGTGTATGACTGTTATGGTTCCTTGGCTAAGGTTGGCAACTCATGTGGCTCCTTAACCAGTGAGGACTGAGTATCACCATGTTGAAGAGAACAGGGCCCAACACAGATCCCTGTGGAACCCCACTAGTGATGGTGACAATGCCAATGGCTGACCTCACTTCGTTTATCACCACCCTTTGACTCCTGCCTGTGAGCCAGTTGCCCACCCATCTGACTATATTTTTTTGTGGCCCCAATGTCCTCCAGCTTCCTCAACAGGTGCTTGTGTGGTACAGAATCAAATGCCTTGCTGAAATCAAAATAGGGGACATGCAGCAGACCTTTTCTATCTAGTTCCCTTGTCACCCAGTCAAAAAAGGTGATCAGATTTGTCTGGCACAACTTTCCTTCCAAAAATCCATGTTGTCTGGTGTTCTAGAGCCCATTATCCTCTAGGTATTGCATGAGGTCTTGCTTAATCAAGGTTTCCATTAGTTTTCCCACTATAGAAGTGAGGCCAACTGGTCTGTAATTCCCCCACTCCTTCTTTGCTCCCCCTGTTGTGAAATGGCACCATGTCCACCTCCCTCCAGTCCCTCAGAACCAGTCCCTTACCCAGTGATCTGTTTAATAGGTGTGCCAGGGGACCAGCTAACTCTTCTGCTAATTATTTTCTTACTCTCTGATACAATCCATCTGGTCCCTGTGCTTTGTCTGGCTTGAGGGCTGCTAGTCCATTTCTGACCCTATCTGTGGTAAATGACAGATTTCCCATTACCTGTATCCCTCTGTCAGCAGCTGTTATACTGCTGTTTGGCTTTGGACCAGTAATCTCCCTTGTAAATACTGGGCAGAAGAAGTTATTTAGAACCTTTGTCTTTTGACCATCTTTCTGCATCAGTCTATCCCTGTCCAGCAGTTTTGCAATCTCACCCCTTTCCTTCTTTTTTCCTGAATGTAACTGTGTGTAATAGTTAATAACACTAATGACTTCTATTTCTCAACAGTCATCACTGTGAATGTCTCAGTTAAGATTAATGAACAGGAGGAACAAACCACCATAATGGAGAATCAGAAACAACATCAGCCAGTCCGACAGCTACTGTTTCATGACTGCTACTACCCCTGCCTACAACAATCAGGGGAAAAAATAGAACCACTGTACCAGCACTGAGATCAATAGGGTTAAGGCACATTTACCAAAAAGGACTGCTTAGAAAAGAATAAGTGACTGTGATGACAAGCAAGTCCTAGATCTCTAGTTTATAACCAGTCTCCTAAGTCTGATTTTTGTAGAAGAGGATAGTATGTTTGTATAGCTAGTTTTATTTCTCAGTCACAGGCACCACTTTTGTTTAGCAATGCCTCTTGGTATGGAATGCAACATGAATGCACCGCTATTAGGAAGCAACGTGAGAGACGAACATCAGGCAGTTCGAAAGTCACCACTTCACCACTGCTACTACTACCATCAGGGAGAAAAACAGAGCTAGCAGCATTTAAATCAATCCATTTAGCTAAATGATCTTAGTTCCCACATCTAGCACTTGGGTTAATATCTCAGTACTGACACTGTAATGCAACATGAGAGGGGTGCTGCACTTCTGAGGTGCCATCTTTTGGATGAGACATTAAACCAAGGTCCCATCTGCTTGCATTGGTGATAGTTCAGGTGGATGTTAAAGATCCCATGGCACTTATCGAAAAGAGTAGGGGGAATTTTTTTTTATTGACAGAACTTCAAAAAAGAATGAAATACGTTAAAACACAATAGTACAGAAAAATCAAAAACTCAATAATGAGGAAACAAAAAAGGGAAAGAAAGCAAATTAAGAAAATAAAATACTATTAAACCTAGATAATACATTATAAAGTTATGTGACTGGAACATCATTATCCGTCACCCAAGGTAAATTCCTCCAATTCAACCATAATTGAGCACAACTATATCGTCCCATCTCATTTTTATAAATGTTCAACAATTCAGAATGTATTTTCTGTAAAGTTCTGTATAAGAAAAATCTTTCTGTTGTAAAGTAAAAAGACACCTGTTCTGCCAAATGAACCATTTAAAGACAGAAAAAATAACATGCAATGTGCCAGTATCCCATTTTCTCCAATCAGTAGTATAAGAACCATAGAGCAAAACATTGTAATTCACATATTTAAAGGCTGGCTCTTTCCAAATAGAGGCAACATAGCCCCAAAAGTTGGAAATATATGGACATAAAAAATATAAGTGCTGCATCGTCTCAAGAACTTGAAAGCAACCAGGACGGGAACAGTTACGGTCTTGTAGCTGTTTATGAAATTGATTTCCCTTTACATTCAGCCTTTCATGACCACACAACCAAGTTACATCCCAAAGTTTAGGAGGAATTCGGCTATGTGTTGTTAAACTTTGTAGTGGCAAAAGCAGCTCATCTGGACATTTTGGGAATATAATTGGTTCTGAAAAACAGGAATCGAGAACAGACTGGTATAAAAAATGTTTGTTTGGAAAGTATCCAGTCACTAGGTATTTTCCACTGCTGCAATTTAAGGAAAATCTCACGTTGTTAAGGTTGTACAATAGTGGATTTACTAAGATGTCCTAATCTGCCAACCACCCACTCATTATACCAAATCCCTATTGCCTGCAGGGAGAGACTGGTCCATAATTTAGGAAAATGTTTTAATAATGGCAAAAAATTAGAAAAAAAGAAATTGACAGTAAACAAAAGTAGGGGATTTATCATATTTAAACCGCCTCGGGATACAGGTAAGTATAAAATATTACATTTAATGGGATTAAGACGGCTACTCCAAACAGCTTGAAAAAAAAAACTAAAGTTGCTTCCCTTTGTTTAGGCGGGGGAAAAATATTACTCAAAAATAAAAATAACGATGTTAAATAGGTACGTATCAAATGAATACATTTAAGCTTGGAAAACTGCCATTTATTCCAATTTTGTACCATAATCCTACCTTTCTGCAATTGAATATCCCAGTTATAAATAGCTGGTGTAGGTGAACCAAAAAAAAAAACCCTAAAATCCATATGGGTGATGACGTAAAGCATATATCACACATAAGTGTGTGTTCAGGAACGTCCCCATTTAAAACGAATCCAAGGCATTTAGATATATTTAAGGATGCACCAGAAAGAGAACCAAAAAAGTGACACATGTCAACAACCAAGTGAACAGAAGAAACAGTGGGGGTGCAAATGCAAATGTCATCCGCATAAGCAAGGGCTGAAAAGGGTATAGACTCCAGGAACAGAAATGGAGGGTATCAGTTTATTCAAAGTGTGTAACAAAGCATCTATACTATATACATACAGTAATGGGCTAACTGGACAACCCTGCCGAACACCTTGCCTTACTGGAAGCATAGGCCCAAGGTGTCTATTAACCAGAGGAGACACCGTTGCAGATTTATAAAATTTCTATAACCAAAAAATAAAAGTGGATGGAATACCGTAATGTTTTAAAGTAAGCCATAAGAAGTTGTGATTCACCGAATCAAAAGCCCTCTTTTGATCTAAAGATAAAATAAAACCAGGTAATCCAATAGTAGTACTAGATCTGTCAAAAATCTCACGCAAAAAAAGTAACTGGTCAATTATAGATCTATTAGGAAGTGCACAGGACTGTGCAGGAGAGATTAAATGGGAGGATACAGTTAAAAGCCATGCATTTAAAATTTTCATTAGAATTTTCAAATCAACATTTAATAAGCTGATTGGTTTCCAATTAGAAAGGAGCTTTTTGTCACCTTTCTTGTGCAAAAAAATCAAAATCCCCCTCATCATTCCTAAAGGACAATCGGAATGTGTCAATAAATCATTATAGACATCTGCAAGTTCCTGAGATAATGAGGCTCCCACCAATTTGTAAAATTCGGCAATTAGACCATCCAGACCTGGTGCCTTTTTGCATGAAAGAGTATTAATGACAGTAAGGACTTCTTGTGATGTAATGGGATTAACTAAACCAGATAATAAAGATTGAGGACAGCTCGGAACCTCAACACTGTGGAGGTAAGCCCGAGAAGAGTCCAAATCTACAGGCCTTTCTTTAGAGTGTCGCTGTATATGAAGTCACCTCTGACATTAAGTCAGCTTGTATAAGTTTTTCCTGACCATCACACCCTAGTAAACTGGTAAAAACCTTTTTCCCAACCCTTTCTTTGTTACCCAGAAAGGGGCAAACAGTGGCAAAACTACCTTGTGTACCAAATTGTTGCTGAAATTTTAAAACTTGAGATTGGTGTTTATGAAAAGGTGCCATTTTATCCTTAAGAATTTTTATTTGGGATGAAAAATCATGTTTTGTAGTCTGGGCCATGGACATCAATTTGTGCAATTGCTGCCAGAGTTGCAAATAAGAAAAATATGCAGCTGAACGTTGAGATTTCCCAAAAGATTTCAACAGAGAGATAACATCTGATTCAGTATCCATCCACCATAGAAGTGGATCTTCATACATCTCATATAGGGATTTCCTTGCCATTATAAAATATTGTAAGTGTTCCAAAATATCCTGACGTAGGAGCAATTGAGAATTAAGCTTCCATAGTCCCCTACCAAAAGAAAAGGCAGCTATGGACCCAACCGCTATGCACAAGGCACAGTGATCAGAGAATTCCACCGGGGTAACCCATGCAGATTGCAAAGGTAAATTCTTATTAATAAAAAAGAAATCTATCCTTGTAGCTAGGGCACCTTTGTGAAAGGTAGGCACAGTAGTCACATGTAGATGAGCACATGCGTCTACCAAACTTGCAGTTTGGACCACCCTAGCCAAACAAGACATGTCGCTAAAAACTTTAGTAGTTTTCACCCCCTTACCCCTATCTTTGTTAGATAGTCTGCAATTAAAGTCACCACCCAAGATAACATTATAGGAGGTGTGTTAATATGGTTGTAGAAGCTGAAACAAATCCACCCTGGTTGCTTTAGTTTGAGGTGCATAAACCTTGATTAATTGGTAACATATCCCTTGGTGTACAATATCTAAAATCAATACCCTTCCAGGAACCAAATCTATCAATTTCAAAACTTTCACATCTAATGCAGAAAGTATTGAAACCCCTGTACATCTGTCAAATCCCAGTGACCAATATGAAACCCCCGTGTGCCATCGTTTTGAGGCACCAGTAAGTTCAGCCACAGTATGTAAACGTGTGTCCTATAAGAAAAAATATTACAGTGGAAAGTTTGTAAAAGGGAAAAGAAAGCAGATTGTCTTAACTGATTTTTGATGCTGTTCACGTTAAGTGAGCAGAAAGTTAAGGAGGAAAACATTTAGGTAGTTGAAGCAGGTCATGGTGGCTTACGTTTGTTCTTTTTCCCTTTTTTAGTAACTACAGAGCTGGTTTTCAGAGGGAGGGACAGGAGTGAAATACCCTCTGATTCAACATCCATAGATTTCCCCATGGAGTCCACTCCTGACTGGGAAGATTCAGTCAGCATCAGACACATCTTATGTAAGGAGAAGGGCGTGGAAACGGTTAGTTGTAGGGGTGTTCACCAATTTGAGGACTTTTGAAGCAGGCTGAGTATGATAGGTCTTGCTCCGTGTTTCTCTAGAATGAAATGGTATGACATGGGGGGGGGGGAGAGAAGAGCATGGATTGGTTATCTAGAGGAATTGAAACCTGGGGTGGAGGGTCCGGTAGTGGCGTATCTGGGTCCGAAGCTAAAGGGGGAAGGGGAGTAGGAGGAGGAGGAGAGTCATGAGGAGCAGGAGTTGCCACACCTGAAGAGGTCAATTTATTGGGAACAAAGGGTGTAGTACGGGTCGTAGAAAGAGTGGATCTGGAATGTTGTGCAATTGCAATTAACAAACGTTGTTCCTCAGAGTCCTGAGTGTCCGAGTGGTGGTGAGCTGCCACAGGGCAGGTGGCATAAGTGTGCCCGTGAGCAGCGCACAGGGAACAGACAGCTACATTCCTACAGTGTTCACTCACATGACCCAAGGAATTACAAAAGTTACATCGTAAGCGGTCACAGGCACTACTAATGTGGCCAGATTTCCCACATCTGTAGTAGGATTTAGGCTGGCCTGCATAAAGGACCCCTCTGTCTTGCCCCAAAAAAATACAATTTGGAAGATGCTGCAAACCATCTTCAGTAGAACGTAGGATTACCCTGATTCTCCAACCCCCCCGTCCAAATATCCTCAGAGTCAAAAATCGCCTCAGGGTGCCCCAATACTGTGCACCTCTGTTTCAACCAGTAAATTAGGGCTGCAATACTAACTCTCATTCCTAAAAAGAACAGTAACTGTTTTGTGTGCCGGTTTTGCGAGGGGATAAACTTCAAATGGGGACCATAAAGGAGTTTGTCGTACCGTATGATATCTAGACCAAAATTTTTCCAAACCACTATTGAGTTTAAAACTAACATCAAAAGTTTTTTCCCCAGACACATGTATTAGCGCATACATTTCAGCAGAAGTAAATTGCAGACTATCTTTTAATAATGATTTTGCCACAAATTTCCTATCAGGAAAAACCTCCATCCCCCTTTATAAATGAGCCAAACGGCGTTATGTCTTTTAGCTGAGTAAGAGGAGAAATGAAAAAAGGAGGCCTAGGAGCGTGGTGCAGGTTGTTCAGGGCCAGGCAAAGTGTCTGGTGGAGAGCCCACTGTGCTGCTTAAAACGTCTGGGTCGTCTATACACTCCTCTACTGAAGGGTTTAATGGCTCAGGTGTAAGTTTATCAGGGAGGGGTATGACTCCTGTGGGAGAAACCCAGGTTCTGGAGTCTGGGCAAAGGAGAGTTCTGGAGGAAGAGCCAAAGGAGAAGCAAGAATTTCTTCAGAGTGGGTTTCTGTAATAGCAGGTTGAAGGACTTTAGAAACGGTAGATTCGGGAAGTTGCGAAGGAGAGACACAACCCTTCAGTTTTACCCCCAGAATTACAATAGGGGAGAAGCCAGAGATCCATTTGCCTGACTCGGGGAGCTGCGCCCAGCCCGCAGATGTCAGGGCTTTGGAAACTGACCAAGAAGTATCGGCGTCATCAACCTGGTCTACCCAGGAGTGTGGTTGGTCAGGTGGTGCTTTTTACAGCTGGTTTGAAAATCCGTGTTTTTTTAGCATCGAAAGAGAAAATAGATGCGTGTTGTTGTTCCAAAGGTGAAGTAACATAAACAGTACCTGTGGTAATTGGTCCAGAGTGAAGCATGTACTTCATTTCAGTCGGAGTTGCAGCAACCTGTAAGTCTATTTCGTTTCCTTGCTGCGTAGCAACCTCGCTGTCAGACAGCATAGTTTCAGCTGTCACAGGATGCCTAAGTGATAGTTCCGCATTCCGCTGTCGAGTAGAAAGTAAAGGCTGGTTTGGAGCTGGAAAAGTAAACTCTTTAGGGAGTTTTTCAGAGAATGCTGTAGTAGATAATGAAGTCACCATTTGTTGTCCCGTCACAGTCGAGACGTCCATAGAAATTGCAGGGTTCCATCAGTGCTTGGAAAAAAATCTCAGAATCTGTAGTTTCAAATGTAGAAGTCGCAAGTGGCCCCTCGGCCTGCAGCACGTCCTGCTGCAACAGTCGGCTTGGCAACTGAGCGTTCCATCATGATGGTCAGCAAGTCCCCCTACTGCCCAAGCAGTAGGGGAATTTTCCTGGTGTCCTGGCCAAATTTCCCTCATTCACTAAAAATACCACCAACAGCTAAATCTGGTTCAAGGTCAGTTGGCATTCATCTGTATCCCCCTCCCTCTGGGTTGTGCCTAAAAATAGGCAGGATTTGTCTAGTGCACTTACCCGGTCAACAAAAAACTAAATAAATAAATAAGAATGAGAAAGTGACTGTGTGAGAAAAGGGACTTGTCTGCCACAGTTGCTGCCAGTACAATGTCATGTACTGACTGCACCTCCCGCCCCCAGGACAACAATGATTTGGTCCAAAGACAGGGAAGTCCCAGATCTCTATTTTTTTTTTTTTTTAACCAGTCTCCTGAGTCTGATTTTTGTAGAAGGGGAAAGGGGACAGTGTGTTTGTTTGTATAGCTAGTTTTCTTTCTCAGTCACAGGCACCACTTTTGTTTAGCAATGACTCTCAGTATGGAACGCAACGTGAAAGCACCGCTATTAGGAAGCAACATGAGAGAAGAGCATCAGGCAGTCCGAAAGTCACCACTTCACCACATCTACTACCACTATCAGGGGGGAAAAAACAGAACTAGCAGCATTTAAATTAAAGAGCGAGTGGGCCCAAAACAGACAGGAAAATAATACAAATTTTAAGTAGTACTCAGTTGTAACTTTTTATTTCTGAAGTATTTTTCTTTTTCCTTTTGCTCATCAGAAAGCCTTCTATGTGATAATATTGTGCTGGATGTGTGGAACAGCTCTTAGCCTGGCAGCTGACATGTCTAACTCTACTGTCCCACACTACATCATCAGCATTATGATCTCAATGACAGTGACATCACAGGTGAATAACCTGGCAGTCAGTCACCTGCTGTTCCTAAGTAGCAGCCTGTGAGGTTGCAATCCTGTTGATGTAGTGTAGGGCAGTAGAGCAAGATATGTCAGCTGCCAGGCTAAGAGCTGTTCCACACATCACACCTACTAACATCAGGTAAACCATCTTCTAATTAAACAAAGGGAAAAGAAAAAGTACATCAGATATAAAAGGTAATGGTTGGCTGCTTTTAAAATCTAATAATAGTTCTGGGCACTACACTAGCTCTTTTAATCAATCTAGTTAAGGCACATTTAGCTAAATGGTCTCCTCAGAATGAGAATGTGACTGTGTAAGAACAGAGACTTACTGTATCTGCCACAGTTGCTGTCAGTACAATGTCATGTACTGGCTGCATCTCCCACCAACCCCCAGGACAACAATGATTTGGTCAAAAAAGGCAGGCAAGTCCCAGATCTCTAGTTTTAACCAGTCCAGTCTAAAAATTGAAAGCTGATGTTATTGTCACTGAATCCACAGATGCAGCACAGGTACTGCTGTCAGTGTCATCATCTTCAAGATTAGCATTACACATGTAGCCAAAGTTTGGCAAGTTAACCTTCAAGAATGTTAGTTTCTCTAAATTGTCTGATATTAATCTCGTTCATGTCTCTAAATTGTCTGATGTTAATCTTGTTCATTTATCAGTTACAACATCCCCAGCAGAGCTAAATTGTTCAGAACAGACACTGGAGGGTGGGCATCCAATATACTTACAAGCCAGGGTAGCCAGCTTTGGCCAGCATGATTTTTTTCTTTTTCCAGTAAGCTAAAGGGTCCTCCTTAATACCAGTGTTGGGCTCAGACAGGTAGGCATCTACAATAATGTTTACTACTGAGCATGCATCTTCTACTTGTGGAATGTCAGTGTCCTGCAGCTGGCACCAAAGGCTATCCTCCTCATTCTCTGCTTCTGTACTGTTTTTTTGGAGCAGTCTTTTGAATTTGAGGTGGTGGTGTTGTAGTACTGCTTCCTAATGAAACCTCATCTACTGTATCAGTCAAAAGTTGCCTGTAGTTCAACTCCTCCATATCGCAGAAACAACATCAGGAAGGTGTCTGTTCTGGAAACGTGGATCTAGCAATGTTGCTAAGATATACTCTTTCCCTTGTGTCATGACTGATAATTTGTCATCATTGCTAAGTCTGGTAAGCTTGTTATTGGCTAGAGATTGGTTCATATCTAAACTGTTCCTCATTTTCTCCAGCCTTTTTTGAGAAGTAGAACGAGTGGAATAACTTGGTGCACAGCATAGGTAATTTAATACCTTTTATTAGACCAACAGAAGTTTACAGAAAAAAAAACAACTTTAAGCTTTCAAACTACACATAGTTCTTCTTCAGAAAGAATAAGGCAGACTTCTAAACAGTTCTGTTTTAAATACCCAGAGCTTAAACATTTTACACATGATTGTGTCTGATTAATGAAGTACTGTAATTAGATAAGAACACAACCAGAGATGAGAAAACATTCTTTAAAAACTCTAGTTCTGGACTTCCGGTGACGTCATGGACCGAGCTGCAGCCTAAGGCAAGAAGCTCCCCCGAGATCCTTTAAATCGCCTCCTAAATACAGTGTTTAACCTCCAAATATCCTCCCAAATAGCAGTAGGAGGTAGCAAAATGCCAAAAAAAAGAGGAGATACAAAATACGGACCTCCGGATCGCCTGGATGGGGAGAGATTGCAAGATGAAGAATCAGAGTGAGGATTCCCGGGTCTCGTCGGCCTCTCACCACAGTACTGCAACCACTGACCAAGTGCCATACACAATATTACAGAAACAAATGGCACAAATGCTTACAGAAATATGGGATTTCTGAAAAGAAATGAAGTCTACTGCGGCTGCCCTCCGCACCGATATTAGCAAACTTGAGAAACGCCAGGATGCCAGCGAAGCTCAGGCAGCAGAGACGGATGGCAGTTGGAGTAAGTGGAGTGGGCCATCGTACACCTACACAGCAGTATAAAAGCCTTACAGGACCGAGCAGAGGATGCTGAAAGCAGAAACCACCGAAACAACATCAGGCTATCCGGTGTACCTGAGGGGGCTGAAGGCACAGAGATGATTACATTTGTTCAGAAGACCCTTAGAGAATTACTCCACTTACCAGAGTCAATATCCCTGGAGATAGAGCGAGCGCACCGCACCCTGGGTCCCAAGCCGGCACCGGAAGCCCGACCCCGTACAATTCTAATAAAATTCCTGAGACACCAAGACAAAAAATGCTACATACAGCCTGGAAATGCAGTGTGGTCCACTTTAAATCCCAGAGGCTGTATTTTGATAATGATTACACCCCTGAAGTGATGGTGTGAAGGAAAGCGTATATTCCAGCAATGAGAGCCCTTAAAGCAGCAGGCATATGATTCCGGACTCCCTATCCCTCTAGGATGAAGATTTGCTTCATGGAAGGCCCACTCACTTTCGACAATGTGGCGGCAGTGATTACTGAGCTGAAAAAGAGGAAAATTGATGTAAACCAGCAGCACTCTAGTTCCGAAACTTCGATTGCCACAAAGCTTGCCCAAAAGGTCTGGAGTAATAGCCAGAGAGACTCAGACATCGACAAGGGATGGAAACGATTCAGAAGATCATCAGCACACTGAAAGCCAGACAATCCACCTCGAGGGATGCAGAGGTCGAAACACAAGCGGCAGAAACCTGAAGAGCTGCAAGTATAGTCTAAGGACACAAATTAAGATTGTCTAACCTGACCAGCAAGTAGCTTAGCAGTTAAGTCAGGTTTGGGAAAAGCTACCAAGGGTGCGTTCTTGGGGGCTTGGCTGGCTCTTCTTTCCCTAGGGCCAACTGAGTTGTAGATTGGTGGGAGCAGGCCTAACATTGCTGAACTTTGGGCCCGGCTCCCAGAGCATGAGGAAGGAGGGAGTAAAATTTGTTAGTTGCCCGATTGAATACTTGTTTGTTGGTAGGCCTCGCGGGGGTTTCTACACCTGGTGGGGGGTGGCCCGGGATGGACTGGGGAGCTTGGGGCTCCGGGGATGTGTATGGGGTTGTCATGGTTGGCTCTGGGGGGACTCACAGAGAAGCAGGGGGGACTCACAGAGAAGCAGAGGTGACCGAGTGAGACCTAGCCCCGTGGGACCTCGGGCCTATTCCATGGCTTTGGGAGGGAGGGGGGAAAGACCGACCTGTATCCCAGCCACTTATACGAACATAGGCCATTAGGCTGATTCTATTGAAGTCACTGGAACCGGGAGAGAGGGGGGAGAAATATTATAGGGTCAACAAGGGGATCAGACAATATGGAAGCCTACTACAAAGCAACCCTGTATTGCCTCAGCTGGGATAATCCAAGACATCGGGCCTCAGGCGCAGAGAGCATGTGAACTGAGCTGGATGCCCTCTAAGTTGTCTCTACAAATGGCACCATCCTAAAGCAGAACTTAGTCCAATAGAGGGAAGGGAGGTGGAGAAATGGGGGATGGGGGTGGAGGATTAAGGGAAGGGGGTGGTAGTGGGGAGGGAGGCGGTGGGGGGCAGGGAGGCTCAATCTGTTTTATGATTCAGTTGATGGCTCCCTGAACTATAGATTACCCTGAGTGATGCCCAGTTTAGTGCGACTTTGCTCTGACTCCACTACTTTGGGGATCGGGGAGGGAGCTGCCTCCCGGCCACTTTCCTGACTGCTCGTACGTTCGACTGACCTTTGGAGAACCGCTATCTCTGGGACAGGGAATACCACGGGGATGAGCGAGGGGCCTGGTGGGCAGGGACTCCATGCCAGGTTGGAACTGCTACCCCAGAGAACTCCCTGAGCTGCAGACATGATGGAGTGAGACCTGGCGTCACGAGCCCTCGGGCTGGCTCCTGGTCGGGGGGAGGAGCAGACATGTATCAAGGTGACTCCCAAAGCTACTCGCTAACTAGGCCGGCTCTCCAGAAGTCGCCAGACAGGGTTGGGGAAGGGGGGAAATTCCCCCAGGACTTACTAAAGAGTCGGGCAACCTGGGGGCTTGATATGAAGTGGCCCTGAGGAGTCACAATTGGGATGGGCCCCGATACCAGACATATTAAACAGAAGGCATAAGAGTTGGGCTGTCTGCCTTTACCTCGTGGCTCTCAACCATCACTCTAAGTACATAAATAAGAGACAGCGGGGGAAGGGCAGGAGGACATAGCTCTGTCGGGGTGGCAGAGTGGGGGAGGGTGGGGCAGAGACCTGGTCCCCATCCATATTGGGAGGAGCTTGCCCAGCCCAGAGGTTGTAGATTGTGCGGTGAGGGTGGGGTGGGCTATCGAGGCCTCATCACACTTTTGGGGCGTGGGCCCTGCATGTGTCCCCCTCCCCCTCTCGTGCTCAGTCGGGGTGGGAGGTGAGGAACACACTGCCAAACTCCCAGACTGGTGCCTTCCCTGTCAAGGAAGAAGACTGCTTCTCTTCTGATCCCTAGCACCTCCTCTAGACCACCTTTGATCTCAGGGGTGCCCACAGCATGGCGGTATCCGCCTCCTATTCCACATACCTTTTCCCTATTAGGCACTATAAGTGCCAAAAGCCCAGGACTCCCTAGGGCTTTTGAGGTAAGGATCTAACCTTACCACAAGATCAGGGCTTTCCCTGATCAGTGGAAGTACCAGTTTAATTCTTGTTAGAGAGACCATGTTGGTCACCTCGCTGACCCGAATGTGTTTGTAAAAGTTTTTGAATGCCAGAGTCTATGGTTATGTTGTTGTTATTGTCTTTAAAAAAGTCATCAGGTTCACTCAAAACCGCTTGCAAGTTCTTAACTTAAACTGGATAAGAGAGAAATTTCAAATAAGGGTGGAAGGTTTGGGTGAAGCAGGTTATTTGAATCTCAGTAATGCACTCCCCTAAACTGAAACTACTGTCCCTGACTATTAATGGCCTAGCCTCACCTATCAAATGATCAAAGGTGCTAGCCTTTATTAGAAGGTCAAAATCAGACCTAGTATAACTCCAAGAAACGCACATGAATACCACTGAACATGCAAAGCTTGCTATGCTAAGTGGGGGGCAGGCCTACTATTCCTCCAGTAAACAAGGTAGACGAAGAGGTGTGGCCATAATAGTATCTCCACACACCCCGTTTAAGGCGGAATCCACTTGGTCAGACCCAGAGGGTAGGCTCAAAATCATGCAGGGGATGCTCAATGACAAACAAGTTACCCTGGCAAATATGTATCTACCCTCAGGCATTTCCATCTCCCACCTGAAGCCCATGTTAGACAAGGTAATACAAAAGACCAGTGGAGTTCTCATGATGGTGGGTGATGTTAATCTGACGGTTGATCTCTCGATTGACACCTCCAACAGGAGACCCCCTAAGCAAACAGCTAAGCAGAAGTTCTTTAAAAAATCTGTGGCAGAGGTGGGATGGTGTGATGTATGGCGGAGGCTACATCCCCAAACGAGGAACTATACTTACTACTCCTCAGTACACCACACCTACTCATGCATAGACCACATATACCCAGGTGGAAAATTTGGGATCCCTACAGGATGCTCAGCTGGGAGATATTTCTATCTCAGACCATGCTCCCCTGGTTTCCCTGTGGGATTTTGGACTTCAGCCCAAGAAAACTCAATGGAGACTAAACCCATACTACTTTCATTCTAAACAATTCCATGAATTTCTCACAGAAAAGATCACCGAAATTATAGCCGACAATCCTCTTACACATGTCACCCCGGCGATTCATTGGGACACGATCAAGGTGGTACTCCGAGGACACATAATAAAGCATACTGCAGAATTGGTAAGGCAATGCAAAGCGCAAAGAGCCAAGTTAGAGGATACCCTCCACTTTCTGCAAATGGCTCACAAACAAGGGGACACGTCAATATTTCCCCAATTACAACAAACCAAGTTCGAACTGGATCGCTTGATCCAACAACAAACTGAGATAGCCTTGACCTTTTTAAGACAGAGGTTCTTCGAAGTGGGCCCAAGAGCCACACGGCTGTTGGCCTACCAAATCCATAAACAAAAAAAGGCAGCCATGATCTCATCCATCCACCACCCGACAGGAGGCCAACCCCTTACCAAAATACACGACATTGCGGAGGCTTTTACCTCATACTACAAGGCCCTATACGCTCCCGAACATTCAGCATCCCCACAACAAATAGCGGATTATCTGCGATCAATCACCCTACCACAACTTACAGAGGCACACAGGGAATCCCTTATAATCCCAATAATCGAATCGGAGGTAACTAATGCCATTATTAATGCCAAATCCCTCAAATCGCCAGGACCGGACGGCTACTGTGCTGAGTTTTATAAAGTTACTAGGGCACAGGTTTCTCCCAGCCTTCTTAATGTGTTTAACTCGGTTTTGGAGGGAAGTCTCCCCCCCATCTTGGTCATATGCAACCATCTCCGTAATCCCCAAACCAGGTAAGAATACACAAATCTGCACCTTATACAGGCCCATATCAGTACTTAACCAAGACTACAAACTATTCATGAGTATACTAACGCACCGTATTGATCAGGTACTCCCTTTACTAATACATAAAGACCAAACCGGATTTGTGAGATCTCGTACCGCCACCAATAACATTAAACGCACCCTTCATGTTGTCCATCAAATGCAAACAACTAAAGTCCCAACAGTACTGGTTAGCTTAGATGCCAAAAAGGCATTCGACAGAGTGGCTTGGCCATTTCTGTACTTAACACTTCATAAATTAGGATTCCCCCCCTGCCCTTATTAAGGTACTCCAGAACATATACTCTGCACCCCAAGCATGTGTAAAAGTGAATGGACACCACTCTAGTTATCTTCCAACTGCAAAGAGGGACCAGACAGGGGTATCCACTATCCCCTCTATTATTTGCAGCATTCATTGAACCGTTAGCGCAACAAATCCGGGAATCCCAGGTAATTGAGGAATAAGGATGGTGACTCTGAGCACCGCATTGCACTGTATGAGATGATATTCTCTTATACCTCCAAAACCCTGATCATTCACTCCCTATAGTAAAACAAATCCTGGACGCTTTCGGCTTTGTATCAGGATACAAGCTAAACTTTGCCAAAACAGAACTACTCACCTTTCAATACTTCCCTACACAGAGTATACAAGACAACATCCCAGGTAAGTGGAACTTGCAAAAATTGAAATATCTAGGCATATACAGTATATTCCCCAATCACCCACAACATACTACAAATATAATCACATACCCTTTATGACGCAGCTAAAATCAGACTTGATGTCATGGGCGACTCTGCCTTTAAGTCTAACCAAGAGAATAGACCTGATCAGAATGATTATTCTCCCGAGGGCTTTATACTTATTTCAAAATATTCCCATACATCTACCGCTAAAGACCTTCTGAGAACTGAATCGTCTTATAGCAAAATTTACATGGGCTAACCAAAGGCCCCGAGTTCGCCTAAAGATTCTCACCCTTCCACATCAAAAGGGAGGCTTAGCACTCCCAGATCTAAAACTCTACCAGCAGGCGATGACTTTGATGCACGTAATAGCCCGGCAAACTAGAACCTCCAGCCCACATTGGCTGGAGAAGGAGAGAATTTTGATGAACGATCACACTTACTTCCAAATTCTGTACCAACAACCGGAAACTAAGGGAGGGCACCTGCACATAAATCCCTGGCTCGCAGATCATTTCAAAAACTGGCAATCTATGAACAAAACTCAGCAATTGACACCTTTCCAATTACTCATATGCCCAATCTCTAGCCTTACGACTTCCCTCCGAACAATATAGAGCACAGCTTCCAGCAATGGGAGAGATATGGCCTAAAATATCTGTTGCAGATTATGACAAAGGGCAGCTTGTGGTCATATGCAGACATCCCAAAAAAATACCAATTGCCTCACCGAGATTTTTACCGCTACCTACAACTCCGACACTATGTCAAAAGCCTCCCACAGACACTCTGGAACCCTGAACAATACCCAACCTTAATTCACAGTCAAATCAACCTTAACAAAACTTTGAAACAAGACCACCTGGTATCCCTATACTATCAAGCGCTAAACTCACAGAGAGACTCTCTCACTATGAATATAAGTTTACAATGGAGCCAGGAATCGGGATACCAGGTATCGCTCGAGGACTGGTGTCGAGCTTGCAGTCGCTCAGCCCGAGTGACCAGTTCACACCAGTGGTGCGAATACACGTGGAAGAATCTGGTCAGATATTTCAGAACCCCAGCAGCCACAAGTCACTACTCCCCAACCAACCCAGCAATATGTTGGCACCTATGTGGAGAACCCAAGGTGAACCACACCCATATTATGTGGTCCTGTCTGGCCCTTAAACCATTTATCTTACTTCTCTAGACTCACCTACAAGAAATACTTGATCCCCAACTTCAACTGACATTGGAGATGTTTCTGTTCCTCATCCTCCCTAAAACACTAAGGGGCCCCAACACTAGATACCTACTTCTTCTTCTCATTACCGCAGCTAAGAAAGCAATCATGAAACTATGGCTGACCATTAAAACTCCCACGATACAAGAATGGTGGGACATCACAAGACAGATCTACAACATGGAAAAGATAACACATAATTTAAACGAACTAGAAGAGAAGTTTACCACCAGATGGATTAGATGGCAGATATAGTATACGTTGAAGGATCCCACTTTCACCCACTAGGGAACATAAATCTAACTAACTAAGTCCCCCCTCCAGTTTGAAATAGCCGAAGTACTTGCTCTAGGGGCACCCCACCAAGCCTGTATTTCCCTCTAGATGATGAGAAACCAGTATAACATTCTCTTTGTGGAACAGGGGGAAGTATGCAGAGGGGAGAGGAGGGTGATGGGAGATCTCAGGCTACAGGTATGAGTAAACCCACTTGGACTCATCGCCTATAGATTGTAACCCGAAATGGGAGCTGCCACTGGAGAACTCAGTTATCTTTAACAGATATCATTTCTGCAGATTTATCTGAGGAGAAAAAAACCAAGGTGCCAATGGGTATTAATTAATCAATTAAGCTATGAAGGCCTAAATGGTGAGCAATTAAGATCAAACTACTGATCAATACAAACTTCAGAATGGACTTTAGTCTTGGAGATTAACTAACAGGAACTCAAGATCCAGGAGAGAACTTTTCTTCATTACTGAACTGAGATCAAGTTTTTGATAACCCAACCCCCATAAGTAAAGTAAGAAATACATAAACCCATATATGTAAGTTATATTTTTTATGTACTCCTGTTGTAAGCTAAAGAACTGTATAAATGAAATAAGCTATGTGAAACCCGATGACAAGTATGTATATATGTTGAAAACCTAATAAAAAGGATATTTAAAAAATTAAAAATAAAAACTCTAGTTCTGGATAGACCAAATGTCAGGGAAGGAATGTTATGTAGAAGGAGGCCATAAGCCAGCCCGGTGGAGCTGTCGGCTGAGGTGCTGGACACCTTACCTCACGTCACGCCGGTGACCTGGGTGAGGGAATGAGCCCGGGTTGTCAGACAGCCACCCCGGGGGAGAGCAGGATTGAACAACTGCAAGGTAACTCTCTTCTCCCGGTGAGGACCCTGTTGCCCGTTGTAGTTCCACTGCCCCTGGATGGAGGTCTGCGGGCAGTACAGGTGAACAGGTGCCAAAGCAGTGGGAGGGTGTCCCGGTACCATGGTGTGTGCATGTCTAGGACAAAGGGCCAAGAGAAAATGGGGCAAAAAAATCTAAATAAAAAAAAAAGAGGCCATAAATTACTATTTGTTGTTTAATGCCTTATCAAAATGAAACTGAAGACTGTGTGTGTCTGTCTGTATGCAAGCCCTTGATGGAATTAGAGATGCATTATTTTTAATTTTTTATTTATTGAAATCTAGGATTACAATTACCTTTGAGCAGGGACTGCTCATTTACAAAGGTTCCACATCAAAGGAATGGGGGTATACATACAAAGGGCAAACATAATAATACAGAGTTACACAATAAAAGGAAGCAAGAGACTGAAGGTTAGAAAATCACAGTAATTCAAAATGTGCCAAATGTTATGTGTTATGACATACCAGGCAGGGGAAAACTTAGGAATAAGTGCTGTGGGTGAGAGGAAAGGGGTGAGTGCAGTCAGGAAGGCCATATTCAGAGGGTAGAGGGTGGGAAAATAGCTCTAAGAAGGGAGGGGAGGGATAAAAGTCAGGAAATGCCCGGGGGGGTGAGGAAAGGGAGAGGGGGCAAGGGGTGGGAAGATAAGACAGATAGAAGGTGGACAAGGCAGGGAGAGGTAGCTATCAAGGCTGAAGTGGAGGGCAGTAGACGTTGGGCCTGATTTGGCGAGGCAGTCACAACGACTAGTTGAGATGAGATGAAGTCGGAGTTGTCTCTTAAAAGGACCAAGGGCAGAAGCAGTAAAAGTTTCTTTGTTGAGAGTATTGTACCACTGAGGTGCTCTGTGGGCAAAGGCACTCTGGCCTATGGTGGTCCGACATCTGGGGACAAAGAAGGTTAATTGTTGTGAGCTTCTAGTTCGCTGAGTGCTGTGGTGGTTTATGAGCATCTTTTCAGTGCCTGGGAGCATGACCCTGAGGAGGATTTTTTTTGGCTGGGAGGCAGGTTTGATACTGGATCTGGCTGATGAGAGAAAGCCATTCTGCTCAAATGTACAGGTCACAAGTGTGTGTAAGTCGGTCAGCCTGAGTTAGCAGCTTGCATGCTTTGTTGAGTGCCACTGTAATTCTGCAGAGGGCAGAGGCAGAGCCATAGATTGCTAGCCCGTAAACGATGATGGAGGTGACAGAGCTGTTGATAGCCAAATGGAGAGTGTCAGGAGTCATGCAGTGCTTGTGCCTGTACAGCAGGCCTATACGGATGTTGGTGGATTTGGCGTCAGAGTCAATGTGCCGATGGTAGGAGTGTGTGCTGTCCAATGTGACACCTAGATATTTAAAATCTGGAACGTGTTCAAGTGAGGTCCCAGCTTGGTTTAGGATGGTGATGTCACGGGATTTGAACTTACTCCTGGCATTGTAGAAGGTCCTAACCTTTGTCTGTCTTTAGTTCATGATCAGTTTGTGTGATCTGAACCATTCTTCGATGCATATGAATTCAAGCTGTAATTGTTTCTCGAGGAGCTCTGTGTTTTAGTAGTTGGTGAACATGACTGCGTCGTCAGCGTTTTGGTGGCAGACACTGGGAAGGTCATTGAGGAAGAGGCTGAAAAGTAGTGGTCCCAGGATAGACCCCTGTGGGACCCCTGAAAGGACTGGCTTTTCTTCCGAGGTGACACCAGCAATCCTAACCCACTGGACCCACTCCCCAAGGTAGCTTGAAAACCAGAGCAGTGCTTCATCAGAGAGCCCAATGCTAGATAATTGCTTGATTAGAAGTGGGTGGCTCACAGTACCAAAGGCTTTCGTAAGGTCGATTAATACTGCCCCACACAGTTTCCTTGATCGAGAGTGGTATGGATGAAACTCATGAATTCTAATAGTGCAGTGGTGGTACTGTGCCCTTTTCAGAAACCATGTTGTTTAGGACACTGGATGTCATATTTTTCCAGGTACTCAACTAGCTGGTCAGAGGCGATGCATTCTAGAGCCTTAGACAATGGAGGGAGGATGGAGATAGGTCTGTAGTTGGAGTGCAGTGATTTGTCTCCACTTTTGTGTACTGGTGTGATGGTCACCTGTTTTCAGAGGGATGGGAACTGGGACATCCTTAAAGATAGGTTGAGGATCTTTGTCAGGGGTTCAAGGACTTCTTCAAGGACAAGCGCTAATAACTTCATGTCAAGGGAGTCTCCACTGAAGCCTGCATTGCAAATGGCCTTCTGAATATAGGTTCTGGCTTCGTGGACCGGTATTTCCTTGAAGTAGAATTGTGGGCAGGGTGTAGGGGTAGAGGAGTGGCAGGAGGGTTACTACCAGAGGGGGGGGGGTCAAAGACGTTGGGTGGGAGAACACTATCCAAGTTGGAGAACGCATTGTTAAAGGTGTTGATTGCATGCAGGTCAGATGTTCCATAAATGTTGAGCATGGTGAGTGGAGACTTAGGGTTCTTGCCTAAGAGGTCTTTCAAGTTACTCCAAAAAAAATTTCCATCTCCCCAGGTGTTGGAGAGCGCTTCCTTATAGTATTTGCTTTTGGCGCTCCTAATTGCCCGTGTGCACTCATTTCTGGCAGCTTTATACTTATGAATATATCCAGGATTGGATGTTGCAGGGGCACAGTGCCAGAAATGGTCCCTGTGCTTGAGTAAAGCAATTAGATCAGGGGTTATCCAAGGGTTAGCTTTGCCCCTGACTTTCAGTTTTTTTTTTTTTTTTTTTTTTGAGAATTTTACACAGTTTTCACACCAATACTTGTTACAGTGTGACCAGAACATTGACACACATATATTCACCCTCCCCTCCTTCCCTCCTACTCCCCCGTTGGAGCGATCCCATAATTTCTAAAGCCAGACCCACTATTCTAAATATATCCTGTCAAAGGGGTAACCAGTCAATTAAATTGGAGAGCACGAGCCATAGCTGCCAACTAATGCAGATAAAGCGCGTATAACACCCCACTTCTTTTCAAACCCCGGATTGTTATGCAGACTAGCAATCATCTTCTCTGTCCTGAGACAAAAGGACATCTCATATAACCACTCTTTGTATGAAATAGTGGTTTGGTCTCACCAATGCTTGAGAACTAACTTTTTGGCCACCATTGATATGAGGGAGATATGAAACTTCCTTTCCCTGACAACGATAGAGGATAAATCCCCCAATATACATATCTTCAGAGTAAAATATTGTCCTAGTCCTAGCAAGGGGTCCATTTGGGATTGAATTTTTGTCCATAGTGGTGCAACTTTCTCACAAGCCCAAAAGATATGCAACATTGTCCCTTCACTTTGGCCACACCTAACACATGTGGAGGATTGCCCCGTCCCATTTTAGCTAACTTGCATGGAGTAAAATACATATTGTTTAATACTTGAAATTGCGTGACCTTAAGCCTGTCCTGCGTAATGTACTTATGCATATCCCTCCATATCTCCGACCAAATGGCTCCATGGTTAGGAATGAGCTCATTCCAAACCGTAGATAATGGTAGCACATCTGGATGGATAGTATCTAGGAGGCAGTTATATATCAGTGAGATGCCATGCGGTCGGTTAGCGCTACACACACTGCTCCGTCAAATCAGTTAATCTAGTAGAGACACACCACCCCAAATCTCTGTTGAAGCAGATGACGAATTGGAAAACTTTAAAGTTACACTTAACCTGAGCCTGAAGCTTACCTGCAATCGCTATATGTGGCATTAGGCCACCATCTTGATAAAAATCCACTACTCGTAGGCCCTGTAGTTGGGGCATCCAATTCCTCGTTATCATAGAGTCCCCCAACCTGAGGTTGGGATTGTCTATAATTATCTGTGCTACATCTTTATTTGGGGAGATGTTTAAGCAGACACACACCTGGGCAAAGACTTTGATAGACACTCCAATTGTTGACTGATCACTTCTGGCAATGCTTTATGAGGCACAAATAATGCCACCATTGGGGATATCCTGACGCCAGCAAATATTTCCCTCTCAATTTGTGTCCAAATGGAAGAGTATGTTTCCTACATTATTAGAAGTTAGGGACATCCATCTTCCTATTTTATATAGGTGGCTGGCCCAATAATAATATAGCAAATTAGGTAACTTGAGTCCCCCCTTCCCTTTAGGTAAAACAAACTTATTACACGCCCTTCTGGGACTCTTATTTAACCATAAAAACTCTGATATAATAGCATGTACCTTTTGGAAGAAGGAAACAGGTAACCAAATGTTACTCATATTTAAAGGAAAAAATACCCGGGGAAGCACATTCATTTTAATAATATTTATCCTCCCCCATAGAGATGGGTAAGGATTTCCACCTAAGAAAATCATGTTGAATGTTCTCGATCAAATCCTCCATGTTTAACTTGTGGTACCGCCCCGGGTCTGATGTCAGATGGATCCCCAAATATTTCAGTGATATCGGAGACCATTTCATACCAAATTTATGTAAATCTTGTCGAAATGTACGAGAATTAAGAGGAAGGATTTCGGTTTTACTACAATTCAGACTATAATTGGAAAATTTACTAAACTCCTCAACAATCTCTAACACCGCCTCTAGAGAAGCTACCGGGTTGGTCAGATGCAGGAGGATGTCGTCGGCATATACCGAGATTTTAAGATTATTTGTGCCCACATATACCCCTTGTACCTTGCTTGAGGCCTTAATTCTCCTTATCAGAGGTTCCAGATATAGATTAAAAAGTAATGGGGAGAGGGGACATCCCTGCCTAGTACCTGAGTGCAAAAAGAAGCCATCCGAGAATACCTTATTACAAAAAACTTTGGCGGTGGGGTTTGAATAAATCTTTTGAACCCATGTAATAAATTCTGCGGGAATATTCATATATTTCAGTGTAGACCACAAAAAACCCCAATCCACCCTATCAAAAGCTTTTTCAGCATCTAGGGATATTAATGCAGTGGGGTTCTAGGTGGATTGAGCCACCTGAAATATATGACTTAACTTACGAAAGTGGTCAGACGCTGATCTTCCCATCACAAACCCTACCTGTTCAGGGCTAAGTAGACTATACCACACTTTCTGCACCCGGTTAGCCAGAATTTTGGTAAGAATTTTTAAGTCAGTATTTAACAAGGAGATCGCCGTAGCTAGAGGGACATTCTGGAGGTTTACCAGGTTTGACAGTAAAACAATAGTAGCTTCTAAAATAGATGGGTCCAAACCTTACTCGTCAGAATGCATTGATATAACTCCGAGCAGCAAGGGCTAACTTTTTCTCAAAAACTTTGAAAAATTAGAAGGGAAGCCGTCCGGCCCAGGGGATTTATCTGGAGTTAGATCTCTGATGGCCTGTTATCTCTATCAGGGTAATAGGGGTAATTAACACTTCCTGATCATCCTCCTGCAACTGAACAAGCCCGGATCCTGCCAGATATACCTCTGTTTCCTTTCTCATCAGAGGATCAGGCCAGCAACTATATAGATTCGCATAAAAACATTTAAACACCGCCACTATCTCTTTTGGAAGGATCTTCAAGACTCCATCTCGCCTCTCACTGCTTGAATAATTCTAGAGTTTTCTAATTGCTTCAGTCGCATTGCTAGGAGCTTTCCGGCTCTTTCCCGCGATCGACGTATGTCGCTTTCGTTCTGAGGATAGAAAACTCAGCCCCCTCCTTGAAGGTCTGAATATGCATTCCTCAAGGCCAGGAGGTCCGTCATGGCCCTATGTGGAGATGTGGAATCTGGGTTCTGTTCTAGCTCTCTGATCTGTTCTAACAACTTCCTAGCTTGTTCCTCCCTGACCTTCTTCCTTTTTGTTGCCAATCGAATAAGTTTGCCTCTTATAAAACACTTCAGCGCATACCAGACCTGGTCCATCCTTGGGATGGACTCCACATTGACTGCCATGAAGTGTTCAATCAAAGTACGGATTTTTTCAACAATAAATTTATCCTTCAACAATTGTGTGTTTAACTTCCATCGAGAACCCTTCTGCAGTTCTGTATTGAGACAAATATGCAGCCATACTACCGCATGGTCAGATATTACAATTGGTTCGATCCCAACCCCGGTAACTCCTGCTAGTAACAAGGAGCTTATCAGGAAGAAATCAAGTCTAGAGGCCATTTGACGTACTTGTGAATGAAATGAGAGCTTTGACTGACAGTTCAGTATCCTCAAGGATCACACAACCCCAGCAGATCAGTTAACTCATTTAGGGCCTTTTGGGCCAGAGTTGCAACCCTGGGAGGAGAATTGGATTTATCCACAAGTGGGATTGAACTATATTCCAATCCCTCCCAGGATAATAGGGATTGGGAGAAAGAGGCAAGCTTGCTTGCTAAACCAATGAGAAAATCTGGGTCATCCCCTCACCCATAGATACTACCAGGATTATTGGTTTCTTGCCAGCAAGCCACTGACAAAATGAACCTACCATTTGGGTCTTGTATGATATTCTCAGACTGAAATAGAATAGATCTCATAATAAGTATAGCTACTCCACCTCTGGAGGAGGAATCTCCAACAGCAAAACCCTGCTGCACACCCATCCCCTTAAGCTTGTTTCCTTCATTCGCCAGAATGTGTGCCTCCTGTAAAAAAACAATGTTGGCTAGTAGTAGAGTTATATGCTTAAGTATAACAACCTTCTTTGCATGCTCTTGTGCTCCCCTTACATTCCATGATACTATCTTAAATAAAGTATCCGCCATGTGACTCTATGCTTTAAACAATCCAGCCGCATAATTATTGCCTTTTGTTTTGATCGCTCCAACCCCACCCTTCCCCCCTTTCCCTTATATCCCCAAACAATCCAATACCCTCCCCCTATTAAAATTCCCTCCCACACCCAGATCAAAACCCAAACGGGAATAACTCTTCTCCCCCAAGGGGGAGGAGCTACCCTCCTACCCTCTTTGGACATTAAGATTATATCTGGGATCCAAATACTGAACATTCTTTTGTTAGTAGCCCCGTTTATTAAGCGTATCTTACTTGGTTTCAAAAAGCCAAAGAGGTAACCCTCCCTTATTTCTGGGTTGTGATCCAACACGTTCCACAGCCCCTTGGTGCCATCCCTCTGCCCCTTCTGAAATCAAGCATTGAGCCCAAACGAAAAGGGCTAGAGTCCCATTATAATTTTGATTATACTGACTTGAGGCCCTGTTATCTCAAATCCTTGTATATAAAGCTGTAAGGAATCATATTACGCTTTCCAGTATGACCTTCAAATTATCCTATTATGTAAGTAGGAGCCACATACCCTAAACCAGTATAGGCATCATTTTTTTGCTCGCTGGGGAGTTTGTTCCCCATAGGAAGCATTAACTGCGCACTGTGTTCCTCTCAAATGCCCCCCATGGGAACTCTCCCAACTTAATTTGTTCCTAGCTCGACCCTGCATTCTCCCGCACAACAACGCAGCAGCCTACAGGCCCAAGACATTGAGGCCCTGAGAATTCTGTCGTCCTCCGCGTCCTGAAGCAGCCCACCATCCAGCCTTGCTCCCCCCCAACCAGTCATCGTTGGATACGAAATATCAGGTCAGTACAGTCTCGTATCTTGATTTACCAACTCTCTATATAACTAGTATTTAACAAAATGATGTCCAGCAGGATTTCTCCTTTTAAGTCCACCGAATTCCATCCTTCTCATCCCTTCTTGAATAGTTCAGGAAGCTTGCTGGTTAGATCCTCGATCGCAGCTTCTGGATTCTCATAAGCAGCCCAGTTATCCTTAATTTTAACTGGTAAACGTGAAGGATACTGCATTTTAAAATGGATATCAGCAGCTATTAGCTTTTTAACCACGGGATGATATGCAGCACGTTTTCGCCTTATCTCATAAGGCAGATCCTGCGAAATCCGAATCTTCACCCCTTCCCATAAGATCTCCTGTGCTTCTCTTGCCTTGTTTAAAACATGCTGCTTTTCCACAAAGCTGAGAAATCTTAGGATCAAGGGCCTGGGGGGGGCTCCCTGTGGAGGACGGGACCACAAGGCTCGATGCACTCTTTCTATTTGATAAGAAGCTCCCATTGGGGAAGCGCCTGCTATCTTGTAAAGAAATTTCTGGATGAAGGTCTGAATATTTTGCCCTTCCTCTGCTTCTGGCAAGCCAATTATCAAGATGTTGTTCCTGCGGCTCCTTCCCTCGAGATCCTCGGTCTTTAACTGCAACTTCTGAACCTGTTTCTTCACAGCCACCACTTCCGGGTCTAATTCTCTCTCTACCTCTCTATAGAGACTCCAGGCCTCCGAATCCGCGACCCTTTGAGATAAATCTGTCATGTCTGCCCTCAGAGATTTTAGCTCTTTAGTAATTTCACTTAGCATCTCTTTAAAGGGTTGTAATTCTTGAAGAAATCTATCTTCTGTTAACGGGATCGATGGGGTAGATTGAGTCGCCTTTTTGTCCGAGGCTCCACCAGTTGCCTTAGATTTCTTTGGGTTCTTTTCTGGCGATGCAGGAGGAGTATGGCGAATCACTGTAGCTCTTATTTCTGACTCCATCTCGCCACTCCGAAATCAATCACCTCTTATATATTGCACCCTGGCACAGCGCTTATACTCTGTCACAAATAGTAAACACTGTGCTTACCAAAAACACCAAAATTGGGCTTAAAATTGAAAGTAAAAGCAGGAGCTCAGCACCACTGCTGCCACTCAGAGCACTTGCATCACGTGACACCCCCGACTTTCAGTTTTTTGAGAGATGCAAAGATATTGCAGGCTGCAGTGAAGTGGCTGATGAAGAGGTCTAAGGCTTGGTTGACCTCAGTGGTGGAGTCAATTGGTGCCCAGTCCAGTTGGTTTAGGTGTGTTTTTAGTGGCTCAAGGTATCCCTGCTTTAACACTCTGGTGTGGATTATTTTGGGAGGAGGCTTAATGAATTTGTTTGTCCAAGTGCAAGTGACTAGAGAGTGGTCACTGATCCCATCAGGGAGCACTGAGGCTTTTGGGATTCATTCTGGGTGATTAGTAAGGATCTAGTCCAGAAGAGAGTGCAATCCTGTCCTATAGTTGCATCTGGTGGGAGTGGTAACAAGTTGGGTGAGGCTCTGGGCAGTGACCTCATCCTTGTAGTATCCGACCTCCAGAGATAGCCAATTTATGTTGAAATTGCCCAGCACTATGAGTTCGGAGTTATGGTGTAAACCCTGTAGGCTTTCCAATATGCTCCTAAATCCATTGGGCTGATCTTTAGGAGGTAGGTACACGGAGGCAATGATGAGCTCCTTGTTGTGCGCCCTGAGTAGAACTTTAATAGCGGGAACCTGTGAGGGTGGTTTACGGTTTGAGAAAGGGAAGACTTGACCAAGATAGGAGTTCCTCAGGTAGATGGCACAGTCCCCACCTCATTTGGAGACCCTGTCCTGCCTGAATATAGAGTATCCAGGGATGGTGACTGCAGCATCTGGTATCTTGGCGTTAAGGAGGAGAAGGGCACAAACCAGAAGAATTCACACGTAGACAGATCCTTTTGAGTATAAATATCTGTTTCCTTTATTATAAATATAGTCCCATTTCCTCTACTTTTCACCAATTAATCATTGGCTTCCTCAGGAGGTGCCTTTTAATCATACTTTTATCCATACATATGACTCAATTTTGTTCACCTAAACATGTTCCAGTTAATGTTGTTTCTTGTTCAGCCTCTTACTTTTCTGCACATCACAATTTTTAGAAAACAGGTAAATAACCCTCTTTAAAAGGCAAATTCTTGGCTTTTTACGTGTATGTCCACGCTGTGGCTCGACTTTTACAGACAGTAGATTAAAGAACACATCGGAAGAGGCAGCAGCACCAAAAACTTTAGGTTTTGAATAATTGTAATAACATTTCCCGTGGTTTTGTTCCAGGATGTTTTTCTGGAATATGTTCTAATATCTTGGGGTTAAGCCATGTTTTAACAACCGAGAGTACATCAGGGCTATGTTGCTGGACCCAGGTTTGCAAGATGTCAAGTTTGTTGAGGAGGCTACAGGCATTGATTGAGGCTAATGTGACGGACACCTCCTGCCTTTTTATGGTGGCCAGTAGGCTCAAGGTTAGGATGAACATTTCCAGATATCAGTAGTAGCATAAGTAGTATCCTTAGAAGGTATGCTTTAAACATTTTGCAGACTAGTTTTGTTGAAGGGCATCTAATCCTTTTGGCCCTGATGGACTGCGTATGCAGAGCACATTATATATTGCTATGTTCTCAGATGTGCCACATGATTGAATGCTCAGGAGATGGCCAAAGAGCCCAATTGGGGTGAGGTGGAGCAGGTTACAGCTGGCATGGGTTCTGGTAGTCATGCCCTGAGTGTAGTGCATGCTATTTACTATTACTTCAGGGTGAGGGTTTTGGCTGCTAGTGCTTAAAGACCAGTGGGGCAGTGCAACATCATCACTCCCAGAATTAACATATGCAGAGCTGGCTTATCAAAAGACATGGCTGAGCGTTTGTGGTGATACAGTAGTGTGGGGAAGGATGTTTATTGGAACAGGTCAGCATGCCTATGCTTTTTTCAAGCCTAGTGGGAACTGCACCAATAGGAGGGTAAGGTCTGTGGCCGAGTTGGCTAGGCCAATAGGGAGATGGAGTAACTAGGAGGGAGGGGCGAGAGTGTATTTAATGGAGGCCTGGGAGGGTGGGGGCGGGAGAAAAACAGTCAATAATGTGGGCAGGTGCGTAGCTGTGCTACAAATGGCAAGTCCAGAACAAAACAGTTTTCCCCACCTAAGACAGTGGCTGGGAAGCACCCCAATAGAAAAGGAGCAAGAAGAGGCTGGTTCAATCACGGTCCAACCGGTGGGACACCGCTCCAATCAGGAGGTAGCTCAGGGCTTTTCGTTCTCTGGTAGCAGTAGCGTTCGTACCTGTGGTGAGGGATCCGGCTGGGAGTTTCAGGAGGTCGGGCACAGTGGTCCCTGAGAGTCGGGGAGGCGGCCGCGGTGGCCTCCGTAAAGTGCCACTTGCTGCGGGAGTTCCTCAGCGCTGGTGTGGGTCCCTGAAAAAGCAGAGAGGGGAACAGTATTTACAGGGGAATTACTAGAGCAGACAGGGAAGGGTGAAGGGCTGGCGGAAGACTAACAGCGGGGGCGGGGTGCGAGGGAAAAAAAGAGCAGCCTAGTGAGGTAATGGGATGGGTGTCGGTAGCACAGAGGGAGCAAGGAGTGAAATCACAGAGCACGGAAATGGAGGCTAAGTGCTTGGGGAGGAAAGATGGAGTGGAACCAGTGGAGACAAAGAGAAAGAGAGGAACAGGTGGGGGGAAGGCTGGCGACTCGCTGTTCAGGCTGCAGCCACGGGGGCCAAGAGAGATTTAGCAGAAGAGTGGGCTTGTGACTACAGTGGCATGGAACGTTTAAACAATTTTAAGCTAGACCAGAAATATTTCTTTCACCCTGACTGGCTAAACACAGTACCTTAACCGAATTACTCGGCTATAACTAACGCATAGTACATAAGCATTTCATCTGCCTAGTATCCAAGGCGATAGCAATTACACAGTTAAAAAAAAAAAAAAAAAAACAGCCAATAATGTGGACAGGCGTGTAGCTGTGCTACAAGTAAGTCCAGAACAAAACTCAGTTTTCACCACCTAAGACCGCGGCTGGGAAGCGCCCCAATAGAAAAGGAGCAAGAACAGACTGGTCCAATCACGGTCCGCCTGGTGGGATGCCGCTCCAATCAGGAGGCAGCTCAGGGCTTTTCATTCTCTGGTAGCAGTAGCGGTCGTACCCGTGCTGAGGGATCAGGCTGGGAGTTCCAGGAAGTCGGGCACAGTGGTCCCTGAGAGTTAGGGAGGCGGCTGCAGTAATGGCTGTAATTCGCTGCTTGTTGCGAGAGTTCCTCAGCACTGGCACGGGTCCCTGTGGTGAGGAATTCAGCTAGGAGTTCCAGGAGGTCGGGCACAGTGGTCCCTGAGAGTCGGGGAGGTGGCCGCGGCCATAAAGCGCCGCTTGCCGTGTGGGTCCCTGCAAAAGCCCATGTCAGCGCAATTACATTTTCAATGCTGGCAATGGGTTAGCAGGTTTCTGTCTGTAACTAGGTGTTCATTTGTCAGTAGCATTAGTGAATAGTAGCTTGCACTGTATAAATATGCACCATCTATAAACTTGTGTTCATTTGTCAGTATTATTTCTGAACATTAAAGCTGTAACCTGAAGCGAGACCACCTAGTAAATAGGACTCTGTAGCCCTATTGGTGTCAGTGTACCAACATACTGTATGCTTGTATAAAAACAACATTCTAGGGACATGGATATGTTGTTCATTCACACTGTCTGGCAGGTTCCTTGCCGCTTTAAATCTTGCCGGAAGGTCTTCAAGCTGGCTCCTCCCACCCACCCAGGTGGTAAAACTCTCGGCTCCGCCCCATGATGCCAGATCTTCCTTACCGCTTGGAAGCTCAGGTTCCCTCCTTAGCGCTCTGCGTTTTCGACTGGTTCCTGATTCTTCGGTTCGTCCGAATTTAGTTCTGAAGTTTTTCTAAACTTCGGTCTTCATTTCCCTCGCGGCTGCGATGGACATTTCATTTCTTGGCTCTCAGAGGCGCCCTGGCAGGCGGAATATCTCCAGGACTGATCCGCACTCCACGTGCGTATACTGCCTCTACTTGGACCACGACCCGCAGGTCTGCGAGTTGTGCCGCGCTTTTTCGGTCAACGTTCTGGAGGATCGTGCTGCCCGTTTGGGGCTCGGGCGCTCCGAGGTTTTTTCCCCACCGGTAAAACCCAAAGAGGCTCATTGGGCGGCGTCCGTGGCGGCTGACTCGGCTGAGCAGCTCGAGCACTCTATCACCCTTGAGGAGGAGGAGGCGGCCCAGGCCGCATCTCCCTCCTCCTCGGTCGCGGCATTTATCCTGCTCTCTCTGAGGTCCTCTCATTCGGCTTCGTTCAAGGAGCTTCGCCAGTCCCTTTCCACGAAGGGAGAGGGACCACTGGGTCATGCCTCTCGGCCCAAGATGAGGGAGTCGAAAGGTAAGTCCCATCGTCGGCGTTTGTGGGAGCGGGAGAGTTCTCCTTCCCCGGTCCGCCGACCGTCGACTTCGGTCGAGGTTGCGGCTCAGCCGCTGGCTTCTCGGTGTCCCCATCAGGCCAGCCTGCTGAGACCCCATCGATGTAGTCGAGTTTCTCCGACCGTCAGCGGGTGATCGACTGGAAGAGTCGTCAACCCTCCTCCGCCCGGTTCCCGCCGGAACTGAGTTCTGCCCACGCCTTCGGGGCGGCAGTCCTCGGTCAAAGCGTCGAGCCGAGGGAAGAGTGAGTCCCCGCCCCTTCCCAGACCGCCTCGGTTTCACCGAGGGGCGCTGTCTCGGTCTTCACCTCGGTCAAGTCGCTCCCGCCGACTTGGCGGTCTCGGTCTGGGCACCGAGTTAAGTGGCAACACCGTTCCTCTTCGTCATCCTCCTCGGATGAGGAGAGGTTCGACGCAGATTGCATCGACGTTACGAGGAGCTTATGTGGCAGCAGTTGCTGTTGTCCGGGAATCAATCGACTCCGATTCATTCCCCGGCCATCAAGTGGCTGCCACCTGAACGGCCGAAGCAACCGCTCGCCACAGTCGAGGTGCCCATTTCTGGGCTGGTTGTTCAACCAAATCTAGCTGCCCCACCGATTGTGGTGGAACCTCGGCCGGGTCAAGGCCTGCCCCGCAGGGGGTCGGTCACCCTCACTCCCGGCCGCTCTCAGCAGGTGAAGGGTGGCTCAGGCCTGAGGCAGCTCTTTGCAGACCCTTCGGAGTCCGATGATGACTTCTCCGTGTTCCCCAGGCGGGGGGGCCTGGAGCCCCCCCGGGGCCAGTCTCTGGACAATAGCCCATCATCCTTCCTGGGTCTGCTTAGGCTCATCTCGGAGTTTACTAGGATGCAGCTCGAGCCCGTGTCCAGATGGGCCTATTATCCCCTTACAGAGATTCTAGACCGAGGGGATTCGCCCACGGAGGCCTTCCCTGTGGCTGAAGTCATTGTCGGCCCAGCCTTGGAGCTTTGGCAGCGGCCTGCTTCCTGTCCTGCACCCTCGGCCAGGATGGCTAGGAAGTATGTGTTCCTTATTGGCTCTTTGCCCGGTTTCTCGGAGCACCCCTCTGCTGAGGGGTTAGTTACCAATAACGTCTTCCAGCATTCTGGGTATGTTCGGGACGTGGATAGGCCTCCCAACAAGGAGTCCAGAAGGCTGGACTATGTCAGGCGCAAGGTTTATGCTGTGTCCTCCCTCGGCCTCCGGCAGGCCAGCTTGGCCGCGCTGATAGCACACTTCTCCCACACCCTCATGGGCTCCCTGGATGAGATGATCCCTCATCTCCCTACCGACCTGTGGACTATGGCCTGTCAGGTGCGGGACCAGGGAAGGGTGGTGGATAAACAGCAGCTTCAGACTGCTCTGGACATAGGTGATTCCTGTGCCAGGTCAGTAGCGGCCGCGGTGGCCATGCGCCGCAGGGCGTGGCTGAGGATATCCACCTTCTTGGCGGATACCCAGCACAAGTTGGCGGACATCCCCTTCTTGGGGACTGACCTCTTCGGCCCTGGAGTGGAGGGACACCTCCAGTGGATCGAAAAGGCCAACACCACTCTGGACTCGGTCTCCTCTGCCCAGAGGGACAAGGGCTGTCGGCAACATCAGCATAAGTCCCTTCGTCCTTCGGCCCCTGCGGCACAAATGGCCCATCAGCACCAGCACGAGGGTCAGCAGGCTTGCGCTTGGCATCCCAAACCCAAGCCAGTGGCTTCCTCTAATGGGAAGCAAGGAGGTAAGGGCCCAGGTGCTCCCTCGGCCGGTCCCTCCTCCAAGCCTACTCAGTGACGGGTTGAGGGGCTCGCCCCCAACCTCGCCACCCTTCCCTGTGTCCCCCATGGGGACGGCTCTACCACTTCCCTTCTGCCTGGTCCGCTATCACACGGTCCGTTGGGTGTGGGAGATGGTAGGTAAGGGCCTGTCTCCGGTTTTTGAACAGGCCCTTCCCTTTCAAACCATCACCCCCCCGGAGGACCACGCGGTCCGAAGCCTTGCTGTCAGCTCGCCGAGCCGATATTGCCCTGTGCCTCGGGATAGAGGTGATCAGGAAGGTGGCGGATCCTCCTCCAGACCTGGGGTTCATGTCCAGGTACTTCCTGGTCCCCAGACGGTTGGGGGCCTGGTGCCCCATTCTCGACCTGCATGATCTGAACAGGTTCCTAAGGTCTCGGACCTTCAGGATGGTCACTCTGACTCAGATAATACCATCCTTGGAACGAGGCATGTGGTTCTGTTCCCTGGACCTCCAGGATGCCTTCTTCATGTTCCGATCCGTCTGTCTCATCAGAGATTCCTCCGCTTCAGAGTGGAGGGATCCCTTTACGAGTTCCGGGCCATGCCCTTCAGCCTCTTTCCAGCTCCCAGGGTCTTCACCAATGCATAGCAGTGGTGACAGCATTCCTGCAGCGCCGAAGGGTCCGGGCGTACCCCTACCTGGACAACTGGTTGACTGCAGCCCCTCCAGAGCGGAGGTGGAGCAGTCCAGAGTTCTGGTCCTCCAGGCTGCTCTCAGATTGGCCTCCTCTTCAACGAGGCCAAGTCGGAACTCATGCCGAAGCAGGTGATACTATTCATCGGGGCAGAGCTCGACTCTTTCAAGCCAGAGCTCGGCTCCCGGCGGACAGGACCGAGGTTCTTCCTCCTTTGCCCAATCATTTCTGGTTGGGAAATCGCGCCCTGCCCGGGACTTCCTGCCCCTCCTGGGCTTGTGATGGCCTGCTCCAGCATGGTCCGTTGGGCCCGCTGGTACCTGCATCCCCTCCAATGGGGACAGGCCGGCCTGTGGTCACAACGCTGCGATCCATTGGACCAGCCCGTGACAGCGACCCAGGAGATGTGGAATGCTCTCCCGTGGTGAACCATTCCCACACATCTGCAGGAGGGCATCCTGTTCGTCCGCCCCGAGTCGACGGTCTCTCTCTCGACCGATGCATCTCTGGGTTGGGGTACCCATCAGGGGGAGCACAGAGCGCACGGCCTCTGGTTCCCTCGGGAGTCCCGATGCCATATCAACCTGCTGGAGCTCCGAGCAATCCGCCTAGCTCTTACCGCCTTCACTCCATTTCTGCGGGGTCTAGTGGTTTAGGTCCTGACGGACAATACCATGACCATGTGCTTCCTAAACCACCAGGACCGGATGCGCTCTTTGCTGTTATGCAAGGAGGCTCTCCGCATATGGTCTTGTGCGCAGCCTGGAGGCGGATCTCCTAGCCATTCACATGGCAGGAGCCTCCAACACCCTGGCCAATGCCCTAAGCTGGATAGGGGCTGTGTCTCACGAGTGGTTCTCTCCTGCCAGAGGTAGTACAAGATCTCTTCTCCCACTGGGGCACGCCTCAGGTGGACCTGTTTACCTCCAGGGAGAATGCAAAGCTGAGACTGTTTCATGCCCGCCCCCCTCAGCAGGGCTCGCTGCAGGGGGATGCCTTCTCGAGGCCATGGACCCCGGGCCTCTTCTACGCCTTCCCCATTTCCCTTGATCCACAAGGTGCTTCTCAAGGTGAGGAGGGACAAGGCGCAGGTGATTCGGGTAGCCCCAGACTGGCCCTGCCAGTTCTGGTATCCAGATCTCCTCAGCCTCAGCTCCAGGCTCCCGAGGCGGCTTCCAGCCCGCCCGGACCTGATCTCAGTCAACAAGGGGAAGGTATTCCATCCGGACCTTCAATCCCTGCACCTGACGGCCTGGTTCCTGAGCGGCTAGAGTTCCAGGCCTTGGGTCTTTCCGACGAGGTCCTCAATGTCATTGAGGCGTCCCGTAAGGAGTCAACCAGATAATGCTATGCCTTCAAATGGAAGAGATCCTCCATTTGGTGTCAGGGAAAGGGCCTGGACCCTTCCTCCTGTTCCTCGGCAAGCATTCCGGACTACCTGTGGTCCTTTTCTCAGCAAGGGCTTCGGTCGACGACCCTTAAGGTGCACCTGGCAGCCATCTCTGCCTTCCGGGTGTGGGCCGGGAAGCAGTCGGTGGTGCAGGAGAAGGTGGTCTGGCGCTTTTCTAAGGCCTTAATCACATTTCCCCCTCCGGTGCGAGAACCTCCACCTCCGTGGGATCTACTGCTGGTATTGGCCAAGCTCACGGGCAAGCCATTTGAACTAATGCACAGGTGTGATATCTCCCACCTGTTGTGGAGGACTGCCTTTTTGGTGGCTATCATGTCAACCAGAAGGATGGGAGAGCTCCAGGTGCTTCCTTTGCATCTCCCTATCTGGTCTTCCGCAGGGACAAGGTTGTCCTGCGCCCCACCCAAAGTTCCTTCCGAAAGTGGTGTCGGAGCTTCACCTTAACCAGGTGTTGACTCTGCTGGTGTTCTACCCCAATCACACCTCGGAGGCCGAATATAGGCTCCGTATTGGACCCTAGTTGAGCGCTTGCTTACTTAAGGAGCGTACGGCTGAAGTTCAGGGAGAGGTTCACCAGCTGTTTGTCACCTACGCTGAAGCCGCACCTGGCAGACCTGCAGCCAAGCAGACGATGAGCAGGTGGGTCACCTCCTGCATAGATCTCTGCTATAGGTTGGCGGGCATGGAGCCTCCCAGAGGGATAAGAGCTCATTTTACCCGCCATACCGCTGCATCGGTGGCTGCTTCCAGGGATGTCCCTATCCAGGATATCTGCAGGGCTGCTACCTGGAAGTCAGCACATACCTCAATTACCCACTACCACATCAACCTTGGGTCACGCCGGGATGCTGGTTTTGGGGCAGCGGTCCTCCAGTCTTTATTCCCTAAGTAGGGGGTGTGCGCCTTGCCTCCCTCCTCCTGGAGAACTGCTAGGAGTCTGCCAGACAGTGTGGATGAACAACATATCCATGTCCCTAGAAATACAGGTTACTCACCTGTAACAGGAGTTCTAGGAATGGTATATGTTGTTCATCCACATGACTCACCCGACCTCCCCAGCTTCGACGCACAACCTGGCTTCCAGCGGGCTAGATCTGGCGTCATGGTGCGGAGCTGAGAGTTTTACCAACTGGGTGGGTGGGAGGAGCCAGCTTGAAGACCTTCCGGCAAGATTTAAGATGGCAAGGAACCTGCCAGACAGTGTGGATGAACAACATATTCCATTCCTAGAACTCCTGTTACAGGTGAGTAACCTGTATTTTTCTACTACTAAATAACAGATCTGCATGCATAAATTTCAAACCATGAGATCCCCACCCACTAGTTAAAAGCAAAACTATACATACATACACACTCATATAGACATTCTCTGGAAAGATATATTAGAAACACGTGAAAACAAATATCTGTCCATATAATGTACCATATAAAAAAAGATTTTCAAATGATGTAATGTGTCATGAAGCTCATGTCCTGATTTATCTCATCCCCTACCAAATTCAAAAGGAAACTGAGCCTAACCTCACATGTTCGCCTATGTAGTGTATTTTTGAAATGTCCATTGAGAATCAGGATAATACAAAATACACTCTATAGGTGAGTATGTGAGGTTAGGCTCATTTTCCTTTTGAATTTGGTGGAGGATGGGATGAATCCGGTCACGAGCTTCATGACACATTACATTGTTTGAAAAGCTTTTTTTTTGTACAATACATGGGCAGATATTTGTTTTCATGTGTTTCTAATATGCCTTTATAGAAAATGGTTCTACCTAGTCTATAAGATTGTCTATGTATAGTTTTGCTTTTAACTGATGGGTGGGTATCTCATGGGTTTGAAATTTATGCATGCAGATCTGTTATTTAGTAGTAGGAAATGTTGTTGTTATACAGGCATGCTGGTACACTGACACCATTAGGGCTACAGAGTCCTATTTACTAGGTGGTCTTGTATCAGGTTACAACTTTAATGTTCACAAATATCGACAAATGAACACGACTTTATAGACGGTACATATTTATACAGTGCAAGCTACTATTCACTAATGATATTGACAAATGACCACCTAGTTACATACAGAAACTTATTTACCCAGTGACAGCATTGAAAATGTAATTGTAATGTGTCTTTAATTCCATCAAGGGCACACACACACACACACACACACACACACACACACACACACACACACACACACACAGAGTCTTCATTTTCACTTTGATAAGACATTAAACAATCCTCCTTCTTTATAACATTCCTTCCGTGATATTTGACCTACCCAGAACTAAAGTTTTAAAGAATGTTTTCTCATCTCTGGTTGTGTTCTTATCTAATTGCTTTATTAATCAGTCACATTCATGTGTAAAATATTTAAGCTCTGTATTTAAACTGCTGTTAAGAAACCTACCTTATTCTTTCTGAAGAAGAACTATGTGTAGTTCAAAAGCTTAAAGATTTTTTTCTGTAGCCGGCCTGGTGGCACTGAGGGCTGAGGCGCTGGATGCCTTACCTCGTGCTACGCCGGCGACCCATGTTTGGGAACGAGCATGGGCCGCCGAGGATTGGCAGGGGAGGAGAAGGATTGAGCATCTGAGGGACTGCTCTCCTTCTCTGGGAAGGGGGAGGCCAGTGGTTGGTCCTAGACTGGCCCCTAGTGGAGGCTGGAGGGCAGCACACCAATGCTGCAGACAAGTGGGTGGAGACAGGCCGACACCTCGAGGAGGTGCGCCGGACACGCAAGACTTCATCGGCATCAATATTGCACGCCTTCCGTGGGGTCCAATCAGGAAAGCCAGGAAAATGATCCCCAGGTCGAAGCAGAGTGAATGGCTGCCCACCACAGGCCCCGACCCTGAATGGTGCTTCCCCAGACGCTGGATCCTGTTCGAGGTGAGTTGAGTTGGGGCTCCTCACTGCCCTGCCACAGAGGGAAACCGTGGGGAAGATGAGGATTCAGTCTGATGATGGGGTACGGGCTGGGTGGGTAGCCTCAGCTGTGACGACTGGGGACCAAAGGAGAAAAATATTAATGTCAAAAAATATATTTTTCTGTAAAATTCTGTTGGTTCAATAAAAGGTATTAAATCACCTGTTTTGTGCATCTTATTGTACAAGGACCAATACGACAGACATTTTTTTTTGGAATAACTTGGTTAAGGGATGCCTTTTCTACACTGACCAGTTTGTAGCACTCATATATGGTTTCAGAATGTGACACAACTGTTTCATCAGAAACCATTGTAGAATGGAGTACAGTGCCCTCCCCAATAGCTTTATACATGATATACTCAGTAATAGCTACCTTTTTCAAGGATGTGTTCAACCATAAAGTAAGTTAAATTACACCTTGTTGGTACATCCTGAACAAGCTGGTGGTTAGGAAAACCTTTGTTCTTCTGGATATCAACAAGGGTGTCATGGGCTTTTACTGAATGGTTGAAGTGGCCACACACTTTGTGCACTGTTCCACAGTGGTTCATACTTGCTGGTCATTATCCAGGAAGCTTAGAATGATTAGGTTAAGACAATGTGCAAAACAGCTGCATGTACATAGTTGCCATCATCAAGTGATTTTTTAACATTTGAACCATTGTCAGCAACAAAAAACAGCTTTCAAACCCTGTGAGGTGACCAAGCACTAACTAGTCTTTCCAGTTCTTGCTGAATGTGCTGTACTGTGCGTGTGTCTTGAAAGTGAGATACATGGAGAAAGGCCATTTTCTGAAACAAGGTGTTTTTTAGCTGTGAGAGATGGTGGTGGTAGTAGTAGTAGTAGCAGTTGAAGTGGTAGGAGTGGCAGGCAGAGTGGTGTATGAGGATGATGAGTTTCCTACAAAACTGACCCAGTGTGCAGTAAGAGAAAGACAGGCAATGGTTTGGGTGCTGATCCACATATCAGTAGCAAAGTGAACTACCTTGTCCTCAGCCTCTTGGAGAGCATGCCTTACTCGAACTACTAAACTGTCCTGGGTACAGCAGTTACTGCAAAGTATTTTCTACTTGGCATTAAATATTGTGGGTCTAAGTATTCTATAAGCCTCTGGAAACCCACATCTTCCACAATAGAGTATGGCCGAAAATCAAGTACAGTCATTCCTGTTACTTTATGATTTATTGCCACTGTTATCGGATGGTTTCATGAATATTTTGACTTTCTTTCAAAAACCTCTTTTAACTTCAATTGTCTCTTATTAGGGGTAAAGTTAGATCTGGCTGGGGTGTGTTGTACTGAATGCCCTGCTGGTAAAGCAGAGGACCTTACAGAATTATCTTGAGGAAAAAGTGGACTTTTGGATCTTGGCTGGTGATTATCATCTCCTACTGTTTCAGCAGAATGTTCCTGTTCACCGTGATCCCTGCTACATTTCCAGGCACCAATGTTAGAGTGTTTGTTTGAACCATATATAACAATGGGGTGAAGTTGTGTAAGGTGTCACATCATTGTTGTGGTTTCAAGATGACCTTTGTTTTTCCCCCTACTAACACAAGTATTGCAGTGCACACATACAGCTTGGCAAGCCTCCTTAGGGTTTATGTAAATATGATTCCAAACAGTAGAGGTGGACTCTCTGGCCCAGATATTCAAAAGGGTTGCGCGTGCGTAACTCCAAAAATGCGCCATTCTGCGATATTCAGAAGGGGCCAGTTGCGCCACCAAAAACATGCTGAGCAACAGCGCAATGGAAATGAAGGCATGCGCAACCGAAGGGGTCGGGTCCATGCATAAAGTTGCAATGCGATATTCGAACACTTGCGCAATGCGCAAGAGTGGCTCAGCCGGAAGTTGCGCAGTAGCGGAATTGAGCCAAAATAAAAAGGCTCAAGGAAGCGGCGCAAGAACCGTAGCAGGCCACAAACTGGGGGAGAGAGACAGAGACAGAGAGAGAGAGAGAGAGACAGAAGCTGGAAGGGCAGACAGGGACAGTGGGTCCAGGAGGACAGAGAGGCCAGCAGGGGGTGCCCAGTGCAGTGGAAGCGGCAGCGGGGGTACAGGAACAGCAGCTGGGGGGGCAGAAGCCAGGGAGATGGACAGTGCCAGCTTCCACATGGAAGCTGTAATGAGGGGGGTGAGACACCATGCTGCAGGGGGACGTGGCCGCGGAGGGGCCCGTCGGCGGTATGCCCCCGACAGGCGGTATTGTGCCCACATCAGCTTCGAGCTGTACACAGATGTCGAGATTGTGGGCCGGTACCGCCTGAACAGGGCAATACTGAGACGGCTCTGCGAGCTGTGCAGTGATGTGATGCAGGCACCCTCACGACGGAGTCACGCTCTGTCTGTGGAGACCAAGGTGACAGCCTGCATGTGCCTGCTCACCATGGCCACCTTCCAGAGGCCGACAGGGGACACCACAGGCATTACACAGTTGGCCACGTCACGCATCCTCACCCAATTCCTCAGCGCACTGCTGCCTCATGCTGCGGAGTACATCTATTTTCCCAGCACCGCGGCAGAGCGTACAAAAAACATGCAGGAGTTCCACAGGGTAGCACGTATGCCTGGCGTGCTAGGGGTCATAGACTGCACCCATGTGGCCATTCACACGCCACCTGGCCCCTACGGCCAGGCATATCGGAACCGAAAGGGGTTTTCCAGTGTCAACTGCCAGGTGGTGTGTGATGCCACTGGGCGCATTATCAATGTTTGTGCCACACACCCTGGTGGAGCACGTGATGCCTTCATATGGCACCAGTCTGCACTGTGCCATCGATTCGAGTGGGGACATCCCCACGGGTCATCTAGTGGGTGAGTACACATGTATGGAATGCAAACTCTGGGCAAGGGTGGAATGACACAGGTGCCATGGTAGTGGCACACAAGGATATGGTCAATATGGACCTGACATGACACTGCTCTCCACTATCTCCACACAGGTGACTGCGGATACCCACCCGTCCCTGGCTGCTCACACTGCATCGCCGCCCACCCCAGCGCAGCTATGCTTCAATGAGGCACATGCCGCAACCGTAACATCATAGAGCGGGTGTTTGGGATGCTCAAGGCATGCTTCGATGCCTAGACACCTCCGGTGGTGCTCACAGTACAGCCCCCAAAGGCCTGTGGGATATTCCTGGCCTGTTGCATCCTGCACAACATGGCCAAAGACCATGGGATAGCCATACAGGTCAAGAAGGGGAAGATGATGGGGACGCCAGTGGCGCCCGGTGATGTTGGTGATGAGCAGCCCCTAGGGACGGAGGGACCCGACTGACTCCGGCAGGCCCAGCTGCACCGGGACACCATTGCAGAAGAGCACTACGCCCAACACAGGTAAGTCAAGGGACATGTGCAGGCAACACTGTCCATGCGCAAACCACAGGCACACAGGGAACACACGTGCATGAAGGTCAGGGGAGTTGAAGGTTCCAGGCATACCAACACACCATCAGGGAGGGGTGAGCACTCATATGGACACACACACACACCAGGCAGCATACATGGGCAGAAGCACAGCACTGTGGAAACAACATTGCCAACACACAGCACCACCGACCACCCCCACCACCTGTACTGTCCACGTACGTGTGTCAGGACCTGGGCACCCTTGCACCTTGGTGTACAGTGCAATGCAGGCATCATCATGCACAGGCACCTGTGGACAGCAGTTGGGAGAGGTGCAGGTGGTCCGTGGTCAGCGGCAGAGCAGAGCACCCAGCAGTGCACTGCCCACCATGACACATTGCACACAGGGCAGCACCAGACAGGGCCCGCACTGGGAGACAGCTCAGTCAGGTAGCACTGTCCCACGGCCACCACAGATGCGGGCGGCCCGCCGGCCCAGCAGCACTGGCAGGCTGAGCAGGGGCCACATCGGGTGGCGCTGTTGCACCACCAGGGGTCCCACTGCGCGAACGCGACCTTGCCCGCACAGGGGTCTGCATCCTGCCAAACAAACGTGCACCAGGGGTGCTCGGGATGCCCACAGCAGAACCTGGCGTCGACAGGCCTGGTGGCCGCCGACGCACGAGCGGTGTGTGGAGAGCGCACTGTGGGGGTGTGTGTGGTACAGGGGCACCTGACAGTGTGCCCAATGTGTCCGCGACGGAGACCACTGCCTGGGTCAGCCTGTCAATGGCGGGCGGTCACATCTGTCCGCATAAGGACCAGCTCGGCTCGGTCCCAAGCACACTCCCTGCTATGCCGCTCCACGGACACAAACAGTGCCTCCACGGACCTTGCAACCCGCCCCTGCAGCTGTACCAATTCCTGCAGCAGGCGGGTGTGCGCATCCAATGGGTACTGTGCCCCAATGGCATCGTGACCCCCAGGGTGTGGATGGTCCTGGTGCATAGCAACCCTTGAGGCCGGGCGCTGTTCACCAGGACCAGGTATGGGCAGATCAAGGGCGGTGGACATGTGCCACTGCTTGACACTGTACCCCCAGACCTGGTGTGCGACTGCTGCCGCCGCCCCCAACTGCTGAGCCTCCAGGTCCACCTGTTCCACCTCCATGCTGGCAACAGTGCCAGACACCTGCACAGCCACCGGTGCTGCCTCACCGGTGCTGACAGGCACAGCCTGGGACTGTGCCAGCATGCTGGTACACAGGTGTGAACCAGGAAGGCCCAGGGGCATGTGCTGGCCTGCCATGTGTCCGTCATGGGACACACACCCATCACTGCCCATTGCAGGCCTGCTATCATCAATGGTGCAGGTACGTGCCACTGCCATAGGCACAGCATGCTGGCATACCTGCATGCCAGACTGCTGAGACACAGGCTGTGCACCCCCTGCACCCGTATCACTGACACCAGAGTTGTTGGCCCAGCGTGCATGCTGCTGCAGTGCCTGCTGGCTGGTGGCGGAGGTGGATGGTCCCTCCTCCACGTCCAGCAGGTCTGCATCACTGTCTGGACCCACCACCACCACCGTCTCCTGAAGACGAACAGGATCTGTAACAGAAAGAGAGTACATGTGAGTGCATGTGAACAACCGCCCCCAACACCACCACCATGTCATACCGTGCAGTGATGGGCTTCCACCTGTCTGGAATCCTCCGCCTGGTACACCCGCAATGGCACTCGGCTGCATGGCCGCGACCAGTGTCTCCTCTGTTGGGGTCAGCTGCAACACCACTGGCGGGCCCCCACCAGTGCCAGCACGTGCCGCCCTGAAGGCTGCCACCTTCTCCTTCAGCCTCCTGCGGTCAGTCCCCATCTTCTTCTTCTTGCATTCCTGCACGGAGCGCTGGTGGCTTCCGTGCAGGTTGATGGCCCGAGCTACCCCCTCCCATGCAGCTGCACGTTCCTGAGGGGTGCCCCTCCGTCCACTCAATAATGGCTCATCCTCCAGGTAGGCCTGGAAGAGGGCCTCCATCTCTGCAGCTGTGAAGTTCGGCCTCCTCCTATGCCCGCCGTCCTCACCCTCACCTTGTCTCTGGTCAGTCATGGTGATCTGTATGGGTGGAAGTGGACACCTGTCACTGTGCAGTCTACAGCATTTCCCCATGAGCATAGGTGATGGCCCGGGGGGGGCGGAAGCCCCCCACATTTCATCTCCGTATGGCAGATACTAATAGAAAAAGTGCCCTTTGTCCCTTTCTATGCCCTTGATTCTCAGCCCCCTCAGCCTTTATCATCCTCCGGCACCCCTGCCCATGAGCATTGTCCTGAGCTTCACACAGCATGTAACTCACCTCTCACCTGCAGTAACCAAATCTGGCCAGCACAACCCACTGTCGCATTTCTATAGCGCAACACATGCAAATGAGGAGTGGCGCAACTTTAATGACATGCTAATCGCGCCACTGCGCCTTTGAATGGCTGATCGAATGAGTTGCATATGTCAGCTGAATATCGCGTATTTGCGCTTTGCGCAATACGGAAGGTCCGGCTGAGCCAATGGCGCAGGTTTGTGCCTGCGTGCTACACTGCGCATGCCCAGACAGCTTACGCATGCGTCTATCGCGCTGAAGACCTGCTGAGCGCGATTGGCAATTCAGGCCATGGCCACCATTGTGCCAGTGGCGCTACAGCACTGGACACTATATGGCGCTGTGGCACTACTGCGCGATGGTCCACTGTGGCACTGGTGCGCGGCTGCTGTCGGCGGGATGCCTACTCGTCCGATGGCGCTGTGCGTAGCCTTGCGTCATTGCGTGACCTTGTGTATGCCCTCTGCCCCCTGGCGCGGTTCGCATGCCATGTGTACGTCCCTATTGCGCTGTCTGGTGACAGCGCCAAGTGAAGTGACGGCGCTGTTCGAACAGTGCGATTGGAGCCTGTGGTGGTCTATTGCGCAACATTTCCACGTGGGGTTACAGTGCAGCGGAGCGCCATATTGCCTGCTGTAAACTGGCTGAGATGGCTAGGAGGAGGGCAGTGACTTGGAGCCCACTGGAGGTGGCCAACCTGGTGGCTCTGGTGGAGCCCACTGTGAGGCACTGTATGGTGAGGCCCCTCACCATGCCTAGGATGCACATGTGGCAGCAGTGGCCACTGACCTGGTGGAGGTCACTGGGCGGGCCGTCTGCTGAGCAGTGCCGCACCGGTACAGTGACCTCTGCCGGAGGGAGCCAGACCTTTTGACGCTGCTGCGTTGCGTGCCAGGCGGGGCGTGGTGCCTAGGCCAGGTGAGTGTACCATCTATGCACCTATATTCTCTGTAGGGGTGTGTGTGTGCTTGGGTGGCTGTGCATAGGTGCCGGCTTGGACACGGTTGGCTGTGTCAGTGTGTGCAGCTGTGCGATGGATGGTTATGGCTGTGTGGGCAGGCACTCTCACTGGGGCAGGGGGCACTCTGCTTTTGAGTCACACTGATGTTTGTCTCAACATATGTCTCACACAGGCTGGAATCTGAGGACGAGGGCGAGGGTGATGGGCGTGCCAGGGCCCCGGTGCCGGTGGGTGTTCTGCCCCAGCAGCAGCAGCAGCGGCAGACCCAGCTGCTTGAGGAGTGTGAGTATCATTACTTCATGGATGCTATTGCATGCTGGGGGGCAAGACCACCAGCCATGCACAACACAACCATGCAGGAAAGGGGAGGTCATAATTCCACTATACAAGACACTAGTGAGGCCCCACCTGGAGTACAGTGTACAGTTCTGGAGACCATACCTACGTATGGACATGGACTGGGTAGAGAAGGTTCAGAGGAGGGCAACACGGATGGTGCATGGATTGCATCACAAGTCCTATGAAGACAGGTTGAAGGAACTGAACATGTACTCCCTGGAGGAGAGGAGGGAGAGAGGGGATATGATGGGGACATACAAGTATCTTACAGGGGGGAACAGGGTGCAGGAAAACACTATTTTTAAGCATAAAAGATGTTCCAGGACTAGAGGGCATGGGATGAAGTTGGAGGGGGGACGATTCAGAGGAAACATGAGAAAGAATTTCTTCACGGAACGGGTGGTGGACAAGTGGAACACCCTGCCAGAGGAAGTGGTGGGGGCTGACTTGGTCACGGGATTTAAGAATGCACGGGATAGACATACAGGACTTCTGGAGGTCAGGGGTAAGGTGCAACAGACTTATAGGAAAACAGAGTGAACTTACCAGCTCAAATGGGCAGACTGGGTGGGCCATAGGCCCTTATCTGCCGACACTGTCTATGTATCCATGTATGTAGGCACGACACAGGTGACATGCATCACTGTGCAGTATCACCTGCGTCTGTGTATGCGTCACTGGTGGTCCAGGCATGCACTGGGCACATAGCTGTGTAACTGGCATCGCACTACGTTGCCCGTCACTTGCCAGCCTAGTTTGTACTGTGATTGATGTGGGCAGTGTGTGTGGGCGGTGGTGCGCATAGCTGGTGCCGCCTGTTTGTGATGGCCATGTGCATGTTCACTGTGGGTGGGTGCATGCCATCAAAGGTGTGGGACATTGGGCTATGGGGTTGCAGGTTGGGTGGTGTTCAGGTTGTGGTCAGTCACAGCCATTGACTGTGTTCCCATTTTCCTAGGCCTCACTGTTCTCAGGAGGATACAGCGGGAGCTACATGGGCTGGACAAGTGTCCCTGGACAACCAGGCCATCCTCAGGGACATCCAGCAACATGGCTCTGGAAGGAGGCATCGCCGGAACAGCGGCACCGGGTGGAGGAGGACCGCCTGCTGGGCCTTAGGCCAGATTACCTTCCCACTTCACCCATCCCTACCACCCTGCCTTCCTCTCCAAGTTGTTCATCCCTACCCTTGCCCACCCCTTGTAAATAATTATAGTTGATTGTTTTACACATTTTGATAATACGTTTATATTTTGATATGAATACTGTGTTGGTCTCTGTTTTGCAGCTGGCTATGGTTGTTCAGTTGCAGTAGTGTACATGCCATCTGGGGTGATATGGTCCTGGGGTGTGTGTGTGTGTGTGTGTGTGTGTGTGTGTGTGTGTGTGCGTGCATGGGGTATCTCAGCATGGCAGTGACTTTCTGTTGGTCTTGCCGTCTGCTGCCACCCACTGCTGGGTGCACAGGGTGTGTCTGGCTTGTAGGCTTCTGTGTTGCATGGGGCTGACGAGTACTGGGGGGACTGCATGGTTTCCTGTAGTGCCAGTCACTGCACATGGGTGGTGTCTTGGGGTCACAGTGCAGGATGTGCTGTGCGTATGGGGGGCTGATGTGCACTGTGGTTGTCAACCCCCTGTGTTTGGCACTCTCAGCCTGCCAGTGGTTGTGCTAGGGTGTCATGGCTCTGCTATGCTTTGTTGGCTTGTCCCCATGGGCAGGTAGATCATCTGTCCCACCCCAGTGGTGCTGTTCTTGGGTGTGCAGGTGTGGTGTGGGTTCTGCAGTGTGTTCCTGTGCCCATGTGTGGCATGGCTGGTGGTGGCCCCAGCCTGCCTCCCTGGATGCAGTTCCATTGCTCTGGGGCTGTGCTTGCGCTATAGCAGCTCTGGAATGCTCAGCTGAGCTTCCCTGGTTGCTCCATAGCGCAAAATTTTGGCTCAGCTTCTCCTTCCTGGTTGCGCGATGGCACAGTATGTGCGATATTCAGATGTTGGTTGCTTGCGCAATTTGCTCTGCTCCATGTTTGAATATCGAACCTGTTGCACATTTACGCAACTGGTTTGTGCTTGCTCCTGCTGTTACGCTAGTTTTGAGCGCAGTTTGAATATCTGGGCCTCTATGTCTAGAAGTGAGCTCAGTAGGGGTAGAGTAGCTGAGTTTAAGTGGGGAAGACATATCGGTGGAGGATGCAGGATCATCAGGTGACACAGTCATGGAATCCTCTGCAGCAGCACCTTTGCCATCATCAGTCAGACTTTGTTTCACTTTGTTTGGCTTGTGCCTTTGAAATGTTCTTTTTCCCTTTTTACACTGTATTAGTACTCTCTCCATCCACATTGTCACTGTCAGAAAGAGAAAGAGGTAAAGTCAGACTCACACGCTCATCCATGTCATCAGTGTCACCACGACCATGGTCATTGTCGTCGTCATCGGGTTCGGTAGAGCTAGCACTGTTACTTGGAGACTGAGTTATTCGATACACATGTGTTGCGAATCAAGCAACTCCACTTTGAGTTGCACCTGTAAGTGCTTTAACTTTATGTATAATAGGAATACTCTCTGTTTTTGCAATTTTTTCAGATAACTTGCTAGTAAATGCCTTGGATTCTTTCTAAACGTTGTTTGCTGTGGCACTACTGAGCCTTTCTGACATAGACAGTCCAACCCCAGTTGTTGAGGTTTTAGCATTTTGAGAGTTATTTATTTTATTATTTATTTATTCGAATCTAAGCATTACAAGTACCTTAGAGCCAAGGCTCTTTACAAAGGTTCCACATCAGTTGCATTACAATACAAAATAAACAAGAACAATTCAGTAACAACGGCAGGATAACAGGTTAACAATCAGTTACATGTATACGATTGAAGACATATAAGAGCCAGTGACACTGACAGGGTAAATAGAATTACAAGACATGTCGGAGACAATAGGTAAGAGTAGCCAGAGGCATTGTCACATCACAGAGAGAAGTGCTGGTGTTGAAGGGGGGTGAAAGGGGGGGAGGGGGTTGTAGGGGCTTAGGAAAGATGATAGAAGTGCTGTGTAGAAGGAGCAGGGGCAAGCATTGGGTAGTGGTAAAGGAGGACTGTTTAAAGGAGACAGTCACAGGTGCTAGAGGCAGAGAGGAAAATGCAGAGCTTGGATTTGAATGGGTCAAGCTTAGGTGCAGAAGAGATGTCTCTACTGAGACTGTTCAACTGTTAGTCGGCACATCGATAGTAGTATTATTTAGTTCAGCCCCTTCAATAGACTGTGGTGCTTGTACTTTAGTTTTTTACGAGCCACTCTTTTCTCGACTACTGAATAAACTTTGATGTTTACTTCTTTGTGTAACCCCCAGGTGGCGCTATCCCAAAGGCTGCTACCCCTGCCTGTTGGGCTACTGACAGGTTGAGGGGCCTAGGTTCTATGACGGGTGCCTCCACCAGAGGTCAGGGTTAGTAGTGGTCAAACTAGCTCGGGTACAGCCCTCTGGGACACTGTAACCCCCCTTTGTTCCCACTAGTGGCCCACACAATACATGGGAGTTACCTTCCCCATACCCCACATGTGCACACTTTTTACACATAGAGAGACCACTTACCCTTGAGACTGATTCTGCAGCCCGTCTCGGAGGACCCCTGTAAAACAAGGTAAAACAACATACACAGCAATTTGCAATACTGTTCTAGATGCAGTAACACCACAGCCAGTATATTGTATAACAACAAAAATCTGGTTTATTCAGGGACAGTAACATGGGAGGGTAATCAGGTTGATTAGTTTAGATAAATTCAAATCACAGTACTGTGCACATATATTAAGGGTCCAAATGTCACTCTCTGGGTACCCAGGATGGCGGGGGCTAACCAGGTCTGTTGCCCAGGGTTGGTCGGTTGCAGCTGGATGGGGCCCTGTATGAAGAAAAATATATGCACAATCAAATTGTAATCTGGAGCCAGACAGCTCAGTCCACAAACAGAAGCACACAAGACAATCAGTTGACACACTTGATTAAATGAAGGTGAGGGAGGTACCTTTATTTGTACTAACAAACCCCAAACCGAAAGCTGAATTGAGGAGGTGGCTCTGGATGGCGGAATGAGCAGGGCATGAAGATGAGACCCTGGGACAGGGCCCTACTGATTTGGAAAGCAGGCGGATGCAGTCTGATTTAGCTTTGAGTCCAGCTTTCAGCTTCAGCTCACAACTCACAGAACAAGGAGAAAAATGGAATCACGCTCCCCTACAAACACTAGGCACATTTATATGTAAAGGAAATTACTATACCAGGCAGCTGCTTCTCGATCCCGATCGCAAATACTGCAAACCTGAGAGCACACGCAGCAACAGAGTCCCCGACAGGCCGATCGCACTTCTGCAAATCTTCGGTCTTCTACGGGCAAGCCTGGTTCTGCACACTTCCTCCTTCTCTTTCAACAACTTGGATTCAGTCCAAATGAGCACTTGCTAATGGCTACAGGCCGACTTCAGGACCTTACACATGCTTCCCGTGAACTGCACGCTGCAGCAGAACAGAGCTCCTACTCTCTTCACAGTCAACTCACAGCTGCCCTCCAGGATCAGTTCAGTGCATTTCCCTTATGCTCCACACAGGTTCGGTTGGAGGATTCAACTGTCAATCACTGCAGGGCTCCCTCTGTTGGTGCAAAAAGGCGCCAAGGTCCAAACTGCAGCTCCCAGAAGCACCTGCCATACATTTCCCCTTTAAGCAGGCTCCAGGTGAGAGTCCAAGTTCTGGTTGGCTCATGCAGTCTCCATTTTACGGTTCCCCTTACCCAATTGGCCCAGATTAGCAGTTCAGGTCCAAAATGGAGAAGCAACACACACAGAGTCCCAGCTGCAATAAAGGCAGGTTAGACAAACTGCAATTTTACAAATGCTCTAAATGATTTCAGGAAAACAGTTATATCTTTCAGATGGGCTCCCTCTGTGCTCTTAACGACTGCAGAAATGGAATGATCAGACGGCAGCTCAGGGCGGGATTCAAGCATTAACTACACAGTCCCCCCTTTCAAGCTAATTTAGCCTGCGAGCAGGCAGCTCTTAAAGAGACAGTACCAGAGGCTGTAAAAGCACTCACAGATAAATGGCTTAAACGCCGAACACCATTCAGGCTGGGAGCACTTAGCTAGCTCCAGGAAGACTTTTGGGAGCCCCCAATTGCAGGGGGGTTACACCCTTCCTGGCCTGAAAATACTTGGCGTCCGCGTCAAGTAGATACCCTTAAATCACTTTAAGACATAACAGTTTAAACTTGCATCCCTTTTAAACAACAATCAGCATATTAAACCTTTGTCATTTACACTTATACTGTATTATACAGTCTACTACTGGTTATACAACATTACACTATAAACATTTTTAAATCAGGTCATTACTTCCTGCACATGAAACCTGGATAGAGGGGGCCCTTCCCTATCAGCTACCTCAGGGCTGGATGGGGCAGGGGCACCATACCTAGAGGGTAGGACAAGTAATCTAGAGTTAGCATCTATGCACAGTTTGGGCAATGAGCTCGGGGACACATACACTCCCTTATGGACCACATTGACTGGCAGATCTACAGGCCTCCCAGGGGAATCATAGCTTAAGCACACTACAGGCTTCACAGCTCGACCAGTCCTTCTAGGGGGAACTGCCACAGTCTCTGCGCTTTTACTCTCACTTTCTGCAGTGTCTGTACTGGCCATGGGAATGGGCTTCGGGTAGAGAGGCTAGAACTTGGGGCACTTTCAGATCCAGGAGTTGCAATCTCTGCAGTCACAGTACTTGGCTCCACATGGGGAGTTTTCTGACACTGGCAGTGAACCATCAGGACACTCAAAATACTCTTCTTGTTCTGGTATATCACCAGTCTGCCCCAGCTCATCATTTTCCTCTTCTGAAAGCTCATACAGTTCAACCATGCACAGTGATTCCATGTCATCCAACTTGATACTTTGCACTTCACTTTCTGGGAGCATTGGCTCCAAGGACAAAGCTGGGGGCTTAGACAGTCACAAAGGCCCAACTTTATCTCCATAGTTGACTAGAGGGTTGCCTCGAAACAATTGGCTCAGTTCATAAGAGGGGTAGTACTCAAAGTTGCACTCACTTTCCTCTGACATGGACTGACAGTCATGTTCAACTGGTACTTGTTGTGGAGAACACTCTAACTCGGCATCTGTAGGTGCAGACTTTCTTTGCTTTTGCTTAGCAGCAGCTCGGGTCACTGGTCCAGAGGGAGCACTTTCTAGGGGCTCAGACTCAATCAGGATTTGTCCAATGGGCAGTAAATGATTTCTATGCATTGTTTCAACATCTTTTGAATTATTCTCAGGCCTTACTTTGTACACAGACAGATCATCTAGTTTGCCCACTACAATGTGAGGGAGATGGTGCCACCTGTCAGCAATCTTGTGTTTGCCATGCAGCCCCAGATTTCTTAGCAATACTCGATCCCTCCTGGAGTTCCTGTGCTTTCACTTTTTATCATACCCTCTTTGTTGGCCAGATTTCTTTTGGCAGTCGTGGTTTGGGCCAGTTGGTATGCATGATTTAGTTGGGCCTTTAACTTTTGCATATACTGTAAATAGCTATCAGTTCGAACCCCATCAGGAGAAACTCCAAAACAAACATCTACTGGTAGTTGGGCTTCTCTTCCAAACATCAGACGGTAGGGGGAGTACCCAGTGGCATAACTTTTGGTGCAGTTGTAGACATGTACCAAGGTGCTTATTTGTTGGCTCCATCTAGGTTTGTCCTTGGGGTGGAGGGTGCCCAGCATATCTAACAGAGTGTGGTTGAAGCGTTCAGGCTGTGGGTCCCCCTGGGGGTGGTAAGGGGTGGTTCTGGACTTTCACACTCCCCACAGAGAAAGCATCTCTTTGATCAAATGACTCTCAAAGTCCCTCCCTTGATCAGAATGGATTCTTTGTGGAGCTCCATAGTGAACAAAAGTTTTCTACAAGTGCTTTTCCACAGTAGATGCCTTCTGGTCCTTGGTGGGGAAAGCTTGGGCATATTTCGTAAAATGGTCAGTAACCATCAGCACATTACTAATGTTTCTTTGATCTGGCTCCAAACTCAGAAAGTCAATACAGACCAGCTCCATGGGGGCGCTTGGTGACATTAACAAGGGTAGCAGCCCTCTGGGGCAAGGCTTTCCTCTGTAAACAGACTACAAGTTTGAATGTGTTGCTCAACATTAGCCCCATCTTAGGCCAATAGAATCTGGATCTCACCAAGTCAAGTGTTTGGTCTATACCAAGGTGCCCCATGTGGTTGTGTAGGGACCTCAGTACCAAGTCTCTGAAGGCAGTGGGCAAAACTAGCTGATGTTTGTCTATTTGTCCCCCTCTGTCTACTGTTTCTCTGTATAACAGTCGATTAATCAGTTTCAACTTAGGACCTTCCTTGTATAACAGTGCAGTTCTCAAATCAGTGGAGCATAACTTGGACACGTCTTTCCCTGCGTAGAGGGCTTCTAAAGCTGGTTTAATCATAGGATCTCAGTGGGCTCAATACTGTCATTGTCTAGCTGAGGCAAAGAACCAATGTCTAATGCAGAGAAGTGGCAATAAGCAGCAGGTATGCAATTCTCAGAGGGCCCCAAACAATCCACCAGACAGTATACTGTGTCCTTGGCCACTCGTCGTTCCTCTCTGTCAAACTTCTGGCAGAGTGCTCAAATATAAGGTTCTGACAGTCTGGCCCAGTTATTTCGGGAAACAGGCCTCCGGGAGAGAGCATCAGCATCTATGTGGTTCAGGCCAGCTCTGTATTCCACAGCATAGTTATATGTAGATAAGGCAGAAAGCCACCTATGGCCAGTAACATCCAACTTAGCTGAAGTCTGCACACAAGTCAAAGGATTGTTGTCAGTTTTTATTAGTATCTTAGCCCCACACAGGTACTCATGGAATTGGTCAACAATGGCCCACTTCAAAGCTAGGAACTCTAACTTATATACAGGATAGTTCTTTTCGGATGGGGTCAGGCTTCCGGCTGGCAAAGGCCGCTGGTCTCAGGCCATTCTCATGCTCTTGGTACAATACAGCCCCCAAGCCTTGCAGGCTAGCATTAGTGTGCAGGACATAGGGTTTTGCTGGATCTGCATAGGCAAGGACAAGAGCGTGAGTAAGTTGATATATAATCTCATGAAAAGCAGCTTCACAATCAGGTGTCCATCTTGCTGCAAATACTTAATTGGGCCGAAAATACACTCTCTCAGTCTCAGGAGAAGCCGACCTCTTATGTTTTTTGTTAGTAGGAGGATAACCTTGAGTAAGATTAAGCAAAGGGCGAATCACTCTTGAATAGTCCTTGATGAACCCGGCGATAGTAACCACAGAATCCCAGGAATCTTTGCAGTTCTTTTAGATTGTGGGGCTGTGGCCAGGTGGTCAAGGCCTCAACTTTATTCGGGTCTGTTTCTATGCCCTTGGTGGAGACTATATGTCCCACTTACTTTACAGAGGTTTGGAAGAACTGACATTTATCGATGGATAGTTTAAGGCCAAAGTCTTCCAGTTGGTCCAACACCTTGAACAATCTGCTCTCATGTTCCTCCAGGGAGCTGCCAGACACAATAACATCATCCAAGTATACCAGGCACTCCAAAAAGTTCATGTCCCCCCTTGCACGCTTCATCAGTCGTTGAAAAGTGGCTGGGGCCCCTGAAATCCCTTGAGACATCCTCATGAACTCATGAAAACCAAGTGGGCAGATGAAGGTTGTCTTCTCACGGTCCTCTGGGGCCATCGGATCTGGTAGTACCCGCCAGAAGATCCAGCACAGAGAACCACTTGCTACCACTCAGGCAGTCTAGAGCATCCTGGATGTGTGGCATCGTGTACTGATCTGGGATAGTCCGCTGATTCAAAGTACGGTAATCCACGCACATCCTCACTGTCCCATTCTTTTTTCTCACTATCACGATAAGGGAAGCATATGGACTTCTGGATTCTTGGATTACACCAGCAGCAAGCATCTCTTGCAGATGCCGTCTCACATCATCTATGTCAGCAGGGGCCAGGTGTCGAGACCTCTCATGAAATGGCCTTTCATCATGCAGCCGGATATGGTGTTCAGCTCCCTGCACACATCCTATGTCCCATTCCTTGAAAGAAAAACACCTGGTCTCTCTGAGAAAGCTTCTCACTGATCCCCACTTTCCATTCTGCTGGCAACGGGGAGTCACCGAAATCAAACAAGTTGGGTGTCACTCCATCATTCTTCCCTGAACTCTTGTTACTGGGTAGCACTGCAGTGTCTGCACAATGTCCATTAGCCGGGGTGCAACCTCTATTCACTCGAATCTCTCTATCAGAAACATTATGGACTTGAACCATTACCCTTCTGGCATAAGCATGGGCTCTAACAGGCAAAATACTTGGCTTGACCAGCAGTCCTTCTGGGAATCTTCCATTGCCTGGTGCATCCAGCATTAGTATTTTATTCTTGACATCCTTTCTGATACGAACTTCTCCATGTAAGGTACACTGGGAATTTGGCGCCAGGATCAGAGACTCAGGATCCTTTTTCCAGACAATTCTAACCGGTTCCTCGGGTTCCACTTTTCCAGCATCTCTCTGGGCATCGTAGGCCTTTTTGATCAAGGCCGGAATTCTTAAAGCTCTACCAGTTCGGGACCCCTGTTTTCAAAACACAACTGCACCAACCGTCCCAAACATATTGCATTAGTCCCAATTAGTAGAGGGACCCCATCATACTGTCCGGTAGAGGACATACTAAGGTCAACGTCTCCACTTGCTCTGCCACTCCAACCACAGAGGTGGGGAAGGACAACCAAATTCAATATAGCCGGAGTAGGGTAGGCCTTCTCACTGAAACCCCAGACATGCAGTCGCTCCAGTGGTTGCAGGGACACATCAGACAAGTGCTTCTGATACCAATCCTGGAACATAATTGTCACTTATTTATTTATTTATGAGTTTAACCAGGAAGGCACACTGAGCAGTGAAATGCTCGATTCAGATGCACCTGGGGACAAGCCCAATACAATAACACAAATACAGGTCATAGCACAGTGAGGGGTCCACCTGCCATGCAGACAAAACAACAGGTAGATACAGGAACATGGGAAGGGGGAGCATACATGAGGGTAGTGTTACAGGGGACTTGGGAGCCACTGTCTAACACAGCTCTTGTAGGCACTCCATTCACTGTTACAGTGGTCTCCATGGAGGGACCCACCACTTCAGACCATTCTGGGGGCACTTATCTGGATGTCGATCGGGCATTGGCCCTGGTGGCATAACTTTTCTGACTAGCTCCCCTGGTGGCCGGGCATTAGCATTGTGGTGTAATGCCACCAACCTATTGGTAACTTTTCTTAGGTTTTCTGGCATGCAGACGACTGAAAATGCCTGTCCTCCCCACAACGGTAGCAGAACTTAATATCTCTAGTGTCCTTGAAGTGGGGAGTCTCTTTTCTGTTGGCGCACTTCTGGAGCCCTGCGGGGCTCTTCTTGGACTGGGGGCCTACTCCTTTGGACCGCTGAATCTCCACTATGGTTGGGGGTTAGGACAGTTCTTTGCAGCTCTCCCACCATGGCTCTCAACTCTCTTATCTCTGTTAACAGGTTACCCTCGGTCCAGGTCTCAGGGGAAACGACATGCACTCCCACTCCTCTTTTGGGCTCAAGGGAAGCCTGATACAGATACGGTTTTCTATATGCCTCAGTCAGTTCTTTAATCAAGTCTCTTAATTGTTGGGCCTCAGCCAAGTCACTCCGTCCAGGGGTCTGATCAGTATTCAGTACCCCAGCACAGGGCTTCCAGCCCTCTTCATCAGTTTCAATCTCACGGATTTCTTTCATCAAATGACAGTACTCTGGAGGGCTTGTCCTCCTGTCTTGCAACTTGAGCTTCAATATCATCACGCTCGAGAATCTAGCTGACTTTAGGATGTGGTCTAATCTGACCCAGTTTAGCACCTAGGCAGACACTTCCCCTCTTCTGTGGGCCCTCTGCAAAGCCCTCTCTATCCTAGTGACAAAAGCAGACAGCTTCTCATTTTTCCACTGTTTGGCTGATTTGAATTTCTGCAACAAATCATCCCCGGATTCTGTGCTGCCAAACACCCCCTCCAAGGCAGAGATATTCTGCTGCAGTTGCCTCCGGACTAGTGGCACGTAAGAACCGAATGGCTTCCAGGGCAGGGCCTCTCAAGCTCTCCATCAAGCGTTTTCTTTTCTCCCCCTCTGAACATTGCAATTCTTGTACCAAAGGGGTGGTATAGTCCATCCCGGTCTCCAGATCATCTTCCCCCAAAGGCACTGGGACGGTACCAGAAAAAATGTTTAAGCCTTCTATAGGAGTCCAGCTGTATCGGGGGAATGAGGAGGGGGGAGGCAGCTATTGGGGAGCTCTTGGGATACACAGGGGAGGTGGTCGGAGAATGCAAGGGCATATGGTCTCCCGACAGGTCTAGTACTTTTACCACTTCTTGGGCAGTTTTTTCTTCGGATGCTAACAACCTAAGCAGCTTCTCTTTAAATCCATCGGTACTAGGGGACCCACCCGGGCTGGTCTGACCACTATGTAAGTGAATGACCCTCCATCCCTTCTGGGTGCCCTCAGGAAAAATCATAGGGGGTACATTCTCAGGGTCTATATGGGAACTACACGAGAGTAGCACTATCAGAGTTTGGTCGAATAAGTCAGCATCTCGTCCCTTTCCCTCCACCTTGCCCATGCACTTAACATGCTCTACGGTGGACAAAATGTCAGCATTGTTAGTCCCCAAGGGGACATCCAGCAAGAGGATAGCCTTTTGGGGATCTATCTCCTCAGCTTCACTCTATGCCATCAATTTGTGCACCATCAGCTTGTAGGGGACAATTTTTAGCTTGGGCATAGCAAGCTCTTCCATCTTTTTCCCTAACTTGGACATAATGAGGTAATTCTCTCACGTGGCCACTAGAGGATGCTAATCCCAGTGGTGCCTCCAAGATGTAACCCCCAGGTGACGCTATCCCAAGGGCTACTACCCCTGCCTGTTGGGCTACTGACAGGTTGAGGGGTCTATGTTCTATGACGGGTGCCTCCACCCAGAGGTCAGGGTTAGTAGTGGTCAAACTAGCTTGGGTACAGCCCTCTGGGACACTGTAACCCCTTGTTCCCACTAGTGGCCACACAATACAGAGTTACCTTCCCAATGTGCACACTTTTTACACAGAGATACCATTTACCCTTGAGACTGATTCTGCAGCCCGTCTTGAAGGACCCTGTAAAACAAGATTAAACAACATACACAGCAATTTGCAATATTGTTCTAGATGCATTAACACCACAGCCAGTATATAGTATAACAACAACAAATTTGGTTTATTCAGAGGACAGTAACACGAGGGGGTAATCAGGTTGATTAGTTTAGATGAGTTCAAATCACAGTACTGTGCACATATATTTAGGGTCCAAAATGTCACTCTCTGGGTACCCAGGATGGGGGCTAGCAAGGTCCGTTGCCCGGGGTTGGGTGGCTGGTGCAGCTGGATGAGGCCCTGTATGAAGAAAATATATGCACAAACAAATTATAATCCGGAGCTGGATGGCTCAGTCCACAAACAGAAGCACACAAGACAATCAGTTGACACACTTTGATTAAATGAAGGTGAGGGGAGGTACCCCTATTTGTACTCACAAACCCCAAACCGATAGCTGAATTGAGGAGGTGGCTCTGGATGGCCAGAATGAGCTGGGCATGAAGATGAGACCCCTGGGACAGGGTCTACTGATCTGGAAAGCAGGCGGATGCAGTCCAACTAGCTTTAAGTCCAGCTTCCAGCTTCAACTCACAACTCACAGAACAAGGGGAAAAATGGAACTGCGATCCCCTACAAACACTAGGCACATTTATATGTAAAGGAAATTACTATACCAGGCAGCTGCTTCTTGATTCCGATCGCAAATACTGCAAACCCGAGAGCACACGCAGCAACAGAGTCCCCGACAGGCCAATCGCACTTCAGCAGATCTTCGGTCTTCTGAGGCAAACCTGGTTCTGCACACTTCCTCCTTCTCTTTCCACAACTCGAGTTCAGTCCGAATGAGCACTCGCTAATGGCTACAGGCCACTCTCAGGACCTTACACGCATCTCTGCATGAACTGCACGCCTGCAGCAGAACAGAGCCCTACCCTTCATAGTCAACTCGATCTGCCCTCCAGGAACAGTTCAGGGCATTTCCCTTAGGCTCCACGCAGGTTCGTTGGAGGATTCAACTGTCAATCACTGCAGGGCTCCCTCTGTTGGTGCAAAAAGGTGCCAAGGTCCAAACTACAGCTCCCAGAAGCACCTGCCATACATTCCCCCTTTAAGCAGGCTCCAGGTGAGAGTCCAAGTTCTGGTTGGCTCAGGCAGTCTCCATTTTAGGGCTCCCCTTACCCAACTGGCCCAGATTAGCAGTTCAGGTCCAAAATGGAGGAGCAATGCACACAGAGTCCCAGCTGTAATAAATTCAGGTTAGACAAACTGCAATTTTACAAATGCTTTAAATGATTTCAGGAAAACAGTTACATCTTTCAGATGGGCTCCCTCTGCGCTCTTAGCGACGCAGAAATGGAGCGATCAGACTGCAGCTCAGGGCGGGATTCGAGCATTAACTACACAGTCCCCCCTTTCAAGCTAATTTAGCCTGCGAGCAGGCAGCTCTTAAAGAGACAGTACCAGAGGCTCTAAATGCACTGACAGATAAACGGCTTAAACGTCGAACACCATTCAGGCTGGGAGCACTTAGCCAGCCCCTGGAAGACTTTTGGGAACCCCCATTTGCAGGGCGGTTACACTCGTTTGCCCCTGGCTTTTGTTTTACAATTGTTTTGAGTACTCATAATGGCAGTCTTTCTTCAGTGACTTGTTCAGGGTCACAGTCACAAAGACAGTATACGAGTGGTGGTGGCTGTCAGATTTTCACTTAATTTAAATTCAGACACAGGTCTGCTGTATTATTCTGGTTCACAATGTTGCTCTGACCTCTACTATAAGGGCTATTGCTAACCACAAACAGTGCTAGAGTTCAAATTGAAGATTCAGGGGTCACAAACCTGGCCTAACGCTCTACAGTACAGTCCTTCCAAAGCAAGGTTATTTTTTTTTTAATTTATAGTCCTCAGAAGGTCCACTGAGCTGAAGTTTGTATGTGTACCCCATGGAGCACAGGGAGGAGAGCTGACTGACTTCTTCGGGGTCACACAGACAGTATGCAAGCTGCACTGGTGGCTGTCAGATTTCAACTGAATTTCAGACACAGGTCTGCTGTATTATACTGGTTCACATTTCACACTGGCTCTCTAAACTATAAGTGCAAAGGGCTGGTGCTACCCACAGCAAATGCTACAGTTCAAAATGAAGATTAAGGGGTCAGAAACCTGGTCTAACCCTTTACGACATGGTATGCCAATGCCAGTTTGACAATTTTACCGAGACCGACATTACAGTGACAGTAGCGACAGCCAGGTCACTATAATGTTGGTGCGGGACCCTGGTACTGCTTTCTAGGGGTCTTGCACCCCCTTCCCAAATCAACTCCAACTCAGAGTTGATTATTTTAGTTATGGGGGGTCACCCCCCCAAAGAAAACAAAGTCTTCACGGAACAGCTTCATGCCGACCGCAATTGTGGTTGACATAAAGCCGTCGCAGTAACATCGGTCGACAACAAATTTGTCGAACTGGCGTCATGGATCTCTACAACATGGTCATTCCAAAGCAAGGATTAGTTTCTTTTTTATTCATTTTTTTATTTATAGTCCATGGAAGGCCCTCAGAGCTGAATATTGTAGGTGTGCCTCACAGAGCACAGGGAGGAGAGCTGATTGACTTGTTTGGGGTCACACACAGACAGTATGCAAGTGGCACTGGCATCTGTCAGATTTTAACTGAATTTCAGACACAAGTCTGCTATATTATTTTGGTTCACACTGGACCTCTAAACTATAAGGGCTGGTGCTACCCACAGACAATGAGTTCAGATTGAAGATTCTGGGGGTCTCAAATGTGGCCTAACCCTCTGTGACACAGTCCTTCCAAAGCAAGGATTTTTTTTTTTTTTTTTATAGTCCATGGAAGTCCCACAGAGCCGTAGCTTGCAGGTGCACCACATGGAGCACAGGGAGGAGATTTGACTGACGTGTTTGTGGTCATACAGACAGTATGCAAGTGGCACTGGTGGCATCATCAGCTCCTGTTAAGTTTAAATTCTTCCTTTTAGAGGACACTGAGCAAGAGTTTTTTGGTATTGCTGAATTCTGGGATGTTTTATCTGTGCAATGATACTGAATTTGTTCTGGGTCGCAACTAGAATCCTTCACAACAAGCACTGGGGAACCCAGAGGCCTGCTGCGTCACTGGCTCAGTCGGGACTGGTGGTGGAATCATCTGGGTTCTCCCTCCCTATGGCACCTCAAGAACCTCCCTAGCAGACTATTTTGGACTTGGTGTGGGCTGTGGACGCCAAGACAGAAAAAAAACTCTGCCAAAATTAGAGACCCATGATGTTGCCTTTACCACACTGAATAGTACTGTGGCCAAAGTTGATAAACGGTCTGTGGCGATACAGGCCACGGTGGCCCTTCTTACTAAAGAAAACCAGCAGCTACTTAGGTGGTTGAAAATAGCCTGTGATCTGGAACTATTCGACTAGTAGGGATACCGGAGGGAGCAGAAGGTACCCATCTACTTGTTTTTTTTAAATCCTGGTTGGCTGAAAGCGCTATCCATGTCTGAGGAATTTGACTGGTCTGAACCGTCAAGCCTACTGGGTGAACTTTGAGTGCGGCCCATGGATTCCAATCAGCCTCGGACTGTCCTGCTTGAAACTGTTGGGTCGGAGGAGAGATGTCCTCATTACAGCAGCTCGTGTAGCATATCCCATTGCTATTCAGGGACAGGATGTAAAGTTATTTCCCCGATGTATCGTTTCAAACTAGATCCTGGAGGAAACAGTTTGATGTCTTCAGGCAAAAGCTTCGTGCTTTGGGTATTGTTCACTCTTTTCTGCTTCCTGCCTGCTTAGGAATTACCTATGGAGGGAAGAGTTGGCAGTTCTCGGAGCCTAAAGATGTGGGCAGCTGGATCGAAAAGATGGAGTCAACATTTCAGGCGAAAACAACTCAAGAGATTCTCGCTGAAGAGTCAGATTCTGAGGAAGGCTGAGTATACAGGACTTTGGTTTTTAAAACATTGCAATAGTACTGTGCCCTGAAGGATTCTGTTGGGACATTATATTTTACTGAATGTTATTGGATTCTATTGGTAGGGGTCATTAAATGGAGGTGTGGGATGCATTGGTTTCCTCTGTACTATATATTTGGGAGATCTGTCTATAATTGTGGCTAATTATCTCATGGATTATGTCTCAGCCTCTTTGTCCCCCCAGTTTATGGTCAGTTCTCTTGGGGATAGCACATCTTACAAAGATAACCGTAACCAGGTCTTTACCTGCTCTTGCTTAGTGCCCTCTAGTTTTTGCAATGTTAATATTTGTTATGGGAGGTGGGTGTGGGGTTGTGGGAACATTTTTTTCTGTTCCATAATAATAGTTTTTGGAAGTTAATAGCACCGAGGAACAGCAGTGGGATTCAGCGGATACCAAAACAGCAAGGCATTCCTTTCCACAGAGCCTGCTCAGATTGAAGAGCAGCAGCAAGAGCAGCAGCGATATTCAGTGGATGCCAGAGCAGCAAGACATCCTTTTCACAGAGCCTGCTCAGACTGAGAAGCAGCAGCGGGATTCAGCGAACGCCACAGCAGCAAGGAGTCCCTTTCCACAGAGCCTGCTCAGACTGAGGAGGAGCAGCAGCGGGATTCAGCGGATGCCAAAGCAGCAGGGCATCCCTTTCCACAGAGCCTGCTCAGACCGAGGAGCAACAGTGCGATTCAGCGGATGCCAAAGCAGGTACGGCAGGCAGGCAGCAGAGGCAAAATAGAAGATCTTGCACTGTGTTAGCCCATTGATGCTGCATGTCGACTGTCCCACCCACCCACTCTGGGACATCCCTACTTATATAGATAACTTCCAGTCATGTGACCACTCTCATGTTTCTATCTCTCCACTTTCCCATATGCAAGTTATACCTAACCACCACTAGGAATCACTGCTGAGTACACAAAGCACACTACTACCCTTAGTGAACCTATTCCCTATCCTTGTTTACTTCTAACCACCCTGTTGTTGTCCTGCCTGTATTTTAGGTGTCCCGTCTTTGTCCAGCCACACTTGACCTCCCTCAGGATCGAACCCTTGACTTCTGACACTGAGGATGACTGCACTACTGCTGCGCCATTGCATGTGGCTCAAAATTTATAGGTTCTTGCATGTCCTATGAGGACTACTGCAGGCAGGGTGCATTTACACCAAAGGCATTTGTTTGCTGATCTCTATTAGGGGAGACATTCTAGTGCTTTGGTTCCATGTGATAAGGGCAATACCTGAACACCGAATGTCCTTATGGCGACTGCACATTGCCGAAATTCAATTTCAGCCATGTGTAACTCCAGCGCCAGTGAAAGTGGCACAAAAACCTGTGTTTTTTGTTATATGTGAGGACTGTGCCCCCCTTTTATGAGGCTTCTCCCCACAAACCTAATTTTAGATTCTCAACTCCAGGGGGGTGCATGTTGGGGAAGTACATCAGCATAAAAAAAAAAAAAAAAACTGTCTTGGGATGGACAGAACAAAAAAATACCAGCCCCAGTCTCAAAACTCCTTTATCCCTGCCACCGCAGGCCAGCACTCACCCCACCACGCCACGCCGGCGGCAAGCTGTGACACCAATTCTCACAAACCCTCCTGCCCTCACCGTGTGCTCACTTCCCGCACGCATACACGCAGAAGTATATCCTGTCACCTTTCACGAACCCTTCCCATCTGGTCGCCTCCCTACACCTTGCCGTCGGGGCACCGCAAGTGGGTCGCCATTTTGGAAGGCGCCCACTTGCGGTATGCCCAAGTCACAGGATACCAGTGCTTCTCACTACTACTGCTGCTGAGTACCAAGTATAGTTAATCATACAGTACAGAGTACAGAAAGTTCATTACTATTACTGCTACTATACTGAGTACCAAGTATAGTTAATCATAAAGTGGAAAACAATGTACAGAAGAGGAAACTGGGGTAGCTTGGCCAATCAGGGACACCATTGGGCAGGAGGAGGACACCATTACGAGCTGAAAGGGCAGCAGGATAGTGAGGTATAATGGCTGTGGAGCTGCAATGGCCATGAATATGTTGTGGAGAATAGGAAATGTCCTATATGTGCCAGGTTGACAAAGCTGGAGAGTGAGGTGCACAAGTTCAGGAGGGAGCTGTACAGTTGGACACAGGCCATGGACTTGGCGGTTGGTAGGAGGGTAGCTAACAATTTTTTGGAGGAGGGAGTCAGAACTGGAGGAGCAGAAGGAGGGTGTAGCTGCAATCATAAATCGTCAAGTCAATGTTGGAGGTGGAATTGGGGAAGAGTAATGAAACTGGACTGACAGGAGGGTGATGGATGGCAGAGTGGGGATACTGGAAGAAGGAGAAGGACCTCAAGAACTATGACAGGGGAGTGCACCTCACAGAAGGAGGATGCCGGAAAGCAACAAGCTGGGGAAATTCCACTCTCAAATAGGTACTACTCTCAAATAGGTACTCGCCACTGGGAGAAGCCATAATGGGGAGGGGCTCAGAGGATACAGGGAAGAAGCATGCAAAGGACGGAAGGAGATGGAGGTCAGAGGCAGGGGTGAGGGAGGTAGTAGACATGGGGAAGACTCAGAGGAAATGGGGAGAAGCATGCAGAGGATGATGAAGATGGAAGAAGGAGGCGGGGGGAGGAGGAGTAACACTGAATTGGGGGGAGAGACCAGTTTGTCTCACATTTCTTTAACTGGTGAGGAGGAGAACCAAAACAGTACGGACTCGGGGAAGAATAGGCTTAGACCACAAATACCAGTGAACTACAGAACTCTACACAACTGGGGAACCATGGACGAGAAGTAGCAGCTCTGATCATTATGCTAGGAAAACTGTCATGTCTTGCAAAACCTGAATATTAGTTTGTCCCCGTGCCCAAGAGCTCCACTATATGTGGGCAGATGACTTGGTTGACCTCGGGGTCTCATCCAACCTGGGTGGTGTTATGCCATGCCAGGTCTCTTAAAAACAAGACGGCAATGATGGCTGATCTTGTCGGATCACCAGACCTGGCCTGCATCACCGAGACCTGGCTCGATGAAAATTCTGGCTCTATTCTGGAGTCAGCAATTCTGGCTGGGTTTTCAGTGATGCATTGCCTGAGGTTAAATCGTAGGGGCGTGGGAGTGGCCATTGGTTTTAGATCGGAATTGAGCCTTGTGGAGGTGCCGTTGGGGGAGATCCGGTCCTTTGAATGTATCGTGGGTGCAGGATTCTTCTCATCTACCGTCCACCCCGGGGGTGAGAAGCAATTCCTGCAGGAAGTCGCAGACTTCATCATTCCCATGGTGTTGGAGTCCCCCAGATGGATGGTGCTGGGGGACTTCAGTGATTGGGTCGACGATGAACTCTCACAGTTTGGTCAAGACTTACTCCAGCCGATGAATTAGTTGGGCTTCTCACAGGTGATTACCTCTGCACCCATAGGCACGGTCACTCCTTGGACCTGGTCTTCCTTCTGGATATGGAGACCTCTGATTTGATGGTGGAGCCAGTCAGTTGGTCGGACCATCACACCATAAGGTTCAATTTCTAGGCCCCGCCGTATAGACCTACCCCTACGGAGATGGTCCGGTACCGCCTTTTAAGGGGTTTATCCCCCGATGGCCTGTTGGTGGTGCTGGACCTGTTGGGGCTGCCGAGGGATAGTGGTGACCCAGATGCCCTAGTCTGGGGTTATAATGACGCTGTGACTGGGGCTTTGGATCATCTCACACCTGTCCGCTTCGCCCCTTACCCAGCCTCTTCGCCCCTTGGTTTGATGGGACCTTGAGGGAGATGAAGAAAGTGGGACAAAGACTGGAGCGTCCCTGGAAAAAATTGGGCCTGGATGCTGACAGTCCTTATAATGGGCTAACAATCTAAGTCTATCAATCGGCTATCTCCTGTAAGAAGGCAGAGTTCCTGTCCAGGGAGATTGCTGTGGCAGAAAACTGACCGGCTCAGCTCTTCTGAACTGTAGACAGAGTGTGCAATCCAGTCTGTCTGCAGCCTTGGAGAGCATTGTCGCAAGGGAAGTGCGGCGAATTTGCTCACTTTTTTGCCGATAAGGTTGCCAACATCAGGTCTGAGATCCACATAGGACGCCCCTATGGGGCAGATGGTGATCGGTGGGAGGTGGCAGCTTCTCGGTCTGTCTGGTCTGACTTCAGCCGGCCGGCGATCGGGGATGTCGTGAAGATTATCCAGTCTTTGCGGCCAACCTGCTGTGGTTTGGACCCTGGCCCAATGCGTCTCCTTGTGGGGTGTGTTGAGACTATTGGTCCGGTCCTTGCTGAGATAGTCTGGTGTTCGTTAGATTCTGGGGTGTTTCCAGACACCCTGAAGGAGGTGGTAGTGGTACCCCTTCTTAAGAAACCATCTCTCGACCCAGACTGTCTTGCTAACTGCAGACCCATCTCTAACCTCCCCTTTGTGGGTAAGGTTATTGAGAAGGTGGTCGCGCTGTAGCTGGAGGATCATCTGACCATTCACAGCTTCTACGATCCTCTCCAGTACGGTTTCCAGAAATGGCATAGTACTGAGACGGCCCTTGTTCGGGTTCTCAATGATCTTCTAACAACAAGAGATCGGAGGAGCCGTTCCATCTTGGTTCTTCTTGATCTCTCGGTGGCATTTGACACTGTGGACCATGGGGTGTTGGTTAGGCGCCTGCGGTCAATCTGTGAACTGTCTAGTACAGTCCTCATATGATTTCATTCTTACTTCACTGGCAGGTTTCAGAGAGTTGTATGTGGGGTTTACTCCTCTGACAAGGTCTCCCTGCCATGTGGGGTTCCGCAGGACTCTGTACTGTCCCCCATGTTGTTCAGTGTATATGCTGCCATTGGGAGACATTGTAAGGTGGTATGGGCTGAGTTTTCACTGCTATGCAGATGACACGCAGCTCTACCTGTCCTCTGTGCCCGAGCAGGGGGGAGCTGTCTCGAGTTTTAACGACTGCCTTTCTGAGATTGAGGATTGGATGCATACCAGTTGGCTGAGGTTGAATCCAGACAAGACTGAGGTTTTGGTGGTGGATGCGGGCTGTCAAGTAGAGGGGCTGTCAGTGGGGCGAGCCTCAGGGCTTTGGCTCGGTGGCCACCAGCTGACGACCTCTGAACGGGTGCGGGATCTGCGTTTGATTCTGGATGATGGACTGATGCTTAAACATCAGGTGTCATCTGTTGTCAAGACTGCCTTTTACCATCTAAGGAATGTAGCCCGGATCAAGCACCTAGTTCCGTCCGATGACCTACCAGTTTTGGTTCATGCCTTTGTAACCTTACACCTTGATTACTGTAATGCCCTGTACCTAGGGCTACCAGGGGTTGATATCCGCCGCTTGCAGCTGGTGCAGAATGCAGCAGCTAGGCTGTTGCCTGGGCTACCTTGTAGCTGTCATGTCACACCAGTGCTGCGTGATCTGCACTGGCTGCCTACTCAGTGGCGGATCACCTTTAAGGTCAGTTTACTGACCTATAAGGCCCTACATGGACAGGGTCCGAGTTATCTGCAAGATCTTCATCCCTATTGCCCCTCCTGTCCACTTTGCTCCACCGACGAGGGATTGCTAGAGATTCCCAGGGTTCGTTTAAAGTCATCTGGGGCCCGTGCATTTGAATTTGTGGCCCCGTCCCTGTGGAATTCTCTACCTAGCCGGATTCGACAGTGCCTGATGATGGAGAGCTTTAAATATGCGTTAAAAACTCATTTATTTATTTTGGCGTTCCCTGATTTTTATTGGATCTGCTGCAGCTGTTTTTATAAGGGTAGTTGTTTTTATGGATTTTATGGTTATGTACTAGTGCTATGGTTTTGGAATAGTGCTGTTTTATAAATAAATGTTGATTGATTGATTGTACATAATTGTAAACATAGTGAAATGTAAGTATATAGTGTGAGTTGCGACTTCTGTGTTAAGCCTGCCTGGTGACAATCTGGTGAACTTCTGATGCTTGGGGAGGGAATGTAATGCACAGCCACACGTTACAGTCAACCCATCAAAATAAAATAAGGAAATAGAGGGACTTACCTGCTGCAGGGTGCCAGGGTAGGAGTCCAAAGGGGTGATGCCTGTACACCTGTAAAAAACAAAGATAGAAAAGGGGTCACAAAGGATCTACAGCTCTTTAGGGGGTCCAGCAGGGTGGAAGAGACAGGGTAGAAATAAAAAGTAATACTTATCTGATGGTTAGGAACCCTCATCCTGTCAGACCTGTGAATAAAAAGAGAAAAAGGTTAGAAAGTTAAAACAAACAGTAAAAAAGGAAGAAATAGAGGAAATAGAGTGAGGAGTGGGGGAAGGGGGACTCAGCAAAAGCCAATTTGCCCCTAGTGGTGGTCAAGTAGCCAATATTTTAGGTAGTAGCCAAGTAGGCTAGTGGGGGGCTAGTAGCCCTGGTGTTAAATAATAATAGCCAAATGGCTGGTGAGGGTCAGTGGTGCTAGAAAATGCCATGGGGAAGCCAATTTTAAATAAAAAATTAGCCCTGGTAGTCTAGTGGGCTACCTCTCTGTGCAGGAGGCCAGTATTTGTTTTAAATAATGTAAAACCCTTCCTGGGGTTTAGTGGGGCTTCCTTGAGCCCTTTTAGCTCTGTGGGCATGAGAATGGCAGCAGCAACAGGAAAGCAAGTTGGGCTGCAAGGGCAGCCAGCTGTCAGCGCGACTGCACTAGCAAGAGTGCCTGCTGGTACTCCAGCACTCCCAACCTGCATGGAGCGCAGGCTGAAGCCTACTCCACTGGGTGGGAGTCAGGGGAAAAGAAGTGGAGTCAACGGGAGGTGGAGGAGGCATGTAGAGGAAGCACCTCCCCTCCACCTTCCCGATTGCCGCTCCGGCAGCAGTAATTTAATTTAATTATGCCCTACGGGGCTTAAAGCAGGACAGGAGGAGCAAGGGAAAGCAGCAAGGATGCTGCAATTCAGCAAGGCCGTTCTGCGGCATTAGTAGAGCTGGGGTGGTTGGAGGCGCGAGAGAGCGGTGGGGGCCACCAGCAAGAAGCCACATCATGGCTAGATGAATGATTGAGGGGCCAAGTTTTAAAATAAAATTTAAGCGCCTGCAGGCACTGAGCTGAGGAAGGCAAAGAGCTCCCGAGAGGAGAAAAAGAAATAAAGAGCTGCACAACGGTTGGTGGGAGCCCAGACGGGCTGAATAGTAAACCTTGGGGAGGGGAACAGAAAAGACAGCAAAGAAGCAGGCAGTCCTCCGGGTAGCATTAGGCAGCAGGATGTTGGGAGCATGCTGGCTGACTTGGATGTTGCTAGGACATCCTGACGTCAGCATAGGAGGCAGGATTAGCCAGCTTTTATGAAAAGAGAGTGGGGGGGCTGCAGCTCGGCAGCTTCCGAAGGGAAAACCGCACCTTAATTTTAAAAAGTGTGAAGTAGGGTAGCTGGGGAATCACCAGCCCTATCTACCCACTTCATAATTTTACAGTACCACCTAAAAAATGGGGTAATTCAGGGCATTAAAGTGGAGCAAAGATAGCAGTGTGGAGGAGCAGCTCGAGATGCTCTCACCTCTAGGGGAGCTTGAGCTCTCTTCAGATTGGCTGCCAGAAGCCTTGGCAGCTAAAAGCACTAATCGGATGCCAAGTAGGGAGGGCAAAAGGCTGGGAAGAGTAGTTTGAGGTGGGTTTTCTCTTCCTCAAGAAGCTGACAGGAGTGCTGTAGGAGGGCTTGGCCACAGGCAACTCCTCTGAAGAGAAAAAAAGCAGAAATACAGGGAAAGTTGAAAGTGACAGGATAGACAGTTAGGGGCTACCACTGCCTAGTTAGAAATAAGTTTTAGTCAGGAAAAGTAAGTTAGTTTAAGTAGTTACAGAAGTGTTGGACATTGGCAAATAATCCAAAGGAGTGAGAAGAAATCCCAGTAATTTTCCAGTAAATCAAGACACCTGCAGAGAGTTTATTATTTGATAGTTAAAGTCCTGGGAGGTTTCACCATTGACCAAAGACCGAAGAAGATAAAGAGTGCAGCAGGACTCTGGGAAGACAACGCCTCATAGAAACATAGAAACACAGAAACATAGAAGTTGACGGCAGATAAGGACCACAAGGCCCATCCAGTCTGCCCATTTCTTTTTCTACCTTTTAAATGTGCCATCAGCCTTTGCTCTGTCAATGGCCTATCTATTCATACTCATCTGTATTGCTCCCTTATGCCTATCCCATGCCTGTTTGAAGCCCTGCACTGTATTCATATCCACCACTTCCTGAGGTAGGCCGTTCCATGCATCCACCACCCTTTCTGTGAAAAGAACTTCCTCACATTACCCCTTTAATCGCCTCCTTCTAATCTCATGCTGTGTCCTCTTGTCCTACTATTTTCTTATATTCAAACATGTTAGACATTTCACCTTGTTAATGCCCTTAAGGTGTTTGAATGTTTTGATCATATCACCTCTCTCTCTCCCTTTTGCTCTAGGGTATACACATTGAGCTCCGTTAATCCGTCCTCATATGTTTTCTGATGCAGTCCCTACCCCGTTTTAGTTGCCCTTCTCTGGACTGCCTCAATTTGGTTAATGTCCTTGTGAAGGCGTGGCCTCCAGTACTGCACACAGTACTCCAGATGGGGCCTAACCAGTGTCTTGTAAAGAGGATTATTACCTCCCTCTTCCGACTTGTGATATCCCTGCTAATACACCCCAACATTCCCTAGCCTTACCTACACGCTTTAGTGGTCTGCTTGGATGATTTCAGGTCATCGGTGATGATGATGATGATGCCCAGTCTCTTCCCTTGTGACTGCAGCAACTCCTCCCAACCTATAGGTGGTGGCTTCAGGGTTTCTCTTACCTATGTGCATGATCTTGCACTTCTTTGCATTAAACCCCAGCTGCCACTCTTCTGACCATTTGCTAGTTCATCCAGATCTCTTCTCATTCTGCCCACCCCATCTGGATCATCTACTCTGTTGCAGATCTTGGTGTCATCTGCAAACAGACAAACCTTACCCTCAGTCCATCTGCAATGTCACTGATGAAGATATTGAAGAGGACTGGCCCCAGACTGATCCCTGAGGTACCCCACTTGTGACTTGCATCTCTTCTGATTGTATACCATTTACCACCACTCTGTTTTCGTCACAGTTTGCCACCCAGTTGACCAACTTCTGACCCACCCTGAGCCTACCCAGCTTATTAATCAATCTTCTATGTGGAACAGTATCGAAAGCTTTGCTGAAGTCAAGGTAGGCGACATCAACTGCTCCCCTTGGTCCACCACTCTTGTTACCCAGTCAAAGAAATCTATGAGATTAGTTTGACAGGACCTTCCTTTGTAAACCCATGTCTTGGATCCTGTGCTCCTATGGATTCCAGGTGTTGCACTATCCTTTCCTTAAGGAGTGCCTCCATAATCTAGCCCACTACTGAGGTAAGACTGACTGGTCTGTAGTTCCCTGCCTCCTCCCTGCTACCACTCTTGTGGAGTGGGATCACATGAGCCCTTCTCCAGTCTTCTGGGACCTCTCCTGTGCTCAGAGACTCACTAAACAGTTCTGATAATGGCTCTGCTAGTTCTACCCTTAGCTCCTTTAGTACCCTGGGATGTATGCCATCAGGTCCCATTGCCTTGTCCACCCTGAGCTTATCGAGCTCTTGTAGGACCCTTTCTTTTGTGAAGGACTAGTACACCTCCCTCCCCCTGTGTCCATGGTGCTGAGCTGTGGGCCCTGCCCTACCTTCTCTTCAGTAAATACTGAGCAGAAGTATCTATTTAGGATAGATGCTTTACATGGTTCTCCTCCTTATACACACCCTTAGCTCCTTTAATCGTAGCAATACCCCCTCTGGACTTTCTCCTTTCACTAATGTATCTATAGAAAGTTTTGTCACTTCCTTTTACTGTTTGTGCTAGTTTCCTCGGTTTGGGCTTTTGCCTACCTTACTGCCTTCCCTGCTTCCCTTAGGGAAGTTTGGTATGCCTCCCTGTCTTCATTCCATTGTGTTCCCTTATATTTCCTGAAGGCTAGCCTTTTGGCTCTGACCTTTTCTGCTACTGTTTTTGAGAACCAAAGTGGTTTCCTTCTTCTTTTGCACTTCCTTTTCTCTCTAACACAATGGGATGTTGCTTCAAGTATTGTATCCTTAATGCTTGCCTACTTTGCCTGTCCCCTCACCTGTTTTTTGCCAGGACTAAGCAACTCTGTTGGCCATCTTATCAAAGTCAGCTCCTCTGAAGTCCCATAATTTTGTCTTGGAATGGTATGATTTAGTTCTAGTGACCAAATTGAACCATACCATGTGATGGTCACTGGCCCCAGGTGACCTTCTCACCTCATCCATCCCTGGCCAGGGCAGCATCCCAGAAGGAACTGCATCATCCTCCGAAGTTTGCATTTTGGGTTTGAGGTACCATGAACTGTGGTAGAAAGGAAAATATAGACTGAAATGTGTCCAGTACTTTCACTGATCATCTCGGGGTTGGGGGTGAAAACTGTATGATACAAAAGGTGTTAGCTGATTTGTCAGGGAAGAAATTTATGTTCTTATTTGTAAACGTGTTCACTGGTTAGGCTGCACAGCCATGTTTCTAACCATTTATTGTGTCATTGAGAGAGCCATGGATGAAACAAGGGAAAACAGTTATTTATAGCCTGATAAATAAAATGTCTCTAATGTTTGAAAGATAATTCTGCCTCATAGTATTTCTTCAGCACTATTATTATTGTTGAATAGTTTTCTAGCCCCAATTGATATCTGCCAGCCTTGTGACTAGCCTTCCTTGCAGCTAGCTGGACTCCATCACCCAGGTAGGTGAAAGCAGGGTACGGGCAGGTGTTATAAGTGGCGCTGCAACATGGGGCTCACCATTTAAGTAGTTAAAAAAAAAAGTGCTGAAGGAAAGGCAGAAATCTCATGTGTAAAAATATTACAAACATTGTTTCTGACGTGTTCAGAACTCAGTGGCCCAGTGTTCCTCAGACATGTATGAGCTGAGTGAGGGTTTTAGGCAGTTAGAGGGGGAACACTGCCGGAGTTCAGTGGCATGGTGTACTGTGGATCAGGTGGGCTTCAACAATTCTTTTGAGCTGTGGAAGAACACATTGGTGGTAAATGCCAGCAAAGGTCCCCAGAAGATGCAGGCTACTTCAGTTGGAAGAGGCCATGGATGGGCAAAACCCAGTGCAGTAGAAAGCAAGGAAGAGGACAAAAGAGTCGGAGACAGGATGAAGAGGTTGGAAGGCACATTAACCAAGCTTGTCTCCAGTGTGGAACACCTGAGTGTGGCACTAGAGAAGTGAGAGAGGGGAAAAGAACCACTGGTTCAGAGGGAGTGGGAGCCGTATCACATGTCTACTCCAGGAAGATGGAGAGAGGCAGAACAGGAATATGCAGACCCTACCAGGAGTGATTGCAGACCTTTGTGGGAGAATACAACACCACCCATTGTCCCTATCTTCATGCCATGGATGGGAAATAATTTACCCACCTTCGCGGTGTCTCAGAGGAGAACCCAGAGAGTTCTTGAGAGGCTTTGAGGCGAGTTCTCAGGCAGCTAATATACCTGGAAGCAACCTGGCTACAGCACTTGGGAGGGTGCCTGTGACACACCAGCAAGTGGTGGCGGTATAAGAGCCCTCAGATTCAGAATTGGAGGCAGTGCAGAATTCATTTCTAGAATACTTCAACAGAATCCACAGCAGAATCTTCAGCAGCATCTCGGAAGGGAGCTGGATCGGCTCCAACAGCCAAGAGATAAACTAAATGACTTTATCCTGGACAAGTGGAAGATGTACCGATGACTGTACTCTGGAGTACCTGAAGAAGAAGGAGTGGAGTTCATCTCAAGCACCTTAGAACCAGAACTGCAAAACCATTTTGTGTGCATCAAACCCCTGATGATTGAGGAGTTGGTCCAAAAGCCCAAGAATTGTCAGAGAACCTGAAACAGTACTGAAACCCATCTAGGGTTGAGCCTTTCGACAGTCAGGCTCCACCAATGGAACCCCCCACATTGGTCACCAGAGGACAGGTGCAGTGGTCAGACCAGGCAGCCACGGCCAAACCAAAGTTGGAGAGTGGCACTAGCATCAGGAGAGAAAAGATGTTTCAAGTGTGACAGCCCAAATCATCTCAGTTACAACTGTCCTCAGCAAGTATTGGCAGGACCAGTAGCTAATGTAATAAATGCTACCAATCCAGTGGAGAGAACCAACTTGGCTACCATTGCAAGTTCACAGGAAACTGTAATAGTGGCAGGGAGGGAAGCAGGTCCAAAGGAAGAGAAGAGGGGCACCGTTATTATACTTCACAGTTATGCTGGCAGAGACTCCAGTACAAGGTCTGATCGACACAGGAGCAGTCTACACCATTATCTTATGTGACACATGGAAGAATTAGCCAGAGGTGTGGTCCTGGTACCAGAAAGACACAGAAGCAGAAGTCAGGCTCGCTTCAGCAGAAGCCTATCATCCATGGGGACATGGTGAGGTGGAAACTGGAGCAATTGGAAAGAAGTGGCAGAGTCATGCTCTGATCTTCAATCACTCAGTGGCAGACATGATACTGGGCATGGACATTATCAGAGACTTAGAACTAACAATTGATGTCTGCAGCAAGAGTGTGACCACACCACAAGGTTCAGCAGCCATAACCTCAGAGAAAGAAACAGTTTCCCAGTCAGCCATTGTGCAAGTAATGGAAGAAGGGGCCACTGAGCAAGTTACTGCTTTCATGCAGCTAGAACCAGAGCAAATCTTGGGTGACGCAGCTTCACTAATCTGCAGTACTACTGAGAAGGGAGGAGATGTTGAGACCAAGGCAAAGTCTCGATTCCCGTAAGTCTTATAGCAGTTCCCTGAGGTGATGACAGAGTGCAGGAGACATACTCAAACGCAGAACAAACACTACCTGGAACAGTACTATAACTGGAAAAAAAGGAAGACAGTTACTTTTGAAGTGGGGACATGGTGCTCTTAAAATGACACATGCAATCCAGCTAGGAAGATGGCTTCTGTGCCAGCATACCTCGACCATGGGAAGGACCCTACATCATTTCCAAAATGTTCAGACATTACATATGGACTTGTGGAACCTGCCACTGGATGGAGCAGGATGGTACACCACATCTCAAACATTAGAAAGTTCAGGGATAGGATAGGACACACGCACCCTTGCACTTAATTGGAGGGAGAGACCAGTTTGTCTCATGCTTCTTTAACTGGTGAGGAGGGGAACCAAAACAGTAGGGATTCAGGGAAGAATAGGCTTAAACCACGAATACCAGTGAACTATAGAGCTCTGCACAACTGGGGAACCATGGAAGAGAAGTAGCAGCTCTGATCATTATGCTAGGAAAACTGTCATGTCTTGCAAAACCTGAATGTTAGTTTGTACATAATTGTAAACACAGTGAAATGTAAGTGTGTATAGTATGAGTTGCTACTTCTGTGTTAAGCCTGCCTGGTGGCAGTCTGGTCAACTTCATTGACGCTTTGGGGGGGGGGAATGTAATGGGCATGGCCATCTGTTACAGTCAACCCACCAAAATAAAATAAGGAAATAGAGGGACTTACCTGCAGCAGGGTGCCAAGGTAGGACTCCGAAGGGGTGACGCCTGTGCACCTGTAAAAAACAAAGATGGAAAAGGGGTCACAAAGGATCCACAGCTCTTTAGGGGGTCCAGCAGGGTGGAAGGGACAGGGTAGAAATAAAAAGTAATACTTACCTGATAGGTAGGGATCCTCATCCTGTCAGACCTGTGAATAAAAGAGGAAAAAGGTTAGAAAGTTAAAACAAACAGTAAAAAAGAAAGAAATAGAGGAAAGAGAGCGAAGTGGGAAGGGGACTCAGCAAAAGCCTGTTTGCCCCTAGTGGTGGTCAAGTAGCCAACATTTTAGGTAGTAGCCAAGTGGGCTACTTGGGGGCTAGTAGCCCTGGTGTTAAATAAAAACAGCCAGGTGGCTAGTGAGGGTCAGTGGGGCTAGGAAATGCCATGGGGAGGCCAATTTTAAATAAAAAAATAGCCCTGGTAGTCTAGTGGGCTACCTCTCTGCAGGAGGCCAGTATTTGTTTTAAATAATTTTAAACCCTTCCTGGGTTTGTTAGGGCTTCCTGAGCCCTTTTAGTGCTGTGGGCATGAGAATGGCAACAGCAACAGGAAAGCAAGTTGGGCTGCAGGGCAGCCAGCTGTTAGCGTGATCGTGTTAGTAAGAGTGCCTGGGGTACTCCAGCACTCCCAACCTGCATGGAGCGCAGGCTGGGGCCTACCCACTGGGTGGGAGTCAGGGAAAAAGTGGAGTCAGCGGGAGGTGGAGGAGGCATGTAGAGGAAGTGCCTCCCTCCACCATCCCGATCGCCGCCCAGTGGCAGTAATTTAATTTAATTATGCACTACGGGGCTTAAAGCAGGACAGGAGGAGAAGGAAAGGCAAGGATGCAGCTATTCAGCAAGGCTGCTCCAGCTCATTAATAGAGCTGGGGGTTGGAGGAGCAAGAGAGCAGTGGGGACCTCCTGCAGAAGTTGCACCATGTCTAGATGAATGGCTCAAGGCCAAGTTTTAAATAACATTTAGTGCCTTTGGGCGAGCTGAGGGAGGGAAAAGAGCTCCCGAGGGAAGAAAAAGAAATAAAGAGCGACAGTGGTTGGTGTGGAGCCCCGAGGCCGAATAGTAAACCGTGGGGGGGGGGGGACAGAAAAGACAGCAGAAGAGAAGACAAGAGGGAAAGCAATCAGGCTATAAGAGCCCAGGAAAGTACACAGCAGCAGCAGCAAAGCCCAGAGGAGCCAAATAAACATATATTACCCCTAGGTGGCACTATCCCAAGGGATACTACTCTTGCCTGCTTGGCTAGTAGCAGGTTAAGGGGCCTGAGTTCTGAAACGGGTGCCTCCACCTGGAGGTCAAGGTTGGTAGTTGTCAAGCTAACCTGGGCACAGCCCTCCGGGACACTGTAACCCCCCCTCTTTCCTTACTAGTGGCCGGAACAATACACAATAATCACTTTCACAATACCCCTGATATACCACACGAGAACCCACAGTGTTTGCACTTACCACCAGGGCTTTCCTCTGGCCTGGCCCTGGGGACCCCATGTAAAACAAGGTTATACACAGCAAATACCAGCAGTACAGTACTCTTGCACAAACTGGAACCACAGTCAGGGTTAATGCAAAGAAGAGTTAGATCTGATTTATTTAAGGGACTTGAACAAGGAGGGCGTAATCAGGTTAATTTGCTTAAAGGCTGTATCAATCAAACAGTTATGCATGCTATTCAGGGTCCATAAACAGTCACACACTCTGGGTATGGAGAATGGTGGGCTAGCCAGGAACGTTGCAGCTGGTTGGGGCTCTGTGATGGAAGAAAACAACATACACAACACAAACTATTTGTAATCTGGAGCCGGAGGGCTCAGTTCGTGAAAAGAAAACAAGACAATCAGATGACACACTTTTAGATTAGGCTGTTGTTGCAGGAGCTACCTGATGATTATTCACGATACCCAAGAATGGACCTGAGCTGGACAAAAATCGAGACAGCAGGTGGTTAATCTGGGTGCCAGGAGAAGTAGGGCCCACAAATCGCCAAGGCATCATTCCTGTTCTAAGTGTGAGCAGCGGGCTGATCCCTGGCAGGTCTCTAGTTGATGGCTTTCTCTGTGCAGCGGGTAGTCTGGCTGGGCCAGTGTAGCAAGTCCCCGGCCAAATGGAGACAAATTCGGATACAGTCCATTTTGGCCTGGATACAGCTTCCAGCAAACAGAACACAGTTCACACAGTGGGGAACCAAATCACGACCCACTAACAACTCACAGCACATTTACATGTAAAGGATTCTACGGCACCAACCAAACCACTCTCTAGTCACAATTACAGAGTCTCTGCACAATCTGGGAGTTCAGAGGTGGCTGGAAGTCCAGACAGGCCGATCACATTCAGCAAAATCTTTAGTCTTCTTCAGGTATGAGCCTGGTAAAAAATCAGCGGCTTACTTTGTTCTCATAAACTTGGATTTAGTTTAGTTTAGTTTATTGTTCTAGGAATTATTACCTTTGAGCCAATGGCTCTTTTACAAAGGTTCCACATCATCAATGTACAAACAAACAAGACATGTTACATAGAATGGTCAGCAAATTATAAAGGCTTCAATAAGCCAGTATAATACATACATCACAGGAAAAAACAAAACATTGGAGGAATAGTCAAGGTGGGAAGGGTAGGAGGAGATATGGGAGGGAGCAGACTTAGAGTAGTTAGAGGTACTGGATGCCTTTGTCAAGAAAGGAGCAGAGGAGGAGGAGGATGAAAACAGTAAAAACAGCCATGAGGGAAAGAATCAAGCGTGAGCAGGGGGCTGATCCCCAGGCAGTCCCAAATATTCTCTTCTCTCCCTCTTAGGGGCAGCAGGCAGACATGCAGGCCACAACTCGGGCCTTTCACAGTTCTCCCATGCAAAACTACACAGAACTCTTGCCCAAATCACTTGAGCTATTACTTCTTCACTTCTCAGCCCAGAACTAACTGAAAATTACAAGCAGTCTGGGAAATCCCCCAAGATCCAAAAGGTTTGGTTGGCTGATCTGTCAGTCACAACAAAGGCTCCCCCTTCAGGTGCAAAAAGGCGCCAAAAACCCAAAACTATAATTTCTACAGATTTCGGCTCCATTTTAGGTCCCACCAGCACTGATTGGTCCAATTTAGCAGTCCAGGACCAAGATAGTGGAGATAAACAAAACAGTCCTTGCTGCAAAGAAGGCAGGTTAGACAAACTACATTATCATTATCACGCTAAATGATTTTCAGCAAATAGTTACATCTTTCAACAGAGCACCCTCTCAGTTTACTTATGACTGCAATCCAGGCAGCTCTTAAAGAGACAGTGCACAGAGGTTAAATAGGCACTCTCTGGCAATCACATTTAAACTGCTAAAATGCAGGACACCAGCCTGGCAGTGAGCATTTAGGCAAGCTCAAGGAAGATTTTTCAGGAACCCCCATTTGTAGGGGGGGGTTACATATATGTATTTAATAAGTGGCTACCTGGGGGCAGAAGCTGGCAGTCCTCCAGGTATCATTAGGCAGCAGTTGTTGGGAGCATGCTGGCTGACTTGGACATCCTGACGTCAGCATAGGAGGCAGGATTAGCCAGCTTTTATAAAGGAAGAGTGGGGGGCTGCACTTTGGCAGCTTCCAAAGGGAAAACTGCACCTTAATTTTAAAAAGTGTGAAGTGGAGTAGCTGGGGAATCACCAGCCCTATCAACCCACTTCATATTTTTACAGTGCCACCTCAAAAAGGGGGTAATTCAGGGCATTAAAGAGGAGCAAAGATAGCAGTGTGGAGGAGCAGCTCGAGATGCTCCCACCTCTAGGGGAGCTCGAGCTCTCTTCTGATTGGCTGCCAGAAGCCTTGGTAGCTAAAAGCACCAATCGGATGTCAAGTAGGGAGGGTAAAAGGCTGGGAAGAGTAGTTCGAGGTGGATTTTTCTCCTCCTCAAGAAGCTGACAGGAGTGCTGTGGGAGGGCTCGGCCACAGGCAACTCCTCTGAAGAGAAAAAAGCAGAAATACAGGGAAAGTTTAAAGTGACAGGGTAGACAGGGGCTACCACTGCCTAGTTAGAAACAAGTTTTAGTCAGGAAAAGTAAGTTGGTTTAAGTAGTCACAGAAGTGTTGGACCTTGGCAAATAATCCAAAGGAGTGGGAAGAAATCCCAGTAATTTTTCAGTAAATCAAGACACCTGCAGAGAGTTTATTATTTGATAGTTAAAGTCTAGGGAGGTTTCACCAAAGCGAAGAAGATCAAGAGTGCAGCAGGACTCCGGGAAGACAACACCTCATCCATTCCTGGTCAGGGCAGCACCCCAGAAGGAACTGCATTATCCTCCTGAAGTTTGCACTTTGGGTTTGAGGTATCATGAACTGCAGCAGAAAGAAAAATATAGACTGAAATGTGTCCAGGACTTTCACTGATCATCTCGGGGGTGGGGGTGAAAACTGTATGATACAAAAGGTGTTAGCTGATTTGTCAGGGAAGAAATTTATGTTCTTATGTGCAAATGTACTCACTGTTTAGGCTGCACAGCCACATTTCTAACCATTTATTGTGTCATTGAGAGAACCATGGATGAAACAAGGGAAAACAGTTATTTATAGCCTGATAAATAAAATGGCTCTAATGTTTGAAAGAGAATTCTGCCTCATAGTATTTCTTCAGCACTGTTATTATTGTTGAATAGTTTTCTAGCCCCAATTGATATCTGACAACCTTGTGACTAGCCTTCCTTGCAGCTAGCCAGACTCCATCACCCAGGTAGGTGAAAGCAGAGTACGGGCAGGTGTTGTAGGAGGATGAAAGCCTCTTTGCTGATGACAGACTACATCTAAATAATGAGGGTACAGCCGTTCTGAGGTGTAGGCTGGTGGATGTCTTTGAAATAGGGCACAATTTAAACTGAAAAAGGGGAGGAGGCTGGAAATACAGCCACACTGTACTGCAGCTGAGACAGTGGACCTTAGGTCCCCCCTGTGAAAGGATGGAAAGGATAGGTACTGGAAGGAAGGGGAGAGCAGGGGTGGGAGGAAGTTGGTGGAAGGGCTTGGTGGTCAATGCAAGGAGCCTGGCAAACAAGATGGATGAATTGATGGCTGTCATAGTGCATGATATGCTGGACTTGGTGATCACAGAGACCTGGTGGACAGAAGCTCACACATGGGAGACTGCTATCCCAGGATTGGGTGTTTAGGAAAGACAAGAGGGACAAAAGGGGTGGAGAGGGTGGCACTGTATGCGAGGGGCATAAAGGCAATGGAAGGGCAGGAGGGAGATGGGAGACTGAGCTACTGTGGGTGACACTAGACAGAAGGACAGAGGAGTCCCTGAGACTGGGCATTGTCTGCAGACTACTCACACAAGGGGAGGAGCAGGAAATTGAGAGGACAACTCTAAAGGGAGAGGCATTACTGGTGGGGGACCTACACCTCCCAGACATTGATTGGACCATCCCAGAGGCAGCTTCAACCAGGAGCAGGGAGGTATTAGAGGAGCTGAAGGGGATTTTCCTTCAACAGTTAGTTAAGGAGCCAACCAGGGGGAACAACCTGCTGGATGTGGTCATGACAAATGGTAATGAGGAGGTGGAGGTGGGGGAGGAGCTAGGAAACAGTGACCAGAGGACCATCGGATTCAAGGTAAGGGCAGGAAGGGTGCTGAGCTGAACCAGTACAGCAGTGCTGGATTTCAGGCAAGCAGACTTTGACAAAATGAGGAGGCTGTTGAGGGAGGTGATAGAGGGTTTGGGGGACAGAAATGAAGTGGAAGAGTTATGGGTAGCTATCAGGGACAGGGTCAGGGAGGCCACACACATGTGTATAAGGAGAATTAGGAAGGGTGCAAGAAGCAGGAGGCCTCTCTGGTTTAACAGGGATGTATCAAGAATAGTAGGGGGAAGGCATAGGGCATTTAAGAAACAGAAAATTATGCAAATTGTAGAGGATAGGGAGGCATATAGGGAAATAAGGAGGCTAGCAGGGAAGGTGATCAGGAGGGCTAAGACTGAAACTGAGGAAAGGACAGTGAAACAGGTCAGAAGAGGGAACAAGACATTCTTTTGATACGTGGGGGATAGGAGGAAGGCTGGACAAGGGATAGCAAGGATTCCGATGAATGGGGGGAGGATCTTGATGAGGACTGGGAGAAGGCAGAAGAACTAAACAGGTACTTCTGATCTATATTTACAAAGGAAGGGGAGGGCAGAGGATCAGAGTTGAATAGGAGGAGGGGGGGTATGGGGTGGAATCAGGACCCTTCAGCACAGAGCGAGTGAGGGAAGAACTAGAAAGAGTGAAGGTGGACAAGGCCATGGGGCCAGATGGGCTATACCCTAAGGTGATTAGGGAACTGACAGAGGAGCTGGCTGCCCCACTGGCGAGATTGTTTAATCTGTCCTTGGAAACCAGAAAAGTGCCAAAGGACTAGAGGAGAGTGACAGTGGTGCCGATTCACAAGGGGGGATGCAGAGAGTTGAGGAGAACTACCGCCCATCAGCCTTACTGCAGTGTTGGGGAAGGTTATGGAGGACTGGTCAGGGAAGGGCAACAAAATGCCTGGAGGATAATGGCCTTCTGGATGAGAGGCAGCGTGGTTTCACAAAAGGGAAGTTGTGTCAGTCCAATTTAGTTGAATTCTTCGACTGGGTGATGCAAGTAATCGACCAAGGGGTGGGGGGTGGTGCTGGATGTGACCTATCTAGACTTCAGTAAGGCCTTTGACATTGTACCCCAGAGAAGACTGGTCAACATGCTGGCAAGCATGGGAGTAGGGGACAAAATAATGAAATGGGTGGAAAATTGAGAAAATCTGAGGCCAGGAGATCAGAGGGCTGTGGATTCAGTTCCCACATCTGGCACTTGGGTTACTATCCCAATACTGGCACTGTAGTGCAGCATGAAGGGGGGTGCTGCACTTCTGAGGTGCCGTCTTTGGGATGAGATGTTAAACCGATGTCCCATCTGCCTGGATTGGTGGTAGTTCAGGTGGATGCTAAAGATCCCATGGCACTTATCGAAAAGAGTTGGGAATTTCCCGTGTCCTGGCCAAATTTCCTCATTCACTAAAAAAAAATACCACCAACAGCTTAATCTGGTTCAAGGTCAGTTGGCATTCATCTGTATCCCCCTCCCTCGGATCGTGCCTGAAAATAAGCAGGATTTGTCTAGTGCACTTACTCGGTCAACAAAAACTAAATAAATAAAAAAAAAAAAAAAAAAATAGAGAAATTGATACAAATTTGGTTAAAGCACCATTTTTAAACAATAGAAAATGTTACTTGTATTTGATTAAGTAACTGAAGCCCTTCCACCAATTCAACACCTGCTGTGAAGAATATAACAAACAATCTGAAAAGTAAACATTCCTAAATTCATTTGAGACTAAAATACTCTAATAATCATAAGACATTTTCTTTTGTTGCAAACCCATTGACATCGTGTTTGCCATAAGTAAAATCTGAGACAGAAAAAAAAAACAATTAAAGTATCAGAATGATAGTTTGCTAGACCAAACCCATATTTCCCCACAACAAGAATATCATATGTTAAAAACCAAGACAAGGCAAAGACCATTTATTTGCCAAAAATTTCTATAAAGCTGTGGCATAGGAGCAATGCAGTAAGTGCTCCATGGATTCCAACTGGGCCACACACTCCATGTAAGAACAGTTTCTCTCCATTAGACACTTATGTTTAGCATTTCCTCGTACATTTAATCTTCCGTAGACAGTAAGCCATAGATTTTCCCACATCTTCTGTGGAATTCTTGAAAGGGTTAATTGATGAATGATGAAGCCATTGTCAGCTGAGAGACAGTTTTTAAAACTAGGTTCCCTAGGGTAATATCTGTGCATTATGTCCTGATAAAGAGTTTTAGTGGTGTGAGTGGTAATGCAAACCTTTGTGATTGCCCATTTATATAATTTCTGGGCTGCAGGAATGAAATAGGGAGGAATGTTAAGTCAGGGGTGTATTTTAGGCGCAATCTGAAGCCACGATTGAAGATAAATGGAAAGGGAGTGTGTTGTCCAGGTATTAGAAACTGTCTCAGTACTGCGCAAAATAGTACCAACCGAGTGCTTAAAAAATAAAGAATGTAAGAAAATCACTGGTTCATCATGTTAAAGCCCCCTAAATTAATGGCCAAATAAGTATAATGTCATTTAATGGGGTTTAATCTAGTACCCCACAGCATTTGAAAACATAAACTATAGAGTTTAGTTTCTAGTTGTATGTAGCAAAGGGTACAAGGATGCCACATATTGTAATAGTGGTAAAATAAATTTTTCAAAAGAGCAATCACGCTTTAGTTTTGAAAGTTTCCAATGTTTCCATCTATTAAGTTTTGTTCAGCCTTCTGCAAGACCAGATCCCAATTCACATCAGGTAAGTTTTGAGGTCCAAACAAATCCCCAAAATTTTCAAAGGAGTGGAGGAAATCACAATGCCATGCCAAATGGCATCATTGTGAATGCCAGGTCCAATGAATAATCCTTTACTTTTATCCATGTTTAATTTAGCACTAGAAACCTTTTGATAATGAGAAATTTCTGTCAACAAAAATTTAATGTGCTCTGGATGCGAACAAAAATACACAAATATCGCCAGCTTAGGCTTGTATACATAAGGCCTGGGGATTCCTATCCTGTATGCCCGTTCCATTTGGTGGAGACATGATGGAACGAAGTAAAGGATCAAGGGAAAAGACATATAACAGAGGGCTCAACGGGCACCTCTGTCGAACACCACAATGTACCTCAAACCCATGACCAACCTCACCCTTTAAAAAAGGTCTGACAGTAAAGAAAGAGTACAATAACCGCAACTGATTTATAAAAGTTAAAGGTATTTTACAAGTTTGTAAAACTAAGAATAAGTAATCAAGAAAGACCCTATCAAAGTCTTTCTCTCGATCTGCCATAATTATACAACCTGAGTTACCAGAATTATTACAATGATAAATTGCATCCCTCAATGTCCTTAAGGCTTGTTGTATATTCCTGGTAGGTAGACCACAATATTGATAGGGTGAGATTACCAGGGAAGCATATGCCTTTAAATGCGTGTTTAAGATGTGTGTTAGTATCTTGTAATCAGTATTAAAGCAGCAGTACTATGAAATCAGGAAGTGGGCTATCAAAATTCTGTTTTTCATCTGTAAGCATGTGGCCAAAGTTCCAGTTTCCATACCTGTAAATGTTTTTCCAGTCATCCTTAGTTTTTAGATATTTGCAATTTTTTAATTATTGTAGTGCTACAACAAATATGGTGGCTGACTAATATTCAGCTGCGCTTTTTGACAGGTCACATCACGTCTTTTGACAACAGCAGAGGACCCTCTGCTGACCATTCTGATGTCCCTGCAAGTCATTCACATGTGCAGTTGGCAGCAGAGGGGTTCCAGTGCAATATCTTAGTGACAGAAATGTAAACAAAAGCAGAGAATAACTGAGCAAATTACTGGACGATAGTACAATGCGCGAGAAAGAGTACCAGGTATCTGATTAGCAGGGCACAGGAATAAACTGTCAAAAAGCACAATTTTTTTCCATAGTACTGCTGCTTTAAGTAGAACTATATGTCTCAATTACTAATCTGAGAATGGTTTCCTTTTTATATAACTAAATAATAAATCTTCAGAAAAGAAAGATGGATAGTATTGGTTCTAAACCAATATGTATAAGTCACAAATAAAGCTCTCTACAATCAGAGGCAGAAAGTTTTATAAAGCATGAGGATACCATCAAGCCTGGAGCTGTGTGAAGTCGTAAAGATCGCATTGCTTGTGTGATTTCCATCATGGTTACAGGGGACTGTAGGTTTAGAAGTTCTGTTGGGTAATCTGGAATTATAAGGGATTGTAAAAATTCCAGGCTATCACAAATCAAAATGGGTGTTCGTGGTTTTAGAGTCATAATGCTGTTGAATAACTGATTCCAATTCTTGTAGTGACACCGCCTGTCCTGGGGAGAGTAAGGAGTCTAGTGTGATTTTATTTTTTAGGAGATGGGGTCTCAATTGGTGAGGTCTTAATACCAGTTGACAATAAAGACTTAATGGATTTGGCTCTATCAATTTCAATGATTTTCATTTTTCCTTTACCGTGGCAATCTGTGTAGATTAATCACATCTAGACAGATTTAACAGACATTAATCTGTATAACTACTGTTGAGCGGATGCATATTTTAAAATCTATCATTTCTGATTTTTTTACCATAGCGTATAAACCAATTCAGTATATCAGATTTGGTGTCCATTCACCATTCCTTTATCAGTGTACAAGAATTCCGCTGATAATCTTGCCTGAAGTAAAGTTGTCATAGCCTTAATAACCATGGAGTCCTGTAAAGCTGAAACATTCACCTTCCATCTGCCATGTAAAGGGGTTCGTTTAGTAAAATGAGTCAGTGATAAAAGTAACATTAAATGATCAGAGAATGCAACCGGTATAACGGAGAGAGACCCCTTAGGCACATTAGAGGAAATAAACATATAATCTACTGTTTGTTTATTTATTAAATTTTGGTGACCAAGTAGGTCCACTGGACCCCGAAGGACCCTTTTTCAGGGGCGACCCGGGATAACAATACTAGTTAGATACAGAAAGAGCAAAAAAGAGAACATTTGTATACATAAATTATTACAACATGTATTACGTTTATATGTGAAATTGGGACCTTTTGTATGTAAAGAATGGCAATTCAGTAGGTCAGCAGCATGAACCAACTGAGCCAAGGCATTGGAGTCACAATATATTTTCTGCCCTGCAACATTAGACTTAAGCTTATCCAAACTACAGTTAAAATCCCCACATAGAAAAATGTCATAGTGAGTAACTAAAAAAGGTTGGATTGCTTTCATAAAGCTTACTTTTTCTGCCTTAAGTTGTGAAGTGTAAAGAGAAATACATCTGCAATCCATATTGTTCCAAAGTCCATCTAAAATCAGGACCTTCCCAGGTATTAAATCATATAATTTTCGTAAAGTAAAATTATATGAATGGAAAAGAATCCCAACTCCATCAGCAGAGTCCAGGCCAAAGGACCAAAAAGATGGACCCCAAACCCATTCCTGCTGAAATTGTCTAACTTGATCCACATTATACAGTCAGGTTTCCTGTAATAAACAAACATCAATTGACGTATCATGCAGAAATTGAAACACAGTGCTTCTTTTGTCAGAATTCAGTAAACTATGCACATTAAGAGAACATATCAAACCCGCTGCCATTCAAAGAATTCAGGTGACCCAGCAACTAAGTTTTTCTCTCTTTTTTTTCTTTTTCCCTTTATAATCCCCTCAATCCTGGTGTTTAAAACTTGGTCAGTGACAGATTTCTGTGAGTGAGTCTCCTACCTCACTTTCAAAGTCCTCCCAGTTTGAAAACAAAGCTGAATATGAATTTTCTGTTTCTATTGGAGTGGGAGGGTCAGAGTAAATAGATTTTGAAAACCTAGAAGATCTCCAACGGGGTAAAGGGTCTGGAATGGGCAAGTCAGAGTTATCCATAGGGGTAACAGACGGGTCCTCATAACAAAAGGGTAAAATTGTCTGTGGCAGGAGACTGTTGTGCAGGGGCTTAGAAAGTACTGTCATGTGTGGTAGGTTCATCTAAGACAATAAAGGGATCCTCTGGAAGGTTTTTTAGAAACTTCCGATGAGGAAGGAATCAAGAGAGAGGGAGGAGGGTTTGGGGAAGGGGGGTTCCAAGAACCACCAGCTGAATCAGGCTTCGGAATGTTGGATACCGCAGAATCCTGAGCCTGTTGAATGAGCAAATCTGGACTAATACAGGACGCCTTGTTTCTCACCGCCCAAGGGCGATCACCAAAAACATGTCCATATTTCTCACAAAGATCACAGAATGTATGAATGGCACATTGCATAACGCTATAGCCTATCTCCCCACAGTTGTGACATCTGGGCTTATCGCAGTACTAGAGAGATGAATGCGAGAACCACACTTATAGCAGGCCGAGGCTGACCTGCATAGAAGCAAACCCACGATCACGACCTAGCAGGAAAGAATTAGGAATATGCTCAATTCCAGTATCCCTTGCAAGTTTTACTTTATATTTCCACCCCAGTCCAAAAGTGTTCATTGTCAAAGATAGCTTCTGGCTCCTCAATACTTCACATTTCTGTGACAACCAATATATTATATCTTCAACATGGACCCCCTCGTTCTGAAACATAACAGTTGCATATTTCACCAGTGGTTTCATCAGGGTATAACAACAAAGGGGTCCAGGTTGGTGATTTTAACCTGCCCATAACGTTCCCAGAATAGATCCAAAGCATATGAAGTGAAAGCTAACATCATAATTATCTTCTCCAGAGATGTTTATAAAGCATAGACCTCTCTTGGAAAAAATGTAAGGAATCTTTTAACAACAGTTTACCACATAGTATCTGTCTGGCCTATCCTGCAATCCACCCTTATAACGAATACGAACAGCATTCCTAAGTAGTGCTGCTTCTTGCTTTGATTTTGTAAATAAATCCGATAACAGAGGCTTTGAGTCCTGTGGGGTATCTGAATCCAAGGTGGGCAGAAATGTTTTATTTTCTGAAGGTGGTGAAATGATCAGTGTGACAATATTTGGAGAGGAGATTTTAGGGAATGAATAGTAGAAGGTAATTTAGGAAAGTCATTGTCCTGCGTTAGAAAAAATCTGATACTGGGCAAGAAGATACTTTTGGCTTCCATTCAGCCAAGCTTGGGAAAGTGGAAAATCCCAGGCGGGCCAGGAACCCATATACCCCTGTCGATTGCTGCCATCCTGCAGAAAGTGCCTTCTGAGGGACCATGCATCCGTGGGCTGAGGACCAGACAGTTTAGTGTGAGGAAGGGGAAGAACAAAATCGTCCACTGAAGTAGGAACAGAAGGAACAGTTACTGAATGAATGTTAATCTGTTCTGTTGTCTCCTTACTGAGCTTTCTCATACTGGCCCTGGTGGCGCTATTCCTTTGGAAGGCTTGTTGCCAAAAACAAAACTTGTAGTGCCCTCCTGAGAATGAGGTGAGTTTGATAGACAGCGCGGAATCTGCATCCACAGCCTGAGGAAGTTTAAAAACAAATCCAGCCGTTTTGGAAAGATTTACGCCTGAGTGAGTGGCGCTGAAGTCATTTCACCTGAAGCAGTACACTCGGACTTAGCTCGCGGGAGGAGCAGAAATAGCGTCAATATCAGATTTATGAGTGTCAGACTCTAGTCACACACCAAGGATAGTGTTAGAAATGCCAGTCCGAGACTCAATGCGAATAGGGGAGTCAAGTCCAATCACTGGTGTTCCTGTTGAGACAGGCCGAGCCTGAATGTGGGAAACTGAGGAGTTCAAATCCGAGTAAAGCTCACTCCTGTTAACAACAGAAAAATCACGTCCCGTAAGTACAGGAGGAGGTTTGACAGTTAAAGCAGGCTCAGAAGAAACAGGACTACTGACAGCCACATGCGGTAAAATCTGAGTGAAAGTTTCTTTTGCAGACTCACCCAGCCCGCTGGTGATGTCAATAATAGCTACATCAGCAGGCTGCTTGACAGGCCTAACAGTAGAGATGCAGGAGCTCCATCAGATTGCAGAACCACCATTTGTGCTTTTAAATGCATTCTTTCTAATTTATGATGTTCCTCTTCAAACTGCACCAACCTTAGCAGTTCCTGTTGTTTATCATCCAGTGTAGAACTGAAATCCTTGTCTTTAACCAGCTGTATCCATACTTAAATCTTCAGTTGAGACATAAATATCTGTGATATCCTCATGAGAAGAACTTGGAACAGTGATTAGATTTTTCTTCAGCCTCTGGCAAACTCAGAACAGGAGAGGAGGCCTGCTCCCTTCTGCAACATGTCTGCACCCTCCAGTGCTCCAGGCAGAGTGGCCATCCTTCAAATGGACGGCAAGTCCCCCTACAGTCGAGTAGGAGAATTTCCCCGGTGTCCTGGCCAAATTTCCCCCATTCACTAAAAATACCACCAACAGCTTAATCTGGTTCAATTTCAGTTCCTTACCATCTGTATCCCCCCTCCCCCCAGTTGCCCCTGAAAAAGGGACTTCTAGGCCCAGTGGGCTTACCGGGTCAGCAAATTCAATAAATAATAAATAAATAAAATTGGCTGACAAATAGAAGTCAAAGGGTGGTAGTAAATGGGGTGCTCTCCAGGATGAGGCAGGTATTGAGTGGGGTTCCTCAAGCGTCGGTGCTGGGACCACTTCTTTTCAGTATCTACATAGGAGATTTAGCAAATGGGCTGAGGGGTCGGGTGGCCTTTTTCGTGGATGACACAAAAGTCTGCAATAGGGTTGACTTGGAAGTGGGGGTTGAAGACATGAGATGTGACCTGAGGAAGCTGGAGGAGTGGGCAGAGACCTGGCAACTACAGTAAATTTCAACATCAAGAAATGTGCAATCATGCATCTGGGGCACAGGAACCACAGGGCTGGATACACACTCTGAGGGGGGAGAGTATCAGGGTTACTGATCAGAAGAGGGATCTTGGGGTAATAGTCTCCAGTGATCTCAAGGTGGGGAGGCAGTGTACAAGGGGGCGGGGAAGGTGTATGGGATGCTGGTGAGTATAGGCAGGGGTATTACAAGCAGACGAAGGGAGACACTGCTGAAAGAAAGAATAGTGGCACATATGGAATCCAGCAGTGCTCAGGATCAGAAGCAACATGGATTCACAGCAGGAAGGTCATGTCAAATGAATCTAATAGATTTTTTTGATTGGGTGACTAGGGAAATAAATCAGGGAGGGGCGGTAGATGTTGCCAAATCTAGATTTCAGCAAAGCATTCAACACTGTCCCACATAGAAGGCTGATTAACAAGATGGGTAGTCTGGGCATGGGAGTCAAGGTGGTGAACTGGGTTAAGAACTGGTTAACAAACAGGAGACAGAGGGTGGTGGTAAATGGGGTACAATCTGGGGAGAGGGGGGTGACCAGTGGGGTACCACAGGGATCAGTACTAGGACCAGTCCTGTTCAATGTCTTCATTAGTGACATTGCAGTGGGGCTGGACGGAAAGGTCTGCCTGTTTGCAGACGATGCCAAGATCTGCAACAGGGTGGATACTCCAGACAGGGTACAGAAAATGAAGAGGGACCTGCAGAAGTTTGAAAGATGGTCAGATATGTGGCAACTGAGGTTCAATGCAAAGTAGTGCAAAATAATGCACCTGGGTAGAGGGAACCCTGGGGAGAGCTACAGGTTGGGAGGAGAAGCTGACTGTCACCAGAGAGGAAAGGGACCTAGAGGTTACCATCTCTGATGACCCTAAGATATCAAAACAGTGCACAAAGGCGGCAGGGAGGGCCAGTGGCATGCTGGAGTGCATAGGCAGGGGTATCACTAGCAGGAGGCGGGAGTGATGATGCCATTGTATAAAACATTGGTAGAGCCCTCACCTGGAGTACTACGTATAGTTCTGGAGGTCACACCTGCACAGGACATAGATAAGGTGGAGACTATCCAGAGAGGGCAACAAAGATGGTGCAGGGCTTGCACCACAAAACATATGAGGAGAGACTAAGGGACCTCAATATGCACTCACTGGAGGAGAGAAGACAGCGGGTGGACATGATTGAAACTTTCAAGTACCTCAAGGGCATAAACAAGGTGCAGGTGGGGGACCTTTTCCAATGTAGAAAAAGTACTAGAACAAGTGGGCATTTAGTGATGTTGCTAACACCACTACTCTTATTGTTGCGCCAGTGGTGGTAGATTATTATACTTATTTTAATGCTTCCACGGGGGTCTTAATACCTGAAATACTTACAGCAACAACCTGTCCAGGTGTTGCTGTAAGAAATATTTCAGGTATAAACCCGTGGGAAGCATTAAAATAAATATATAATCTACATCACTAATGCTAACAATAAAATAGTGGTGTGTGATGTCGCTAAATGGGTATAATAATCCATGAGCATTTGCGCCCGCCAATCTGACCCACGCGACGCTTCCGCTCGGCCGTAAGTTCGCGCTTTTATTAAAAATTAACCATGGCATTAAAAGTAAGATCATTGCAGCTCCAGACTCCTGCAGCAGCATTGCAAGGTCTGTGAGGACAGGAGTGGGCTACACAGTTTATTTGCACGTCGCCTTTAAAATTTGTTGACCGGGGAGGAGGTGGAGCCGGCATCCTGGGTGTCCAGATGTTTCACATAGCTACTATATTGTTAAATGTGAAACTTAACATTAAAGGGGAACTGTCAGCACTAAGAGCCCCACACCTAAGTATGGGGCTGATCCTAATATGCACTCTGTGAGCAAAAACATTTTGTTTACTTACTGTTTTCGGCAGCATAGTAGATTGTATCACACTAATCCTGTTGACCTGCAATCTGACGTTTCTGTAACTACAAATCCCAGAATCCCTGCAGCTGACATCAGAGGAGGGCTGCAGCAGTTAGAGACTTAGTAGGCTGCAGTGTATTTCAGAGTTTTTATAAGCTATGATAATATGTTTGCTGGATCAGTTGTTCTCCCAGAGTTAAGCACAGTCATCTGTGACTGACTTAGCCAAGGGAGGACAGCAGGAACAGCAAACAAAGATCAGAGCTTACAAAACTCTAACATGTACTGCAGGCTATTGAATCTCCCACTGCTGCAGCCCTCTGATGTCAGCAGCAGGGGATTCTGGGATTTTTGTTACAGAAAAATGTCAGCTTGCAAGTCAATGAATTAGTGTGAAACAAACTACTGTACTGCAGTAACAGTAATATATTTTACCACAAAGTGTAAGTTAGGATGAGCCCTACACTTGGGTGTGGGGCTGTAAATGACAGTTCCCCTTTAAAGTCTTTTTTTTTTCTTAATTTAGCTCCAGATTCTGTGATTTGGTGCATCTTATGCTATTAAAGCAGCAGTGCAATGAAAAAGTTATTCCCAAGAGCAAATTTCTGCTATGGTTATAGAAAATATTGACATAACTGTTGATCTGGGTTTTCTGGGTGCTTTCTATGCTGTATACTGCACCTTTACATTTTTATCTTTATCTTTACCCTCCTCTGGTCCTCAGTATTATTTCTATGCAAAATGAGGCGACCATCTTTTTTCTTGAGAAATAATTACTTTAAAACTTTCATAAAATTCTTAAATGTTAATGAAAACTGAAAATGTTACCACGAAATAAACTGGAAGACATCCAGCATCAATTAAGAAGAAAAACAAGGTCAAATTTTAACCCACTTTTGTTGCACTGCTGCTTTAAACTGATCTTGTAACTTTAGTGCAGCTCTCGTGATGGGGTAGCCCAGAATACAGCTAGCAGATCATAGGATTTTTTTCAAGCCCAGGCCCCTATGAAAGGAATTGGGAAAGGCAGTGGACGTCGCTACTGGTGCTGATTCAGAAGTTACACTTTCCAAGCTCAATACCATGATACAAAACATGCATTGGTTCATAGAACTGCTGCATAATAAATTTTATTCATTCAATCAGAGGCTGCAATCAGTTGAACAGCAAATAGAGGTCCACACTATGGAGGTCATGGAAGTGACGAGTAATGTGGGCAAGGCTCTTACTCTGTTGGCTTTCCTCTTGAAAGAGAACCTGCTGACTACTCTTGCCCCTAGACTATGGAACTCCCTTCCAGCGAGCACTCGCTCCTCCACCTCCCATTCCTGCTTTAAAGCTTCCCTCTGGGGCTTCCTCAAATCTGCCTCTACCAGCCTCTGCACTTAATGTACCCCTGCCGCATGTCCCACTGTTTCCTGACTGCTTTAGGGTGTTGGGTCTCCTGACCTTCCCTGCCAGTGAAACATACTGTGATCAAAGAACAGATTGTGATGGATCCTCCCTGGCTCTACTGTATCAAATTGTGCATATGCCATTAGAAACATAGAAACATAGAATTTGACAGCAGATAAGGACCGCTTGGCCCACCCAGTCTGCCTATTTCCCTACCTAAAAGATAAGCTGCAGATCCTAGTTAACCAACAACTTACTTCCTCCTACACCCCACTAGGACTGCCTTATGCCTGTCCCATGCATTCTTGAAGTCCTCCACTGTTCTTGACTCCACAACCTCCTCAGGGAGGCTGTTCCATGCATCCACAACCCTCAGTGAAAAAATACTTCCTCACATTACCTCTGAGCCGTCCCCCCTCTATCTTCAAATTGTGCCCCCTTGTTCTTGCACATCTCTTTTTCTGGAAGATGCTACCCTCTTGGACTTTGTTAATTCCCTTAAGGTACTTGAAAGTTTCTATCATGTCCCCTCTCTCCCTTCTTTCCTCAAGGGTATACATATTAAGCTCCTTTAGTCTTTCTTCGTATGTCTTCTGGTGCAGACCCTGCACCATTTTGGTTGCCCTCCTCTGGACAGCCTCCCTCTGTCTATGTCTTTGCGGAGATGGGGTCTCCAGAACTGCACACAGTACTCAGGCAGGTCTCACCAACTGTCTGTACAGAGGGATAACAACTTCCTGTTTTCTACTATTGATACCTCTTCTATGCATCCCAGTATCCCCCCAGCCTTCCTTACTGCCTTCTCACTTCCCATTTGTTCTATTCCTCTGGGTTATTCACTGGCCTCTCCTGTCCCCCTTTAAAAACTGCTTGACGTACTCTACAACCCCTAGCCTGCAAAGCCTTGTTGCCTGTTTAAACTCAGCTTACTGCCTGCCTCCTTTGTACTGTGATTTATCTTCCTCCCACTGGCTAGGTAAATGTCCCTGATGTTGCTGCATTGATCATGTTTATGACTGTTGCCTTTACTTATACCTACTCTTATTGTTTGCCTGTTGTACCTGAATGTATCTTTGAAAACTTGAATGTATCTTTGTAATTCTCGGGTCGCACCTGAAAATAGGCACTTGGTTGTCTAGTGTGCTTACCTGGTAAACAAAAGCAAATAAATAAATAATACGCTCTCATCTGGAGCACAATGAAAATTTACTAAGAGAGTGCAACGTATGAATTAATGGACTTTCTGAGGGATTTGAGGGTGACTCACCAACTGGAATGATTGCTGCCTTGCTGGAAGAAGCTTTAGACCTTGAAACTATGGCCCTATGGCTGACTATCAAGAAATGCTGTTGGGTAATCCCCAGAAAAAAGGCTAATGATTCTGCACCCAGAAATTAATGATCAAAATAGGCTCAGGTAACTCAAAAGGATGCCATCCTAATGGCAGCTCAGAGAACAAAGGATTTGGAAGTGGATGGCCAAAAATGTTGATGTAGCAGACCATCTGGGGCCCTTGGGGTTCACCTCTCACCACCTCCGAGAAGGCTGGACTGGGTTACCTAAAGATCTGCTACACTAGGTACTGACCTAAAATGGAGCGGTGCCTCCACTTGGGGTGGTAGAATGGGGTACCTGGATGCTGACATACAAGGCTTTCACCCCCAGGAAACAGTGAATAAACTGCCCACACAGTCCCATCGGCAAAACAAGTGACACAGTAAGCAATGACAGTCTCCAAACCATGAAGCACAATTCAAGCAAATAATTTATTTAAGGGGGTATAGAAAGAACAAGGGGCAGAAAGGTAATATGGATGCAATGGGGTTAGAAGTAAACTCTAGACAGTGAAATTTAATACTTTATGCAGGCAATAAAATAGTTCAACAGTTCACCCCACACAATCTGTCTGCCCCAGCAGTCCTCAACCCCAGTGCAGGTGCACCTGGCTTAATTCCCCGAAGGCCATGGGTGAGAGATTTCTGTTTATGTTACAGTGGGTACCATACTGGGGACACTGATGCTGCTAGCAGGATGGAGCTCGGTAGCATACTTTAAAGGGCTGCAGACAAAACACTCTTTAAACACAACTGTTGCAGAACAAAAACTGTAACTGTTTAAATGGACTGGAAGAGGTTTGCTAAGGGACCCGTTTGCAATCCAGAGGATGGGTGGCCAGATGGCCTCCACAGGGCTTCAGGCTGGGCCTCTCACCCTGGCAAGATCCTGCCCAGGACTTCTCCCTCAGTCCCTGACACACTATACTTTCTCCCCAGTTACAGAGCTGAATCCCTAGTATTTACTCATAATTTGATGCTTCAATTGGTACCTCGGGTGTAGGTTGCTGGAACAGGCTAGATGGATGCAATTGCTCCTAGCTGGGATGAAGGCTTCCCTAGACTTGCTGGCAGTTTCACTCTGGCTGCACTTCTCTCTCTCTCTCTCTCACTATCTCTCTGAGGCTTGGGACCTGGTATAAGGTAATGGCCTTCTCAGACTGGAGGTGCTGAAGAAGCTAGTCCCCCAGAGGGGAAGGTCTGTGGTGGGACAGGAAAACCCCGGCTCCAAACTTGCCTCTGAACTGTAGTTTTGTTTAAAACTGCATCTTCTCTTCACACAAACACTTTTGCTGGGATCCCAGACTCTTCAGGTTTGGCAGGCCTGCAATGTCTGGAAAGATGGCTATGTGACAAGTCATGCCAGTCATGTTGTTGCGTGACAACTTGCCCTGGACTCTTAGTTCTGGTGTGAATCAACACCCTGCACAATTTGTTCCAGGACAATTCGCCCTCAGAATAAATAATAGAAAACAAACTCATCCGGGATGAATTATGCAGGTGATGATTCATGCCGGAGCTAAGAATCTGGGGTGAGGTGGTGCGTGCTGCAGATGACCAGGACAATTTGACGTGTCCCCTGGAAAGACAGAGGCACTCCAGCCCATACTTCAGGTACACAGTCACTCACTCTGGCAGTCTGATGAACTGGCCCAATCCTTGAAACAGACCTTTTATCTGGTGTGAAACTTAGAACATAAGAACATAAGAATCTGCCGGCAGAGGGGGACCTCTTGATCCATCTAGTCTGCCCAGAATACCTACCCCCCTCCTCTTAGACTATTTCCTTTTTTGCAAGTAGTGTTTATCCCACGCAAATTTGAATTCCCTTACATTTTTTGAGTCTACTACCTCTTGCGGTAGTCTATTCCAAGGGTCAAACACCCTCTTAGAAAAAAATACTTCCTGATTTTTCCCCTAAATTTATCTCCTGCCAGTCGAGGATTGCGGCCTCTTGTACGACTCTCTGATTTCATCTGAAACAGGTTTTCCTCCCGCGCCATGTTAATTCACTTCATATACTTAAATGTTTTGATCATGTCCCCCTGTCTCTTCTCTGTTCAAGTGAGTACAGCTGTAAGTCAGCCAGTCTGGTTTTATATGGCTCTTGGTGCAAACTTTGCACCATCTTTGTAGCCCTTCTCTGCACCGCCTCCAGTCTGTTGATATCCTTCTTCAGGTGCGGCCTCCAAAACTGGATGCAATATTCCATGTGCGGCCTGACCAGTGATCTGTAGAGTGACAGTATCACCTCTCTTTTTCTGCTAGTTTTACATCTTCCAATGCATTCGAGGATGCCATTTGCTTTCTGCGCTGCCCTTTCACATTGCTTGCTCGTCCTAAGGTCATCTGTAATGATTACTCCAAGATCCCTCTCCACCTGTGTTACTTCAAGCTGGTATCCTAGCAGCATGTATTCCTTCCTGGGGTTTCTTTTACCCAGATGCATGACCTTGCATTTTGGCATTGAACTTCAATTGCCAATTTTTGGACCATCCTTCCAACCTATTCAGATCCTTGTCTATCTTCAAGACTCCCTCTTGGATGTCCACCCGGTTGCAGACTTTTGTATCATCTGCAAACAGGCATACTTTCCACTCCAGCTCTGAAAATGTTAAAGAGGATAGGGCCTAATACTGACCCCTGTGGCACTGCTCTGGTCACCTTGCCCTCCCCTGACTGAGCTCCATTAATTAAGACCCTCTATGTCCTATCCTTGAGCCAGTTTGCAATCCAGTTGACTGTCTTCTGACTAAGTCCTGTATTCTCTAGCTTATTCATAAGCCTTCTGTGGGGTACGGTGTCAAAGGCCTTGCTGAAGTCTAGCCTTCTGTGGGATACGGTGTCAAAGGCCTTGCTGAAGTCTAGGTACACTACATCCACCACCTCTCCTTGATCCACTGTTCTGGTCACCCAGTCAAAGAAATCTATCATGTTTGTTAGGCATGATTTTCCTGCCATAAATCCATGTTGCTTGGGGTCAAACTTTCCGGATTCTTTTAGATGATCCATTGTTCTGTCTTTCAGCAGGGTTTCCATAAGTTTGCCTACCACTGAGGTCAGATTGACTGGTGGTAGTTCCCAGAGCTCTTCCCTGCTTCCACTTTTATATGTAAGGGTACCACCACTGCCTTTTCCAGTCTAGTGGTATTGTGTCACTTTCCAGTGACTTATTTAAAAGGTCAACAAGTGGTGTTGCAGTTTCTTTCCATAACTCCTTTAGAATCTTAGAGTGGATTCCATCAGGTCCCATTGCTTTGTTTACTTTTAATTTGTTAAGCTCTTCTAAGACTCTTTCTCTTGAGAAGTGGAAGTCATCTGCTGTTCTACTGTTTCACACTGCGTTTCCCATAGCAAGGCCGTTGCCTTGGTATTCAATGATGAAAACTGAGCAGAAGAATTTGTTTAGCACTTCTGCTTTGTCTTCATCCTTTTCAACTATCTGTCCTTCAGTTGATTTTAGCCTTATTATCCCACCCTTACTCTTTTTTCTTTCTCTTATGTACCTAAAAAATGTTTTGTCCCCCTTTGTTACTCCCTGTGCTATTTTCTCCTCTGTCTGGGCTTTGGCTATCCTAATATCATTTCCCGCTTCTCTCAGCTTTGATATGTAATGCTGCCTGTCTGCTTCTTTCTTTGTCTGCTTATACTGCTTGAAGGCCGTTTTTTGTGTTTTACTATTGTTGCTATTTCTTTGGAGAACCACAGTGGCTTTTTTCTTCTTTTTGACTTGCTGATGTGCTTTGTGCACTGTTCAGTAACTTGAAGTAAAGCTGTCTTCAAGGCTTCCCAGCTTCTCGCCATGTCCCATGAGTTATTGATTTCCAGCAAGTTTCTTAACTGGGTTTTCATGGTGTTGACATCTGCCTTGATTGGTCAGGCTTGTTCCTAGGCAAACAGTCTGTTGACAAAGCTGGCTCGGGGTTGGCCAAAATTTGTAAGCAAAGTTTGTTCTGACCTCTGATCCCTTTCCCATCATGCTCAGCTGGCAGTGAAAGTCATGGGGGCCACCATCTTGGTTTACATTTAGTGTCCAGCTTTGGCAGCATTCTGCCACTTGGACTAAAACTGACTTAAATCCATTTGATTGAGGGCTGTTCTTAAAGTGTGGATAATTTTTTTTTAAGAGTTTAGGTCCTTGATTTAAATAGGAAGACTTGGTAACTGATGTTATAAAACGGTCAGGTAGATCTTTGAGGTAATTATATGGAAGTATTATTTTATGCTTCCCCACATATTGTGTAGTATCTAGAGGACTATTGAACACGGTGATAATTTAGTGTATTAAAGCTACAAAAGAGTGGGGTAAATTTTTCCTAACCTTGATTTTCTTATCTTGTTTCTTGGAAATGGGAAATTGGTAAGAATTTAAAAGTAAATTAAGTAGGGTAAAATAGTACTTAATCATTTATATGTCCCTTTTATGGTGAGAAAGCAATTACTTTTTTATGTCTTCTCTCTGGTGTGAATAATAATATACTAGACCCTTACCTAGATAAACTGCCCATTAAAATAAAGCTTGAGAGGTTTGTAATATTTAGAAGGTGTTTGAGACATGTTTTAGACATTTTACGTGAGAACAAAACTTAGCTGATTTGTTCAAATAATTTTATTATTGTAGTTAATTGCCTGCTACAGTGGTGATAAACAGTTGTTTGGTATATTTTAACCCCAAAATATTTTTTAATATTTAATTGTGTGCAGAAGAGGTGGCTACTTAAAACAAAAACTGGAGCCAAGACGTAAAAAGTCCAAAAAAGTATAAGCAAGAGGAGTCTGGCTACCCACTTAGCTGAAAAAGGCGATGCTAGCATGTTAGCACCGATAAATTAACATTTATTGTTAAAAAGATGAACACAGCAGCAGCAGTAATCCCAAAGCACCAACATTTCAAGTAATTCTCTACTCTGAGAATTACTTGAAACGTTGATGCTTTGGGATTACTGCTGCTGCTGTGTTAATCTTTTTAACAATAAATGTTTATTTATCGGAGCTAATGTGGTAGCATTGCCTTTTTCAGCCAACTGGGTAGCCAGACTCCTCATGCTTGTACTTTTTTAAATATGTTTCTAATTTGGGTGGTGATTTTTCTTTGTGGGGGTAATATTTTAAGTCCCATAATTACAAAGGGGCTTGAAGGTAAGATTATCTGCACAGGGACTGATTACCATGACTTGATAAATAAAGGGACAACTGCACTTGGTCCTAAGAGGTTTAGTAATTGGCAAGGAAGGGTAGCATCAAGGTTGTTAGATAAAAAAATATAGCAACTACCCTGATTAAGTGGAGTTCAATATTTAAGAATTTGGTAGTAGTCTGGGGACAAAAGAAGTTCAAGGGCAGCTCCCTAGTAACTAAAATGCTAAACAAAAAATATATTACATAATTCACAGTATTATAAATGCTGTAAAATAGTTAATGTTGAGTTTGGTTATTAGTGGGGATGCATGTGCCAATCCGGGACCCCTAACAAAAGTAATTATAGATTCTTTTGTGAATCCTGATCCAGGGTCTCAAATTACAATGAATATAGATCTTACTGCTGATTTATTAAAAGAGGTGGGACCTTGCATGGTTCATATTAATATGTGTAGTTTACTAAAAGATCTCACCTAGAGAGAATGGTCTACTAGATATAAACCCTGATGTTATTATTGTCTGAATCCTGGCTTAGTAACAAAACAACAAATTATGTAATATCCTTGCAAGGGTATAATTTGTGGAGGAAGAGTTAGATAGAGGGTGAGGGTGGGGTGATTATTTATGTAGCTAAATGTTTGGAAGTCACAGAGTTTAAAAGTCTGCAAGACTGGAATGACTCAGAAGTCCTATCACTGGAAATAAAGTTTCCATTTTTTAAACCTGCTATTATTTGGCATATTCCACCCCCAAAGAATAAATGTATAGTATTTGACTTATTACAAGAATTATTGAAAAAATACTTAAGGAGCCATAAGGTACTCTTACTTGGAGATTTTAATGTTGATTGGAAAACAGTTGATGGTAGCCATAAAATAAAGGACATGGCTATAACTCTTGGTTTGACACAGCTCATAAAAGGCTATTACCTAAGTAAACCAAAAATCTAATTTTTCAACTATATTGGATTCAGTTTTTACTTCAGCCAGAAATGTTTGAGCCCTGACTACAAAAGACAAACAGAGTATCAAAATAGGTCTAAAAACAAATGGGCAGACTAGATGGACCTCCTTCTGCTGTCAACTTCTATATATTTCTATATGTTAGTGCTCCCCTGACTCATTATCTGATCACAGATGATCTATTGTATAAGAACATATAAAGTAAATAGAGCACCTAGAAATCAATTAAGTTTAGATTATTTAGGAAATTTGATCATATAGATTTCATGCGGATTTAGAAAATCATAGCTAGAACAGGATAGACCTGATCCCTACTGTAGACGATGCCTCGAGAAATTATTTTATAAAGATTTGATGGCAATCTGTAACAAGCATGCTCCATTAAAAACAAGAAAGTAAAATTTAACAATGCACCTTGATATAATAAATATTTATTTAAAAAAGTAAAAAACAAGTAAGATAAGGAGCCAAAAATTTGGCTAAAGCCTCTACTCAACTCAAACTAGCTTAAATACAAACAACTTCAAAATTGTTACAACTAAGAAATCTAAACAAGAATAATATTTATATATTTATTTATTTTATTCAGTATTAGAATATACTTTAAACTAACAACTCCTTTACAACAATTTCATCAACATCAAATTCACATAGTAATGGTAGGTACAAACAAGATTAAAGTGACAAATACACTTTAGTACAAACTACAATATGTCAGCGTACATTGAAAATTAGCAAAAAACACAATTATTCATTGAACACACTTTGACCAAGCAGAAGAAAGAAATATGAGAAAGTAGCCAAAATCCAAGTAATGCAAACAAAAAATAAAAATAAAAAGAAGAAAGTAGAAGAAATACAAGAAAAACACAAATAGAAAACAAAAAGAAGAACAAAATATAAAGACAAAATACAAAACCTATAAAATAGAAATTAACTACTAAAACAACAAAAACCTGAAAACTACAAAAACAAAAAAACACACGTACACAAAAAATCAAATATTCCAAATAATTTAAAAACAAAAGAACTAAAAACTCCATTTATATACAAAATTTGTTATTAATATTACATGAAACTCTTTTATCCATAAATACCAAGAACCCCTACTACATACAAAACAAATTTAACTAATAACCACACAAAGTATCACCAACAAGAAAAAATCTGGTAATTTGATTATAGCAAAAAAAGTACAAAATATTTCCAAACAAACTGAAATATCCATGCATCTAGAAACTAAATGAGAATACATAACATCTACTAAAAAAGAGTTTGGGGGGTTTTGTAGGTATTTGGTCTATTTCAGGATATTTTGTTTTGATTTTGCTATGATTTTTTTTATGGAAGTAGGACTATTTGGATAAAGCTTTCTCTCAAATTCTGTGGGTAATTGGTGTTTTTAAAATTTGGCTATTCTTTCTCGGTGGAGAAATTTATTTTATATGTTTCCTGTAGAATTGTAAATGTTCTTGTAGCTATTCCTCTGTATCCATCTTGTGATGACCTGTATAAGGGTGTTTTATCTCTGGTTATAGCTTTGGCCTTTTTCGCCTCAATCTGTTAGCCAGTAATCTTGATGCCTAAGGCCTCCCTCATAGTACTTCTGTCTGAGGTATAACATGTTTTGTTCTACCTTATATTCTAGAATAAATTGAGGATCTCCTAGCTGCCAGCACCTCTTTTCTTTTAGGATCGTTTCTCTTTTAGAGAATGCTCTAGGGTCTTTACTTGGGATTGCAGAGCTATCCTTGATCTCTCTCTCTCTCTCTTATAGTGTGTTGCCTTGAAATTAAATTCTCTAAGGACAGCTTTGATTGTATCCCATAGTGTAGCAGGGAAACCTCGGGGAATCATTATGCAGCAAGATGTCTTTAATCATTTCCTCACTGATTCCTGATCCTCCTTTTTCTGTACTATAGATAGATTAAGGCACCACTGAGTCCTTTTCTTGCTCTGCCCCAGCTGTAATTGCATTAACAAGGGTGCATGATCTGAAAGATAAATCTCCCCTATTTCAATTTTCTTTAACTGACTGATATTTTCCTTTGATAGTAAAAAATAGTCTGTTCTGGCATAGGTTTTGTGTACTGCAGAATAGAAGGTATAATCTCTTTTCTGCCCATGAAAATCTCTCCATGCATCTAAATAGCTTAATTCCATCAGGAGCTTGCTAACCCTAGAGGTCATATCTATCCGACCTGGGTGTCCCAGTAGAGGTATCCAAATAATCATTCAGTGCAAGATTCAGATCTCCACCTACAATTAGGGTTTCTCCGCCCATTCAGTCAGTTTCATGAATATCCTCCTATAGAAATTATAATCTGAACCTGGGGATGTAGATTGAAGCTATTGTAATCATTTGGCCATTATAGACACCCTTCAGGGCTGCTAAGCAACCTCTATATCCACCATAGAGTCCTTGATCTCAAAGTTACTCCACCCCTCCCCAGAACTCAGCGATCCTTCAAGTGTCCCCTTGAAATGAGGAAGCCACAACTTTAGAGAATCCAAATTTGCTTAGCTTGTCAGTTCAGGTGAGGAGAGGTGTGTCTCCTGGAGCATACAAAATGTGTCGGACTTCTTAATGTAACTAATGATTTTACTTTTAACTGGATTCGTTAATCCATTGACATTGAAGGAAAGTATGGCAGTGTTTGTTCTGGCCATTTTTATTTATTTATGTTAAATTTCCTTCCCTTAATTCGCCCTACATGGTTACCCCAGTACAGAGTGGAGAATGACCTCTGAGAGGGCGGGAAACTAGCAGCAGGACAAGCAGCATCTCTCAAATAAAACGATTTAAGTAAAAGTAAAATAACTTTAACATTTGTAACTTCTATAACTATAACTAAGCCGGATGTAACTGTATTGTACCAGCATGACATTGTGTATGTATACCAAATAAAAGAAAGAACAGTTTCAGGAGAGAAAAAAATAACTTGGAACTTCCAAGGAAGAAGGCCTAGCCAAACGAGGCCTTTTGCCCTTCCTAAAAGTTTAGGAAGTGGTGGAAAGGGGATGCAGTAGTTCCCTATTTGAAGGACCCTTTCTCCTGAGTCCACACCAAAGTGGTGGGGCTCAAACTATGATACAGTACCAGTGGACCAGATCACACTAGAATACGCTAGACACAGGTGTTTTACCACCTCCCCAGCTAAGCAGCTATCCTTTTATTATCAGTTATTCTCGTGAGCGAGGCGTGAGCATAAGCCCATGCCCCCCCATGGGTTCCTTATCTTCATCCCTCAAAATCAGTAGCCAATAAGAAGCAGTTTCCCTCACTTAGGAGCCATACCCCGCTCTCTCCATCTTTGGTAAAACAATCTGTTACCTTATTGTGACTGGACTATCTGTTTAAGGGAATCAATCTGTCCCTGCTCATTTTCCTTTACAGCTGCACATTCCCTCCCATCTCCTCCCCTAGCACCCTACCCCACCGCCTCCACTCAGGCCCCTTAATTACACTTTTAATCAAGTCTTTCTCCATAATCTGATGTCCAACATGAAAGGTGACCACCTTATAATGTGCCAGTGTTTCATGACTCATCCTTGAATAGTTGCGGGGGGGGGGGGGAGAGACAAGAAAGAAAAAATAAAATAAGAAAACCCCCCAATTGGTGCAGCTAGATTAGATGCAGCCCAAAAATGACTGCTTTCTGCTAAATCCTCCTTCGGCCTGGGCAATAACGCTCTATGCGTCCGCTCTACTCTCAGCTCGTATGTAGCTGGCAGCTCCAGTACATCTCTCAGTAAGTCTGTTATGAATTCAGCCATTAGTCCTGTTTCAGCTCCCTCCTTCAACCCATACAATCTCAGGTTGTCACGTCTAGAACGGCTTTCCAGATCTGTACATTTATTTTCCAATTCAGTGGCATGCCAACACAGAGCACGCACTGTTTGGCCTATGTGGAGGATATTATCTTCGACCTGTGAAATGCGGTCTTCGGACTCTTGTACCCTGCGCTCTACCTGCTGCAGATTTTGATTTAATTGAAGGAACTCTGCTTTATTTTCAGCTCACATTTCCCTGATCTCCTTGAGAAGAACATTGAATCTCCGTCTGGTGAGCTTTTCTGTCTCCTCGTCCATGTCGTAGGCCACATCCTGATCCGCCATGCGTGGTACGCTCATCGCATTGGTCGGGGCAACATTTTGGGAACCAGTCACTTCTTTCTCCCCTTTTGATTGTTGAGCATGGGATCAGGCCCCCTTTTCCATGACAGTTGATCCGCCTGACATTTGGCTTCCTTTTTAAAAGTCCGGAATCGATTATTTATTAGTTTCAATGAGGGATTTTCAGTGGGCTAGCTAGCGAGCTAAGTTCTCAGCAACTTGTCCGATCAGTGGCGGAACTGAAAGTCGGCGTTTCCATGCTTCTTGAAGTATTAAATCCCTCTCTTGTAAGGATCCAAAGATTACCAAGACAGCTCTTGCCTGTGTATGTGCAGAATCGACATGCAGACGGGCGCCTCTGCTGTTAACTCTCTAGGCCCTCTGCACATTGATCAAAAAGTCCATCTGCAGATGATCCGCTAGCCATTGTGTAATAAAACTTCCCATATTCTCACCTTCTACTGCTTCTGGGAGACCCAAAATTCGAATATGGGTTGCCCATGACCTGTTCTCAAGATTCTCTAATCTTTGTCGCAGAAGCAGATTTCCTTCACTACGCCTGCAGTAGTTATCAAAGTTTTATCTGCCGTTTTAGTAGCCTCATTTGCTGTGTCCTCCACCTTCTGCAGTTTTGTCTCCAAAATAGTCATTCTGGAAGTAAAGTCATCCATCTTTTATCGATGGTCTGGATGGTGTTCAGTAATGTGGCATTAGATGGTTGGTTCGGCCTGTTATCGGAGGGCCTCCATCTTTTCTGGGCCCAACCTAATTTCCTTATGTTTAGTGCCATTGTCACCTGCTGCAGCTTTTGGATGACCCATTCCAGCAAATAAAAGATTCAAAATCAGGTACCAAACTATTCTCTGCAGCTTAGAACTGCAGCAAGTTTCTTATAGCTATTTAGGTATGGAGCTACAAGATGAAGCTGCTTTCAGCTCGGCTGCGGCCCCCACAATATAGTATAATCTAAGCATCATTGGCTACAGATATGGAGGTAGTTCAAATAATAAAATTCCACTGTTAGGATTGAAAAAAAAATAAGAATAGCTGCACCCTACAAGGCTGTGGTGGTCTATCCAAAATGTCTAAAATGTTCCAAGCATGAGAGTTCCTCAATTTTATACAGTTGATATGACCCCAACCAATAAATGTTAATATCCAAGCATGTTTAGTGTTCCAAAAAGACCTCCCCAGAAACCAGAGCACAATTATTTATAGGTAAACAGTAAATCTTGGTTAAACTGAACACCAAAAATAATATATTAGACACTGAACAGTTAACCCGAACAGAGTCTGTATATTAACCAGCCAAACATTACACTATACCACAGACATTCCTGTGATAAGGCACTCAGTAATATAGAAGCAATAAATTCTTCCCCAACAGGGCTGATTTTAAACTCACAACTGGGACCACGAGTCCCAACCCATTCTCAAGTGTCCAGTCCTGCTTCATTCTCCTCTGAGCTCAGGTCCTCTGATGCCAGGTGGCAGCCTCAAATTCCCTCTGGATAAGGTCTACACTTTCCCGCCCCTAAGGGATCTGTAAATCGAAATGTATGTCCCTCATAGAATATACATAGGTGGGCGGGTATCACTAGCCAGTGGACGATCCCCAAGCTCCATCAAATTTCTTCCAACATGCCCAAGTTGCATATGATAAGTCTGGGAACAAATATACAGCTTGATCTGTGCAATGTAACTGTTCAGCTGAGTGGGCCACCTGCAGCATCAGGTCTCTGGCTGCCACTCCATCGGTGACCAGTAATACAATTCACGGCTGATCTTTCTGCTGATCCACCGAATGGGGAAAAATCCTATAGACCCAAACAAAATGTCCAGCCAGATCCTAGTCCAACTGCAAAGCCTCTGGGAGCCACCCTTTTAGAAAAATCAGAAGGTCAGTGTTTTCTTGCCCCTCCATCAGACCCACAATTCATACATTTGCTGCCCGTTGCACATTTTCAAGTGTTTCCAAATGATAATGAAGCTGGGCATTTTCTTTTACCACTTGTGCCATGGCTGATAGGGCTTGTGATTCCACCACCGAAATGGCTCTAGTCACAACCTCAATTTTTATATCTTGTTCACCGATCTTCTGCAGTATGGTTTCTATCTTGGTATCAATGGCCTGCACTGATACCTGCAGCACTTTCCATGGGGCTCCACTTGAGATTGAGTTGGTGTCAGAGTTGCGGGCCTGAAGCTCTGATGTAGGTTGGTGTTTAGCAGGGCCCGAGCTCCCTATTTGTATGCTCTATATAACAATTTTAGCACCTATTGACTTTGCTCATTATAATGATCTCAATTCCAACAAGTTCCAGATCAGTTTTTCAACTTTTTTCCCAAAAGCTGAAAATTGAGTTCTTGTGTGGAGAGCATGCCAGAACACATCTTCACCGTAGGCATGCTCAACAGCGCCACCTCCCTGTTCTTTTCTTTCTGCAATTTGCACACATCTTCTCCTGGAGATCGGCTCAGCAGTACCTTCACCTTTAAAACAAATATTCTACTAACTTTTTAGTTGCTGACCATCTTTACTAGACCAACGACAATGAAGATACCTCCAATTTTCTGAAGTATAATTACATCTTCAGCATCTCTAAAGGTGGCTTTCACCTTCTCGTTGAAGATGGTTTCAGCCCTCTCATTGACGATGGCTTCCACCCTCTCGTTGACGATGGCTTCAGCCCTCTCATTGCGATGGCCTCTACCCTGTCATTGATGGTGGCTTCTGCCCTCTCTTTGATGATGGCTTCACCCTCTCATTGATGATGGCTTCATCCTCTCATTGCTGATGGCTTCTGCCCTCTCATTTAAAAATGTTTTTTGCGGGCAGCCCACTGGTGCAGGGGCAGAGTGCCGACCTGCGGTGCCAACGACCTGGCTTCAGGAACAGATCCGGACGTCAGAAGGGCAGACCGGGGGAGAAGGATTGAGCATCCCACGACTGCTCTCCTTCTCCAGGAGGGTAGAGTGTCCAGTGCACTATGGACACCCAATGGAGGCTGGGTGTACCGAAAGCGTTGGTGCCAGTACATTGTGGGGTGGGGCGTACTCTGGCTGTCATTGCATGTCCCCGCCCCCATAGAGGGGAAAAACTTTCTGCCTGCTGTGCTAATGAAGCCAGCCCCTCATCCTTATATTAGCCTCCAGGGCCAGCTTCCCTGACCTAATATGGCTTTGCGGCACTTAACAGGTGGTCAGTGCCACAACCCTGCCCTGGGGGGTAAGCCGGGGGTATCGGAGTGGCTATGGCTAACAGTTGGAGGTGGAGGTCAGAGGGGTCCATGACCGGGCTGAGAAATGCAGCAGGTAAGCCCCCCTCAAAAAATATGGTTCAAATCCCAGGAAATCTTACTATATTCTGACAATTGCAATATGGTCTCACCATAGGACTGCCCTGGAGCCTAAATGGTTAATAGAACCAATGCTAATAACGGAATTTTAGGCTCGAGCTCGGTTTTCAAATCACTGTCGCTGGTTGCACTTCCTGCAACAGTCAGATTCTTTACTCCGCTTGCCTCAGTAAGATGTCTCCGGAGAACTCTCTTTCACTTCAACCGAAGAAGTTATTTTTCTCAGTTTAAATTTTAGTTCGTTTATGATTTTTGAAGCACTGTCACGGTTCTCCCAACTAGGAAGGAACTAATACTTTGATTTGATTTTACTTATTTTAACGTTGGTACCGTCTGGTAAGGTGGTTTAGTTATTTAAAACTTTTGGTAAATTTTACCAGGTAATTCTCGGTTCACTTCAGTTCTAACCAACGGTTCTAACCACAGGTTTCAGCATTGTACAGAGTGTGGGTAACCATTGCTAAAGCAGATCCTCATTTAATTTGTGTTATTTGTTTGGGGTTTGATCATCTCAAGGAGGACTGTGAAATTTGTAAAAATTCCCTCAGTCGGCGCTTGATAAGCGACTAACGACTACAGGAGAAAATGTCTGAGAAAACCATTGAACACTGGTAGCAGATACTCAAAAGGAACCAGGGGATCAGCCCTCTGACAAGGGTGACTCCTCAACTACAAAAAGGAGACCTGCCGAACCGGCCACTAACCCGGCACATTAAGGCAAAAGGAAAAAGAAAGAAAAACTCTCAGTGGTTGAACTACAACCAAAGGCTTCAGTTCCAACTGCTGAGGAAATAGTGAATGCTATTCGTATAATTTAGTCTCTTCAGGGCAGTCCGGTTTCGGTTGAGAAACAACCGCGTCTGTCAACCACAAGTTCTACTTTGGTTCCCGGTTTAGTGGAACCTGACTTAGACACTTATGGAGAGGAATATGAAGAGGAAGCTGACGATGATGTTGAAGAGGACTTTGGGGAGCCCATTGAACCAGATATCTCCCCAGATTCTCACAGACCCGATACCCCTGATAAGGGGAACCGGAGATTTTACATCTCATTTCCAATTTATCAGACATGTTGCTCAGTCCTTGGATCTTCCCACTCAAGAATCCACTGATGAAGAGGAAGAACAAGATTACAAAGAGATGATGGATGTGCCAACCTCTAAAAGGGTTTTGTTGCCCATCTATAAATCCCAAAGAAACAGGTCCTGAAGGTACTGCATACCCCCACTTCCATTCCACCTCTGGAAAGAAAAGTGGATAAGAAGTATTGGGTGGCTAAGGGTGGAGTAGAGTTCTTGGTTAGGCTCCCTAGCCATGAGGGAGTGGTGCAGGCTGCAGCCTGTGATAAGGCTGGCATCCCCTTGTCATCACACCCTCCTGATAAAGACTCGAGGAGAATAAACTCCATTGCTAAGAAACAATACTTGGGGTCTTTCTCTTGCAGTAAGGCAGGCCTCTTATATGGCCTATGTTGCGAGGTATCAGAGGACTTTGTGGGACACTGTGATGGAAATCACAAAGTCTGTTCCAAACCTTATGGCAGCAGATTCAGGAGAAGCTGCAAAAGGGGGCATAGAGGCATCTAAAGTGCAATTTCGTATGGCAGTGGACAGTAATGACAGTGCTGCCAGACAAATGGCCTCTTCCATATCTTTAAGAAGGTTTGCCTGGCTCAGGACAACTAACCTGACTCAGGACACCCAGTTCAAAGCAATGGACTTCCCCCTGTGAACCTCTGTCTCTTTTTGGTGAGCAGACAGAGGCTTACATGAAGAAAATGGATGAGTACAAAACAGCTTATCAAAGTACTGCTGCTAAAGAGAAGCCCTCTACACCCCATAAGCAGCAAGCCAGGGGTCACAGAGGCAGGTCTTATAGGCCATTCTTTCAGCCCCAAGCTTACTCCCAGTACCAACAGTACTAGCAGCAGAGGGTCTGCTTTAGAAGCAGGGGCAGAAGAGGTGGCAGCTGGATAGCCCCAGCACTCAGCCTGCTTCCCAACCTAAGCAGACACCTTGAGAGGTCTGCTCGGGTCACCTCTCAAGTACAAGTAGGAGGAAGGTTGGCCCACTACCTCCAGGAATGGAAATCCATTACCACAGACAAGTGGGTCCTGGAGGTAGTGGGCCAAGGTCTGACTCTCAATTTCAAATTGAAACCAAGGCTGAGGGCAAACGTTTTCGACCTTCCTCCCCAGCAGAGACCCTGTTGCTAGAGAAGAAAGTATTAAATCTCCTATCCTAGGGGCAATAGAGCGGTTCCTCTGCAACAGAGGGAGAAAGGCCTCTATTCAAGGTACTTCCTCACTATCAAGAAAACAGGGAGTGGCACCCATATCGGATCTCAGACATCTAAACAAGTATTTACTGAAACTAAAATTCAAATGGTCACTCTGTCTACAATTCTGCCCATTTTAAAGCAAGGGGATTGGTTGGCATCCCTAGACCTCAAGGATGCATACTTCCACATCCCAGTGAGACAGTCACACAGAAATGTCTCAGGTTCAGACTGCCCTCAGGCCATTACTTCTGCTCCAAGGAGTTAACAAAATGTCTGGCTGTAGGTTATAGCACACCTAAGGAGACAAGGAGTGGCAGTATTTCCCTACCTAGACAACCCGGTTGAGTCGTAGGGCAAACTCCTCAACAGGTCAAGCAATCCCTGATACTCACACAGGGTCTCCTGCAGTCCCTGGGGATTCTGATAAACCAGAAAAGTCAGTACTGCAACCAGTGCAGCTCCTAGAATTCATAGGGGCTCAACTGGTTTCAATGAAAGGAAAAGCTTTTCTTCCAGAGGAAAGGTAAGCAACTTGGTACAGTTGACATGCTCTTTCAAACCTTACAGTCTCAGGCCTGCCAGGCACTTCCTACAATTGTTGGGCCACATGGCAGCATCAACAGCTACAGTGCTAGGCGCAAGGTTTCAGATGAGAGATATTCAGTATTATTTATTTATTTATTTTTATTTAGTTTTGTTGACTGGGTAAGTGCACTAGACAAATCCCCGCCTATTTTCAGGCATGACCCAGGGAGGGATACAGATGAATGCCAACTGACCTTGAATCAGATTAAGCTGTTGGTGGTATTTTTAGTGAATGAGGAAATTTGGCCAGGACACCGGGAAATTCCCCTACTCTTTCGATAAGTGCCATGGGATCTTTAACATCCACCTGAACTACCACCAATCCAGGCAGATGGGACCTCGGTTTAACGTCTCATCCGAAAGCGGCACCTCAGAAGTGCAGCACCCTCTCATGCTGCACTACAGTGTCGTACTGGATATTAACCCAAGTGCCAGATGTGAGAACTGAACCCACAGCCCTCTGATCTCCCGGCCTCAGAGGCGAGTGTGCTACCTACTGAGCCACTGACACTGTATCTAAGACAGAAGAAAGATTCACTGTCAAAGCTGGTCCCAGTAACCCAAACCTTCATGCAGGCTCTGCAGTGGCGGCAAGAAGAAAACTTCAGACAGGGAGTTCCTTTCCTACAAGTACAATCCTCCCGGTGCTTACCACAGATGCATCCCTCCTAGGGTGGGAGCACACCCAGAGGAGCATACTGTCCATGGTTCGTGGTCCAAGCAAGTGTCCCTGCTTCACGTCAATCTGCTGGAACTCAGGGCAGTCTTGTTAGCATTGCAGGCATTTGCCAGCATGCTTCAGGGAATGTGGTACAGGTCAGAACAGACAACAACCACAATGTACTACATCAACAAACAAGGAGGCACAAGGTCCACTCATCTTTGCACAGAGGCCATGAGAATATGGACCCTGGCTTATTCACTAAATATCCAGTTGTCTGCTGTTCATCTGCCAGGCAAAGACAATTTCTTGGCAGATGCATTGAGCAGAATACATCAGAGCCACCACGAATGGTCTCTGAACAGTCAAGTACTACTAGTGGTATTCAATAGGTGGGGGACTCCAGAGATAGACCTCTTTGCCTCACCAGACAACCACCAGCTCCCAAGATATTGTTGCAGACCACCAGTGACAGGTTCAGTGCCACTGGATGCACTAGTTCGAGACTGGACAGGGAAGTTTCTGTATGCCTTCCCTCCGTTTCCCCTTGTTACTAAGGGTTTTGATTAAGCTCAGATTCCAGTCTGCCACAATGATCCTAATTGCTCCAGACTGGGCCAGGCAACCTTGGTACACCATGGCACTGGATCTGTCAATAGCCAAGCTGGTCAGCCTTCCCAGGAGGCACAACCTACTGACTTCATCCCAGGGCAGGATCCTGTATCTGAACCTTCGGTCCCTCAAGCTCAAGGCCTGGCTCTTAGAAACATAGAAACATAGACTTTGACGGCAGATAAGGACCGCTTGGCCCATCTAGTCTGCCCATTTTCCTACCTACAGGATAGGCCGCAGATCCTAGCTAACCAACAGCCTATTTCATCCTACCCCCCACAAGAATTGCCTTATGTCTGTCCCATGTGTAACCCCTCACCCCTGCCTTTTTATTAAACGACAGGTGGCATGCTGTTGGCATTGGCAGCAATACCTGGTGGGGACCTAAGTTTAGGGAGGATGAGGTTACCTGGCACAAGGGGACCTAGGTTTGGCTACTCTGCACAGGGGCACCCAAGTAAATCCGAACACAGGAAGCAATAACTGTAATGTCCAGAACCAGGATTGGGATTTTTCAGTGTGGCTTTTATTCATAACTAGCCGAACACAACAAAGCATAGATGGACCCCCAAGGGGCTACGGTTACTGATAATGCAGATTGGAGACTACCAGGCGGTCCACTTAAAGAATGAACCCATTTCTACTAATTTCAGGCTCTGGACCCAACAGGCACACAGCCTGGACTTGAATGTGCTTTGGATACACAGCCCAACTGGCCCAGCTCCCCTGCCGGCCACTTGACTGATGGTCCATTTAAAGAATGAACCCATTTTACTTGTTGTGGCTCCCCACACCACTTAGAGTCTGCGACCCCTAGAGAGATTTCCTTCTTACTTTCTTCTTGCTCCCATCAAACAAGGAGAATTCTTTTCCCAAGTTGTGGCTCTCCACACCACTTAGAGTCTGCGACCCCTAGAGAGTTTTTCCAATTTGCGACCCACGTCTGGGTACCTACCTCATCACTAGCCAGGTGCATGAGGCAAGTAGCAATCACAGAAGAAATCCGTAGAGGTGGACCTGGTTACTAAAGATGGGGGGTTTGCCCACCTCCAGCTCCCACAGCCCATACCCAGCCATTTCTCTGGAGAAACTAAAACTTCGAAATGTAGATTAAACGGTGGATGGACTGTAGCACCCCCTCTACAACATTACTTGAATTCATACAGACTTTAGATTTTGATACTACTCCATTTGTTTGTCCTAGTACAATAGGCCTCCCAAATAGTAGTCCAAATCCCATACTTCTTCACATTTTCCAAACTGAAGAAACATATTGTTTGCCCTCTCAAATTAGAGCAAAACACTCACCCTTTCGTTGCAGGTGCCCCGCCGGCGAAGTATAACTTCTTCCAATTTTAAGACCAAACAGAAACTGTAAAAAAGGCAGCTTTCTTTCTTTAGCAGACATTAGGGGATTGCCCCTTGAATCCACAGAGGGATACTTTACTTTCTCTTCCTCCCCCGGAAGGAGGGGGGCACTGAGACCTGGACAGCGGTCTCCACCACTTAAAACTGGACACTGACCTTCTCACACAGAAGGTAAACAAAAGACACTTCCTTCCTGCTGGCAGGCAAGCAGAAGAACTAACTTTGAAAACTCCCAACGTTCTATCTCACTCCCTCTGCTGCAGATTCCAATGTGGCTTATGCAGCTGTGACAGTTCTATGGTGATGTCATCTCTCAGTCTCAGCTGAGACTGAGAACAGAGTGAGACAGTGTGAAACCCATTTAACTGGAGTTTCACAAGCTGCCTTCCCTGCCTACCACTAGGTCTTACTGGGATTCTAGTAACCCCGGGTAACAAGGGGTTACACATGCATTCTTGAATTCTCCCACAGTTTTAGACCCCACAACCTCCTCAGGAAGGCTGTTCCATGCATCCACTGCCCTGTCTGTGAAATAATACTTCCTCACATTGCCCCTGAACCGCCCCCCTTTTATCTTTAAATTGTGTCCCCTTGTTCTTGCAAGTCTCTTTTTCTGAAAGATGCTACCCTCTTGGACTTTGTTGATTCCACTGAGGTACTTAAAAGTTTCTATCATGTCCCCCCTCTCCCTTCTTTCCTCAAGGGTATACATATTTAGCTCCTTTAGTCTCTCCTCATATGGCTTCTCTTGCAGACCCTGCACCATTTTAGTTGCCCTCTTCTGGACTACCTCTATCCTATGTCCTTAGGAGATGGGGTCTCCAGAACTGGACACAGTACTCCAGATGGGGTCTCACCAACTGTCTGTACAGAGGGATTACAACTTCCTGTTTTCTGCTGCTGATGCCTCTCCTATACATCCCAGTATACCCCCAGCCCTCCCTACTGCCTTCTCACATTGCTTGCTAACCTTAAGGTCATCTGATATGATTACCCTCAGGTCCCTTTCCTTTTGTTGTTGTTACTACCTCCCCACCTATTGTGTATTCTTCCCTGGGTTCTTGTTTCCCAGGTGCATTATTTGCACTTCTTTGCATTGAATCCTAGCTGCCATACTTCTGACCATTCCTCCAACCTTGCCAAGTCCTTTTCATCCTTTTCATGCCTCCTTGTGTATCAACCCTGTTGCAGATCTTTGTGTCATCTGCAAAAAGGCATACTTTTCCTTCCAGTCCCTCTGCGATGTCACTGATGAAGACATTAAAAAGGACTGGACCCAATACTGAACCCTGCGGTACCCCACTAGTAACCCCTCTTTCTTCAGAGTGGACTCCATTTACAATTACCTTCTGTGTCCTGTTGTGCAGCCAATGTTTTACCCAGGCTACCACCCTGGGACCCACTCCCAGGCTGGTTAATTTGACTATTAATCTTTTGTGTGGGACTGTGTCAAATGCCTTGCTAAAGTCTAGGTAGGCCATGTCCACAGCCCCTCCCTGGTCTACTACTTTGGTCACTCAGTCAAAGAAATATATTAGATTCATCTGACAGGACCGTTCCGCTGTGAACCCATGCTGCCTTGGATCCTGTGCCCCACTGGCCTCTAGGTACTCAACTATTCTTTCCTTCAGAAGTGACTCCATCACTTTCCCTACCACAGAGGTCAGACTGACAGGTCTGTAGTTTCCTGCCTCTGTCTTGGTCCCACTTTTGTGAAGGGAATCACATCCGACTTCCTCCAGTCCTCGGTACCACACCATCCTCCATGATTTATTAAAAGAGTAGCCAGTGGTTTCACTAGTTCCTCCTTAATTCTTTTAGAATTCTGGGTGAATTCCATCAGGACCCATTGCTTTGTCCACCTTCAGTTTTAGGAGTTCTTGCAGAACCCTTTCTTCTGTGAAAGGACTGGGATCGACCCCCCTATCAAGAGTGCTTCTGTTAATTGGATTAGGCACTTCCCCCTCCTCTTTTGTGAATACTGAGCAGAAATATTCGTTCAGTATCCCTGCTTTTTCACTGTCCCCCTCTGCCCACCCACCGTTCATTCTATTCAGCCTCACTATCCCTCCCTTTGTCTTTCTACGCTCGCTGATGTACCTATAAAGGTTTATCCCCTTCTCAACTGGTGAGGCTATCTTTTCCTCAGTTTGGGCCTTTGCTATTCTGACTTCCTCCCTGCTTCCTTCTGCCTTAACTGGTACAGCTCTCTGTCCTGCTCCTTCTGTATTTCCTTATACTTCCGGAATGCTATCTTTTTCTTCCTGACTTTCACAGCCACCTCTTTTGAGAACCATAGTGACTTTTTTTCATTTTGATTTGTTATTTGCTTCATACAAGGCTTGTTGCCTCTGTGATGGCAGTTTGATGATTCCCCATTGTTGCTCACACCTCCTTCTAGCCTGTTGGCTAGTGCTTTTCTGAGGCACTCTCCCATCTTGCCAAGTCAGCCCTCCTAAAGTCCAGTACCCTCACTTTCGTATGGCTTGACTCTGTAGCTGAATTTAACGAACCACACTGTTTGATGGTCACTTGTCCCCAGATGGCAACCCACTTCTAGATCTGAGATCCTCTACTTCCCCGTTTGAGAGTATGAGGTCTAAGATTGCTCCCTCATGAGTGGGTTCCAAACTAGCTGTCTAATGCCTGCCACCTGTAGGGCATCAAGAATGGCCCTGCTCTTGGATGTGGCTGCAGCAATGTGCTCCAGTTAACATCTGGCATATTCAGGTCTCCATCAACAGTATCTCCCCTTTCTCTGCCATTCTAAGAATGCCTTCTATCATATCCTTGTCCATTCCCTCCCCTGACATGGGGGGTCTGTACAACCCTGTGCAGATTGTGTGCCCTTTCCAGTCTCCAAGGTGACCCACAGTGCCTCCTCTCCTCCCTGTTTACTCTTTTGTTCAGTTGCTTTTATCCCTTCCTTTACATAGAGAGCTACTCCTCCCCTTCTCCCTGCCTGTCTCTCCTGTAGGTTATGTACCCTGGTATGTTAACATCCCAGTCATGGTTCTCTGTGTACCATGTTTCTGTGACTGCTACAATATCTAGGCATCCTCTTCCATCAAGGTCACCAGCTCAGGGAGCTTGTTGCCCAGACTACAGGCATTGGTACTCATTACCCTCCATTTCCTGATGGCCCACTCCCTTTTGCCCCATTCCTGTCCTTCTTGCCTTTGTCACTTTCTCCATTTACCCCAGCCCTTCTCCCTATCGACACCTCTATGTTGGTGTTTGCTGCACTTACTACCGTGATTATTTTGGGGGCTAGGATTTTCCTGCTCCTTTCCAGTGCCTCCCCCCTTGGCTAGTTTAAAAGCTTGCCAATGAGCATTTAAACCTATCACCTGGGATCCTGGTTCCCTCCCGACAGATGCAGCCCATCATGCCAGTACAGGCTTGCATCACTCCAGGTGGACCCCCAGTCCCCAATGAAGCCAAATCCCTGAGCTCCACACCAGTTTTTCAACCACTGATTGAATCCCATGGTGCGGAACACCCTTGCCTTTCCTATGCCATGGATGGGCAGCACCTCCGAGAAGGTTACCGTGTGTGCTACTTGAGGACCTAGAGTATGTCAATCTGCATCTCTCAGAAAGTGTCATGGAGGTTCTCAGGGTTTCTAGAAAACCCTCTACCAGAAAGATTTATTCTTCCAAGTGGAAAAGATTTTCTATTTGGTGTCAGAATAAAAACCTGAACCATAATCAGGCAGGATTGCCTGTGGTTCTAGATTACCTTACCCATCTTCACTCTCTAGGCTTAATGCCCTCTGCATTGAAGGTGCATTTGGCTGCAGTTTCCGCTTACCTGTCAGCAGGTAAGACATCATCCTTGGCATCTAACCCTGTGTTCAGGAGATTCTTTAAGGGACTGATGCACTCGCACCCACCTCAAAGAATTCCCACTCCAGTATGGGATCTTAATATTTGCATTGCACATCTTATGCAACCACCCTTCAACCCATGGCAACAGCTGATCTCAAGTATGTGACTTGGAAGACTGTGTTTCTGGTTGCCATTACCTCTGCCAGGAGGATCAGTGAACTCCAGGCCTTGTCCATGGAGCCCGATTATGTGGCATTCCATAGGGACAAAGTGATTCTTAGGACAAATAATAAATGCCTCCCAAAGGTGGTTTCAGATTTTCACATTAATCAGTCCATCACACTTCCAGTCTTCTTTACTGACTATTCTACTTCAGGTGAACGTAGACTGCATAGCTTGGATGTTAAAAGAGCTATCAGCTACTACCTAGAACATACAAAAAGTCATAGAGGGGATAAAACCCAACTCTTTTTGACTTATGGGGAAGTGGGGAAAGGCAAACCTGCCACTAAGAGATCCATAGCAAGATGGATAGTGGCATGTATCCAGTTCTGTTATGGCAAAATGGCAAACAGCCCCCTCAAGGGCTCAGGGCCCATTCTACAAGGGGATAGCTACATCTGTAGCAGCTTCAAGAGATATTCCTCTGTTGGAAATCTGTCAAGCAGCTACCTGGAAAACAGTCCACACATTCACTAAGCATTATTGTGTGGATACCCAGGCCAGGAGTAATGCCAGGTTTGGCACAGCAGTTGTGCAGAGCTTGTTTCCTAAATTGGTCCTCTGCCCACCTCCAAAGGCACTTCTTGGGTAGTCTGCAGTTGTCAGAAAATGATGAATTTCCTGGGGTTTGAAGAAAGCATTACTTACCATAGTAATATTGTTTCTTCTCAAGGGTTCTTAATGCCATTCTGAGCTCCCTATTCTTCCCACTAGGACCTACAGGTAACTGCTGCCTTTGTTTGTGATGTTGAAACCAGTGGGTTTCTATTAGTTTCTTGGGCATCTGTTGATTTGGAGTCTTACTAATGCCCTTTGTTATTTAAAGGTGTTTTCCTACCCTAGTTAGGGTATTTAGGATTAGTTAAGTTAGCTTAGTGTTTTTAGCTTCTGCATGCTTCATAAGAATCTGACAGTTGCAGGAAGTGCAACCAGGGACAGTGGTTTGAAAACCGAGCTCGAGCCTAACATTCCATCATTAGCATAGGTTCTATTAACCATTTTGTCTCCGGGGCAGTCCTATGGTGAGACCATACTGCAATTGTCAGAATACAGTAAGATTCCCTTAGAAGAAACAAGATTACTATGGTAAGTAAAGTTTTCTTTTTGCCCTCTCATTGATGATGGCCTCTACCCTCTCATTGCGATGGCTGTTGCCCTTTCATCGATGGTGGCTTCCACCCTCTCATTGACGTTGGCTTCTGCCCTCTTGTTGATGATGGCTTTTTTCTCTCTCTCATCGATGGTGGCTTCTGCTATCGTGTTGCCGATGGCTTCAGTCCTCTCGTCATGATGGCTTCTGCCCTCTCGTTGACGTTGGCTTCTGCCACTCTCATCGATGGTGGCTTCTGCCACTCTCATCGACGGTGACTTTTGCTCTCGCATTGATGGTGGCGTTTGCCATCTCATCGACAATGGCTTTGGCTCTCTCATGGGTGATGGCCTCTGTGGCAATGGCTTTCAGCCCCTCCTTGCCATGGGCTTCAGCCTCTCATTATCAAGGGCTTTCACCGCAATCAGTGATGGCTTCTGTTGATGGTGGCTAAACCCTTTCATCACCATTGGCTTTGAAAGGCTTCCCACTCTCATCGGGGAAGGTTTCGGCCCCCTGGTCATCATGGGTTTCGACCCTCAGGTTGATAATAGCCCTAGGTCTTTCGTTGCCATTGACGTCTCATTGAAGAAGGCTTCACCCTTCTCCTCAGTGAGGACCTGTACCCTCTTGTCCACAGTGGACCCCAGAATAATCTGCGGGCCTAGATCCAGGTGCCCTTGCCTTTGGCCTCATTATAGGCCTCCTTATTGTCTCCTAATGGAGCTTAAGTTATGCGTCAGCTTCGGCTATGGGTTGTCCTCTGTAATCCACACCTGGACCCTGTTTAGTTTTTAACTGAAACTCTGCCCTCATACTGGGTATACGGATATTTCTTCCACTGCTTCAACATCACCGGTGTCCTCCTCAACAACCGAGGGACTCTTTTTTGAACAGTGCTGTCTCCTTTGAGTCAACTCTTTGCCGGCCTGATGGGGTTTGCTTCCCCACCAGTTTTCTTCTTTCCATTATTACAGTGGAGTCTGAGCATGTCTCTTTGAGCTCTGAGTTGGGCCAATAGGGCATAGGTGGACATGCCTATTCTTGTGGCCTGGTGGCCCCCCATCAGGTGGCCACCTCCAGGTCCCATTGCTCAGGACTAGGGACCAGACCAGTTCTACCCTCTGGGGCCCATTTGTAGGACCTGCTTGCCCCTAGGCATGAACTGGCTTATTATTTGGAGACATCCTCACAGTGGTCGTCCCACCTCTTGGGGATGCTTCCGCAGCCGCTATACTCAGTGCTTGGAACCTCTGGTGGCTATGGTTTATAATGACCTCTACTGTGAAAATATGTCTCGCATGACTTTCTTGGTTGCATATGTCGGGCCTTTTGCTTCCACCTTTATGAGTTTTCTCTTGATGCAGCTTTTCGAGGTCTCTCTACAAAACTCACCGTCTCTGGTTGCACCGTACTTTGGTGCAGTCCATGTCATTTTTTGCATCAGGAGAATTGTTTTACAAAAGTCATTTTTTGGACCCCACTGATACCTTGCGGGGGTCTTCCTAACATGGGTTCACTATCTCAATTAGCCTTCCTTGCCTTTGATTCTGAGGTCAACGAGTGCTGTTCTGCCAGTTCCCTGCCTGGGACCACCCACAGCCTGAAGGTCTCCTCAAATCCATGGTTACAGTATCTGTCCTGATGTCTGGGATCCAGGCTTTTTTCTATTTGAATAATGCCCATTTTCCCTGTGCATCCCCCTCCTCAAAGGTTGGGGTATGTTTTCTCTTTCCTTCCAGACGATGATCATGGTAGACCTTCACCTTATGCTTCAAAAGGCAGTGAAACCCCCATTCAGGATAGACTCTGCCACTGGAGTCTTCTAATAATACCGGGCCTTAATCTCTGTGATTCTTCGCAGTGGGCCTCTGTTTTTTCCATTATATGCCCGGATGTTTTGCTTTTCAGAAATGTCATCAGACATCCTCCTTGCACCGTCAGTACTCTAAGTATGGTTCAAGTCTCCGGTATGAACGATACCTTTATGGCATGCATTCAGTTGGAAATGCTTTCCTTCCTGTATCTCAATGGACATGCCTGAGCTAACTGGCTTCCCGTTATCTGCCACACCAGAGGTTTCTCGGCTAGGCTTCGCCTGTTGATTTTTTTAGGATACTTGCTGCGGCCATCCTAATTGATTACATATCCTCAATAATACCTGAGACTTTGTTCCAGGGCATTCTGCAATGACTGTGCCTTCAGAGATCTACCTGCAAATGGATGCCAGTGTCTTATCGCTCACTATCAAATTTCACCATTTATGAAGCAGCATGACCACTCTTGTGACAAATACTTCAACTCCAGAGAATGTGGGTAGTCCTTTCAAAGGTCTAAAAACTTGCTATGCTGTTTGGCAGACGGGCGATGCCCATCTGCGCGTCTTTGTCTTGGAAGAACCATTTTCTATGCTCTCCATACTTTTGGGTGCCTCCAACGGGGTATATGTCTCATGAGTCAATCAGTTATTTCCCCACTGTATGTTACCTGACCAGGAAACATTACCCACTCCCTTGCCTATATGCATTAAAACCATGCGTATAGGGTTCTATGCAGCGCATAATGGACTACACCTCATTAGAAGTACATATCCCTGGCAGCAGGCATACACTGCTGTATACCCTCTGCCTTTTCAAAGTGTTAGGGCACGAATGGAAAATTCCACAGGATGTAGTTGAAGACATCTTTGTTTGCTGGGCTCATCTTGACAGGGATCTGTTCATCTCTCCAGCTTGTTTCCTACTGCCTCACTGCTGCCCACTGCGGCCAGACCCAGACACGGTCTGGCTGGATGTTTTCTCTCTTTACTGTAGGCACCTCTGGGGTCAGGACTGGTGTGGTTCCTATTGTTACAGTTGAGGGTTCTGGTACTGATACCTCTCCCTCTTTATGCCCACCCTCCTGCCCTTCTCTTTTGGTAATGCTCCTTCAATCCAATTCAGCATTTCCTGCTCCTCCACGCTTGGTTCCAGAGGGCTTACCCCTCCAGAATCACCTCTATGATGACAGGCGTCTTTATGCCAACCTGGGTGTTTCATGCCATGTCCCTTTCTTCACAGAACAGGTACCATGTCTCTCTCTCTGAGGAGACTGGATTGAGTTGAGCCTTGTTTTCATGTCCTCCTCTGTACATACTGGAATATTTACTCTCACATTTGGTGTTTACGGTTCCCTTTGTCAGCAAACTTTTGCCTTTCTTTCCCTGATGGGAGAAAGATCTCTGACCCTCATTAGGTATTTATGACTGTTCTTAAGAATATTCTTATCCCTGCACTCTGGTAGGACTCCCTCACCTCTGGGATTCTCAATGAAGTCCTAGACTGCCTGATGATTGGTCCCTTTAGGGCCTGCAGTTGCATGAGGCCTGCACTTCCTATCTTGAAACCTTTACTCTGTTGCAGTTTTGTCAGCTGGCTGTATAGCTGAATTCTAGGCTTTGTGCATACAGGGCCCTATCTGCATGTCCTTCTGTGACCTGACCCTACCTTTTCACTAAGGTGGTCTCAGTTGTTCCTGTCTATCAATAACCATTTAGCTACCAGTCTCTAATGTGGGGCATGAAGCTCCTGAGGCTGCTCTAATTTGCATCTTGGTTGTTCACTGTCCTTCGTTCTTAAAGGAAGGCTGTCATAAACCCTATTTTCCTGCCAGCCACTACTCACCTGCCGACTTGCAGTGAGAGAGGTTCATGTCTGTTGTAGTTGATGTCTTTCACTTAAAATATGCATTTTATGTCCTGGAGTGAGAGGCACCATGTCCTGGATTGTAGCAGCAAGAGCCGCAACTCGTATGCAAATTCGATTCTGTTGTTGTGGAACACGTTACGATCAAGACAGCAGCAACCCGCTGGGGCCCGGGAGTAGCTCAACTCTGTTTACCCTTGTTAATAGGGCCCAGAAGCTTGAGTTCGGCATGCGCCGCATGCACACGCCACCATGCATGCCCCAACTCAGGGCTGCAAATTTCATTAACGGAATTAAATAGGTTAGACTGCTCCGTTTTCGACGGGGTTTGTTTCTAGAGGTAGAGCTCAACCAATACTACCAGGCACAACGTTTCTTTTTACTTCGTGAAACATGCCCCGATCGTCATGAAGCGGTGATCCACACACAACAGGAAGATAACCAAGCTCACCAACCAGCCCACAAGGTCAAGCTCGGTCTTCCGGTGCGGCAGCACTGTCAGAATGGCACTTCCAGGACAGCACTAGCAACCGCCATCAAGGCAACAAATGATTACAATTGCATACCATATGCAAGCTGCAAAATGAAAAAAAAAATAAAGGTTGCGCTAATCGGGCATTTCTGCAGCCGTAGTGATTGGCACAAGAGTTTATGACAGCCTTCCTTTATTGAATGAGGCCACAGTGCAATACAGTGCCACCTTTTGTTTAATTTCTTCTGGATAATGCAGGGGAAATGCCCTGTTTTGGTACAGGGTCTGTCCAAACATAGGTGGCTGCCTACGTTGTTTTCTTTGTTATAACAAAAATTACATATATACTGCCGCTCTTGGCTGCAGTCAAAACTCACTCCACATGAGCACTGGCTACTGCCATGGCAGGTTTACAAGGTATCAACTCCTGCACTGGGGATACGGTTCCTGCTTCCAGGATCTGGCCTCCCATACATTACCATTGATGGGCTTGGCTTTTACATGAGGACTACCTTTAGACGACAGTCCTTCAGGTCTGTTTTCACACAGACAGGCTTGCCTGCCACCCTGCTTTACACATAACTGCTTGGGAATCTTCCCATGTGTTATGACCTGCTGCAAGAGATTGTCTCAAAGAAGACAGTACATTTAGTAAGAACTTACTGTAACAGTAGATCTTTTATATATATTTTCTCCCTGCTTCCCTGGTGACATCATAATCAGGTCACTAATGAGGAGAAGAACTGAGGAGTATCAGGATCACACTCTCTTTATAGTGCACAGACCTGGTCATGTGGTGCATGAGGGGTGGTCCCAGAATCGACTGCTAAGAAGTCTTCCGGAAACAAGTGCCTCCGGCAGAAGGTTCCCATGTGTTAAGACCTGCTGTGAGATAGTCTTGAAGATCTACTGTTACAGTAAGTTCTTACACAACTGCACTGTCTTCTTTCTTGTTTTGATGTGCCCGTTTGAATTACACATGCTTGCCTGCTTGACATGTCATGTCCCTGAGCCCTGTGACTAAACCATGATGGCATATTTCAATCAGCTAATGGTGAACAGGGTACACACGGATAGTGTATTACTAATAGAAATAGTGTTACTGCAGAAAACAGTTCAGTTTGACAGCAAAATCACCATTAGGCAGCATCACACATAAAGCCTGCATAGACACTAGGGTGGTCCCATGAGACTGCTGACTTTACACTGGGAGGGAAAAATCATGGAGACACAATCAATAACCAAAAACACCACACACACACAGAAGGACACAATTACAATTGCAACCTCATTATCACTAACATACAAATCCAATTGTTACGAGAAAACTTCCAAAAGCTGCCAGCATACAACAGTATCAGTGACAAAAACAGTAGCCTGCATAGGAGTGAGTTTCAATATTGAATGCAGTCCCTGACAACAACCTCAAGCACAGATGAGCTGGAAAACAGCAACACTTTCAAGTAACATCAAGGGAATAAGAAAACCTTCCTTTGGCACTGTTTTTCACAGTTACTGGAGACATTAGATAAACTATGTCATCACAATTTACATTTCATCAACTCTGCTGTGTGAGGACACTTGGGACCATGTTTCCCACCACAGTGACCTCCCGTCTGACAGCTTAATGTTTCTGAAAGCTCGGCTCGACATGGAGGCTGTGACATGTGAGCAGTCCCGAGGTCTCGACGATCGGTATTCCAGCAAGGAGCTGCACACCACCCCATCCACTGAGGCAGCTGAATTACAATGGGCTCCAACCTGCTCAAAGTGGGTTAACAATAATGGCAAATTAACAAGACATACAATGACAGAAACACATACTGAGAAGCACAATAAAAAACAGGTCATTAAATGTCGTCGGAGTTTTACTAAAAAATACCTTACATTTTACCTATGAATGTCTGCAGAACTGAACATAAGGATGTGTGATGACCTTCTGTTGAATCGATGGAGGGAGTTGAGGAACACTGACACACGACAGCAAAAATAACTATGAGGATTTGTACATGCAGATTGCAATCACATGTACCTTAATGCACGGCAAAGTGACATATAGCACTGATGAGTCATCAGAATCACTGGTATAATCTCTGCTGTCGCACATGCTGACAGCCATGTTTGCTTTCCTTGTATTACACAGTGTCACAGTTCAGTGCCACAAAGAATTGATGGGCGTGAAAATAGCACTAGTCAGGAAACAAACGCTGCGAAAAAACAGACTTAAACTACATGGAATTAAAAAAAAACAACACCACACAGACACTTCCAAGAAAGATTAAATAACTAAAATATATTTACTAAAACTAAAACATGAGAATCACTTTAAGCATACTTATTGGCAAAGTTGATTACCCAAAAGTGGATATATCGCTGGAGTAATTCTGTCTGCACCACTGAATCTAATTTTAGACAGAATGGACATCCAAAACCAATGAAAACAGATCCAATGTGCCGGACCATCGTGAACATGGAGATCAATGGTGCCTCAGCTTACACCTGATACTAAGCACCCAGCCACATTAGAAACTTTACAGCACTCTGTCTTGGTTCTTACTCAGTCCAACTCACATATCGAAAAGAAGATAGACCCTTATACTGAGCGCCTAGTAATTCCTGAAAATAAAATAGAAGGGATGGTTGGAGCTGTGACTGAATCCACTACGATGGCAGGGAAGGCCTTGGCAGCAGCTGCTACGTCAATTAAGGAGCAGAGGCTGATAAAAACATGTCTTTAGCAACTGAAGAATGCTGTTCATGCCCCTAATGTGCACATGTTGGGGGTTCTGGAGGGCACTGAAGGGGATGTTACAGCCACCTTTCTGGAAAGATGGTTACTGGAGACCTTGGGGCTGGGTTGATGCACCCGTATTGTTAAAGCCTATGGAATAAGTCCTAGGCCTGGAATCAATTGTGCGGTCCCCATGCTCTTCTAATGGTGGCTGGCTCAGCGGAGAACAGGATCAACTACTTTGGGTGGCATGGGAACAGGCTTCAACCATAGAAGATGCACAGATTCTGTTCTTTCTGGATTATGCCTATGCTACGTGTCTTCAGAGGAAGGCTTTTGATGGTGTAACAGCTAAACTACAAGAGGCTGATATTCAACAGCACATGAGCTTTCCGGCATAACTGCAGTTCTCTATGGAGGATAAAATGTACTGCTTTACTGATCCAGAATCAGCTGGTTCCTTCATAGAAAAGTTAAATAGGAGGCCTTCAACCCAGGCAAATGTGGAATCCGGGACAGACAATGAGTCATAATTACAAACTTGAACTCTCTATGTGGGCTGATTTACTCACCACAGCTCCATACAGGATGGTCAGTAAACCAAAACTTTCAAACATTTCCCTCGACCGGTGAAGCAACACTTTGTAATACCTTTGCTCTCCGCGTCAGTTTGTGTTGGACTTGAGGTATAGGCTATACTAACAGAAAATGGACATGCACAAACTGTACATTGTAACCCCAGGAATCACTCATTATGATTAAACTGATGCAGTCAGCCTCCTGTGTTGAACTGCCTGGAGAGATGGAATGCTATGCAAATGATAGAACTCTCAATTGGCCCGTGGCAATTTCAAACTGCTGCCCTAGCAACTGCTGCACTCCTAAGTGCTTCAGATTCTTTACTGCCTGCCTTATAAAGACGTCCCGAGAGCTCTCCTTGAACTTTCTTTAGAATAGCTATCTGTTAGATAGATTAAATAAGGTACAAGATCCCAAGAAATTTTGGAATTATATTTGTGATTTAAAAAATCCTGCTAGATCACTTTAAACGATTCATTTAATGGAATGTGGAAATTTAATTAAAGATCAATCAGAGGTAGTTAATAGATTTAATACATGCTTCCTGGATTTGCCAGATTTTAAAATACTTAAACCAATAGAAAGAACAGTTGAAATTTCTATAAGTGAGATTATAGCAAACACAAAAATGAACCAAAATAGTGGACAGAAACCTAGCTTTGGATTTAGGAAGCTAAAGGTAAAAGAAGTTTAAAAGGAGTTACAAAAATTAAATATTTCAAAAATAGGAGGATTGGGTGGAATAGAAGCCAACTTTTTGAGGTCCAGTGCTGAAAGTATTGCTCCCATAGTAACATATGTTTTAAATTAGAGCCTTTTCTGCTCCACTATCCCAGACATTTGGAAACAGGGTAAAATTATACCTATTTTTAAAGGGGGAGATAGTACAGCCACTTCTAATTATAGGCTGATACCTCTTCTTTCCATACTATCAAAAGTTTTGGAAAAAAATTGTGCATTCCCAGTTAAGCCAGTATCTGGAAAGTAATGAGCTGCTAACACGTTACCAACATGGATTTCAAGGGAAGGTCCTGAACACCTTGTTAAGACTGCAATAACCTGGTAGCATCATCTCTAAACCAGAGAAGGAGTATGGGGGCGGTGTTCGTGGACCTGAGCAAGGCATTTGACCCTGTACAACATAAAATTTTACTTGAGAGACTGTATGAGGTGGGTGTCCAGGAAGGACCTCTCAAGTGGATGAAGTCCTACTTGGCAGATCGAGGGCAATGTGTAGTGCTAGGTGATATAGTCTCAGAAAAAGGAAAAGTAACCCGAGGAGTCTCACAGGGATCAATCTTAGGCCCCCTTATGTTCAATATATATGTGAATAACCTTTCACATTTTATAAAACATTGTGATATAAGAATGTACTCTGATGATACAGTGTTGGTTGCATCAGCACAAAATTTTGAACAATTAGGAAATAAATTACAAGAGGATATGCATCAAATGAAAAAATAGTTAGTTAGCTCAGGTCTACTTCTTAATACAAAAAAGACACAATGCATGGTTTTTAAAGCTGGCTGTGTTAAGAATACAAGGCCCGAACTACTGATCAAATTAGGTGAAAACACCTGGATTGAAAATGTCCCCAGTTATAGGTACCAAGATGTACAGGTGGACTGTGGTCTAACTTATACAGAGCATGTTCTCTTACAAGTCAAAAAATTGAATCAAAGACTAAGGGTGTTAAGAAGGGTGGCAGGTTGCCTGTCCTTTGAATCCAGGAGAAAGTGGTTAGACAACTGTTCATTCCAGTACTGAATATGGATCTATTTTATATATGCACTCTACTAAGAAAATATTAGACAAAATGAATCAAATTTATTACAGAATGGGTAAATTTATTAGCAGAAGTAGACATGGGACACATCATTGTGAGATATATATAAAATGAAATTGGCTCGATCCAAGGCAACAAAGAATTTATATTTGCAATACACTATGTTATAGAATTTTAATGTAAACCCAGACACTTTCTATTGAATTATATGTCAACTGAACCTAACAATGGTTCAAAATCCATACCAGATCATCTAGTGGTAGAACTCTATGTGTAGCTCATTTAATAAATTGGGTGATATAACCTTACAAAATAGTGTTGCACATTTTGGAATACCCTACCTCATGAGTTGAAGATCATAGATAGCTTTCCAGATTTAAGGTGAAGTTGTATGAATATCTGAAATCAAACTGTACATGTTTTAAATAACTGTGAATGGTATTGTTTTGTTATTTGTATAATCTGTATTGTCTATTTCTTTTTGCAGCAACACAGGACTTTGTTGAAAATGGGATTCTATCTTAACAAATGTATTCCTGTATAAAAATAAATGTTATCAAATCAGATAAGTAAATGTTTTAAGTTTAATTGTCAAATTGCTGCCTTAGAGTTTAGTTTATTTTGTAATTGTAGTAGTTTTTCACGTTATTTGTGGTTTCTCACGGTTCCTTGGAACCAAGAGTTCCGTGTCTTTTAGCAAGGTTTTACCTCAGTATTGTTATTAAAAGTTGTTTTTTCAGTTGGTTCCTTTGACCACTTTATATTTTATATAAATTTAAAAGTAGTTCTCGGTTCCATTTTACTTTTGGGAACTGGGTAGTGCTCGGTTCCAGGAACCGTTAGTGGTTGTTTGTATTTGAAACCTCCGGTTCCTAGGAGTCAATAAAAGTTTTTTTTGAGATTAGTTTTACTGTCTTACTCAATGTCAGAGGTCCATGTTGACAAGCCTAACAAATGCACAGGACCCACTGGTTTTAAATATTGTGAGTCTTGTGGGCAAATTATAGCAAAAGCAGACAGACATTCCCTTTGTATTTCCTGTCTGGGTACCAGCCATATATTTGCTAATTGTGAGATTTGCAAGACCTTTTGTCCTAAAACTTTAAGAAAAAAGGGCTAAAAAGTTAGAGGAGATGGCTTCTGCTTCTGCAATTGAAAGCAGTGCATCTACCTCAATCCTTAAGAAGGATGGAGGTAAAGCTAAGGACCCTGATAAGAGTTCAGAAAAATCTGAACAAGGTAAATCTAAAAGGGCTGTGGAGACAGTGACCGAGTCTGTCCCACTAAAGACAAAATGCAAAGAAAAGCATGCTGTTGTGCTCCGGCCGAGAAGGCTAAGGAGCTCCCAGCAGATAAATATAATATGCCCTCAGCTGAGGACATTGCAAAGGCCTTACAAGCCCTGCAGGCTGAAGTCCCAGTTCCTCCACTGGCTGCACCAGTTCCTGCTCTGGTTCCTGTCTGTCAGGAACTGCAAGATATTTATGGTGAGGAGGATAAGGAAAATTTTGAAGGGAACCATAGATCCTAAGGTTTCCGAACAGGAGTTTGGAACCCACCAGGGGGCCGGAAGATTACTCTTCTCACTATGCTTTTGTAAAAAGCATGGTAGAGACCCTCAACTTCTCTCTAAAGGAAACAGAAGAGGATATGGAGGAAGCAGAGTTCCTCAATATGATGGATCTAACCCTCACAAAGCACCTTCTGCTCCCCATGCATAAGTCCTTAAAAAAGGCAGCATTGCAGATATTCCAAACCCCAACTTCTATTCCTTGGGTAGATAAAAAAGTTGACAAAAAATATCAGCTAGACAGAACTACAGCTAATTTGTTTTACTCACCCTGACTCTAAAGGAGTGGTTCAGGCTGCCTCCTGTGACAAGGCCAGAATACCCCTGGCTACCCATCCTCTAGACAAAGATTTCCAAAAAATGTATGCCATGGGAAAGAAGGGTTACATGGCTGCCTCTTTAATAGTTAGGCAAGCTAATTACATGGCATAAGGAGTACAGTACCAGAAGGCACTCTGGAATACAGTATTAGCACTGGATGACAAGGTGCCAGGTGAGGTGGCTGTTGACTTGCAATACACAGCAAGAGCTGCACTTAATGCCACCAAATAATAATTTCATATGGCAGTGGATGCCAATGACACTGCAGCCAGGCTAATGGCATTAGCTGTCTCCCTCAGGAGATTTGCATGGCTTAGAGCCACTAACCTCACCTCGGATACTCAGGCCAAAGCTATGGACTTCTCTCTTGAAGGGAATTCATTGTTTGGTGACAAAACTGAGGCCTATATGAAAAAGGTAGAGGAATACAAAGCTATCTACAGAAGTAATTCGAAGAACAGATCTTCTACTTCCTACAGGTCCCAGACTAGGGAAGGCTGGGGTAGGGGATCCTGTCCCAGACCTTTTTTTCCAGGCACAGACCTGTCTGCCACAAAAGCAGTCCAGAGGCTACTTTAGAGGAAGGGGAAGGAGAGCCATGAGGAGAACCTCTCTCTCCCCACAAACTCAGACACAGCCCACACAGAATCCCTGATGGGCTGGTACAGGTCACTTCCCCCATCTTAGTTCCACCAGTAGGTGCCAGATTGGCTCACTGCCTCCAGACTTGGCACACCATTACTACAGACAAGTGGGTTCTGGAGGTAGTGAGCCAGGGGCTGTCACTCAGCTTCATTCCCCAAGCTGAGAACAAGAACTTTCACACCAGTTACATCTGCAGACTGAATTTTACTGGAAGCAGAGGTACAACACCTTCTGAGAACAAAGTAGAGCCAGTGCCCCTAAACCAGAGGGGCAAAAGCTTTACTCCAGATACTTCCTCACCAGGAAGAAGAATGGGATTGCGACTGTTCTGGATCTAAGACTTCAACAAACACATTCTGAAGCCAAAATTCAAACAGAAACAGACTCTGACGCAGATAAGGATCGCTTGGCCCACCTAGTCTGCCATTTCCTACCTATTGGATAAACTGCAGATCCTAGTTAACCAACAGCCTACTTCCTCCTACCCCCAGATTTGCCTTTATGAGGCAGTGTGTGTCATGATATAGGGATTTGGGATAAGTATTGTGTTTGTCCTAGGGTGTAAGAAAGGCACAACCTAAAGGCTGTCAGTCATATTGGTTTTAAAAAGTAAGGACATAAATTACAAAAAAAACACGTAAATGCATCTATTCGGGTTGAAGCACAAAGCATAGAAAGTACGGAAATGAAAAAGGGTGGCGAATCTATGGTATGGTGTTGATAAGGATCATGTGCTCCAGTGTTGGCACTCCCCAAATATCTGGTCATGCATGAAAACAGTCCCTGGGACCAGCACACCAACCCTGTTACAAGCCAAATAACTATTAATAAAATCTGCATTGTCTTGTCAGACAAAGTAAAATAGTAACACATTAATGCTTGAATAAAAGGTGTCAATACTTATTTATTAAAAATTGGTAACTTGGAAAGACACACTGTGCCAGGGCTCATTTCTAGGTGCAGCCTGGGGAGGGGTCAGGCAGACAAAAACAAACAAACAAAAAAACATACATAGTAGTAAACTGCAGTCAAGGCTAACAGGAACAGTGTACAAGCAGCATTAAGTTGGTTAGGCATAGTGAGTCTTAGTCCTTATCTTAATTTGCCTGAACCCTAACACCAGGAAATGAACATACCATGATAACATATACGGTGAAAAATTGTTGGGAGAAAAAAACAAAAAACTGATAGTGCTGCTTTGGATAATACAGTATGGCATGATCATTCAAACCCCGAAGAACAACACATCATAGATTCACTAAGATTCCCTGTACTTTTATTTCCATTTCCCTACTTTCTACACTCTGTGTTTCAAACCAAATAGATGCATTAATGTAGATTTTTGCACAGAAGTATATATGTATATATGAATATGCTTATTGTCATGGTTCCTTATAACCTCTGACACTGAGAAACCTTTATAAATGAGCACTTGTGCTCAGAGGTCTTCTCCTAGATACATATAGGATAAATTATGGGTAAGGGTGGTGTCAGGCCTGCCACCACACAGATGAAAGTATTGTTTCTATGTGGGTATCATGGTTTCAGCAGCAGATCGAGAAAATGTTCAAGGTGGTAGGTATCTAGCGAAGTACTTCATACAGTGTGCATGAGTGCATCTTTCTGCAGAAGCACAGGCCTCATGGGGTCTTCTGTCCACAGAACATGCTGTATGATAGACAGATAGGTGTGGCTGCATAAGCATATGCCCCTCTGGGGCCTGTTCTGAATTCACAAAGGTACCGCATTAGTGCTGCTGCATTTGTGCATGTGGAAATAGTTGTATGTTGTTTGTCTTACCGGATGATGGCTGTCTGTGGTTGGTTGTGTAGGCTTGTCCTTTGCTGCTGGTTGGGGGTTGGGGAGTTGTCGGAAATCCCAATGACAAATTTCCTACTTTTGTCTCTTTAAGTTGAACCCTACTTGAAGCATTAACACAGTTTTGTTTTGCAAAGAATTTTTTTCTTTGAGACAGCGGAATAATATCCTTGTTCATGTAGTTCCCTTTGGGACCTGTGTGAAAAGCTCCATCTAGCTGTAGCTGGGCCCTGTGCTTCTGTGCATCTAGAGATGCAGACAACAGGGCCCTTCAGGCTCCACATCAAATGTCAAGTTTATCAGCCTGCAGAAGCACAGGACCCTCTTACTTTTGCACTTCTGTGTGTTTAAAGATGTAGATGCATAGGTCCCTCCATGTCCAGGTTAGAGACTCGCCTTGTTTTATCCAGTTGGTCTCATGTTTAGGCTGGTCTCTTAGGGATATTTCTGACCCGAGGGGACAAAAATGATTTTATAGTTTACTAGGTTTAGCTAGTAAGTCTTATACCCAGTTAGGCTACATAAGAATCTGAAGCACTTAAAGTGCAGCAGTTGCTAGGGCAGCAGTTTGAAATTGTCACGGGCCAATTGAGAGTTTCATCATTTGCATAGCATTCCATCTCTCCAGGCAGTTCAACACAGGAGGCTGAGTGCATCAATTTAATCATAATGAGTGATCCCTTTGAAGAAACAAGATTACTATGGTGGGTAATTTTTTCTTTGTGTTTATTTGAGCTTTTAAGTGATGTAGTCCTCATGACCGCTTGTTCTGCTTGCATAGCATAGGGTAATTTGTATCTTAATGCTGAGCCATGATGGGCGGGGTGGACAATAGTCATGATATTGTCCTGGAGGAGTGAATATGGAGTATTCTTGCTCTTTCACAGTTTGTCCATTGCTGTTTATTTCCCTTATCCCATGTGTTTTAGAGGTGAGGAAAAATATTTCTGTTGCTTTCCCCAATTAATTGTTATAGATGGGGCATACTACTGGACCTGATAATTGCGGCACCTTGTGTGACCACATGGTGAAAATGGCAGAGGTTACCCTTCGCGGTGCTCTCCTTCTACCAAACTGTAAGGAACTCCTTGTAAACAGCATGTCATGACTTTAGGCAGCCAGCCTTTTTCTCTTTCATGCTTTGTGCAGTTTGCCACAGCTCGCAGAATGACAGTTATTTGATCTGTTAAAGGTGCAGGGGAGATCAATTTTAAAGTTATATGGGGATTTATTCTCAAATGTTACAGTCAACAAAAGATATGAGTATCACATAAGAGCTTTGCGAGAAGTCCATAGGTGTAATATCCCACGACTTACATATCAAGTGCCATAAATGGCAGGTACCAGTGCTCGAGTTTATTTCTCAAGCTTCTAAAGTTTAATCAAGCATTAGCTGCAAATAGGGCTCCTGGTGTTATAATTTTCTATATACTATTATTATGGTGGTTCCCCCTGAGCTAGTGGTACCAAATTGGGTAAGTGCACTTTTCCTTTATTCACTGCTATGTGTTATGATTTTTGATGTATTCTGCCACTCTTGAAATGCATTTTTATACTTCCTTGAAATGCATTTTGATGTACTGTTTTTTACATACTTCAATAAAAAGAAATTAAACAAAAAAGAATTAGATCTAGCAATCAGTCGCCTAAAAATAAAAAAAAAACAGGCCCAGACAGATATGGCAATTGAATTTTATAAGCTAACCAAAGAACATCTTCAACCTCTTTGCTTGCAATATTCAATGAAGTTTCTAGAGGTGACCCTATCCACCCACTTGGGCATATGCCAACATAGCTGTAATCCCCAAACCAGGGAAAATCTGTTTCAATGCTACTCATACCGCTCATCTCAGTATTAAATACCAATTACAAATTATATATGTCCATACTTGTTTGACAAATCGACGGGCTTATGTCTGTCTTGATCACCATGATCAAACCGGCTTTATTCAGACATGCACCACAATAAATAACATCCATCGCTCCTTTTATATAGTTCATCACATGCAACAATCCCCCTTTCCTTCAGTGGTGCTGAGCCTTGATTCAGAGAAGGCTTTCGGCTGAGTGTCTTGGTCTTTTCTTTATGCTGTCCTTGATTGATTTTGGTTACCCCCTTCCTTCATCTCACTTTTTCAGAACATATATCACTCGCCGCATGCCTGTGTTAAGATCAGTGGCCACCACTCTCCAAATCTTTTGCTCCGGTAGGGCACTCAACAGGGTTGCCCGCTGCCCCCCCCCTTACTTTTTGTGACTTACTGTATATTGAGCCTCTGGCCCAGGCAATTAGAAGGTCTTGAGGGGATCACTGTGGCTGGAGAAGAAACACTGGATAACAATTATACACAGACAATGTGTTGCTCTACCTGTGGCACCCTGAAGACTCTTTAATGGAAGCCTTTGATGTAATTGCTCAGTTCAGTAGAGTAGCAGGATACCATTTGAATACCGAAAAGACTAAGACTCTTAAGTTTTCATGTGCTGAACCTAGCCTTCAGAATTGAATACCCTTCTCGCTGGAACTTGCAGAAAATACAATATCTTGGAGTCTTCTTACTGCCTGATGCATCCCAGTCTTTTAATATAATTATATTCCTTTTACCCAAAACATGATAGAAGATTTCAAAAACTGGGGAGCATTACCCCCCTCTCTACCCAGATGAGTGAAGGTGGTCCAAATGGTTACCCTCCCATGTGCCCTATATTTATTCCAAAATGTCCTGACAGAAATTCCTGCTCAAACTTGGAGGCTATAGCACAGGGAAATGTCCCACTTTATCTGGGCTGGTCAAAAATCCAGAATAAAATTGCAACAGCTAAATCTGGCCAAAGGCATGGGTGGCTAGCTCTCTCTTCACTTAGAATATATTACTGCTGTGCATACTCGCTTCTTTATTCAGGCATCTAGATGGGGAACTTGGGACTTGGCTTGACACAGAGTGGGCTCTATTCCCCTCACAGCAGTTTATGCAAGTGATGTACCACTGTACTACAGCTCTTGAAACTGCTTTACCCAGTAATCCCTGACTGAAATTCCAGATTAAGGTATGGCACTCTATACGATGAGCACTTCATCTCACTCCATTCTTCTTGCTGCTTTGCCCTATATCTCAGTTGGCACATTTTGCACCATCCCTACAAGTCAACCGGTTCCATTTATGGAAGAGGCTTTCACTGAAGGATATATATATATATATATATATATATACACATATACATATACACATACACATACACATACATATACACACACAACAATTTTTCAATGGAGCAGTAGTACACTTTGCTGACTTACAAACAAAATATCATTTGCACCATATAGACTTCTACTGAGACCTCCAAGTCCAGCACTATATTACATCCCTACCCTTAGGTGCCCACAATCCAAGTGGCTACCCTCAGATTATCTCCTACTACATCATCTTCTTTCAGACTGGATTACAACCCCACATGATCTTATGGCTATACCAAGTATTACAGGCTACTATGGGAATTTTCTATGCACATGGACCAGAAGTGTGAAATTGCACTGAATTTCCCCTCAATAAATGTGGAGTTGAGCACGCCGGTTCTCCATGAAAGTAACAAGCTCACACCAGTGGAGGGAGTACACATGTCAGCAATTTACTAGATTTTTCTCACCCCAGTGATTACTGCACACTTTTACCCAATATCCACCTCCTCCTGCTGGGGGAACTGTGGAGAACAACGAGTGGCACATTACTGCCCAGTAACTCAACCTTATCTCAACAACATTCAAACTGAACTGATGGAAATATTCGACCCATCCCTTCAACTTACTCTGCAGTTATATATCTTGTTACAGTACCCCAAGGGACATAGAGATCCTTCCTCTTGCTGTCTTCTGGGAATACTAATAACAGTGGCCAAAAAAGTAATCACTAAACTATGGTTGACCCCAAACCCTCCCGATGTGACTACCTGGAGGGCAATAGTTAATCAAATACATCAAATGGAAAGACTTATGTTCTCCTTTAATGATCCTACAGAGTTATGCTCAAATCTTTGGTAAAGATTGCTGCTTACATAAGCAGAGATCCCATTCTAGTATCCTAAATATAGATTAACACCTAATAAATTGATAAGGAACCCTTACTGAATATTTTAACTACCTTCTGGATTTGGACCTTCTGCTCCACCCCTGGTATAGGACTGGGTAATGCATTATGAATACATGAGTATTAAAGACTGTTAGCATAAATATATTACCATCATTCCAGTGTTGCACTCTGCTCTCTCCCAGCACTGTACCTTAGGGGAAAAGACTGATTTACAAGAATGCAGCTTGAGTTGGCCACTACCTGTTTTTATAACCAGTCTTTTATGCTAAACCTGTACTATGGATTGCTTCAGAATGTTGAACCATGCTGTACCTGGAAAAGTTCCATAAACATTGTATTTGCAACAAAAAAAGTACCTCCGTTAGAGAACACTGAGTGAAAGTCCTCACACTTTGACCTGGAATGTTCTTCATCAGGGAGTGTCAGCTGTACCTCTGGCAAAAATATGCAAGGCTGCCAACTAGTCAACAGTTTACACATTCATGTCCCACTACTGCCTGAATACTCATTCAAGTAAGAATGCAAGGCTAGCAATTTCTGTCCTCTAAAACTTTTTCTCTAAGTAATCCTAAATCCCTCCAACCTAGGGTACTGCTTGGAGCCCACACAGAGTTAGACTGGTTATTGTAAGAAAAAGTTAAAAGTTACTCACCACAGTAGCAGCTTTTCTTCTAGATGATTATAAGAGCCATTACAACTTGCAATTACCTGCTCCCTTGAGGGATTTAGAAATGGCCACAGCTTGTAGGCTTTTTTTCCAATCATTTATCTATGCCTCATTATACCACTCAGTCCAGTCACCTATCATCTTTGCCTGGCTCCAAAAATCCCCTGCAGATTAGCCCCCATGGTGGGGCGAAGGGAGGAAGGGCCTCCCCATCCCCAGTGACCAAATCCAGGCATGGAGCCATAGCTCAGTCAGTGGTGTAGTTCCTGTGGCAAGTCGGCTGACATCATCCTGACAGTGGGAATTTTTATATCAAATCCATGTTGTCAATGTGCAGTCAGTACATATGAGTAATAAATACTCCTACTGGGGTAGTGGCACAGCCCAAGCCGTCAATCAGCAGTGAACTAGACCAGCCTGCCAGCTGAGTGGTAGTGCTACAGCCTATGGAACTGATGACCCATGTTCGAGAAATGAATGCAGTGCATTACAGGGTGACGGGCAGAGGTAGGTTGAGTGTCCCAGGGACAGCTCTCCTCCTCTGGGGGGGGAATGTGGCTTCCTGGCAAGCTGACAACACCCAGTGGTGGCTAGATGCATGACAGCCAGGGTCATTCTTCAATGGGGAGGTGTCGGCAGATGTCTGTATGTCGGGTGGTGGAGTGTGTGTTGTGGACAACTAGTTCTGAGTGCTGTATCATTTTTTGTAATATAAAAATGGGTTATGGACTGTCTCTCTTGAGAAATGCTGAAACAGCATGTGAGATCACACACACACAGGTTTTAGATACAAGGTGTTACATGGAAGGCCAGAACCTAATTACAGACTTTTCTAAGTTAATTATAGCTTTGACTGCTAAGAGGGAAATCAGTATCCCTTTTATGATGTTTTGAGGGGGAAACCAGGTTTACACTGGTGCGAAATCATAAATGTTTTGAAGCCTATGTAAGAGAGGATACAGCATAAGATCAAAGAGAGTCATTTGAAGAACATGAGTTATGCTGAGGTTGCAGAATTTAATACTTGGAAAAGACATCCTGTTTTTGTATAGATATATTTCTTTTATAGTCAGAGTAGCAGTAGTGAGGGAAGATGACTTCTGACTACAGCAAGCACACTGTAGACTCCTTAAAGCAGTTGTGCGGGGACAGAGGATTCCTGTTTGCAGTGAAAGTCAGCAAGCAGAACCTCATAGATGCCCTGACGGTAGCAGATACCCGGAGCAGTGAGTCATGGACAGTGACTGAAAAGGACCAGACCTCAAGTGCGGCAGGGCTAGCAGCCATTGCAGTGTCCATATCCGATGAGGAGGACAACAGGGCCACTGTCAGTGAAGGGCCACAGCAGCAGGGGAAGTTCACCAGTATCCTGAATCCAGAAGTACTCAGGCTGCAAACTGAGTTGCGCAGGATGGAGCTGGAGTTCCAGGAGAAGAGGGAGCGAGAGAAGTGAGAGGCAGACTGTAAAGCAGAGCGAGAACACAGAGAGGCAGAGCAAGAACAGCGGAAGGCAGACCGTGAGGCAGAGGAGAAGAAAGAGGAGCGCCAGAGGCAACATGAACTGGAGAAACTATGACTCTGACCAGCAGCATCAGAGCAGGTAAGTGGCTTGGGTTTAACTGGGACTGCAGGACTGGGTTACAAACTGAATTCCAAATTAATAGCTGAGTTTAAAGAGGGGGAGGATATGGATGCCTTTTTAAATTCTTTTGAAAAAGTTTGTATTCAGGCTAAAATTCCTAGAGAGTCCTGGAGCTTCCATCTATCCCCGCTACTTACCAGGAAAACTCAGGATGCATTGAGTCAAATGGACAATGAGGACAGTGATGATTATAGCAAACTTAAAGCTGCACTGTTAAAAAAAGTTTGAATTAACTGCTGAATCATACAGCGCTAAATTCCATAAATTCAGGAGAAGCCCTGATATGAGCTATGAGGAGCAAGCCACGAAACATCAGTTTTTAAAACGTTGGTGGGAAGGAATTGAGGCAAACTCTATTGATAAAATTGAAAATGTGATTTTATTAGAACAGTTTTTCTGGGCGTGCCCAGCAGAGCTGAAAACCTGGCTAGAGGACCGAGATCCCAAAACAGTGTAAGAGGCTGCTGAACTTTTGGACCGCTATGCCAAGAGCAGACCTGCTCTGAGAGTGAATGGGGCAGGTATGGCAGTGCAGAAATGGAAAAGTGCACCTTCAAGGCAGCTAAAACCCTCACTGCCTCCACCGAAACCAGTTAGCCCCAGGTTTCAGAGAAAAGATTTATCTGAAAAGAGAAGTGAATGTTTGTTATGTAAAGAAACTGGGCATATTGCCAGACAGTGTCCCAAAAAGGTGAGCAATAATATTCAAGGTGGTGCTAGAAAAGAAGTGGGTTGTTTGTGTGTCCCTGGAAGCATGCCAGTGAGCATGAGGGAACACATGCACCCAGTCATGGTGAATGGTGTAGAGATGCAGGGGTTAAGGGACACAGGGGCATCCTTTACCTTGGTAAAGGGGGATCTGGTACAGCCTGGTCAGCTTATACCCAATAAATACATCACTGTACAGGACTTCACTAGTGAGGCGAAAACATTGCCCCTCGCTAGTGTTCTCCTAGACTGGGGTGAAACAGGGGGAACTGTGCAACAGGTGACTTTAGCCATAACCTTAGCAGTGGATATAATCCTGGGCAACAATCTCAAACAAGGGATGGTATGTGCTGTTACCCGTAGCCAAGCAGCAAGGGAAAATTGTAGTTCCCTGAACCCCACAGAAGCCATTGTGGAAACCACAGAGAGGCTGGTCCCCCAGCCTGGGTCTCCTGATATGAAGATTAATGAAGAGGGGGCTCTTCCCCATCCTGCAATTCTCTCATCAGAGCGATGGGCATTGAGCGCTCAGCCTTGGCCAAGTCTATTCTGGCCGAGGGTCAGGCTGGGGACTTTATGGTACCCCTGATGACCATGACACAGGCCAACCAGCTGGTTGAGATTTTTCTTGGCCTGATTGACCCATTGTCTGAGGGGATCAAGGATGACTCAGTCTTGAGGACTCCGGTCTTTTCAACCCTCTCTCAGGAGGGTCGGGAGCAGTCGGTCAACCAGACTGTCTTCTCCCAGGAGTTACCTTCTCCTGGGGTCCCATGTCAGGAGCCAGTACATGTCTTGTACATGGACCCTCCTCCCGCTTCTCCTTGCTGTTGACGCTCTTATCTTTTGCCAAGGTCTAGGTCTTGGTTGAGATCACAGTTGAGGGACTCCTCACATTCCTGCACTCGAACCTCGATCATGAAGCACCATCAGTGCTCCTCTTCCTCTTTGGGTGATGAGAGGCTCTGTCGGAGGTTGCGTTGGTGCTATGAGGAGCTCGTGTGGCAGCAATGGGTCCTTGGGTATGGTAGGTCCACTTTCCCGGCCCCTGTGCTTCCCTAGTCTGGCCTGTGCTGGTCCTGCTGAGCTCAGTGTCTCCAGCCCTGGCCTCGCCACTAATTAGGGTGGAGTTAGCACCCAAGCAGCTCTTAGAGGGGGCTCCGACTAAGGCCTCCCACCCAGCTACAGACCTCCCCGGTCAGCCATCAGTTGAGATCACCCGCTCAGATGAGACTAGGGTGGTTCATGGTGAAAAGCGGCACAGGGTGGTCTTTGAGGAGTCTCTGGACTTGGACAGGTCCTCTATGCAATTCTCCTTGACCCCAGGCTTGAACATGATTCAGCCAAGACCCAACCATTGAACAGAGCCTGGTCTCCTTCAGGGCATTACTGTGGTTTATCTCTGAACCAATGGAGATCCTCTTGAATTGGTCCAGAGGTGGTTCAAATGCCCACTGAAAGAGATACTGGATCGGGAGGATTCTCCAGAGGTCACCTTTCCTGTGGCAGAAGCTATTCTGGGCCCAGCATTAGAGCTCTGGGAGCACCCAGCTTCCTGTGCAATGCCCTCAACCTGCATGGTTCACTGTCGGCTTCTCAGACCATCCCTTGGCTGAGGGTTAGGTGGGGGACTCCATCTTCCATAAGACAGGCAATGTTGGGGATGTAGACAGCACCCTCAACAAGGAGTACAAGAAAATGGATCACATAGCCAAGAAAGTCTATGCTGTGGCCTCCCTTGGTCTCCATCAGGCGAGTTATGTCTTAATGATGGCCACCTTTGGGCACTCTCTGATGGGTGTCCTTGATCACATTCTTCCCTGCCTTTGCGCTGATCTACAGATGGTGGTTAAGTTGGTCTGGGACCAGGGTTGAATGCTGACTAAGCACCAGCTTCAGATAGCCTTGGACATAGGCGACTCCTGCGCACAGTCCATGGTCACAGCAGTCGCCATGCATAGCAGGACCTGGCTGAAGAGTTCCATCTTCACGGTGGACACCCTGCATAAATTGGCCAATGATCCCTTTTTGGGCACAGACCTTTTCGGCCTTGGGGTGGATGAGCTCCTCACAAGGATTGAGAAGTCCACTGCCATCCTCTACTCAGTAAAATCCTCCTGAAGGACCAGGTGGGTAAGTGGCTGAAGAAAAAGCCCTTCCAGGTTCAACCTTTCCATCTCAGCAGCCTAAACAGCAACATGCCCAGCCAGGGCAATCGCAGGCCTGATGCCTTAAAACTATGTTTGCCACTCAGGGCTCTAAGAAGCCCAGGGGTTGGGGTGGTGGGGCCCCTCTGGCAGCTGGTGCTGGTGCCTCCTCCAAGGCTGCTTGGTTGGGGGATGTCTGCCTCCCGCCTGTCCAGTCCCTGCCTCACCTCCCCATGGGGGGAGGGCAGCCCCGCCATTTCTGGCACACTGGTCCACCATCAGTTTTGATAAATGGATGCTAGAAATGGTGGGCAGCGGATTGCCTCCTGACTTTGAGGCTCTCCTGCCCTACTGAGCCCATGCCCCATGGGAGTGCACGATGTAGCAGGACACACTGTCCACCCTCAAGGAGGATAACGCTCAGCTCCTAGAGGAAGGAAATGTAGTCCATACCTTGGATGCCATGGCTGGCCAAGGTTTCATGTTCAGGTCCTTCCTGGTCCCCAAACCGATGGGGGGTTGGCACCCCATTCTGGACCTGCATGATCTCAATCAGTTCCAGAAGAAGCGCAAGTTCCAGATGGTTGCTCTGAACCAAATTCATTCCATCCTAATGCCTCCTAGGTTTTCAAAATTATTAGCCACTGTGGCTAAACAGATCCAATATTTTTTAGCCACCACAAGAGGTCTTTAGCCACACACGGTGAGTAATGCTAAAATGTATACGAAGTTGTATTAACATTGTTTTTAAATACCATTATGGACAAGATTTACTTCTGTAGTGGTAGGCACAATATAGTCACAGTTTGAGCCAAATTGTTTGAAATTATTTTGTATTAAGTAGATGTGCAAGTATGTGTACAGCAATAACATACATACCAAAGCTTAAGATGTGGTCAGCCCAGTTTTGACCCCCAAAAAATGCAGCATTATTATAAACTGTGCACATTGCTTTATTAGGCAAGCAGGAGACAAATAATGCTAAAGGCCAGGCAGATTCAGCAGGAAAATTAAACAATAACACTACAGTGGGTGCTCTAAACAGTTTGATGGCATATTAAATATGTGACACCAGTCAGATGTCAATTATTTCATGAAAATGACAGCACCTGGCAGTCGTGCCTAGAAGAAATTTTGAATTCTGCCCCCAGCCCATTACTGCAATAAAATGTCGAGGTCAGGCTCAGTAAAGCCTGTACATAACAAGCAACCCAGTTTAAAATAACATTGTGTGAAAACTTGAGGAATCTGTGCCATGCCCCATAGAAAATGTGTGAATAAAGACAAGCCAGGCATCCATCTCAGACATTTAACAAGCAGAAAAAAACAGTGAGTAACAGTTAACACACTGCTCCTCTCTAGCCCAGATCAGTGTTGGGCCTGGTTCATAAGCAAGGCAGTAAAATTCTATTTAATGCACGCTGAACTATTGTTATTTAAACTATGTGAAAATGTTTTGTTTGAAAGTATTAGAGGCTAGCAAACTGTCATGGCATTAAATGAGAATTGCTGCCAACAGGGCAACAGCAGTCATTTTTTTTCCTGTGTGTCTGAGCTTCGTGAAGACTACACAAGTGGAGAACATGGCAACACTTAATACATTTTGCTGTAGCAGTAGGTACAAATTACAGTACAACAAAATAAATATCATAAGAAGAAGCACAGCCAGCGGTTTATTTTCCTTCTGCTAGGTCTATGCAGTAGTAGCTGCTGCAGGTTTTCTGAGAAGAACTTGAGGTCATCTTCATTTGTCTTGACAGTTTGAAGGAACCACGCCTGTCCTTTTCCGACGCCCAGATGTCAAATGCAGTTTCAAAATCAAACTTTCCCATGTCATCAGGAGCCTCAACCAAAAGAGTCATTAGATAGTTCACATTCCAGACTTTAAGGCGATTCCTTTCGGCAGTCTTAATGTTGTTATATGCACTGAACCCACGTTCACACTCCACTGAAGTTGATGGGGTTGCCAGACATACTGAATATAGTTTGGACATGTTTGGCCAAGATTCCTTGTTTGGGACTACCACTTTGACATTGAATTCTTCAATAGTGGACTCTTTGGGTGCCGAGAATAATCTACGTAATAATGACCATTCCAGTTTGGTTTCATCTTGGTTAACTGGCAGGATGTTAGTACAGAGTCCTTTTTTAATGGCACCACAGTGAGCAATAAGATTCTCAATCTCCTGTTCTCCACAGCTCTCAATGTGATCAGGTGCATCATGCGGTTCATACCCACCAGTTGTCCAACGATGTGCCTTCTGGAAAGTAACTTTCAAGTTGTTCAACTGTTGACTGTATATAAGATGTTTGCAAATTCTTGAACTCTTCTCTTTGCTGCCATGTATCTAGCAGTGTATGTGTTCTAAATATAGATTTTCCCTCTTGTGATGGTTCACTTGGCATCTCTAACAAAAAAACTTTTAAGTGTGTGCCTGGATTTTCAGGCAGTACATGAAGTGCATCAGTGGTGCTAACAAGATGCTGCCTTGCCTCTGAGAAGATGACAGACCGTTTTTGGAAAAGTTTTGAGAGAATTGCAAGAAGACCTACTGCATCAGCCAGAAAGAAAGTAGTGGCAACAAATTTGAAAGTCCCCATTTTTTTTAAGGCACCCCATAGCAAGGTTTCGCTGATAGTTATCCTCTGCCATTTGTGACAAAGCAGACATAAGTGAGGCTATGCATGCCTGTAATGCCTTTACAGAATCAGAAAATGAAAGCCATCTAGTGAAAAAAATCTGTTTTAGTTTCACAGCATGCTCCTCGTGTATGTCTTTGCTCTGATCGAGTATTCAACAAAATTTGGGCGAGTACTTTATCAGTTTCCCAAGCTGATTCACTGTAGACATATAACTGACCAGATACTGGTGTTGGTTGGCTGCTTTCTCTGATGCTAAGGCAAGTCTATGTGCGAGACAGTGAGTGGCAACTAAATATGGGTGATCTATTTTGGCTAGAGTGTTCATACCTTTTTTTGCATCCTGTCATTACAGAGGCCCCATCAGTTGCAAGTCCTATCAGCTCTTTGTCTCCTAAATTTTTATCAGGGATCATGTACTTCACAGCATTGTATAATGCTTCTGAATTGCATTCTGCAAGCTCAGTCACACCTAAAAATTTAGACTGAACATAGCCCTTGCAGTCAATTAATCTGATGTATACCATCAGTGTACTTTTGTTGGCTACATCTGTTCCCTCATCAATTTGTAAGGAAAACATTTTAGATGGAGATTCCTCCAATTCCTTTAAAAAAGCATCCTGCACTGCCTTAGAAATTGCTTTGTAGAAGTCATTGATGGACTCAGAATGTGTGTAGATGCCTGTGCCTTGGAGGACTGATTGCTTTATAGGTGCTAGCAGAGTGGATTCCTGTGCAGAAAAAGAGAAAAAAGGAATAGTCTGTCAGTTATTTGGAGCCATGCTCCTGCCCCCCACAATGTGACTTGTAGCGCGTCTCTGCTGCAGCACTGCTAATGTTTTTTTATTCGAATTCAGAAACGACAATACAGTAAGTGCTATTATTTATGTTGGGCCTGCAGTTTCATGACATATGATCTGCAACTCTGAGGCAGTGCCCCCATGTAATATACATAAAGCAAGACTTTAATTGATGTTCGAGATATTGACGTAAAATTCTTACATTGTGAACCTGCAGTTCCAAAAGTTTCTGTATGTTATGATTTGCAGTCAGAGTTTGCCCATGTAATAAACGCTTGCATCTCTGCTATGATGGCACTTTTCACTGATGAATAAGCTGTGCTCACAGCCTTTGTCATTCCCTTTTTCCCAGTTTCTGCCTCGACTGCAAGCCTTATTAAATTAAGAGAAACACATATTTACCATGACAATTAACAACAGATTCAGAAGACAAGAAGAATTGCAAACTGGTGGGGCATCTGTAATAAGACTCACTTGTGATCTTTGGACATCTGATGCTTATTTAAATCGTCAGCCTTTGGCTTATTGGTTGGTTTCCTTCTGTGAAAATATTTCTTCGCCAGTTTTTTGCAAATTCTGCAGTAGAATACTGCAGCTTCTTTGTCATGAATGAGCCATGGGTAGGTTTTTAAACCAGGAATCCTTAATTTCCTATGACTGTCTCTGTCATATAAAACTCTGGTTTTCTTGCTTGCAGTTTTTGAATAGCTGCTCTCCATTGCTACAGAGACGCTGCCACATGATTCTGGCTCAGTTACAGGACAGGACTTGCTGATCTGGGCCTTTTGAAAATATCTGTTATCTTGCTTTGTTTTACTGTGGCACCCGCTGCTCTGTTTAGCAGTTTCAGGATTTGCAGCTTGTTCTGACATTTTATTTAGGTAGATGGTACAAGAATATATGTGACACAGACTAGAATATGACAGTATGTGACACTGACTGGATATGTGAGAATATGTGACACAGACTTGATATTTGTACAAGAATTTATATGGGACACCGACTGGACAGTGCACAAGAATATATATGACACAGACTGGATGTTTCCACAAATATATGTGACACAGACTAGTTTGCACAAGAATATGTGCCACCGACTGGGTATTTGCACAAGAATATATGCGACACCGACTGGATATTATTTACACAAGAATATGAGACTGGATATTTGCACAAGAATATGTGTGACACAGACTGGATATTATTTGCACAAGAATATGAGACTGGATATTTGCACAAGAATATATGTGACACCGACTGGATATTATTTGCACAAGAATATGAGACTGGATATTTGCACAAGAATATATGTGACACCGACTGGATATTTGCACTAGAATATATGACAGACTTGGATGTCTTTTTGAATTGTATAACTAATAAAGTTCTTTAATGAAGCAGTTGGTCAGAGTTTTATTTCTTCACACACACACACTATGAGGCCAACAGTAATGGGGGGTGGGGTTACAGAACCAGATATGCTTCAACACTTACAGTTCCATTTCTCAAAAAGATTACACAGCATGCTGCCAGTGTGTTTGATTGTTTACTGAACACACACACACACTGTACTGCAGCAGTATGTCACACAAATTACAGTCAGAGAACTGTTTAAAATAATTATTTTGCCTTGTATCCCCCTCTCAGCTTGTCTGTTTCTTGATCCTTTTTCTTTCTACTGATGTGTTTTCTTAATCTTTAAATATATCTGCACACACACTTACTGTCCCCATCAATACTTCAGTAGTTCCATATAGCAGGTACTGTGTCTGTGCCTTAATACCCCATAAGCCTTTCTATTTTGTTTTAATATCTTTTTAGTATTGCAGTATTGCACAAACAATTCAACACTGGTTCAATCCAAGAATGTATTTTTAATCTTCTGTCTGCCTTTCCCTTGTCTACATTCTGTTTTCCTGCCTGCTTTTTTCCATCTCTGGACTGTAAAGCACTGTGCCTTTAGTTCCCCTGCTCCTTTAAACTCATTCGGTTTGTGCTTCCAAATGCTTTTTTTTCTCTCCTGCTATTTCCCCCATCAAACTGCACTAACTTGTTAGCTTTTATCTGTAGTACTGAGCAAACAAAGCTCAAAAATGCAATTTTCCCTGTCTCCTTTTTTTTTTTATATGGCCACACTGCAGCTTGCACTCAACTTCAAGTCTGCTCGTGTTTTTTCCTGCTCTGCTTATTTCTTCTCCTCACCTTCTCTGGCACCCTCCTCACCTACCCACAACCTAAATATGCCAGCAAAATAAATATTTTAGCAAGAATCAGTGATCCTGAGGAGGCTACAGAAAAGCACCCGCTCCCTTTCACCACCGCTGCCCGAGGACTTGTTTCACAGCGAGAGTCTGCCCTCAGCACACAGAAACTGCACTGATTGGCCGGGAGACATGTCTACCTAATCTCCCCAATCAGACACAGTTGCCTCCGCGCCAACAATTAAACCATGTGGTTTTTTTCGCTCCTAATGCGGTCAGATGGTTGCCAGTGACCCGAGCATGTGCATTACATCATTACTCGCGCTCCCGAGGTCACCGACAGGTACTGCTGCACTTTGTAGTTTTTCGGCCACTCTCGGTAGTTCGTATGTCCGTGGCAGAGAGTGGCGAAGCAGGTTGCAGGCTGTCTCCTTTCATCCGTGGCATGGCAGGGATATAAAAATTTTAGCACAGGGCTTGTGGGCTCAGCCACTGGCGACGTGGTGAGCAGCTACGGGAATGTAGCCATCCCTGGAGCAAGGCATGTGGTTCTCCTCTCAAGATATCCAGGATGCCTTCTTCCAGCTGGCCCGTGGTGCAGAGGACTGAGGTGTTATGCCTTACTTGCGTTACTCCGGCGACCTTGGGTCATCAGGGCACTGGCATGGGGGAGAGGGAGCAGGATTGAGCAGCCTAACAGCAGCTCTCCCTCCTGGAGAGGTTTGCTCCTCTCCCTGTAGTGCCACTGCCACTGGGTGGAGGTCTGGTGGCAGTGCAGGCAAGTCGGGAGGGTGTCTCAGAATGTGGCGTGTGGGTGCCCACACACACACACACACACACACACATATGCATGTGCGCGTGCCTAAGGGGCAGGGCAAAAACTGGGGAAAAAATACCTAAAAAATGTAAATTAAAAAAAGGATGCCTTCTTCCACATTCCAGTCCATCCATGCTACTGGCAGTACCTTCAGTTTTGCTTGGAGGGGGTTCTTTATGAGTTGTGGGTCATGTCTTTCAGCCTTTCCTTGGCCCCCAGGGTTCTCACCAAGTGCACAGCAGTGGTGGCAGCATTCCTACAGTGCTGAGGAGTCCGAGTCTACCCATACCTGGGCGAGGCGCTGATAGTGGGGCCATCCAGAAAGGCAGTTGAGTGTCCAGGGACCTGGCCCCTCAGATCTGCCAGGATATGGGCCTTCTGGTAAACCCAGCCAAGACCAGATTAACCCCTCACAGGTGATCCCCTTCATTGGGGTAGTGCTGGACTCCCTAGGAGCCAAGGCCTGACTCTCTGCAGACTGGGCATCAGATCTTACCTCTTTGCTCAGTCATTTCAGATTGGGTTCTTGCGCCCTGCCCAGGACTTCCTTTGGCTGCTGGGGAACGTTTTCCTGCATCAGTGTGGTCAGGTGGGCCCACTGATGGACGCGCCACCTACAGTGGGAGCTGGCCCACCAGTGATCCCAGTTCCGCAGTCACCTGGACCAGCCAGTCATAGTGACTCAGCTTATGTGGGATAGCATCCAGTGGTGGCTCATCCTGCAACATCTTGAGGAAGGAGTCCCATTCATCCACCCAGAGCCCACAGTCACCTTGACAACTGATGCATCTCTGGTGGGATGGGAAGTGCACCTGGAGGCCCATGGGATCTGGACCTCCGGGGAGTCCTGTTACCACATCAACCTGCTGCAGCTCTGTGCAGTGTGCCTTGCTCTGATGGAATTTGCTGTGATTGTCTGGGGTCAGGTCATGCAGGTCCAGATGGACAATACCACGACCACATACTACTTGCACAGGCAGGGCAGAATGCACTCTCTCTGGTTGTGCCAGGAGGTACTCACAGCTTGACCCTCATGTGCAGCTTGTATGCTGATCTCCTGGCAACTATGTGGAAGGAGTCTCCAACCAGCTAGTAGGACGCCCGCCAGGTGGGCGAGGCATCCTCACGAGTAGTCCCTGCATCAGAAGATGGCTAACCACCTGTTTTCCCAGTGGATACTCCCCTGATCAACCCTTCCCTCCTGGGAGGAAGCCAAGCTGAAGCTGTTCTGTGCCCTCCCCTCACAATGTGGGACACTGGTGGAGCATACCTTCATGATGCCCTGGAATCCTGGCCCCCTTTATGCCTTTCTTCCCTTTTCCCTCATCCAATAGATGTTGGTCAAGGTGCAGAGGGACAAGGCATGGATGATCCTGGTAGCCCCAGACTGGCCACGGCAGTTTTGGTACTTAGATCTCCGCAACCTCAGCAGAAGGCTCCTGCGGTGACTTCCTTTTCACCACATAAGCTCTCTTGTTACAGGAAAAGTCCTGCATCTGGACCTTCAGTCCCTGCACCTGACAGGCTGGTTCCTGAGGGGCTAGAGTTCTTGGCCTTGTGTCTCTCCGATGCGGTTCTCCATGTCGTGGAAGCCTCCTGAAAACAGTCAACCTGCCAGTGCTATGCCTTCAAATGGAAGAAGTTTTCCATTTGCTACCAGGGCAGGAAGCTAAACCCACTGGCCTGCCCTTTGGCTAGCATTCTGGACTACCTTTGGTCCCTCTCTGTCAGGCCTGAGGTCGAGGACCCTCAAAAGTGCACCTGGCAGCCATCTCTGCATACTAGGTTCAGACTGGTATTCCAGTGGTGGTGCTGGAGAAGGTGGTTGGGTGCTTCTATAACAGTCAGAACCACTTTTACCCACCGGTGCATAAGCCATCCACCACCTTGGGACTTGTTGCTGATACTGGCAGTGCTCATGGGCAAGCCAATCTAACCAATGCACAGGTGTGACATGTTACAACTGTCATGGAAGACTGCCTTCCTGGTGGCTATCACCTCCGCCAGAAGGATCACTGAGCTCCAGATGCTCAAGGTGGAGTCTCTATACTTGGTGTTCCACAAGGACAAGGCTGTCTTCTGCCCCCACCCAAAATTTTTCCTGAAGACTGTGGTGGAGTTTCACCTTAATCAGTTGATTTATCTCCTGGTGTACTTCACCAATTTCACTTTGAAGGCCGAGCACAGGCTCCACACGTTGGACCTGCAGCTGACACTTGCTTAGCACAAGGAATACATGGCTGGATTTTGGGGTGATGTTTGCCAGTTATTTGTAACATACGTTGAAGTCACACCTGGCAGATCAGCAGCAAAGCAGACGATTGGCATGTGGATTGTCACTGCATCAACCTCAGCTACAGGCTGACTGGTGGGGAGCCTCCTGTAGGGCTTACAGCTCATTCTATTAGACATACTGTTGCCTCGGTTGCTGCTTCTCGGGACGTCCCTGTCTAGGAAATCTGCAGAACTGTTACATAGAAGTCAGCACACACTTTTTTTTCCCACTACCACATCAACCTTGAGTTATATCAGGATGCAGGTTTTGGGACCTCAGTCCTCCAATCCCTGTCTGCCAAGCAGGGTGTGCACCTGCCCCTCCTCCTGGAGAACTGCTAGGTATCTGTCTGAGTGTGACAGTGCACCATATCCATGCCCCTAGAAAAGAACAGCTATGTAAGAACTTAATATCTTCACTAAAGTCTGTGACATCTTTGCTCCTTACAAAACAAAGAAAGCCAGAGGAATCCCCAACCCCTGGCTGTCTAGCCCACTAATTGAATACATGTGACTTAGAGATCACCTGTGGCATAGGGCCAAAGCCACCGGGAATCTGGCTGACTCCCAAGCATATAAGGCAGCTAGAAATACCTGCACAAAACTCATACGTCTGGTGAAAGCAGCTTACTGCAATCAAATCAAATCAAAATTTATTTATAATGCGCTTTTCTACATATCAAAGTGCATTACACATCAAAATAACATCAAACATAATACATGACAGCATAAAACAATAAAAGCAGCAGTAGCCCTATTCAAACGATAATTCAAACAGATAACTTTTCAGAGACGCCTTAAATGACTCCGTGGACAGGCACCTTCTAATCTGACGAGGTACAGAATTCCACAGGGTTGGGGCCATAAAAGAAAAAGCTCTGGCCCCAGATGACTGAAGAGGAACCCTGGGAATTTCTAGCAATCCCTCATCAGCGGAGCGGAGTGGACGTGAGAGGCGGTAAGGTCAAGGAGATCTTGCAAGTAGCCGGTCCCTGAACATGTAGGGTCTTATAGGTCAGCAACGTGACCCTGAAAGTGATTCTCACGCATCAGCAGCCAGTGCAGTTCGCATACAGGTGTGATGTGGCAAGTTCTGTAACCCAGTCAACAACCTGGCTGCAGCGTTCTGCACCAGCTGCAGGCGACGGAGATCCACCCCTGCAACCCTAGATATAGAGCATTACAATAATCAAGACGCAAGGAAACAAAGACGTGGACCAACACAGGAAGGTCATCATGTGGAACAAGGTGTTTTATCTAAGCGATATTCTTCAGATGGTAAAAGGAAGACTTGACAGTGGCCGATACCTGTGCCTACAACGTCAGCTCGCTGTCAAGAATTATGCCCAGATTCCGCACCTGTTCAGAAGGTCTCAACTGGTTACCCCCTAGTACAAGGCCAGAGGGAGACCCAGGATTCAACTTCTCTACATGATGATCCGGGTCCACAACCAACACCTCAGTCTTATCCGGATTCAGTTTCAACCAGTTAGCACTCATCCAGTCCTGGATCTCAGCGAGGCAGTTATTAAAGACCGATAATGCGCATTATGTTCAGGTACAAAGGACATATAAAGTTGAGTATCATCTGCATAGCAGTGAAAACTCAGCCCATAATGCCTTATAATGTCTCCCAATGGCAGCATATACACCGTGAACAACATGGGGAAAGCACAGAGCCCTGTGGCACCCACAGGACAGAGCAAAGGAGCAGAGGAAAAAACTCCTGAAACTACCTCTGACTTCTGCCTGTGAAGAATGAGTGGAACCACCTGAGACAGTCAGGATCAAGGAAGATTTCTTCAAAAAGGGTGTCATGACAGCCCTTTTAAAGACTCAGGAAACACCCCTTGGTCCAAAGAGCCCCAGGCTATCTTCACAAGGGCTGGTCTGATAGCATCCATGCACCACACAAGGAGGCGTGGGACCAGGATCCAAACTACAGCAAGTCGGTCACAAGCCCTGGACAATCTTCACAATATCCATGATCGCTGGCTGGTCAAAATCTGTCCAGGTAAACTGAGGGCCTGTAACCCCACATCAATCACTGCCATGTTCATTAGAACGTGTACTGCGGATCTCCGACCTGATCGATGATACCTTATCCTCAAAAAACTGAGCAAACTCATCACACTGTATTTGTGAAAAAGCTCTCCGACCCTGCAGACAGGCTGGATTGCACAGTCTGTCCACGGTCCAGAAGAGCTGAGCTGGTCAATTTCTTGATGCAGCTATCTCCCTGGACAGGAACTCTGCCTTCTTACAGGAGATTTCTGATTGCTAGTCCACGAAATGGGCCATCAATCTAAGTCTGTCACCTTCCAGGCCGGATTTCACCAAAATTTTCCATCTTTGCCCCACTTTCCTCAACTCCCTCAATGTCCCATCAAACAAAGGGAACTGAGGGTGAAGAGAGGGGAAACATGGACAGGTGCTATGGAATCTAGTGCCCTCAGCACCATATTATTATACTGCACTACTAAGGCATCTGGTTCCATGCACTCCATAGGCCAACCTGATAGGTCCAGCACTGCCATCAGACCCCAGGGATAACCCACCTCAAAGGGCAGTACTGGACCATCTCCAAAGGGGTAGGTCTCACAAGGAGGGTGGTGAAATTGAACCTTATTTTTGTATTTATTTTTTTTTGTATTTAGTTTTTGTTGACTGGGTAAGCACTAGACAAATCCTGCCTATTTTCAGGCACGACCCGGGAGGGGATACAGATGAATGGCAACTGACCTTGAACCAGATTAAGCTGTTGGTGGTATTTTTAGTGAATGAGGGAAATTTGGCAGGACACCGGGAAATTCTCCTTTTCGATAAGTGCCATGGAATCTTTAACATCCACCTGAACTACCACCAATCCAGGCAGATGGGACCTCGGTTTAACATCTCATCCGAAGACAGCACCTCAGAAGTGCAGCACCCTCTCATGCTGCACTATAGTGTCAGTATTGGGATATTAACCCAAGTGCCAGATGTGGGAATGGAACCGACAGTCCTCTGACCTCCTGGCCTCAGAGGCGAGTGTGCTACCTACTGAGCCACTGACACTTATGGAGTGATGGTCAGACCACCCAACTGGTTCCACCACCAGTTCCGTGATCTCCATCCCCAGGGTGAACACCAGATGCAAAGAGTGACCCTGAATATGGGTAGCAGTGGTAACAACCTGTGTGAAGCCCAACAAAATCATCAAATGGAGGGTTTGACCAAAATGTGAGAGTTCATCGTCGACCCAGGCATTGAAGTCCCCAGGACGCAACCACATGGAGGGCTCCGACACTAGGTCGACAATGAAGTCTGCAACTTCCTGCAGAAAGCTTTCTTGTCACCGGGTGGACGGTAGATGAGTAAGATTCTGCTACCCACACCTGCTCCCATGATACACTCAAAAGATCTAGGGGACACCACTGGAACCTCCACAAGGCCCAATGCTGATTTAAAACAAATAGTGACCCCACCACCCCTTCGATCCAACCTCAGGCGATGTATTACTGAGTACCCGGCTGGAACTGCTGACTCTAATATGGGACCAGCATTCTCGTCCAGCTAGGTCTCGGTAATGCAAGCCAGGTCAGATGACTCAACAAGATCAGCAATAATTGCTGTCTTGTTTTTTATAGGCCTGGCATCGCATAACACCGCCCAGGTTGGATGAGAGGCCTTCGAGGAGCAGGCCACTTGCCCACTCTCAGTGGAACCCTTGGGTATGGGAACCAGGCATCACACCCCCATATCCTGGACCCATTTTGCCCCAGGTCGTCTCTCCGACCCCACCACCCTAATTCACCCACTCCGCTCCCCCCTTTGCAGCCGAGGAACCCCCTTCCCCTCTGTGCAATCCCTAAGGCATGACGACACCTATATACCTCGGGTAGCAAAGGGGGCTTTCGAAAGGGTGCAGATCCCTCAGCCTAGAGGGGGAATAGCGCCTGCACATGGAAGCCCAGTCCCAACACATGCTGCCAAATATTTAAAACAACTTTTAATCAATCAATTTTATTAATACTATCGAAACCACTAAAATGTCTTAAACAGCAGCCCCACTCACCATTTCTAACAAAAAATAAAGCAATAGTCCATTCCCTTTCAGGCGAACTCCTCAGAGAGAATCCTAAGCAGTCTGGGCAGATTTTGGCTCCTCCGAAAGAGTTAGTAACAGTTTGGACACAAAGTCTCAGTTTCCTTCCACCTGTACACCACTGAGAACTGAGAGTAATGAAAAAACTCTCAGAGCTCTCACCCCTGAGGTGTTAGTCTCAAGCCTATCTCTCACATAAGCAAAGTTAACAGTTGCACAATTTGATCTTGGATACAAAAATGAAGCATTCTCACTGCTTCACCGAAATATACTGGAGGAAAAGAACAATCTGACCTGGGTAGTATTCAGACAAGCTCCATACGTTTCAAGTTGATAAGACAGACCTTTGCTGCAGCTAAAATCCTTGGAAATTGATCCCAACTGTTTAAAGGTGAGCTCAAGCCACCAGCCAAAAAGAGATTCTCCCCCTGGTCATCCCCCAAGATGCCACTAAGGAAGTCGACCAGTGACTGGAGCCACGCGAGCAGGCTCTCCAGCCTGCCCTTCGCAGCCCAGAAACCATGGGCACACTGGGCCTGTCCTCTGACAGTACCACCCCAATCTCCCGTGGCAGCCAATTGCCCCAGTAAATCACCCTGGGTTCAGGCCAGGATTTAAAGAAACTCACCCCCCCAGTCATCCCCCAAGATGCACCACCCTGGGTTCAGACCAGAATTTTCACAGGCTCACTCGCTCAAAAAAAATGGCACAGAGGATGCAGCAGTCTACAGAGCCTAAGAGCGCAAGCCGCTAAGTCTTCAAGAAAGAACCCAGCTTCAAGATCACAGTCTCCAGCTCCAGGATCCGGACCTAATCATACGAACTCTTCAGCAAAATCCGGGTACAGTCATAGTACACGCAAGATCAACGACCAGCTCACAGTCCCAGTGTACAAACTCCCAGCTCCTGATAGAAGCCTCCCACATTGTAATCAGAGTATTCCAGGTAGAATTCTTAAATCTTGCTCCAGAGATTAAATCTTGCTTAAATCTTGCTTCAGAGATAACTTTCCAATCCTGAAGTGGAAAAACAGTAGCAATACTACGCACACTGTCATGCAGTCTCCTGCCGACCACTATCGGCAGGTATTCCACACGACAACAACCACAAAAAATAAAGAAAACTAACTAACTAAAAACATAAAAGTAGAATGAATTAAAACAGGTAAAATAAAAAAGTATAGCTGCTGTAACGTGGCTAGCCCAACGTGGCCGCCATCTTAACTTCTCATTTATCTGGTTAATTCCAGTGTGACCTCCTAGGAAAGACCTGGGGTAGAAGGAGGGAGTTCTGGGACTCTGTAAAATCTCTCATGGGTAGAGTCTCAAGGGCCCCACTGGACCTTAAAGTTACCACCTCTGGCACATTGCAAGACCCAAAGGAAATCGCTGATGCTTTTAATGTTGCATTCACTGACCTCAGCAATGTGTTGCCACCCGAATACCGGAATCACACCCTTGCAGGGCAGCAGCACAACCTCAACACTCCATCACCACGGGATAATGTTACCCCACCATTCTACTTCAAGCAAATCTCCCCAGATGAGACCATCAAATATATCAAACGGGTCCTTGGTAATACCAGGATGGGAAGCGACATGATCGATATGAAGATGGTAGCACTCACATTAAACAAACTTGTGGTGTCAGCCACCAAGGTGTTCAATGCCTCCTGAGATCTGGCATTTTCCTGATTGGTGGAAAGAGGCTCTAGTCACACCTGTTTTTAAATCAGGAGACAGAGCTAGTCTAGCAAACTTCTGGACCAACTCTGATTTACCCCCAAAGCACTTGAAAGGGTGGTCTCAGAACAACTAACTGAGTACCTAGAAAAGCATAGCCTTCTCTGCCTGCAACAACATGGATTCTGACAAAACCATTCCATCGTCACCACGCTAGTAGAGTACACCACTCGGCTTTATGGAGCCCTGGATAAAGGGATGGCAGTGGAGTCTATCTTCATAGACCTCACCAAGGCCTTTGACACACTCAGTCATCAACTGCTACTGAAATGTCTCCTCTCTACAGGCTTGTCAATGGACTCTATGGCCTGGTTCCATAGTTACCTCACCCATAGATCTCAATGGGTCAGGATCTGCAATACAATCTCTGTGCCCAGGGAAGTAAACCTAGGGGTCCCGCAAGGTCCTATTCTCGGTCCTCTCTTATTCAGCCTCTACATAAATGACATGCCTTCCACCTGTCCTGCACACTCCATACTCTATGCAGACAATGCTGTTATCTCCGTCCCAGGGAAAGACCTGGAATCAATTAGCTCTGAACTTCAGCACAATTTTCGTGCATTGGAATCCTGGTTCACCCGAAATAAACTGCTACTCAACTACAAAAAGACATGAAGCATGCCGTTCAGCACCCCACAGAGCAAGATTCGAGGGTCCTCACTGCATATTACTTAGTAGCAAAGAAGAAATACTATACCAAGTCAACACATTTAAGTATTTAGGGATTCACCTTGATGACACCTTCACCACTCATGCTGAGCAACTGGTAAAGTCCACCAACATGAAGCTTAGCATCTTGTACAGACACCGCACCTCTATGACACCGGCTGCCCTGAAACTTAAGTGCAGTTCAGTTCTCTCATCTGAGGATTATGGCCTTGACATATATGGGGCAGGCACAGACACAGCACTTAAAAAGGCTCAAAACCATCCTCAACAAGGCCTGCCACCTGATCCTGGGAGTACACAAAATGACTCACTCTTGTAACCTATACAAAGAAACTGGCTGGCTTCCACTCCACCGCAGACTCCAATACCAGGTCTGCCTCCTTGCAAAAAGTCCCTGATGGGGTCCATACCTAGTGCTACTTCAGCCCTCTTTGAGCTTGCACAACCATCTAAATGCACAAGGAGTGCTTCCAGCGCTGTCCTGTCCTAACTGTTCCCTTCAAATGAACCACCCTTGGCCAAAGATCCCTCTCCTACTGTGGGCCTAAATGGTTCAATGATCTGCCTGCAGACCTTGCTGACTCCTCCAGACTTGGCCACTTTAAAAATGGGCTTTGATCTCTTCTTGCCATTAAATCTGACTGCCAGTGTTTCTGTTAACCCACAGCCTCTGACAGCCATTCTCACACCCGTAAAAAACTACCCTCTCTCACTCCCACCCTTCTGTTCCATAACTACCCACCCCCACCACCTACTACCTCCCCTTGACAAAGCCTCACCTTGGCAGCTAAAACTGCATTTCTGCAGACTGGGAGCGCCTGCCTGAACTGTAACATAATTGTTAAACATTGTACCGCACTTACTTAATGCTGCATTAATATGTTTCTCCGCAAGTGTGGTTGTTTCTCATCACTTGTTGTACCCTACTTGATGTTGTAACTGCACACTAATACCACTTGTTGGTTGATGTCTTTATGTTCTGCAATGTTTCATCACCTGTAAATGTCTTGTATTCCTTGTTGACTTGGAATCTTTGTAAACGAGCCCCCAGCTCAAAGGTATTAATCCAAATTTGAAATTAAAAAAATAGAAATAAATAACAGTGGCTCTTTGAGGGAATCTCTGTCATCAGGTCACACCTATGGAACTTAGCCATCAAATGCTAGGATCACATGGAAACTTTTCTACAACAGTCTAGCAGGGCCGCCCAGTCTGAAGTCTGGCTTTGACGTCACAGTCCTATATAAGAGTGGGCAGCCCTGCTCCATCCTCAGTTATTTCCCCTAGCTGGAGGCCATAGGAGACAGGAGTCCCACCATGGAAACCAGGGGAGAGAGAGAAGATGCCCAGTTACCAAAAAGGCTGGGGCAGCAGGACAGCTGAGTTGGAGATAAAGAAAGGGGGATGGAGAGAGGGTTGGCATGGCCTGATGACAGAGATTCCTCGAAGATCTACTGTTACAGTAAGTGCTTACATAACTGTTCTATTTGCTTCAAGGATATCGCTGTTATCAGGTCACACCTATGGAATGAGTTCCAAGCAGTGCTAAGTGCAAGACAGTTTGTGTGGCAGGAGGCCAGAGGCCTAAGAAACAAGACCCTGAAGCACCGCTAGGCAAAGCCTACCCTTCTTCTGGCGGCAATGTCCAGACTGTAGTGCTTGGTGAATGTGTGTGGACAGTACTCCAAGTGGCAGCAGCACACATTTCTGCAGCTGATATGTTCCATAAACAGGCAACAGAAGTGGCCATGCCTCTGGCTGAATGGCCATGAACCACACCAGGAAGTACCTTACCGTACTTCCTATAACAAAAACTAATACAGCTGGCAAACCATTTGGACAAGCACAATTTAGATACTGGAGTGCCCTCTTTGCTAGGGGTGAAAAAAACAACTGAGAGGACTGTCTGCAGTCCTTAGTATGGTGTGTATAGTACCTGAGAATTCGATGCATACCCAAAGTATGGAGTAATGCTTCCCCCCTGGATTGGCATATCCTGGAAAATAAACAGGCAGGTGGATAGACTGATTTAGACTAGAGTAAACTCAGACACCACCTTAGGAAGAAACTTAGGATTAGTATGCAAAGAAAAATGTTTGAAATACTTTTTTTGAATACTTTGTGAAAAATAAGGCTTCTCACATGTGAAAGCCTGTTCTGCTTGAAGAATTTCAGAGCTGACTTCCGGTGACGTCACGCTCCCGATGCCAGCCTGAATCAGTAGGCTCCCACCGTAGCCTGCAAAAACCTCCGTTTACACCGCACTACAGTAAAAATTAAAGTCAGAAGCAACTTCGGAGGTGTAATTATGTCAAAGCTCGGGGAGAAAGCCAATAAAAAAAACTCTGCGGTGCTTGATGGAGGATTTTCCGACACCAGCAGTGAAGCATCGCAAGCCTCTTCCACCTCACGGCGCAGCACAGACAAGGCCGAGCAGCCTCCCTTGACGACACTGCAGCGTCAAATGACTTCAGTCCTCTCAGAACTACGTGAATTACAGAACGAGTTTCAAATAACTACAACTGCCCTCAGGACAGATATTGGGAAACTTGAAAGACAGCAGGAGCAGCTTGAATAGCATGCGACGGAATCGGACACCAGAATAGACAGATCAGAATGGGCCATAATGCAGTTAAACCATAATGTACAGGCCTTACAAGAGCATGCTGAAGACGCAGAGAGCCACAGTCGGCGCAACAATATTCGGATCTCGGGGATCCCAGAGGGGGAGGAGGGCACTGATCCTCACAAATTTGTTCGTCTTCTGCTATAGCAGATTCTGGATATCCCTAAGGAGCACACCCTGGAGTTTGAAAGGGTTCATCGACACTTGGTCCCAAGCCCCGAAAGCCAGGCCACGCACTATGCTGGTACACTTTCTCCGATTCCAAGAAAAGGAATTAATACTACATACGGCATGGAAGCAGGGGCAGGTTAGTTATAAAGGTCAACGACTGTATTTTGAGAATGACTTCGCCCCTGAGGTGATGGCCAGATGCAAGGCATATATACCAGTCTTAAAGGTGCTGAAAAAGGCAGGCCTGCGATTCCGCACCCCTTACCCAGCAAAATTAATTGTCTTCCACCCAGATGAGCAACTCACCTACAGCTCGGCAGAGGAGGCAATCGACAGCCTCCAGAAACGAGGAGTAGAAGTTCAGAAACCAACTGGGCGCCCCACGCGGGGAACTCTGGCTGCAAAGCTGTCACAGCAAGCCTGGCAGTCTGGACAATGAGAGGCTAGAAAACGCCAGGGCGCAGAGGCGATTCATAAAATTGCTGAGTCCTTATGAGAGCAGTCCCAGTCTAACACCTGATTACCTTACTGACTGAACTGAGTAAAGTTGGAGGCATATTAGCCGGTCTGGAGAAATCTGCAGAGAGATAGCTCTATTTTTAGGAACTAGATCACTAGTAGCATGCGAATTCCACCGCCCAAACACTCTGGACATTTTAAATGCTGTCATTGAACCACTCAGGCTGCCTGTTTTTGTCTACTAACTGTTCCAGATAAGTCCCTGTTTACTAGTTGCTAAATATCTGTAGTGTCATTTATTCTTTAATTCTGCTTACATTATTATCTGCTTTGTCCAGCACTACTAACACTTTCTCCCTTTGTGCAGTGCTTGGAGAATCTGAATCTAATATTTGTTGAATGGTGCAGAGGGAGAGGGGTAGAGTAATCTCTTTGTTTTCTCTCCACTACATAGGCTGCCCCCCAAGCTAGGCACTCGGGACAATCAAGCAACTGAAGCAACAAGCAGCTCACCTGAGTAGCTGAGGAAGCCAAATCCCCAGCCTGATAACTTTCAAGGTAAAGAGAGCCTCTTCTCTTCGTCTGGACGCCTGCAGAGGGTGCTACCTGATGAACACTTATATTTTATGAACTTTGTTCCTGTTCGCACTACAGGTGTGGCTTTGAAAAGTTTCTCTTTCAGCAGTAATGCTACAAAAGCTAGACCCACTTCGTTTTCTAGAGTTGCCTTGCTGATTTCATCCTAAAGCCAGATATACCAAGCAGCTAATATAGATCAGACTTGTTTAATATGGTGGTATTTGATGCTAATTGCTGATTACATTTTAAAGCCAGATATACCAAGCAGCATAAATATATCAGACTTGTTTAATATGGTGGTATTTGGAGCTAATTTCTGATTACATTTTAAAGCCAGATATACCAAGCAGCTAATATAGATCAGACTTGTTTAATGTGGTGGTATTGAGCGAATTGTTCTTGTAACTGAAGGCATTAGGTTAGCTGGGTCCTAGTGTGACCTCATTTTGGAATAGCCCCTGCTTCTTTATGAGAGTGGAGCTCCTTTGTGTAAGTCAATACAACATATTCTCCAGCTGCATAGTAACGAGAGGCTTTGTTTTCGCCACTACATAGGCAGCCCCCCAAGCTGCTATAATTAGGACAATCAAGTTACTGAAGCAAATAAGCAGCTCACCTGAGTAGCTGAGGAAGCCAAATCTCCAGCCTGACCTTCGAGGTAAAGAGAGCCCTCTCTTTGTCTGGACACCTGCAGCGGGTGCTACCTGATTAACACTTATATTTTATGAACTTTGTTCTGTTTACCACTGTGGGCTTATTATTTGCTTCTCTTTGTAAACTAGTAATGCTGAAGTGTAAAGCTAGACTCAGTGGTTTTCCAGAGTTGCCTTGCTGATTTCATCTTAAAGCCAGATACACCTAGCAGCTAATATAGATCAGACTTGTATAATATGGTGGTATTTAGAGCTAATTGTTGATTACATTTTAAAGCCAGATATACCAAGCAGCTAATATAGATCAGACTTGTTTAATATCTTGGTATTGAGTGAATTCAAAACTGTAAATGAAGACATTTGTTAGCTGGGTCCCAGTGTGACCTCATTTTGAATAGCCCTCGTTTGCTTTAGAGTGGAGCTCCTTTGTAAGTCACAACATATTCTCCCGCTGCATTGTAATGAGAGGCTTTGTTTTCCCCACTACATAGGCAGCTCCCCCCAAGCTAGGCACTCGGGACAATCAAGCAACTGAAGCAACAAGCAGCTCACCTGAGTAGCTGAGGAAGCCAAATCTCCAGCCTGATAACTTTCGAGGTAAAGAGAGCCTCTTCTCTACGTCTGGACGCCTGCAGAGGGGTGCTACCTGATGAACACTTATATTTTATGAACTTTGTTCCTGTTCACCACTGGGTGGGCTTGTTATTTGCTTCTCTTTGTATAGTAATGCTGAAGTATGAAGCTAAGGACTCACTGGTTTTTCTAGAGTTGCCTTGCTGATTTCATTTTAAAGCCAGATATACCATGCAGCTAATAAAGATCAGACTTGTTTAATATGGTGGTATTTATAGCTAATTGCGGATTGCATTTTAAAGTCAGATATACCAAGCAGCTAATATAGATCAGACTTGTTTAATATGGTGGTATTGAGCGAATTGTGCTTGTAACTAAAGGCATTAGGTTAGCTGGGTCCTAGTGTGACCTCATTTTGGAATAACCCTGTTTGCTTAAAGTGGAGCTCCTTTGTGTAAGTCACAACATATTCTCCAGCTGCATAGCAATGAGAGGCTTTGTTTTCTCCATTACATAGGCAGCTCCGCCCCAAGCTAGGGGCTCTGGACAATCAAGCAACTGAAGCAACAAGCAGCTCACCTGAGTAGCTGAGGAAGCAACATCCCTGCCTGATAACTTTCGAGGTAAAGAGAGCTCTTCTCTTCGTCTGGACACCTGCAGAGGTGCTACCTGATGAACACTTATATTTTATGAACTTTGTTCCTGTACTCACCACTCGTGGATGCATTATTTACTTCTCTTTGTGCTAGTAATGCTGAAGTGTAAAGCTAGCGAATCACTGGTTTTTCTAGAGTTGCCTTGCTGATTTATCTTAAAAGCTAGATATACCAAGCAGCCAATATATATCATAAATATTTAATATAGTGTATTTGAGCTAATTGTTGATTGTACTAGCCAGATATACCCAAGCAGCCAGTATAGATCAGGACTCTGTTTAATATGGTGATATTTGAGTACCTGTTGATTACTGCTTTTTAAAGCCAGGCATACCAAGCAGCTAATATAGATAAGACTTGTTAATATGGTGGTATTAGAGCGAATCGTGTTCTGTAACTGAAGGCATTAGGGCATCTGGGTCCCAGCGTGACCTCAGTTTAGAATAGCCCTGCTTGCTTAGAAGTGGACCCCTTTGTAAGTTACAACATATTTCTCCGCTGCATAATAATGAGAGGCTTTGTTTTCTCCACTACATAGTAGCCCAACAAGCTAGGCACTTGGGACAGTCAAGTAACTGAAGCAACAAGCAGCTCAGCTGAGTAGCTGAGGAAGCCAAATCTCCAGCCTGATAACTTTCGAGGTAAAGAGAGCCTCTTCTCTTCGTCTGGACACCTGCAGAGGGGTGCTACCTGATAAACACTTATATTTTATGAACTTTGCTCCTGTTCACCACTGGGTGGGCTTGTTATTTACTTCTCTTTGTGGTAGTAATGCTGAATTGTAAAGCTAGGAACTGACTGGTTTTTCTAGAGTTGCCTTGCCGATTTCATCTTAAAGCCAGATATACCAAGCAGCTAGTATATATCAGACTTGTTTAATATGCTGGTATTTGGAGCTAATTGCTGATTACATTTTAAAGCCAGATATACCAAGCAGCTGATATAAATCAGAGTTGTTTAATATGGTGGTATTGAGCGAATTGTGGATGTGTAACTGTAGGCATTCAGTTAGCTGGGTCCAAGTGTGACCTCATTTTGGAATAGCCCTGTTTGCTTAGAGTGGAGCTCCCTTGTGTAAGTCACAACATATTCTCCCGCTGCATAGTAATGAGGGGATTTGTTTTCTCCACTACATGGGCAGCTGCCCTCCCCCCAAGCCAGGGACTCGGGACAATCAAGCAACTGAAGCAACAAGCAGCTCACCTGAGTAGCTGAGGAAGCCAAATCTCCAGCCTGATGACTTTCGAGGTAAAGAGAGCCTCTTGTCTTCGTCTGGACGCCTGCAGAGTGGTACTACCTGATAAACACTTATATTTTATGAACTTTGTTCCTGTTCACCACTGGGTGGGCTTGTTATTTGCTTCTCTTTCTGTTAGTAATGCTGAATTGTAAAGCTAGACCCACTGGTTTTTCTAGAGTTGCCTTGCTGATTTCATCTTAAAGCCAGATATACCAAGCAGGTAATATAGATCAGACTTGTTTAATATGGTGGTATTTGGAGCTAATTGCTGATTACATTTTAAAGCCAGATATACTAAGCAGCTAATATAGATCAGACTTGTTTAATATGGTGGTATTTGGAGCTAATTGCTGATTACATTTTAAAGCCAGATATACCATGCAGCTGATATAAATCAGACTTGTTTAATATGGTGGTATTGGCGCATTGACCTTGTAACTGAATGCATTCCAGTTAGCTGGGTCCTAGTCGACCTCATTTTGGAAGGAAATTTGTTTGCTTAGAGGGAGCTCCTTTGTGTAAGTCACGATATTCTCCTGCTGAATAGTACAGAGAGGCTTTGTTTTCTCCACTACACAGGCAGCCCCCAATCCAGGCACTCGGGACAATCAAGCAACTGAAGCAAGAAGCAGCTCACCTGAGTAGATGAGGAAGACAAATCTCCAGCCTGATAACTTTCGAGGTAAAGAGAGCCTCATCTCTTCGTCTGGATGCCTGCAGAGGGGTGCTACCTGATGAACACTTATATTTTATGAACTTTGTTCCTGTTCACCACTTGGTGGGCTTGTTATTTGCTTCATTTGTGCTAGTAATGCTGAAATGTAAAGCTAGGGACTCACTCGTTTTTCTAGATTTGCCTTTCTGATTTCATCTTAAAGCCAGATATACCAAGCAGCTAATAGAGATCAGACTTGTTTAATATGGTGGTAGTTGGAGCTAATTGCTGATTACATTTTAAAGCCAGATATACCAAGCAGCTAATATAGATCCGACTTGTTTAATATGGTGGTATTTGGAGCTAATTTCCTGATTACATTTTAAAGCCAGATATACCAAGCAGCTAATATAGATCAGACTTATTTTAATGGTGGTATTGAACGAATTGTGCAATTCGTAACTGAAAGGCATTAGGTTAGCTGGGTCGTAGTGTGACTCTCATTTTGGAATAGTCCTGTTTGCTAAGAGGAGCTCCTTTGTGCAAGTCACAAATATTCTCCCGCTGCATAGTAATGAGAGGCTTTGTTTTCTCCACTAGATAAGCTCCCCCCCCAAGCTAGGCACTTGGGACAATCAAGCAACTGAAGCAACAAGCAGCTCACCTGAGTAGCTGAGGAAGCCAAATCTCCAGCCTGATAACTTTTGAGGTAAAAAGAGCCTCTTCTCTTCGACTGGACACCTGCAGAGGGGTGCTACCTGATAAACACTTATATTTTATGAACTTTGTTCCTGTTCTCCACTGGGTGGGCCTGTTATTTGCTTCTATTTCTGCTAGTAATGCTGAAGTGTAAAGCTAGGGACCCACTGCTTTTTCCAGAGTTGCCTTGCTGATTTCATGTTAAAGCCAGGTATACCAAGCAGCTAATATCGATCAGACTTGTTTAATATGGTGGTATTTGGAGCTAATTGCTGATTACATTTTAAAGCCAGATATACCAAGCAGCTGATATAAATCAGACTTGTATAATATGGTGGTATTGAGCGAATTGTGGTTGTAACTGAAGGCATTAGGTTAGCTCGGACCTCGTGTGACCTCATTTTGGAATAGCCCTATTTTGCTTAGAGTGAAGCTCCTTTGCATAAGCACAAACATATTCTCCCGCTGCATAGTAATGAGAGGCTTTGTTTTCTCCACTACATAGGCAGCTCCCCCCACCAAGCTAGGCACTCAGGACAATCAAGCAACTGAAGCAACAAGCAGCTCACCTGAGTAGCTGAGGAAGCCAAATCTCCAGCCTGATAACTTTTGAGGTAAAGAGAGCCTCTTCTCTTTGTCTGGACGCCTGCAGAGGGGTGCTACCTGATGAATAGCTTATATTTCATGAACTTTGTTCCTGTTCACCACTGGGTGGGCTTGTTATTTGCTTCTCTTTCTGCTAGTAACGCTGAAGGGTAAAGCTAGGGACTCACTTGTTTTTCTAGAGTTGCCTTGCTGATTTCATCTTAAAGCCAGATTTACCAAGCAGCTAATATAGATCAGACTTGTTTAATATGGTGGTATTTGGAGCTAATTGCTGATTACATTTTAAAGCCAGATATACCAAGCAGCTAATATAGATCAGACTTGTTGAATATGGTGGTATTGAGCGAATTGTGCTTGTAACTGAAGGCATTAGGTTAGCTGGGTCCTAGTGTGACCTCATTTTGGAATAGCCCTGTTTGCTTAGAGTGGAGCTCCTTTGTGCAAGTCACAACATATTCTCCCGCTGCATAGTAATGAGAGGCTTTGTTTTCTCCACTACATAGGCAGCCCCCCCAAGCTAGGCACTCGGGACAATCAAGCAACTGAAGCAACAAGCAGCTCACCTGAGTAGCTGAGGAAGCCAAATCTCCAGCCTGATAACTTTTGAGGTAAAGAGAGCCTCTTCTCTTCGTCTGGATGCCTGCAGAGTGGTGCTACCTGATAAACACTTATATTTTATGAACTTTGTTCCTGTTCACCACTGGGTGGGATTGTTATTTGCTTGTCTTTGTGTTAGTAATGCCGAATTGTAAAGCTAGGAACTCACTGGTTTTTCTAGAGTTGCCTTGCTGATTTCATCTTAAAGCCAGATATACCAAGCAGCTAATATAGATCAGACTTGTTTAATATGGTGGTATTTGGAGCTAATTGCTGATTACATTTTAAAGTCAGATATACAACAGCTAATATAGATCAGACTTGTTTAATATGTGGTATTTGGAGCTAATTGCTGATTACATTTTAAAGCCAGATATACCAAGCAGCTGAAATAAATCAGACTTGTTTAATATAGGTGGTATGGTAATTGTGCTTGTAACTGAAGGCATTCAGTTAGCTGGGTCCCTAGTGTGACCCTCAATTTGGAATAGCCCTGTTTGCTTAGGTGGAGCTCCTTTGTGTAAGTCACAGCATATTCTCCCGCTGCATAGTAATGGGAGGCTTTGTTTCCTCCACTACATAGGTAGCTCCCCAAGCAGGGACTCGGACAATCAAGCAACTGAAGCAACAAAGCAGCTCACCTGAGTAGCTGAGGAAGCAATCTCCAGCCTGATAACTTTCAAGGTAAAGAGAGCCTTCTCTTTGTCTGGACGCCTGCAGAGGGTGCTACCTGATAAACACTTATATTTTATGAACTTTGTTCCTGTTCACCACTGGTGGAGGCTTGTTATTTGCTTCTTTGTGCTAGTAATGCTGAAGTGTAAAGCTAGGGACTCACTGGTTTTTCTATAGTTGCCTTGCTGATTTCATCTTAAAGCCAGATATACCAAGCAGCTAATATAGATCAGACTTGTTTAATATGGTGGTATTTGGAGCTAATAGCTGATTACATTTTAAAGCCAGATATACCAAGCAGCTAATATAGATCAGACTTGTCTAATATGGTGGTATTTGGAGCTAATTGCTGATTACATTTTGTAATGCAGATATACCAAGCAGCTAATATAGATCAGACTTGTTTAATATGGTGGTATTGAGCTAATTGTGCTTGTAACTGAAGGCATTAGGTTAGCTGGGTCCTAGTGTGACCTCATTTTGGAATAGCCCTGTTTGCTTAGAGTGGAGCTCCTTTGTGTAAGTCACAACATATTCTCTCGCTGCATAGTAATGAGAGGCTTTGTTTTCTCCACTACATAGGCAGCTCCCCCAAGCTAGGCACTCAGGACAATCAAGCAACTGAAGCAACAAGCAGCTCACCTGAGTAGCTGAGGAATCCAAATCTCCAGCCTGATAACTTTCGAGGTAAAGAGAGCCTCTTCTCTTCGTCTGGACACCTGCAGAGAGGTGCTAGCCTAGTGGCGCTTTGCGCCGTCTGCCCCTCCCACCCCAACCACCCTCCCAGCCAGGGGTGGCTGTCAGTTTAGGGATCCACCCCGTGACATCACATCCGGTGACATCACGTCCTGTTGCCCAGAACCTATCTTCCCACTTTCCCATTTGCAGGTTATACCTGCTGGCCACTAGAGGGACCTATGCTCCCTCACTACTTCCTTCTCCTACCTGTACAGCACTACTTCCGTGGGATCTTGCTCACCACAATGTATTGGCCCTGCATCATGCTCTTGCTGTGCCTATCCCCACTAGCAGTGCACTTACCCACTTACCCATCTGCTAGTCCACACTGTGCCCTGGCACCCCTCCCTCCCCTTGCTCCTGAACCTCCTCTCCTGCCCCTTGGGACCTCTGTGTGTCCCCATCCTCCCTGCCCTCCCCATAGCTTTCTCTTCACCTCAGGCACATCTGGGTGTCTTCTTATTCTTGCTTTCCCCTCTTGTACCTCCCTGCCCACCCCCTGCTCCCTTAGCCTCCCCCCCCATGTCAATCGTAGGAAAACCTCTCACCATCTCCCAGCCAGGGTGTTAGTCATGCTAATGCTCCTGTCAGGGAACATTCATAGAAACCCTGGCCCGGTTCCCAGGAGCTCCCCAACTAGCACCACAGGCCTATGCATGGTCTCCATGAATATCTGTAGCCTCCTAAAAAAGTTTGACTCACTACAATGCCTGGTCACATCAATTAACCCTGATGTCATCACCCTGGTTGAGACTTGGCTGTCGAAATCCTCCCCTGACTCCCTAGTCTCCCTTCCTGGTTTCACCCTTTTCGGTCCGACCGTGTTGGGAGACAGAGGCGGTCGCTCGCTATTTATGTCAAGGAATCTCTCCATTACTAGCCCTGCCCGCTCCCATCCTTGACTCCAGGGCCCAGGCGCCACACTGAAATCTAACCCCGACCCTTTAAAGGGACCCTTTATCTGACTACTGTATACATGCCCCCAGGGACCAAACGCAGGCCATTGCCTCTCTTACAGAATACCTTACCTCTCTACCTCCTTCCGCTGATCAAATTCTGGTGGGTGACTTAAATGTCAACTGGCTCCAGCCCCTCCTCCTCTACCCAAGACTCCTTTTCTTGCAATAGACCTAACGCAACTAGTTACCCACCCTACCAGGACTAACCCCAAGAGAGGCTCCAGTACCCTGCTTGATGTGGTACTCACCAACCGCCCTAATCAGATCCCCAATGTACAAGTCCTCCCAGACTCTCTCAGTGATCTCCCCATTCTATTCCACTGGTCAACCTCAGTCCTAGACCCATAAGCACAGTCCACATGCAGTGACGTCCCTGGCACCTGGTGGACTGATAAAACTTAAGGAACTTCTGTCCCAAATTGACTGGTCTCCTATACTGGCAGTCCTGACATTGACACAGCTCTCTCCTTCTTTACCCAAACTTTTAATAATGCCTGTGATATCTTTGCCCCAGTGTTGACCACACGTTCTAAAAGGAAGAATGCCCCTAGGTTACCCTAGCTTTGATCCACCAGCTCAAACATAGGGACAACCTATGGCACCGATGCCATTGAGACTGGCTGGCCCCAATGACAGGTGGTTATATGCGCTGCCCGAAACAAGTGCACTCGGCCATCAGAAAGGCCAAGTCGAGCACCATCGGTCCTCACTCACTGCCTCATGGGGAATCCCAGAACCTTCTGGGATAACATTAAACAGTTAAATGGGAGTGCACACCCCCCACCCACCCAGATCAACATTAATGGTGTGATCTCCTCAGACCCAGCCCTCTAGCCAACCACCTCAACACCTCATTCACTGACCTTAGCCCTATCCTCCCTACAAATTTTTTTTGACCTCCTCCCCAGCACCTGCCGTAAATCTTTCTGCCTTATTTTCTCCTCTGCGTGTTTCTGCCCAAGAACTTAGGCTGCACCTTGTCACTGCCCTCAAGAGTAATAGTACAGGCAGTGACACCCTGGACCCGTGTATCCTACGGCTGGTCTTAGACACAGTCCTCACCCTGATCACATGCCTCATCAACCACTCTCTTTGCCTGTGGAAGGTTCCAACTGCCTGGAATGTTGCCACTGTCACCCCTATCTTTAAAGGTTGTGATAGGACTGTGGCTGGAAACTATCGACCGATCTCCATTCTCTCTCCTCTCTCCAAGGCCTTGGAAAAAGTGGTGGCCTCTCAAATCTCTGACTACCTCTCCACCTACAATGTCCTTTGTCCTGAGCAGCATGGCTTCTGAGTGGGCCACAGTACCAACACAGCCCTCCTAGAGTTCTCCAATTTTCTCCACTCCTTCTTAGACACTGGTTCTCTGGCTGGTGCTGTCTTCATTGACCTCTCGAAAGCTTTCGACACTGTCTCCCACCCCCTCCTTCTTGATGCCCTTAGTCTCTCTGGTTTTGCTGCTGGGCTATCTCCTGGTGCACCAGTTATCTGTCTGACCGCTCCGAGCGTGTAAAAATTAATGGGACCTACTCAGACATCTGTCCCATCTTTTCTGGGGTTCCCCAGGGCTCCATTCTGGGCCCCTTACTATTTTCCTTTACCTTAACACCTTCCACGCCTTGCTCGGGGAACATTCTATTATACGCTGATGATGCAGTCATCTTTGCCTCAAGTCGTAACCCTATTGCCCTCCAGGACTCACTGCAGAAATCCTTCACTGAAGCGAGGGCTGGTTCAAGGAACATAGATTGGTAAAAATCTTGAAAAACAAAACCATGTTCTTCTCTCATCCCCAAAACAAGTCCTGCAACTTCAAACTCCTCATTCCTCTGGGTCCTCATTCCCACTCGAACAAGTTTGCTCTATAAATACCTAGGGATCCATTTGACCCTCCCTCTCTTCCATGGACACATCGCTGCCCTAGCCACTGCCACTAATATCCGATTGGGCATCTTACATCGGTATAAACACTGCCTCCCCGGAGGCTCTTGACTTCATGATCACCTCCTCTATCCTGTCCCTAGTGGACTATGGACTGCCGGTGTGTGGTGCTGCTGATCAGACCGCACTCCATAAAATTCACTACTCTGAATAAGGCCTGCAGGTTAATTACTGGAGCACCTAGGATGACACACACCTGTCTACTGTATGCTAAAGCGCTGGTACTTGATCTCGGCAGAGCACCTCAAATATCTTACCTGTACCCTTACAAAAAGACCCTCCTTGAGCTTTCCCCACCAGGATTGACCACCACCATGCCGCTCTGTCCCACTAGTTCATACTCGGACCTCTGGGAAAACCTCTCTTGTTATCCCTAGAGCTAGGACCTCTCACGGCCAAGAGCCTTCAGCTTTAGGGGCCCCTCCTGGTTCAAACACTGCCCCCTCCATCTCCGAAGCTCCAACTATATCATGCTTCAAAACTTCCTTACGTAACCACCTTATTAACACCCGATGCTGTAACTGCCGCTAGTCAAAGCCGTACTCAATACTTATGACAAAGCTTATTACTAAGCTGCTAAGGACAACATAACTCTGGTATTGTTTGCATCCATCCCACCTGTACCAGCTTGTTTGTATCTATGTCTTAATTTGCTGTTATACCTATGTGTTGTACTGCTATACTGTGTATTTTGGTTTGTCTTACTGTGACAAGGTACCTTTGTAAATGAGCCTATGGCACAAAGGTTTTCCAAACTGCTGTTTAAATAAAAAAAAAAAAAAAATAAAATATTATTCTTGGACTTCAGCAAGGCGTTTGACTCTGTCCCCCACAATGGTCTGGTGGAGAAACTGATGGGGTTAGGAGTAGGCCCTTTGATGGTCAGATGGATTGAAAACTGGCTAGCTGGACGTACCCAGAGAGCAGTGGTCTGTGGGGCGCTCTCGAACCGTAGAGAGGTTGGTAGTGGGGAACCGCAGGGCTCGGTCCTGGGTCCGATCCTGTTTAATGCATACATATCGGACATCAGGAGGGTATAGGGTGTGAAATGAGTGTCTTCGCTGATGACTCCAAGATGGAAGCAGTAGTTGAGGAGAAGAGGGAGGTTGGCCTACAGAGACCTGGACACCCTGGAAAGCTGGGCTCACACATGGAAATTAAATTTCAATATCACCAAGTGCAAGGTATTGCATCTTGGGAAACCCTAAACACAGGTACACCCCTGGGGAGGAGGCGCTGGAGGCCTCAATAGGGAAAAAGACCTAGGGGTCATGGTGGATGCATGTATGAATAACTCTGAGCAGTGCAGGAGAGTGGCTAGCAAGGCAAACAGGATGTTGGGATGCATCATAAGGGGATCACCTCTAGGAGCAAGGAAGTGATTCTGCTGCTGTACAATGGACTGGTTAGACCACACTTGAGTACTGTGTACAGTACTGGGAACACACTTGAAGAGGGACATACAGCTCCTGGAGAGGGTACAGAGGAGGGCAACTAAGATGATATGAGGGCTAGGGATTTGGCGTATGAGGACAGACTTGAGGAGCTCTGCCTGTTTTCATTGGAGAGAGGAGAGACAGGGGGACATGATTGAGGTCTTCAAGTACCTCAAGGGAATAAATAGGAGTAAACATGGAGGGATCTTTAGACTAAAGCAGGGAGGTATCACCAGAGGGCATGGTTTGAAGTTGGAAGGTGGACAGGTGAGGGGGAAAGAGGAGGAGGTTTTTCACTGAGAGGGTGGTGGACCCTTGGAATGCACTGCCTGCGAGCTGGTTCAGAGATCCACAGTGGAGGGCTTCAAGAGAGGGTGGGACAGACACAGAAAGTGGATGTATCAGATGATGGCCTGTCCCAGGGGGGTGGGGATGGATGATAAGGGTTTCTGGAATACAAGGGAGGGGAGGGCCTCGGCACCCAACTAGGGATCTGAGGTTCGAGCAGACTCGATAGACCGTAAGGCCTAATCTGCTGGCAAATAGTATGTTAGTATGTGGAATTCTCTACCTCGTCGGTTAAGAGAATGCCTGACCGCCGATAGATTTAAAATAGAGCTGAAAACATATTTGTTTAATCCAGCTTTCCCAGATGAAATTTAATTTATTAATATATTTATTGTTTTAGTGTAAATTTTATGTTGTATATTGTATTTTAACTGTGCAGCACCTTGGTTCTGGAAAGTCACTATTTAAAGAAAGATTTTTTTTTTGTTTGAAATTTCTATTTATCCTCCCCCCAGCCTGCCATCCCGACCCATTGGGAGAGCCCTGGCAGACATCCTCTGCCTCTCACGCACGTGCAGACAGTCTCCAGAACCCCATGGAGCCATGGCTTACCCCCCCCCGAGTGGGGACAAGGTGGGGCCTGGAGCACCCCGATAGATACATTTTGTCGGTCCGGAGCCATCAGGCGGGCCAGGGCACATTGAGGGCACATCTCTGGCTCTCCGTCTCCGCAGTAATGGCAGGCTATTTTCCACTTTTCTTGTGGGCTTCACTGTGGCCCTGATGTCAAGGCATGACTACCGATGTCTGTGACGCCCTCCCTTAGCTGCCTACTAGTGCCAGTGAGCCCCAGACCTCTGCTCAAGGACCAATCAGGCGTCGAGGTGCCTGGCATGTTGCTACACTTCCCGGCTTCTGCCAGGGGTCGGTAAATGCCGAGCTGCTTCCCAACCCTCCACCGGAGCAGGCGAGCTGTCAAAGGATGCTTCAGCCTGCTCCCCCCAGCCGGTCCTCCGGCGACCCAAACTCACTCCTGAACCCTGGTCGCCGGTGTTGCAGATGGAAATCCAACTGCAGCGCCGGCAGGCCAGCCTATAAATAAAGATTTGATTGATTGATTTGTTTTTATTACTTATTGAAATAGTAAAATTATTTCTGTTGCTAGAGGTAACTGTGTGCTTAGCTCCTTTGCATAGTAAGTCTGCATTTTTTTTTATCAGAAACATTCAATGTTTTTTTGAGTCAAAGTACACATGACGTAACCCGCTGTTGTACTGTTGCCCGTACACTATGCAAGACAGTGGATGGACATCAGTGAACAACAATGTTAAGGCCATTTCTTGAGGTTGTCATGACAATGGTAAACCATTCGATCTTCACTCTCGAAGTTTACTAGGTTGTCATGACAACCCCTCTAAGTGAACACAGCACTGTTGTTCACTGATGCCCATCCATTATCCTTTATATTGTGTGTGCATTCTGTTTCAAAGTCAAACTGCTGGCTGACAGTTATCCTCTGTGAACAGCTAAGGCACAACTGGAGACCAACCCTGCAGATAGGGCTCACTGAACTCTGCCCCCTCCCCACAAAGCAAGCAGATCACCCCAGGCCACACTTAAACAAATGTGTACATTTCCCTGATAAAGAGAGAATATTGCCCTTGGCTGGAGAAATGGGTCCCCCTTACTTGGAATGGCCACAGGATTAACATCTCTTAAATGACTTTTCTACTGAACTGGTTCTCCAACTAATGGGAGGCAAAGAAACCCTTTCAAGTGCTGGGAATCCATTATCAACTGCAGTACCCTGCCACACTCAAAATAGTAAAATTGGAATAACAATTGAATTTATATCTCCAGATGAAGTGACCAGCTTCATGCATTCATGCACCAAACAACATAGGTAACAACAAAATGTCTGCAGAACCCCCTTCCCCCAACATCAGACCCTATGTCTTGACTTAGAGATGGGCCCCAAAATCCCAATACCGATATATGGAATGGCAGGTCTCTAAGTCTAAAAGATCTCACAGGAGTTGCAGGCACAGAAACAGAAGTGGACCAGGGCAGCAGAGGACCAGCATAAAAGCCATAGCAAGGAAAGAAGAAGCAGAGAGTCCCGATGCTCGGACAGAGGCATGTACAGGGGCACAGACTCGAGGAACCAAGCACTAAAGAAATTGGTGCCCTATCTATCATCTCTGCCCACAAAAGATCCAGGACCAGTAATCTAGCCAACTCCATACTGCCATTGTCACTGAAACCCAGACAAACTGGGCAGACATTGTGGAAGGACTCAAATCCGCAAAGTGCAGAACCACAGGCTGTCACACAGCTTAAGCCTGCAGTTTGAGAGGTGAATATTATGGTTATAGATGTAACTAAAACCTGTCAAATATGTTTGGTTGTATGGCCCTACAACATCCCCCCCCCCCACACACTCACATTCTCCCCATCCTTTTTTCTCTCCTATTTATTTAATTATTTGGTTTGTTTGTCCCATTCCTCTTTCTCCCCTTCCCCACAATATGTCAAGATAGTCAAATCTGTTGTAACTAGAATTCAATGGCAGATGCTGACTGAACCTCTGGTATGTGTTCAACAGAGAGGGAAAGCTAGGAATATGCAGCAAATTTAACCGGTGTTCAGCCCTGGCCTTAATTTGCACCTTGACCAGAGAACTGCCAGAGTGACAAAAGTGGAAATTTCCCTGAGTGACAGTCGACAGCTTTAGTAAATCTGTGTAAATTATGTCTACTGTCTGGAAATAGCCTCTGCAGTGATTGGATTTTCTCCTTCTGAGACATGTACATGTTCAAGAGGGAAGCCAGCACTGCCTCAAAGAAATGCTGCTGCAAAAAAATCTAACAAGTCTGCCCCGGAGTAAGTAGTGAGGGAGATACTAAAGGGTGACAGCATGCCCGGTGACATTTTCAGTCAGGATCTGCCCAACTATGTCTGCATAACAAAGTTAACAAAAACAACAGTATTAACCTGTAAATACAAGCTTAGGCACCTGTCAAAATCTAACTGTAATGGCATGCAGAATTTTTGTTCAAATCAAACCAAACCACCAGACTGCCCCCCCTGGGATCCATCAGACAAGTAATCTTCGAAGGACCAGGGCAAGAGGGTGACTGCTGACCCTTACCCCATAGCCACCTCCTCAGATGATCAGAGTGGCCTCTTCCTTCTCTCATCCTTGCTTGTTTCCTTCAGATAGCATACTGTTGCCTTTAGTGAACCCCTCCTTTATCCTTCCCCACTATGCCTCCACTCCCCATGTAAGTTACAAGGGGTGGTGTGGCCACCCCCTTCACCCCGTCCCAGATCTGCCAATGAAAGGGCCACTCCACTGCTTCATGCAGGACTCCACACCTGTAGACAGGCACTGAACCTTCTGAGGAGCAGGCACTAAGAATAAAAACATACTGCAGTACAAAGGGGATCAATTGAACGAGTGAAACCCTTGAGGTTTAATGATTCTGTTTCTCAAACATGACACCACGGATGCCGGGAATAGGGGCAGTACTTCACTCAATCCAAGGAGTACAATGTAATGCCTTAGAAGTTAATGAGTTCCATTACCTTACTAGAATACAAAATTACCACTAAATTCCTGGTATGGGCTATGGGAACATTTGCATGGGGACCTTTGAAAATAACAATTAAGTGCAATTGAGCTAATGGGTTTGGTATGCCCTGTTTTTGATCATCACCAGCCTACGGTAAGTAAAGTCACTTACCTCAGTGCGCCCAGCAAAAGTGGGCAGGGGTCCTCAGTGCCAGCCGTACTTTTCATGCCTTCCATTTGTGTTTTGCTCTTGAGGTAATACTGTATATTCAAACAAGTCTGGACACTTGTCTTACACTGTGCTCCAAACTTGTGTAAATATACCAACTTTAGGGTAATGCCTTAACCTGCTCTCAGGACAGGCACTTTGAGCAGTGCAAAATAAAAGCTCTGAATATGGGGCCCTTAGTGAGTATATGACCTTACAGACATCAATTATTGATTAAAAAAAAGGTTTCTGTATCCTCGTGTATGCATTAGTTTTAACATTTCTATTTAAAAGCAGTATGTAAGCCTCATCCTTTTTTTTTTTTAACTTTATTTTTCTCCGGGACCTGAGGAACTGTCTCCAGCTACCTTCCAGCCCGGCTCTACCTCCCGGTCTGGTGCTCAGCATTCCAGGCCGACCCTGCCTGGCAGATCCCCCGGCTCTGAGCCACCTGAGGTGGGGCCACCAGCCCTGGTGCTCTGTCTACAATGTAATGTGCCGGAGAACCCTCCTGGAATCTGAGCCCGATTGTGGGAGTGTGGCCGAGACTGGAGGCGCCTTCGCCTATCCTCGGCCTGGGTTTTTTTACTGTTTTTGTTACCCCCAGGAGCCAGACGTGCAGTGACGCCTGCATGGAGAAGCAGTAAGCATTTGCCGCGCTCTTCCCCCTTATGTTCCAGGCACAGTAGTACACCCGGTCTCCACCAGGTGTCACCTCTGCACCGAGGAGCCTCCAAACCCACCCCAGGGAGAGGAGCGCTGTCCTCCAGATGCTCGATCCTCTCCCTTCCCTGCAATCCCCGACAACCTGGGCTCGTTCCCGAACCAGGGTTGCCGGGCGTGAAGCTGCATCCAGCACCTCAACCCTCAGCGCCACTGGGCCGGCCTGTAAGCCTCATTCTAAAACCACTATACCACTCAATTATTTAAATACACTACATTTAATAAATAATAATAATAAATCTTTATTTATATGGAGCCTTTCCATAGCCAAGGCTCCTTACAACAAACAAAAAATCATAAAATCACTCAGTATAAATAAAAACAAATAATACAGATAAAACCAGTGTATACATTAGTCAGCAGTTTACAGAAAGCAAAGCACATCAGGCATACCTCTCTACTGCTAAGAATTTTGTATACAACTGTGATTTTTACACTTTCATTTTACATGGATTTTACAGATTTTTACATGGAAGGCCCATGCAGTTTAAAGGTAGCTTAGTGGGGATTGTGGCCCCACAGTACATAAGTTGCATTTTCAGCAGAGCATGCACTGTTCATTTCTGTAGCCCACTACAGCCCTGTCACCGGCTATTATATAATGTGATGCAATTGATAACATCAGATGCTGAGCACACAGAGGAAGGGATCTGGATATAAAAGAATGGAAGTGAACAAGGTGCTATGAAGAATTTGTAAATGTTAATGCAGAATCATGAAGAACAGTGATCCTTGGGGCGTGGCTAGCAGCCAAGCTATCAGTAGCTTCATGGAAGAGCTCTACATCTAACAATCAACAATCAACAGGTCCAACAGCTCGCTCAATAGCCTACCCCACGTCATTTTCCACTGGCTATTGCCTGCATGACCTGCTAGGACCTACCAATGAATTACTGTTATGTACTTTGGTAAACTGCCTGTAACCCCTAGATGGCACTATCCCAGGGGCTACTACCCCTGCCTGATTTGCCACTAACAGGTTGAGGGGCCTGGATCCGATGGCGGGTGCCTCCACCCAGAGGTCAGGGTTTGCAATAGTTAAACTAACTTGGTCACAGCCCTCTGGGACACTGCAACTCCTTTCTTCCCACTAGTGGCCCACACAATATATCAGAATTACCTTCACAGTATACACTTACCCCAGGACTGGTTCAGGCACTGGGACCTCCTGTAAATAAGATACAGTGCAACAATCACAGTACAATACTTTAAACATCGACAAATACCTCAGGCAGTATAACTTTGCTGAAACAAGCAGCTCTGATTTATTTAGGGGATATAACAAGGACAGGGGAATCAGGTTAATTAGCTTATCACTTTACTCATCTACCTGTGGCTCTGTGCACAGGCCTATCCCTACCAGTTACTGTCCCTGGTGCCCAAGCCCTAGTGGCTAGTCCAAACCGTGGCAGCTGGTAGGGCCCTTTCACACAGAGAAAGAAAAATTAGTTAAACAGTCAGCAGTACAGTAATTCCATTTGGATTCAATGTGGCAATTCAACAGGGAGCGACCCTGAATTAGTACTCACGACCTCCAAACAAGATAGGGTCCTTCAATGTCAGCAGGGCTACTCTTGAGCTCCACGAGACTCCTGACACATTTATATGGCAAACTGCAACAGGCAAAAGTCCTTTAATGGCAGCAGGATTCACTCGAGCTACACAAGCCTCCTCACACATTTATATGGTAAACAGTCACAGGCAAAAGTCCTTTAATGGCAGCAGGATTCACTTGAGCTACACAAGCCTCCTCACACATTTATATGGTAAAAAGAAAGTACCATACCAGGCAGGCTGCTTCTCTATCCCGATCGCAATTACTGCACAATACCCGGGAGAACACACAGCAGATTCAGTTCCTGACAGACCGAGTGCAATTCAGCAATTTCTCCAGTCTTCTACAGGGTGAGCCTGGTTTCTACTCTTCAGATATCCTTTGATTCTCTTCTACAGGACTGATTCAGTCCTAACAAGCAGTTACACAAGCTGCAGACCGGAACTCTGGGCCTTACACATTTCCGACTAAAACTGCACACCGAAAAGCACAGGGCTCCTTCCTCTTCACTGCCAGAGCTCAACTGAAACTCCAGCAGACAAAACGGGCACTTCCTTTGAGTTCCTCCCAGTTCTTGGCTGGATTGGCTGTCACTCACAATAGACTGCCCTGTTGGTCCAAAAAGGCGCCGAAGTCTAAACTACATCTCCCAGAGTCACTGCCCATACAATCCTCTTGTGGCTGGCTCAGATTATGAGTTCAAGTTCTGATTCGTCCAAGGCACCATTTTAGAGCTACCTTAACCCACACTGATTGGTCCAGTTCAGCAGTTCACAACTAGAATGGGGAACTAGGCAAACATAGTTCTGACTGCAAAGAAAGCAGGTTAGACAAACTGTAATTTCATTATTACTATAAATGATTTCTGGCAAACAGTTACATCTTTCAGATAGGTTCCCTTTGCACTCCTAGTGACTGCAAAAATGGAGTGAATTGGCAGCAGCTCGAGTGGTACTCAAGCAGAGAAGCACACAGTCCCCCCATACAAACTAATTATGTCTGCAAGCAGACAGCTCTTAAAGACAGTACCAGAGGCTCTAAAAACACTCACTGATAAATGGCTTAAATGCCAAACACCATTCAGGCTTGGAGCATTCAAGCAAGCTCCTGGAAGTCTTTTGGAACCCCTATTTGCAGGGGTTACACCCTTCCTGGCCTGGGAAAGCTTGCGTCCGCGTCAAGCAAATACCCATAAGTTTCAACTGCAACCATATACATTTGCATTAGGCTCACACATGTAATCATCAGTCAATACATCATTTTACCAAGAACACATTTCTGAAACATTGCAGTATGTCACTCTTTACACAGTATTACACACACATTGTACCATAACTCAAGTTATTCCTCTTGTACATGAAACCTGAGAGAGGGGCCCTTCCTATCAGTTACCTTGGGGCTGGACGGGGCAAGGGCACCATACTTAGAGAGCAACACAAGTAACTTGGAGTTAGCACTGACGCTCAGTTTGGGCAATGAGCTCGGGGACACATACACTCCTTTATGGACAACATTGAGAGGCAAGTCCACAGGCCTCCCAAGGGAATCATAACTGAGGTGCACCACAGGCTTTACAGCTCGACCAGTCTTTCTAGGGGGAACTGTTACAGTCTCTGCACTCTGAGCCTCATTTTCAGCATTGTCCTCACTTGTCAGGAGAGTCTCCATGTGGGTAGAGAGGCTAGAACTTGGGGCACTTTCAGCTCCAGGAGTTACAGTTTCTGAGTCCACAACATTTGGCTCACATGGAGAGCTTTCAGACACTGGCAGTGGACTGTCAGGGCACTCAAAATACTCTTCTTGTTCTGGTGTATCACCAGTCTGCCCCAGTCCATCATTTTCCTCCCCTGAAAGCTCAAACAGTTCAACCATGCACAATGATTCCATTTCATCTGATCTGATGCTTTGCACTTCACTTTCTGGGAGCATTGGCTCCAGGGATGAAGCTGGGGGCTTAGACAGTCCAGAAGGCCCAGCTTCGTCTCCAGTATTGACTAGGGATTGCCTGAAACAATTGACTCAGTTCGTAAGAAGGATAGTATTCAAAGTCACTCTCACTTTCTTCTGATATGGACTGACAGTCATGCTCAACTGGGACTTGTGGAGGGGAACACTTTAACTCTGCTTCTGTAGGTACAGACTTTCTTGATATTTTCTTAGCAGCAGCTCTAGTCACTGGTCCAGAGGGGGCATCTTCTGGGGGCTCAGACTCAATCAAGATTTGTCCAATGGGCAGTAAATGATTTCTATGCATTGTTTTTACATCTTTTGAATTATTCTCAGGCCTTACTTCGTACACTGGCAGATCATCTAGTTTGCCCACTACAATGTGAGGGAGATGGTGCCATCTGTCAGCAGTCTTGTGTTTGCCATGCAGTCCCAGATTTCTTACCAATACCCGATCTCCCTCCTGGAGTTCCTGTGCTTTCACCTTTTTATCATACCTTTCTTTGTTGGCCAGATTTCTTTTGGCAGCCATGGGTTTAGCCAGTTGGTACGCATGAGTTAGCTGGGCCTTTAACTTTTGCACATACTGTAAATAGTTGTCAGCTTGAACCCCATCAGGAGAGACCCTAAAACACACATCTACCGGTAGTCGAGCTGCTCTTCCAAACATCAGGTGGTAGGGAGAGAACCCAGTGGCATCACTTTTGGTGCAGTTATAAGCATGTACCAGGGTGCTAATTTGTGGCTCCATCTAGGCTTGTCCTTTGGGTGCAGGGTGCCTAGCATATCTAGCAAAGTGCGGTTGAAATGTTCAGGCTGTGGGTCCCCCTTGGGGTGGTAAGGAGTGGTTCTGGACTTTCGTCCCCCACAGAGAAAGCATCTCTTTGATCAGACGACTCTCAAAGTCTCTCCCTTGATCAGAATGGATTCTTTGTGGAGCTCCATAGTGAACAAAAAGTTTTCTACAAGTACTTTGGCCACAGTGGATGCTTTCTGGTCTTTGGTGGGGAAAGCTAGCATATCTCGTGAAATGGTCAGTGACCACCAGCACATTACTGATATTTCTTTGATCTGACTCCAAACTCAGAAAATCAATACAGACCAGCTCCATGGGTGCACTGGTGGTGATGTTAACAAGGGGCAGCCCTCTGGAGAATAAAGCTTTCCTCTGTATAGCAGCGACTACAAGTTCGAATGTGTTGCTCCACATCAGCCCCCATCTTAGGCCAATAGAATCTGGATCTCACCAAGTCAAGTGTTCTGTCTATACCGAGGTGCCCCATGTGGTTGTGCAAGGACATCAGTACTGAGTCTCGAAAGGCAGAGGGCAGCACTAGTTGTTGTTTGTCTACTTGTCCCCCTCTGTCTACTGTTTCTCTGCATAACAGTTTATTGATCAGTTTCAACTTAGGACCTTCTTTGTATAACAGTGCAGTTCTCAAATCAGTGGAGCATAATTTGGACACATCTTTTCCTGCATAGAGGGCTTCTAAGCTGCTTTGATCATGGGATCAGGGACTGAGCCCACGAATACTGTCATTGTCCAGCTGAGGCAGTGCACCAATGTCTATTGCAGAAAAGTGGCAATAAGCAGGTATGCAATTCTCAGAGGTCCCAAGAAATCCACCATGCAGTCCACTGCGTCTGTGGACATTTGTTCCTCCTGTCAAACTTCCGGCAGAGTGCCCGAATGTCAGGTTCTGCCAATCGGACCCAATCATTCTAGGGAACAGGCCTCCGGGAGAGAGCATCAGCATCTATGTGTTTCAGACCTGCTCAGTATTCAGAGCATAGTCATATGTAGATAATGCAGAAAGCCACCTATGGCCAGTGGCATCCAACTTAGCTGAGGTCTGCACATAGGTCAAAGGATTATTGTCGTTTTACTAGTATTTTAGCCCCATACAAGTACTCATGGAATTGGTCAACAATAGCCCACTTCAAAGCTAGGAACTCTAACTTATGTACAGGATAGTTCTTTTCGGATGGGGTCAGGCTTCTACTGGCAAAGGCCACTGGTCTCAGGCCATTCTCGTGCTCTTGGTACAACACAGCCCCCAACCCTTGCAAGCTAGCATCAGTGTGCAGGATGTAAGGGTTTCTTGATCAGCATAGCCAGCACTGGAGCATGGGTAAGTTGATATATGATCTCATGAAAAGCAGTCTCACAATCAGGAGTCCAGCGGGCCCCAATACTTCACTCGGACGAAAATACACTCTTTCAGTCTTGAGGATGCTGACTTTTGGTATTTTTATGGGTTGGGGATACCCTTGAGTAAGGTTAAGTAAAGGCGGATCACTCTTGAATAGTCCTTGATGAAACGCGATAATAACCACAGAATCCAGGAATCTTTGCAGTTCTTTTAGATTTTGGGCTGTGGCCAGGTGGTCAAGGCCTCAACTTTACTTGGGTCGGTCTCTATTCCTCGGTGGATACTATGTGTCCCACATACTTTACTGATGTTTGAAAGAATTGACACTTATCAATGGACAGTTTAAGGCCAAAGTCCTCCAGTCGGTCCAATACCTTAAATAATCTGCTCTCATGTTCCTCCAGTAAGCTGCCAAACACAATAACATCATCTAGATATACCAGGCACTCTAGTAAGTTCATGTCCCCACTGCACGCTCCATCAATCGTTGAAAAGTGGCTGGGGCACCTGAAATCCTTGAGGCATCCTCATGAATTCATAGAAGCCAGCGGACAGATAAAGGCTGTCTTCTCACGGTCCTCTGGGGCCATCGCATCTGGTAGTACTCACCGCGGAGATCCAGCACAGAGAACCACTTGCTCCGTTCAGGCAGTCCAAAGCATCCTGAATGCGGGGCATTGTGTACTGATCAGGGATAGTCCGCCGGTTTAAGGTGCGATAATCCACGCACATCCTTACTGTCCCATTCTTTTTCCTCACTACCACAATGGGGGAAGCATAAGGGCTTCTGGATTCTTGTATTACACCAGCAGCTAACATCTCTTGCAGATGCCGTCTCACATCATCTATATCAGCAGGTGCCAGGCGTTGAGACCTCTCACGAAATGGTCTTTCGTCATGCAGCCAGATATTGTGCTTAGCTCCTTGCACGCATCCTACGTCCCATTCCTTTAAAGAAAACACCTGGTCTCTCTGGGCAAGCTTCTCACTGATCCTCACTTTCCATTCAGCTGGCAACGGGGAGTCGCCGAAATCAAACAAGTCAGGCGTTACTCTGTCATTCTTCCTCGAACTCTTGCTGCTGGGTAGCACTGCAGTGTCTGCACAATGCACATTAGCCAGGATGCAACCTCTATTTACTCGAATGTCTCTTTCAGACACATTATGAACTTGGACCATTACCCTTCTGGCATAAGCATGGGCTCTAGTGGGCAAAATACTAGGCTGACCAGCAGTCCCTCTGGCAATTTTCCATCGCCTGGTGCATCCAACATTAATATTTTATTCTTAACATCCTTTCTGATACGGACCTCTCCCTGTAAGGTACACTGGGCATTTGGCGCCAGGATCAGAGACTCAGGATCCTTCTTCCATACAATTCCAACCGGTTCCTCTGGTTCTATTTTTTCAGCATCTCTCTGTGCCTCATAGGCCTTCTTAATTAAAGCCGGAACTCTTAAAGCTCTACTAGTCTTTGACCCCTGTTTTTCATAACACAACTGTGCCAGCCTTCCGTACATATGAGCATTTGTTCCAATCAACAAAGGGACACCATCATACAGTCCAGTGGGGGGACACACTAAAGCTAGGGTCTCTACTTGTTCGGCCACTCCAGCCACGGAGGTGGGGAAAGACAGCCAAATCGGATATACCCGAATAGGGGTAGGCCTTCTCACTTAACCCCCATACATGCAGTCCTTCTAATGGTTGTAAGGGTACGTCTGACAAATGCTTCTGATACCAATCCTGGAACATAATTGTCACTTGGAAGCCACTGTCTAATACAGCTCTTGTAGACACTCCATTCACCTTACAGTGGTCTCCATGGAGGACCCACTATTCTGGACCAGTCTGGAGAGGCGGTAGTGGGGGCCCGGCAACTGACCTTGCCACAAAAAGCGTGAGTTAGCATTTTTGGTGCCCTCACTGGGATCATTTTGTGCACCTCTTAACCACTGATTTGTTCTCCAAGCTCTCCTTGTAGCCTATATGCAACTTTGTCAGTGTCTTTTGGGGACCGGCATTCCCTCTTCATGTGCCCATCCTTCCCGCAATTATAGCAAAACATACTTTCTGGAGTTTGAGCTGGCCGAGGCGCCACACTGGGAGCCAGGGCAGGGGTACTACTAACTGGAAACCTTGGTGCCATCTCTGTCTGCGGCGTGATAAGCATGCGGAGACATCTCGTCAGTTCTCCACTTCCATGGTCAGGGAATTGAGTTTGGGCTGTTATCAGCAGGAGATACATGGGTGGGTACCCCACCCCATAGCAGATGCAGTCGGATATAGGTCGGGCCTCATACTTGCATGGCCTTCATAAAGGACTGTTTTTGAATTCCCGGATCTCTCTCAACAGTTCGCCCCATTGTGGCATATCTTTTTCCTTGTCAGAGCACTCATTGACTGCCAACCTCTGCCCCTGAACTTCACTTGATGGGCCACCCTCAGTCACTCGGGTCGGAGCCGCAGCTATTGGTGCAGGTCCCTCCCGAGGTTGCCTTTTCTCAACTCCTCGAATTTCTCTCATTATCTCATCATAGGAGGGTGGGGATTCCAGTCAATTTGCCAGGTGTAACTGAAGCAACAGCAGTCTGAGAAGGGGGCAGACTTAAGGATCCTGTCCAGCCTGGTTCGGTCCAGTTCAATCGCTGGCAAACTACCCTTTCTGAGGCATTCTTGCAACAATTTTTCCAGCCGAGATACATACACAGACAACAACTCCCCTTGGTACTGTTGTGCATTTCTTACTCTCCACCATAGATCCTCATCAGAATCTGGGCTCCTATACACATTCTCCAAGGCCTCAAGATAGGCCTGTGCAGTCACTTCAGGGTTACTGGCCCGTTTAGCACGGATGGTAGCCAGGGCAGGACCTCGGAGGCTCTCACTAACCCTCTTTCGCTTTTCGGCTTCCGAGCATTGCCATTCTAGCACTTGGGGGGCAACATAGTCTATCCAGGTCTCCCAGTCATCCTCCCCTTGGGGGGTGGGGAGGGTGCCAGAGAAGATCCTCAACCTTCGGTAAGAGTCGTGACTAATGGCAGGTGCAGAAATAGGAGTCTGCATTGGTTCAGCCACCATTACGGGTACTGGAGCGGGAGAGGGTGTTGGGGGAGGAACACCCCCAGGTGGCAAGAATAGTTTCTTCAAGTCCTCCACAGTTTTCCCTTCCCCCAGCAACCATTTAGCAAATTTCTCCTCAAAAGTTTCAGACAGTGGTGGGGGCTCATTCCCCCTGGGTCTTTACTGTACTTAGTTATCACTCTCCAGGCAGTGAGGGCTCCCTCTGGGGTAATGGTCTGTGGCACTTTGGAGCTATCTATGGGATCCTTAAACTCTACTAGGGCCAGGAAAGTGTGGGTGAGCAGATTAGCATGCCGACCCACTACCACAGGGTTTTGTAAACCTTCCACCTTGGAAAGTACTCCCTGTACAGTGTCCGTATTGATACCCAGGGGGATGTCCAGGATAAGCATAGCATTTTGGGGGTCAATCTCCTCCCCAGTACACCACTCCACCAGCCGGTGCACAGCCACTTCTGTCGGGGTACCCATTTTTTTTCTTAACAGTGGTTCGTAAATATGGCCACTAGAGGACACACAATCCCAGTGGTGAGCCTCCAAGATGTAACCCCTAGATGGCACTATCCCAGGGGCTACTACCCCTGCCTGATTTGCCACTAACAGGTTGAGGGGCCTGGATCCGATGGCGGGTGCCTCCACCCAGAGGTCAGGGTTTGCAATAGTTAAACTAACTTGGTCACAGCCCTCTGGGACACTGCAACCCCCCTTTCTTCCCACTAGTGGCCCACACAATATATCAGAATTACCTTCACAGTATACACTTACCCCCAGGACTGGTTCAGGCACTGGGACCTCCTGTAAAATAAGATACAGTGCAACAATCACAGTACAATACTTTAACATCGACAAATACCTCAGGCAGTATAACTTTGCTGAAACAAGCAGCTCTGATTTATTTAGGGGGATATAACAAGGACGGGGGGGAATCAGGTTAATTAGCTTATCACTTTACTCATCTACCTATGGCTCTGTGCACAGGCCTATCCCTACCAGTTACTGTCCCTGGGTACCCAAGCCCTAGTGGCTAGTCAAACCGTGGCAGCTGGTAGGGGCCTTTCACACAGAGAAAGAAAAATTAGTTAAACAGTCAGCAGTACAGTAATTCCATTTGGATTCAATGTGGCAATTCAACAGGAGGCGACCCTGAATTAGTACTCATGACCTCCAAACAAGATAGGGTCCTTCAATGTCAGCAGGGCTACTCTTGAGCTCCACGAGACTCCTCACACATTTATATGGCAAACTGCAACAGGCAAAAGTCCTTTAATGGCAGCAGGATTCACTCGAGCTACACAAGCCTCCTCACACATTTATATGGTAAACAGTCACAGGCAAAAGTCCTTTAATGGCAGCAGGATTCACTTGAGCTACACAAGCCTCCTCACACATTTATATGGTAAAAGAAAGTACTATACCAGGCAGGCTGCTTCTCTATCCGATCATAATTACTGCACAATACCAGGAGAACACACAGCAGATTCAGTTCCTGACAGACCGAGACATAATTCAGCAATTTCTCCAGTCTTCTACAGGGTGAGCCTGGTTTCTACTCTTCAGATATCCGCTGATTCTCTTCACAGGATGGATTCAGTCCTAACAAGCAGTTACACAAGCTGCAGACCGAACTCTGGGCCTCACACACGCTTTCCCACTAAAACTGCACACCTAAAAAGCACAGGCTCCTTCCTCTTCACTGCCAGAGCTCAACTGAAACTCCAGCAGACAAAACCGGGTACTTCCTTTGAGTTCCTCCCAGTTCTTGGCTGGATTGGCTGTCACTCACAATAGACTGCCCCTGTTGGTCCAAAAAGGCGCCAAAGTCTAAACTACATCTCCCAGAGTCACTGCCCATACAATCCTCTTGTGGCTGGCTCAGATTATGAGTTCAAGTTCTGATTCGTCAAGGCACCATTTTAGAGCTACCTTAACCCACACTGATTGGTCCAGTTCAGCAGTTCAAAACTAGAATGGGGAACTAGGCAAACATAGTTCTGACTGCAAAGAAAGCAGGTTAGACAAACTGTAATTTCATTATTACTCTAAATGATTTCTGGCAAACAGTTACATCTTTCAGATAGGTTCCCTTTGCACTCTAGTGACTGCAAAATGGAGTGAATTGGCAGAAGCTCAGTGGTACTCAAACAGAGAAGCACACAGTCCCCCCATACAAACTAATTATGTCTGCAAGCAGACAGCTCTTAAAGAGATAGTACCAGAGGCTCTAAAAACACTCACTGATAAATGGCTTAAACGCCAAACACCATTCAGGCTTGGAGCATTCAAGCAAGCTCCTGGAAGTCTTTTGGGAACCCCCATTTGCAGGGGGGTTACATGCCTATGTTTATTCTCGCTGAAACTTTCTGCTATGTATACTGTATGTATCTCACCTGTATTATTCCACCCTGTCTTGCCTCACTATTTGTTGTTCCCCTCCCTGCGACAAGGTGCTTTTGTAAATGAGCCTTTGACTCAAAGGTTGTAAATCCGATTTATGAATTAAATAAATAAATAAATATCTACAGATTTTCTATAGATAAGCTATCTAAATAAGAACACTAACTTCAACAATTGATAGAGCTTTTCATCCTGATCACTCTGATACCTTTTTCCTGAATTTCTTATCGATCGTTCTAAAGCTATGAGGCGCACAAATAAAGCAGTACCCGGTGGAGATGTTACCCGCTCTAAAGATCCTAAACCTGGGCCAAGTAAAGACTCTGCAGCAGTTCAGGAGTTCGATCAACCAACCAACGCGGCTTTGCTTAAGGCCATACAAAAGCTAGATGGCAGAATGGAGGAATTTACAGCCCAATTTAAAACAATAGACACTAAAATTGAAAAACTGGCAGAGGAAACTAAAATAGCTACTAAATCCACTACAACAGCCATGACCACATCTGCGAGCCTGGTGAAGGAAAACGGGGTTCTGAGAAGGCGTCTAGAAAATTTGGAAATTATTGCTAGAGCTGCAAATGTATGTATTTTGGACATACCAGAACAGGCTGAGGGAGAAGATTTGCCTGGTTTCGTTAAGTCCCTCTTCCAGAAGTTGTTCCCAGCACCACGCAAATATCTCATGGTCAAGGCCTACAGGATCACGCCACGAGGCGCGAGGCAGTGCATGGTGATGGGATAGTTAACTCCTCAGACCCTTTTGGTTGAGCTCAGATCGCCAACTGAGAAAGACTATATAATTGCACAAGCAAAAAAAGTAGAACGATGGACTGGGAGGGGAGTAAATTACACATCTTTCTGGACTTAAGTTATGTGACAAGGCAATGGAGGAAGGCCTTTGATTCTGCAAGATCCCGATTACGACAGTTAGGAATCCAACATGTCCTAATTATGCCTGCCAGCTTGCGTATCTTCTACGGAGGAAAAACATTTCAATTTTCAGACCTGGGAGAAACAGACAAATACCTCAACCATGTGGAAAAGAAATTCCAGGCAAAGGAGAAGGAGATTGACAGTGACACTGGGGACAGTGATTGAGAGACTATTGGATAAGTACTGTTGAAGTTCTGCTGTTTTTGAAGCTCAGAGTGCACTCGCACATATAGTTATAGAATCCTAAAGGAGAGATCTGTTAAATGATTTAGATGTATCTTCACTTATCACTCGGAATGTACGATCGAGGAAGCGCCTAAATGGGACATTTGTTAGGGGGGGCTTTCAAACGGCAAATATATGCAATGTAACTAGTAGAGCCTAACGATGCATCCTACCCTTAGATTTCAGTTAAGCGCTTACTCTTTGTTTTTCTTTAGTTCTCTTTCAGTAGCTTGGTGAGATAGATGGTGGGTTACTGTTGTGGGGTTCACATAGAAGCTGGTAAACTATTGTGGTTCCTAAAGATGTAGTTGGGGAGAGTTAGCTATCATTATGATAGGGTTCAGCATGTATTATTTTAACTAATGATGATCACTCCCTGCTCATCAATCAATCAATCAATTTTTATTTATAAAAGGCGCTTTTCTCCAATCCAAAGCGCCTGCACAATATCGTAAAACAATATATAAACAGAATTTAAAACTATTATGAATCATTAAAAGCTATTCTAAAAAGGTGGGTATTCAAGGCTCCTTTAAATATGGCAGCATGGCATGGCAGCAATAAACCAATGTTGAACATTGATGATGTCATAAAACTGAATATTATATTGCTAACCCCTCGTAATGTACCAAGTTATAGGGGTCTAGTAAATGTGGTTCTGTAAAAATGATGTTCTGTACCTAGGTACAGTATTTACTATTCATGTACACCTGCCTATATGAGAAATGTACTGTGTGTTTATGCAGTAAAATCTAATAAACATAAAGTTAAAAAAAAAAAAAAGAACAGTGATCCTTGTTGCACTGCAGACATTCAGTGGAAGGTTACAGGTTCTGTGGAACATTCAGTGGCCACAGAATGGCAGAATTCTAGGGGCCTTGTACAAGGTTGTATTCCATACCACAGGGAGAACTGGAGTAGAGGGAGTGTTACAGTGCTAAGGTTTTGTCATTTCAATAAGCAACTAAACCGAGGTCCCACCTGCCCACCTGTAGTGATTCTCCAGGTAGAATTTATGTCCCCAAGACACTTATCTCACAACAGTACTTGTTTCTCAAATGCCCGGGCCAACATTCCCCAAGTCAGTGATACCAGTCCATCCACCCCCAATCCTCCCCCCCATTGCAGAACATACCGGGAAAAAAGCTATCACAGGTTAATGTGCTAATTTCTGTCTAGACTGTTTCATATATGAACAAAAAATATATCGGCCACTCAACAGAACCTTGATCTCCCCGTCAGCTCTCTGCTGGTTGGCTTAATAGGTTCATTAAAGAAAGTGCAGTGCTTTACAGCTCGCTTTCCCTCCCCCAAAAAAAAGTTAATTGCTGGCTCGACTGGTTTATAAATAGAATATATATTGGCTAATCAGCAGAACTCCAATCTTCCCAACAGACGATTGCTGCTTAGTGGGGGTTATTTATTTATTTATTTATTTAGTTTTTGTTTACCGGTGAGTGCACTAGCCAAAAAATTCAGGCACGACCCAGGAGAGTACAGAACTTATAACATACATGACATTTCACAAGTACATAACGGCTTTAGGAATCACTTTGTACAAGACAGCAATAAGTATAACTTAGTTCAGACCAGAAGAACATAATATACATAACATTTTAAAGTACCTAACCACATCACATATTGCTTAGTTTAGACCACAGCACACAGAATGCAACAACATACAGAGAAGGATATTCAAGAAAACAGGAGAGTTCTAACTGAAGAGTGACAAGAGAAGGACAAGGAGGACCTAGTAGAGATCAAGTCGGATTGAAGCAAGTGCATGGGTCTGACTGGGATAGATAACTCCATAATTTTATTTTAAAGTGACAGTGAGATGCAGACTGCTTTAAATCTGGGGGAAGAGTATTCCAGAGCTGAGGAGCCATGTGCTTAAACGCACCAGCAACCTTTGAGGTGTGACACCTAGGAACATTTAGTAGTGCTTTGTCAGCAGATCGTAGTCCATGGGAGGGGGTGGAGGGAATAAGTAGTTTTGCAAGAGATGCAGGGGTGTTAAGCCTGATAACTGAGTCACACAAGGAGCCAAGATAGTATTGCCTAGATGCAGAGGGAGAGAGCCACCCCAGGTCACTGTAGAGATGACAGCAGTGCTTCAGATGAGGGGATGAAGATGTGTAATGACAGATGTTATTGTATGTGACGTCCCATTTCAGTAGTGAGGTTTTATGTGCAGCAGTAAGGATAGGCGAGCAATAAGTTAGTGCAGACAGTAATACTCGTCTGGCAATGGCCAACTTTGCGGATGGAGTTAGCATGTAGCTAGTCTTGTAGGCAACACCAAGTCTACTATTAACTGTTTTACAGGTGGCATGAATGTGGAGGTTTAGATCCAGTGATTGATCAAGCATAACACCAAGGTAGTTGAAAGATGTGACAGTCTCAAGTTTAGACCCTTCATGGTCATAGATCATTAGGGGCGACGTACTAGTTCTGAGTTTCGGGGCAGATCCCAGGAGCATAGCTTTCATTTTTTAGCATTAAGTACTAGTTTGTTGTCCTGTAGACAATTTTGAATGTTCCCAAAATCAGTGGAAAGGGATGAGTTCAGTCTATCGATTGAGGCTGAGCTGGTGTAGATGACGAGATCGTCTGCATATAAAAGAGAAGAGCAGGTTTGTAGTACATCAGGAATGTTGTTTATAAACAATGAGAAAAGGAGTGGACCCAGGATTGACCCTTGCGGAATGCCAATGTTGATTGTAGTACTGTCTGATATAGCAGAGTTAAATTTCACTGTTTGGGTTCTATTCGATACGTAGCTCCTATATCAGTTTATGACAGGAGTCGAGAAACCCCTGCATCGAAGGGTAGACAGAAGCAGGGATTGATCCACAAGATCGAAGGCCTTGGTAAGATCAATAAAAACAGCCCTGGTAAGTTGGCCAGAGTCCATGTGGGACAGCATATCCGAGGTGAGTTTTAGTAGTGCAGTAGTTGTACTATGATGTTTTCTGAAGCCATGTTGGGAGACGGAGAGAAGATTGGAATTTTCTAGGAAGTCAAGTGTTTGGGCAGCTACAAGCTTCTCAAATATCTTGCTCAGGACCGAGAGAATAGCAATCGGTCTATAATTATTTATATCCTTCCTATCATCTTTTTTGAAGACAGGAGTTATCCTAACAATTTTCCAAAAGTCCGGGACAACACTGCAGCAAAGGGATAACATGTATATTTTAGCTAGAGGAGAGACAATAAGTGGAGCTGCCAGCTTCAGCAGACGAGGTTCTAGGAAATCAGACCCTGAGCTTGTATTGTTCGAGATGGTAATCAGTTGTTTAAGGACCTCTGCCCTAGTTATAACCAAGGCCCCTAGAATTCTGCGGCTGCAGAATTTTGCGCAGAACTTGCAATCTACCGCAGAACTTCTGAGGTGCCACAGAATTCATTCTTTTTGGTGATTTTTTATTAATATTTCTGTTTATCCATAGAATCTGTTTCTCTTCCCCTCTTTTTATATCCAAACCCCTCATATGCTCAGAATGTGATGTTATCATTGCTATAACATCATACATTAGCTAATGAAATGGCTGCATTCTGCAACAGAAATGAACAGTCACTTATCTACCACAGCTTCCACTGCCAGAGATGGTGGCACAGCGCATCATGCGTGGTGATATTTGCTCAACCTGTACTACAGCCTAATACAATTTTCAGTCTTACATTATTGCGCTAGGGCAAACTTAAACAAAACCTTGTTAATAGCACAGACTTGTTAAGTCCATAACTCACTTTGTACAAACCTATTTGTGCCTTCAAGGTATTGAGATGCCATCTGAAATGAATAACTGGTAAAATGAATTTAACTGTCATTTTTAAGAAAAATAAAGTAATTATGCCCAGAAAAGTGGAATGTAATAATGTGTAGACCTGTTGAAAGAATAGACCTGTTAAATAAATAACTGCTCTGTACACATTTTTGCCAGGGTTAATGATTACATATTGTCATTGGTTGATAGAATCACCTAAAAGTTATGGAGAAATGTTGTGTGCAGGTACAGCTGTTGGGCCAGAGGGTAGCGTGCTGTGTCTCTGTTCTGGCAACTCAGGTTCAGAGATTAACTCTGGGAGCTGGCTGGGCATCACAAGGACTGGTGGAACACATCACTGCTCAGAGCCTGGGAAGGTATGGTGCAGTGTTCTGTCACATGGTGGACACATTGTGATGGGCTGGAGAGCTCTATCTCACAATCGGTTCACATGCATGTCATGGCCTGATGGTGTTATACAGTGTGTCAGAGTAAGCAGGTTGACATGAAAAATAAGTTTTGCAATAACTCCTCTATTCCATTTTCAATGGGACCTTTATGAATGAGGATGCAAGTTTATGAAAATTAAAAAAAAAAAATGTATATATATATATATATATATACACACACACAGTATCTCTGTCTCTCTCACCACACACATATACACTCACACACACACTTGTATGTATGTTACAGATTGCATATAAATATATAAAGGATACACGGCGGGAACCTCATGAGTGGTGTAGAAAGCACATAAAAATATATAGTGATAGACAGTGGAAACCTCATTAATGGGACAGATAGCATGCATATAGAAATACCTTATTTATCACATAAGATCCCTCTACATATGTCATTTATGCAACAGGCTAGGACCTTAAGGGAGAGACATTTGTTTTGCTTTTTTACGCATAAAATTATTTTTATGTCTGTTATTTTTTGAACTAGTGTTACTGTGCTTTCCACCATCCTGATTGCTATAACCACTGCAATGAAAGTGAAGTCGGGATGACAAACTGACACTGTGATGTGGTAGTTTGTTAGTGCCGCAGAACTTCCGCAGAAATTACAAACCACCGCTGCAGAAGTTCTGAGGCAAATGGTAGTCATGCCGCAGAACTTGGTCCCACTGTGCCGCAGAAAAGTAGGGGCCCTGGTTATAACCTTGAAATAGAACTGTGGAGGCTGCAAGGACCCTAGGGAAGATGTAAATGCAGAGGGCTCAATTTGATTGTTGGAGCTCACAGATTGGGACGATGCGACCTGGGACGGAAAGAGGAGGTATATAGTGATAGATCAGAAAACATACTGTTAAAAGCATTCACGATGGTATTAGGGTCAGTACAGTGAGCTCCATTGAGTAACACTCTCGCCTCCAGTGGCTTCTCCAATGATACTTTAAACTGGTTCACCAGCTACCTGTCAGATAGAACACAACAGGTCAAGGTAGGCACTGTCCTGCCCCCTTGCCTCCCAGTCCGCTCTGGTGTTCCACAAGGGTCGATTCTTGGCCCCCTACTTTTCAGCCTATACCTAAACTCCCTCCCGCCATCAGCCTCCCAGAAACCTACTCCTCTATGCAGATGATGCCGTACTGTTCGCCTCCGACCCACTTAAACTCCACCAAACACTCCAACATAGCTTCCACGAAGCAGAACATTGGTTCTCCACCAAGCGTCTAACTATCAACTACAAGAAAACAAAAGTCATGATTTTCTCCCACCCACAGAACCCCCGCAAGAACCTCTGTCCCCATTTCTCACTGTCAACCACACCCTCCTCGAGCAAGTTAGCAACTTAAAATACCTAGGGATCACTCTAGACCCAGCCCTCAGCTATAAACAACACATTCTCCTCCTTGCCTCGGACCTAAACTTGAGATTAGGTGTGCTTTATAGGTACAAACATTGCCTCACCCTGGAGGCCCTATGGCTCACCGTCAATTCCTCCGTCCTCACCCTCCTTGACTATGGTATTACCATATACAGTGCTGCCTCAAACTCCAGGCTAAACAGACTCCACCTTGTACTCAACAAAGCCTGCCATCCCATCCTTGGCTGTGATCGCCTCACCCACACCTGTACACTCTACAACTCCTCAAAATGGCTAAACCTAGATAGCAGAATCCGGTATCATACATGCCTTATGACAAAGAAGATACTCTTAGGTCTTGCCCCTCCCTCTCTCTCCTCTATTATTCACCCAGCATCCCCAGCCAGATCCACATGAAACTCGAACAAGCCGCTACTATAGGTACCCCGCCCTCATGCCTCCCAACTTCAAAGGACTTTCAGCTACCAAGCCCCTAATTGGACTAACTCTCTCCCTATCCAAATAGCCAAAGAAACAAGGCTAGGTCCTTTTAAAGCTAGACTAAGGGTACTCCTTCAAGACTCTAACGTATGTGATTGCCCCTGACACAGTCCTGCAGCATGCTGTCCTATTAGCGCCCATAACATTCTCTGTTTCTGGTGCAAATTCTCTCCTATCTCACTATTGGACTATCAGCCGGTTACAGTCTTTTCTGCAACTATGTGGCTGTGCTAAAATGCGACTCAGTTGCTATACTGACCTAGACCTCCTCCTCCTGATCAACCCTTGACTGCCATGTAATGAAATGTAATGTAATTCTTCATTATGTATTATACTGTACTGTCACCTCTGTTAGCAATTGTTTGCTCTGTGCCTTAATGTATAACGTGGAACCTTTGTAAATGAGTCTTTGACTCAAAGGTCTTGCTGAATATTTCCCAATAAACAATAAACAAAACAATATCTGTAGGGGTAGAGGCTTGTGAGGCCCCAATAAAAGTCTTTATATGGGCCCAGAATTTCCGTGGGTCACAGGCAGAGCTGGATAGTAGGTCCTTACAATACTTGCTTTTAGCTTTAGGTATTTGTTTTTTGCAGTAATTTCTTTGAGCTTTGTATGTATTGAAATTGGCAAGCTGGCCAGAATGTTTATAGCTCTTCCAGAGTTTATCCCTGTGTCATAGTTCAGCAAGCAAGTCTTTGTGTAGCCACCTCGTTTGCTTCCCTCTTACTCTCCTAGTAACTTGCGGCGTATGTTTGCACTGGACAGCAGTGAATTCAGTTAGGAAGATATGCAGTGCATCATCAATTTTACTGGCAAGATAAATCCCTGACCAATCAATGTCCGAAACATCACAAAGGAAGGCATTTACATCCAAACTAGCGTAGTTAGTAAAGGTTACAAAACGAGGTGAAGGGGATGGTGGGACATCTGAAGCCCAGATGCAGAAACCTGGAGAATGGTCAGTTATCACATCTGTCAGGAAACCCGATGTAGACACATGCTCCAAATGGATTGTGAGAGTACCCAGTCCAACAGGGTGCCTGATTTAGGTGGAGTAGGCATTCTAGTAGGCTCAGTTATCATCAGGTGTAAGTTAAAACTCTACACTAGTGACAGTAGGGAACTGTGAATAGGACCTAATCAGTTAAGATTCAGGTCCACCAGAATTATGAGCTCATTATGACTGACCACCCTGGTTGTATAGTCAAGGAAATCCTGGAGTCCAGCTAGATCCCCTAATGGAGGATTATAGATGCAAATAATATGCAGTTTCTTAGCTCCTAGTTGGAGAGTGGTATGAATGGATTCACAGAGAGAGAGAGAGGCTGGAGCAGGAACTTCAGTAATGCTGAGATGGTCCTTGTAATAGAGAGCCACCCCACCTCCCATGTTTGGCTAATTTTCTATCCCTACATATCAGGGAATAATTCTTCATTGAGCAGAAAGAGTCTGGGATACTAGGTTTTAACCACGTTTCAGTGAGACAGAGTATATCTGGGTTGTACACACTAAGCCACGCTTCCAGTTCGTCCTTATGGCAGGTCAGGCTACGAATATTCATATGTACGATGAGAAGTCCCTTGTTGTTAGCCCTGATAGGTCAGCTATAGAGAGGTGAGCAGGAGGACCAGGGTTTAGTTCCACATTGCCTGATAATAGAAGCAATAGGATAGCTAGAAACAAGAGCCTGACATAGTGGAAAACTATGGACAGAGTATGCCTTCACTTACACTTACGGAGGGCAGCATGCGCATGATATGTGCATCCTTTTCTGTAAAAAATGAATTGCCAAGTATTATCAGACCAATATTTGGAAATAAGGAGGTTAGAGAACCTAAAATCCATGCAACCATTCGATTGACCATTTTGGTCACACGGGATAGATAGAGAGAGAGAGAGAGAGAGAAGGCATTGACACATATTAATAAAAATAGGAGAGCGAAGGTGGCCCCTCCCACGTGGAAAAGGAGCATGTTTATGTCCCCAGAAGATGAGGTATGGACACTATTTAAAGTGCGTGACACCACCCCGTATTGCATGTTACTAATGGACATAAGGTAAAAGCCTAGGCAAGGCGGTGCCTATAAGCATCTCCAAAGTATTGGGTAGCAATATGATGTGCTACGGTACCACTACCCCATAACAGGATAGCCAGGAATTTAGTGGACCAGGCTGCCTAGTAGGTTCATTATGTTTTTAAGCACCTGACTAGGTAAATTTCTATCCAATAAAGTCCCAATTGGTCAAGATACTAATTTGAGCTCTGAAAACGGAGGACAGAGAATGAGGATCTTTAAGCAACAAGAGAATCTAGATATGACACTCCCCTAGTGGCTACACAGTATAAGGAGCCAATGGAAAAGTAGAGACTTAGTCATCTGACTGCCAAAAAACCTATATAAGAACAGGTCCACCCAGGGTGGGTGAGGTGAGGGGACGGGTGGGGAGCCGGCGCTTGCGCTGGCAGGAAGGCGAAAGCTGTAAGAACACAGTGGTAAAGGATCTAAAAAGGAGCTGTAGTCACTAATCACTTTCTGATTCCCAGAGCACCAAGAGGCTTGCTCAAATCGAGTTTCTTTTCTTTTAAAATGTAACTGTGTAACAGTTTCAGACAGTGGGATTCAGCAGCGCTCAATTGAAAAATTCAAATCCATGGTTCAGACACACAAAAACGTATATCAGCTGACCCACCCCCACCCCACCAACACTCACACAGAGCTTATTTCTGGCTTCACTGTTGTAGTTGTTTATTTGTTTTTTTTTTTTAAACTATATCAGCTACTCAGCAGAGCCCTTGCAGACTTCCCCCAGCTGACTCTAGCCTTGAGTGGTTCATAAAAAACTTATATCTCTTAAACAGCAGCCTCCTCCTTCCCCAAACAAAGAAATCTTGATTGCTGGCTCGAACCCCCCAACCCACGTGTGTAAGTTTGCCCAAATGTTACATTGTAAATACATACACATTGGCTGAATCATTCAGAAAACAAAAAAGAAATAATAATAGACTGAACGTAAAAGTCACATATACCCTAACAGCTGAGGAGTCTACCAGTTACCATGAGAGCATCGCAGGGGATCCGTCAAAGGAGGCACAACCAGTTTCGCAGTCTCAGTGATGGATAAGTAGAACGCTGCCTGAAAGTCTCATCAGTTCCATTAAAGACAAGATGACTAGCTGCTTTTCTTATCTTTCAGCTTACAACATTTATACTTAAACGATAGCCGTCATGATCACCACTACGATACTTAAAATTATTTTTTTAAATGATCACCTCAGAATGAAAACTAGATGCCACCGGCCGAAGTAATTCTGAATCATTATGGTGTGGGTGGCTGGCTAAAGCTCAGGCAAGGGGATTATGAGGAGACTGACAGTGGCAAAAGCTAAGAGCAGATGGCCAGGAGATAGTTTTTTGACTTTTGAGGGGGAGACCTACCTTCTGGCTGCTGCTCACTTGTTTCTTCTTGTCTTGATCAACTGCTCAGTCAAACCATGACGGGACAGTCTGGATCTTTCTTTTCCTCCGCTTGAGCCTCCCACTTCTTGACCACGCATCTGACATCGTCGACCACTGCTTAGGCTCTCTGGCTGACTGATTAATGTCTACTCCGCCGGTCACCCACTCTGATCTCTGCTCCATGGCACCACGCTGATAGTACTCTGTCCTTGCCCTTGACAGACTTGTAACTTGACCCTTCCCGTGGACTTGTGCTACCACCACAGAACTGAGGTAGTGATTCTGAAAAATAGATAACAGTTTGATCTTCACGCTGACTGGTTTGCTACACACACAAGCAGCTAATCAGCAGCAGCACAGGTTGACCCCCCCCCCGACTCCGGACACCTCTGACAGTCGGACTCAACTAGTGGCATGCCTCTCTGTGCCTGGACAGGCTGCGCTGTGCTTTGCATACCTAATAAGTTTAAAAAAAAAAGTAACATCTGGAGCTGGCCTGGTGGCACTGAGGGCTGAGGTACTGGACGCCTTAACTCGTACGACGCTGGTGACCCATGTTTGGGAACGAGCACGGATCACCAGGGGTCAGCCGGGGAGAAGAGGGATGGAGCGCCCGACGGCTGCTCTCCTTCTCTGGGGGGGTCACCTGCAAGCTCCCGCTGTGATTCCGCCACCTGGGGGTGCTCAGGTGGAAGGTGCAGTATGGGGAGGTAGCAGTGGAAGGGGACGGGCTGATGTCGGCAGAGGGGCGGAGCAGGAGGCATGTCTCAGCGTGTCTCCTCGCTTATAGGACCTCATTGCACGCTCGACACCCAGGGATGAACAAAGGAAACAACCCCGTCTCTCCTAGGTGACGACTCCTCACTGCTCACTCTCGGTTCATCGGGGCAGACTCCGTTGTGCAGGGTCCACTACAGAAAAGTTGTTGGGGAGGTTTAAGGGAAGGTTTCTCCTCATCCCACCGGGGGGTCAACCAGGCATCAAGGGTCAGGACAGTGTGACCAGGCACTCTAGGGGCAGACTCTGACGATGAGGTGTGTATATGGGGCAGTCTGAGAGAGTGGAGAGAAGGGGTAGCAAGGTGCAAAAATACAAAGTTGAAAAAAAAAAAGTAACATCTCGAATATCTGGTCCCGTGATGAACACTAAACAAGTTTACTCACAAACAGCAGCCCAGTGAGGAGTTGTTCTGGAGTTTTTTTTACTGTATGCTCAGTTGTACTGAGCATATATCTGCCGACATCCCGAGAAGGTGAGGCTCCTGTACTCCCTCTAACCCCCATTCCTCCTGTCCAGAGTTTATCTAACCTCTCTTTGTTATTTTACTTTTTGATCAGAGGACTAGTCAGAGGAGATATTAAGTGGAGTCTCCCCACAAATACTGATTCTAGAGGCACACTCCACTAGAAGCCCCTTCCATTTCATTCGATTTACACAGTCTTCCAGACCCATCTGACATTCTAAATTGCTCCTCTGCCTCCATAATGGTTCCCGTGGAGCACATGATGTCAGTTTATTTAACCTTACATGCCCTACCCACAATCTTTCCTTCGCCAATATGGCTGGAGGTCTTGCCCATTGGAGGACGTAACTCAGAGCAGATTATTCCTGCAATAGGGCCCTCATAGGCCCCTGCCTTGGAAGCTCATTTGGTTTGGTCCCACTTGGACCATTTGTTTTGACCCATATAGCCAGCTGCTTGTCCAGAGAACTTTATACTATTGACCACCTCCATTTTTGGAACCACAGGAAATGGTTACTACCCTTAGTTCAATAAACTTTATTGTTTTTAAAGTTAGTTTTCCTCATTTTGTTTCCAGGTATCTGTTAAGTCAGCACGGTCCCTCACTGCATTTATCAATGCACAGCATGACAGGTTGGGGGGGCACTTGGGGGGAGAGGGTGGAATCCGGCCCTTACTACCACTGATTTTATGTAATGGATCCCCCTAATATACAACTCTGTTTGTGGAATGTGAACGGCCTTACCAGCCCTGTAAAAAGGGCAAATAATTTACGTTTTGTCAAGAAACTCAAACCAGATTTGGTACATCTTCAGGATTCGCATCTTACGCCCCACGAACATGCTAAGTTAATTAAATTTGGCTTCATGGCACAATATTCATCTTCTTTTCCATCTGGTCATATATACCAGGTAGTCATTTTAATACCAAGACACACAAATTTTGAGAAGCGTCAGGTTTGGTGAGACCCAGTCAGGTGCCTGGTTCTGGTACATGGCACTCTACATGGGCTAGAAGTCACTTTAGCCAACATTTATGTCCCTCCAGGTACAAATACCCCAGCTCTCTAATCTCTATTTGACAAGATTATTATTATTGTTTTTTATACTTTCTTTATTGCAGATATATTTTCCAGCTTACATCTTTAAAGACCACAAAGTCACATAAGCAGTTATAAAAATGGTAATAGGTTACATCATGTATGAAAATCTATGGTATAGTCTACATGACATATTAAAACAGTAAAATCTTAAAACATACGACTAGATAGCTAAATAACTAAACCTTGGGGCACGACTCTATATCCTCATTTTGAACAGCACTTTCTGGGCTCTTTAAAATTCTAGGGTTCCTACCCATAGAAGGACTTTAGATATAGCCTTTAATTGAGTACAGCATCATATATCACCTTTAACTCTATGAAACATATGATTTGGTTCAACTGATCTGAATGTTTTAATCCCTCCCCTCTTCGGGAAATATACATTCATAAAAGACCAATAGATAGTCTTTTGTTTGTGTTCCCTTTACTATGTGACCCCCTACTAGTATTCATCTGGACCACCATTTTGTGAATTTTTCTATTCTGTTTTGTATTTCATAGGTCATTCTCTCCATTTCCTGTATATCTGATATAAGTTGTTTCCATTCAGATATCGTAGGTGGGTCAGATTGTAGCCATTTTACATATTATTGCCTTATTCATGGCCACAACACATATGTACCAAAGATATTTAGCATTGGTGCCCTTGATTTCCAAAGGTGGCAAACCTAAAACTAAAGGATAGATCATTAATTGGCCCGTAATCTGAAATAGTGGCTCTAACTCCCTAGTCACGTCCCTTTGAAAATCCTGTAATGCTGGGCATGAAAAGAAAATATGGGAGTGAGAGGCTTGTGTTTCACCACAGCCCCTCCAGCATGTGGATGTAATTGCTTGAGTCCACTTAGCATGTATACATGGGATTAAGAAATATCTAGTTTAAATCTTCCAGATATATTCCTTCCATAATGGAGAGGATGTGACCTGGAGTGAACCTTGCCAGATCCTCAACCACTCTGCCCATGAGAGATGAAAATGTGCCTTTCCCTCATCTATCTGTGGGCGGCCTAGCCGCTTCATAGCTATGTGCTTTTAGGAATCTATAAATTTGGGAAATAGTTCACTTGGGAGTTGAGATTGATAGTATCTTCTCAAATGAAGTTTCAGCCAGAAACTTTATTGTTAGCCTCTGATGTAATCTTAAATGTGCTTGTATATATGTTTTAATTTGTAAATAGTGAAACACATCATTCTGTGTCCATCCAAAGGCCACACAGCATTCCTCAAAAGGCAACAATGAGTCCCCCTTCATGAGTTGGGCTGGATAGCGTAGGGCCCCTCTCACTTGTTGTGTATGCCATATGTCCAAGTGTCCAGGTGCAAGTGTTTTAGCTCTCATAAACCATGTATAACTCCACCCCACAGCCTGGACCTTAGGATATCTACTAAACCAATCCCATGCCTTCAAGGTGACTTGTAATGCAGTATAATTACCTAGGATATGTGGTCTGTCTTGTGGTGGATCAAATAGTATGGACTGGATAGGCCTGTCCTCTGACATGTTTTGTTCCATTGTCTTCCAGTGAGCCAATAGTGGAGTCCTACCCCATAATATGGCCTATTTAACCTCTGTGGCTAGCCAATAGTCTTGTAGATCTGGGATTGCTCTCCCTCCCCACTGTTTCCGTGTCAACATTATTGATCTCATATGAATTTAAATAATTTTGCCTGTTGGTCAGAGAACCATTTCTTGCTAACCAGCATGGGGGCACACTGAAAAATATATAAAAAACTTGGCAAAATATTCATTTTTACTGCTTGTATATGCGCATACATAGGCAGGGGCAAAATTGACCAACGTGTAATATTCTCCTAATTTTTTAAGTAAAGGGATATAATTATCTACGTATAAATATTTATTATTGTTTTGCAATATGATTCCCAAGTAGCGGAGATTAATCAGGCTCCACTTCATTGGGAATCTGTTCCTAATTCTCTTAGAAGGTGTGAAGTGAAATTTCAGTTTGTCTGTTTTATTTTCATTCAGTGTGTAACCCGACATAGTCTAAAACTCCTTAATCATATCCATCACCCTAGGTAGTGAGATTTCTGTCTCCCCCAAATATAATAGCACATCATCTGCATATAATGCTATTTTATGTGCCTGCTCTTGTATCTCAGCCCCTTTAACCTGTCCATCCTGCTGAATCCATTGAGCCAAAAGCTCAATATAAAGTGAAAACAGGAGGGGTGAGAGGGGATACCCCTGTCTGGTGCCTCTACCCAATGAAAATCTCAGGGAGACTGTGCCATTTGTTCTCACATATGACTACGGGTTAGTGTATATCCTTTGCATAATCTCTATAAAGGCCTCAGAGAACCCGAATCCAGCAAGTACCCCATACAAAAATTCCCAGTCCACTTGATCAAAGGCTTTTTTGGCATCCATACTCATGATCAGGGCGGGGGTCTGATTTTTATTAAGATAGTCAATAATGTGAAGGGTACGACGCACACTATTGGCTGCTTGTCTACCCATTACAAAACCTGTTTGATTTTTATGTATTTTGCCTGGTAAGATGTTCTCTAGACGCTTAGCTAAAATTGCCATAAGCAGTTTATAATCTACATTTAAGACTGAAATTGGTCTATATGATGAACAAAGGGAATGATCCTTACCAGGTTTTGGCACGACCGAGATAACCGTCTGGCTACAGGAGGGTGGCATGTTTTTCCCCTTCCCTTCTTCTAGTATCTCCTGATAGGCCGGATGTAAGATCAGTATCACTGCCTCCCTAAATTTCTTATAAAATTCAGATGGGAAGCTGTCCGTACCTGGACATTTCCCTGTTTTGCTTGTCTTGATGGCAGAACACTCCACCTCCAAGATGGGGCTGGTGAGGGCCTCATTTTGGCTCTGCAACAGGCAGGGCAAGTTTAATTGTGCTAAAAAGGTTGTTACTTGCTCCTTTGGTGGTCTAGTATGTTGGGCATATAACTTTTTGTTAAAGGTTGTAAATGCTTCCGAGACACCCTCTAGTGTGTTAACCCTTGCTGTGCTGTGGACTGATATATCAGTTCAGAATTCCTGTACATTCTAATTCTGTTGGCAGCCTAAGGGTAAACCTTTAGACCTGTTTGGGGATGTATAACATGGGTGATATGTGCTCTTGCCCTTCTTGCCTTAAGGCACAATGCCAACAGCTCGATCGCACGGGGCCCTCCTTCATAATACTTCTGCTTTAAGAACTGCAGATTATGTTCTATTTTGAGATCTAACATTGTATTTAATTCCTTTCTTATTTTAATTAATTCTTTTTCCTTGACTCAATTTTATTTAATCTGTTGTAATTGTTCCAATTCTTGTATTTTGTTTTTCTAACTGTTTCTGTTTTTCCTGTCTCTGCTTTTTCCTGGCTGTTGCTATTGCTATGAGTTTACTCCACACCATAGCCTTCACAGTATCCCATATCATCCCTTTACTGATCTCTGTGGTGGAGTTTTCCTGAACTGCCTGGGAAATAAATGTTTGAATTTGTTCCAATATCTCAGCATCATTTAATAATCACAGATTCAACCTCCAGAAGGTCGACTACTTTGGCATTCTGAGGTCAATCTGAAGGGTAAATGGGGAATGGTCTGAGAGACCTATAGGCTCTATTTTACAGCTACTAGCCTGTGCAACAGCTTCTTTAGATAGTAGGAAGTAATCTAATCTAGAATACATGTGGTGTGCAGAGGAATAGCATGTGTACCCACCAGTTGGACTGTCAAGAAATCTCCAGGCATCTTGTAGCCCCACCTTTTCCATAAGATTCTTAACTTGTCAGCCCACTTTAAATGATTTTCATGGAATACGAGAGGTGGTGTCCTGCCTGGGATCCATGATTAAGTTCAAATTCCCAGCACAGATTAATGTTCCCTCCACCTTCTCTATTAATAACATCAAAACTTTGCAGTAAAACGCATATGGAGAATCCAAAGGGGCATATAAAGACAGCAAAGTAAATGTCTGCTCATTTAATTTCCTTTTTAAGATAACATAATGGCCCTCTGTATCTTTAATCTGTTCAGTCATCTCAAAAGGAACCGATCTTGGGATTAAAACAGTCACCCCTCACCTCCTTCTGGACCCATAAGAGGAACAGCAAACCTCCCCATATCCAAAATTCGCCAACTTCTGATATTCTGTATCTGATAAGTGGGTTTCTTGCAATAGCACGAAGTCCACTTGTGTTTGTTTAATATGTGTCATAATCTTTTATCATTTGATTGGACCAGTTAAACCTTTCACATTGTATGTTAAAATTTTAGACTCCATTCGTCATGTGAAACCCACTCTGGTGAAATTCTATTTTCCCTCCCCCCCTTTCAGGTGGGACACCATCTGTCCTCCTTTCCCTGACAGGAACCCAAGAGCCACTATATATTTTGCTCCAGAACACAAGAATCAATATTTGAAAACTGAACTTTGTAACTATATATATAGAAAACTGGTTCCAAGGTTGGGGAGCATAAATATATGCTCCCTTTCTCTAGATAGGTGGAATGTCCCCAGGCACCCAGCCAGTCATAGTGTTGTCACCTCCCCTAACTACTAGGGTCACTACAAGGGCTACCTCAGAGTGGGAACATTAGTGTGTCCTCCATTCTGCCTGTAGACAAAAAAAAAAATACCACAGCCCGAACAGCTTGAGCAACTTCCCTCTGTGTAACCCCCCTCCCGTATAGATATCATCAGTGACTGATTAAGTCACCCAGATCCTCCCTTACTATATATCAGGATCCATAAAAATTACAGATGCTTTATTTTCCCTCCTTCCCCTCACCCTGCATAGCATAAGCCATGCTGATCTCTTAACCTTCACCTCATCTCTTCGTTGATTACATTTCAAGGCCCACCTCAAAGTTACACCATAAAGCCTCTATATATTTATAAAAAAACATTTTCATGACTGATACAACTAAAGACTACTAAAGTAAAATACAATAGTTGGAGCCAAACACTACATTCAGCCCATTTGACCAGAGGGGGCAATGTCCCATATGTGCTGTGAGGGAAAAATGTGTAATATGTATCTTTGGGGTGGGAGAGAGAGACAAGACACTCTTGCTGTCACATATTTTTAGGGTTCTGAGTTCAGATTGTTTGTCCAGTCTCGTCTATCACATAGATCCCCTTTTAGTAATCCAGGGTATCAAAGTAATCCATTCAGATGCCTTGCTACCTGCAGGAACAAGGAGGCCTCTCTTAGTAAGATGGATCCCCCCCGAACAGCGTCTTGCACCTGAGGTTGTATTAAGTCACTATTCATTTCACAGTACCTGTGTGCACCAACAGTTTGATACTACGAGTCTGTCCAGCGCATAAACAAAGGGGAAACAGAAGCGTAGGGTGTGAAGTCAAAAGGAAAGTCTACAACTTGTCCTCTTCAGGTGGATAGATCTTGCGATGCTGCATGTTCACCGACTCCTGTTCTACCCTGAAGTAGCATTTTATTGTTTTTTGAACTTCAAACTTTATTGTAAAAGTTCATCAAAGCAAGGTTAATACATGCATTTTCAGGGGTTAGACCTCCAAACCAGTTAAATGTACATATACAAGCATAAGATCTTCTCCTACATACAGTGCAATCTAATATTGCGTCCATTTGTTTTATGTTTCTCCAGAACCAGGATCTCTCTACTGTCCAACTTAATTATGAAGTGATCCATCGTACCATATGTGGGGATGTCAAGAGGAGCTTGGCATCCATTAGAGAGATTAGAATCAAGTTCATTTTATCCATTGTGTGATTTTATGATACACGAGTTGTCAGTTTATTTGTGGCAAGACTCTCTAGAGTGTAAAATTATGATTAGAAAGAGACGAAACACCAACCAACCTTGCTTTTGAATAAACAGCTCATAAGAGGAACATCTATTATGTATCTGTTGTTCTTTAGAATACATTTCATTTTCATTAAAGTTATTATTCACTATTTTCCTTTCTTTTCTCCTAACAAAGAAAAAGAGAGCAAAACATTCACAGCCATAACTTAGTGAAATCAGAAGACAGCCAAGCCCACAGCCAAAATGGATTCCAGTGTATTGATCCATCCCATTCTGGTTCTACAGCTCTGTTTCAGTGGGTTTTTATTCTTCCCCTTTCCCCTTTGTCAATACCATGAACCCCTACTCGATCCTAAAATTCTGAAAGGTGACTCTATTTTGGTTCCTATTGCTGAAGTAGCTGCTCCAAAACTGATTGGCCCTCCTTTTCCTACCAATGATGGAAAAAGGGTAGCCATTTGGAGTTGAATTTCTCAGTGGCCAGCCTCAATCTAGCTGTGAGGGCCTCCATCTTCTTAATTTGATTAAGATTCTGATACCAGTTGGAGGTCTGCGGAGGATCCCCCATCAACCATTTCTATGTAATTGATTTCAGGGCTGCCACTATGAGGATATTAAACAGATATTTGCCTGCCTGGGTTTTTATATCTCGGGGGCTCTAGTATTAAATTTTCAAATTCCAGGGGAAGTCATTGTTAGGATTTTTGTTATTAAAGCAGCTATCTCCGTCCAGAAGTGTGCATTCCCAAAAAATATGGTAATGTGTGCCCAAGGACCCACATTGTCTCCAGCATTTATTTGTTGTAGAGATAGCATAATGATAAGACATAGTGGGGGTTCTGAAAAAGCGAATGTTAATTTTCCACCTAAATTCCCTCCATGGGGGGGGGGGGTTAGTGGTTTTGTGGGTACCGAACCATATTGTTTGCCAGGTAAGATCTGAAATCTGAAGGTTCGCCTCTGCATTCCACTGGTTTATCACTTTTTGAATGGCTAAGGTTCCCCTGTCCTCCATCAGAATTTTATAGATTAAAGAGATGTAGGATTTAATATCTATCATGGTGCTTTTCTGGTCAGTGAGTAAAATAGAGGCCACTGGGCTCTATGTTAATTCCAGCAGTCCTATGGTGGTTGTAATATAATGTATACATTGACAAAACCTAAAGGAATGCGCATGTAGCAAGTGGAACTCTGATTGGATTTGGGCAAAGGATTTCAGGTGCTCCCCATCCAGGAACTGTTGGGGGTATTTAAAGGCTTGTAGGGCCCACCTGAGGAAGATCGGGTCTCCTATCTGGGCTGGGAATCCAGGCAAGTATTCAAAACGAAGGTATTTCCAAACAGGGTGTGTTATCTCCCATGTCTGTCTGGCTTTACGCCAGAGTGCCATGGTATGCCTAGTGAACTTATTTGTGATAAGTTTCAGATCCTCTGGAAGGATTCTCCAAGGTAGTACATTAAGAGGTGACAAATGGCACTCTCTCTCTCTCTCTTCTATTTCTAACCAACCATGTCCTTTTCCTGGTGTCAGCATTTTGATTACCGGTAAAAGCTGCAATGCTAGGTAGTATTTTGTAAAGTCTGGGAGCACCATGCCTCCCTTGCCCTTTCCCTCTGTTAGAATATCCCATCGAACTCTCGGCTTTTTTCTGGGCCAATCTTTCCAGTCTTTTGGGGGGACTGGGATGGGAAGGGTTGTGAAAAGAAAAAGAAATTTGGGCAAGATATTCATCTTAACTGTTTCCAGCTTGTTGCTAAATGTAAGAGGGAGCAAGTTCCACCTGCGGAGATCTGTAAATACCTGTTGTCTAAGGGTTCCATAGTTATATTGATGCAGTGCTGCAAGTTGCTTGGGGATCTTAATTCCTAGGTATCTTACTTTAGTGTCTACCCATTTAAAGGGGATCATGTCTATCAAATCTTGGTCTCTTGTGCCTCCTATTAGGAGCACCTCTGATTTTGTCATGTTTACTTTACAGCCTGAGATTTCTCCAAAGTCTGTAAGTAGTCTTAATAAGTTGGGGATGGGAGATTGAGGGTTGCTTAGGTACACTAGGGTATCATCAGCATATAAGGAGATCTTGTGGGTTGTATGTTGTATTGTGATGCCCTCAATATCCTCCCTCTGCCTTATTACCTGAGCTAAGGGTTCCATGCTAATTGCAAAAAGCAGTGGGGATAGGGGACATCCCTGCCTTGTACCGCTGGACATTTTTAAAGATAACAATTGAATTGCATTCACCCTAACTCTAGCCTGTGGGTGCTGACATCTAAGTTTTACCCAATTTAGGAAATTCCCTTCAAACCCCATTGTCTCCAGAACCTGGAAAAGGTACTCCCAATTCAGCCTATTAATGGCTTTTTCTGCATCAAAAAAAACTGCTAGAGCAGGATGTTGGATGGATTTCTTCCCATGTAGTATGTTTAGGAGCCTTCTAATGTTATCAGTTAGATGACAGTATGGGATGGATCCTGTTTGGTCGGGGTGGATTAATAATTCTTTGTGTTTTTGGAGCCGGATTGAGAGTATTTTGGTGAAAATTTACTGGTCCTGATTAAGCAGGGCTATAGGTCTAAAGGATTCACATTTAGTCTTATCCTTCCCTGGTTTGGGTATTACTGTTATAAGCGATTGTGACCAGCTCTCTGGAAGTTTGCCATCCTCCAGGCATTGATTGAATACTTCTGTCTGGAGGGGCGCCAGTGATGGGCCCAACGATTTATAAAACTCTCTGCTGAACCCGTCCAGGCCTGGGATTTTCCCTGATGGCAAGCGTTTAATAACTGCTAGTACTTCGCCCATCGATATGGAGTGATTCAGTTAATTTCGTGCCGATTCAGGTAGTTTGGGTAATTTAATAGAATCCAGAAAGGCTTAAGTTTTAGATTGGATATATGATGGTTCCCGATCTTTTGAATATAGAGTTTGATAATATTTTTGAAATTGAGAGGCTATCTCCCTCGGGGAGTCCCATTTCTTGCTTGGGTTTCCCTTTTCTTCAATATATGGAACATATCACTCTGCTTGGACCTTTCGGAGGTGAAATGCCAATAATTTTGAAGCTTTGCTCCCTACTTCATGATATTTTTGGTTTTCAAACCTTAAATATCCTTCAACTTTTTTATTTTTAAATTCTTGTAGGGCCTCTTTCGCTCGCCTCAGCTCCTTCAGACTCTTCTGGTCTGCCGGGTTAGCTTTATGCCTTTGTTCTAAAGTAATAATATCCACTAGCATGTTATTTTGTGTTAAGTTTGAAAGTTTTTTCTGGGCAGAGACAAAACTAATTATCTCGCCTCTGGTAACAGCTTTGAGCGTATCCCATTTTAAAAAAGTGGGGGAGGTAGTTAGGTGATGGATTTCTGTAAAATCATTACCTTTTGCTTTAACCGGTTCATGAACATTTTGTTATTTAGTAGGGAGGCGTTTAGTCTCCATAGCATCTGTTTGTCTTAGGGTGGGAGGGACAGATGAATGGACACTGGGAAGTGGTCCGATAGGGTTATAGCATGAATTTAGGAGTCGACCACATTATGGAGGCTAGTAAGATTCATAAAAAACAGGTCTATTCTGGAGTAGGACCTCAGTGCATGTGAATAAAATGTGTAGTCCTTCTCCCTCGGGCGGTGAGCCCTCCAGACATCTATTAAGCTCATTTCTCTTATTAAGGAAATCAGAGACCTGGAGGCAGTTTGGTTTGTCAAAGACTGGCCTGAGGATCTGTCTCTCTCTGAGGATGAGGGGCTATGTTGAAATCACCTCCAAGTATTAACTGATCCCGGGGGAGATGTGCTATATTTTTAAAGACCTTTTCAAAGAATTCTCCCTGCTGGGTGTTAGGGATGTATATGTTTATAAAATGAATTACCCTACCCTGTGCATGGGCTATAATCTGCACTTATCTACCCTGCAGGGCCCCCTCCGAAGAATCCACTTTCAAATTCAAGTCCTTTCATATCAGTATTGCCACCCCTACTTTTTTCAATTTGGGGTGGGATGCTGCCACAACCTGATTCACCCAGGCCCATCTTAACTTTAAATGCTCGGGCATTGAGAGGTGCATTTCCTGGAGGAAGACCATGCCTCTTAAGTTCTTGTAGCATTCTTGTTCATTTAATAGGGGAGTTAATTCCCTTAACATTATAGGAATAAATCTTTAAGGAAGCCATCATATTATATTTAACAAAGAAACATGAGCATCACAAGCCCTATAATAATTCTGTGATATTGGCTTATCTGTATTGTAATGGGGTTTTATTATATTCTGAGAAGGGGGCAACCATTCTGTATGGGGTTGGCTGTTACTTGGTTGCTCTCAAAATCCAACAAACCAGTCATAACTTGTGTAAACAAAACCCTTAAATAAGGGTAATAATAACAATAACTGTATAATCTACCTAAGTTAACAAGAAAAAAGAACAATAAACAGTAGCCAAGAGGCTGCGTTAACCACTACAGCCTATCAGTTGTTCAAGTTTAGGGGAAGAGGTTGGAACTCCACCTCCCCCAAAACTACCTTTATTTTTGTACTTCCTAGGTGAATTCCCAGGCTCTCTCCAATCCTTAGAGTGAGGATAGACTAGGTCCACACGTGATGTGTAGTGTATATGGCACTACTTGTCTCTATAATAGAGACTTGGAGCCAGGATGTTTATTGTTCCCGTAAGTAAAAAAACATCACCGAGAAGAGGGATGTTGGATACCTTCCGAAACCTGTCTAGCTTTTACTTTTCTGTGAACATGTTTATGTTTCCCTCCCCCCCAAAAAACACTTGTATCTTTATTGGCCTATGTGGAGGGTCAGTGTCAATGCACTCATAGATGAATCACTCCTATAAACCCCCCCTCAGCATAGATCCATTTGCCCCTTTCAGTCAATTATGAGGTGCACTAATATTTGGGTGCATTCTGCATTGTCCCTAGACTGCCCTTTCATTTCTCACCACAAAGCTGTCTTCCCACGGCAGAGGAGGCAGTTGCTTACCTCTCCCCCCCGCTCCCCAGTGCAAGTCGTCTGCATCTGTGATGCAAAAATTTTAAGTGCATAGTTTAAGCCCACCACATATCTGGATACTTAACCCCTGGGCACAATTGCCTGCTCTCTGACAAGTTCCGTCATAAGAGAGGATTATGGCAGTGCCTCAATCGGTAGAATGAGCTACGATAGCATTCCCCCTTTTTAAAGTAGCACCTGCCTCTCGCTTTCCCCCTCCCCACTTAGCTAGGCAGCCAGCATTTCAATTGCCATCTGAGTAACTTATGAGCGCTATGTTAATGCAAAACTTTATGTAGATACCCTAAACCTAATGGTGTTGAATTGAACAGCTTTTTAAACAAATATCACATTTGAATCTAGCCTAGATGTACATGCATAGCAAGGGGGAGACAGGTGCATGTTAATTAACAGCAGTGGGTCCTTAGTAAGTTTAACCTACAAGTGATTACAGCTCTTTTAATGCAGAAGTCCAACTTATCTGATTGGTAATAGTTCAAAGAGTCCAGATTCAAATGCGTCGCCGATTGTTCAGTTCTTTACCTCTCGTTTGTTCAGGTTGATTCAGTGGTGCGGCGAGATCCTGAGTGCTGACCCCAGGTTGGTTTGATTCGCCGTGCCTTTTGCTCAAAGCATGATTTTAGCGGCATCCTTGACCAGGTTTTTTGGTATAGATCCTGGGAAAGCTTGCTTTTGCGCTTTGCTCAACACCTGCCAGATATTTTTGAGGAGGTTTTGTTCGAAGGTCTCCAGCCCCAGATCTGGAAAAGATATGCCCCAATCTTGTAACAGTGGCTTAGCCTCCAGAAGATTTGCGAAGGTCTTGGGGCCAGAGTCAAGATGCAGCCATAGTCTAGCTGGGAACAGTAGTTGTGCTTTACAGTTCTTCTTTTCTTTTATTTCCTTTAGTACTGATCACACTTTAAGCCGTTTGTTTTGCAGGGCAGGTGAAAAATCTTGCTAGAAGAAAATGCTGCTGCTGTGGTATTTCAAGTCTTTATTTCACTAGGCCTCTTGCAGTACCCATTCCTTACTCTGAAAGAGAGCCATCCTCACTACTCATGATCACGGGCTGGCAGGTTTTGCCACCAGAGAGTGATGTGCCCTATCCATCGTTAAGTCCAGATCTGATGGGACTGAAAGAACTGAGTGGATTAATTGTTGAACGAAATCTATGGGGGTTGCAAGTCCCTCTTCGGCACCCTCTGGGACTCCATGAATATGGAAATTGTTCCGAGGAGACCGATTTTCCATGTCTTCCAGCCTAGCATGAGTTTCCCTTTCACATTGTAGGAAAAACAGCAGGACCCTTTGTTCTGTGTCCTGGGTATCGGATATCTCAGAAATTTTAACTGTGTTCTCCGTGATCCGTTTGTCCATGCTTCTGACATCCTGTCAGAGATCCGCGATGGACAATTCAATGTTCTGGACTGATGATAGGATCTGTTGCAAGGTACGCTCTGATTTTATGGACATTATGAGATCATCGTCTTCCAAGTCGGCTGAGGACTCTGACACCGTGCGGTCGCAGCGGGCTCGGAATGTGAAGGCCTCCATCTCTTCATCTAGGGTAAGTTGCTTAAGCTTGGCTTGGGAGGCATTATTTCTTTGAACTTTAGGTTTGTTCCCTTTGGCAGACATGTTGTACACATAAGTTTACCCAAAATTAGTCCATTGAGTCTGTCTGGAGGGAGGATTTAGTCAGATTAATTAGACGAGCTTTAGAGCTCTCGGGCTATGCTCCCATTAGCTCGGTGACGTCACCGGAAGTCCTGAAGTAGCATTTTAATATCCGCAAGAGTGTGCTGTGTTGCGTCATACAGTTATTTCTGCTGGTGTTTGGGCGTGTCAGTGTTCCTCAACACCCCCCATCCCCCATTCAACAGAAAGTCATCACACATCGTTATGTTCAGTTTTGCGGACACTTAAAGGTGAAATTTAAGGGTTTTCTTTTTAGTAAAACTCCTCTGGCATTTAATGTCCTGTTTTTTATTGTGCTTCTCAGTATGTGTTTTTGTCATTGTATGCCTTGTTAATTTGCCATTATTGTTATACTGCTTTGAGCAGGTTGGAGCCCATTGGAATTCAGCCACCTCAGTGGACGGTCCAGTCTGTGGCTCCTCACTGGAATAATTATCCTTAAAACCTCATGACCGCTCGCATGTCACAGCCTCCCTGTCCAACCTAGCTGTCAGAAACATTCTGCTGTCAGATGGGAGGTCACTGTGGTGGGGAACGCAGTCCCGAGTGCCCTCACACACTGGAGTTGATGAAATGTAAATTGTGATGGTGTAATTTAATGTCTCAAGTAACTGTGAAAAACAGTGCCAAAGCAAGGTTTTCTTATTCCCTTGATGTTACTTGAAAGTGTTGCTGTTCTCCAGCTCGTCTGTGCTCGCAGTGGTTGTGAGGGACTGCAGTCGGTATTGAAACTCAGTCCTATGCGAGTGGCCGTTTTGTTACTGATAATGTTGTAGGCTGGCAGCTTGTGGTAATTTTCTCATTGCAATTGGATTTATTAGTGATAACAAGGCTGCACTTACAATAGTATCCCTCTATATGTGTGTGTCACGTTTTCAGTCATTGGTATGTCTCAATGATTTTTTCCCCTCCCGGTGTAAATGTCAGCAGTCTCATGGGACCTCTGTAGAGTCTGTGCAGGTTTCATGTGTGGTGCTGCATAAAGTTCATTTTCATGGTCAAACTGAAGTATTTTCTGCAGTAACACTATTTCTGTTATAGTAATATGCTGTCAGTGTGTGCCCCTGTTCAGAATTACCTGATTGAAATATGCCATTGTGGTCACTGCAGTCATTCAAATAATGACTAGTATGCATTTATTGCAGGTAAATGTCATGTGTGGTGCCGGTTCTGGGGGGTACTTTGTTTTACTTAAATATGTAAATTAAGGGCTCTGAATCAGAAGATCTTCGAGACAATCTCTTGTAGCAGGTCTTAACACATGGGAACCTTCTGCTGGAGGCACTTGTTTCTGGAAGACTTCTTAGCAGTCGTACCTGGGACCGCCCCCTCATGCACTACATGACCAGGTCTGTGCACTATAAAAGAGAGGGTGGTCCTAATATTCCTCAGTTCTTTCTTTTTTTTTTTTTTTGTACTTTTTATTTATTGCATTAACAAAAAGGCATACAAATGTCAGACATCACATTATAACATGAGGAACCATCCAGTGAAGCAGTATAGTATAATCTTTTTTTTTTTTTAACTTATATTTATTGAGTTTATATTTCAAGCAAATACAAGTATAGCCCGAAGGTCAATGCATCAAAAGGTTAGTCAGTATATTGAATTACAGTATCATTGGCATACCTCTACTGGTGCATCACAGGGAGGTTATCTATATAATTATATTGTCTTAATACATTAAACAAAGGCTGTTGCTGCCATGAGTGGGGATATATTCATAAGATTTTAAAAACACTAGCAAATTAACACCCCTTCCATAGGTGATCTTCCCCAACATCCTAAATAGGACTAAATACAAAAATATATAGAGCTCACTCCCACCTTCTAAACCTCTTATTGCTATCTTTAACCATTCACTTTTTACTTGCTGTTTCAGTTACATCACTGTGAAGCCATTAAACTACAGATTTAGCTATATTTTAATCATTTACATATCAACTATTTGATTTATTAAACTAATACAACACCCCAACTTAAAGAGCACATGGTCGTTTTTTAAGAAAAATGTGCCATACAGGACGCTCTACCCAACCTTCCCTCCTACCATAACAAAAATTATGAGCACTGTTACTCAAACATTTCAGTAACAACAACATTTGGACAATAGATTTAGTGTCCTTACCAACGTTAATTGTCCATATTTTCAAAGTGGGAAAGGCACAAATTATATGACTAGTTTCTCAGATTCTCTGCTACGATCTTGCTGAACAGTAATCCGATCACCAGATTTCAGGTCTCTTCTTCTAACTCCGACATGGAAGTCCTCTCCTCACCTTGCATAATCTGCTTCTATTTCACTAAGCAATTTGCCTGTATCCACCGGGTCTTAAAAATGGTAAGTCTTGTTGCCATAGACTATCTTTAAATTCACTGGCATAAGCAATAAGTGATGGACTCTCAATTGGCAAAGCTTTGACCTAATCCCGTCAAATCCTTTTCTTCGTTGCAGCGTGGCAAAGCTAAGGTCCTGGAAAATATGACTGGAGGATCCCTGCCATTGTGACGGACCCCGTTTCCATGCTTCTTTTTTTTTTTTAACTTTATTTTTAAACAATTAATTCAGTTATTTACGTATGTTCGTGATTACATGTTTTCATAAGGTCTTGCCCAACTACCACTCTGCTAATACAATTTTCCTTTTTGTTACTATTACAATATCACATTTTTCATTTCTAAGTTAATCAAGTCACCATTAAACTTAACTTAAAAATTATTTAAATATGTACATTTAAACTATAAATACAATAATTTGAGAAAAAGGAAAAAAGCCCAAAAGGGAGAGAGCTGTCGCCCCTGCCCGCCCACCCTCCTCTCCCATTGTATCTTCTGTCTAACCACTGTACCATTTATGACTTTTCCACTCCTCTTCCCTTTAGTTTTCCTTTCATAGCCCCATGATCGAACCGTGCTGGGGTAATTTGAGAGTTCTTTTATCTTATGTTTACAACATACATCTCCCATCTAGTCCATCTGTTAAGAAACTGAGCCTGCCTGTGTCGGATTGCAAATGTAATCCTTTCCATCTCTTGTATTGAAGTAACTATACTTACCCAGTCTTTTATAAATGGGCTGTCCCTCTGTAACCAGTGTCTCATGAGGGCTTTGAGTACTGCTACGCATAGTATACGCCATAGATACTTTGCCTCCTGCTCCTTTAGGATCTCAGGGTCAATCCCCAACACCAGATGTTCAGGGCCTACTTCTGTGATTTCTGTAAAAAGTACTTTTAAGGGTTTTATCAGTTCACCCCAATAGGCTCTTATACCAGGGCATTACCAGAATATGTGTGTTTGACTAGCCGAGGTTTCCCCGCATTCTCTACAACAGGCAGAACTGCCTCCAGGCTTGAGTTTTGCCTGGACCCTGGGCACAAGAAAGTATCTCATTCTGGTTTTCCACTTGAACTCACGCCAAGCGGGTGAGTGGGTAGTAACCCACAACACCCTCCAACTTCTGTCCCACTTAATTTCTTCTAATCTTTTCCCTAGTTCCTCTTCCCATTTGATTTTAATCCCCCTGGAGTTGTATCCTGAATCTACTAGATAATAAGAGTATAATAGCGTGATAACACCTCACCCCGTTGCTGAGGCCCAGATTTTTTCAAATGGGGGGGGCAAAGCCTCAGCGCCCACCACCGCAGACTTATTTAATTCATCACAGACCTAATTTCTCACTTGATAATATTTAAATCTGTCCTTTGGGTTTAATTTAAAAAGAGTCAGTGCTGCTTCAAATGAAATTGGAACTTCCCCTTTCAAAATCTGCCATGGAGAGTGGAATCCCCTGCGGGCCTGGGTCTTAAACCAAGGGTCGTGTGTTGCCTGGATAAAATGCGCATCCCAAGCCCACCAATTATACTTCCACATATATCGTGCTGTACCCCCTTTGCAGGTCCCATGTCTCCATCCCTCTAAGGCGGCCTCGGTCCCTACCATCGTTTGTCCGCCTGACTGGGCCTGCAGCTGTCTATTGAAGAAGATGAACTGCAGGGGTGGGTCACTAACCTGGCCCATCTCTATTTCTTTCCAATGAGAGATGTAGCTTGGGTGCTGCCACATTAATACTATTTTTATCTGTGAGGCTATCCAATACCCTGGTAAGCATGGAATTGCCAATCCCCCTTTCTCCTTAGGTAAATACAAGATGTTTCTAGAGATCCTTGGTCTTCCCGGCCCCCAGATGAAGGACATTAACTGTCTTTGCCAGGTTTCCAATGTTTGGTGAGGAACTATGCAGGGAACTCCCATAAACAAATATAAAAAATGAGGGAGTATATTCATTTTTGTAGATTGAACCCGTGAGTACAAGGACAAGGGCAAAAGAGCCTACCTCTTGCAATCCTGAGTTATGTCATTTACCAGACTGGGGCAGTTATCTCCAAAAAGGTTTACACCTAGATAAATCCCTAAGTATTTTAATTTATCCATCCCCCACCTCATGGGGAACCTTTTCCTAAACTCTGAGGGGACCTGGAAGGAACACGTCAAGACCTCTGTCTTGGCCATATTTAAGATGTATCCAGAAACCTCCGAGTACCTCCGTATTTGTTTAAATACCTCAGGGAGGGAAGCCTTAGGGTTGCTTAAAAAAAGCAGGACATCATCTGCATATAGCCCTAGTTTATGTTCTGACCCCCCTATCTCCACCCCCTTTATCTCTGAATTCTGATGAATTGCCTGTGCTAGCGGCTCAAAAAATATGGCAAATAACAGGGGGGAGAGAGAGAGGGCATCCCTGCCTCATGCCTCTTCCCAAAGGGAATGACCTCCCCACATGTCCATTTACTCGCACACATGCTTTAGGAGAGGCATATAGTCTAGCGACCAATTTACAGAAGGCCTCCGGGAAGCCAAAGCCCGCCAGGGACGCCTGTAAGAAGGGCCATAGCACCTTATCAAATGCCTTTTCTGCGTCTAGGCTCATGACCAGGGCTGCCTTCTTTGTCTTGTTTAAGTAATCTAAGACACCCACAGCTCGACGGACTCCATCCTGCGCCTGACGACCCATGACAAAGCCCTTCTGGTCCATATACACAATCTGTGGGATAATGTTTTCCAGACGCCTGGTCATTATACTGGTCATGATTTTATAGTCTGTATTCAATATTGATATCGGCCTATATGAGACACAAAGCAAGGGGTCCCTGGCTGGCTTGGGCAGAACTGCTACCACCGCGTATTTCCAAGATTGTGGAATTTCACCTTTTCATGTTAGTAGTGAGTTGTATACCTTTCCCAGAATTGGAACTATCTGACTCTTAAAGAGTTTGAAAAATTCTGCAGGGTATCCATCCATTCCAGGACATTTCCCTGTCTTGATTCTGGCTATTTCGGCCATGATTTCCCCCTCTTTTATTGGCGAGACCATTTGACAGTTTCCCCCTCCCCAACCTGTGGCAACTGCAGGTTCTTTAAAAATTTGGCTATCCTCTCTTCCTCGGGTGGAGAACCCATCTTATATAGTTCCTGGTAGAACTCGGTAAATGTCTCAGCTATCTCCTCTGTATCCATCTTGTGATGACCTGTATAAGGGTGTTTTATCCTGGTTATAGTAGCTTTGGCCCTTTTCTGCCTCAATCTGTTAGCCAGTAATCTTGATGCCTGAAGGCCTCCCTCATAGTACTTCTGTCTGAGGTATAACATGTTTTGTTCTACCTTATATTCTAGAATAGAATTGAGGGATCTCCTAGCTGCCAGCACCTCTTTTTCTTTTTTAGGATCGTATTTCTCTTTTAGAGAATGCTCTAGGGTCTTTACTTGGGATTGCAGAGCTATCCTTCGGGCGTCTCTCTCTCTCTCTCTTATAGTGTGTTGCCTTTGAAATTAAATTCCCCCTAAGGACAGCTTTGATTGTATCCCATAGTGTAGCAGGGGAAACCTCGGGGGAATCATTATGCAGCAAGATGTCTTTAATCATTTCCCTCACTGATTCCTGATCCTCCTTTTTCTGTACTATAGATAGATTAAGGCACCACTGAGTCCTTTTCTTGCTCTGCCCCAGCTGTAATTGCATTAACAAGGGTGCATGATCTGAAAGATAAATCTCCCCTATTTCAATTTTCTTTAACTGACTGATATTTTCCTTTGATAGTAAAAAATAGTCTGTTCTGGCATAGGTTTTGTGTACTGCAGAATAGAAGGTATAATCTCTTTTCTGCCCATGAAAATCTCTCCATGCATCTAAATAGCCTAATTCCATCAGGAGCTTGATAACCCTAGAGGCCGCGCTCCTATCCGACCTGGGTGTCCCAGTAGAGGTATCCAAATAATCATTCAGTGCAAGATTCAGATCTCCACCTACAATTAGGGTTTCCTCCGCCCATTCAGTCAGTTTCATGAATATCCTCCTATAGAAATTATAATCTGAACCCGTGGGGATGTAGATTGAAGCTATTGTAATCATTTGGCCATTATAGACACCCTTCAGGGCTGCTAAGCAACCCTCTATATCCACCATAGAGTCCTTGATCTCAAAAGCTACTCCACCCCTCCCCAGAACTGCCGATCCCCTTCGGCGGTCCCCTTGAAATGAGGAAGCCACAACTTTAGAGAATCCAAATTTGCTTAGCTTGTCACGTTCAGGTGAGGAGAGGTGTGTCTCCTGGAGCATACAAAAATGTGCTCCGGACTTCTTAATGTAACTAATGATTTTACTTCGCTTAACTGGATTCGTTAATCCATTGACATTGAAGGAAAGTATGGCAGTGTTTGTTCTGGCCATTTTTATTTATTTATGTTAAATTTCCTTCCCTTAATTCGCCCTACATGGTTACCCCAGTACAGAGTGGAGAATGACCTCTGAGAGGGCGGGAAACTAGCAGCAGGACAAGCAGCATCTCTCAAATAAAACGATTTAAGTAAAAGTAAAATAACTTTAACATGTAACTTCTATAACTATAACTAAGCCGGATGTAACTGTATTGTACCAGCATGACATTGTGTATGTATACCAAATAAAAGAAAGAACAGTTTCAGGAGAGAAAAAAATAACTTGGAACTTCCAAGGAAGAAGGCCTAGCCAAACGAGGCCTTTTTGCCCTTCCTAAAAAGTTTAGGAAGTGGTGGAAAGGGGATGCAGTAGTTCCCTATTTGAAGGGACCCCTTTCCTGAGTCCACACCAAAGTGGTGGGGCTCAAACTATGATACAGTACCAGTGGACCAGATCACACTAGAATACGCTAGACACAGGTGTTTTACCACCTCCCCAGCTAAGCAGCTATCCTTTTATTATCAGTTATTCTCGTGAGCGAGGCGTGAGCATAAGCCCATGCCCCCCCATGGGTTCCTTATCTTCATCCCTCAAAATCAGTAGCCAATAAGAAGCAGTTTCCCTCACTTAGGAGCCATACCCCGCTCTCTCCATCTTTGGTAAAACAATCTGTTACCTTATTGTGACTGGACTATCTGTTTAAGGGAATCAATCTGTCCCTGCTCATTTTCCTTTACAGCTGCACATTCCCCTCCCATCTCCTCCCCTAGCACCCCCACCCCACCGCTCCACTCAGGCCCCTTAATTACACTTTTAATCAAGTCTTTCTCCATAATCTGATGTCCAACATGAAAGGTGACCACCTTATAATGTGCCAGTGTTTCATGACTCATCCTTGAATAGTTTGGGGAGAGACAAGAAAAGAAAAAATAAAATAAGAAAACCCCCAATTGGTGCAGCTAGATTAGATGCAGCCCAAAAATGACTGCTTTCTGCTAAATCCTCCTTCTGGCCTGGGCACACCGCCTATGCGTCCGCTCTACTCTCAGCTCGTATGTAGCTGGCAGCTCCAGTACATCTCTCAGTAAGTCTGTTATGAATTCAGCCATTAGTCCTGTTTCAGCTCCTCCTTCAACCCATACAATCTCAGGTTGTCACGCCTAGAACGGCTTTCCAGATCTGTACATTTATTTTCCAATTCAGTGGCATGCCAACACAGAGCACGCACTGTTTGGCCTATGTGGAGGATATTATCTTCGACCTGTGAAATGCGGTCTTCGGACTCTTGTACCCTGCGCTCTACCTGCTGCAGATTTTGATTTAATTGAAGGAACTCTGCTTTATTTTCAGCTCACATTTCCCTGATCTCCTTGAGAAGAACATTGAATCTCCGTCTGGTGAGCTTTTCTGTCTCTCGTCCATGTCGTAGGCCACATCCTGATCCGCCATGCGTGATGCGCTCATCGCATTGGTCGGGGCAACATTTTGGAACCAGTCACTTCTTTCTCCCTTTTGATTGTTGAGCATGGGATCAGGCCCCTTTTCCATGACAGTTGATCCGCCTGACATTTGGCTTCTTTTAAAAGTCCGAATCGATTATTTATTAGTTTCAATGAGGGATTTTCAGTGGGCTAGCTAGCGAGCTAAGTTCTCAGCAACTTGTCCGATCAGTGGCGGAACTGAAAATCGTTCCATGCTTCTTGAGTATTAAATCCTCTCTTGTAAGGATCCAAAGATTACCAAGACAGCTCTTGCCTGTATATGTGCAGAATCGACATGCAGACGGGCGCCTCTGCTGTTAACTCTCTAGGCCCTCTGCACATTGATCAAAAAGTCCATCTGCAGATGATCCGCTAGCCATTGTGTAATAAAACTTCCCATATTCTCACCTTCTACTGCTTCTGGGAGACCCAAAATTCGAATATGGGTTGCCCATGACCTGTTCTCAAGATTCTCTAATCTTTGTCGCAGAAGCAGATTTCCTTCACTACGCCTGCAGTAGTTATCAAAGTTTTATCTGCCGTTTTAGTAGCCTCATTTGCTGTGTCCTCCACCTTCTGCAGTTTTGTCTCCAAAATAGTCATTCTGGAAGTAAAGTCATCCATCTTTTTATCGATGGTCTGGATGGTGTTCAGTAATGTGGCATTAGATGGTTGGTTCGGGTCGGTTATCGGAGGGCCTCCATCTTTTTCTGGGCCCAACCTAATTTCCTTATGTTTAGTGCCATTGTCACCTGCTGCAGCTTTTGGATGACCCATTCCAGCAAATAAAAGATTCAAAATCAGGTACCAAACTATTCTCTGCAGCTTAGAACTGCAGCAAGTTTCTTATAGCTATTTAGGTATGGAGCTACAAGATGAAGCTGCTTTCAGCTCCAGCGGCCCCACAATATAGTATAATCTAAGCATCATTGGCTACAGATATGGAGGTAGTTCAAATAATAAAATTCCACTGTTAGGATTGAAAAAAAATAAGAATAGCTGCACTTACAAGGCTGTGGTGGTCTATCCAAATGTCTAAAATGTTCCAAGCATGAGAGTTCCTCAATTTTATACAGTTGATATGACCCCAACCAATAAATGTTAATATCCAAGCATGTTTAGTGTTCCAAAAAGACCTCCCCAGAAACCAGAGCACAATTATTTATAGGTAAACAGTAAATCTTGGTTAAACTGAACACCAAAAATAATATATTAGACACTGAACAGTTAACCCGAACAGAGTCTGTATATTAACCAGCCAAACATTACACTATACCACAGACATTCCTGTGATAAGGCACTCAGTAATATAGAAGCAATAAATTCTTCCCCAACAGGGCTGATTTTAAACTCACAACTGGGACCACCGAGTCCCAACCCATTCTCAAGTGTCCAGTCCTGCTTCATTCTCCTCTGAGCTCAGGTCCTCTGATGCCAGGTGGGCAGCCTCAAATTCCCTCTGGATAAGGTCTACACACTTTCCCGCCCCTAAGGGATCTGTAAATCGAAATGTATGTCCCTCATAGAATATACATAGGTGGGCGGGTATCACTAGCGAGTGGACGATCCCCAAGCTCCATCAAATTTCTTCCAACATGCCCAAGTTGCATATGATAAGTCTGGGAACAAATATACAGCTTGATCTGTGCAATGTAACTGTTCAGCTGAGTGGGCCACCTGCAGCATCAGGTCTCTGGCTGCCACTCCATCGGTGACCAGTAATACAATTCACGGCTGATCTTTCTGCTGATCCCCCGAATGGGGAAAAATCCTATAGACCCAAACAAAATGTCCAGCCAGATCCTAGTCCAACTGCAAAGCTCTGGGAGCCACCCTTTAGAAAAATCAGAAGGTCAGTGTTTTCTTGCCCCTCCATCAGACCCACAATTCATACATTTGCTGCCCGTTGCACATTTTCAAGTGTTTCCAAATGATAATGAAGCTGGGCATTTTCTTTTACCACTTGTGCCATGGCTGATAGGGCTTGTGATTCCACCACCGAAATGGCTCTAGTCACAACCTCAATTTTTATATCTTGTTCACCGATCTTCTGCAGTATGGTTTCTATCTTGGTATCAATGGCCTGCACTGATACCTGCAGCACTTTCCATGGGGGCTCCACTTGAGATTGAGTTGGTGTCAGAGTTGCGGCCTGAAGCTCTGATGTAGGTTGGTGTTTAGCAGGGCCCGGAGCTCCCTTATTTGTATGCTCCATATAACAATTTTAGCACCTATTGACTTTGCTCATTATAATGATCTCAATTCCAACAAGTTCCAGATCAGTTTTTCAACTTTTTTTCCCAAAAAGCTGAAAATTGAGTTCTTGGTGTGGAGAGCATGCCAGAACACATCTTCACCGTAGGCATGCTCAACAGCGCCACCTCCCTGTTCTTTTTCTTTCTGCAATTTGCACACATCTCTCCTGGAGATCGGCTCAGCAGTACCTTCACCTTTTAAAACAAATATTCTACTAACTTTTGTAGTTGCTGACCATCTTTACTAGACCAACGACAATGAAGATACCTCCAATTTTCTGAAGTATAATTACATCTTCAGCATCTCTAAAGGTGGCTTTCACCTTCTCGTTGAAGATGGTTTCAGCCCTCTCATTGACGATGGCTTCCACCCTCTGGATTTATGGCTTCAGCCCTCTCATTGCGATGGCCTCTACCCTGTCATTGATGGTGGCTTCTGCCCTCTCTTTGATGATGGCTTCACCTCTCATTGATGATGGCTTCATCCTCTCATTGCTGATGGCTTCTGCCCTCTCATTTAAAATGTTTTTGCGGGCAGCCCACTGGTGCAGGGGCAGAGTGCCGACCTGCGGTGCCAACGACCTGGCTTCAGGAACAGATCCGGACGTCAGAAGGGCAGACCGGGGGAGAAGGATTGAGCATCCCACGACTGCTCTCCTTCTCCAGGAGGGTAGAGTGTCCAGTGCACTATGGACACCCAATGGAGGCTGGGTGTACCGAAAGCGTTGGTGCCAGTACATTGTGGGGTGGGGCGTACTCTGGCTGTCATTGCATGTCCCCGCCCCCATTGAGGGGAAAAACTTTCTGCCTGCTGTGCTAATGAAGCCAGCCCCTCATCCTTATATTAGCCTCCAGGGCCAGCTTCCCTGACCTAATATGGCTTTGCGGCACTTAACAGGTGGTCAGTGCCACAACCCTGCCCTGGGGGGTAAGCCGGGGGTATCGGAGTGGCTATGGCTAACAGTTGGAGGTGGAGGTCAGAGGGGTCCATGACCGGGCTGAGAAATGCAGCAGGTAAGCCCCCCTCAAAAAATATGGTTCAAATCCCAGGAAATCTTACTATATTCTGACAATTGCAATATGGTCTCACCATAGGACTGCCCTGGAGCCTAAATGGTTAATAGAACCAATGCTAATAACGGAATTTTAGGCTCGAGCTCGGTTTTCAAATCACTGTCGCTGGTTGCACTTCCTGCAACAGTCAGATTCTTTACTCCGCTTGCCTCAGTAAGATGTCTCCGGAGAACTCTCTTTCACTTCAACCGAAGAAGTTATTTTTCTCAGTTTAAATTTTAGTTCGTTTATGATTTTTGAAGCACTGTCACGGTTCTCCCAACTAGGAAGGAACTAATACTTTGATTTGATTTTACTTATTTTAACGTTGGTACCGTCTGGTAAGGTGGTTTAGTTATTTAAAACTTTTTGGTAAATTTTACCGAGGTAATTCTCGGTTCACTTCAGTTCTAACCAACCGGTTCTAACCACAGGTTTCCAGCATTGTACAGAGTGTGGGTAACCATTCGCTAAAGCAGATCCTCATTTAATTTGTGTTATTTGTTTGGGGTTTGATCATCTCAAGGAGGACTGTGAAATTTGTAAAAAATTCCCTCAGTCGACGCTTGATAGGCGACTTAAACGACTACAGGAGAAAATGTCTGAGAAAACCATTGAACACTGGTAGCAGATACTCAAAAGGAACCAGGGGATCAGCCCTCTGACAAGGGTGACTCCTCAACTACAAAAAGGAGACCTGCCGAACCGGCCACTAACCCGGCACATTAAGGCAAAAGGAAAAAGAAAGAAAAACTCTCAGTGGTTGAACTACAACCAAAGGCTTCAGTTCCAACTGCTGAGGAAATAGTGAATGCTATTCAGTATAATTTAGTCTCTTCAGGGCAGTCCGGTTTCGGTTGAGAAACAACGCGTCTGTCAACCACAAGTTCTACTTTGGTTCCCGGTTTAGTGGAACCTGACTTAGACACTTATGGAGAGGAATATGAAGAGGAAGCTGACGATGATGTTGAAGAGGACTTTGGGAGCCCATTGAACCAGATATCTCCCAGATTTCACAGACCCGACAATTTGATAAGGGAACCGAGATTTTACATCTCATTTCCAATTTATCAGACATGTTGCTCAGTCCTTGGATCTTCCCACTCAAGAATCCACTGATGAAGAGGAAGAACAAGATTAAGAGATGATGGATGTGCCAACCTCTAAAAGGGTTTTGTTGCCCATCTATAAATCCCAAAGAAACAGGTCCTGAAGGTACTGCATACCCCACTTCCATTCCACCTCTGGAAAGAAAAGTGGATAAGAAGTATTGGGTGGCTAAGGGTGGAGTAGAGTTCTTGGTTAGGCTCCTAGCCATGAGGGAGTGGTGCAGGCTGCAGCCTGTGATAAGGCTGGCATCCCTTGTCATCACACCCTCCTGATAAAGACTCGAGGAGAATAAACTCCATTGCTAAGAAACAATACTTGGGGTCTTCTCTTGCAGTAAGGCAGGCCTCTTATATGGCCTATGTTGCGAGGTATCAGAGGACTTTGTGGGACACTGTGATGGAAATCACAAAGTCTGTTCCAAACCTTATGGCAGCAGATTCAGGAGAAGCTGCAAAAGGGGGCATAGAGGCATCTAAAGTGCAATTTCGTATGGCAGTGGACAGTAATGACAGTGCTGCCAGACAAATGGCCTCTTCCATATCTTTAAGAAGGTTTGCCTGGCTCAGGACAACTAACCTGACTCAGGACACCCAGTTCAAAGCAATGGACTTCCCTGTAACCTCTGTCTCTTTTGGTGAGCAGACAGAGGCTTACATGAAGAAAATGGATGAGTACAAAACAGCTTATCAAAGTACTGCTGCTAAAGAGAAGCCCTCTACACCCATAAGCAGCAAGCCAGGGGTCACAGAGGCAGGTCTTATAGGCCATTCTTTCAGCCCCAAGCTTACTCCCAGTACCAACAGTACTAGCAGCAGAGGGTCTGCTTAGAAGCAGGGGCAGAAGAGGTGGCAGCTGGATAGCCCAGCACTCAGCCTGCTTCCCAACCTAAGCAGACACCTTGAGAGGTCTGCTCGGGTCACCTCTCAAGTACAAGTAGGAGGAAAGTTGGCCCACTACCTCCAGGAATGGAAATCCATTACCACAGACAAGTGGGTCCTGGAGGTAGTGGGCCAAGGTCTGGCTCTCAATTTCAAATTGAAACCAAGGCTGAGGGCAAACGTTTTTCGACCTTCCTCCCCAGCAGAGACCCTGTTGCTAGAGAAGAAAGTATTAAATCTCCTATCCTAGGGGCAATAGAGCCGGTTCCTCTGCAACAGAGGGGAGAAAGGCCTCTATTCAAGGTACTTCCTCACTATCAAGAAAACAGGGGAGTGGCACCCATATCGGATCTCAGACATCTAAACAAGTATTTACTGAAACCAAAATTCAAAATGGTCACTCTGTCTACAATTCTGCCCATTTTAAAGCAAGGGGATTGGTTGGCATCCCTAGACCTCAAGGATGCATACTTCCACATCCCAGTGAGACAGTCACACAGAAAATGTCTCAGGTTCAGACTGCCCTCAGGCCATTACTTCTGCTCCAAGGGAGTTAACAAAATGTCTGGCTGTAGTTATAGCACACCTAAGGAGACAAGGAGTGGCAGTATTTCCCTACCTAGACAACCGGTTAGTCGTAGGGCAAACTCCTCAACAGGTCAAGCAATCCCTGATACTCACACAGGGTCTCCTGCAGTCCCTGGGGATTCTGATAAACCAGAAAAAGTCAGTACTGCAACCAGTGCAGCTCCTAGAATTCATAGGGGCTCAACTGGTTTCAATGAAAGGAAAAGCTTTTCTTCCGCAGGAAAGGGTAAGCAACTTGGTACAGTTGACATGCTCTTTCAAACCTTACAGTCTCAGGCCTGCCAGGCACTTCCTACAATTGTTGGGCCACATGGCAGCATCAACAGCTACAGTGCTAGGCGCAAGGTTTCAGATGAGAGATATTCAGTATTATTTATTTATTTATTTTTTATTTAGTTTTTGTTGACTGGGTAAGTGCACTAGACAAATCCCGCCTATTTTCAGGCATGACCCAGGGGAGGGGGATACAGATGAATGCCAACTGACCTTGAATCAGATTAAGCTGTTGGTGGTATTTTTAGTGAATGAGGGAAATTTGGCCAGGACACCGGGGAAATTCCCCTACTCTTTTCGATAAGTGCCATGGGATCTTTAACATCCACCTGAACTACCACCAATCCAGGCAGATGGGACCTCGGTTTAACGTCTCATCCGAAAGACGGCACCTCAGAAGTGCAGCACCCCTCTCATGCTGCACTACAGTGTCAGTACTGGGATATTAACCCAAGTGCCAGATGTGAGAACTGAACCCACAGCCCTCTGATCTCCCGGCCTCAGAGGCGAGTGTGCTACCTACTGAGCCACTGACACTGTATCTAAGACAGAAGAAAGATTCACTGTCAAAGCTGGTCCCAGTAACCCAAACCTTCATGCAGGCTCTGCAGTGGCGGCTAGAAGAAGAAAACTTCAGACAGGGAGTTCCTTTCCTACAAGTACAATCCTCCCGGGTGCTTACCACAGATGCATCCCTCCTAGGGTGGGGAGCACACCTAGAGGAGCATACTGTCCATGGTTCGTGGTCCAAGCAAGTGTCCCTGCTTCACGTCAATCTGCTGGAACTCAGGGCAGTCTTGTTAGCATTGCAGGCATTTGCCAGCATGCTTCAGGGGAATGTGGTACAGGTCAGAACAGACAACACAACCACAATGTACTACATCAACAAACAAGGAGGCACAAGGTCCACTCATCTTTGCACAGAGGCCATGAGAATATGGACCCTGGCTTATTCACTAAATATCCAGTTGTCTGCTGTTCATCTGCCAGGCAAAGACAATTTCTTGGCAGATGCATTGAGCAGAATACATCAGAGCCACCACGAATGGTCTCTGAACAGTCAAGTACTACTAGTGGTATTCAATAGGTGGGGGACTCCAGAGATAGACCTCTTTGCCTCACCAGACAACCACCAGCTCCCAAGATATTGTTGCAGACCACCAGTGACAGGTTCAGTGCCACTGGATGCACTAGTTCGAGACTGGACAGGGAAGTTTCTGTATGCCTTCCTCCGCTTTCCCTTGTTACTAAGGGTTTTGATTAAGCTCAGATTCCAGTCTGCCACAATGATCCTAATTGCTCCAGACTGGGCCAGGCAACCTTGGTACACCATGGCACTGGATCTGTCAATAGCCAAGCTGGTCAGCCTTCCCAGGAGGCACAACCTACTGACTTCATCCCAGGGCAGGATCCTGTATCTGAACCTTCGGTCCCTCAAGCTCAAGGCCTGGCTCTTAGAAACATAGAAACATAGACTTTGACGGCAGATAAGGACCGCTTGGCCCATCTAGTCTGCCCATTTTCCTACCTACAGGATAGGCCGCAGATCCTAGCTAACCAACAGCCTATTTCATCCTACCCCCACAAGAATTGCCTTATGTCTGTCCCATGTGTAACCTCACCCCTGCCTTTTATTAAACGACAGGTGGCATGCTGTTGGCATTGGCAGCAATACCTGGTGGGGACCTAAGTTTAGGAGGATGAGGTTACCTGGCACAAGGGGACCTAGGTTTGGCTACTCTGCACAGGGGCACCCAAGTAAATCCGAACACAGGAAGCAATAACTGTAATGTCCAGAACCAGGATTGGGATTTTTCATGTGGCTTTTATTCATAACTAGCCGAACACAACAAAGCATAGATGGACCTCAAGGCTTACGGTTACTGATAATGCAGATTGAGACTACCAGTGGGTCCACTTAAAGAATGAACCCATTTCTACTAATTTCAGGCTCTGGACCCAACAGGCACACAGCCTGGACTTGAATGTGCTTTGGATACACAGCCCAACTGGCCCAGCTCCTCGGCCACTTGACTGATGGTCCATTTAAAGAATGAACCCATTTTACTTGTTGTGGCTCCCCACACCACTTAGAGTCTCGACCCTAGAGATTTCCTTCTTACTTTCTTCTTGCTCCCATCAAACAAGGAGAATTCTTTTCCCAAGTTGTGGCTCTCCACCACTTAGAATCTCGACCCTAGAGATTTTCCAATTAGACCCACGCCTGGGTACCTACCTCATCACTAGCCAGGTGCATGAGGCAAGTAGCAATCACAGAAGAAATCCGTAGAGGTGGACCTGGTTACTAAAGATGGGGGGTTTGCCCACCTCCAGCTCCCACAGCCCATACCCAGCCATTTCTCTGGAGAAACTAAAACTTCGAAATGTAGATTAAACGGTGGATGGACTGTAGCACCCCCTCTACAACATTACTTGAATTCATACAGACTTTAGATTTTGATACTACTCCATTTGTTTGTCCTAGTACAATAGGCCTCCCAAATAGTAGTCCAAATCCCATACTTCTTCACATTTTCCAAACTGAAGAAACATATTGTTTGCCCTCTCAAATTAGAGCAAAACACTCACCCTTTGTTGCAGGTGCCTCCTGCTAGTATAACTTCTTCCAATTTAAGACCAAACAGAAACTGTAAAAAGGCAGCTTTCTTTCTTTAGCAGACATTAGGGGATTGCCCCTGGAATCCACAGAGGGATACTTTACTTTCTCTTCCTCCCCCGGAAGGAGGGGGGCACTGAGACCTGGACAGCGGTCTCCACCACTTAAAACTGGACACTGACCTTCTCACACAGAAGGTAAACAAAAGACACTTCCTTCCTGCTGGCAGGCAAGCAGAAGAACTAACTTTGAAAACTCCCAACGTTCTATCTCACTCCCTCTGCTGCAGATTCCAATGTGGCTTATGCAGCTGTGACAGTTCTATGGTGATGTCATCTCTCAGTCTCAGCTGAGACTGAGAACAGAGTGACAGTGTGAAACCCATTTAACTGGAGTTTCACAGCTGCCTTCCCTGCCTACCACTAGGTCTTACTGGGATTCTAGTAACCCGGCAACAAGGGTTACACATGCATTCTTGAATTCTCCCACAGTTTTAGACCCCACAACCTCCTCAGGAAGGCTGTTCCATGCATCCACTGCCCTGTCTGTGAAATAATACTTCCTCACATTGCCCTAGAACGCCCCTTTTATCTTTAAATTGTGTCCCCTTGTTCTTGCAAGTCTCTTTTTCTGAAAGATGCTACCCTCTTGGACTTTGTTGATTCCACTGAGGTACTTAAAAGTTTCTATCATGTCCCCTCTCCTTCTTTCCTCAAGGGTATACATATTTAGCTCCTTTAGTCTCTCCTCATACGGCTTCTCTTGCAGACCCTGCACCATTTTAGTTGCCCTCTTCTGGACTACCTTCTATCCTATGTCCTTGGAGATGGGGTCTCCAGAACTGGACACAGTACTCCAGATGGGGTCTCACCAACTGTCTGTACAGAGGGATTACAACTTCCTGTTTTCTGCTGCTGATGCCTCTCCCTATACATCCCAGTATACCCCCAGCCCTCCCTACTGCCTTCTCACATTGCTTGCTAACCTTAAGGTCATCTGATATGATTACCCCCAGGTCCCTTTCCTTTTTTGTTGTTGTTACTACCTCCCCACCTATTGTGTATTCTTCCCCTGGGTTCTTGTTTCCCAGGTGCATTATTTTGCACTTCTTTGCATTGAATCCTAGCTGCCATACTTCTGACCATTCCTCCAACCTTGCCAAGTCCCTTTTCATCCTTTTCATGCCTCCTTGTGTATCAACCCTGTTGCAGATCTTTGTGTCATCTGCAAAAAGGCATACTTTTCCTTCCAGTCCCTCTGCGATGTCACTGATGAAGACATTAAAAAGGACTGGACCCAATACTGAACCCTTCGGTACCCCACTAGTAACCCCTTTTTCTTCAGAGTGGACTCCATTTACAATTACCTTCTGTGTCCTGTTGTGCAGCCAATGTTTTACCCAGGCTACCACCCTGGGACCCACTCCCAGGCTGGTTAATTTGACTATTAATCTTTTGTGTGGGACTGTGTCAAATGCCTTGCTAAAGTCTAGGTAGGCCATGTCCACAGCCCCTCCCTGGTCTACTACTTTGGTCACTCAGTCAAAGAAATATATTAGATTCATCTGACAGGACCGTTCCGCTGTGAACCCATGCTGCCTTGGATCCTGTGCCCCACTGGCCTCTAGGTACTCAACTGTTCTTTCCTTCAGAAGTGACTCCATCACTTTCCCTACCACAGAGGTCAGACTGACAGGTCTGTAGTTTCCTGCCTCTGTCTTGGTCCCACTTTTGTGAAGGGGAATCACATCCGACTTCCTCCAGTCCTCGGGTACCACACCATCCTCCCATGATTTATTAAAAAGAGTAGCCAGTGGTTTCACTAGTTCCTCCTTAATTCTTTTAGAATTCTGGGGTGAATTCCATCAGGACCCATTGCTTTGTCCACCTTCAGTTTTAGGAGTTCTTGCAGAACCCTTTCTTCTGTGAAAGGACTGGGATCGACCCCCTATCAAGAGTGCTTCTGTTAATTGGATTAGGCACTTCCCCTCCTCTTTTGTGAATACTGAGCAGAAATATTCGTTCAGTATCCCTGCTTTTCACTGTCCCTCTGCCCACCCACCGTTCATTCTATTCAGCCTCACTATCCTCCCTTTGTCTTTCTCGCTCGCTGATGTACCTATAAAGGTTTATCCCCTTCTCAACTGGTAGGCTATCTTTTCCTCAGTTTGGGCCTTTGCTATTCTGACTTCCTCCCTGCTTCCTTCTGCCTTAACTGGTACAGCTCTCTGTCCTGCTCCTTCTGTATTTCCTTATACTTCCGGAATGCTATCTTTTCTTCCTGACTTTCACAGCCACCCTTTTGAGAACCATAGTGACTTTTTTTCATTTTGATTTGTTTATTTGCTTCATACAAAGGCTTGTTGCCTCTGTGATGGCAGTTTTGATGATTCCCATTGTTGCTCCACACCTCCTTCTAGCCTGTTCGCTAGTGCTTTTCTGAGGCACTCTCCCATCTTGCCAAGTCAGCCCTCCTAAAGTCCAGTACCCTCACTTTCGTATGGCTTGACTCTGTAGCTGAATTTAACGTGAACCACACTGTTTGATGGTCACTTGTCCCCAGATGGCAACCCACTTCTAGATCTGAGATCCTCTCACTTCCGCTTTGAGAGTATGAGGTCTAAGATTGCTCCCTCATGAGTGGGTTCCAAACTAGCTGTCTAATGCCTGCCACCTGTAGGGCATCAAGAATGGCCCTGCTCTTGGATGTGGCTGCAGCAATGTGCTCCAGTTAACATCTGGCATATTCAGGTCTCCATCAACAGTATCTCCCCTTTCTCTGCCATTCTAAGAATGCCTTCTATCATATCCTTGTCCATTCCCTCCCCTGACATGGGGTCTGTACACAACCCTGTGCAGATTGTGGTGCCCTTTCCAGTCTCCAAGGTGACCCACAGTGCCTCCTCTCCTCCCTGTTTACTCTTTTGTTCAGTTGCTTTTATCCCTTCCTTTACATAGAGAGCTACTCCTCCCCCTCTTCTCCCCTGCCTGTCTCTCCTGTAGGTTATGTACCCTGGTATGTTAACATCCCAGTCATGGTTCTCTGTGTACCATGTTTCTGTGACTGCTACAATATCTAGGCATCCCTCTTCCATCAAGGTCACCAGCTCAGGGAGCTTGTTGCCCAGACTACGGGCATTGGTACTCATTACCCTCCATTTCCTGATGGCCCTACTCCCTTTTGCCCCATTCCTGTCCTTCTTGCCTTTGTCACTTTCTCCATTTACCCCAGCCCTTCTCCCTATCGACACCTCTATGTTGGTGTTTGCTGCACTTACTACCGTGATTATTTTGGGGGCTAGGATTTCCCTGCTCCTTTCCAGTGCCTCCCCCCTTGGCTAGTTTAAAAGCTTGCCAATGAAGCATTTAAACCTATCACCTAGGATCCTGGTTCCCCTCCCGGACAGATGCAGCCCATCATGCCAGTACAGGCTTGCATCACTCCAGGTGGACCCCCAGTCCCCAATGAAGCCAAATCCCTGAGCTCCACACCAGTTTTTCAACCACTGATTGAATCCCATGGTGCGGAACACCCTTGCCTTTCCTATGCCATGGATGGGCAGCACCTCCGAGAAGGTTACCGTGTGTGCTACTTGAGGACCTAGAGTATGTCAATCTGCACTCTCAGAAAGTGTCATGGAGGTTCTCAGGGTTTCTAGAAACCTCTACCAGAAAGATTTATTCTTCCAAGTGGAAAAGATTTTCTATTTGGTGTCAGAATAAAACCTGAACCATAATCAGGCAGGATTGCCTGTGGTTCTAGATTACCTTACCCATCTTCACTCTCTGGCTTAATGCCCTCTGCATTGAAGGTGCATTTGGCTGCAGTTTCCGCTTACCTGTCAGCAGGTAAGACATCATCCTTGGCATCTAACCCTGTGTTCAGGAGATTCTTTAAGGGACTGATGCACTCGCACCCACCTCAAAGAATTCCCACTCCAGTATGGGATCTTAATATTTGCATTGCACATCTTATGCAACCACCCTTCGAACCCATGGCAACAGCTGATCTCAAGTATGTGACTTGGAAGACTGTGTTTCTGGTTGCCATTACCTCTGCCAGGAGGATCAGTGAACTCCAGGCCTTGTCCATGGAGCCCGATTATGTGGCATTCCATAGGGACAAAGTGATTCTTAGGACAAATAATAAATGCCTCCCAAAGGTGGTTTCAGATTTTCACATTAATCAGTCCATCACACTTCCAGTCTTCTTTACTGACTATTCTACTTCAGGTGAACGTAGACTGCATAGCTTGGATGTTAAAAGAGCTATCAGCTACTACCTAGAACATACAAAAAGTCATAGAGGGGATAAAACCCAACTCTTTTTGACTTATGGGGAAGTGGGGAAAGGCAAACCTGCCACTAAGAGATCCATAGCAAGATGGATAGTGGCATGTATCCAGTTCTGTTATGGCAAATGGCAAACAGCCCCTCAAGGGCTCAGGGCCCATTCTACAAGGGGATAGCTACATCTGTAGCAGCTTCAAGAGATATTCCTCTGTTGGAAATCTGTCAAGCAGCTACCTGGAAAACAGTCCACACATTCACTAAGCATTATTGTGTGGATACCCAGGCCAGGAGTAATGCCAGGTTTGGCACAGCAGTTGTGCAGAGCTTGTTTCCTAAATTGGTCCTCTGCCCACCTCCAAAGGCACTACTTGGGTAGTCTGCAATTGTCAGAAAACAGTAAGATTTCCTGGGGTTTGAAGAAAGCATTACTTACCATAGTAATATTGTTTCTTCTAAGGGAATCTTAATGTATTCTGAGCTCCCACCCTTCCTCCCCTGCTAGGACCTACAGGTAACTGCACACTGCCTGTTACTGATGTTGGAAACCAGTGGGTACCTATTAGTTTCTTGGGCATCTGTTGATTTGAGTCTTACTAATGCCCTTTGTTATTTAAAGGTGTTTTCCTACCCTAGTTAGGGTATTTAGGATTAGTTAAGTTAGCTTAGTGTTTTTAGCTTCTGCATGCTTCATAAGAATCTGACAGTTGCAGGAAGTGCAACCAGGGACAGTGGTTTGAAAACCGAGCTCGAGCCTAACATTCCATCATTAGCATAGGTTCTATTAACCATTTTGTCTCCGGGGCAGTCCTATGGTGAGACCATACTGCAATTGTCAGAATACAGTAAGATTCCCTTAGAAGAAACAAGATTACTATGGTAAGTAAAGTTTTCTTTTTGCCCTCTCATTGATGATGGCCTCTACCCTCTCATTGCGATGGCTGTTGCCCTTTCATCGATGGTGGCTTCCACCCTCTCATTGACGTTGGCTTCTGCCCTCTTGTTGATGATGGCTTTTTTCTCTCTCTCATCGATGGTGGCTTCTGCTATCGTGTTGCCGATGGCTTCAGTCCTCTCGTCATGATGGCTTCTGCCCTCTCGTTGACGTTGGCTTCTGCCACTCTCATCGATGGTGGCTTCTGCCACTCTCATCGACGGTGACTTTTGCTCTCGCATTGATGGTGGCGTTTCCCATCTCATCGACAATGGCTTTGGCTCTCTCATGGGTGATGGCCTTGGTGGCAATGGCTTTCAGCCCTCTCCTTGCCGTGGGCTTCAGCCCTCTCATTATCAAGGGCTTTCACCCTCGCAATCAGTGATGGCTTCTTGTTGATGGTGGCTCCTAAACCCTTTCATCACCATTGGCTTTGAAAGGCTTCCCCACTCTCATCGGGGAAGGTTTCGGCCCCCTGGTCATCATGGGTTTCGACCCTCAGGTTGATAATAGCCCTAGGTCTTTCGTTGCCATTGACGTCTCATTGAAGAAGGCTTCACCCTTCTCCTCAGTGAGGACCTGTACCCTCTTGTCCACAGTGGACCCCAGAATAATCTGCGGGCCTAGATCCAGGTGCCCTTGCCTTTGGCCTCATTATAGGCCTCCTTATTGTCTCCTAATGGAGCTTGTTATGCGCCAGCTTCGCTATGGGTTGTCCTCTGTAATCCACACCTGGACCCTGTTTAGTTTTTAACTGAAACTCTGCCCTCATACTGGGTATACGGATATTTCTTCCACTGCTTCAACATCACCGGTGTCCTCCTCAACAACCGAGGGACTCTTTTTTGAACAGTGCTGTCTCCTTTGAGTCAACTCTTTGCCGGCCTGATGGGGTTTGCTTCCCCACCAGTTTTCTTCTTTCCATTATTACAGTGGAGTCTGAGCATGTCTCTTCGAGCTCTGAGTTGGGCCAATAGGGCATAGGTGGACATGCCTATTCTTGTGGCCTGGTGGCCCCCCATCAGGTGGCCACCTCCAGGTCCCATTGCTCAGGACTAGGGACCAGACCAGTTCTACCTCTGGGGCCCATTTGTAGGACCTGCTTGCCCCTAGGCATGAACTGGCTTATTATTTGGAGACATCCTCACAGTGGTCGTCCCACCTCTTGGGGATGCTTCACAGCCTATACTCAGTGCTTGGAACCTCTGGTGGCTATGGTTTATAATGACCTCTACTGTGAAAATATGTCTCGATGACTTTCTTGGTTGCATATGTCGGCCTTTTGCTTCCACCTTTATGAGTTTTCTCTTGATGCAGCTTTTCGAGGTCTCTCTACAAAACTCACCGTCTCTGGTTGCACCGTACTTTGGTGCAGTCCATGTCATTTTTTGCATCAGGAGAATTGTTTTACAAAAGTCATTTTTTGGACCCCACTGATACCTTGCGGGGGTCTTCCTAACATGGGTTCACTATCTCAATTAGCCTTCCTTGCCTTTGATTCTGAGGTCAACGAGTGCTGTTCTGCCAGTTCCCTGCCTGGGACCACCCACAGCCTGAAGGTCTCCTCAAATCCATGGTTACAGTATCTGTCCTGATGTCTGGGATCCAGGCTTTTTTCTATTTGAATAATGCCCATTTTCCCTGTGCATCCCCCTCCTCAAAGGTTGGGGTATGTTTTCTCTTTCCTTCCAGACGATGATCATGGTAGACCTTCACCTTATGCTTCAAAAGGCAGTGAAACCCCCATTCAGGATAGACTCTGCCACTGGAGTCTTCTAATAATACCGGGCCTTAATCTCTGTGATTCTTCGCAAAGTGGGCCTCTGTTTTTTTCCATTATATGCCCGGATGTTTTGCTTTTCAGAAATGTCATCAGACATCCTCCTTGCACCGGTCAGTACTCTAAGTATGGTTCAAGTCTCCGGGTATGAACGTATACCTTTATGGCATGCATTCAGTTGGAAATGCTTTCCTTCCTGTATCTCAATGGACATGCCTGAGCTAACTGGCTTCCCGTTATCTGCCACACCAGAGGTTTCTCGGCTAGGCTTCGCCTGTTGATTTTTTTAGGATACTTGCTGCGGCCATCCTAATTGATTACATATCCTCAATAATACCTGAGACTTTGTTCCAGGGCATTCTGCAATGACTGTGCCTTCAGAGATCTACCTGCAAATGGATGCCAGTGTCTTATCGCTCACTATCAAATTTCACCATTTATGAAGCAGCATGACCACTCTTGTGACAAATACTTCAACTCCAGAGAATGTGGGTAGTCCTTTCAAAGGTCTAAAACTTGTTGTTAAGTTCAGACGGGCGATGCCCATCTGCGGCCTTTTGTCTTGGAAGAACCATTTTCTATGCTCTCCATACTTTTGGGTGCCTCCAACGGGTATATGTCTCATGAGTCAATCAGTTATTTCCCACTGTATGTTACCTGACCAGGAAACATTACCACTCCCTTGCCTATATGCATTAAAACCATGCGTATAGGGTTCTATGCAGCGATAATGGACTACCCTCATTAGAAGTACATATCCTGGCAGCAGGCATACACTGCTGTATACCCTCTGCCTTTTCAAAGTGTTAGGGACACGAATGGAAAATTCCACAGGATGTAGTTGAAGACATCTTGTTTGCTGGGCTCATCTTGACAGGGATCTGTTCATCTCTCCAGCTTGTTTCCTACTGCCTCACTGCTGCCCATCTGCCAGACCCAGACACGGTCTGGCTGGATGTTTTCTCACTGTAGGCACCTCTGGGGTCAGGACTGGTGTGGTTCCTATTGTTACAGTTGAGGGTTCTGGTACTGATACCTCTCCCTCTTTATGCCCACCCTCCTGCCCTTCTTTTGGTAATGCTCCTTCAATCCAATTCAGCATTTCTGCCCTCCACGCTGGTTCCAGAGGGCTTACCCTCCAGAATCACCTCTATGATGACAGGCGTCTTTATGCCAACCTGGGTGTTTCATGCCATGTCCCTTTCTTCACAGAACAGGTACCATGTCTCTCTCTCTGAGGAGACTGGATTGAGTTGAGCCTTGTTTTCATGTCCTCCTCTGTACATACTGGAATATTTACTCTCACATTTGGTGTTTACGGTTCCCTTTGTCAGCAAACTTTTGCCTTTCTTTCCCTGATGGGAGAAAGATCTCTGACCCCATTAGGTATTTATGACTGTTCTTAAGGAATATTCTTATCCCTGCACTCTGGTAGGACTCCGCCTACCTCTGGGATTCTCAATGAAGTCCTAGACTGCCTGATGATTGGTCCCTTTAGGGCCTGCAGTTGCATGAGGCCTGCACTTCCTATCTTGAAACCTTTTACTCTGCGTTGCAGTTTTGTCAGCTGGCTGTATAGCTGAATTCTAGGCTTTGTGCATACAGGGCCCTATCTGCATGTCCTTCTGTGACCTGACCCTACCTTTTTCACTAAGGTGGTCTCAGTTGTTCCTGTCTATCAATAACCATTTAGCTACCAGTCTCTAATGTGGGGCATGAAGCTCCTGAGGCTGCTCTAATTTGCATCTTGGTTGTTCACTGTCCCTTTCGTTCTTAAAGGAAGGCTGTCATAAACCCTATTTTCCTGCCAGCCACTACTCACCTGCCGACTTGCAGTGAGAGAGGTTCATGTCTGTTGTAGTTGATGTCTTTCACTTAAAATATGCATTTTATGTCCTGGAGTGAGAGGCACCATGTCCTGGATTGTAGCAGCAAGAGCCGCAACCTGCATGCAAATTCGATTCCTTAGTTTTCTGCTGTGTGCGGAACACCGCTTCATACGATTGGCATAATATTAAAGTAAAAGAAATGATGCCCAGGCCGAGCTCACCGAATAAACCCCCGCCAGGCCCGAGCCCAACTTATTTAATTTACACGAATTTCAGAGTTTGAGTTCGGCACGCGTGTAGCGCACGCCTACCATGCATGCCCGGAACTCAGGGCTGCAAATTTCATTAACGGAATTAAATAGGTTAGACTGCTCAATTTTTGACGGGGTTTGTTTCTAGAGGTAGAGCTCAACCAATACTACCAGGCACAACGTTTCTTTTTACTTTGTGAAAACATGCCCCGATCGTCATGAAGCGGTGATCCACACACAACAGGAAGATAACCAAGCTCACCAACTAGCCCACAAGGTCAAGCTCGGTCTTCCGGAGCGGCAGCACTGTCAGAATGGCACTTCCAGGACAGCACTAGCAACCGCCATCAAGGCAACAAATGATTACAATTGCATACCATATGCAAGCTGCAAAATGAAAAAAAATAAGGTTGGCGTAATCGGCATTTCTGCAGCCGTAGTGATTGGCACAAGAGTTTATGACAGCCTTCCTTTATTGAATGAGGCCACAGTGCAATACAGTGCCACCTTTTGTTTAATTTCTTCTGGATAATGCAGGGGAAATGCCCTGTTTTGGTACAGGGTCTGTCCAAACATAGGTGGCTGCCTACGTTGTTTTCTTTGTTATAACAAAAATTACATATATACTGCCGCTCTTGGCTGCAGTCAAAACTCACTCCACATGAGCACTGGCTACTGCCATGGCAGGTTTACAAGGGTATCAACTCCTGCACTGGGGGATACGGTTCCTGCTTCCAGGATCTGGCCCTTCCCATACATTACCATTGATGGGCTTGGCTTTTTACATGAGGACTACCTTTAGACGTACAGTCCTTCAAGGTCTGTTTTCACACAGACAGGCTTGCCTGCCACCCTGCTTTACACATAACTGCTTGGGAATCTTCCCATGTGTTATGACCTGCTGCAAGAGATTGTCTCAAAGAAGACAGTACATTTGCGTAAGAACTTACTGTAACAGTAGATCTTTTTATATATATTTTTCTCCTCGTTTCCCTTGGTGACATCATAATCAGGTCACTAATGAGGAGAAGAACTGAGGAGTATCAGGATCACACTCTCTTTTATAGTGCACAGACCTGGTCATGTGGTGCATGAGGGGGTGGTCCCAGATACGACTGCTAAGAAGTCTTCCGGAAACAAGTGCCTCCGGCAGAAGGTTCCCATGTGTTAAGACCTGCTGTGAGATAGTCTTGAAGATCTACTGTTACAGTAAGTTCTTACACAACTGCACTGTCTTCTTTCTTGTTTTGATGTGCCCGTTTGAATTACACATGCTTGCCTGCTTGACATGTCATGTCCCTGAGCCCTGTGACTAAACCATGATGGCATATTTCAATCAGCTAATGGTGAACAGGGGTACACACGGATAGTGTATTACTAATAGAAATAGTGTTACTGCAGAAAACAGTTCAGTTTGACAGCAAAAATCACCATTAGGCAGCATCACACATAAAGCCTGCATAGACACTAGGGTGGTCCCATGAGACTGCTGACTTTTACACTGGGAGGGGAAAAAATCATGGAGACACAATCAATAACCAAAAAACACCACACACACACAGAAGGACACAATTACAATTGCAACCTCATTATCACTAACATACAAATCCAATTGTTACGAGAAAACTTCCAAAAGCTGCCAGCATACAACAGTATCAGTGACAAAAACAGTAGCCTGCATAGGAGTGAGTTTCAATATTGAATGCAGTCCCTGACAACAACCTCAAGCACAGATGAGCTGGAAAACAGCAACACTTTCAAGTAACATCAAGGGAATAAGAAAACCTTCCTTTGGCACTGTTTTTCACAGTTACTGGAGACATTAGATAAACTATGTCATCACAATTTACATTTCATCAACTCTGCTGTGTGAGGACACTTGGGACCATGTTTCCCACCACAGTGACCTCCCGTCTGACAGCTTAATGTTTCTGAAAGCTCGGCTCGACATGGAGGCTGTGACATGTGAGCAGTCCCGAGGTCTCGACGATCGGTATTCCAGCAAGGAGCTGCACACCACCCCATCCACTGAGGCAGCTGAATTACAATGGGCTCCAACCTGCTCAAAGTGGGTTAACAATAATGGCAAATTAACAAGACATACAATGACAGAAACACATACTGAGAAGCACAATAAAAAACAGGTCATTAAATGTCGTCGGAGTTTTACTAAAAAATACCTTACATTTTACCTATGAATGTCTGCAGAACTGAACATAAGGATGTGTGATGACCTTCTGTTGAATCGATGGAGGGAGTTGAGGAACACTGACACACGACAGCAAAAATAACTATGAGGATTTGTACATGCAGATTGCAATCACATGTACCTTAATGCACGGCAAAGTGACATATAGCACTGATGAGTCATCAGAATCACTGGTATAATCTCTGCTGTCGCACATGCTGACAGCCATGTTTGCTTTCCTTGCTTAACATTACAGTGTCACAGTTCAGTGCCACAAAGAATTGATGGGGGCGTGGAAAATAGCACTAGTCAGGAAACAAACGCTGCGAAAAAACAGACTTAAACTACATGGAATTAAAAAAAAACAACACCACACAGACACTTCCAAGAAAGATTAAATAACTAAAATATATTTACTAAAACTAAAACATGAGAATCACTTTAAGCATACTTATTGGCAAAGTTGATTACTCAAAAGTGGATATATCGCTGGAGTAATTCTGTCTGCACCACTGAATCTAATTTTTAGACAGAATGGGACATCCAAAACCAATGAAAACAGATCCAATGTGCCGGGACCATCGTAACATGGAGATCAATGGGTGCCTCAGCTTACACCTGATACTAAGCACCCAGCCACATTAGAAACTTTACAGCACTCTGTCTTGGTTCTTACTCAGTCCAACTCACATATCGAAAAGAAGATAGACCCTTATACTGAGCGCCTAGTAATTCCTGAAAATAAAATAGAAGGGATGGTTGGAGCTGTGACTGAATCCACTACGATGGCAGGGAAGGCCTTGGCAGCAGCTGCTACGTCAATTAAGGAGCAGAGGCTGATAAAAACATGTCTTTAGCAACTGAAGAATGCTGTTCATGCCCCTAATGTGCACATGTTGGGGGTTCTGGAGGGCACTGAAGGGGATGTTACAGCCACCTTTCTGGAAAGATGGTTACTGGAGACCTTGGGGCTGGGTGATGCACCCCGTATTGTTAAAGCCTATGGAATAAGTCCTCGAAGGGCCTGGAATCAATTGTACGGTCCCCATGCTCTTCTAATGGTGGCTGGCTCAGCGGGAGAACAGGATCAACTACTTTGGGTGGCATGGGAACAGGCTTCAACCATAGAAGATGCACAGATTCTGTTCTTTCTGGATTATGCCTATGCTACGTGTCTTCAGAGGAAGGCTTTGATGGTGTAACAGCTAAACTACAAGAGGCTGATATTCAACAGCACATGAGCTTTCCGCATAACTGCAGTTCTCTATGGAGGATAAAATGTACTGCTTTACTGATCCAGAATCAGCTGGTTCCTTCATAGAAAAGTTAAATAGGAGGCCTTCAACCCAGGCAAATGTGGAATCGGGACAGACAATGAGTCATAATTACAAACTTGAACTCTCTATGTGGGCTGATTTACTCACCACAGCTCCATACAGGATGGTCAGTAAACCAAAACTTTCAAACATTTCCCTCGACCGGTGAAGCAACACTTTGTAATACCTTTGCTCTCAGCGTCAGTTTGTGTTGGACTTGAGGTATAGGCTATACTAACAGAAAATGGACATGCACAAACTGTACATTGTAACCCCAGGAATCACTCATTATGATTAAACTGATGCAGTCAGCCTCCTGTGTTGAACTGCCTGGAGAGATGGAATGCTATGCAAATGATAGAACTCTCAATTGGCCCGTGGCAATTTCAAACTGCTGCCCTAGCAACTGCTGCACTCTAAGTGCTTCAGATTCTTTACTCTGCCTGCCTAGTAAAGACGTCCCGGAGAGCTCTCCTTGAACTTTCTTTAGAATAGCTATCTGTTAGATAGATTAAATAAGGTACAAGATCCCAAGAAATTTTGGAATTATATTTGTGATTTAAAAAATCCTGCTAGATCACTTTAAACGATTCATTTAATGGAATGTGGAAATTTAATTAAAGATCAATCAGAGGTAGTTAATAGATTTAATACATGCTTCCTGGATTTGCCAGATTTTAAAATACTTAAACCAATAGAAAGAACAGTTGAAATTTCTATAAGTGAGATTATAGCAAACACAAAAATGAACCAAAATAGTGGACAGAAACCTAGCTTTGGATTTAGGAAGCTAAAGGTAAAAGAAGTTTAAAAGGAGTTACAAAAATTAAATATTTCAAAAATAGGAGGATTGGGTGGAATAGAAGCCAACTTTTTGAGGTCCAGTGCTGAAAGTATTGCTCCCATAGTAACATATGTTTTAAATTAGAGCCTTTTCTGCTCCACTATCCCAGACATTTGGAAACAGGGTAAAATTATACCTATTTTTAAAGGGGAGATAGTACAGCCACTTCTAATTATAGGCTGATACCTCTTCTTTCCATACTATCAAAAGTTTTGGAAAAAAATTGTGCATTCCCAGTTAAGCCAGTATCTGGAAAGTAATGAGCTGCTAACACGTTACCAACATGGATTTCAAAAGGGAAGGTCCACGAACACCGCCTTGTTAGACTGCAATAACCTGGTAGCATCATCTCTAAACCAGAGAAGGAGTATGGGGGCCGTGTTCGTGGACCTGAGCAAGGCATTTGACCCTGTACAACATAAAATTTTACTTGAGAGACTGTATGAGGTGGGTGTCCAGGAAGGACCTCTCAAGTGGATGAAGTCCTACTTGGCAGATCGAGGGCAATGTGTAGTGCTAGGTGATATAGTCTCAGAAAAGGAAAAGTAACCGAGGAGTCTCACAGGGATCAATCTTAGGCCCCTTATGTTCAATATATATGTGAATAACCTTTCACATTTTATAAAACATTGTGATATAAGAATGTACTCTGATGATACAGTGTTGGTTGCATCAGCACAAAATTTTGAACAATTAGGAAATAAATTACAAGAGGATATGCATCAAATGAAAAAATAGTTAGTTAGCTCAGGTCTACTTCTTAATACAAAAAAGACACAATGCATGGTTTTTAAAGCTGGCTGTGTAAGAATACAAGGCCCAACTACTGATCAAATTAGGTGAAAACACCTGGATTGAAAATGTCCCCAGTTATAGGTACCAAGATGTACAGGTGGACTGTGGTCTAACTTATACAGAGCATGTTCTCTTACAAGTCAAAAAATTGAATCAAAGACTAAGGGTGTTAAGAAGGGTGGCAGGTTGCCTGTCCTTTGAATCCAGGGAGAAAGTGGTTAGACAACTGTTCATTCCAGTACTGGAATATGGATCTATTTTATATATGCACTCTACTAAGAAAATATTAGACAAAATGAATCAAATTTATTACAGAATGGGTAAATTTATTAGCAGAAGTAGACATGGGACACATCATTGTGAGATATATATAAAATGAAATTGGCTCGATCCAAGGCAACAAAGAATTTATATTTGCAATACACTATGTTATAGAATTTTAATGTGTAAACCCAGACACTTTCTATTGAATTATATGTCAACTGAACCTAACAATGGTTCAAAAATCCATACCAGATCATCTAGTGGTAGAATCCCTATGTGTAGCTCATTTAATAAATTGGGTGATATAACCTTACAAAATAGTGTTGCACATTTTTGGAATACCCTACCTCATGAGTTGAAGATCATAGATAGCTTTCCCAGATTTAAGGTGAAGTTGTATGAATATCTGAAATCAAACTGTACATGTTTTAAATAACTGTGAATGGTATTGTTTTGTTATTTGTATAATCTGTATTGTCTATTTCTTTTTGCAGCAACACAGGACTTTGTTGAAAATGGGATTCTATCTTAACAAATGTATTCCTGTATAAAAATAAATGTTATCAAATCAGATAAGTAAATGTTTTAAGTTTAATTGTCAAATTGCTGCCTTAGAGTTTAGTTTATTTTGTAATTGTAGTAGTTTTTTCACGTTATTTGTGGTTTCCTCACGGTTCCTTGGAACCAAGAGTTCCGTGTCTTTTAGCAAGGTTTTACCTCAGTATTGTTATTAAAAGTTGTTTTTTCAGTTGGTTCCTTTGACCACTTTATATTTTATATAAATTTAAAAGTAGTTCTCGGTTCCATTTTACTTTTGGGAACTGGGTAGTGCTCGGTTCCAGGAACCGTTAGTGGTTGTTTGTATTTGAAACCTCCGTCTTGGGAGTCAATAAAAGTTTTTTTTTGAGATTAGTTTTACTGTCTTACTCAATGTCAGAGGTCCATGTTGACAAGCCTAACAAATGCACAGGACCCACTGGTTTTAAATATTGTGAGTCTTGTGGGCAAATTATAGCAAAAGCAGACAGACATTCCCTTTGTATTTCCTGTCTGGGTACCAGCCATATATTTGCTAATTGTGAGATTTGCAAGACCTTTTGTCCTAAAACTTTAAGAAAAAAGGGCTAAAAAGTTAGAGGAGATGGCTTCTGCTTCTGCAATTGAAAGCAGTGCATCTACCTCAATCCTTAAGAAGGATGGAGGTAAAGCTAAGGACCCTGATAAGAGTTCAGAAAAATCTGAACAAGGTAAATCTAAAAGGGCTGTGGAGACAGTGACCGAGTCTGTCCCACTAAAGACAAAATGCAAAGAAAAGCATGCTGCTGTGCCTCCGGCCGAGAAGGCTAAGGAGCTCCCAGCAGACAAACATAATATGCCCTCAGCTGAGGACATTGCAAAGGCCTTACAAGCCCTGCAGGCTGAAGTCCCAGTTCCTCCACTGGCTGCACCAGTTCCTGCTCTGGTTCCTGTCTGTCAGGAACTGCAAGATATTTATGGTGAGGAGGATAAGGAAAATTTTGAAGGGGAACCAATAGATCCTAAGGTTTCCCCGGAACAGGAGTTTGGAACCCCACCAGGGGGCCGGAAGATTACTCTTCTCACTATGCTTTTGTAAAAAGCATGGTAGAGACCCTCAACTTCTCTCTAAAGGAAACAGAAGAGGATATGGAGGAAGCAGAGTTCCTCAATATGATGGATCTAACCTCACAAGCACCTTCTGCTCCCCATGCATAAGTCCTTAAAAGGCAGCATTGCAGATATTCCAAACCCCAACTTCTATTCCTTGGTAGATAAAAAGTTGACAAAAATATCAGCTAGACAGAACTACAGCTAATTTGTTTTACTCACCCTGACTCTAAAGGAGTGGTTCAGGCTGCCTCCTGTGACAAGGCCAGAATACCCCTGGCTACCCATCCTCTAGACAAAGATTTCCAAAAAATGTATGCCATGGGAAAGAAGGGTTACATGGCTGCCTCTTTAATAGTTAGGCAAGCTAATTACATGGCATAAGGAGTACAGTACCAGAAGGCACTCTGGAATACAGTATTAGCACTGGATGACAAGGTGCCAGGTGAGGTGGCTGTTGACTTGCACACACAGCAAGAGCTGCACTTAATGCCACCAATAATAATTTCATATGGCAGTGGATGCCAATGACACTGCAGCCAGGCTAATGGCATTAGCTGTCTCCCTCAGGAGATTTGCATGGCTTAGAGCCACTAACCTCACCTCGGATACTCAGGCCTATGGACTTCTCTCTTGAAGGGAATTCATTGTTTGGTGACAAAACTGAGGCCTATATGAAAAGGTAGAGGAATACAAAGCTATCTACAGAAGTAATCTGAAGAACAGATCTTCTACTTCCTACAGGTCCCAGACTAGGAAGGCTGGGGTAGGGGATCCTGTCCCAGACCTTTTTTCCAGGCACAGACCTGTCTGCCACAAAAGCAGTCCAGAGGCTACTTTAGAGGAAGGGGAAGGAGAGCCATGAGGAGAACCTCTCTCTCCCCACAAACTCAGACACAGCCCACAGAATCCCTGATGGGCTGGTACAGGTCACTTCCCATCTTAGTTCCACCAGTAGGTGCCAGATTGGCTCACTGCCTCCAGACTTGGCACACCATTACTACAGACAAGTGGGTTCTGGAGGTAGTGAGCCAGGGGCTGTCACTCAGCTTCATTCCCCAAGCTGAGAACAAGAACTTTCACACCAGTTACATCTGCAGACTGAATTTTACTGGAAGCAGAGGTACAACACCTTCTGGAGAACAAAGCAGTAGAGCCAGTGCCCCTAAACCAGAGGGGCAAAAGCTTCTACTCCAGATACTTCCTCACCAGGAAGAAGAATGGGGATTGGCGACCTGTTCTGGATCTAAGACTTCTCAACAAACACATTCTGAAGCCAAAATTCAAACAGAAACAGACTCTGACGGCAGATAAGGATCGCTTGGCCCACCTAGTCTGCCCATTTCCCTACCTATTGGATAAACTGCAGATCCTAGTTAACCAACAGCCTACTTCCTCCTACCCCCCCCCCAGATTTGCCTTATGAGGCAGTGTGTGTCATGATATAGGGGATTTGGGATAAGTATTGTGTTTGTCCTAGGGTGTAAGAAAGGCACAACCTAAAGGCTGTCAGTCATATTGGTTTTAAAAAGTAAGGACATAAATTACAAAAAAAACACGTAAATGCATCTATTCGGGTTGAAGCACAAAGCATAGAAAGTACGGAAATGAAAAAGGGTGGCGAATCTATGGTATGGTGTTGATAAGGATCATGTGCTCCAGTGTTGGCACTCCCCAAATATCTGGTCATGCATGAAAACAGTCCCTGGGACCAGCACACCAACCCTGTTACAAGCCAAATAACTATTAATAAAATCTGCATTGTCTTGTCAGACAAAGTAAAATAGTAACACATTAATGCTTGAATAAAAGGTGTCAATACTTATTTATTAAAAATTGGTAACTTGAAAGACACACTGTGCCAGGCTCATTTCTAGGTGTAGCCTGGGAGGGGTCAGGCAGACAAAAACAAACAAACAAAAAAACATACATAGTAGTAAACTGCAGTCAAGGCTAACAGGAACAGTGTACAAGCAGCATTAAGTTGGTTAGGCATAGTGAGTCTTAGTCCTTATCTTAATTTGCCTGAACCCTAACACCAGGAAATGAACATACCATGATAACATATACGGTGAAAAATTGTTGGGAGAAAAAAAAAAACTGATAGTGCTGCTTTGGATAATACAGTATGGCATGATCATTCAAACCCCGAAGAACAACACATCATAGATTCACTAAGATTCCCTGTACTTTTATTTCCATTTCCCTACTTTCTACACTCTGTGTTTCAAACCAAATAGATGCATTAATGTAGATTTTTGCACAGAAGTATATATGTATATATGAATATGCTTATTGTCATGGTTCCTTATAACCTCTGACACTGAGAAACCTTTATAAATGAGCACTTGTGCTCAGAGGTCTTCTCCTAGATACATATAGGATAAATTATGGGTAAGGGTGGTGTCAGGCCTGCCACCACACAGATGAAAGTATTGTTTCTATGTGGGTATCATGGTTTCAGCAGCAGATCGAGAAAATGTTCAAGGTGGTAGGTATCTAGCGAAGTACTTCATACAGTGTGCATGAGTGCATCTTTCTGCAGAAGCACAGGCCTCATGGGGTCTTCTGTCCACAGAACATGCTGTATGATAGACAGACAGGTGTGGCTGCATAAGCACATGCCCCTCTGGGGCCTGTTCTGAATTCACAAAGGTACCGCATTAGTGCTGCTGCATTTGTGTCATGTGGAAATAGTTGTATGTTGTTTGTCTTACCGGATGATGGCTGTCTGTGGTTGGTTGTGTAGGCTTGTCCTTTTGCTGCTGGTTGGGGGGGTTGGGGGGAGTTGTCGGAAATCCCAATGACAAATTTCCCTACTTTTGTCCTCTTTAAGTTGAACCCTACTTGAAGCATTAACACAGTTTTTGTTTTGCAAAGAATTTCTTTTCTTTGAGACAGCGGAATAATATCCTTGTTCATGTAGTTCCCTTTGGGACCTGTGTGAAAAGCTCCATCTAGCTGTAGCTGGGCCCTGTGCTTCTGTGCATCTAGAGATGCAGACATACAGGGCCCTTCAGGCTCCACATCAAATGTCAAGTTTATCAGCCTGCAGAAGCACAGGACCCTCTTACTTTTGCACTTCTGTGTGTTTAAAGATGTAGATGCATAGGTCCCTCCATGTCCAGGTTAGAGACTCGCCTTGTTTTATCCAGTTGGTCTCATGTTTAGGCTGGTCTCTTAGGGATATTTCTGACCCGAGGGGACAAAAATGATTTTATAGTTTACTAGGTTTAGCTAGTAAGTCTTATACCCAGTTAGGCTACATAAGAATCTGAAGCACTTAAAGTGCAGCAGTTGCTAGGGCAGCAGTTTGAAATTGTCACGGGCCAATTGAGAGTTTCATCATTTGCATAGCATTCCATCTCTCCAGGCAGTTCAACACAGGAGGCTGAGTGCATCAATTTAATCATAATGAGTGATCCCTTTGAAGAAACAAGATTACTATGGTGGGTAATTTTTTCTTTGTGTTTATTTGAGCTTTTAAGTGATGTAGTCCTCATGACCGCTTGTTCTGCTTGCATAGCATAGGGTAATTTGTATCTTAATGCTGAGCCATGATGGGGGGTGACAATAGTCATGATATTGTCCTGGAGGAGTGAATATGGAGTATTCTTGCTCTTCACAGTTTGTCCATTGCTGTTTATTTCCTTATCCCATGTGTTTTAGAGGTGAGGAAAATATTTCTGTTGCTTTCCCAATTAATTGTTATAGATGGGGCATACTACTGGACCTGATAATTGCGGCACCTTGTGTGACCACATGGTGAAAATACAGAGGTTACCCTTCAGCGGTGCTCTCCTTCTACCAAACTGTAAGGAACTCCTTGTAAACAGCATGTCATGACTTTAGGCAGCCAGCCTTTTTCTCTTTCATGCTTTGTGCAGTTTGCCACAGCTCGCAGAATGACAGTTATTTGATCTGTTAAAGGTGCAAGGGAGATCAATTTTAAAGTTATATGGGATTTATTCTCAAATGTTACAGTCAACAAAAGATATGAGTATCACATAAGAGCTTTGCGAGAAGTCCATAGGTGTAATATCCCACGACTTACATATCAAGTGCCATAAATGGCAGGTACCAGTGCTCGAGTTTATTTCTCAAGCTTCTAAAGTTTAATCAAGCATTAGCTGCAAATAGGGCTCCTGGTGTTATAATTTTCTATATACTATTATTATGGTGGTTCCCCCTGAGCTAGTGGTACCAAATTGGAGTGTGCTGCACTTTTCCTTTATTCACTGCTATGTGTTATGATTTTTGATGTATTCTGCCACTCCTTGAAATGCATTTTTTTATACTTCCTTGAAATGCATTTTGATGTACTGTTTTTTACATACTTCAATAAAAAGAAATTAAACAAAAAAAGAATTAGATCTAGCAATCAGTCGCTCTAAAAATAAAAAAAAAACAGGCCCAGACAGATATGGCACTGAATTTTATAAGCTAACCAAAGAACATCTTCAACCTCTTTTGCTTGCAATATTCAATGAAGTTTCGAGAGGTGACCCTATCCACCCACTTGGGCATATGCCAACATAGCTGTAATCCCCAAACCAGGGAAAAATCTGTTTCAATGCTACTCATACCGCCCCATCTCAGTATTAAATACCAATTACAAATTATATATGTCCATACTTGTTTGACAAATCGACGGGCTTATGTCTGTCTTGATCACCATGATCAAACCGGCTTTATTCAGACATGCACCACAATAAATAACATCCATCGCTCCTTTTATATAGTTCATCACATGCAACAATCCCCCTTTCCTTCAGTGGTGCTGAGCCTTGATTCAGAGAAGGCTTTCGGCTGAGTGTCTTGGTCTTTTCTTTATGCTGTCCTTGATTGATTTTGGTTACCCCTTCCTTCATCTCACTTTTTCAGAACATATATCACTCGCCGTATGCCTGTGTTAAGATCAGTGGCCACCACTCTCCAAATCTTGTCTCGCTAGGGCACTCAACAGGGTTGCCCGCTGCCCCCTTACTTTTTGTGACTTACTGTATATTGAGCCTCTGGCCCAGGCAATTAGAAGGTCTTGAGGGATCACTGTGGCTGGAGAAGAAACACTGGATAACAATTATACACAGACAATGTGTTGCTCTACCTGTGGCACCCTGAAGACTCTTTAATGGAAGCCTTTGATGTAATTGCTCAGTTCAGTAGAGTAGCAGGATACCATTTGAATACCGAAAAGACTAAGACTCAAGTTTTCATGTGCTGAACCTAGCCTTCAGAATTGAATACCTTCTCGCTGGAACTTGCAGAAAATACAATATCTTGAGTCTTTTACTGCCTGATGCATCCCAGTCTTTTAATATAATTATATTCCTTTACCCAAAACATGATAGAAGATTTCAAAACTGGGGAGCATTACCCCCCTCTCTACCCAGATGAGTGAAGGTGGTCCAAATGGTTACCCTCCCATGTGCCCTATATTTATTCCAAAATGTCCTGACAGAAATTCCTGCTCAAACTTGGAGGCTATAGCACAGGGAAATGTCCCACTTTATCTGGGCTGGTCAAAAATCCAGAATAAAATTGCAACAGCTAAATCTGGCCAAAGGCATGGGTGGCCTAGCTCTCTCTTCACTTAGAATATATTACTGGGCTGTGCATACTCGCTTCCTTTTATTCAGGCATCTAGATGGGGAACTTGGGACTTGGCTTGACACAGAGTGGGCTCTATTCCCCTCACAGCAGTTTATGCAAGTGATGTACCACTGTACTACAGCTCTTGAAACTGCTTTACCCAGTAATCCCTGACTGAAATTCCAGATTAAGGTATGGCACTCTATCACGATGAGCACTTCATCTCACTCCATTCTTCTTGCTGCTTTGCCCATATCTCAGTTGGCACATTTTGCACCATCCCTACAAGTCAACCGGTTCCATTTATGGAAGAGGCTTTCACTGAAGGATATATATATATATATATATATATACACATATACATATACACATACACATACACATACTATACACACACATAATTTTTCAATGGAGCAGTAGTACACTCCTTTGCTGACTTACAAACAAAATATCATTTGCACCATATAGACTTCTACTGAGACCTCCAAGTCCAGCACTATATTACATCCCTACCCTTAGGTGCCCACAATCCAAGTGGCTACCCTCAGATTATCTCCTACTACATCATCTTCTTTCAGACTGGATTACAACCCCACATGATCTTATGGCTATACCAAGTATTACAGGCTACTATGGGAATTTTTCTCTATGCACATGGACCAGAAGTGTGAAATTGCACTGAATTTCCCCTCAATAAATGTGGAGTTGAGCACGCCGGTTCTCCATGAAAGTAACAAGCTCACACCAGTGGAGGGAGTACACATGTCAGCAATTTACTAGATTTTTCTCACCCCAGTGATTACTGCACACTTTTACCCAATATCCACCTCCTCCTGCTGGGGAACTGTGGAGAACAACTAGTGGCACATTACTGCCAGTAACTCAACCTTATCTCAACAACATTCAAACTGAACTGATGGAAATATTCGACCCATCCCTTCAACTTACTCTGCAGTTATATATCTTGTTACAGTACCCCAAGGGACATAGAGATCCTTCCTCTTGCTGTCTTCTGGGAATACTAATAACAGTGGCCAAAAAAGTAATCACTAAACTATGGTTGACCCCAAACCCTCCCGATGTGACTACCTGGAGGGCAATAGTTAATCAAATACATCAAATGGAAAGACTTATGTTCTCCTTTAATGATCCTACAGAGTTATGCTCAAATCTTTGGCAAAGATTGCTGCTTACGCCATAAGCAGAGATCCCATTCTAGTATCCTAAATATAGATTAACACCTAATAAATTGATAAGGGAACCCTTACTGAATATTTTAACTACCTTCTGGATTTGGACCTTCTGCTCCACCCCCTGGGTATAGGACTGGGTAATGCATTATGAATACATGAGTATTAAAGACTGTTAGCATAAATATATTACCATCATTCCAGTGTTGCACTCTGCTCTCTCCCAGCACTGTACCTTAGGGGAAAAGACTGATTTACAAGAATGCAGCTTGAGTTGGCCACTACCTGTTTTTATAACCAGTCTTTTATGCTAAACCTGTACTATGGATTGCTTCAGAATGTTGAACCATGCTGTACCTGGAAAAGTTCCATAAACATTGTATTTGCAACAAAAAGTACTCCGTTAGAGAACACTGAGTGAAAGTCCTCACACTTTGACCTGGAATGTTCTTCATCAGGAGTGTCAGCTGTACCTCTGGCAAAAATATGCAAGGCTGCCAACTAGTCAACAGTTTACACATTCATGTCCCACTACTGCCTGAATACTCATTCAAGTAAGAATGCAAGGCTAGCAATTTCTGTCCTCTAAAACTTTTTCTCTAAGTAATCCTAAATCCCTCCAACCTAGGGTACTGCTTGGAGCCCACACAGAGTTAGACTGGTTATTGTAAGAAAAAGTTAAAAAGTTACTCACCACAGTAGCAGCTTTTCTTCTAGATGATTATAAGAGCCATTACAACTTGCAATTACCTGCCTCCCCTTGAGGGATTTAGAAAATGGCCACAGCTTGTAGGCTTTTTTTCCAATCATTTATCTATGCCTCATTATACCACTCAGTCCAGTCACCTATCATCTTTGCCTGGCTCCAAAAATCCCCTGCAGATTAGCCCCCATGGTGGGGCGAGGGGAGGAAGGGCCTCCCCATCCCCAGTGACCAAATCCAGGCATGGAGCCATAGCTCAGTCAGTGGTGTAGTTCCTGTGGCAAGTCGGCTGACATCATCCTGACAGTGGGAATTTTTATATCAAATCCATGTTGTCAATGTGCAGTCAGTACATATGAGTAATAAATACTCCTACTGGGGTAGTGGCACAGCCCAAGCCGTCAATCAGCAGTGAACTAGACCAGCCTGCCAGCGCAGTGGTAGTGCTACAGCCTATGGAACTGATGACCCATGTTCAGAAATGAATGCAGTGCATTACAGGGGTGACCGGGCAGAGGTAGGTTGAGTGTCCCAGGGACAGCTCTCCTCCTCTGGGGGGGGAATGTGGCTTCCTGGCAAGCTGACAACACCCAGTGGTGGCTAGATGCATGACAGCCAGGGTCATTCTTCAATGGGGAGGTGTCGGCAGATGTCTGTATGTCGGGTGGTGGAGTGTGTGTTGTGGACAACTAGTTCTGAGTGCTGTATCATTTTTTGTAATATAAAAATGGGTTATGGACTGTCTCTCTTGAGAAATGCTGAAACAGCATGTGAGATCACACACACACAGGTTTTAGATACAAGGTGTTACATGGAAGGCCAGAACCTAATTACAGACTTTTCTAAGTTAATTATAGCTTTGACTGCTAAGAGGGAAATCAGTATCCCTTTTATGATGTTTTGAGGGGGAAACCAGGTTTACACTGGTGCGAAATCATAAATGTTTTGAAGCCTATGTAAGAGAGGATACAGCATAAGATCAAAGAGAGTCATTTGAAGAACATGAGTTATGCTGAGGTTGCAGAATTTAATACTTGGAAAAGACATCCTGTTTTTGTATAGATATATTTCTTTTATAGTCAGAGTAGCAGTAGTGAGGGAAGATGACTTCTGACTACAGCAAGCACACTGTAGACTCCTTAAAGCAGTTGTGTGAGGACAGAGGATTCCTGTTTGCAGTGAAAGTCAGCAAGCAGAACCTCATAGATGCCCTGACGGTAGCAGATACCCGGAGCAGTGAGTCATGGACAGTGACTGAAAAGGACCAGACCTCAAGTGCGGCAGGGCTAGCAGCCATTGCAGTGTCCATATCCGATGAGGAGGACAACAGGGCCACTGTCAGTGAAGGGCCACAGCAGCAGGGGAAGTTCACCAGTATCCTGAATCCAGAAGTACTCAGGCTGCAAACTGAGTTGCGCGGATGGAGCTGGAGTTCCAGGAGAAGAGGGAGCAGAGAAGTGAGAGGCAGACTGTAAAGCAGAGCGAGAACACAGAGAGGCAGAGCAAGAACAGCGGAAGGCAGACCGTGAGGCAGAGGAGAAGAAAGAGGAGCGCCAGAGGCACAATGAACTGAGAAACTATGACTTGACCAGCAGCATCAGAGCAGGTAAGGGCTTTGGGTTTAACTGGGACTGCAGGACTGGTTACAAACTGAATTCCAAATTAATAGCTGAGTTTAAAGAGGGGAGGATATGGATGCCTTTTAAATTCTTTTGAAAAAGTTGTATTCAGGCTAAAATTCCTAGAGAGTCCTGGAGCTTCATCTATCCCGCTACTTACCAGGAAAACTCAGGATGCATTGAGTCAAATGGACAATGAGGACAGTGATGATTATAGCAAACTTAAAGCTGCACTGTTAAAAAGTTTGAATTAACTGCTGAATCATACAGCGTAAATTCCATAAATTCAGGAGAAGCCCTGATATGAGCTATGAGGAGCAAGCCACGAAACATCAGTTTTAAAACGTTGGTGGGAAGGAATTGAGGCAAACTCTATTGATAAAATTGAAAATGTGATTTTATTAGAACAGTTTTTCTGGTGCCTGCAGAGCTGAAAACCTGGCTAGAGGACCGAGATCCCAAAACAGTGTAAGAGGCTGCTGAACTTTTGGACCGCTATGCCAAGAGCAGACCTGCTCTGAGAGTGAATGGGGCAGGTATGGCAGTGCAGAAATGGAAAAGTGCACCTTCAAGGCAGCTAAAACCCTCACTGCCTCCACCGAAACCAGTTAGCCCCAGGTTTCAGAGAAAAGATTTATCTGAAAAGAGAAGTGAATGTTTGTTATGTAAAGAAACTGGGCATATTGCCAGACAGTGTCCCAAAAAGGTGAGCAATAATATTCAAGGTGGTGCTAGAAAAGAAGTGGGTTGTTTGTGTGTCCCTGGAAGCATGCCAGTGAGCATGAGGGAACACATGCACCCAGTCATGGTGAATGGTGTAGAGATGCAGGGTTAAGGGACACAGGGGCATCCTTTACCTTGGTAAAGGGGGATCTGGTACAGCCTGGTCAGCTTATACCCAATAAATACATCACTGTACAGGACTTCACTAGGTGGAGAGAAACATTGCTTCGCTAGTGTTCTCCAGACTGGGGTGAAACAGGGGAACTGTGCAACAGGTGACTTTAGCCATAACCTTAGCAGTGGATATAATCCTGGGCAACAATCTCAAACAAGGGATGGTATGTGCTGTTACCGTAGCCAAGCAGCAAGGGAAAATTGTAGTTCCCTGAACCCCACAGAAGCCATTGTGGAAACCACAGAGGGCTGGTCCCCAGCCTGGGTCTCCTGATATGAAGATTAATGAGAGGGGCTCTTCCCATCCTGCAATTCTCTCATCAGGCGATGGGCATTGAGCGCCAGCCTTGGCCAAGTCTATTCTGGCCGAGGTCAGGCTGGGGACTTTATGGTACCCCTGATGACCATGACACAGGCCAACCAGCTGGTTGAGATTTTTCTTGGCCTGATTGACCCATTGTCTGAGGATCAAGGATGACTCAGTCTTGAGACTCCGTCTTTTCAACCCTCTCTCAGGAGGGTCGGGAGCAGTCGGTCAACCAGGACTGTCTTCTCCCAGGAGTTACCTTCTCCTGGGGTCCCATGTCAGGAGCCAGTACATGTCTTGTACATGGACCCTCCTCCCGCTCTCCTTGCTGTTGACGCTCTTATTTTGCCAAGGTCTAGGTCTTGGTTGAGATCACAGTTGAGGCTCCTCACATTCCTGCACTCGAACCTCGATCATGAAGCACCATCAGTGCTCCCCTCTTCCTCTTTGGGTGATGAGAGGCTCGTCGGAGGTTGCGTTGGTGCTGAGGTAGCCTGTGTGGCAGCAATGGGTCCTTGGGTATGGTGTAGGTCCACTTTCCCGGCCCCTGTGCTTCCCCTAGTCTGGCCTGTGCTGGTCCTGCTGAGCTCAGTGTCTCCAGCCCTGGCCTCGCCACTAATTAGGGTGGAGTTAGCACCCAAGCAGCTCTTAGAGGGGGCTCCGACTAAGGCCTCCCACCCAGCTACAGACCTCCCCGGTCAGCCATCAGTTGAGATCACCCGCTCAGATGAGACTAGGGTGGTTCATGGTGAAAAGCGGCACAGGGTGGTCTTTGAGGAGTCTCTGGACTTGGACAGGTCCTCTATGCAATTCTCCTTGACCCCAGGCTTCGAACATGATTCAGCCGAAGACCCAACCATTGAACAGAGCCTGGTCTCCTTCAGGGCATTACTGTGGTTTATCTCTGAACCAATGGAGATCCTCTTGGAATTGGTCCAGAGGTGGTTCAAATGCCCACTGAAAGAGATACTGGATCGGGAGGATTCTCCAGAGGTCACCTTTCCTGTGGCAGAAGCTATTCTGGGCCCAGCATTAGAGCTCTGGGAGCACCCAGCTTCCTGTGCAATGCCCTCAACCTGCATGGTTCACTGTCGGCTTCTCAGACCATCCCTTGGCTGAGGGTTAGGTGGGGGACTCCATCTTCCATAAGACAGGCAATGTTGGGGATGTAGACAGCACCTCAACAAGGAGTACAAGAAAATGGATCACATAGCCAAGAAAGTCTATGCTGTGGCCTCCTTGGTCTCCATCAGGCGAGTTATGTCTTAATGATGGCCACCTTTGGGCACTCTCTGATGGGTGTCCTTGATCACATTCTTCCCTGCCTTTGCGCCTGATCTACAGATGGTGGTTAAGTTGGTCTGGGACCAGGGTTGAATGCTGACTAAGCACCAGCTTCAGATAGCCTTGGACATAGGCGACTCCTGCGCACAGTCCATGGTCACAGCAGTCGCCATGCATAGCAGGACCTGGCTGAAGAGTTCCATCTTCACGGTGGACACCCTGCATAAATTGGCCAATGATCCCTTTTTGGGCACAGACCTTTTCGGCCTTGGGGTGGATGAGCTCCTCACAAGGATTGAGAAGTCCACTGCCATCCTCTACTCAGTAAAATCCTCCCTGAAGGACCAGGTGGGTAAGTGGCTGAAGAAAAAGCCCTTCCAGGTTCAACCCTTTCCATCTCAGCAGCCTAAACAGCAACATGCCCAGCCAGGGCAATCGCAGGCCTGATGCCTTAAAACTATGTTTGCCACTCAGGGCTCTAAGAAGCCCAGGGGTTGGGGTGGTGGGGCCCCTCTGGCAGCTGGTGCTGGTGCCTCCTCCAAGGCTGCTTGGTTGGGGGATGTCTGCCTCCCGCCTGTCCAGTCCCTGCCTCACCTCCCCATGGGGAGGGCAGCCCGCCATTTCTGGCACACTGGTCCACCATCAGTTTTGATAAATGGATGCTAGAAATGGTGGGCAGCGGATTGCCTCCTGACTTTGAGGCTCTCCTGCCCTACTGAGCCCATGCCCCATGGGAGTGCACGATGTAGCAGGACACACTGTCCACCTCAAGGAGGATAACGCCAGCTCCTAGAGGAAGGAAATGTAGTCCATACCTTTGATGCCATGGCTGGCCAAGGTTTCATGTTCAGGTCCTTCCTGTCCCCCAAACCGATGGGGGGTTGGCACCCCATTCTGGACCTGCATGATCTCAATCAGTTCCAGAAGAAGCGCAAGTTCCAGATGGTTGCTCTGAACCAAATCATTCCATCCTACGTTCCTCCTAGGTTTTCAAAATTATTAGCCACTGTGGCTAAACAGATCCAATATTTTTTAGCCACCACAAGAGGTCTTTAGCCACACAGGGTGAGTAATGCTAAAATGTATACAAAGTTGTATTAACATTGTTTTTAAATACCATTATGGACAAGATTTACTTCTGTAGTGGTAGGCACAATATATTCACAGTTTGAGCCAAATTGTTTGAAATTATTTTGTATTAAGTAGATGTGCAAGTATGTGTACAGCAATAACATACATACCAAAGCTTAAGATGTGGTCAGCCCAGTTTTGACCCCCCAAAAAATGCAGCAATTATTATAAACTGTGCACATTGCTTTATTAGGCAAGCAGGAGACAAATAATGCTAAAGGCCAGGCAGATTCAGGCAGGAAAAATTAAACAATAACACTACAGTGGGTGCTCTTAAACAGTTTGATGGCATATTAAATATGTGACACCAGTCAGATGTCAATTATTTCATGAAAATGACAGCACCTGGCAGTCGTGCCTAGAAGAAATTTTGAATCTCTGCCCCCCCCAGCCCATTACTGCAATAAAATGCCGAGGTCAGGCTCAGTAAAGCCTGTACATAACAAGCAACCCAGTTTAAAATAACATTGTGTGAAAACTTGAGGAATCTGTGCCATGCCCCATAGAAAATGTGAATAAAGACAAGCCAGGCATCCATCTCAGACATTTAACAAGCAGAAAAAAAACAGTGAGTAACAGTTAACACACTGCTCCTCTCTCAGCCCAGATCAGTGTTGGGCCTGGTTCATAAGCAAGGCAGTAAAATTCTATTTTAATGCCGCCTGTAACTATTGTTATTTAAACTATGTGAAAAATGTTTTGTTTGAAAGTATTAGAGGCTAGCAAACTGTCATGGCATTAAATGAGAATTGCTGCCAACAGGGCAACAGCAGTCATTTTTTTTCCTGTGTGTCTGAGCTTCGTGAAGACTACACAAGTGGAGAACATGGCAACAATTAACACATTTTGCTGTAGCAGTAGGTACAAATTACAGTACAACAAAATAAATATCATAAGAAGAAGCACAGCCAGCGGTTTATTTTCCTTCTGCTAGGTCTATGCAGTAGTGTAGCTGCTGCAGGTTTTCTCGAGAAGAACTTGGAGGTGCATCTTCATTTGTCTTGACAGTTTGAAGGAACCCACGCCTGTCCTTTTCCGACGCCCAGATGTCAAATGCAGTTTCAAATCAAACTTTCCCATGTCATCAGGAGCCTCAACCAAAGAGTCATTAGATAGTTCACATTCCAGACTTTAAGCGTTATCTTTTCGGCAGTCTTAATGTTGTTATATGCACTGAACCCACGCTCACACTCCACTGAAGTTGATGGGGTTGCCAGACATACTGAATATAGTTTGGACATGTTTGGCCAAGATTCCTTGTTTGGGACTACCACTTTGACATTGAATTCTTCAATAGTGGACTCTTTGGGTGCCGAGAATAATCTATGTAATAATGACCATTCCAGTTTGGTTTCATCTTGGTTAACTGGCAGGATGTTAGTACAGAGTCCTTTTTTAATGGCACCACAGTGAGCAATAAGATTCTCAATCTCCTGTTCTCCACAGCTCTCAATGTGATCAGGTGCACTGCGTGGGTCTAATACCGACCAGTTGTCCAACGATGTGCCTTCTGGAAAGTAACTTTCAAGTTGTTCAACTGTTGACTGTATATAAGATGTTTGCAAATTCTTGAACTCTTCTTTGCTGCCATGTATCTAGCAGTGTATGTGTTCTAAATATAGATTTTCCTCTTGTGATGGTTCACTTGGCATCTCTAACAAAAAACTTTTAAGTGTGTGCCTGGATTTTCAGGCAGTACATGAAGTGCATCAGTGGTGCTAACAAGATGCTGCCTTGCCTCTGAGAAGATGACAGACCGTTTTGGAAAAGTTTTGAGAGAATTGCAAGAAGACCTACTGCATCAGCCAGAAAGAAAGTAGTGGCAACAAATTTGAAAGTCCCCATTTTTTAAGGCACCCCATAGCAAGGTTTCGCTGATAGTTATCCTGCCATTTGTGACAAAGCAGACATAAGTGAGGCTATGCATGCCTGTAATGCCTTTTACAGAATCAGAAAATGAAAGCCATCTAGTGAAAAAATCTGTTTTAGTTTCACAGCATGCTCCTCGTGTATGTCTTTGCTCTGATCGAGTATTCAACAAAATTTGGGCATGGTACTTTATCAGTTTCCTCAAGTTGATTCACTGTAGACATATAACTGACCAGATACTGGTGTTGGTTGGCTGCTTTCTCTGATGCTAAGGCAAGTCTATGTGTAGACAGTGAGTGGCAACTAAATATGGGTGATCTATTTTGGCTAGAGTGTTCATACCTTTTTGCATCCTGTCATTACAGAGGCCCCATCAGTTGCAAGTCCTATCAGCTCTTTGTCTCCTAAATTTTATCAGGGATCATGTACTTCACAGCATTGTATAATGCTTCTGAATTGCATTCTGCAAGCTCAGTCACACCTAAAAATTTAGACTGAACATAGCCCTTGCAGTCAATTAATCTGATGTATACCATCAGTGTACTTTTGTTGGCTACATCTGTTCCCTCATCAATTTGTAAGGAAAACATTTTAGATGGAGATTCCTCCAATTCCTTTAAAAAAGCATCCTGCACTGCCTTAGAAATTGCTTTGTAGAAGTCATTGATGGACTCAGAATGTGTGTAGATGCCTGTGCCTTGGAGGACTGATTGCTTTATAGGTGCTAGCAGAGTGGATTCCTGTGCAGAAAAAGAGAAAAAAGGAATAGTCTGTCAGTTATTTGGAGCCATGCTCCTGCCCCCCACAATGTGACTTGTAGCGTCCTGCTGCAGCACTGCTAATGTTTTTATTCGAATTCAGAAACGACAATACAGTAAGTGCTATTATTTATGTTGGGCCTGCAGTTTCATGACATATGATCTGCAACTCTGAGGCAGTGCCCCCCCCATGTAATATACATAAAGCAAGACTTTAATTGATGTTCGAGATATTGACGAGTAAAAATACTTACATTGTGAACCTGCAGTTCCAAAAGTTTCTGTATGTTATGATTTGCAGTCAGAGTTTTGCCCATGTAATAAACGCTTCGCATCTCTGCTATGATGGCACTTTTCACTGATGAATAAGCTGTGCTCACAGCCTTTGTCATTCCCTTTTTCCCAGTTTCTGCCTCGACTGCAAGCCTTATTAAATTAAGAGAAACACATATTTACCATGACAATTAACAACAGATTCAGAAGACAAGAAGAATTGCAAACTGGTGGGGCATCTGTAATAAGACTCACTTGTGATCTTTGGACATCTGATGCTTATTTAAATCGTCAGCCTTTGGCTTATTGGTTGGTTTCCTGTGAAAATATTTCTTCGCCAGTTTTTTGCAAATTCTGCAGTAGAATACTGCAGCTTCTTTGTCATGAATGAGCCATGGGTAGGTTTTAAACCAGGAATCCTTAATTTCCTATGACTGTCTCTGTCATATAAAACTCTGGTTTTCTTGCTTGCAGTTTTGAATAGCTGCTCTCCATTGCTACAGAGAGACGCTGCCACATGATTCTGGCTCAGTTACAGGACAGGACTTGCTGATCTGGGCCTTTTGAAAATATCTGTTATCTTGCTTTGTTTTACTGTACACCCGCTGCTCTGTTTAGCAGTTTCAGGATTTGCAGCTTGTTCTGACATTTTTATTTAGGTAGATGGTACAAGAATATATGTGACACAGACTAGAATATGACAGTATGTGACACTGACTGGATATGTGAGAATATGTGACACAGACTTGATATTTGTACAAGAATTATATGGGACACCGTGACTGACAGTGCACAAGAATATATATGACACAGACTGGATGTTTCCACAAATATATGTGACACAGACTAGTTTGCACAAGAATATGCCACCGACTGGGTATTTGCACAAGAATATATGCGATAATCGACTGGATATTATTTACACAAGAATATGAGACTGGATATTTGCACAAGAATATGTGTGACACAGACTGGATATTATTTGCACAAGAATATGAGACTGGATATTTGCACAAGAATATATGTGACACCGACTGGATATTATTTGCACAAGAATATGAGACTGGATATTTGCACAAGAATATATGTGACACCGACTGGATATTTGCACTAGAATATATGACAGACTTGGATGTCTTTTTGAATTGTATAACTAATAAAGTTCTTTAATGAAGCAGTTGGTCAGAGTTTTATTTCTTCACACACACACAATTATGAGGCCAACAGTAATGGGGGTGGGGTTACAGAACCAGATATGCTTCAACACTTACAGTTCCATTTCTCAAAAAGATTACACAGCATGCTGCCAGTGTGTTTGATTGTTTACTGAACACACACACACACTGTACTGCAGCAGTATGTCACACAAATTACAGTCAGAGAACTGTTTAAAATAATTATTTTGCCTTGTATCCCCCTCTCAGCTTGTCTGTTTCTTGATCCTTTTTCTTTCTACTGATGTGCTTTTTCTTAATCTTTAAATATATCTGCACACACACTTACTGTCCCCCATCAATACTTCAGTAGTTCCATATAGCAGGTACTGTGTCTGTGCCTTAATACCCCATAAGCCTTTCTATTTTGTTTTAATATCTTTTTCAGTATTGCAGTATTGCACAAACAATTCAACACTGGTTCAATCCAAGAATGTATTTTTAATCTTCTGTCTGCCTTTCCCTTGTCTACATTCTGTTTTCCTGCCTGCTTTTTTCCATCTCTGGACTGTAAAGCACTGTGCCTTTAGTTCCCCTGCTCCTTTAAACTCATTCGGTTTGTGCTTCCAAATGCTTTTTTTTTCTCTCCTGCTATTTCCCCCATCAAACTGCACTAACTTGTTAGCTTTTTATCTGTAGTACTGAGCAAACAAAGCTCAAAAAATGCAATTTTCCCTGTCTCCGTTTTTTTTTTTAATATGCGTCACACTGCAGCTTGCACTCGAACTTTCAAGTCTGCTCGTGTTTTTTCCTGCTCTGCTTATTTCTTCTCTCCTCACCTTCTCTGGCACCCTCCCTACCTACCCACAACCTAAATATGCCAGCAAAATAAATATTTTAGCAAGAATCAGTGATCGCCGAGGAGGCTACAGAAAAGCACCCGCTCCCTTTCACCACCGCTGCCCGAGTGACTTGCTTCACAGCGAGAGCCCGTCCCCAGCACACAGAAACTGCACTGATTGGCCGGGGGAGACATGTCTACCTAATCTCCCCAATCAGACACAGTTGCCTCCGCGCCAACAATTAAACCATGTGGTTTTCTTTTCGCTCCTAATGCGGTCAGATGGTTGCCAGTGACCCGAGCATGTGCATTACATCATTACTGCGCTCCCGAAGGTCACCGACAGGGTACTGCTGCACTTTGTAGTTTTTCGGCCACTCTCTCGGTAGTTCGTATGTCCGTGGCGAGAGAGTGGCGAAAGCAGGTTGCAGGCTGTCTCCTTTCGCCTCCGTGGCATGGCAGGGATATAAAATTTTAGCCACAGGGCTTGTGGCTTCGCCACTGGCGACGTGGTGAGCAGCTAGCGGGAATGTAGCCATCCCTGGAGCAAGGCATGTGGTTCTCCTCTCAAGATATCCAGGATGCCTTCTTCCAGCTGGCCCGGTGGTGCAGAGGACTGAGGTGTTATGCCTTACCTTGCGTTACTCCGACGACCTTGGGTCATCAGGGCACTGGCATGGGGGGGGGAGAGGGAGCAGGATTGAGCAGCCTAACAGCAGCTCTCCTCTCCTGGAGAGGTTTTTGCTCCCCTCCCCCTGTAGTGCCACTGCCACTGGGTGGAGGTCTGGTGGCAGTGCAGGCAAGTCGGGAGGGTGTCTCAGAATGTGGCGTGGGTGCCTACACACACACACACACACACACACACATATGCATTGCTGCGTGCCTAGGGGCAGGGCAAAACTGGGGAAAAATACCTAAAATGTAAATTAAAAAAAGGATGCCTTCTTCCACATTCCAGTCCATCCATGCTACTGGCAGTACCTTCAGTTTTGCTTGGAGGGGGTTCTTTATGAGTTGTGGGTCATGTCTTTCAGCCTTTCCTTGGCCCCCAGGGTTCTCACCAAGTGCACAGCAGTGGTGGCAGCATTCCTACAGTGCTGAGGAGTCCGAGTCTACCCATACCTGGGCGAGGCGCTGATAGTGGGGCCATCCAGAAAGGCAGTTGAGTGTCCAGGGACCTGGCCCCTCAGATCTGCCAGGATATGGGCCTTCTGGTAAACCCAGCCAAGACCAGATTAACCCCTCACAGGTGATCCCCTTCATTGGGGTAGTGCTGGACTCCCTAGGAGCCAAGGCCTGACTCTCTGCAGACTGGGCATCAGATCTTACCTCTTTGCTCAGTCATTTCAGATTGGGTTCTTGCGCCCTGCCCAGGACTTCCTTTGGCTGCTGGGGAACGTTTTCCTGCATCAGTGTGGTCAGGTGGGCCCACTGATGGACGCCACACCACAGTGGAGCTGGCCCACCAGTGATCCCAGTTCCGCAGTCACCTGGACCAGCCAGTCATAGTGACTCAGCTTATGTGGGATAGCATCCAGTGGTGGCTCATCCTGCAACATCTTGAGGAAGGAGTCCCATTCATCCACCCAGAGCCCACAGTCACCTTGACAACTGATGCATCTCTGGTGGGATGGGAAGTGCACCTGGAGGCCCATGGGATCTGGACCTCCGGGGAGTCCTGTTACCACATCAACCTGCTGCAGCTCTGTGCAGTGTGCCTTGCTCTGATGGAATTTGCTGTGATTGTCTGGGGGTCAGGTCATGCAGGTCCAGATGGACAATACCACGACCACATACTACTTGCACAGGCAGGGCAGAATGCACTCTCTCTGGTTGTGCCAGGAGGTACTCCACAGCTTGACCCTCATGTGCAGCTTGTATGCTGATCTCCTGGCAATTCATGTGGAAGGAGTCTCCAACCAGCTAGCAGACGCCCTCCGCCAGGTGGGCGAGGCATCTCACGAGTAGTCCCTGCATCAGAAGATGGCGAACCACCTGTTTTCCCAGTGGGATACTCCCCTGATCAACCCTTCCCTCCTGGGAGGAAGCCAAGCTGAAGCTGTTCTGTGCCCTCCCCTCACAATGTGGGACACTGGTGGAGCATACCTTCATGATGCCCTTGAATCCTGGCCCCCTTTATGCCTTTCTTCCCTTTTCCCTCATCCAATAGATGTTGGTCAAGGTGCAGAGGGACAAGGCATGGATGATCCTGGTAGCCCCAGACTGGCCACGGCAGTTTTGGTACTTAGATCTCCGCAACCTCAGCAGAAGGCCTCTGCGGTGACTTCCTTTTCACCCACATAAGCTCTCTTGTTACAGGAAAAGTCCTGCATCTGGACCTTCAGTCCCTGCACCTGACAGGCTGGTTCCTGAGGGGCTAGAGTTCTTGGCCTTGTGTCTCTCCGATGCGGTTCTCCATGTCGTGGAAGCCTCCTGAAAACAGTCAACCTGCCAGTGCTATGCCTTCAAATGGAAGAAGTTTTCCATTTGCTACCAGGGCAGGAAGCTAAACCCACTGGCCTGCCCTTTGGCTAGCATTCTGGACTACCTTTGGTCCCTCTCTGTCAGGCCTGAGGTCGAGGACCCTCAAAGTGCACCTGGCAGCCATCTCTGCATACTAGGTTCAGACTGGTATTCCAGTGGTGGTGCTGGAGAAGGTGGTTGGGTGCTTCTATAACAGTCAGAACCACTTTTACCCACCGGTGCATAAGCCATCCACCACCTTGGGACTTGTTGCTGATACTGGCAGTGCTCATGGGCAAGCCAATCTAACCAATGCACAGGTGTGACATGTTACAACTGTCATGGAAGACTGCCTTCCTGGTGGCTATCACTCCGCCAGAAGGATCACTGAGCTCCAGATGCTCAAGGTGGAGTCTCTATACTTGGTGTTCCACAAGGACAAGGCTGTCTTCTGCCCCCACCCAAAATTTTTCCTGAAGACTGTGGTGGAGTTTCACCTTAATCAGTTGATTTATCTCCTGGTGTACTTCACCAATTTCACTTTGAAGGCCGAGCACAGGCTCCACACGTTGGACCTGCAGCTGACACTTGCTTAGCACAAGGAATACATGGCTGGATTTTGGGGTGATGTTTGCCAGTTATTTGTAACATACGTTGAAGTCACACCTGGCAGATCAGCAGCAAAGCAGACGATTGGCATGTGGATTGTCACTGCATCAACCTCAGCTACAGGCTGACTGGTGGGGAGCCTCCTGTAGGGCTTACAGCTCATTCTATTAGACATACTGTTGCCTCGGTTGCTGCTTCTCGGGACGTCCCTGTCTAGGAAATCTGCAGAACTGTTACATAGAAGTCAGCACACACTTTTTTTTCCCACTACCACATCAACCTTGAGTTATATCAGGATGCAGGTTTTGGGACCTCAGTCCTCCAATCCCTGTCTGCCAAGCAGGGGTGTGCACCTTGCGCCCCTCCTCCTGGAGAACTGCTAGGTATCTGTCTGAGTGTGGACAGTGCACCATATCCATGCCCCTAGAAAAGAACAGCTATGTAAGAACTTAATATCTTCACTAAAGTCTGTGACATCTTTGCTCCTTACAAAACAAAGAAAGCCAGAGGAATCCCCAACCCCTGGCTGTCTAGCCCACTAATTGAATACATGTGACTTAGAGATCACCTGTGGCATAGGCCAAAGCCACGAATCTGGCTGACTCCCAAGCATATAAGGCAGCTAGAAATACCTGCACAAAACTCATACGTCTGGTGAAAGCAGCTTACTGCAATCAAATCAAATCAAAATTTATTTATAATGCGCTTTTCTACATATCAAAGTGCAATTACACATCAAAATAACATCAAACATAATACATGACAGCATAAAAACAATAAAAGCAGCAGTAGCCCTATTCAAACGATAATTCAAACAGATAACTTTTCAGAGACGCCTTAAATGACTCCGTGGACAGGCACCTTCTAATCTGACGAGGTACAGAATTCCACAGGGTTGGGGCCATAAAAGAAAAAGCTCTGGCCCCAGATGACTGAAGAGGAACCCTGGGAATTTCTAGCAATCCCTCATCAGCGGAGCGGAGTGGACGTAGAGGGCGGTAAGGTCGAAGGAGATCTTGCAAGTAGCCCGGTCCCTGAACATGTAGGGTCTTATAGGTCAGCAACGTGACCCTGAAAGTGATTCTCTAACGCATCAGCAGCCAGTGCAGTTCGCACAGCACAGGTGTGATGTGGCAAGTTCTTGGTAACCCAGTCAACAACCTGGCTGCAGCGTTCTGCACCAGCTGCAGGCGACGGAGATCCACTCCCTGCAACCCTAGATATAGAGCATTACAATAATCAAGACGCAAGGAAACAAAGACGTGGACCAACACAGGAAGGTCATCATGTGGAACAAGGTGTTTTATCTAAGCGATATTCTTCAGATGGTAAAAGGAAGACTTGACAGTGGCCGATACCTGTGCCTACAACGTCAGCTCGCTGTCAAGAATTATGCCCAGATTCCGCACCTGTTCAGAAGGTCTCAACTGGTTACCCCCTAGTACAAGGCCAGAGGGAGACCCAGGATTCAACTTCTCTACATGATGATCCGGGTCCACAACCAACACCTCAGTCTTATCCGGATTCAGTTTCAACCAGTTAGCACTCATCCAGTCCTGGATCTCAGCGAGGCAGTTATTAAAGACCGACAATGCATCATTCATATTGGGTACAAAGGACATATAAAGCTGAGTATCATCTGCATAGAAGTGAAAACTCAGCCCATAATGCCTTATAATGTCTCCCAATGGCAGCATATACACCGTGAACAACATGGGGGAAAGCACAGAGCCCTGTGGCACCCCACAGGACAGAGCAAAGGGAGCAGAGGAAAAAAACTCCTGAAACTACCCTCTGACTTCTGCCTGTGAGGAAAGAGAGGAACCATCTGAGGACTGTCCTCGACAGTCCACAGACTAGCCGCAGGCGATCTAGCAAGATCCCATGGTCCACGGTATCAAACGCTGCAGAGAGATCAAAGAGGACCAAGATCGAATGGCTCCTCTGATCTCTCGCTATTAGGAGATCATTAAATACCTGGACCAACGCCATCTCGGTACTATGCCTCTTCCTGAAACCGGACTGGAGAGGATCATAGACCTCATGGGTGGTAAAAAAGTCATCGAGCTGCAATGCGACTACTTTCTCAATAACCTTGCCCAAAAAGGGCAGATTAGAGATTGGTCTGTAGTTAGCGAGAGAGTCTGGGTCAAGGGAAGATTTCCTCAAAAGGGGTGTCACGACAGCCTCTTTTAAGGACTCCGGAAACACACCTTGGTTCAAAGAGCACCAGACTATCTCAGCAAGGACTGGTCCGATCACAAGGAGGAGCGTAGGACCAGGATCCAAACTACAGCAAGTCGGTCGCAAGCCCTGGACAATCTTCACAATATCCATGATCGCTGGCTGGTCAAAATCTGTCCAGGTAAACTGAGGGCCTGTAACCCCACATCAATCACTGCCATGTTCATTAGAACGTGTACTGCGGATCTCCGACCTGATCGATGATACCTTATCCTCAAAAACTGAGCAAACTCATCACACTGTATTTGTGAAAAAGCTCTCCGACCTGCAGACAGGCTGGATTGCACAGTCTGTCCACGGTCCAGAAGAGCTGAGCTGGTCAATTTCTTGATGCAGCTATCTCCTGGACAGGAACTCTGCCTTCTTACAGGAGATTTCTGATTGCTAGTCCACGAAATGGGCCATCAATCTAAGTCTGTCACCTTCCAGGCCGGATTTCCACCAACAATGTTCCAATCTTCGCCCCACTCTCCTTGACTCCCTCAGTATCCCATCAAACCAAGGGGACCGAGGACGAAGGGAGGGGGGGCGAACACGGACAGGTGCTATGGAATCTAGTGCCCTCAGCACCATATTATTATACTGCACTACTAAGGCATCTGGTTCCATGCACTCCATAGGCCAACCTGATAGGTCCAGCACTGCCATCAGACCCCCAGGGATAACCCACCTCAAAGGGCAGTACTGGACCATCTCCAAAGGGGTAGGTCTCACAAGGAGGGGTGGTGAAATTGAACCTTATTTTTTGTATTTATTTTTTTTTTGTATTTAGTTTTTGTTGACTGGGTAAGTGCACTAGACAAATCCTGCCTATTTTCAGGCACGACCCGGGGGAAGGGGATACAGATGAATGGCAACTGACCTTGAACCAGATTAAGCTGTTGGTGGTATTTTTAGTGAATGAGGGAAATTTGGCCAGGACACCGGGGAAATTCCCCTACTCTTTTCGATAAGTGCCATGGAATCTTTAACATCCACCTGAACTACCACCAATCCAGGCAGATAGGACCTCGGTTTAACATCTCATCCGAAAGACAGCACCTCAGAAGTGCAGCACCCCTCTCATGCTGCACTATAGTGTCAGTATTGGGATATTAACCCAAGTGCCAGATGTGGGAATGGAACCGACAGTCCTCTGACCTCCTGGCCTCAGAGGCGAGTGTGCTACCTACTGAGCCACTGACACTTATGGAGTGATGGTCAGACCACCCAACTGGTTCCACCACCAGTTCCGTGATCTCCATCCCCAGGGTGAACACCAGATGCAAAGAGTGACCCTGAATATGGGTAGCAGTGGTAACAACCTGTGTGAAGCCCAACAAAATCATCAAATGGAGGAAGTTTTGACCAAAATGTGAGAGTTCATCGTCGACCCAGGCATTGAAGTCCCCCAGGACGAACCACATGGAGGGCTCCGACACTAGGTCGACAATGAAGTCTGCAACTTCCTGCAGAAAAGCTTTCTTGTCACCGGGTGGACGGTAGATGAGTAAGATTCTGCTACCCACACCTGCTCCCATGATACACTCAAAAGATCTAGGGGACACCACTGGAACCTCCACAAGGCCCAATGCTGATTTAAAACAAATAGTGACCCCACCACCCCTTCGATCCAACCTCAGGCGATGTATTACTGAGTACCCGGCTGGAACTGCTGACTCTAATATGGGACCAGCATTCTCGTCCAGCTAGGTCTCGGTAATGCAAGCCAGGTCAGATGACTCAACAAGATCAGCAATAATTGCTGTCTTGTTTTTATAGGCCTGGCATCGCATAACACCGCCCAGGTTGGATGAGAGGCCTTCAGGAGCAGGCCACTTGCCCACTCAGTGGAACCCTTGGGTATGGGAACCAGGCATCACACCCCATATCCTGGACCCATTTTGCCCCAGGTCGTCCCTCCGACCCCACCACCCCTAATTCACCCACTCCCGCCCCCTTGCAGCCGAGGAACCCCTCCCCTCTGTGCAATCCCTAAGGCATGACGACACCTATATACCCGGTAGCAAAGGGGCTTTCGAAGGGTGCAGATCCTCAGCCTAGAGGGGAATAGCGCCTGCACATGGAAGCCCAGTCCCAACACATGCTGCCAAATATTTAAAACAACTTTTAATCAATCAATTTTATTAATACTATCGAAACCACTAAAATGTCTTAAACAGCAGCCCCACTCACCATTTCTAACAAAAATAAAGCAATAGTCCATTCCTTTCAGGCGAACTCCTCAGAGAATCCTAAGCAGTCTGGGCAGATTTTGCTCCTCCAAAGAGTTAGTAACAGTTTGGACACAAAGTCTCAGTTTCCTTCCACCTGTACACCACTGAGAACTGAGAGTAATGAAAAACTCTCAGAGCTCTCACCCTGAGGTGTTAGTCTCAAGCCTATCTCTCACATAAGCAAAGTTAACAGTTGCACAATTTGATCTTGATACAAAAATGAAGCATTCTCACTGCTTCACGAAATATACTGGAGGAAAAGAACAATCTGACCTGGGTAGTATTCAGACAAGCTCCATACGCTTCAAGTTGATAAGACAGACCTTGCTGCAGCTAAAATCTTGGAAATTGATCCCAACTGTTTAAAGGTGAGCTCAAGCCACCAGCCAAAAAGAGATTCTCCCTGGTCATCCCCCAAGATGCCACTCATGAAGTCGACCAGTGACTGGAGCCACGCGAGCAGGCTCTCCAGCCTGCCTCTTCGCAGCCCAGAAACCATGGGCACACTGGGCCTGTCCTCTGACAGTACCACCCAATCTCCCGTGGCAGCCAATTGCCCCAGTAAATCACCCTGGGTTCAGGCCAGGATTTAAAGAAACTCACCCCCAGTCATCCCCAAGATGCACCACCCTGGGTTCAGACCAGAATTTTCACAGGCTCACTCCAAAAAAATGGCACAGAGGATGCAGCAGTCTACAGAGCCTAAGAGCGCAAGCCGCTAAGTCTTCAAGAAAGAACCCAGCTTCAAGATCACAGTCTCCAGCTCCAGGATCCGGACCTAATCATACGAACTCTTCAGCAAAATCCGGGTACAGTCATAGTACACGCAAGATCAACGACCAGCTCACAGTCCCAGTGTACAAACTCCCAGCTCCTGATAGAAGCCTCCCACATTGTAATCAGAGTATTCCAGGTAGAATTCTTAAATCTTGCTCCAGAGATTAAATCTTGCTTAAATCTTGCTTCAGAGATAACTTTCCAATCCTGAAGTGGAAAAACAGTAGCAATACCACGCACACTGTTGCAGTCTCTGCCGACGACTATCGGCAGGTATTCCACACGACAAATAACCACAAAAAATAAAGAAAACTAACTAACTAAAAACATAAAAGTAGAATGAATTAAAACAGGTAAAATAAAAAAGTATAGCTGCTGTAACGTGGCTAGCCCAACGTGGCCGCCATCTTAACTTCTCATTTATCTGGTTAATTCCAGTGTGACCTCCTAGGAAAGACCTGGGGTAGAAGGAGGGAGTTCTGGGACTCTGTAAAATCTCTCATGGGTAGAGTCTCAAGGGCCCCACTGGACCTTAAAGTTACCACCTCTGGCACATTGCAAGACCCAAAGGAAATCGCTGATGCTTTTAATGTTGCATTCACTGACCTCAGCAATGTGTTGCCACCTGAATACCGGAATCACACCCTTGCAGGGCAGCAGCACAACCTCAACACTCCATCACCACGGGATAATGTTACCCCACCATTCTACTTCAAGCAAATCTCCCCAGATGAGACCATCAAATATATCAAACGGGTCCTTGGTAATACCAGGATGGGAAGCGACATGATCGATATGAAGATGGTAGCACTCACATTAAACAAACTTGTGGTGCCGCTCACCAAGGTGTTCAATGCCTCTCTGAGATCTGGCATTTTCCCTGATTGGTGGAAAGAGGCTCTAGTCACACCTGTTTTTAAATCAGGAGACAGAGCTAGTCTAGCAAACTTCTGGACCAACTCGATTTTACCCCCCCCCCAAAGCACTTGAAAGGGTGGTCTCAGAACAACTAACTGAGTACCTAGAAAAGCATAGCCTTCTCTGCCTGCAACAACATGGATTCTGACAAAACCATTCCATCGTCACCACGCTAGTAGAGTACACCACTCGGCTTTATGGAGCCCTGGATAAAGGGATGGCAGTGGAGTCTATCTTCATAGACCTCACCAAGGCCTTTGACACACTCAGTCATCAACTGCTACTGAAATGTCTCCTCTCTACAGGCTTGTCAATGGACTCTATGGCCTGGTTCCATAGTTACCTCACCCATAGATCTCAATGGGTCAGGATCTGCAATACAATCTCTGTGCCCAGGGAAGTAAACCTAGGGGTCCCGCAAGGTCCTATTCTCGGTCCTCTCTTATTCAGCCTCTACATAAATGACATGCCTTCCACCTGTCCTGCACACTCCATACTCTATGCAGACAATGCTGTTATCTCCTCCCAGGGAAAGACCTGGAATCAATTAGCTCTGAACTTCAGCACAATTTTCGCATTGGAATCCTGGTTCACTCCAAATAAACTGCTACTCAACTACAAAAGACATGAAGCATGCCGCTCAGCACCCCACAGAGCAAGATTCGAGGGTCCTCACTGCATATTACTTAGTAGCAAAGAAGAAATACTATACCAAGTCAACACATTTAAGTATTTAGGGATTCACCTTGATGACACCTTCACCACTCATGCTGAGCAACTGGTAAGTCCACCAACATGAAGCTTAGCATCTTGTACAGACACCGCACCTCTATGACACGGCTGCCCTGAAACTTAAGTGCAGTTCAGTTCTCTCATCTGGAGGATTATGGCCTTGACATATATGGGGCAGGCACAGACACAGCACTTAAAAGGCTCAAAACCATCCTCAACAAGGCCTGCCACCTGATCCTGGGAGTACACAAATGACTCACTCTTGTAACCTATACAAAGAAACTGGCTGGTTTCACTCCACACAGAGACTCCAATACCAGGTCTGCCTCCTGCAAAAAGTCCCTGATGGGGTCCATACCTAGTGCTACTTCAGCCCTCTTTGAGCTTGCACAACCATCTAAATGCACAAGGAGTGCTTCCAGCGCTGTCCTGTCCTAACTGTTCCCTTCAAATGAACCACCCTTGGCCAAAGATCCCTCTCCTACTGTGGGCCTAAATGGTTCAATGATCTGCCTGCAGACCTTGCTGACTCTCCCAGACTTGGCCACTTTAAAAATGGGCTTTGATCTCTTCTTGCCATTAAATCTGACTGCCAGTGTTTCTGTTAACCCACAGCCTCTGACAGCCATTCTCACACCCGTAAAAAACTACCCTCTCTCACTCCCACCCTTCTGTTCCATAACTACCCACCCCCACCACCTACTACCTCCCCTGGACAAAGCCTCACCTTGGCAGCTAAAACTGCATTTCTGCAGACTGGGAGCGCCCCGTCTGAACTGTAACATAATTGTTAAACATTGTACCGCACTTACTTAATGCTGCATTAATATGTTTCTCCGCAAGTGTGGTTGTTTCTCATCACTTGTTGTACCCTACTTGATGTTGTAACTGCACACTAATACCACTTGTTGGTTGATGTCTTTATGTTCTGCAATGTTTCATCACCTGTAAATGTCTTGTATTCCTTGTTGACTTGGAATCTTTGTAAACGAGCCCCCAGCTCAAAGGTATTAATCCAAATTTGAAATTAAAAAAATAGAAATAAATAACAGTAGCTCTTTGAGGGAATCTCTGTCATCAGGTCACACCTATGGAACTTAGCCATCAAATGCTAGGATCACATGGAAACTTTTCTACAACAGTCTAGCAGGGCCGCCCAGTCTGAAGTCTGGCTTTGACGTCACAGTCCTATATAAGAGTGGGCAGCCCTGCTCCATCCTCAGTTATTTCCCCTAGCTGGAGGCCATAGGAGACAGGAGTCCCACCATGGAAACCAGGGGAGAGAGAGAAGATGCCCAGTTACCAAAAAGGCTGGGGCAGCAGGACAGCTGAGTTGGAGATAAAGAAAGGGGGATGGAGAGAGGGTTGGCATGGCCTGATGACAGAGATTTCCTCGAAGATCTACTGTTACAGTAAGTGCTTACATAACTGTTCTATTTGCTTCAAGGATATCGTTATCAGGTCACACCTATGGAATGAGTTCCAAGCAGTGCTAAGTGCAAGACAGTTTGTGTGGCAGGAGGTCAGAGGCCTAAGAAACAAGACCCTGAAGCACCGCTAGCAAAGCCTCACCTTCTTCTGGCGGCAATGTCCAGACTGTAGTGCTTGGTGAATGTGTGGACAGTACTCCAAGTGGCAGCAGCACACATTTCTGCAGCTGATATGTTCCATAAACAGGCAACAGAAGTGGCCATGCCTCTGGCTGAATGGCCATGAACCACACCAGGAAGTACCTTACCGTACTTCCTATAACAAAAACTAATACAGCTGGCAAACCATTTGGACAAGCACAATTTAGATACTGGAGTGCCCTCTTTGCTAGGGGTGAAAAAAACAACTGAGAGGACTGTCTGCAGTCCTTAGTATGGTGTGTATAGTACCTGAGAATTCGATGCATACCCAAAGTATGGAGTAATGCTTCCCCTGGATTGGCATATCCTGGAAAATAAACAGGCAGGTGGATAGACTGATTTAGACTAGAGTAAACTCAGACACCACCTTAGGAAGAAACTTAGGATTAGTATGCAAAGAAAAATGTTTGAAATACTTTTTTTGAATACTTTGTGAAAAATAAGGCTTCTCACATGTGAAAGCCTGTTCTGCTTGAAGAATTTCAGAGCTGACTTCCGGTGACGTCACGCTCCCGATGCCAGCCTGAATCAGTAGGCTCCCACCGTAGCCTGCAAAAACCTCGTTACACCGCACTACAGTAAAAATTAAAGTCAGAAGCAACCTCGAGGTGTAATTATGTCAAAGCTCGGGAGAAAGCCAATAAAAAAACTCTGCGCTTGATGGAGGATTTTCCGACACCAGCAGTGAAGCATCGAGCCTCTTCCACCTCACTGCGCAGCACAGACAAGGCCGAGCAGCCTCCCTTGATGACACTGCAGCGCCAAATGACTTCAGTCCTCTCAGAACTACGTGAATTACAGAACGAGTTTCAAATAACTACAACTGCCCTCAGGACAGATATTGGGAAACTTGAAAGACAGCAGGAGCAGCTTGAATAGCATGCGACGGAATCGGACACCAGAATAGACAGATCAGAATGGGCCATAATGCAGTTAAACCATAATGTACAGGCCTTACAAGAGCATGCTGAAGACGCAGAGAGCCACAGTCGGAGCAACAATATTCGGATCTCGGGGATCCCAGAGGGGGAGGAGGGCACTGATCCTCACAAATTTGTTCGTCTTCTGCTATAGCAGATTCTGGATATCCCTAAGGAGACCACCCTGGAGTTTGAAAGGGTTCATCGCACACTTGGTCCCAAGCCCCCCCGAAAGCCAGGCCACGCACTATGCTGGTACACTTTCTCCGATTCCAAGAAAAGGAATTAATACTACATACGGCATGGAAGCAGGGGCAGGTTAGTTATAAAGGTCAACGACTGTATTTTGAGAATGACTTCGCCCCTGAGGTGATGGCCAGATGCAAGGCATATATACCAGTCTTAAAGGTGCTGAAAAAGGCAGGCCTGTGATTCCGCACCCCTTACCCAGCAAAATTAATTGTCTTCCACCCAGATGAGCAACTCACCTACAGCTCGGCAGAGGAGGCAATCGACAGCCTCCAGAAACGAGGAGTAGAAGTTCAGAAACCAACTGGGCGCCCCACGCGGGGAACTCTGGCTGCAAAGCTGTCACAGCAAGCCTGGCAGTCTGGACAATGAGAGGCTAGAAACGCCAGGGCAGAGGCGATCATAAAATTGCTGAGTCCTTATGAGAGCAGTCCCAGTCTAACACCTGATTACCTTACTGACTGAACTGAGTAAAGTTGAGGCATATTAGCCGGTCTGGAGAAATCTGCAGAGAGATAGCTCTATTTTTAGGAACTAGATCACTAGTAGCATGCGAATTCCACCGCCCAAACACTCTGGACATTTTAAATGCTGTCATTGAACCACTCAGGCTGCCTGTTTTTGTCTACTAACTGTTCCAGATAAGTCCCTGTTTACTAGTTGCTAAATATCTGTAGTGTCATTTATTCTTTAATTCTGCTTACATTATTATCTGCTTTGTCCAGCACTACTAACACTTTCTCTCCTTTTGTGCAGTGCTTGGAGAATCTGAATCTAATATTTGTTGAATGGCGTGCAGAGGGGAGAGGGTAAGAGTAATCTACATTGGTCTGGCCCTCCCAATCTCTGCGCTGGCGAATAACAGATAGTCCACCAGAAAGCTTGGTAGCATCCCCAGGGTGGCTTGGGTGGTTTAAGAGGGCAGTTGCTTTTGCATGCAAAGCTGTCACTTCCTTAAATGTTGAGGGTGGGCAGTGTCTCTCCAGAAAGGCCGATGAGACCACGTAGCGGGGGGAGGGCTCCAGGGTTATTTACTGAAAATCAACCTGAGGTTATGACGCTAAGCAGCGATCTGCGACTTGGTTTGCTGGGGGGTTACGTGATACAGAAGGCAAAAGTTGGATATTGATGCTTTAATGATGCACATTGCTCTTAGGAAACTCAGCGTCCAGTGAGACCTGTTGGGCTCTCTTCTCCCCCCCCCATCCCTGGACTTCGGGGCGGGTATTTGGGTCCCCCTCCCCTCCCGGATTCTACAGACCTCCACGGCTGAGGCCGGTTATTAGGGGATACTGTAATTTCTCCTTCAGTGATGTATACAATCCCTGGGCAAGCAAAGCTAGTATCCTATAATGTTACTTTAGGAGACAAGCTCAGGGCCACGGACAACAGCTGCACTGCTTATTTTCTGCCCCGAGTTTCTCTCCCTGTGACACCACACACTTTAGCATGTGGCTATCAGGCAGAAGTGTGGCTAGCCAAAACCCCTCTCCCCCCATACTATATCTATCCTAGGCATTAGAAGTGCCTTGGGGTTTCTCTGTTAGGAAACATACCCCTCCTCAGTGGGGATACCTCACTGTAGAGAGCTCTCAGGAAGTACTAGTTCAATTCGCTCATTTTACTAGTTAAGAGTTTGTAAAATTAGTTGAAGCCCTGTTGGCTTTAATGAAATTCAAATACTTTTAATCAACCTATTTACTAACTGGAAAATATGGTTGCTAGTTTTAGTTATCTGAAATTATATGTATGTTGCCAGTTTAAAGGCAACCAGTTGTCAACTGTAAAGAGTAAGGTTACATTTTGGAAAAGTCATTGCAACAACTATATGTTAATGAAATGTCAATTGTGTCTACCTGGTTACGGTGTGCACGGTGTGGGGAGGTCAGCTGGGGGGCGCTCCCTTGGATCCACGAGGTGCACCATCCTAAACTCACATAACTCCCGGATATTGTGATGCAGGATACTCCTTTGAGGTTATTATCCTGGAATGTAAATGGACTCACTTCCCCAATTAAGCGAACTAGGGTTCTCTCACAGCTTAAAAAATGTAAGGCCGACCTTATCTATCTGCAGGAGACTCGCCTTAGCAATGAAGAACACATGAGGTTGGGGTGGCTCGCGAGGGGCGAGGTGTATAGCTCTGCTTATAGAAATGGCAGAAGAAGGGGGGTAGCAATTGTAATCCCACAGCATACTCCTTGGCAGTTACAAGCTAAATGGGTAGATCCATTTGGTCGGCTGGTGTTACTCTGGGGATGGATAGGAGAGACTGAGGTTACCCTAGCAAATGTATATTTTCCACCGGATTTACAAGTGAACAAGGTCAAGGGCCTGCTAGACAAAATCACACAATTCACCAAAGGCGTATTAATGTTTGCAGGAGATTTTAACATCCTACCTAACCCAGAACGGGACTCATCAAGCCTTAATACACCCAGAAAAACCCCGCAGCAGAGGTTCTTAAGCAGATTTCTGGCAGAGGTAGGCTGGACTGATACCTGGCACCACTTACACCCTTACACCAGGAATTATACGCATTACTCAGCAGTTCACCACACATATTCAAGAATCGATCTCTGTTACACCTAAGTAGAATATCTGGACATGGTGGCAGACTCACATATTGGGGATGTCGCCCTGTCAGATCATGCACATATAGTCATTACATGGAAACTAGGATTGCAAAGGAGATGTACACAGTGGCGACTAAACCTTTACCACTTAAAATCAAAGCAGTTTAGAGAATATCTTTCGGGTAAGTTGACTGAGATACTTGCAGATAACACTAGCCCAGAGACCATACCCAGTATGCTGTGGGATACAGTAAAAATGGTACTAAGAGGACATCTCATCAAGTACACCTCTACACAAGCGAAATCCCGCAGACAGCATAAAGCTAGACTGGAAGAAACCCTTCATTTTTTGCAAATGGCACATAAACAAGGCGATAGCTCGGTCCTTCCGCAACTTAAACAAGTCAAGCTAGACCTAGATAAGTTGGCCCAACAGCAGACAGAGATAGCCCTAACTTTCCTTCGACAGCGGTATTATGAGGTTGGACCCAGAGCTGCTAGGCTATTAGCCTATCAAATCAGGAGGCAAAAGAAAGCAGCAGCTATCACTACCATTCGGCATCCAGTTGATGGCAGGCCCCTGCACAAACTCAGCGATATAGCAGATGCATTCACTACATACTATTCGGCCCTCTACACCCCAGAGCGCCCCGTAACAATGGAAGCGATAAAAGATTTTTTACAGCCCCTTAATCTCCCGGGAATCACTCCAGAACGGGAAAACCAACTGATCAGACCTATCACAATGCAGGAATTGATCAGCGCCCTAACTCGGGCTAAGACCATGAAGGCGCCAGGGCCTAACGGCTATGGAACTGAATTTTATAAAACAGCAAAAGAACAACTTTTGCCCACCCTCCTCCGTACCTTTAATTCAGTACTAGAGGGAGACCCTCCCCCTCCCTCTTGGTCTTATGCTAATATCTCGGTCATCCCCAAGCCAGGCAAAAACCCTCAACTATGCGAGTCATACTGCCCGATATCGGTCTTAAACTCTGACTACAAATTATTTATGCAGATAATTGCCCATAGACTGGAAACTGTGCTACTACAAATAGTACACAGAGACCAAGCTGGCTTTGTAGGTGGCCGAACAACTACAGACAATATCAAAAGGACATATCACATAATACGTAAGATGCACTCCTGTGATTACCCTGCGGCCCTAGTAAGCCTAGATGCGGAAAAGGCTTTAGACAGGGTCCTCTGGCCATTTCTATACTTAGTTATGGAGGGCGCGGGGCTCCCTCTGTCACTGATCCAAGTGATCAAAAATATTTACTCTACCCCGAGGGCATGGATACAAGTTTCAGGGCATCACTCAAGATGTTTTCCCTTATATAGGGGCACCAGGCAGGGATGCCCCTTATCCCCTCTCCTATTTGCCCTTTTTATGGAACCCTTAGCACAGCTTATTAGACAATCCCAGGACCTTCGGGGGATTGAGGTTGACGGGGAAGAGCACCGCATAGCTCTCTATGCGGATGATGTCCTCCTATACCTCCATAACCCAGCGATTACCCTCCCAAAAGTTAATGAGCTACTAGTGGTCTACGGCTAGTCTCGGGTTATAAGGTTAACATCTCGAAAACCGAGATCTTGACCTTCCATTATTCCCCAGATCGGTACATACGGGAGCATTTTCCCTGCAAATGGGACCAGGGGAAAATAAAAAACCTAGGGATAAACCTAACCACGGATCTGCAGGATGCCTACAAACAGAACTGTATCCCCTTTACCAACCGCCTTAAGGATGATCTAGCTAGCTAGAATACACTCCCACCGAGTCTGTCCAGAAAAATAGATGCCATCAGAATGGTAACTTTGCCCAGGGCCCTGTATCTCTTTAATAATATTCCTATTAATTTACCATGCTCTGTGTTTCTGGACTGGGAGAAAGCTATCTCCTGTTTCATCTGGACGGGATGCAGGCTGAGAGTTAGATTAAAACTCCTTACCAAACCTAGAGGCCTGGATGGGCTTGCCCTCCCAGATCTCCATCGATATTACCAAGCTGCACACCTGACACATGTTGTTGCTAGGCAGCTGAATATAGATGAGCCGCACTGGGCAGATATTGAACAGGCAATCATTACCGACTCAGAGTACTATGATATACTCTACCAAAGCCATATATCCCAACAGGCAAGCCTTAACCTAACCCTAGAATTACAGCATAGAGTGACCACCTGGAAACAGATTAAGAGGCAGTTTTCAATCTCCACCTTTATACCACTAATTTGCCCAACAGCTGCTTCACAGATTTTCAGCCCAATAAAATGGACCATGCCTACCATCAGTGGAGCAGGTATGGTTTGAAATACTTGTTTCAAATAACTACAGGAGGGGTACTGTAGTCATTCCGGGATATTCAGATAAAACACCACCTGCCAAACACACACCATTACAGATATCTACAATTAAGACACTACTACGAGGCATTACCGACGGAGGTACGAAACCCTGCGCAATGGCCTCCCCTGATCACTAAGCTGCAATCTCTGTTTGCTTCTCCAAACTGAAGCCATTTGATATCTGCTCTCTAACAAGACCTAATGTTAAATCCCTCGGCAAATCTTGTAGATATCCGTGGGAAATGGCAACAAGAACTGGGAGCACACATAGAGGACAAGCAATGGGAGCAGGCATGCCGCCAGGTGGCTTGCACCTCTAGTTCACACCAATGGAGAGAATTTGCATGGAAGTTCCTGGTCTGTTATTTTAAGACCCCAGAGATTACAAGTCACTACACACCAGGTCATTCTGCCTCCTGCTGGCGTAATTGTGGTGAAAGAAAGGCTCACCTCACCCATATAATGATCTCCTGCCCTAAGCTGGAACCATTCATTTGCTCACTGCAGTCGGAACTACAAGAAATATTTGATAGATCTATTCAGTTAACTCCTCAAATATTCACTCTGTTAATTCTCCCCGATGGCCTTAGAGACACGGATACTCGCCCTCTGCTAGCCATTCTGCTTACAGCAGGCAGGAAGGCCATCACCAAAATGTGGTTAACTCCTAAAATTCCAACATTGCAGGATTGGTGGGCAATATCAAAACAGACTTACCAGCTTGAGAAGATAACTCATAGCTTAAATGGTAAGGAGGAAAGATTTGGTACTAGATGGAATAGATGGCTTTTATATATTATGCTAAAAGACTCAACCTTTGTACCATAAATAAAATCCCCCATCCTCACTTAATACTGAACCAAGGTGCGTGGATCCGGGGGAGCCTCCTATGGCCGCCCAGGTATGGGTATGTAAGGTTAGATAAGACAGTGTAGTAAACATGTTACTCAATCTGCAAATTTAAATTCCCAATCTTCTGTCTGATACTCAGGATTCTAATGAACAGCATTCAAAGAAGTGAAGGTATCCCGAGTTCGGGGTCCCACTGAAACACCCAGGCCAGTTATAGACAATGAACTCTGACCTCTCTGGTATTGAGTCTTTATAATATTGACAGCATTGTGTGTACTGTGACCAAATGGATCTCTGTAAATACCTCTTCTTGATTTCCTGTGCACCTGTTACTTGACGCAGTTGACTGTAAGTGAAAGCATGTAAAATGAAATATGTAAAATGAAATAAAGAAGATCTTGGCAAAAAAAAAGAATTTCAGAGCTACAGCAACTAAAAGTAATGCTTTCTATGACAGGGTGTAGCTCGCAAGACATGGCTGGATCAAAAGGAGGCAGGGTGAGCTTCTAGAGCATGAAATTGAGGTTTTAGGCCAGGACCGGATTACAGATAGGAGGCTTCAGGTGGAGAATGCCTTTCAGAAAAATATGGGCCACATCCAATCAGGCCACAGTACAGCTATCAATAGACACGTGAAAGGCTGAACTAGAAGACAGGTGCACCTTAATAGACGAATATCGGAGTCCTGCATTCAATAAAGACAGGAGATACTCTAGAACTTGGCTGACCGGACAAGTGAAAGGGTCCATGTAATGGGAAGTGGCCCATATAGCAAAGCACTTCCACTTGATCAAGTAAGTGGCTTTGATGGAGGGTTTCCTGGCAGCCACCAGGACATCAACCACCTTCTGAGAGTCCCCAAAGCGAGCAATGGCTTCGTTGTCAGAAGCCAAGCATGCAGGTGAAGGGACTTGAGGTCCAGATGGACCACAGTCCTGTCATAGATTTGTGGGAAATGATGGACAACAACAGGATGCAGGTTGAAAAGCAAGGCAAAAGCCCAGCAGTTGATTTATTGCAGCAGAATGTAAAATAAAAGAAAACCGAACTGGTTTCGACAAAACAATAAACATCAATATAGCAGGACAAAAAAACCAAACAAAATAGAAACATCCCTCTAGTAAAAGCTAGAGGACAGTAGGCCAGCAGCTGACTCCACCACACATCTGATCTACTGAGTTAAAGAGCACTTCTTTTATACTAGTAGGGGTCAGGTGATTACCTGAAGCCCCACCCACAATTGTTCAGAACATATATTATGTTCTATGCAACATCTTTTTAATACATGAAACCATGAGAGTGCTTTCTTTTTGCAAACAACATTAATATTAGTCAAAGATATAAAAAAAAATACAGATATCAAGGTGTTTACTGTCTAGCTGTAGCTGTAGGCTCCTCCCCTTGAGCTGGCCAGTATAACTATAGGAGAGAAACGGCCGGTCGGCACTTAGAAACACTGGAGAGTTCAAGGAGGAGAGTCTTCAGCTCAGGTAAGCAGCAACAGCCTTGGTTCCCCTGACTAATTTAATGTATTTCATTTCACAGCTGGCAAGAAAACACATAAGAAAAAACAAAGCAGTATTGCTTTAAGATATTTTAGCACCTTCACTTGTATTTGTTTCTCAGACAAACTCTGTTGTATGTTTTGAGAATAAAATGTACAGGTAAAGCTAAAAATAACAGTAAACATATAGGATTAAACAGTGTATCCCTATACTATTTTATTTATTTACACAGGGTGCCCTGTTGTTTATCCTTTACTGGAGCCTGAGGCCTAATTTCCATGTAACAGCAGTACAGAAACTTGCCTAAAGGAAATTAATATTAAAAAAAAAATCCCTAGGTTTAAACTGTGGCTAAAGGCAATGCTGCTATTTTAAGGGCTATTACAACGCTGCATGCTACTTTGTTCAGTCTCAGCTTTTTCCTGCATTGCTAATACTGTTTATAATTTCTACTGCTCATACCTGAACAGACTCCACAGGGTACAGCGCGCTGAACATGTGAAAAATAATCATTCAGAATGGTGCTTTCAGTCGCTAAATCACTAGCAAACCCACGTCACCCAATACAAAAAAATACCTTGTCTGTTTGCTTCTATTCCGTGGCATTTCATTTCAGGGACTGTTTACTTCTTTTCTGGATATCTCTTTCTTCTAGTTACCAGAACCTTGCACTAAGCTGCAATAGCACTTGCTGGTAAATTCAGGGAGAAGGAAAACAAAAAAAACCCAAAGTGATACATACAATTGCTAATGCTCGTAGGTGTGCATCGTTGAGCAGCATTTTGCTCATAGCATCTAAACGGGGCTTACCGCAGATACAAAAGGTGAGGGAGGTATTTTTATTTAGCAGCTTTAAGACTGTCCCAATGGCTTTAAAATACATAACAGTGGCCTCTCCTCAGTCTTTCTTAATTTCTCATCCCCTAGACATGGTGAGGGCATATAAATACAAGTAATGTGCTTTTGTACATTTGGGTTTCTACAGGAATTTCTACTAGATTCCTGGGGGGCGGACTAGTGATGGTTCCGATATGGTCCCTGGAGGTAAAGGGATAGTGAGAACCTCATTCAGGTGGCCTTCCTGAACAAGGGGGAACAACAGAGAGACAGAGAGAGAGAGAAGGAGAAAGACAGATTGAGAGAATGCTGCTGCAGCAGACTTGGAGTAAAGGAAAGGACCATAATAGTGTCATCGCAGTACACTATGACTGCCGATTGCAGTAATGGAAACCAGATCTGACGAGGCCAGAACAGTGCCACCAGAATTAGGGTGGCTCCTCCATGTGGAGCTTGATGAGCACTCTCTGGATCAGAGGAAAGGGAGGCATGCATAGAGGAACCTACCTTTCCATGAGAGGGACAACACATCTAACCAAAAAACTTCAGGCCCTGGATCTAACAAGCAGAAACGTGGCAGTTTTGCATTGAGTGGAGACACAAAAAGGTCCAACTCTGGATGACTCCACCTGCTGAACAGGTCTTCTACGATTGAGGTAAGCCTTTTCCACTCATGCGTTCTGGACTGTGCCCAGCTGAGGCTGTCCGCCAAGGCATTTTGGGCACTTGGCACATGGATGACTGACAGTTCTAGACCATGATCTCTAGAGCCCAGTACCAGACCCTCATCACCTCCCAGCACAGGGGATGCTTGTTGATGTAATAGATCACACTTAGGTTGTTCAACTGCACCAACAGTGGGCCTGGAAAGAGATGGTTCTGTAAGGCATTCAGAACTGCCTGCATTTCTAGAACATTATGTGGAGGCGGGTCTCCTACTGGGACCTAGGTCTGATAGGGCCTAGGTGCACTCCCCAACCCAGACCCATAGCATCCAAGGTGAGAATTTGGTGACGGGTGGGGATAAGAAAGAGGACCCCTTTTAAGAGACTGTCTGGGTCCCTCCACCACTGACACACCTTGCATACTGGGGAGGAGACAAAGGACAAGATGATCCAGATCATCGGAGCACTGATCCCACTGGACCCTCAGGGTCCACTGCAGGATTCTCATATGCAGCCTGGCCAATGGGACCATAACAATGGCCATGGCCATTAAGCCTAGCAGCCTCAAGAACTTCCTGGTTGGGACATCCTGGCACTGAGCCACATCCTGGGCCTGAGCTATGAGGCAGTCCTCCATATCTTGTGGGAGGAAGGCCTTGCCCTAAGTAGCATCCAGAACTGCTCCATGTACTGCAGACGCTGGGACGGGGTCAGGACAGACTTGGGCAAATTGACAGTGATGCCCAAGGACTGGAACAACTGCAGGGTGCATTCTACAGTCAGCAACAGAAGAGCCCTGGACTGGGCTTTCAGTAACCAGTTGTCCAAATATGGGAACACATAAAGGCCTTCACACAGGAAGGATGCTGCTACAGTTGCTAAGCACTTGGTAAATACCCGTGGCACCGAGGATAAGCCAAAGGGCAACACCCTAAACTGGTAATGCTCCCCCGGAAGAGGAACCATAGGTACCACCTGTGAGGGGGGCAAATCATGATATGCAGATAGGCATCCTGCATGTCCAGGAAGCATAGCCAGTCACCCTGCTTGAGCAAAGGAAGAAGGCCGTGTAGCATCACCATCCGGAACTTTGTGTATTAGATGCAAAGATTCAGCTCCTTGAGGCCTAGAATAGGCCTCAAGACTCCAGTTCTTTTGGGAACCAGGAAGAACCGGGAGTAGAACCCTTTGTTGCCTAGACACCGGCTCTATGGCCCTTTTGCGCAGCCAGGTGAACACCTCCTCTCAAAGCACTGCTGTGTGCTCCAGAGGATAAGAGGTGGAAACTGGTGAAACATCTGGAGGCTGTTCTACAGCGTGGCCCTGTTTGAGTATCTGCAGGATCCAAGTGTCTGTGGTAATGGTTCTGTATTGGGACATATGGAGGGAAAATAGACCTTCGAATACCAACTCATGGGTTGGAACAAGAGGAGGAGGGTCTGGCAAGGAGTCAGGCTGAGGTGGAACCAGCGGCCGGGGCTGCTCCTCCTTTCCTGGAGTGCCAGTGGTGGAGGGGGGAGTAGGCAAGGCAGATCTGGTCCTGCACTTGTCCTGGAGCTTGGTTCCGGAGCCAGACTTGTGAGAGACCTTACGAAAGGAAGGCCTCTGTCTGCTTCTAGGCTGGGTATGATAAAGGGAGTGGACAGACCTAACAGCCCTGCCAGAGTCCTGCAGACGATTAATAATATCCTGCACATCAGGACCAAAAAGTTTGTGACACACAAAAGGGGCATTTCAACATGTTTTGCTGAACATCAGCAGCGAAGCCAGAGACTCTAAGCCAGGAGTGCCTTCTAAGGCAAATGCCAGTGCCAGCTGCCCTGGCTGTAGTATGAGCCATGTCATAGGTGGCTCTGAGGAGATACTTACTAACATCTTCCAAGGCCTGGAAAATTTTGAGAAGCTCCTGTCTCTGGGAACTCTCAGGAAGGACCTGAGCAGCAGCCTTGCTCTTCTTCCAGAGGCTATTCTGGTACTTGATCATATGAGATGAGTAGCTGGCAATTCTAAGGCCCAGAAGAGCTATGGTACAAGTCCTCTTGCCCAGAGGTCAGTCCTCCAAGATTCCCAGTGAGGAGGGGAAGGAGCTAAGGTGCTTGGGCACATTAGACCTGTCATGAGCTGCCTTGATTACCACTGAGTAGGTTTCTGGCTGGGCTGCATAGAAAGGTGGCCCCAAGGGTGCCTAGTAAAGCTCATCAGCCTTTCGGGCCCAACCACCCGAGGTGGAATGTTATCCCAGCATAACACCCACCCTGTCAGGCATTATTCCTTTATAATTGCTCTGAAACTCCCCCTCTATGCCACTAGACCCATTAGTGTGTCGGTTCCACCGACCAAGCTATCATCCTAACATGGAAAGGATAATTAAGTTGAAGCAGCAGGATGATGGACAACACAGCGAATCAGGAGGCTCTGTGGATCATGTTAAAAAAAAAAAAAAGATGAGTATTAACATTCCTGTAAACAAGCTTTCAGCTTAGTGTGCTACTCCTGGTTAAACAATTGAAAAAAAAAAAATATATATATATATATGTATTTACCAGGGTTCCAAAGGGGAGAGGATTTGAGGCAGCCGTTTCCAAAGTTAGCATTTCCCAAAATGACCTTAGTTTTGTACACTGGACAAATAAATGATCAAATGATCAGATACTGTTGAGACATCTGGGACATTGGTTGTGTATATTGGGTTTGATTTAGTTTCACTTTATTTTTTATACTTGTAAGCCACATGAGCAATTCTGCCTGTTTTCGTAAGCGAAAAGTGGACAGACTTTATTTCAAAAGTTTCACCAGGAAAGACATAGTGAGCTGCTGACAGCTTGTTTCCAGATGATTCCTGGGGGCTAAGGGGATGAGGAAGTCGTCCAGACACACAGGCATTTGGGGGCAGCCACAAGCCAAGGAGCTCTCCTCCCTCTCCACACCAAGCCTGCTACTCTCTTCTGCAACACAGTCCTTCTCCAACTCCCTGGACTGTGGAGCTATGCTCTCCGGTTGCACAGGCATTTGGGGGCAGTCGCAAGCCAAGCAGCTCTCCCCCTCCCCACCCCACCCAGGGATGGTTCTACTTTTATTTTGGCTAGAACCTATCAGCTGCTGCACCCCTATCTTCCTTTCCAGGTGGTCTCACCCACCTGCTAGTCCCCCACAGTAACAGTTATGTCGCCACCCCACTATTGCCTACCATTAATTCTAAACAAACTTCTTCTCCCCCCTCCCCTTGCAAAGACCACCTGCCCTCTGTCATCCTGTCCCCTTGTCACACCTGACTCCTCCTTAAACAACCTCCCCCCACTGCCCTCCCTTACTGCAACCCAGTCAGTTTCACCCTTTGAGGGGTTAGAACCTACTCTATCACGGGCCTGCTGCTGCAATGAGGTGCTCTATCCGTTAGACCAACACTACCTTTTTGCTGCATAGGTGCTCTGTTACTTACAGCACACAAAATGAAACCAGCTATTCTCCCTCTGTTGGCAGCCCCTCTGCTTTGCACCTTACTAATTGCTGATCTCGGCTCCTCAGTACTTGCCATTGATCAAGAACACCTCTCCTCTTTTACACCTGCCTTCTGGCCAGATACACCCCACCCTCCAGTAAACAGGTGAGAATTCACTCCAACAGGCTCCCTGTTCTTTGCATTCCTCTCAAACCTTGAGCGGCGCTAACTCGGCTTCTTCCTGTTCTCCTTCACACCAAGTCACTCCTCACTGCCATGCCCCTGCAGTCAGATATTCTCCCTGCTGCTGCTAGCTGGTGATGTAGAGAGCAATGCTGACCCCGCTAATATTACTACTGCCCACTCTAATAATATGTGAACTAGCTCCCCTGGACTAAAAAATTGCCCATATAAACTAATGTGGCCTCCCATCGAAATTCCCTGTCCTAGAATCCTGGGTAGCCCTCTACAAGCCCCATGCCCTCAGTCTCTCTAAACTGTGGCTAAAGCCACATATCCCTGATCTTACCTACCAACTGCTGGGATACTCTTTGCTAAGACAAGATAGACCAGGCAAAAAGAAGGGCGGTGGTCTGGGACTCCATTTCAGAGAACCCCTCTCTGTTGCCCCGTCCTCAACTCTGACCCCACTTCTTCCAGTGACTGGCTCATAGCTGAGCTGACACTCAGTTCTGCAAAAAAGATCCTTGTAGGTGCTGTTACAACCCCCCAGCAGGAGGCACTACAGGTCTTAATAATCACCTGGAGGGCCTGGGAAACCTCTTCCCTCCCAGGAACACTATTCTCCTGGGAGATTTCAACCTTAATTGTTTAAGTGCCCATGATTTGGACTACTCGAATATGCTAAAGCAGCACAATCCAGTTCAAGTCATCTCTGTCCCTACTAGGCATAACACTCTCACACAAAACCACTCTCTCCTAGACTGGGTGATCACCAACAGAGAGGACAAGTGCTCCGGTCTGGGACACTGTCCGATTCCATCGGTGATCACTCCCCCACCTACATCATCTGGTCCACCAAGACCAAATGCCCCCCACTACATATCTTTCCACAACTACTTTACCTGTCCTGACATTTCCACCCTCCTTGAGGATGCAAAGGCAGTAAACTGGTTGGCTCTCTACACTCCCCCCTAATTACCTGTAGAGTGAGGGGTGGTTGTACTCACTGAGTCTCAAAAGGACTCCTGGCCACGACGAAGGAAAGGGATCATAAGGTGGGCTGCCTAAAAAAAAAGCCCCCTTCCCTGCTCTCTGGCAATGAATACAGGCACCTGTGAAACCGGTGCAAGCAAACTGCCCAGGCTTAGGAACGTGACTTCCTAGGTAACTAGCAAAGGGATAGCCTACGGGACCCTCACCGCTTCTGGAGTGCGATCAGCTCTTTGAAAAACCTATGCACCAGCAACTCCACCATTCATCTAAGTACTCCCACTGGCCCTCTAACTGATCCCATAGAGATCGCCCAAGTTTTCAACAAAGAGTTCACTGATCTCACAGCCCATCTAAGCAAGCCACCCACCCAACTACCACCCGGTCCTGAGCGTGATTCTGGTGATCAGCCCTCCTCCTCCATTCCAACTAGCACCCCCTTTCTACTTCAGGGCCATCTCCACCAAGGACACCACCAAACTCCTGAAGAGTCTCCCTAACCATGGCAGCAATGATCTTTTCCCTTCCATGCTTAAACTGATTTCCCCTGCCATCTCCAAACCCCTCACATTTATCTTTAATCTGGCATTGATAACCTCTACCATGCCAGAGTCCTGGAAACACGCCAGGGTGGTGCCAGTTTTCAAAGCAGGTGACCCCTATCCTCAGATAATTATAGGCCAATCTCCCTGCTCCCCCACCTAAGCAAGCTTCTGGAAATGATTGTTCATCACCAGCTGTCTGAGTACATCAGTAAATATAACCTGCTGTGCAGCCAGCAACATGGTTTCTGCAAGTTCCACACCACAACATCTGCCCTGGCCCAGTTTACCAACCATGCCCAAAGGAACACGGATCTGGGGAAAGCCTCTAGTGTTTTTGTGGACCTGACCAAGGCTTCTGATTTGGTCAGCCACCCCCTACTGTACACCACCCTCTACCAACTTGACTGCTCACTAAAGACCTTACTTTGGTTTAAGAGTTATCTTCCTGGGTAATCTCAGTCAGTGTCCATTGGCCCTGCCATCTCCCCTGCCCTTCCTGTCTCAACTAGTGTCCCTCAGGGCTCATACTAGGCCCACTATTGTTCTCCCCCTTTATAAACTCCCTCCCCTCCAACTGCCTCACCTGTGAAGCCTTACTGTACGCCGACGATCTCGTCCTCATTTAGTGACAAGTCTCTGACAAAAATATCCTCTGTCCTGTCCCAAAACTATGGATCTTCCTGGACTAAGTCTCCATCACTCATTCACACTAGTGGGGATAGCGCCAGAGGCGCTAGGACCAAGCGGGAGCCAAAAATTTTCAGAAGGGCCGGTGCCGAGGTAGGACCACGCATGCGCGGCACCGCGAGACTGACTAATAAGAGCTGAGTTGTCTTGCCTTATATAGCCTGTGAGCCTACTCCCTACTCTTGTTATCACTGGCATCTTTCCTTGGCTACCTTCTGGTTGTGAATCTCAAGGGTACGTTCCCTTTTGTCGCTCACTTTTTTCTTTTGTCCACTGCTTAATTTGTTACCTTTCCCCGACTCACTGTGAACTGTCGTGCATTCTATTTGATCTTCTTCTGACACATTGTAAACTGTACTGTATTCAACTGTATGATTACAATATCATTGTATATCACTGATTTTTTCTGTATGTAATCTGTCCTGTGATCTTCTCACACACTGTAAACTGTACTTAACTGGCTGATTAAAATGTTGCTGCATCTCATGGAAATTCTCTGTATGTAATTCTTCTGTGCCATATTTGGCCCGGTTCGTGCCCTGGATCAGTGCACCTACCCAGTAATCAAAGACCTAAATAAATAAATATTCAGGAAATCAGTATAACGGATACATGTAGTAGGTAAAAAGAACAGTTACATAAGAACTTACTGTAACAGCAGATCTTCAAGGGGGATCTCAATCATCAGGTTACACCATGGGAACCTTCACCGTCAGTGAAGAGGAATCCACATGGAAGATTTTCAGCAGTACAACTGGGGCTGTCGACGTCAGCTGACGTCAACAACCTTATATAGGTGTAAGCGGCCCCACTTCCTCCTCAGTTATTTCCCTGAAATGAAGGCGACAAGGCTCTCACCCTGGGAAACGAGGAGAAAAGAGGTACCCAGACCTAATGCAAAAAGACTGGATATACCAGATAGCTAGTTCCTAGACAGGCGCTCCAAGAAAGGAGATGGTGGGAGGGAAATCATATCTGATGACCAAGATCCCCTCGATCTACTATAATGGTAAGTTCTTATGTAACTCTTCTATCTTCTTCAGGGGTATCTCAGTCATCAGGTTACACCGTAGGAATGAGTACCAAGCAGTGACAAGTATAAACATACAGACTGGGAGGCTGGATCTCCATAAACTTAAGACAGGAGTCCTTGTAATACAGCCCTGCCAAATCCTGCACGGTCTCTAGAGGCAATGTCCAGACTGTAATGCTTGGAGGAAGTGTGGACTGTACTCCAGGTGGCAGCCGCACAAATGTCAGTGGCCGAGACCCCTTTGAAACAAGCCACCACGGTAGTCATGCCTCTGGTGGAATGAGCTTTGATAGCACCAGATAATTCTTTGCCGTATTTGTTGCAGCAGAACACAATGCAATTTGCCAACCATTTGGATAAACACTGCTTAGAAACTGAAGCATCCTCTCTACCTGGGGTGAAGGAAACAAATAACTGCTTTGACTTTCTGGACTCTTTAGACTGAAGCAGACAGTACTTCAAAGTTCTGAGCACATCTAACGTATGGAGCAGTGCTTCCCCTGGATTGGCATACTCAGGAAAATAAATAGGAAGGTTGATAGACTGATTTAGTGTGAACTCGGAAACCACCTTGAGTAGAAACTTAGAATCTGTACACAAAGATACCCTGTCTTTGTGAAAAATCAAATAAGGCTCCTCACACCAGAGGGCCTGAAGCTCTGAAATTCTTCGAGCAGAAGTAATTGCAACTAAAAATAGCACTTTCCAAGAGAGAAAGCGCAAACTGCAAGTCGCGACTGGCTCAAAAGGAGACAAGGTCAGCTTCTCCAAAATAAAATGTAAGTCCCAAGCTGGGACAGGGGAACAGACTGGGGGTTTCAGGTGCAGGATGCCTCTAAGAAAAGTAAAGGAGACATCCCACTAAGCAATCATGCAGTCATCCACAGGCTCATGAAAGGCAGAAACAGCCGAAAGGTGGACCCTGTGTGAAGAATACTGGAGGCCTGAGTCAGACAAAGAGATCAAGTAGTCCAGGATATGATTCACCGAACAGGTGAAAGGGTCCAGGGCACGTTTGGCAGCCCAGATGGTAAACTGCTTCCACTTCATGGCACAAGTGGAAGGCTTCTGGGCTGCCACCAGGACTTCTGCTACCCTGTCAGAGACCCCAAACCTGGTGATGGCTATGTTCTCAGGAGCCAGGCATGCAGATGAAAGCATCCACGGTTGGGATGGTCCAGAGTCCCCTGATCCTGGGTCAGCAGATTCCTGCAAAGAGGAAGTGGGACCAGAAGCTCCTCCGTCAACTGCTGAAGCTGACAGAACCATATCTGGCGAGGCCACAATGGAGCCACCAGAATCATGCTGGCCCCCTCCATCTGTAGTTTGATCAGCACCCTCTGGATCAGAGGAAATGGAGGGAATGCATACAGAAACCTCCCACTCCAAGGGAGGGACAATGCGCCTCACCAGAAAACTCCAGACCCTGAATCTAGTGAGTAGAAATTGGGCAGTTTTGCGTTGAGTGGGGATACAAGAAGGTCCAACTCTGGATGACCCGATTTGTCAAACAGATCTTCTGCAACGGATAAGAGAAGCTCCCATTCATGCATGCAGGACTAAGTCCTGCTGAAACTGTCCACCAGAGTGTTTAGGATGCCTGGCACGTGGACTGCAGAGATTGTCAGACTGAGTCCTGCCCTACTTGTTGATGTAGTAGACCACACTCAAATTGTCCGATTGCACCAGCAGTTGACCCGGAGCAAGATGATCTTGAATGGCATAGATCACCACTCTCATCTCCAGGACACTGATATGCAGGGTGGCTTCTCACTGGGACTAGAAGCCCTGGGTTTGGAAGGGGCCCAGGTGTGCTCCCCAGACCAGACCTGAAGCATCTGTGGTTAAGATCTGATGTGGGGAAGAAATCTGGAAGGGAGCACCTTGACGTAGATTCAAGGGGTCCATCCACCACTGCAGTACCTTGCGTACTGGAGAAGAGACCAGGGCTGGTTAGTCCAACTCATCTGTGTGCTGGTCAAATTGTACCTTGAGGGTCCACTGAAGGATATGCATATGGAGCCTGGCTAGCGGAACAGTAGGAATGGCCACTGCCATTAGGCCCAACAATCTGAGGTACACCCTGGCACGAATGTACCAACTCTGAGCGACTTTCTGAGCTTGGGCTATGAGGCACTCCACCCTGTTTTGGTTGTAGGAAGGCCTTCCCCCTGCACAGAGTCCAGAACTGCCCTTATATATTGCAGCCTTTGGGATGGTACTAGGACCAACTTGGGTAGACTGACCATAATACCCAGGGAGTGGAAGACTTGAAGACTGCACTCCAGAGTCAGCAAAAGCTGTTCCCTGAATGGGGCCTTGAGAAGCCAATCGTCCAGGTAAGGGAAGACATACAGTTCTTCTTTTCTGAGAGCTGCTGCGACCGCTGCCAAGTACTTGGTAAAGACTCGCGGCACAGAGGATAAGCCAAAGGGCAGCACTTTGAACTGATAAAGCTCACCCTGAAAGGCAAAACGAAGAAACTTCCTATGCGGAGGAAAGACAGAGATGAGCAGGTAGGCATCCTGCATGTTCAGTGAACAGAGCCAGTTCCCCGGTCTTGAGGAGGGGCATTAGATCTGGCAAAGTTACCATACAGAGCATTTTGTACTGGACAAACAGATTGAGGTCCTTTATATTCAAGATGGGTCTCAGATCTCTGGTCTTTCTGGGGACCAGGAAGAACCTGGAATAAAATCCTTGGTCTCTCTGGTGCCTGGACACTGGTTCTACGGCCTTCTTATGCAGAAGAGACTGTACTTCCTCCCAGAGAAGAGACAAGTGAGCTGGGGTATAACTGGAGCGTGGAGGAGGGATGTTGGAGGCTGCTGTATGAGCTGCGTGGTGTGACCCTTTTCTATGATCTGCAGAATCCAAGCATCTGAAGTGATGGGCCTTCACTGATTCAGATGGAGGGAAAACCAACCTCCGACCACCGCCTCCTGGGTCTGAACCAGAGGAGGGGGATCTGGCAAGGAGTCAAGCTGAGGTGGAGCCAGTCACAGAGGCTGGTCCCTCACTTCTGGGGCGCTTGGCCGCTGCTCCAGCACCAGAGGGGGGCGGGCAAGGGAGCCTGGACTCCATGTTTTCCCTGGGTACAGTGAGTTGATCCAGACCTACTGGTCTGTTTACAAAAAGTAGGCCACCCTCTGCCCCTTGGCTGGGTATGGTAGAGGGAATGGACTGATTTGATGGCTGTGCTTGAGGCCTGCAGATGATTTATGAGGTCCTGGACATCAGGGTCGAACAGCTTAGTGCCTTTGAAAGAGGCATTAAGTACTTTGGGCTGCACGTCTGCTGCAACTCCAGAAACTCTGAGCCAGAAGTGCCTATGGAGGCATATGCCAATGGCAGCTGCTCTGGCAATGGTATCAGCCATGTCATGCAGTGCTCTGAAGAGATCTTTACTAACAACCTCAGCCGCCTAGAAATACTGAAGCAATTCCTGCTTTTGTGTGCCATCAGGAAGAGCCTGAGCCGTAGCATTGCCAGTCTTCCAGTTGGTATTCTGGGATTTGACGTGTGACAGATAGTTTGCAATCTCCAGGCCTAAGGTGGAGGAGGCATAAATCTTTTTTCCCCTAGAGGTTAATCCTATGAGACTCCGTATCTGTGGGACGGGAACTAAGGGGTTTAGGCACCTCAGATCTGTCATGAGCTGCCTTGATGACCACTGAATCAGTTTTGGCCTGGGCAGCAAAATAAGGAAGACCCTGAGGGGTGTGATAAAGCTCGTCTGCCCTGCATGGCACAGCTGACACCATGTCTGGTCTGTGCCCGGCTGATGTGGCTGCATTATTCAATGCTGAGAGCATTGGAGGGATGATCTTTGGGGGAGATTCTGGAATCTCCAGGAAGTCCACCAGATCTTTCCTGGTGACATCATCTTCCTCATGGTGGAGGACAGCTGCTTCATCACATTAAAAAATGTGGGAGCCTCTGGGACCTGGGAGTATGTTACAGAGTCCTCACTGACAGGAGGCAGTGAACTTGTCAGAAAAAAGGATCTCTTCCTTTATATCATCAGGAAGAAAGAGGTCAGGGTGATACTCCTTTTCAATGTCAATCTCTTCTGCCTCTGGGTCTGGCATTTGATTCACCAGTGGCAGCCCACAGGGAGACTGAGATTGACGAAGAGGCATCAACTATGAAGCTGGCATTGGTGAAGTTGGTCTATTCAAGGCACCTAGTTGTTGAACAAGTACATTCATGAACTTGACCAGTACTTTGTTCAGGTCAATAGTGGATGTTGCTGGAGGGGAGTTCAATGGTACAGAAGTCGATGACCCACCTGCTGTGTCCTGAGAGCCTGTAGCCCTGGTTGGTGAAGGGGCAGGCCTCGACAGGAGAGTCGTTGATGACAAACCAGTCATTGACGGAGGACCTGACGACCTGGAGCTCAATGGGCGGTTTACCCTGTGAATTGGGCTTAGGTGCTGTTGGTATGGGTCTGGTAGGCACACAGACCTGGACAGCAGTTCTCTTCATTGGAATGGCTGCAGCCAATGAAGATCCCCCAGAAAAAGGAGAGGTGGATGGGGAGCGAGATCAACGCTGGGGGGAGCGGTCGCGATCTCTGTCTTTTTTGTGACCCCCACGGACTTGTCTCATGCCTTGGAAGCCTGGGAGCTTGAAAATCTGGTCAGTGACTGGGAGGCTGGGGCTCCGGAAGACCCCTGCCCGGAGCTGGCTACCTGTTGTTCGGTCAGAAACTTCGAGAGCCTTTTTGTGTCGCTGAAGTGTAGTTTGATTAAACTTCTGGTAGAACTCACAGTTGGAGACTTCGTGGTCAGGCCCAAGACAGCAGGCACAACCAGAATGTTCATCTGTAGAGGTAATCTTCTTTCCTCAGTGGCTTCAGCCAACAAAGGGGATACCCTGGAGGGGGTGGAAAGGATGAGAAAGGACCTGGAACAGTTGGGAGAGATGGTCAGATGCATGGCAATCAAGGATTAATGCAAAGAAATGCAAAATCATGCACATGGGGAGCAGGAACCCTGGTGCAAGCTACAGGTTGGGGGTGGGAAAGCTGGTGGCAGTTATAAGGAAGAGAGTGACTTAGGAACTATAATCACAGATGACCTGAAGGCCACAAGGCAGACGGCCAAGGCGGTGGGGAAAGCCACAGGGATGATGGGGTGTATTGGAAAGGGAATCACAAGCCGAAGGAGGGAGTGATAGTTCCACTGTATGGGACCCTGGTAAGGCCTCACCTTCATAAGGACATTGACAAAATAAGAGATTGTGCAGAAGAGGGCGACCAAAATGGTGAAGGGTCTGCACCACAAGCCTTACGAGGAAAGGGTCAGAGACCTCAATTTGTACACGCTGGAGCAAAGGAGGGAGGAGGTGACATTATAGACATATTCAAATACCTTAAGGGCATGAACAAGGTGGAAGGGGACATATTCCAGTTTAAAAGTAGTGCCAGAACAAGAGGGCATGATATGAGACTGATGGGTGGCCGCATAAGGGGTAATGTCAGGAAGTTGTTTTACAGAGAGGGTGGTGGATGCATGGAACAGCCTGCCTCAGGAAGTGGTGGCTGTCCATACCATGGCAGGCTTCAAACATGCATGGGACAGGTATAAAGGAATATCAGAGATGGGAAGAAAAACTAAAGCCAGTGACCAGCTAGGGTCACTGGCTGCTTCGTCAGGTAGCATTAAATGGGCAGACTGGATGGGCCTGGCAGCCGTTATCTGCCGACAGCATCTATGTACTTGAATACCGGGGACCTGGCACAGAATGAGAGAAAACGGATGATTGGTAGGCTGGAAATAAGTGAAAATAGGGCCAGTATCAGGACAGCGTGATCAAGGTATGTTACAGTGAAGACAGAAACATGAAGGAAACCTGGTTTTGGGGGGCAGAGGGCACTCAGAATAGGACATTTCTTAATACTTACTGGAATTTCCTTTCTGTTAGTTCAACACTGTCAATGGGTAATCGGATCATTCCTGAGTTGCTGCTGTCCAGAATGTTCTGATTACCCACTGACAATGTTGAACGCTACAGAAATAAAAATACAATACGAAAAACAAAAGCAAGTATGGACTCAACCATTAGGAGCAAAAAAAAAAAAAAAATATTAAACTATGAATTAAAAATGCACACAGACAGAAACAATACACAAATAACTACAAAATGGTACCACAAAAAGGGTCAACTGCAAAACTTTGGTTCTATTTTAAACTAAACTAGCAAATAAATTAGACTTTATGTACTATTTCGGGCTCAACTAACTAGCAAATAATAAAGCAGTGTACAGTCAGGCCATAATACAGAAGTATGGCTCATATGAGCCCCAATACAGAATAAGGAGAGACACTGCTAAACAGAATACACTACAGTTCAGAAGGCATAGAACAGTTAATAATAATAAAACTATTTATATGGCGCCTTTTAATAATCAAGGCGCCTATTATCTAAACATATTAAAATTCGCTCCTTCATAAATAATATAAAAACAATAATACAGCTCTAATGAAGTTTTATTCAGTGACCAAAAGCTTGATGCTAAAGATACGTTTTTAGGGTCTGTTTGAATCTCTCCATGGTAGCGCACTCCCGCAACTGCCGAGGTAGAGAATTCCAAAGGGTGGGGACTGCATGCATAAATGCCCGGGCCCCAGAAGATTTCAAGCACACCTTTGGAATCTACAGCAAAGTCACAGATTCTACGAACTATCGCCCAGGGCAGTGAGGCACCAGAAGCTCTTTCAGGTAGTCCGGGCCCTGTCCGTGTAGGGCATTATAAGTCAGAAGACCAACTTTAAAGGTGATCCGCCACTGTACTGAAAGCCAGTGCAGTCCAAGCAGCATCAGGGAAATATGACAGGACCGAGTGGTTCCTGTCAAAAGCAAGGCTGAGCGTTCTGCACCAGCTGCAAGTGGCGGATTTCAACCCCAGAAAAAGGGAGTTGCAGTAATCCAGGCGCGAGGACACAAAGGCGTGGACCAACGTGGGAAGATCGCTAGACGGAAACAAGATGCTTAACCCTGGAGATATTCCTCAGATGGTAAAAAGAGGACTTGATGGTTGACACCTGCGAATGCAGTGTCAGCCCTTCGTAAAAAATTACCCCCATGTTTTGCATCTGTTTAGAGGTCGAGTGATGAAGCCCCCCCGAGAAAAAAGCCCAGAGGGCGAACCAACTCCCAACCCCCCATCCGGCGCCCCGGGTCCACAACCAGCACCTCAGTCTTTTCTGAGTTCAACTTCAGCCAGCTCAAGTCCATCCAATCCTGGATTTCTGCGAGGCAGTAGTTAAAGACTGAGACAGCTCTATCCTAGTCAGGTGCAAAAGAAAGGTAGAGCTGGGCATCATCAGCACAGCAGTGAAACCTCAGCCCATACCTTCTTACAATGTCTCCGAGCGGCAGCATGTACACAGCAAATAACATGGGGGACAACACCAATCCCTGAGGAACCCCACAGAAAAGAGGGACTGGGTCTGAAGAATAAACCCCTGACACCACCCTCTGAGTTTTTCCGGTGAGGAAAGATGTAAACCACCGAGGACTGTACCCAACAGGCCACAGATGTACCTCAGGTGACCGAGCAGGACCCCATGGTCCACAGTGTCAAATGATGATGAGAGATCTAGAAGAACCAAGATGGAACGGTTTTTCCGATCTCTTGCCATCAGGAGATCATTGAGCACCCAAACCAGCTCTGTCTCAGTACTATGCCTTTTTCGAAAACCAGATTGGAGAGGTTGCAAAGGGGTAACCTACTGAAGACCTGGGGAGCAGCGTGGATGGCCAAATGGCTTCCTCACAGCTGACTCCAGGCAAACTCCATGATGCCCTTACACTACAGCCCTTAAGCGTTTGGACTGCCAGGCAAAAGGTCTTAAAAACCTGTTAATAGTCCTGCCCACAAACAGAATCTTTGATCCAAAGAGCAGCAGGGGCTCAATCAAAAACCAGGAAGCCTAGAAACTGCAACACTCAGCAGGCAAAGGCCCATGCCAACCCAGCACAAACACAAGGACTGGCAACACATGAGCCCACTGGCTCCAATTCACAGTGTGGAAGATGTGGGTTTGCTAAAAGATAGGACTTTCCTCGCTTTAGGACTGCTGGTGGCTGAACATGCTATGGAGGATGCCCCCATGACCCCTGAGCAGAACTGGTGATAGCAAAGGTTATCAGTGATCCTTAATCTAAGACAGAAGTTATGGGTAACCCCAACATGCCACGAAACAGAATCTTGCCAAAATAGGCAGCTGGCCCATGAAAAACTACAAGACAGGTTAATTAGTTTTTTTGTAACTTTTATTGTGTGATTTACAAACTGAAAGACTTTAGTTCTCCTTCTCTTGGACGGTCTTTGTACCACGCAATCTTCCAGTACGACGAGCAGCAATAAGACCGACTTTACGACCTGCTGGAGCATCTCTCCTGATGGTAGAGGGCTTACCAATGTGCTGATGGTTACCACCACCGAAGGGATGTTCAACGGGGTTCCTAGAAAAGAAAGAAAAAAGGATCAGATGATGTATCTACATTAAGAACCATGCCGAAGACATAAAAAGTCTTCTACTAATGTAGATGTCACGAAAGTCTTAATTTTTACCAGAACTAAATTCTCCACACTTCAGACTGATCATAAGCATTGTTTCTAGCGCTAACTGCAGTGATAAACAAATCTGGTGACCTAACTGGAAAAATAACGCAACCTGTCCCAACACTGCCCTGGAGATCTACCAGTTGAGTCCTCAGGACACCTGGTAAATCTGAGATTATGTGGTCACTTTTAGTATATTTTAATGGAAATTGTACAGCTATATACAGATGAAGTGAGGTACGCAAATTTTTTAATCACAATATAGTAATCCCTTGATATGTACACATGTCCAGAGGCATGCATGTTATCTGGGATAAAAAAAAAAAGTATATGGCGCACATTTTCAATTCCAACACTATACAGGGCACAGTAATAACATGTTAAGTATTTTACTGTAACAGTTATTTACTTTCTACTTACTACTTCATATAAAAAACACATACAGCTCCAGGGTGTATGCATGGGGTGGGGATACCACCAGTTTACTAAGAACCCCACAAGCAAGCACTATTTTTTATAGAACTACACAAATTTCTACTAAAACTTATTTTTCATTTTTACTTTTCTTTGATAGGACCCGTTTTATCAGTGCAACAGGACACTTCAGGGATGTGCAATTATGTCAACAATCGCACTTCCCTAGTTTGTTTAAAGCAACACACAAGAGACGTGCACACACCCTGCAATGTGTCAATGCATACATATGGCTCCTCTCAAGCCAGAGTTAACTGTTTATTCCACTGCAACCTCACAGCTGTCATTTTTATTCTCAATAAAATCTCAGCTGTGACACCATCACCCTACCTACACCTACATTCTAAGTGGTCTACACTTGTAGCAACTGTAATCAAGTGGCACACACACACACAAAGAGGCACCACTAGCTTTTTTCAAACACATAAAACAATAGTGATACAATGTGCTAGTTGACTCACTATCCTCAGTATTGATACAACAGTCTTGTGAGGATAAAGTACTCTACCTTCGGCCTTTTATTTTATTCACTTGACAATCACATTATTGCCTCATATAGTGCCAACTAGCACATTATCACTGAAATCGACACACTTCCCAGGAGGCTGAAGGCACTGAACACACACAACCCGCCTGGGGCATGTGGTTATTAAGCATAACCACACTCCCAGCCTTGTGTTATCATGTACATATGAAGCTGCACGGTAACAATGGCAATGATGCATCTTATGTTGTGTAACTGCTGACATCCCTAGCTATGAGCATGTTGGGAAGAAAGGTTTGCAGTACAGGAAACAATTACCTCAAGAAACTAAGGCAAACAAATGTTGCTGGATTAGTTCGAAGTACCAGAGCACCGAGACCCCCCCCCCAAAATCACTTAATTCCCAGTTACATCACTACTATCTCAGTCTCCAATGTCAAGCTAAGGTGCATGCCAGATTATCAAATTAATTCCATATCAATGTGTTACACAATCATACTGGAAAAGGAGTCTCAATCGGTATACAGAGCAACGGTATTTACACCCTAAACATACAGAGAAAATTAATCAATTGCTATGCAAATCTTTCCCAAGTGGCTGATTTAAATAGCTTATTTTCCACTACGTGGCAAAAGGTTACATTCTCATTCCCATTGTACTGCAAATTTTTTTTTTTTTTTTTTTTTAAATAGTATGCCTTTAATGCTTTGCAGTTATAGTCAAATCTGGGACCAGTAGTTGATCATTTGCCATATTAGCCCCGAATATATTGGGGAAAAAATGTATTCTTGAGGTCCGAGACACTGTAATCCTCCAGATTAGTGTTAAGGCCCTTTATCTTGTCAGGAGTCACTGCAACTGTAATCGCTGAATACTTCCATAGTGTTGGTGCAATTTCAAAAATCTGTTAATTCCTTAAGGTGTGCCTGCTCCTCTTTTTCTATACAGAAACTAACAATCTGACCATCTAAACCAGCAGTCCTAAACCAGCTCACTGTCACAGTAGTAGAGCCACTGCTTGCGATACCGGTAACCCGGGTTCAGGAACAAGCCCGTGTTGTTGGAGGGCTGGCAGGGGAAGAATGGCTGAGCGTCTCATAGATGCTCGCTTCCTTAGGGGTGGGTGTCTGGATTCTGCTTCTATACTACCAACTGGGTGACCAAAAGGTGACGGTGCAAGCTGGTGCCAGGGATCGAGGGAAAAGAGATGGCAGAAGCATGATGCAAACTGCTCAGGCAAGGCCTCTTGCTGTCCATGGGATAGGGCAGAAATCAGGAAAAGCACCAACTGAGCAGAATGCAGTCTGCTTCCCACTGCAGGCCCTGCACCGCTGACTGGACTCCCCACTTCAAGACCAAAGCTTCAACTGTTGCAAGGGGTCTAAGGTGTAGGGCCTGACCCCTGGTAGCCCTTCCCATTAGGGGTCATCCTAGAAAAAACATGATGTGGAGGTTAAGTCCCAAGGATGGCAGGCGACAGTGATATGGGCCGGTCAGCAGTCATACTAAATTTGAAGGAGAAAACAGTAGTTTTGAATACCTTTGCATTATGTCCTTCTTACTACCTATTTATTTCCCAGATGTTCTCATGCTTGATTTCTGTAATTAACCCTACGATGCCCCTTAAAAAAAAAAAGGGACTTACAGTTTCAGTGGTCTCAAAATCCACTAACCTTGATGGTGTGGAGCACCACCCACTCACTGGACATCCTCGTCACAGGATGCTGCGTGCGTCCGCCTGATTGTAGGAGGTGGGAGAGACATAAATGAGGAAAACTGCTCACACGGCAGCTGAATGACGGATGCCACATAGCCATCCTGCCAGCTGGCACCTGTCCAAGGCCCAGGCCGCCCCATAGTCAAAGTATCGGAAAGATCTCCCTCCCTCCCTGGCATCCCCTTGGGGCCCCTGGAAGTGTTACCCCAGGTCTAACATGGGTGTGTACCATTGTGCGGGATGGTCAGATGGTGACGAGGATGGTATGGGGAGGTGTCAGGGGGCAAAGATGCAGCGGCTCAAAGGAGAGGGGGCCGGACTGGGCACCTGAGCAAGGTGGGGGGAAAAAAATCCAATAATACCACTGTACTGAGAGTTTTGTTTGTTAAGAACCATACTACTGTATATAACCCAGCCCGGTGGCACTGAGGGCTAAAGCACTGTTACATGCTTTACCTCAAGCTACACTGGCGACCTGGGTTTGAAAGAGCCTGGGGTGCTGGGGAGCAGGATTGTGCATGCTGTATAGCAGCTGATCTCTTCCAGGGAGGTTTCCAAGTCATCCCCATCTTTGGGGGTTGGGGAAGAAATGGCCTGAGTGCATGTGTGCCTCCACACGCATGCGCCCTCCACAGCCCCAACCTCAGGCCAGGGAGAGGATAACAATAAGGGAAAAAAATGCAGGTGGAAAATGGCGGCACGACAGGGGCATATGGTACCCACTCACCTCACCTCCATCCGCCCCATCACCAGCAGCTGAGACGAATGCTGGACTGTGCTTCGGGGCAGGGGGACAGCCCTCCCTCTCCTGACCCACCAAGGGAAAGGGGGGGAGGTCTGCGGAGGTATACAGCAGTCAGGTAATTCATATATATATATATATATAACTAATTTTTACTACTCAAAACATCTTGCCATATGGCCTCAGTGGCCAGGCTTTGTCATGTGACCCGGGTCCTGCATGACCTGCACTGGTTGCCGATGAGACGGAAAATTACCTTTAAGGTGGGCTTGCTCACCTACAAGGCCCTATGTGGATTGGGCCCTGGCTACCTGAGTGACCTCCCAAATCCCTTCCGCCCTGAGCGCTTATTCCGCCGAAGGGCAGACTGGATGGGCCTTGCGGTCCTTATCTGCCATCAACTTCTATGTTTCTATGAAGGCCACTGGACGTTTCCCAGGATCCGTCTGATTATCTCTGGAGATCGATCATTTGAGGTGGCGGGCCGTCCTGTGGAATTCACTTCCCAGATCCTTAAGGGAGGCCCCATCGGTGGAGGTGCTTAAACAGGGTCTGAAGGCACATCTTTTCAGACAGGCGTTTATATGAGTTTTGGTAATAATGAACTGATGAATTGTTTATTTACGTAAGGATTTTGTTAGGGAATGCTTGTTCTCGTTTGTGATATTTGTTTTAAAATTTATTTATGTTATTATTTCTACCTTGCCTGCCTGTACTGCGCCCACAGCCTCTGGGAAGGGGCGCTAGATAAATGAAAATTTTACTTACTTGCTCAACCTTTATGTTGTTAATCATTACTGCCTCGTCTAGTGGTGCCAAAATGGCACTCACAACTGGGTTCACAGATATACAACCTTTAATCAAGGCACATTATACAAAATCTGAAAACCAAGAAGCCCCAAGAAATAATACATAAACTCTATAGTTACAAGGCAAGCAAGACAACAGAAGGACTTCAGTGACCACTCTGGTTACACTACGAAGATACCAACTGGGAAGGAAAAAGTTTATCCACCGGCAGACACTTACGTTCATAGCCACACCACGGACACGTGGCCAGCAGTTTCTCTTAGCCTTATACTTGTGGTAGGCACGACCTGCCTTCAGGATGGGCTTGTCAATACGACCACCACCAGCAACAACACCTGAATTAAAAATAAATAAATGCACATCACAAACTTCTTACAGACCACAACAAAAAATACAATAGAAATAAAGGACTATCAAGTGCAAATGAGAGGCAGAGTCTGTGACACAGCCTGTTGAAAAGACCTTCCCTACTTACAGAAAGAAAATGTAATGCTGCTCTTGCCCTTATAATGGAGGCAGATGCCTCCATGTTCCAGTCCATCCAATTTTTATTTCATATTATACTGGAAAAGATCCCTCCAAGAAAGTCAAAACAGAGATGTACGATCAGGTTATTAAAGCAAAGGCATGATAGGTTGCTCATAATTGTGGGATAACAGCAATCCTCAAGAAGTGAGATATGAGCCTGGGGGTAATGGTTATGTAGATTTTCAGCCCCTGGTCTTACAATTTTTGCAGCTGGGTGAAGCTCTTTCTGAACTATACAACTTTGCTACATAACTAGAGGTGAACGTCCCTAAAGTGAAATGGGGAACCATATAAGAACTGTGTTGCAACAGATTCATAGAAAAAAGCAAAACTTTGGGAGGAAAGGCAGTCATATGTTCAGATCAGGTTTTCAGGACTGTGCATCAGAGCACGGCAAGGAAGAAACATCGCCAGTACTGGGCCATGTGTACCAAACTTTAAACACTGTTCAATTCAGTGGCTGGTTTTGCCAGAAAGCTAGATGGCATCAATGGGGGACTAGTGGTGTATGACAGATGTCGGGACACAGGCAGATAAGGTCATGGGAGTCACCACCATGATGGCAAGTAACAAATGCCACCTCAGCTCAACTGTAATCACCAAAGAACCAAGTACAGGCTGCAGATATCCAGATGACTAGTGCGACCCCCCCCCCCCCCGAGGGTGAGGAGAAGGGAGAGAGAAGAGGATCAACTCCTCATGTTTGTTGTAGACTAGCTCCCTCTGAACATCTTGGGGGACATAGACGGCCCAGCTCTGCATTTACAGAAGGCCTATTGAGTCATGCCTCATGGTAGGGCGCAGGATACCAATTACCCCTGTATGTAGTACCCAGCAGAGGCTGAAAGGCAGAAGAGTAAAGGCGGGGAAAGGCACGAAGGCAGATGTGTGCTTGTGTTTCTCACACGTGGAGTGCGCCACTTGGCAGCCTTGTGGAGGAGGTAAATCCCTGACCAGGAGGATGGAGCTCCAATCCTCAGCAGGCACAGCATCACTCAGTGGATTCCCCTCCAAATTCTGGATAGTGCACATGGAGGACCTGGCCAGCTCTGTCATAGGAGGATCCAATGAAGGGGGAAAAGTTCCAGAGAAGGTGAGTGATGGGGCTGGGGTGGCAGAGTAGATGGCGGCCAACTGGTGACCAAGAAGTAGAAACAAATAATGGAAAAAATATACACATCAACAAAAGAACAGCATAACTTGATGCCATATAGCAGCTTTTTAACCTTATTTAAAATGTCCCCTTAAAAGAAAAATCAGCCAAGCCTATAGTCAGCAGAACCATGGAGATCGAATAAAAATAAAATCAGAGGAGCCATTGTATGTTTCAGGTGCTCTGGCAAGCTATTCTCTATTGTTATTATGGGGGCAGAAACAACAGAAAAGTACAGTTACGCAAGAACTTACCACAACAGCAGATCTTCGAGAACAGCTCTTGCAGCAGGTTACACCATAAGGACTGAAGCCGGCAAGCAGCAGGACCCCACGGAAAACTTCTAGCTAGCTATATATAGCAGGAGACGGACCCCCGATGTCGGCCCACCCCGAAGTCAGATACCTCATAAAAAAGGGGCAGTCCCCTAGCATACCTCAGTTCTTCCGCTGGAGACTCCCAGCGCAGTGATGTGATTCAGAAGGGGAGACCGAGGATCTGTTCCGGAGAAGGTCAAATAAATCTGATACGTCCGACACGTTATGAAGAACCAAACCTCCTGAGGGGAAGGTGGGAGGGAGACTACCTGCTGCAAGAGCTGTTCTTGAAGATCTACTGTTATGCTAAGTTCTTACGTAACTGTACTATCTTACTTCGAGATACAGCTCTTGCAGCAGGTTACACCATAAGGACAGATTCCCAAGCAGCAAGGGTGTATAAATAATCCAGTCGGGAGGAGGACAGGAGAGATCCCAAAAAGGATGCCTCTTAAGACAAAAGTCCCTGGAGGACTGCCAGGCCAAAACCAGCTCTGCACCTTGAGGCGATGTCCAAACTGTAATGACTAATGAAAGTGTGTACTGAACTCCAAGTGACAGCTGCACAAATGGCTGATGTTGCAACGTTCCTCAGCGCAGCAAAGGAGGTAGCCACCCCACTCGAATGACCCTTAACTGATCCCGGCAAGGGTTTATTGCATTTTTGGTAGCGGAACACAATGCAGTTTACCAGCCACTTAGAGTGTTTATTTCGTCATAGGTGCGCCAGCATCCTGTGAGCGAAAAATAGAAACAGCTGATCAGACTGCCTGTATGGTCTAGTTCTGGCCAGGTAAAACCTGAGGATCCTACGCACATCTAAAGTGTGCACAAGGGCTTCCCCCCATTAGTGTGACTGGGGACGTACATCGGAAGATCAATGTCCTGATTCAAGGTTAAGGTCAGACCACCTTGGGAAGAAACATAAGATTGGTCCTTAAAGACACTCTGTCCTTATGAAAAATCAAATAAGGCTCTTTACACATGAGTGCTTGGAGTTCTGAAACCCTCCTTGCTGAAGTCACAGCAACTAAAAATAATGCCTTCCAAGAAAGGAGGCGTAGCTCGCAATCTGCAGCTGTTCAGAAGGAGGCAGCGTGATCTTCTCCAGCATAAAAAGAAGGTCCCAAGGGGGAACTGGGTCCTTTATGGGAGGTATCAGATGCAGAATGCCACGCTAAAAAGCATGCGAGGCCTCTGGTTGAGCTAGTGACCATTGACCAACTGGTGCATGGTATGCCGAAATGGCACAGAGGTGTACCTTCAGATAGGAATACACCCATCCCAACTGAAAAAGGGATAGGAGGTAGTCCAAAACAGACTTCTTGGGGCATCAAAGAGGATCCAGGTCGCGAGCCCAAAGACAAAATCTCTGCCACTTCATGGCGTAAGCAGCGTGAGTGGAAGGTTTGCGAGCCGCTACCAGAATGTCTGCAACACCTTGCGAGACTCCGTGCCTAAGAATAGCTATGTCTTTAGGAACCAAGGGTGCAGGTTCAGGGATTTGAGGTTTGGATGGACTAGAGAACCGGCCTCCTGAGACAGCAAGAGCAAGCTGACAGGCAAAGGTAGGGGGTCCTCTAAGCCAACTGGTAAAGCAGCGGAAACCAAATTTGTCTGGGCAAAAAGGGTGCCACCAAGATAATCGAAGCCGGTTTTGACTGGAGCTTGAGGAGAACCCTCTGGATCAAAGGGAAGGTGTAAAGGAACCTGCCTGTCCAAGAACGGGAAAACACATCTTGCCAGGAAACACCAGGTCCTGGATCTAGCGAGTAAAAATTGGGCAGTTTTGCATTGTGTGGGGACACGAACAGGTCTACATCCGGTGTCCCCCATCGCTGGGGCAGGTCCTCTACGACCTCTTGCAGCAGCTTCCATTTGTGAGCTCTGGCCCTTGACCGGCTCAGGAGATCTGCCACCGTGTTGTCCACACCGGGAACATGTACTGCGGTAATCGTGGTGCCGTGCAGTAGTACCCAATCCCACATCCATTTTGCTTCTTGGCAAAGGGGGTATGAGTGAGTGTCTCCTTGCTTGTTAATGTAATACACCACCGAGGTATTGTCCATGTGGATCAACACACAACTTGGTGGGATCGCAGACTGTAAAGCCTGTAAGGTGTATAAGACCGCCCTCATCTCCAAGGCACTGATATGGAGGTGAGCTTCCAGAGGCGACCAAGTTCCCTAGGTCCTTGTTCTGCCTAGGTGAGCTCCCCACCCGGAACCCGAGGCATTCGTCCATGGTGAGAGTCAGAGCTGGAGCAGGCACCAAGAAGGGGACCCCCTTGGCTCCAGGACAAGCCACCACTATAAGTCTAGAAAGTCTGGCTTTGTGTCTCTGATGAGCTGGTCTAAGTGGTCCTGCCTCTGGTCCCACTGGGCTCTCAGCGTCCACTGAGAAACTCATGTGGAGGCGGGCCAGGGAAACCGTGGCGATGGCAGCCACCATGTGTCCGAGAAGGCACAGCATGGTTCGTGCAGGAAGCAGTTTCAAACAACATGAAGTCTTGCTATATTATGACATATGCAGTGAGTCCCAACCTTCGAACTGCTCTGGAGGTGAAAAGAGTTAACTTTCCATGCCAGGCATGGAACGCTGAGCTCGAGCTCGGTTGAAAACTCTGTCTGTTGTTCTTCAAACTCAAACCGTCAGATTCTTTATTCCGGCTCACTGAACAGTCGCTCCGGAGATTTCTCCTTCTGCTCGGTTCATTTTGTCGGTTAAAGTATTAATTTCTCGTTTTTTTGACCGAATTTAAACCGCAATCGGTCGGTTCAAGCTCTGTCTGTGGTATTTGTGAGTACTAGATAGGTTTACATTATTCTCTTCTGTGTGGAACTTGTAAACGGTTATCGGTTCACTCTTGAACCGATCAGGTTGTTTAAAAATATCTTATTCTGTCATTTACAGTGTGGTTACCGGTTCTTATGGGTTCTAAAAAAAAAAAAGAATTTCGTACGGTTTTTCCAAAACCCGTGACACGGTTGGGAACCAATAAGAGGGTCTTGCTTGGCGGATTGCCATAAACAGGCAAGTTTGGTTAGGACTGGCACTATGTCTGAGAAACCCAAAAGAAAAAACGGGCCCACTGGGTTTCAACACTGCAGTGTGTGTGGGGAAGCCTTTGCCTAGGCTGACCCCCACACCACCTGTGTTTATTGTCTGGGGTTTGACCACCTCAATGCAGACTGCCAGATTTGTCAAAATTTTCCTGCAGCTACCCTGGATAAGAGAGTTGGTAGACTCAGGGAAAGGGAGGCCAAGAAGTCCGCTGACCCGGATGGCCAGCCCGGTTCGGTTCCAACCGAACCAGAGGGAGTGCCCTCTGACCAGGGCGAGACTTCCTCGGGCCAAAGGAGAGCCGACTCTGAGGGGTCGGTTCCAGCAAAAAGGACTAGAAACACAGCTGGTGTGGAGCCAAAACTTTCCTTTCCAACCGCTAAAGAGATAGCCAAAGCGATTCAGATTGTCCAGTCACTTTCTCCGGTTCCGACCGAACCGGTGCCATCAGGTAAGCGCCCGGTTCCACTGGTTCAAGATTATGATTTAGAGGAATTTTATGAACCGGAGGAGGGGGAAGCGGAGTATGAGGAGAGTGAATGTGGATTTGAAAGTCTGGATGTGCCCATCGACCCGGACATCTCCCCAGACAGACCTTCAGGAGTGTCCCCTCCTAGGCTTTGAGTCCCCTTTTCATTTTATTTTCTATAAAAAGTGGCTGAACCCTCCAGCTCCCTATGGAGGAAGCTGTGGATGATCAAGAGGAGCCCGACTCACGTGGAAATGATGGATATCCCAGAGTCCAGGAGATTGTCCTATTCCCTTGCATAAATCTTTTGGGAAACAGACTTTAAAATTCTAAAACTCTCACACTATACCTCCTGTGGATAAGAGAATGGACAAGAGGTACACATTGTCAGGCTCTGATATGGAGTTCCTTACACAACAATGCAGCCATGTTGGGGTAGTGCAGGCTGCAGCCTGTGACAAGGCAAATATTCCCTTGGCCTCACACCCCCCGGACAAGGACTCCAGGAAGGTTGATGCCATGGCAAAGAAACAGTACATGGCAGCATCCTTGGGACTCAGACAGGCAAATTATATGGCTTATGTTGCTAGATACCAGAAATCCAGATAGGATACTGTTATGGCTCTTGCAAAACAGGTCCCTGGCCAGCTTGCCAAGGAGCTGGAGCAGGTGGCTGCTGATGGTACTGAGGCATCCAAGGTGCAATTCCATGCTGCAGTGGACTCAAATGATGTTTCATCAAGAGTCACGGCTACATCTGTGGCTCTTCGCAGGATGGCTTGGCTCAGATGTACTAGCCTGTCACAGGATACCCAGACTAAGGCCATGGATTTTTCCTGTTGTGGGTAATTCTTTGTTTGGGGAGCAGACAGAGAATTACACCTAAGAAAATGGATGAGTATGGACCACCTATAGGAGTGCACAGACCAAGGAAAGGCAGGCCACCTCAAAGGCAGCTTCCAGGGCAGGGCGGCCTTTTCATAGGCCTTTTACCTAGCCCAGGCCTCCTCTTCAGCTTTTGCCCAGAGGGGGTTCTTCAGAGGGAGAGGCAGACGGGGTGCAGGTAGGCCTGCTTCCACCCCTCAATCCAAAGCCCCTGCCAAGCAGGCACCCTGATGGGGTTGCCAGGGCCGATTCTCAACTACTTGTAGGGGGCAGGCTGGCTTACTCTGTCCAGGACTGGGAGTCCCTGACATCAGACAAGTGGGTCCTGGAAGTAGTAAGCCAGGGACTGGTTCTCAGCTTCAAAAAGTTTCCAAAGATGAGAACTAGATCCTTTCCACCTGCAAATCCTTCAGAGGCACTCGCCCTAGAGGCAGAGGTCTCTTCCCTCCTGGCTCTCAAAGCCGTGGAAAGGGTTCCACCCCTACACCAGGGCAAAGGGTTGTACTCCAGGTACTTCCTTACCCCCCAAAAAAAGACAGGAGAATGGCGGCCCATCCTGGATCTCAGATACTTAAACAAGTACCTTTTAAAACCAAAATTCAAAATGGTGACTCTGGGAATTATTCTACCCTCTTTAAGGCCAGGGGACTGGCTAGCTCCCTGGACCTCAAGGATGCCTACTTCCATATTCTCATCAGAGCTCCCACTAAGAAGTACCTCAGGTTCGAGCTGCCCTCAGGCCATTACCAGTTCAGAGCAATGCCCTTTGGCCTCACCTCTGCTCCAAGGGTGTTCACAAAATGCCTGGCAGTGGCAGTTGCTTCTCTAGAGAAGGCAGAAAGTGCCATCTTCCTTACCTGGACGACTGGCTCATAGTAGGCCAGTCCCAGACACAAGTCAAGTTACACCTACAAATAACTCAGCAACTGCTCACCTCTCTAGGTTTCCTTCTGAATCTTTCAAAGTCAGGTTCTAGAGCCTGTTCAGCTCCTCACCTTCATAGGCGAGCTGAACACAGAGAAAGCCAGAGCCTTCCTCCCTTTGGACAGGGCAAGGACCCTGGTCTCTCTGGCCTCCTCATTCACCCTGCAGATGTCTCGACCAGCAAGGCATTTTCTACAGCTCCTGGGGCACATGGCTGCTTCTACAGCAGTGGTGCAGGGAGCAAGATTTCAGATGAGGGACATTCAGTTCCATTTGACAGCCTTTTGGTCTCAAAGGAAAGATCCTCTAACCAAATTGATCCCAGTGACTCGAACCCTGATCCAGGCCCTACAATGGTGGCAGGATCAGAGCAATCTCAGACAAGTGGTTCCTTTTGTCACCCAGTCTCACTCCTTAATCCTTACTATGGATGCATCCCTCTTGGGATGGGGAGCTCACATGGGCGACCTCACTATTCAGGGGTTGTGGTCCCCTCAGGAATCCCTACTCCACATCAATCTGTTGGAACTCAGAGCAGTTTTTCTAGCACTTCAGGCTTTTTCCAAGTCTGTTCAGAACAAAGTGGTACAGGTCAGAAAGTACAGTTACGTAAGAACTTACCGTAACAGTAGATCTTCGAGAACAGCTCTTGCAGCAGGTTACACCATTAGGACTGAAGCCGGCAGGCGTCAGGACCCCACGGAAAAATTCTAGCTAGCTATCTTCAGCGGTCCCGCCAGATTCCCCAGTTCTCCCGCCAGAGACTCCCGGCCGCAGGATGACATCAGAAAGGGAGACCGAGGATCCACCGTCAGAGGAAAGTAAGGAATGAAAATCCCAACATGTTGAGGTAAAGCCATGCCTCCTCCAGGGGGGAAGGTACCTGCTGCAAGAGCTGTTCTCAAAGATCTACTGTTACGGTAAGTTCTTACGTAACTGTACTATCTTACTTCGAGACACAGCTCTTGCAGCAGGTTACAATTAGGACTGATTCCCAAGCAGTACGCTTGCCAGAAATTCCGGAGGAGGAAAATAGGAAAAACGCTCCAGGTCCTGAACCTAGGACAGGAGACCCTGCAGCACCGCAAGGGCGAACCAGCCCCACGCCAAGAGGCGTGTCCAGGCTATAATGCCTGATAAAGGTATGCAAGAGCTCCAAGTGGCTGCAGCACAAATAGCAGAGATGGACACGTTTTAAATGCTGCAAAGGATGTGGCCACACCTGGTAGAATGACCCCGACAGAACCCGGGAGGGGTTCTGTTTTAAATCATAACAGTAGAAATACACTGGACAAGCCAGCTAGACAAAGTCTGTTTAGATACTGATTGGCCCATCATTCTCTCAGAGAAGGAAACAAAAGCTGATCAGAACTACGAGAGGGTTTAGTTCTGTTGAGGTAATACCTCAGGCTGCGGTGAACATCCAGGGTGTGGAGCAAAGCCTCTCCTCTATTTGAATAACTCAGGAAATAGACCGGAAGGTCAATATCTTGGTTTAGAGTGAGTGAAGAGACCACCTTAGGCAAAACTTAGGGTTAAGTCCTCAGGGATACTCTGTCCTAGTGGAAAACTAAATAAGGCTCTTTGCACATGAGGCGTGAAGCTCAGAAATTCTTTGCTGAAGTAACAGCAACTAAAATCAACGTCTTCCACGACAGAAAACGAGCTCGAATCCGCGCAGGTTCAAAGGGAGAAGCGTGAGCTGTTCAGGACAAAGAGCAGATCCCATGGAGGCACAGGGTCCCTAATGGGAGGCCTGGGTGCAACACTCTAAGAAATTCCTGAGGCGTCCAATTGAGCTACTGTATGCGGTGCCTCACCGGAGGTGATAAGCAGAAATGGCACAAAGATGTACCTTAATAGAGGAGAGGCTAGGCCTGAATGAAAAAGGGAGAGAATAATCCAAAACTACTCCCACAGGACAACCTAAAGGGGAAAAATCACGAGTGCGTGACCATAAAAAAGCAGGCGCCATTTCATGGCGTCACTGACATCTTGCCGGCTTTCTGGCTGCAGAAAGAACCTCTGCAACCTCTTCATGAGACCCCTGACGAAGATGGCTATGTCTCTAGGAGCCAAGCATGCAGGTTCAGAGAACGAGATCTGGATGGACCAATGAACCTTTCTCCTGAGACAGTAGGTGGGAGCTGAGTGGTAATCTAGAGTGGAGGTTCGATAGATAGTTGTACCAACAAAGGGAACCAGATCTGTCTGGCCAGAATGGGGCCACCAGAATCATGTGCGTGCTCCCTGTGCAGTTTGAGAAGAACTCTGGATCAAAGGGAAGGAGGGAAAGCGTGAGAGGAATCTGTTCGCCCAGGAGGAGGGATGCTAGCGTCTCGCCAGAAAACACCAGAGCCCTGGATCTAGCGAGCAAAAATTGGGCAGTTTTGCGTTGGATGGGGATGCGAATAAGTCTAGTTCTGGAATTCCCATCAAGAAACAGATCCTCTGTACCTCTTGAAGAAGTTCCCACTGTGGACTCTGGTCTGGGATCGACTCAGGCCGTCTGCGATCATGTTGTCCACCCTGGGAACGTGCACAGTGATCAGATTTGCGCCGTGTCCGATTACCCAATCCCACACCCTCATGGCCTCCCTGCAAAGGGGGTAAGAGTGTGCGCCTCCTTGTTTGTTGAGGTAATACATCACCGCCATGTTGTCTGTCTGAAGCAGAGGAGTACACGGTGGGATTACTGACTGAAAGGCCTGCAGGGCATAGAGAACCGCCCTCATCTTTAGGACACTGATATGGAGATGAGCTTCCAACGGGGTCCACGTACCCTGGGACTTTACCCCGTCCAGGTGTACCCCATCCAAGACCTGAGGCGTCCGTGATGAGGGTTACCCGGGACGGCGCTACAAACAGGACGCCTGGAGAGCGCACCGGGACTAGCTACCACTGCCAGTCTCGATCACTGAGTTTGTGATCCTGACCGATGCTGCAAGTGGTCTTGCTTTGGTCCCATTGCACCTTGAGCATCCACTGGGTTACCCGCATGGGAGCCTTGCGAAGGGACAGTAGGAATGGCCGCAGCCATGTGTCCGAGCAAGCTTAAGGACCGACCTGGCAGGTAATGATCTGTTCACGACAAATCCTTTTATGAAGGATCTGATGCGTCCCGCCTGTCGTCCGGAAGAAAAGCTCTTCTCTGAACAGTGTCCAGTACTGCTCCTATGAACTGCAGTTTCGCGACGGTACCAGGAGAGACTGTCGTAATTTATGAGAATGCCCAGAGATTGAACAAATCCTGGGTGCTCTGACCCATGAGTAACAACGCCTCTGGAGGCGGGCTATGAGAAGCCAGTCAGTGCGAGGTAGGGAACACATAGTGGCCCTGTCTCCCTCAGAGATGCTGCCACGACTGCCATGCACTTGGTAAAGACCCTGGTGCAGATGATAGTCCCGAACGGAAGAGCCTCGGAACTGAAAGTGGTGGTCAGAACCCGAGCGTAGGAACCTCTGGTGCTGTGAGCTATGGGGATATGCAGGTATGCCCTGCATGTCTAGGAGACGCTAAAAGAAAGCGTCTTGTTTCAGCATAGGAATAAGGCCGGAAGAGTCACCATCGGAATCTTTTGTAGGCGATCGACACATTGAGGTTGCTGAGGTCCCAGAATCGGACGGTCCCCTGATTTCTTGGGAACCAGGAAGAAGTGGGAATAATATCCTCGCTCTCTGGTTCTCCGGGACGTACTCTATCGCTCCTTTTCTTAGGAGCGCGAGTACCTCTTGCCAGATCAAATTTTTGTGCTGACCCGGATACCGGGAGAGCAAAGGAGGCCTCAAGGGTGGCTTTTCTGCAAACTCTATAAAGTGGCCTAGACTGACCAACTGCAAAACCCACCTGTCGGTGGTGATGGCCTGCCATCCTGGCAGAAAGTTCGCAATGCGACCCCCGACCACGATTTCCCGTTTATCCTGAGGGGCGGGGGCTGGAAAGAGTCAGGCTGTGGCGGCAGATGGGCCCGCTGGCTGGGTCGGCTAGGGAATGCTGACCCGGCTGGCGGGCTGTTTTCCTGGGTTCTCTGAAAACCGGAGCCCCTCTGATGTGTAGACGCACGGGCCTGCCTCTGTGTCCGCCACAACGGCTTTGGTTCCTCGAAGGAACCAAGCTTGGGTTGGTACATGGCTTGAACCGACCTTACCGCTTTCCAGCCTCTTGAAGTTTGGTAATGATCTTCAGAAGGATTACCAAATAAGACTTCTCCCTCGAGCGGAGCGTCCATAATGTTTTCTGGACATCCGGGTGAGCTTGAGACACGCGACCAGAGTATCCTCCGAGGCCAACGCCAGAAGCTGCTGCTCGGGCCGATGGGTCCGCTGAGTCGTCTGTGACTCGAAGCACTTGGGTCCCACGTCTGAACTCCGTATGGAGGCTGGGCATCTCCTCCTCTGCTCACCTTCGGGCAGCTTTTCAGCCGCCCAGACCTGTTCCCACAAAGCGTTCTGGAATTGAACCATGTGGGTTAGGTAGTTCAAGGATCTGATGGCGCAGGTAGCAGAAGCGATCGCCTGCCCGAGCGTCCAGCTGTTTGGACTCTGGGTCCGTGGCAGGTGCTCAGATGCTGCGGCCTCTGTGACCGGTCATGTGAGTCTGTGATGACCAGAGAGTCGGCCTGAGGCTGCTGTGTCAGTACTGGTCCTCCTTGAGCCTTGTGAGGCGATCAGCTTTCTTCGACACCGGCGGGAAGCGATGACGGACGCTTCCGCGCTGCTTGGTGGCGGTCACGAAGTGGACACCGAGGTGGTACCACCACAGGCTTGGGGTCCTTTTGCCGAAGATATTTGGCAAGCGAACCTTCGGGTCTAGTTCTTCTGCATCCCATCCCATGTTCTCCTGGATATGTCGCATAATATCCATGAACGAAGGGTCATCCGGAGGACATCTCGGCATCTCGCGTGGGTCCGGAGAAGGGATGGAGAGAGGAGATGGGGATCTAGAGGAGGTGTAGACTGATCCCGTGTCCTCCGTCGACGGCGAACGTCGGTGTCTCCTGAACCTCTTGGGGCTGGGTGATCCAGAAGAGGATTTCGACGGAGGTCTCCGTTTTTCTGATCTTCCCCTGGGAAGAGGATCTAGGCTCCCGAAGGGAAGTTAGCGGCCTGCCGCCCGAGAGGTGAAGGGGGCCGGCACGGAGGAGGAGGAAGAGTGGTGGGGGCCATGTCCCTCTTAATGGTATCCCACCAATAAGTGAAGAGATCCTTCACTTCGTTAAAGAAAGTCCCAGACGGCCCAGGCGCCCGTGGGGGCGGTCGTCGGGTCAGTCGGCTCCACAGGGGCCTCGGGTAAAGGCGAGGGGGCCCTGGGAGTTTCTGCGAGGCCGGGATCGCCCATCTGGTCCTCGGGCTGCGTTAAATCCTCCTCAGTCAGCGTCTCCTGACCGATGTCGGTCGGAGGCGAAGGAGCCCTCTTCTCAGGAAGAACGGACGTTGGTCCCCCAACCGGCGTCTGCTGGGACTTGGCCGACGACGGCTCCAGGGAGGAATGACGTACGGCCGACGACGGTCGGGCCGGCGTCGGGTCCACCGGTCTCTTCAATGGTGTGAGCTCCAAAGTTTTTGCTGGGAGGCACAGAAGACGACCGGACGTCGGGTGCCGAAGGGCGGGAACCCGACCTATGATGATGGTGATGGCGCTCCCCGGACTTTGCCAAGGCCTTAGAAAAAGAGGACGACGGCCTGGCGGACTTGGTCTGAGAAGGAGGCGGCTTAGGTACCGCAGCCGGGGGAGGCTGAGAGCTAGCCCTGGAAGGAGAGCGGTCAGACCTAGAACCGGAGCTGCGGGACTCCGAGGCCCTGGACGGGGACCTGGAAGGGGCCTTCTCCGCGTGCTTGTGGGATTTGGACGACGATTCCCCCTTGGAGGACATGGTTTTTAATTTCTCCTCCAACAAAAAAGCCTGAAGAGCCTTCTGACGTCAGATCCTGGTTCGGCTGTTGAACCCCTGGCAGAACGAACAGGCCCGGGTATCGTGGTCTGGGCCCAGGCACCTGACGCAGGCCGTGTGGGGGTCCTTGAAGGGATCTGTTTCCGCAAGCACACTTGGAGGGATGACCGGAGGTCGGAGAGGACATCAGCAACAATCTTGCTTGAAGAAAAGGAATTCCCGGAGGAAATTTTTAACCAGCGTCGGCGTGCTGACTGAAAACGAAGGGTTGAGACATGCAAGTCGACGGAAAGAACTGGGAATCTGGCGGACGCCCTTATGTACCACGCCTGACGCCGGAGGCGGACCGACGTCAGGGGCAGTCCCCGCTTAAGATAGCTAGCTAGAATTTTTCCCAGGTCCTGACGCCTGCCGGCTTCAGTCCCAATGGTGGTGTCCTGCTGCAAGAGCTGTGTCTCAAGTAAGATCAGACAACACCACCACAATGTGGTACATCAACAAGCAAGGGGACTCGGTCTATGGCCTTGTGCAATCAAGCAATGAAGTTGTGGTTCCTGGCTTACCTTGAACACCTCCCTTACGGAGTTCACCTCCAGGCAAGACAATGTCCTGGCAGATGCTCTCAGCAGGATTTCCAGAGCCATCACGAATGGTCACTGGACCCCCTGGTCCTGGAGGTGGTATTTGCCAGATGGGGCACCCACAGATAGATCTTTTGCAGCCCCAGACAATCACCAACTTCCCCTTTTTTGCTGCAGGCCCCCAGTGTTGGGCTCAGTCCCTCTGGATGCCTTAGTCTTCAATTGGGAAGGGAAGTTTCTCTATGCTTCCCCCCCTTCCCTCTGCTGTTCAAAGTGCTAGTCAAAATCAGGTCTCAACCCTGCAAGATGATCCTGATTGCCCCAGATTGGCCCACACAACCCTGGTATCCACTCCTGCTATCCTTAGCAGTCCATCTTCCCCTCTGTCTTCCCAGGAATCACAACCTGTTAACCTGTGCTCAGGGGAGGGTCTGGTACCCGAACCTCAAATCTCTCAATCTCAAGGCCTGGCTCTTGAAGAGTTAGCGTTTGCTGATTTACACCTTTCCCAGGGTGTAATGGATATCCTGAAGGCTTCTAGAAAACCTTCTACCAGGGCTACCTATAATTCCAAATGGGAGAGGTTTTCCATATGGTGCTCTGGAAAGCATATTTCCCCAGAATCTGCTGATTTACCCACAGTCCTGGATTACATGGTCCATCTAAATACCTTGGGGCTTAGACCAGCTACCCTAAAAGTGCATTTGGCAGCTGTGTCTGCCTTTATTTCAGCAGGTAAGCCCTCTCCTCTTTCAGCTCACCCTGTATTCTCCAAGTTTTTCCAAGGGATTGCTTCACACCGACCCTCCATTCAGGGACCCTGCCCCTGCTTGGGACCTTAATGTTTGCATTGCTCAGTTTATGCAACCCCCTTTTGAGCCTTTGTCTTCAGCATAGCTTAAGTACTTGACTTGGAAAACTGTGTTTCTGGTAGCCATCACTTCTGCCAGATGCATAAGTGAATTACGAGCTTTGTCAGTGGAGCCTGATTTTATCTCCTTTCATAGAAATAGGGTGGTCCTCAGGACTAACAGAAAGTTATTGCCTAAGGTGGTTTCAGATTTCCACCTTAATCTATGTCTCTTCCTGTGTACTTCACTGACCATTCCTCCTCTGGCGAGAGGAGGCTGAACAGTTTAGATGTCAAAAGAGCCCTTAGCTTCTATATAGAGAGTACCAAGGGTCACAGGTTTGACTCCCTCCAACTGTTCCTCACTTATGGTGAGGTTGGTAAGGGGAAACCTGCCACTAAGAGATCCATTGCCAGGTGGATTGTCTCTTGTATCCAATTTTGTTATGAAAAACTGGGTAAGGTTCCTCCCTCTGGCCTGACGGCTCATTCTACCAGAGGTACAGCTGCTTCCCTGGCTGCTGCCAGGGACATCCCTATTCTAGAGATATGTCAAGCAGCTACCTGGAATACTTTTACTAAGCATTACTCCCTGGATATCCAGGCTAGAAGTGATGCCCTGTTTGGCACGGCTGTGCTTCAGAGCCTATTTCCTAAGTAGGTTCTGTCCCTCCTCCATGGAGGTACTGCTTTGTAGTCTGCATATGTCATAATATAGCAAGACTTCATGTTGTTTGAAGAAAAAATTACTCACCTTAGTAATGTTGTTTCTTCTATTGGAGTCTTGATATATTATGACCTCCCCGCTGCCTGCCCCTCTCAGAACCTCTGTTTTTGGGATGTGGGTGGGCAGTGCAGTGTTGGCACTTAGTAGGTGCCCACCTTGTTGTTTTTCACCCATCCTTTTTTGGGGTGACTTGGTGTTGTGTTTTTCATTTTTTGGGTCTCCTGACTTGAGTCTTTGTTTTGGGACCAAAAAATGTGTTATTATGTTAGTAGCCAGTTGGCCAATGTAGGTTTACAGCTTCCACACAGGACCTCAGTGAGTTTGGTTCGTAAAGATCTGACGGTTTGAGTTTGAAGAACAACAGACAGTGTTTTCAACCGAGCTCGAGCTCAGCGTTCCATGCCTGGCATGGAAAGTTAACTCTTTCACCTCCGGAGCAGTTCGAAGGTTGGGACTCACTGCATATGTCATAATATAGCAAGATTCCAATAGAAGAAACAACATTACTAAGGTGAGTAATTTTTTTCTTCTGTGCCGTAATGGTCCATACCAGGGACCCGATGCGTTCCGCCCTGTCCTCTGGCAGAAAAGCTCTTCCGCGGTTGGTGTCCAGAATCGCACCAATGAAAAGCAGTCTCTGTGAGGGGACAAGGGATGACTTCTCTCGATTGATGGCGAGCCCTAATGAGTGGAATAGTGAGTGGGTGTCGGAAATGGCCTTCACCAGAGCCTCTGGGGAAGCGGCCATGAGGAGCCAATCATCCAGATATGGGAAGACATATGGCTTTGTCTCAGAGTTCCACTGCTACGACAGCCAGGCACTTGGTAAAGACGCGTGGCACCAAGGACAGACCGAAGGGGAGTGCTCGGAATTGATAATGGCATCCCAGAAACCTGAAGCGCAGGAATCTCCTGTGCGATGGGAAGATGTAGATATGCGTTCTGCATGTCTAGAGATGCGAGCCATGCGCGTTGCTTGAGCATGGGGATGGGACCCGGTAGGATGACCATGTGAAAGCGTTTGTACCTCACAAAGGTGTTGAGTTCGCCGAGGTCCAGGATCGGGCGCAGGTCCCCCATTTTCTTGGGAACCAGGAAGAAGTGGGAATAATATCCTCCTCCTGCTCTCTGGTTCGCTGGAACGACCTCGATGGCATCCTTGTCAAGGAGTGCCAAGATCTCCTGCTGGATGAGCAGGTCATGCTGTCCCAAGTAACGGGAATGCAGAGGAAGTCTTGACGGTGGGCAGTCAAGGAACTCTATAGAGAGTGTCCCTGTCTTATGAGCTGAATAACCCACCGATCGGAGGTGATCCTCTGCCACCCTGACAGGTGGTAGGCGACTTGACCCCCGACCCTTTCTTCCCTTTGATCCAGAGGTGGGGTAGGGGCTGGGAAGGAGTCATGCTGTGGTGGTGCTAGCTCCAGCAGGCTGGATAGGCTTTGGGTGTCTCTGACCCTGACCTCCGGAGTACTTAGGCTGGTTCTTTTGTCCATAGTTGCCCCTAGGTTGCTGGTCGGAACGAGGCTGTTGCTTGTTCTGCCAGCCATGAAAACGGTTCTGGATCCTACGAAAGGAGCCAGGCCTAGGTTTGTACATCGCCTGTACTGTCCTAACTGCCTTCCCGATGTCTTGCAACTTAGTGATGACTCTTTTGGAGTCTTCACCAAACAAAACTGAACCATTACAGAGGACATCCATGATTCCTTTCTGGACGTCTGGGGTAAACCCAGAGACTCTCAGCCAATAGTGTCTCAGGAGGCAAACGCCTGCAGTGGCACCTCTTGCTGCCGAGTCGTAGGCGGCTGGAAGGACTTGGGTTTCAAAATCTGAACCCGTGAGAAGGAGGTTCAATAGCTCCTCCTCCTCGCCATCCGGAAAATCCTTCAACAGATCTTGACCCTGGTCCCAGAGTGCATTTTGAAACTGCACCACATGCGTCAAATAGTTGAGGGACCTAATGGAGCATGTAGCAGCCGCATATATGCGCCAACCTAGAGAATCCAATTGTTTGGATTCCTGGTCCGGGTGGCTGGTTACTAAAGTGTTGAGGCTTTTGTGAACGGTTATGCGAGGCTGTGATAACTACTGAGTCAGCCACGGGTTGCTGAACCAGATATGGATCATCCAGCGGGGCCCTATAAAGGCGGTCAGCTTCCCTGGGAACCGCTGGAGTGGAAAATGGACACTTCCATGCAGCTCTGGTAGCGTCCAGTAAACTATCCACCAGGGGTGGAACTGCCACAGGCTTGGGGTCTTTTTGTCGCAAATACCGGGCCAGGCGTTGCCTTTCAGAGTCTAGCTCTTTCGCCTCCCACCTCATATTCTCTTGAATATGCCTCATTATGTCAGAGAATGAGGGGTCATCTGGCGGCGACCTAGGGAGGTCGCGGGGGTCTGGTGACGGAATGCTGAGAGGAGAGGGAGATCGAGAGGTGTCTGATGAATCTGGAGGTGAATAGTCCCCACACGAAGAGTAGGATCTCAGTCTGGGCCTTTTACGTTTGTGGTCACTAGGGGACCCTGAAGGGGTCCTAGAGTGTTTTTTCTTAGCCCCTGACCATTTCTCCTTGGATCTGCCCCGGGTGGTGGGGTAGGACCCTTGGGCTCGGGGGGTGTGTGTGTGTGTGTGTGCGTGCGCGCGCGCGGTGTCACTGCCCTTGGTGCTCCTCTAAGAGGTGGGACCTCTCCTAGGGGCTCTGTGGGTGCCACGTCCTTTTTAATAGTATCCCACCAGAAGATAAAAAGCTCTTTTACCTCCTGAATATTGAGGCCAGACGACAGGCCTGGCGTCAGTGTCCGAGGTGTAGTCAGATCGGGCATCGGACCCTGGGGTAGTCCAACATCTTCAATATCCCCCGACATCTGGTTGTCGATAGCATGTGCCCCGATGTCCTCCTCCAACATCCCCTGGCGACTGATGTCCAATGGTGGAAGTGGGGGTGGCGTCGGGTCTCTAGGGCATTTGGCGGGCGCTGGGTCCAGTGTCCACTTCACCTCTGATGCCCGCTTGAGGGAGGTCAGCTCTGATGTTTTCCTCAGGGGGCATCTGAGCCCCTCGGAGGTTGGGAGACCGAACGTTTGGGTGTCCCGGCACCGGTCCTTGGTGTCGGTGCTAAGCCTCGCGGCTGACTTAAGACTGGTGCTTGTGGTGGTCTGAATCCTCAGACCTAGCGGCTGAACCGTCCGGCCGGTTATCCTTGGACTTGGTCTTCTAGGGCTGAAGAGAGACCAAACTGGAGCCCCCAAAGTCCGGATTTTCACCGGAGGGGGCAGAGATCGAACCCAGGAGGGAGATCTATCTGACTGGACGGAGCTAGAATTGGCCTGAGAGTCCGAGGCCCGATTCAGGGATCTATCCTTGTCCCGGTGCTTTTCTTTACGCCTCCCCGACTTGTGAGAAGGTTCCCTTCTTGAGGAAGGATCTTTTTCCATCGCTTTTAACTTCCATTCCAGAAGAAAACTCTGAAGTACTTTCTGGTGGCGGATCCTGGTTTTGCTATTGAACTGCTGGTAGATGGGGCAGGCCTGGGTGTCGTGGTCCGGGCCTAGGCACCACACGCAGACAGAGTACCTATCCTTGAAGGGGATCTGCTTGCCGCAAGCAGATTTTGAGGAAATGTCCTTCTGTGGAAGGAGTTTGGGAAGAAGACATGCGGGCACCTATCGAAGTTTTGGAAGAAACTCAAAGAAAATGCAGCATAAAGTTCTGGTGTCATTCGTCTGCTGAAGGCGTCCGTGGAGACGATGCGTACGAGTCGATGGTGGGAAAAGAACGGAGGTTTGCTGGGGGGCCGCCCCTTTTATGAGGTATCTGACGTCTGAGGCAGTCCCCCGCTGTATATAGCTAGCTAGAAGTTTTCCGTGGGGGCCTGCTGCCTGCTGGCTTCAGTCCTTATGGTGTAACCTGCTGTAAGAACTGTATCTTGAAAGTAAGATCATGGGATGTTACCTCTAGTTTCTATATTGGTATACATATATTATCTCTATCCCACTAATTTGAATTTCAGGGCAGTCCATTTATTACTGAAGGCACAGTCAAAGCATCTTACCTGCACACTAGATCTGCCTCGGTTACTTCTACCTGCTCTGATGTTATAATCCCCTGCTTAGGATATGCCAATCTGTTGCAGTGTGAATGATTTCCATGTCACGGGTGTGGTGGGGGGTTATAACTTCAGGGCAGGTATAAGAATCAGGGCCCAATGGGAGTCTAAAGGTGTGTTACTTACCAGTAACAGTAGATCTCGGAAAGAATCCCTCCTATAAAGTCACAGAGGCCGCGACAGAAACAGACAATGGCAGAAAATGACTCATGGTCCACACAGTCTGCCTGTAACACCCTTTCATAAGGACGGGACCTTTTGTTCAAACAGGGTCTTTGTCTAAACTATCCACGCACTTGTTCCCCATTTTACTACTAACCCAGAGCAACTAAGCCCTTAACTCTGTTAACAACCGTGCTTGAAACCATTAATGGTTCTGGCACCTACCACTTCTGCTTGCAGACTATTCTATGGCTCTACTGCTCTAAAATAAAACTTGCTCATGTCCCTCCTGAACTTCCTCCCGACCAGCTTCCACTTGTGACCTTGTGCTCTAGATTCACTCTTACTGAATGGCTCTTCGAAATTCATCTTGTTCATTCCCTTCAGATCTCTACTGTATCACCCCGCTCTCATTCAGCTTCATGCATGTACATGTTCAGTGTCCTAAATAATCCTCATAGAATCTGCTCTGCTGGCAATGAATCAGTTTGGTTACCCTACACTGCACCATCTCTTCCTTAGCTGAGGACCCCAGAAATGGGCACAGTACTCTAGGTGTGGTCTCACCAGTGATCTAGAAAGGTAGCAACACCTCTGTCTTCCTGCTGTAAAACCCTCCCAATAAGCAGGAAACTGGCTACTAGATTACCCTGGGCCACTGGTCAAGGCGCCTTTGCCTAAGCTGGCAGGTCATTGCATCCCCAACCTGGCAATAGTTTAATTGGAACGTGCTAGTCCACCCCCCCCATTATGTATTTTATGCGTTTTCCCCCCACCCCCACGCGTGTGGAGGCACGCATCGTCTTCCAAGATGACCTCCACTGGGAGCAGCGTAACTACTGGAGGGGGGCGCGAGGCGCCAACCACCCCAGGACAGGAGAACTGTCATTAGGCGCTCGATCCTGCTCTGCCCTCCCCGACGACCCAAATTTGTCCCTTAACCCGGTTCACCGGCGTGGCATCCAATGCCTCAACACCACCAGGGTGGTCTCTAGTCACGTCTTTTTAGGACGCCAGTTATGAAACATTTTAACTCTAGCCATGCAGACCTATGCTGGTGCAACTGTGTGGGGGCCCCGGGGAACCCACTATCGTATTTTTTTGGGATTGTCCAGTTCTTCTGGGCTTTTGGCAATGTATTCATGTGGAAATTTAAAAGCTAACTGGGATATTTTTCCCCCTTTCTTTTATGGAATCGGTCCTCAGCTTTCCTGCTCTACTGTCCTGTCACAGTAATACTCGAAAACTAGGTCAAATCTTGAGGCTTGCAGCGCTCAAATGTATTACTTCTAACTGGCTCTACACCTAGTCTCCTCCCCCCCCCAAGGCGCAATGGCAGTCAAGCGTGTCTGAAAAAGAAAGAATGGAGCGTTATCTTCCGCAGTATATGACTGACTGCAGAAGGGTTTATATATGTCTGGCGTCCTTGACACCAAGCAGAAGACATCGCTTGCTATCCTGTAAATACATAGTTGGGGCTCTCTGATGGATTTGATCAGTGGCTTTTGCCAAACCTACCTATCTGCCTATTGATTGTTAAAGGGAAGAGATGGAGAGGTCCTGCACCACCATTCAGTTCTTCTGTTATGGTTTTTCATTTTTTGTCAAAAAAAAAAGTGTTTTCTGATTACGTTTTCTGCAATACCTCACTTATGTAATTTCATTGGATATGGTTCATTTTTAAGCATTTTGGTGGGGGTGGGGGGGTAATTTATTAGGCAGACAACTCAGTAGTGTTTTTTCTTTCTCCATTGCTTACAATAATATATGATTTCTTCAGGATGACCTAGCTCAGAGCTCACCTGTTATATTTTTTTATGTAAGCTAATAGACCTTAGAACAGATTGCCAGGTTCGGGTTTGTCAATATTTAAGACAGGATGTTTATGAACCCCATGTACATGAGCTTATGATGGATATTAAGTGTTATGGTATACATTTTATTCAATAAACATTTCCTGAGTTCAGTGCTGGGGCCTCTGCTCTTCAATGTTTTTATAGCACACATCGTTGACAGACTGAAAGGGAAAGTGCGTCTGTTCACAAACGACACCAAAGTATGTAACAGGGTGGACGCTTTAGGAGGAATGAGCAAGATGGAAGTGGACCTTAAGAAACTAGAAAAATGGCCTGGAGCGCGGCAGCTGAGATTTAACACCAAAAAGTGCAAAGTCATGTACACAGGAAAAAAAAAATCCAAGAAAGGAGTATTACCTAGGAGGCGAAACACTGGTGGCCTCAAACCAGGAACGAGATCTAGGAATCAATCTCAGATGACTTGAAGGTTAGTAAGCAGTGTGAGAAAGCAACGTTGAAGGCTAACAGAATGCTGGGCTGCACTGGGAAGGGAATCACGAGCAAGACGAGAGAGGTGCGGTACTACTACTCTATAGATCGCTGGTCAGGCCTCACCTGGAATACGGAGTCCAATTCTGGAGGCCTCATCTCAGGAAGGACATCGACTGTATGGAAACAGTACAGAGAAAAGGCAACAAAAATTATTCAGGGTCTACAGTACACGTCCTACGAGGAAAGACTTAGGGAACTGAATATGTACTCCCTGGAGCAGAGGGGGGAGAGAGAGAGAGAGAGAGAGAGAGAGAGAGAGGGACATGACTGAAACATTCAAGTACATAAAAGGCATTAAAAAGGTACAGACACAGGAACTTTTGCTCCAGGATCAGGGGACATGATCTCAGGCTGCAAGGAGGGAGGTTCTCTACCAACACCAGGAAGTTTTTCTTCACAGAAAGCATGGTGGACGCCTAGAACAGCCTGCCCCAAGAGGTTGTGGGGGTCAACACTGGGGGGAATTCAAGAATGCATGGGATAGACACAAGGGAGCCCCGACCACAAAGCGCAACAAGAGTGTCAAAATAGGTCTAAAACCAATGGGCAGACTAGACGAACCTAGTGGTCTCCTCCTGCCGTCAACTTCTATGTTTCTATGAGTTAAAAAAAAAAAAAAACTCCCAATACACCTCAGCATCCTGTTTGCCTCACTGTAAACCTTGCTACACTGGCACGATTGTTTAAGGGAGTCACTTACAATGACTCCCAGGGCCCTTTCCTCACAAGTGATCCGCATGCAGTATGGATTCACTGAGGAGAAGTCATGTTGAACAAATCTGATGGATTTCTTTGAGTGGGTGATCAGGGAAGTACATCAGGGTGGATATGGCCTACCTAGATTTCAGTAAAGCCTTCAACACAGTTCCACACAGGAGACTAATAAAACTGGGCAGCCTGGCAGTAGGTCCAAAAGTGGTACACTAGGTAAGGAATTGGTTGTAGGATAGGCGTCAGAGGGTGGTGGTAAACGGAGAGCAACAAAGATCAGTACTGGGACTGGGGTCCACTTTAATTTTTTTATTAGTGATACTGCGCTAGAAGGGGGTATGCCTTTTTCCAGGTGACACTAAAATTTGCAATTGGGTAGACACTCGGGGAGGGGAGATGAACAGGGATCTTAGAAAGCTCAGAGTGGTCAAGAGTGTGGCAACTAAGTTTCAATGCGAAGAGGTACATGATCGTGCACTTAGGGCACAGAAACACAGGAGGACTGGTACTGACGATCAAACAGGAAAAAGACCAGAGGGTAATTATATCTGATGACCTAAAGGTGGCCAAACAGTGTGACAAGGTGCACAGTGAGGGGCATCACCAGCAGAAAGAGGGAGGTGGTGATACTGCTGTACAAATCACTGATTGAGATCTCACCTAGAGTACTGTGTCCAGTTCTGGAGACCACACCTCCGGAAGGACATAGAGTAGAGGCGGTCCAGGGAAGGGCAACTAAAATAGTGCAGGATCTGCACTAGAGACACTGTGAGGAAAGACTAAAGGACCTCAGTATGTACACCCTGGAGGAAAGGCGGGACAGGGGAGATGTGATAGAGACTTTCAAATACCTCACGGTATAAAAAAGGTACAAGAGGGAAGTATTTCTCAGAAAAAAAGATGCTCAAGAATAAGGGGGCATGCTATGAAGCTGGAGGAGAGGGGGTAGACTCAGGGAAAACGCAAGGAAGTACTTCTTCACAGAAAGAGTGGTGGACGCCTGGAACAGCCTTCCCGTGGAGGAGGTTGGGGGCCAAAACTGTAGCAGGAATCAAGAATGCATGGGATAGACAAAGTCATTAGGGAAGGGAGGACTATGCCGGAGATCAAGTAGGTCTACGGTGTTACAGTACGTAGGGAAAATGGGCAGACTAGGTGGGCCAAGCAGTCCTTATCTGCCGTCAATTCTAGGTTTCTCCAAGTGTCTAGCTTAACTCCTCTTGTCCGATACTCCGTTCTTGTTCGCTATGTGCATCATCTTACACTTTCAGGCATTAAATTTAAGATGCCAAACCTGATCACTTCTCCAGCCTTTGCAGGTCTATTTGCATCTCGCTTACACTCTCCTTGTTGTCTACCCTACCACAGCGCATAGTGTCATCTGCGAAAAGGAGATCTCTCTTCCTGTATTCCTTCCATGTCGCTTTCAACACCATTCCAAACAGGAGACCAGTAATGAAGCTGGGCAGCTTAGGGGTGGGTCTAAAGCTGGTAAACTGGACAAGAAATCAGCTAGGGGGACAGGTGACAGAGGGTGGTGTTGCCTGAGGGATCAGTACTGGGACTGCGCCTCTTTAGTGACATTGCAGAGGAGCTAGAAAGAAGATCTGTCGGGAACCAAGTTCAGTCTCCATTGGGGCACGCCTATGTGGCGGCCCCACCCAGGAGGGCAAGCCTCAGAGGCAACACCAGTAAGATAGGTCCCGGGGAGTGAGTGGGGGTGGAGAGGAAGCAAGGGCTGAGCACCACTACGAAAGATGGAACTCCTGGGTCTTATATGTGATGCAGCATGATAATACTTTCATACTTTAAACAATGACAAACATCACCTTGGTTATTTGTACCACACGGCAATATAATTCTTTCCGGAAGGTACAGAACTAGTAGAAATAGGGATAGTGGACAAGGACTTCAAAAGAACCAATAAATAGAAAGACTGGGGTCTGCTCTGGGCCTGCCCCCCCAAAACTGATATGGTCCCAACCAAGGGACATCCTCCTCAAGTCTACCCTGAATAACTACAAAAACAGGATTAGGAGGCAGTAGTTTTACAATGGTGACACACCCACTGCTGTGTCAGGAGGCAAAAGTCACCTTTCTGGTTTAGCAAACTTCATACGTTTAATACCGCCTATAAAGTGGGAAATCTATGCATCTCCTTGCTTGACTTGAACTGTTTGTATTAAATGTGTGAAAGATATTTACAAAACACACAAAAATGATAAAACTGCTAAACAATGTAAATTAATCCCTCCACAGATGGTTTTCACAAGTCAGTCATCTGTCTTTATACACATTCATACATGGCGTGTTGGTTTACAGTCACACCACTCTCCCTGAATACAGGAGGGGGCCCCCACATGGATAAGCCCGCCCCCCCAACGGTGGCAGGAAATGGCAGCAAAGGGGGGGTTTGGCGGACAGAACGGGACAATGAGCAGCCAGAAAAAAATGGCAGGACAGGGAGGAGAAAAAACAATTACAGCTTCTGAGACCACTCTTATGGTTTAAGACCAGTCTCACTCACATTCTTAGGGTATCAGAAATGCTCACATTTGGTTTGTGGGTCTCATATTCCAAGAATGTGCGAGGCAATTCTTCATAATTATTATTTTTTTTCCTGTGTAGCCTTCCTCCGACAATTCTCCAGCACCGTTTGCCCTATTTCCTGCTCTTACCGGGATCTCCGTGGAGTTCCTAGCCTAGCTCCTGCAGTATGGGCTGTCTGCATAGTCAAGAGGTTTGTGACAGGGTTGAATAGGACCCTGTCCCAGTTGTTATGGAGAACGTGTTTGAATGCAGGGATCTGTTCTATTCTTTCTTTCCTGTCTCTTCTCTGTCTGGTTACGCAACCATGTTTTACCATGAGACCTAGGATTTGATCACCCCGGAAGTCACGCAATTATGTGCCTCTCACTGTCTCTCAGTCTTCCCCTGCTGTTTATCTTTTCCTCCCTTGCATATCTGCTGATATAAAAAAAAAAATATGCAAATCATTATGTGGAAATGCAATGGAATTTGGGATCCCTTTGTTTAGAAATTATATAGTGTTAACTTTTGAAATGTATATAATTATAGTTTGAGATGACTGCAAAAGCTATGGAGATGGGGTCTCAGTTCTGGGGCATTGTGTTCTTGCAGCACTTGCCTGAAATATATCAGGACATTTTAGAAAAAATAGGATGCTTGTTAACAAGGGGGGGGTTGCAGAGACTTATAGGAAGAGAGAGCTGCAATTGCTTACAGCAAAAAGGACAGAGATTGAAGGAAAACTCCGAAGGATGTTCTCCGAATAGTTGGCCTTTGTACATAGTTATACTGAACAATTTTTTTGTTACTGCTAGTACAAATAAATATTTTTTTTGCAAATTCTACAACCGCTCCTGGTTTTTCTTATACTTCCTGACCTGTGCCTCGACAAGGTTAAAACAATGAGCTGTGAATTAGAAGCTGACATGTAACCTCCGCCTGTATACTATGCAACCCTGACCAGTCTGACAGATTTCTTTAACTGGGTGACCAGGGAATTAGATAACAGGTGACGTGGACTACCTACAATTCAGTAAGGCTTTCAACACCATTCCACATAGAAGACCAGAAATGAAGCTGGTGGAGCTTAGGGGTGGGTCTAAAGCTGGTAAACTGGATAAGTAATTGGTTAGGGGATAGGCAACAGAGGGTGGTGGTGCCTCGGGGATTAGTATTGGGACTGGGTCTTTTTAATGGCATCACAGAGGAGCTGGAAGGAAGAGTTGCCTCTTTGCAGAGGACACCAACATATGCAACAGGGGGAACACTTGGGGGTAGGGAGTGGGAATAAGCAGAGACCTGGGAACTAGAGGAGTGGTCAAGGCTACCCAGCAGGGTTTCAATGCAAAAAAGTACAAAATTGTGCACTTAGGACACAAAAACTCAGGGACAGAGTATAAACTGGGTCAAGAGATAGTGACATCCATCCAACAGGAAACAAACCTGGGGGTAATAAATTCTGATGACCGAAAGGTGGCCAGGCAGTGCAACAAGGCAGCTGGGAGAGGAAACCCGAACATAACTCGTTAACTTACTCTCAGTCAAACAGTCGAGCCACTGACGCCAGGGATGAGAGGCCAGGTTAGGTCCTTTCTTTTGATAATGGGAACCCAATACAGCGTTACCCAGTTTGAGGAGAGAGGGCCGTACAACAGGCAAGGTAAGGAGTGTCTTAAGGCAATGGACACACGTGAATATTACAAGGCCCCACTACCTATAGATTGTAACCCGGAAAGGGAGGTGCCATTAAACGCTCCAGTTGTTTCCTATGGGAATGGTTATTACAGATATAATCAAGGAACTCTATCCTAGGTACTAACAGATTATACCAGGATTACCTGAATGTTGAGCGACCAGTTAGAAACAATTTATTAACCTTACAAGTTAGAGGATATACTAAGACCATGCTGATAAGCCAACAGAGACCCAAGATCTAAGAGTGATCTATCTTTCATTGTTGATTTACGATCAATTACTAATATTCCAATCCCCACATGTAAGCTAAGTACATAGACAACCCTCTATATGTAAGTAACTAAACCTACATATTCTGCCTCTCAGCTAAGGAAATATACTGTATAAATGAATTTAAATGTATGAGACCTGATGACAGGTATGTATGTGTATATGTTGGAAACTCAATAAAGATAATATTTAAAAAAAAAAAAAAGGCAGCTGGGAGGGCTAGTGGGATGCTAGGGTGCACAGGGAGAGGTATCATCAGCAGAAAGAGGGAGGTGGTGCTGCCTCTGTATACATCACTCGTGAGGAACCACCTGCAGTACTGTGTCCAGTTCTGTAGACCACATCTCCAGAAGGACAGAGTGGAGGCTGTCCAGAGGAGGGCAACTAAAATGCTGCAGCGTCCATATTAGAAGCCTTGTGAAGATTAAAATTGTGTACACCTTGGAAGATTTGGGGAGATAAGATAGTGTGTGTGTGTTTTTGGGGAGAGACTGGAGATCAAACAGGATCTGTGGCGACACTGTAGGCAGGGGAAAAATGGACCGACTAGTTGGACTAAGTGGTCCCTATCTGCCGTCATATTCTGTGTATCTAAGTCACTTGACCTCCTTGTGTTCCAGAGAGGCACCTGAAAACAAGCTTCGGCTCAGTGTGCCTCTCCCAGCAAAACATGGCAAAATAAGTAAACAGGGTGGCTTCCATTTGGGGAGGCCTGTGACAAGCCAGGATCAGCAAAGGAGGGAGAAAGGGGATATGAAACATTCAAACACCCTTAAGGGTATTAACAAGGTGAAAGAGTCTAACATGTTTCAATATAAGAAAAATAGCAGGACCAGAGGACACAGCATGAAATTAGAGGGAGGCCGATTAAGGGGTAATTTGAGGAAGTTCTTTTTCACAGAAAGGGTGGTGGAGCATGGAATGGCCTACCTCAGGAAGTGGTGGATATGAACACAGTACAGGGCTTCAAACAGGCATGGGATAGGCATAAGGGAGCAATATAGATGAGTATGAATAGATAGGCTACTGACAGAGCAAAGGCCGATGGCACATTTATAAGGTAGAAAAAGAAATGGGCAGACTGGATGGTCCTTGCGGTCCTTATCTGCCGTCAACTTCTATGTTTCTATCGTGAACCACACTGTTTGGTGGTCACTTGTTCCCAGATAGCTACTCACTTTTAGATCTGAGATCTTCTCTCCGTCCCCATTAGAGAGTACCAGGTCTAAGACTGCTCCCTCCCGAGTGGGTTCCAACACTAGCTGTCTGAGGCATGCCCCCTGTAGGACATCGAGAATGACCCTGCTCTTGGACGCGGCTGCAGCAAAGGTGCTCCAGTCAACATCTGGCATATTCAGGTCCCCCATCAGCAATATCTCCCCTTTCTCTGCAATCCTAAGGATGCCTTCTATCATTTCCTTGTCCATTTCCTCCCTGACAGGGGGTCTGTACACAATCCCTGTGCGGACTGTGGTGCCATTTCCAGTCCCCAAGGTGAACCACAGTGCCTCCTCTCCTCCTGGTTTACCCTTTAGTTCCGTTGCTTTGATCCCTTCCCTTACATAGAGAGCTACTCCTCCTCCTCCTCCTCTACCCCTGCCTGTCCCTACTGTAGATTGTGCATCCTGGTATGCTGACATCCCAGTCATGGTTCTTAGTGTACCATGTTTCTGTGACTGCCACGATATATCAAGACCACCAGTTCAGGATCTTGTTACCTAGACTATGGGCATTGGTACTCATTCCTCTCCATTTTTTGATGGCCTTATCCCTTTTTGCCACATCCCTGTCATTAGTGCATTTGTCTTTTTCTCCCCATTTACCCCAGCCCCTCTATCGACTTCTCTATCTTGGTATTTACCTCACTAACTATTGCCAATGAAGCATTTAAACCTATCACCTAGGATCCTGGTTCCCCTCCAGGACAGATGCAGACCATAGCGCCAGCATAGGCCTGCATCCCTCCAGGTGGACCCCCAGTCCCCAATGAAGCCAAAACCTCGAGCTCTGCACCAGTTTTTCAATCACTGATTGAATCCCATGGTGCGGAGCACCCTAGCCTCACCCATACCATAGACAGGAGGTACAGAGTAGGGTAACAAAAATTATTCAGGGCCAACACGGCAGGTCGTATGAGGAGCGCCTTATGGCACTGAACATGTACCCGCTGGAGACCAGAAGGGAGAGAGGAGATATAAGAGAGACCTTCAAGGTCATAGAAGGAATTAATCTGGTGAACTGCGGGGAAATATTTAGCTTAAATACTAGTTCATGGTGACGTGGACTTCAACGACAGGAGGGATGCTCAGAAGGGACATGAGGAAGTACTGTTTTACTCAAAGGATGGTGGAGCTGTGGAACAGTTTGCCTGCTGAAGTGGTGGGTGCTAAAACTGTTGCTGGGTTAAAGCATGACTGGGTTAGAACAAAGGGTATAATGGTTGCTCAGGGCAGCAGAAGCTGGGATGGGAATGTGGGGAGGAAAGCCGAGGGCTACGATACTGGAGGGATAGTAGGCTCCAGGGCTAAATAGGGAACTTGGGCAGATTGGATGGACCGTTGGGTCTTTTTCTGCCATCACTAAGTTTTTATGTTTTTTTTTTTTTTCCCAATGTGCTCAGCAGGAAATTAATAGCAGCACAGCATCTGACAGTGACATGTTTTGCACCATATAGAATATTTAAACATTAACTGCTACCAGGGAGCAATTATTTTTATGTGTCACTAAAACACCAGTTTTTGTAGGTAAGTCGTCAGCTGCAGCATGTTACAATGCCACCCGAGAAACTGGGGTTCGCAAGCCAAGTTTAGGAATCCTACACAGAGGCAGGACAAACCATGGAAGTGATGTACTTTATAACGAGGGGAAGGAGGGTGAAGCAGCCTGCATCGCTACCAGCTGTAAAGGCAACCACTCACCACCAAATTCAATGAAAGGGTGCAATCCACGCAAGCCCCATCATTTGGGGAAGGGAGGGAACAAGTTAAAAAAAAAAAATGTTTATGTAGTTGCTTAGTGCCACCAAAGGATCACAACAGTACCCTGCATAACCCCATTTTATTTATTTATTGCCTCCGCTGGGGGAGGGCTATGCCTTTGATCCCCCCCCCCCAGCCAGCCTTCACGGCTACTGCCCCGGACGCGGCCAGGGCTCTGACCTCCCCGCCACAGCCCACCCAGGCCGCATCGCAGCGGGTATATACCCCACCACTGCAGAGATCTGGAGGGTGGGCCCAGGAGGCAGCAAGCCTGGGCACGTCCGTGGCAGCGCCGTCGGGGCAGTCTTCATGCTGCCGAGGTCATTTCCTTGGTTTTCTCCCTTGCAGGGAGAGGCGTGCAAGGACACCAATGGAGGGAACGTGCACGCATTCGCTCCCCCCCAAGCGTCTGCCCCATCTCCGCCCCTCGTCTTTCAGCGTTGGTGTACTGCCCCTAGTCTCCACTGGTGGCCAGTCGCGCACCGACCACTGATGTCCCCCTTCCTGAAAAGCAGTCCTATGGATGCTCTATCCTTGTCCAACCCTGCCAACCCATGCTTGTTCCCGAACATGGGTCGCTGGCATAGCACAAGGTAAGGCGTCCAGTGCCTCAGCGCCGGCCTGCATAACCCCATTTTGACAGATTATTCTGCTGCAGCACTCCTCCCAATACCATATAATACTATAATAACTGGCAAGTTTCCCCAAAGGAAATCCAGTTATAATTTGCCGTTATATCCAGCTGGTTATAATGGCAAACACGTACCAGGTTTCCCTCGGGCGATGCATGTACCAGCCACCACTGTTCCTTTACTCTGGACTCTTCCTTATTACAGGCTTCAGGGCATTCCGCCACTTGCAGTCGGCAGTAAGTTACTGTAAAAAGGGGGGGGGGGGGAAAGATTTCTATCTCCATTTACGCTTCAATATTTTTAAAAAAGGAAGAGAAAAGGGATTCTGTGCCAGTTGCTTTGGACCGCATTAAAATCCGACTTGTCCGCGGCTCTGTTTATTTTATGACTGCTGTGGTGAAAAAATGCTCCGCAGCAACTATATGAACTAAAGACTGGGTAGGTGCATAAAACTTGAATTTTTAAACACATCCTCGGTGTGGGACATCTTAATAAAACCCCTCGAACTTCGCTCTTGGGGTTTGTGTGGCATCCCACACCTCGGGGCCTGGAATTGGCTGTAACTTTTAGACGTAGTCAGCAATCATTTCTTATGTCTCAGTGAAGTATTTTTTCTTTTCTGTTTGCTAACTAGATTTTCCACCTGGCAGCACTGGGGTGATGCGTGCAGCAGCACTCTGTTTGAAAGTTAAAAAAAATAACAGTTCTGTTCCTCCAACTACATCAGCACTGAGACCACTCAGACTGTGACGTCACTAAGTAACCAATGAGAACCATTTCTCACTGACAGATTATTCTCTTTCACATGAAGCAGCAGGGATGGGTTCTTCTTGGTTACTAGTAATGTCACAATGTCCTGCATTTTAACTGGTAACTTGTGAAAGTCACTGCTCAGACTACAAGGATTGTGGTGCCTCAAGGCGTTTGGTCACATTTCTGATAGTGAGAGGAACAGAAATGATTTTTTTAAGCCTCCTAATGAGTGCTGCTCCACAAATCAGCCCAGTACTGCCAAGTGGAAAATCTAATTAGCAAACAGAAAATTAAAAAAATAAATAAATATTTCAGATATTGGAAGTGACAGCTAACTACATACAACAATTACTATTAATTCCAGGCAGTACACTAGCTCTTTAAAAAAAATAACAGGAAGCCATCAGTAACTAAGCTTGTCAATACATCCCAGGATTCCGCTTACATCTTAAACCACTTGAGCTTCTCTCCTGTAGATCTTCCAGGAATCAATCTTCATCAGTGATTCAGACTAATGGGTCTTAACTGGAGGCACTAGGACCCCACGGGAACCAGAACTTTTAAAGAAGGCTGGTGCCGAGGCAAGCTGTGCACAAACAGCACTGTGAGAGTTGCTCACGGCACCAGGCTTACCTCAGCACCAGCCCATAACCGCCTCAGTTCCTTTCTTTCCTGCTGCCGAGTGCGCATCAGTGATAACACCGCCTGCCCACCGAGAATCAGAACTTTGCGTCTATACGACAACAATGTTCAGTTCTTCTCGGTTTCAGGGTTTAAAAGCTAGCGTTTATTTGTGTTAGTTTAGCAATTTTACAAAAATGTCAGTTTTTCTTTCAAACCTACTGAGTCTACGGTCGACAACCATGGAGAATGTCCACAGAGAGCCTTTCAGGCAGGCTGCACTAGCAGTGGGATGTGTCCAGTCCACTTTCCCTATTGCAGGAAGGGTTCTGACCATGGGTGGTCATGTGCTCGGGAGGAAGGACAGTCCTACCGGAAGCACAAAAAAGCTGGCCCATTCACAGTTCCGGCTGGGTTCCTGGTGCCGCTTGGCCTTATGTTCTTCCTCTTTCCTTCGGAAGGGGAAGAAACTGTACCACCTGAGGTCGTCCTCTGGGACGTCCGACACGAGACCCTCACCAGCACTGGGGCCTCTGGTACTGGGATGTCGAAGTCTTGCGCCTACAGTCCTCCACTGTCTATAAGTGGAGACACCAGTGGGCAGTTTCATCTCTTGGAGCTCTCCGGAGCAGTGGGTGCAGCATCAGACTCATGTGTCTCTGCCAGCAGATCCAGTCCCTGGCCCTTTGGGTTTGGTGGAACTGGAGCCGTGGGCAGGGCCCTCAAGCTGGGTAGAGCATCTGACTCAGATAACAGCCTTCAGTCCTTGCTGGTGACCCCGCTGACTCCTGTCCCACTGGCCGCACCCCATCTTATGCCACTTGGTGGGATAGGTCCGGTACCACTGTGGGCCAGTCGCATGTCACAAGGGCGATTTTTCTACAGCGACTCATACAGTAGCAAGCACATTTCACTAAAAGAAAGAAATTGGCCCCTAACTTACAGAAATGACCACCAATACGCGACCAAATGGACATTCAAATTAACATTTAATGCAGAGGGCTACACCCTTGCACCCCCCAAATTAATATTAATCAACTTCAAAGGGGAGCGGGCACTGAGGAAAAGGGAAATACACGGGAGGGGTGTACCGCGGCTGGGACGCCATCGGTCCGGGGTACACAGTGTGGGGAAAAAAATATTCTAACAACCAAAACGATGCAGAAAAAAGTTTTACATACTATCAGTCCTGAACCCGGGACCATCGTTATATAGCAGTCCACGATCCTACTTGCCACACAAGGTGGACAGCTCGACAGTAGCACGCCTCATTGCTGTACTTCACCAGCAACAGTACTGCTCCCCCGTCGTTCGCTCTCGCCATTACAACCCTCCCACAATCGCTATCCCTACCCAAAGCTATGTACACCCACTCGCTATCCCGTTGGGCGTGCAAATAGAGTTGCTCATTTTCAGTCACACATTTGACGGTATATCCTGCGGGTCATTTCAGTACCCGCTGGGTTGTTAGTGCTGGGTCTGGTTCTGGTACTGGGTTTGGGGCCTGACCTGGTGCCAGATTCAGTTCCGGTTCTGGAAACAGCTCTGGCATTGGCCCCTCATCCATGGGGCTGGTGTCTGTGTTGCTGGGGCTGTGTTTCTGGATTACAGGGCCTGCGATCCACCCCTCTATGCCCCCTCCCTCCAGAGGGAGGCTGTGTGTGTGTTTTGGCGGGGGGGGTGGGGTGGAGGAGAAGAGACGAGACTGAACCAGACTTCATCTTCTCTGAAGGTGGGGACAATTACTTTTTTGGCCTGGACGCTTCGTACCTAGACCCTACTGTGTGCCTCAGGAGGATGTAACTTTCAAGGCTTGCTCAGAGACATGCTTCTCCATCGAATTCTAAGCCTACAGCCATTGATCAAAGGTAAATGTCTCCGTCTGCAGTGGTTAAATGTTTCTACTATGTTCTACTATACTGGTCAATTTAGTTATGTCTACTCCATCTGCATTTAAAACCCTGTCTGATGTGGTCTGAAGTAGACCTGCTTCAATTCCACCTGTCTGCAAGCAGATTAAATATATAAAATACACACAGATGGTATTGTGTACGTTTCTCAGTTGATGCTTCTTATGCTCCTTTGTTTTTTAACTCTACTTTTGCTCCGGAGATCCAGGGCATCCCTCTAGAGTACCCACTCGACTGCTGCCGCTATTCCCAGCCTGAAACCTCTTCAGTCTCCCTCTCGATCCCAAGGTTCATCCAGCTTCCTGGATCACCCCCCCCCCCGGGAGAGGGCCCTTCTGATATTAGAGGGATGGCCGTAAGATCTGATGAGGGCTGGTCCACTGGACTCCAGGGTATTTCCGTGTTTTCCCCCCAGGTGCACTGCTGACATCTGCTGTTGCTCCGCCCCTTTACTGTGCTGGCACCTGTACAGCCCCCGATCTTCATTGGGGGCTTCTAAGGACCCGAGCATAGCCCACTACCCAACCCGGGAGAGGAGGGCTGTCCTCTGGACACCTGATCCTCTCCCTCCCCCAGCCAACCGCCAGCAACCTGAGTCCGTTCCGGAATCCGGGTCACCAGCGTGGTGTCCAGCCCCTCAACCCTCAGCGACACTGGGCCGGCCTCTGTTATGCTCCGTGAAAATGACAAGGCCGTTCCTCCCCAGAGTAAATGTGCACCGTCTTACGAGGACTCACACAAGTTAAGACACTATGGGAAAATGGGCCTGTGCAGCAGTTACTCTAGGCACGTGGATTGCTGGCTCCAAGGGAATTTTTCTTTGTATGACTATCCCCACTGGAGCTCGCTTAAGTCCCTAACAGAGAACTACCATATATGGAATTTAGTCCAAAAAAAGCTGCTTGGATGCCTTTGCTTCTGCTTCCTGCTAGGCATCTGCGTCAGAAGGCATCTCTGGCTCAGACCGCTGGTTTGTTCATAGGGGGCATGCATCCCTTCCTCAACCTCAGAAATGCATTTCTCAAATTGAGAAATTTACTGTTTTTCCTTCCAGGATTGGTTAGCTCCCTGGATATGCACGATAAACACCAGCACTTCTTGGTATACCCAAGCCACCTCAGATATCTGTTGATTCTTCGTGCTGGGGGAGCTTACCTGTTCAAAGTCCTGCCCTTTGGGCTCACCTCAGGTCTTAGCGCACCTGAGAAAATGTGGACTCCAGGTTTACCCTTATCTGGACAACTGGCTGAAACCCAGTCCATATAGGCATGAAACAGAACAACCTCTGGCCATGGCCACTCAGTTCCTTAACTTCCATGGGGGTTCTGCTGATTCTAGAACTCTCAGTTCAAAATCTCACGGTGGCTGCTGTTCTTAGGAGTTCTTCTGGATACAACCAAGGCCTCAGCCTTCCTTCCAGACAGCAGAATGCAGGTGATCTTGCAGACAGCATGCACATTATGGAGTGCAAATCTTGGCACATATGCTGGGTCTGATAGCCTCCTCAGTGTTCACAGTGCTCCTGGCATAGTTACACATGTTCAATGGATGCTCAGTGCAGTGTTCACAAGTTATCATATCCTCAGACCTACCCCATTAAGGTGACCAAGCCCCTGGCTCAGTCACTTGCATGGTAGTCACTGGAGGACAATCTCCTCCAGGGCTTTTTCTCTTCCTCCACCAGAGCCTCAGGTGACCCTCACCATACATGCCTTCCATTTGGGGTGGGCAGCACATTGTCAGGGCCTCTAAACACCAGGTGTCTGGCACCTGCCAAGAGACTCATTTCCACATCAATATGGTGGAGATGCGAGCTGTTTCTGTATGGCCTGCAAGCCCTAGCGGAGCTTGTCAGCTATAAAACAGTCCTCCTCAATACAGACAAATCTGTGAAGTATTACATCAACAAACAAGGAGAAGCACACTCTTACCCTTTCTGCAGGGGATCCTACTCCAGGTCATTTATCTGTCAGGAGTCCAGAACACTGGTAGATGAGTTCAGGCGCAGAGGACTATCCTCACAAGTGGTCACCAACTCCAGATGTCGTGAGATTGCTGCTCGATGAGTGGGGCACCCCAGATGCGGACCATTTTGCATCCCCACCCAATGCCAAACTGCCTTGATTTGGCTCCAGAAATCCAGGACATAGCATTTTCTGTCAGGATGCATTTAGACTGCAATGGCAAAATCTTTTTCTGTATGCATTCCCTTCAGTCCCCCTCGTGCAGAAGGTACTGCTCAAACTGGAGGTGCACGTGGGCAAGATGACTCTGATCAGCCCCTGCTGGCCTCGACGGATATGATTTCCTCTGCTGAACAGACTATCAGCCAGCAACTGAGGATCCTTGCACTTAGGGTGGACTTACTGAATCAGGGTCATTGTGTCAATCCCAACCTGTGCCCCCTTCACCTTCCGGCCTGGATCCCTGAAGAGATACAAGTGAACATGTACAAGGCTATCTCAGAGGGTCTCTGAAATACTTCTGGCTCCCCATAAATCTTCCACTAGGAAAGCGTATACAGCCAAATGGAAAAGGTTTTCATCTGGTGCTCCAAAACCCACAATGACCCCTTTGGGTGCTCACCCCAAAAGATTCTGGAGTACATGACGGACCTTTCTGATACTGCCCTATAGTATTCCACAGTTAAGGTCAACATGTGTGCTATTTCTGCATACCAGAAGTCCATCGGTACCCTCTACTTAGCACAGCTGCCACTGTTCAAGAGTTTCTTCAAGGGCACCTTACACATAATGCTTCTTATCAGAAAGCTGTTGGCTGCCTGGGATGTCAACCTTGTGCTGGACATGCTCACCCACAAGCCTTCTTAACCACTTGCGACTTGTGAGCTGAAGTTCTTAACTTGGAAAGCAGCTTTTCTATTGGCCATCTCTCTTGCTCACAGTGTCTGAAATCCATGCCTTGTTCATAGATCCTCCGTACACTATATTTCTCCTCACACATCCCAAGTTCCTTCCTAAAATGGTGTTGGAATTCCATTGAATCAGCCACTTGTGCTGCCTACCTACTTTGCCATTTTCCAGAATGAAAAACAGTGCACTCTCCATGTTCAGAGGGTCCTTACATTTTACCTGGACAACGCTATGGACTTCAGGCAATCCAAACAGCTTTTGTCTCTTTCACTCCCAAATCGGAAAGGACAGGCTGTTACAATCAAGAGCATTTCTGCCTGGATTATGAGCAGTCTAAGACACGGCACAGGTCAAGCTGGAAGGTCAGGTATGTGCCCACTCCACTAAGGCAGTTGTCACATCCCTGGCAGAGATCACTCTATGCCCACCAGTGACAGATTGCAAAGCTGCAAGTTTAAGAGCAGTGCTCACTTTGTTAAGCACTATGCCCTGAATGTCCATGCTAGGCAGCATGCCAACTTTTGGCAAGACTATCCTGAAGGGACATTTGTCCTGAGTGAACCCTTGGCTACTACCACCTTAGTTGGGGGTCCTCAGCCTCGTATTCTGACCCATTATTAAGGCTTGATTCTTGGAAAATAGTTTGTTTACTGGTCTTCACCCCTTGTTCTTGGTTTGGGCTGTGAAGGCACACTGTGTTACTGGTTTGTTGATCCTTCCTACACGAGTTCCCAAGGCTAGCTCATATCCTTAGGGTTACTGCATAAGGACTAGTCAGGTTATGCTGCACCTGCTTGGTACAAAACAAGAGTACTGAGGCGGTTGAATGATGTTGCTGAGGTAAGCCTGGCACCCTGAGCAGTGCTGTGCATACGGGCAACTTGCCTAGGCACTAGCCCTCCTGAAAAGTTCTGCCTCCCACAGGGTCCTAATGCCTCCGGCTAAGACCCATTAGTGCAGCTCAATGGTGAAGATGTTCCAAGAAGATCAAGAATTACAGTGAGTACATCATTTTCATTTTATCACCAAAACTGCTCCACGAAATCACATACAGAATAATGTATAAGCAACCATACTCAACAAGGCTGGGTTTTTTTTTTTTTTTTTGGCAGGCCCCCCTTGAGGCTCAGCCCAGCTCCGCTTGCCGCTCCCGCATGCCCCGGGCTTACCCCCCCTCCGGGGCAGGGCCCCCACCCCCTCACAATGCACACTGGAGTATGCGAGAACCGGCTTGCCCCCTAGGTTGGGCCACGGGAGCGCCCCCCCACCCCCACGGTGGACACACGTAGCCAGCTGGGCCAGCGCCATGCTTGGGGACTTGCAATGGTGACCAGCGTCTGCCCTGCCCCCCGACGTACGGCGCTGCCCGTGGCAGCACCCCAGCCTCCACCATCCATAAGTCAGTAATGCATCAGACACTCAACCCCCCTACCCCCGGAGAGCAGTCCCAGAACGCTCAGTCCTTCTCCCCCCAGGTCAGCCCTTCGACTCTGTCCCCGAACCTGGGATGTCGGCGCCGAAAATGGATGCCTTGCTGCTGCGCTGGTGGGCCAGCACACAACAAGGTTGTTCTACTACCAAGGGGTTGCCATAATGACAGAGTAACCTCAAGAGCAAAACCTGAGAGGTCCCTGTCATCATGGCAACCCTGAGATGGGAAAACAGGCTTGATATATATGGTTGCCTATACTTTATATAGTGTATGGGCACTCAAAGACTTTGTACTGCTCATTTTACTTACTACACTGACAGGATGAACCACCCGACCCCCACGCTGCCACTTGTTTTACCTCCCACAAATTCTCATACTAATGTCTTTTTTTTTGCGTCATGGAGCTGGCTATACTAATGTCTTTTAATTAGCGCCTGTAAGAGGAACATTCTCTCTACTGAAATCTTTCACTAAAATGAACACCCACCTGGTCACCCGCCCCTGTCTGTTCACTACCTAGCCCCGCAGTAGAACTCAGTTTTTTTTTTTGTTTAAATTGAGCCAGTCCTGCTCTAAAGTAAACCTTTAAACAGTGATCCAGGTCATGGGAAACACATGCATCACTCTGGCTATAGTGGCAATGGCGCGATAAAGAAAACCGACTGTGTGTTGTTCAATGATGTAACTACTACAGCAGAACTAAAAGTCTTTGTGTTGTAGCAATCACATCACTACTGCAGCACAAACACATTTTATGGTCTATAGATTTCCATACACAATGACACCTTTCCATACACTACATATCCTGATTAATTATTTCTTTTTCTATTTGTAATTTTATATTAATAGGGTAAAATAAATAAAATTCTTACCAACGATGGCTCTGTTTGCAGAGGCAACTACCTTCTTGGCCCCAGATGGCAGCTTCACTCTGGACTTTTTTGTTTCGGGGTTGTGAGAGATGACTGTGGCATAGTTTCCAGAAGCACGGGCCAGTTTACCACGGTCACCAGGTTTCTCCTCAAGACAGCACACAATGGTACCTTCTGGCATAGTACCAACTGGAAGAACATTGCCAATATTCAGCTGAGCTTTCTTGCCAAAAGAGAATACAAATTCAGAGGTCAAAGTTCTAGCACTTCATTCAGAGTCATCCAATGCTCACTCAGAATTCAATTCAGTGTGCAACAGTGCTGGGGGGCACACACAAATGAAACTGTACCCTCAATGAAACGAAGCTACATCTCCAACCTGCAGAAGTCAACAGCTCTCCCTAATGGCTTCTGTCACCAGTCCCTGGCTAAATCTAGTTGGGCTGGTGTGTATAAAAAGGAAGAACGCAAAAAGGGCTGCTCAGCTGGAATGGGTGTGAACAGTAACAAGAATCAGCAGCAAGTACAAAACCACGCACTTTATTTTGATTCATTTATATACATACATTTCAGAAGGAAGACGACTGATAGTGCTTTCATTTGTGTTTATCCAGTTTATTCTAGAGACCAATGCTCTGAGGAAGGGACCCAAGAGGTCCTGAAATGTTGGCTACAATTTCTTACAGGAATAAAATTTAAGACTGGGCTGAGTTACAATATATTTGGGATGAACAGACAAGTTTTTTTTTTTGGTTTTTTTTTTTTTTTAAACTGTCCCAACATGTGGGGTGAACCGATACGTTTTCTGAATTATGTGAACTAATATGGACATTTTAATAAAAACTAATTGAGAATTTAAATAAGATTATAACCTAATTTTGGAGATTCTGGGTTGAGTATTCTGCACTGGTTGGAGTCGTGGTAGATTTCAGTCTGCAGCCCCCCCCCCCCAATAATCTTACCAATTCAAAAGGAACCTTGTGATTGGAACTTTATTTGGAAGAGAAGTTGAGCCTGATCTGGGTGTCACTTGTGATTCAGCCAGCGCTTCTACTGACATTATCAGTGTGACTGATGGGTTTTCAAATATACAAGTATTGCTTCAGTGGACTTCTTTTGGTGACGCCGTGCCACATTTTTGTACTTGCTGTGTATAAAAAGGTTCTATGTATATTACAGATTGCGGTAGCCTCACGTAATGCTCCCAACCAATCATAGTGCTTTCTTCAATTGTGCATGAGAGAGTTATCTTCCACTTAAGTGTCTTGCATGCTGTGCTGCAGTAACAGGCACCTCGCTGGCTGCTCCCGTCAACTATATGCAACAGTTTTATGGGTCTGGTTGGGGGTCCTCTTGTGGCTACAAGAACATAACCTATTGTGCCCTTAGCATGCAAGAACTGCTCACATTCGTATGCAGTTCTCTGAAGAACACACAAGTCGACACTCGTATCTAAGAGGCCCTGCAACCAGAACTATAAACTTAAATTCCTTTCCTGGAAAAAGGTTTGTTTGTAAATCACGCTGCAATTCACCTGCTGTCCAACAGCCAATCAGATTGCAGATCTGTGTACAGTTCTGCAGGCTACGGGACTATTCCATCCTTTATTGGGTGTGCGTGTGTGTGAATAATATACAGTTACTGTATCTCTTACGGTTGTGGGAGCGCATTCCAGTTCTATGGGAGAAAAGAACTAAAACGAAGCAGAGCATGCAAACTGTACATGTAAACATATTCTAAGTCATGTTACAAACGTTTGGTTAAAAAAAGTTACTGAATTTAAAATCAAGATGTTTTACTTTGCAGAATATTAGAGAATCTGTTTTGTAGGAAATGCTCAATGCCAACTGAACTTAGAAATTTGGAATTTAAGAACTGTCTGCATGAAAAACATCCCCTTATATCTACCCCCCCCAATCTCTTATGGTTGTAAGAGTGCTTTCTTCTAGCCAGCCCGTTGGTGCAGCAGTAGTGCTACCCTCATAACGCCAGCTTGGGGGGGAGGGAGAAGATACTATAGCGTTCCAGGATGCTCTCCTTCCCTGGGGAAGGAGGGTCCCGTCAGGATCGATGTGACTAGGGATAGGAGTCGTCGTGCTGGCTGCGAGTGGCACCACTTAGTGATGTGCAGATTTGCGGCCCTTGCCCGTGAGACTACGGAGGGATGGGAACTGCAACCAGAAATAGCGTAGCCCTGACCAGAAGACAACGGACCTCTGGCGCTAGCATGATCTGCTGCCTGCAGTCCGAGAAAAGGCATCCTAACGAAATACAGGAAAGCTCAAGGGTCCAGCTGTCACCTCATCCCTGCCCAGGGGATAAATTACTACTCAATGGAGGACAAGCACCTCGGGACTTGAAGGTAGGAGGGACAGCTGAGTGGCCTTGGAGGTCCTGAAGGACTCCTGGCAGAGTGAAGGGGGCATAAACTAAAAAGAGCCTTCTTTGGGTAAGAACTGCAAAGGGAAAGGGGAATTATAATTTCCTTACTGGTAATCCCGGTTCTGTGTAGGCTCTGTCCATGGGCAGACAGAAAGGTATGAGCCATCTTCCCCTCTCAGCTGGGACAAAGAGAAATATCCGTGAGTATGAGGACACACCGCCAATCCCAAAACCCTCAGTCACCCTTCTGTCCAAGACAGTAGATCAAACACTGAATTTCCCAACTAAACATAGGCATAGACAGAAACACTGAAAACAAATTCCTGACTAGGTTAACTATATACAGCATAGGGACAGAAGTAGTGATGTGATGGCCAGCCCCCACTGAACAGGCAACAGTGTACTTCAGGAACAGGGATTAAGGCAGGGCCGGCGCCGGGGGGTGTAAAGGATGCCACTGCACCAGGGTCCAGAGCGCCAGTGGGGCCACTGGCTCAAGTCAAAATAGTTTTTTTGTTTTACTTTTAAATTGCTCACACATGGAGCAATCAGCCTGCTGCCTCCTGCCCCCCCTGCCTGAGACCCGCGGTCCCTTCCTTAGTCAGTCAGTGTACGTGTCACCGTAACCATGTGGACTCAGTCAACTAATGCTGGGCATTTAAAAATTAAATCCCCTCCTCCCTGCTGCAAACGCTCGTGCCGTCCTCTTGAGCAAGCGCACCTCCACGGATGTACCTGCAGTGGTAGTGTGGCGCGGTCAGTGTGTGAGCTGTTCTGCTCGTCAGTCGACACCTCCTTGACACTCCATCCATCATCCAAGTCCTCGCTTCTGGTGTGTCTGTTGCTTCAGCTCCTCCTCCATGCTGCCCTGGGCACTGGTAGGCTCCATTCTCTCATATCCTGCACTGGCGAGTCACTGGTCTGTTTTGCTCCCGCCCCCCTCCCTGGCACTGCTCCGCAGCTCCTCCCTGCTCCCGCCTCCTTGTTGATGCCGTAGGCGGCTGTTCTGATTTGCTGGGGGTGCTGCTCAGCTCAAAGGCTGCCGGCATCATTTTAATGAATATTAATATATTGCATTGCTGTGGGTGGGGGTGAGCTGAAAACGCTTGCGCAGTTGCAGTGTCAGGGAGCATACATCTCGCGAGTTGAGAAATCCTACACTGGCGGCAGATAAACGAGTGGCAGAACGGACGTTGGACTGAGTGCTTGTGCTTTCTGCTTCTGTTGAACAGAATGTTTAACTTGTCTGTAAACTAGACACACAATTGAAAAATACACACTTGGGGCCGAACTTAACTAAAACTGGACAGAATAGAGAAAAGGAAAATATAAAAGGCAAAGGGCAAGGTAGCTAGCTAGCGCTAGGGAGCGAGCAGGAAAGAGTGAGTACTGTGGCTGCCTAGGCCCCAGCGGGTGGCGCCAGCAGCTGCCCGGAGAAAAGTTAGCTGAATTGAAACCCAGTAGTGCTGAGGACACTGCTGACAGCTGAGGGCTAGTACTCTGTGGCTCTTCTCTAGACTGGAAAGAAAATATTAGAAGAACATTAAGCAATAGGCAGGTAGATTAGAGAGTCAGGGACAGAGAGAAGAAGTAAAAAGATAAAGAGAACTCTGAGGGGCTACTACTCTTGTACTCCACTGTGTGTGTCTCTCTGTAAACATCAGAAGAACTTATGTTAGGCAGGTAGGTTAGGGAGTCAGGCCAGAGAAAAGAAGTAACAAGATAAGAATAAAATTATTCTCTCTCTCTCTCTCATAAATCCAGTCATATGCACAGTGAAAGACCTGCATTTTTTTTTTAATTTTGTGAACAAGAATTCAGGACTGGAGGATCAACTGAATGATCATCAATGATGACAGTGAGTGTGTGAAAAGTTAGTTAGTCTGGTGTCATAAGATCATCTTCTCTGAGTTACTGTAATCAGTCACTGTACAAGTGCAACATAAATAAATTCTGACTGACCTCTCTGATGACGTGACCTGTTCTGACTGCTTTGCTTTTGAGGCTGATTATAGAAACTAATAATAATAAATACCACACACTAGTAGACAAGAGTGCTGCTGCCTCTGCTTCAAAGTAAGCAGTTTAGGATTCACTGTTTGGCAAATTGGCAAAATTTATTCTAATCTCTGGCTCTGCTGTCTCAATCTGAAGGAAGCATAACCTAGGAGACTAGAGTCACTGTTTGGCTCTGCTGCAGCCTAGTGCCTAGTACTTTGTTTGTTTATTTTGGTCTTCTTCAAAGTAAGCCAGCAGCAAGCATTCTAGCCAGCCCACTACTGTACGAGTTACCGTTTTTGGCATAAAATTTATTTTAATTTTAGCCTAGAATTACAATTACCTTTGAGCCAAGGCTCTTTTACAAAGGTTCCACATCAGGATGAGAACAAACAAGCAGGACATTAATTATTACGGGATAACAGGTTACAGTTGTTTATCATCACATGAGTACATACAGATTAGGTGGTACTAGGGGCATGCAGAGGACAGGGATAACATTGATGACGAGAACTTGGTGAGATATGAGAAGAAAATGCCGCCAGAGGCAATTGTCAAAACACAGAGGAAGTGTAAGTGGAAAGTGCAAGTGGGGGGTAGAGGGGAGAGTGGAGGGGGGCACGAGAAGGACAACTGCCAAAAGGGAACAGCAGGTTAAAGAGGACAGTCGCATGTACTATAGGCAGAGGTTAGATTTGAACAGGCCTAGCTTAGGTAGGGAGGAGATGTCCCTGGTGAAACCATTTAGCCAGCTGGGAACTCTGTAGGCAAAGGATCAAGGCAAAATAATATATTCTCTGGCTCTGCTACTGCGGCCAGTCTAGTCTTTCTTAAAGTAAGCCAGCAAGAAGTAAGCATTTAGCCTAGTACTACTGCAGAAGTTACTGTTTTTAGCATTAAAATAAGATATTCTCTGGCTCTGCTGCTGCAACCTGCCTAGTCTTCCTTAAAGTAAGCCAGCAGCAAGCATTTAGCCTAGTACTACTGTAGGTGTTCCTGTTTTTGGCATTAACATAAGATATTCTCTGGCTAGAACATATTAGAGTTCAAACAGTGGAGTGGTGTCTCTCTGTCTGATGCAATTCAGTTATAGATATTCATTCAACAAGACTTTCTGTCTGTGCAGAGGAGTCTGTGCTGTGTGTAAACTTAACTTGTAGTGGAAAATAAAATGTTTTTTCCCCTCAGGAGAGGAATAGTCTACTTTAATCTTTCATTTCTGAAAAGAAAGAAGGACAACACATCCGGAATATTTTGCGCAAAAAAAACTATTTTGCAGAGAAGAGCAGTACATTCTCTGGACTGGCTCTGTTTTCTTGCTCAGTGTTAGCCTGCTTCAAACTTAGGCAGCGACACCAAGGATAGGACTCAGGAGCAGCACATCTATACATTCTTCTACACAATTGCTTGCCCTTGCGCCTGTCTGTTAGTGTTAAGTGAATCACCTGCAGCTCATAGATATTATACTTTAAAGCAGTAGTCAGAAAGTACATCTTATATTCATATTAAAAAAAAAAAACAGCTTAGCTAGTGAGGCAAACCATACATAACAGAAACAAAAGGGAAGAAAAAATAAAGATGTCAAATCCTGTAGCACTACCAAGCACAAGTCTGGTTCTGCAAAGCGTAAAGAACAAAAAAGACAGCTAGAGTTGAGTCAGAAAGAAGCAGAAAATGTTAACAAAATGTTTTGTAAATGGTTAAGTTGTCCACCAGCAGCAACTGCGACAGCAGTGACCGCATCTGGTAAAAGCGCCACAAGTGAGCAAGAACCACCAACCTCATCACATGAAAAAATAGCTGTAGAGGCAGTAGTAGAACTGGGGGAGATGACTGTGGAGCCGGGGAACCATGAATCTTACTCCGACTCAGAAAGAAATATAGAAGCTAGAAGAAATACATGAAAGAAAGGTACAGCTAGGCCTAGAGGAAATACATGATGAAAGAAATGTACAGCAAGAAGAAATACAAGAATGTATTGAACTGGAATCAGGTTGTGACATAAATCCTGAACCCAGTCAACCATCTTTCATGTATCATTTTTACAACCCAGCTACCTGGCCTGAAAGTGTTATTACAGAGTCAGAGCGCCTCAGGATTGAAATTGTGCAGCATAAACCCCTGCAGCTGAAGGAAACAGACACTGAGTTCCCTAAAACAGCTGGTCACCAGTTTACTTCCGCGAACTATGAGCGTAAAGTGGGATCCTCAAAGATTCACGGGCCTTGGTTAATTTACTCCAAGTCTGCTGATGCTATATTTTGTTTCTGCTGTAAGCTTTTTGGTGAGGATAGGGGTGTGGTTACACAAGGTTTCTCCAACTGACAAATGTTATCACAAAGGCTGAGTCAACATTGAATCATGCCCATCACACATGGATAATTTCTACAAGTGGAAACATTTAGAGTTAGGGCTACAGAAACAGGCTACAATAGACAGGAGTTTGCAAGAAAAGCTGGATAAGGATAAGGAACGATGGCATGCTGTGCTTTGTAGAATTTTGGACTGTGTTTTATATTTAGCAGGCCAAAACTTAGCCTTTCGGGGTTCTGTAGACTGTCGGTATGTGGACAACAATGGTAATTTTTTGAAACTGTTGTCCAGGTATGACCGTATAATGGCTGATCACTTGGAATGTGTTCAGCGAGGAACAAATGTTCGTTATTTAAGCAGAGACAGCCAGAACGAATTTATGGAGATGTTAGCTGAAGCTGTGAGTAGTAAGATTAGGGACAAGATACACAATGTCTGCTACTAGAGTGTGCTGATGCATTGCACTCCAGATATTTTCTCACAAAGAGCAGTTATCACTAATGATTAGTTATGCTGAAATCAATGGTGAGCAAGCTGAAATGCAGGAGAGCTTCCTGGAGTTTCTCCACGTTGAAAATACAACAGGAGAGACTTTGGCTGAATTATTGCTAAATTGACTTACTAAACATGGCATTAAAATTGAATACTATAGGGGCCAGTGTTACGATAACGGGGCTAAAACATGAGAGTTATCCATCGAGGAGTTTAAGTGAGAATAAGACACGTGAATGAACGTGCACAGTAGCCTTGATGTCCTCATAACTGGAACCTTGTGTTAGAATGTGCAGCTGACTCATCCTTGAAAGCAAAGAATTTGGAGTATTACAGCGGGTTTACAGAATTTTCTCTCTGGGTCCACCAAACGTTGGGACATCCTCGTCAAGCATGTGAAACAATATACCAATTAAACACAATATGGAATGAATTCAGAGGAAATATAGAGATACTCAGAAAGGATCTTGACAAAACTACAATGTGATGAATGACTTTAGTGTTCAAGAAATTATACATACAATTAAAGTTCTTCCAAAAAAATAAGAGTCCAGGTTTAGATGGATTGACAACGTAGTTTTCTCAGACATTCAGTGCACAGTTGGCACCTTGGTTAATGACAATAATAAATTATTTAAAAGGGGGACAGATGAGAGTACCTTCATCTATGCAAGAATCCCAAACTATTCTACTATTAAAGGAAGGAAAAGATCCAAAAAAAGTTAATAGCCATCGTCCGATTGCATTATTTATTTATTTTTTTCCAAACTCTCTTTTTCGCCTCCTTTACCCCATAGAACTCTCTCAGGCATCCTCCTGCTTCCCCGGTCTCTACCTCCCATTCTGACCTGCATCCATTCTGCACCCGGGCCCGCACATCCCTCTGGTCTGATCCCTCCGAGGAAGGGCCATCTTATCCGCCCCAGGGCGCCACAGTATTGAGCTCCGGCCGGGGTTAGCAGAGAGGCAAGCTCGACGTTGGAAGTGTGGACTGAGGAGGGGGGGTGCCTTCGCCTATCAATGGGAGGAGTTTTTGCTGCATGTCCCCAGATGCAGGACGTGCAATGCTGCCCTGCCCACGGCGTGGATGCTCCCACCCACGTCTGGAAGGCAGCCACCCGACGTCTTCCCCTACGTGCAGCCCCAAGGTGTTGCAGTGCCGCGCTTACCCTGGATCCCACTGAGAGAGAGGAGAGGAGAGCAGTCCTATGGAAGCTCGATCCGCTCTCTCCCCTGCCGACTCCAGACAGCCCGGGCTCATTCCCAAACCCGGGTCACCAACGTGACGTCCAGCACCTCCATCATCAGTGCCACCGGGTCAGCGTATCCGGCTGCATTATTAAATACGGATTATAAAATAATAATGAAATTAATAGTAAACAGAAGAAACTTGCCAATGGTCATAAATGAAAAACAGTACGGGTCTGTGCAAGGAAGACCAATCTTTCAAGCAACAAGAACGGTTCAAAATATGATGCACTGTATTCAAAAACAAGAGGAACCATTTAATTTACTAACTATTGATGCTACAAAGGCTTTCGATGTACTAAATAGGAAATTCATGATGGCTTGCCGGCAGGCATGGAAAATATCTGAAAGTTTTATTACTATTATAAAGCGGTTATATAAAAACACTACAGTCAGATTCTCAATAGTTATCTATTCAAGTCCACGAAGATGGAAAATGGAGTAAGACAGGGGTGTCCTTTGTCCCCCATACTTTATATACTATCATTTGAGCCTTTCTTAAATAATATCAAGGCTAATAAGGCCATACAAGGACTAGTGTCTAATGATACAACTAGGAAAATTAATGTCTTTGCAGACAACATATAAATTACTATTAAAACCATAAATCAAACTATGCCAAGACTTTTGGATGAAGTTACAAAATATGCAAAGATCTTTTGTTATAATTTAAAATCAATCTAAATCAATTATTATGGCTGTAAATAAACGAGAATGCAGTTTGTCACATGATATAACAAAAGTTTCAAATGAAGGAGAAATTAAAATATTTGGGTATTGCTATGTGTAGCAAACAGGAAGAAATGATCAGAATAAAATTATGATGTGGCTAGGGACAAGGTGAGAGAATTATTGGGTAACTGGAAGAAGCTATCATTATCCCTAACTGGAAGGACAAGAACTATAAAAATGATGTCGATGCCTCATATGATGTATGTTATCCAAGCTGTTATAGGCTGCCCCTCATTATCTTGGTATGAATCTATCAAAAGGATATTTCAGAAATTCTTATGGAGAGGTGGGAAACCACAAATTTCTTGGAATCAGTTAATTTCCCATAAGAAAGTTGGGGGTTACAGTTGCCTAGATCCCTATTAATATGAAATGGCCTTTCTGATAAAGTTATGGTGGGAAGAGGATTTTGGAGAAAACAGGGATAACTTAGGAATAGAACTTTTTTGGCCACAACTTGCAAAGAAACAAAGTTACTTAATGTTGTAGAAAGGAAATAAGAAAAAGGTTGTTCCTCCTATATATATTGCCATGGAGAGTCGAATTGGGCAAGAGATAGATTAATTTTGAAAGATAAAATAACATGGTTACACTTTCAAATTGGTAGAACGGGTAACTTTGGGGCCTTGGAGGATAGGAAATTAATGGAAGGATTAAAGAAAGAGGGTTTAATTAAATGGTATCAATTAAACCGGGAAGGAACATTTATGTCTTATGAAGTTTTAAAGCAACTTCTCACTGTACTGCAAATATGACTTTTTATAATACCTATAGTTAAAGAGGACAGGAAATCATTTCTAACTGGCAGCTGTGTATAAAATTCTTATTCTCAGAAATGATATGCATTCACCTAAATTATCCATATTTAACTGTACCTAAATGAAGTGATATAAAAAGCTGTATTTTGCATTACCTTGTTTTAATGGGCAGCATTCTGTTACAGTTCTCTTCATGGAACCAATAATTTGGAGTTTTAACTATATCAAGTTTTGTGCACAGGAACTCTAAACAGGGTTCAGATAGGTCAGCAGCTCATAATTAGCATTCCATACACAAATCATGACATAGCAAAAACCCCAAATAAGTGATTCCATGAAGTGATCTGTAACAGAATGCTGCCCATAAAAACACAACCATGCAAACTACAGGTTTACCTATCACTTTTTATTCAGAAACAATTAAATATGGATACTTTAGAATGCACATAGTTTCTGAGAATAAGAACTTTATAGACAGGTGCCAATTAGAACAAATTTCCTGTCACCTTTAAGAAAGATATGATGTTGCTAAAAAGATGATGTTTAATAAACATACCATATTAATAGTTTATTAGAACATCATAAATTAGTTCAGGACTGGAAAAATAAGCCTCTTCAAAAAATTTACTTTCAATTAAGTAACATGGATCATGATATTTGGGAAAAAAACAAATATGAAATGGTGTACAGAAACAGAAGTATCATACACTAGTCAACAATGGAAAAATCTAAGAGCTAAAATTCAGAAGGACTATGTATATTCCAAAAATAGCACTATTCAAAAAAAATAAAAATAATTGAAGTGGAGCCTTTGCAAAGGAGTCAATGACTCAAAGGATTGTAATTCCGATTTTTCAATAAATACAAAAATAAATGTTGAATATTTGGGGGTCCAAATATGAAAAATGACAAAACTATGAATTCCTGGGGGGGGGCAGGCCCCTGCATTTCTCTAGGTAGGCAGGGCCCAAAAGGCCTTGCGCATCTGCACGTACCTGCTCATGAAGGTCCTGATGAGGATAGTATTCCACTATTTCAAAAAGAACTCTTTGCAAAAAAATTTTTTTTTAATTCAAGCTTATTAACATCAAACAGGTACATCATTTTTGTACATTCTGTTAATATCCATACATAACTCACGTTATGATTAATTCTTAAAATATTCTACACAGTTTGTCTCAGTTATCTCAGTGCATCAATAGTTACTATATTATTGTTACCTGTAGCAGCAAAGGCTCCTTTATTTTTTGATTTCCAGCAAATTCATCGCCATCTCCCTTAAACCTAGGTCGGACCACCGCCCGCCCCTCCTGTTTCAATTTCATTCTTTCCGCACCTCTAATACTTCTCTTTTTTAGTAGTGGATCTCTCCTTTTCTGACCTAGGACTAACTACTGGTCATTCGGGTGTTGTCTCTTTGGAGGATCGCCAAATCTCACATCTAGTCCACAGGGATTTATTTAACTCTAAAAATTGATTAGCGTTTTGCTAATAAAAGTGCTAAATCTTTGTGAAAATGCATAGCTCTCGCCTCAGTATGTTTAACAAACACAGCACTTCTAGAAAATCTATATAAATACTTTCTGTACAGTTGGTATAGTCCCAAGAAAAAAAACTGCTAATCAATTATTTAAAACCCTGAGTCCACCATCTCAAGTAAGTGGAAGTTCTATTGTTGATTTTATAAGCGAGTTCTTCCAGTTCTGATATCGTGTCTACTATCTTTATCCACTCCTGTGTAGTTGGGGGGGTAGGGGTCAGCCATCTTTTCCTGATGGCCTTGTGTGCTGCTGTTATTAATATGGTCCAGAGGTACAGTAAGCCCATGTCTTGTATCTCTTCGGGGGGGTTCCCCAAAATCATTATAGGCCACTCTAGTGGCGTCTGCACCGGAAATATTTCTCCAAGTGCCCTAGTGATTTCACCCCAAAAGGTCTGCAGAGCACCACAGGACCAGAAGATGTGCAAATGGCCCGCTTCCAGTGACCCACAACCACTCCAACATTGAGCAGTGACATTTGGATCTCTTTTACTAATTATATGCGGAGTTAAGAAGTAGCGGACCTTAATTCGCCACGAGAATTCCTGCCAGTACAGTGATAAGAGTCTTTTTTTTTTTTTTTTTTTAGTTAGGAAAAATATTCGGTCCCAGTTAAGTTCCCCTAGATCTTGGGGAGCTTCTTCCCTCCATTTTGTTTTTATTTTGATAAGTGGGTCCCTTTTCAACGTCGATAAAGCTTTATAAAGGAAGGAGATCATCCCTCTTTGCTTATTAGCTCCACTACTTTCCTGGATGGCCATAAGGATCTGTTGGGCCCTAACTGAGTCCATGTCTTTTTTCTTTAGTGTGGAGATATAATTTCTGGCCTCTAGATACCTGAAATGGTCTGTATTTTGCAGACCGTAATTATTTTTAAGGGATCCGAAATCTAGAAAAGTCTCTCCTTGCCAGAACTGTGATAGACATCTCGGGCCTTTCTCCTCCCACATGTGAAACCCATTATCTAGACGTCCCGGTTGAAAATCTGGGTCTCATGCTAGTCTTTTTAAGGGCCAGGTGGAATTTTTAAGTTTATATTTCTGCCATATTCTGTGGACAGATCTTATTGTGTCCCTAACCGAGGTCAGACTCGGGTGTGGACATCTATTTATACTGGAGACCAGCAGTCTGGATTCCAGCGGTTGTGACCCCATCCCTCTCTCCTTTTTCCATGAGCTGCCATCCCGAGGAGACACTGGTGTTAGACCACATTATGGCATTTTTTAATTGAGCCGCCAGGAAATAATCTTCAAGATCCGGAAGGGATTGTCCACCTTTTTCTCGGTGCATTTGGGGATTCTTAAGTTTATTCTGGGCCTCTTGGAACTCCAGATGAATTTGGTAAGCATTCTGTTCCATGTTTGAAAGATCGATTTGTGTACATAGAGTGGGATGCATTGAAACAAGTATAAAAACCTAGGGAGCACATTCATTCTCAGGGTGTGTATCTTACAGTATATTGGGAAATTCAACAGAGACCATCTTTCAAAATCTTTTTGCAAATTATTTACTAAGGGTGCGAAGTTCGCAGCAAACAGTTGGGAATATTGTTTTGTGATGCATGTCCCCAAGTATATCATTTTACACGCCTTCCAGTTTAACGGGAAGAGATTGCACAGCTCTGTATTAGGTTTATAGAAAAAGGTGAGCACCTCTGTCTTATTTTTTATTAAGGGAATATCCTGAATGTCTGCCAAATTCCGTCAGGATTGTCCAGACTTGTTTTATGGACTGCTGAGGTTGTGTGAGACTCAGGAGGACGTCATCTGCATACAGTGATATTTTTTTATGCAGGTCTCCCACTACCACACCCCTTACCTCCTCCGCTCTGTGCACAGCTTCCGCCAACAGCTCGATATACAGAGCAAACAATAGTGGGGACAGGGGACATCCCTGACGCGTGCCTCTGCCCAGGCTAAACCTCTATGATATTCCGCCATTCACTCGGACGTAGGCCTGTGGTCTAGAATAAAGCATCCGGATAACATTAATAAATGGTTTGGGGAAACCTCTGTGTTCTAGTACAGCAAAGAAGAAGCCCCAAGAAACTTTATCAAAGGCCTTTTCAGCGTCTAGGCTCACTACGCATGCCGGTGCACCGGATCTCTGAATGGTATCTTGGTAGTTAGGACAAAAGAAGGCCGAAGCCCATCGTGGATGTCCTCCACACAATGTGGATCATTGGTAGATTATGTTCTCTCAAGAAGCCAGTTATCAATTTTAAGTTTAAATGTATTAATATTCGGGCAGTCCACAATTTCCTGAGGTAGTGAATTCCAGATTTTCGGGGCTCTAACAGTAAAAAACTGTTGTCTTTTGCTTGTTCTTGTTTTCTGGATTTCAATTTGTTTGTTATGTATTCTGGGTACCATTTTTCTAAATGCAAAGGATAAGCCACATGAACTCATTAATGTAGCTGATTGTAGAATTTTAAATAACTGAAGGAGATCTCCCCTTAGTCTTCTAAATTCTAGTGAATATAACTTTGTTTTATGGAGCCTAGTTTCATAGTTATAGCGAGAAAGATGAGGTACGATCTTAGTGGCCCTCCTTTGGACTTTCTCCATTCTTGAAATGTCCTTGACCAAATAGGGACTCCACAATGGTGAACCGTAATCTAAGTGGGGTCTAACATGGGTTTTATATAGAGCCATAATACATTCCTCAGTTTTAAGGGTAAAGGTATTGTTAATCCTACGTAAGAGGGCATTGGCTTGATTATCTTTCTCAAATCATTATAATAAGGTTGCTAATCTGTTGTCAACCAATATACCCAGGTCTTTTTCGACGAGGGATTCCCTAAGTTTTATATTATTAAGATGATATGTTTGTTTTAGATTTTTCTTACCAAAATGTAACACCGAACATTTGGACACACTGAATTGCATATTATTGGTTGCCGCCCCGGAGGTAATATTGTCAGGACCTGGGCTTGTTGTTGGCTTCAGAGTTTTAAGAAGTTTAAGGGTATCAGGGATAGTGATAGTATAACTAGGATGAATATTTGCATTGATATATGATATTGGTTCCTTATCCTGTTCAAAAGCAGAACAAAAGTATTCGTTAAACTCAACTGCAGTAACCTTATCAGAAAAAATGGTTATGTTATCTATGATTAATGGACCTATTTTGTTTATATCACCCTTTTTGTTATTTAAATATGAATGCAGACTTTTGTATGAATCCCTAGTGTGAGCGATTCTGAATTCAAGATTCCATTTAGAGAGAGTGATTGATGTTTTTAGTTCCTTAAGTGTTTTCTTGTACTTGGTTAGTATTCCCTCTGATTGTTCAGGTTTGCACTTTTTTAGAGATATAAATAATTTGCGTTTGCGAATACTAAGTTTTTAAATTTGTTATACCAGGCAGGAACCTTGCCTTTATTGTTGTATTTCTTTCTTTCTGGTACGTAATATTTTTCTAGATTATGTACAATTTTTTTTAAAGAGGCTCCAGGCATCATTGACATTAAGAGATGAAAGTAATGAGTCCCATGGTATGGCTATAAGATGTTCATTAATTCTTGGAAAATTAGCCTTCTCATATTGTTTAATCATACAGTTGTTTGTAAAATTTTTATGAGCCAAAAAAATGGAAAATTGAATTCTCATATGATCGCTGTTGCCCAAAGGGTCTAAAACTTGCAAATTAGATAAGAGGCATTCATATTGGTCATTACTAGGTCTAGAATGTTATTCCCACGTGTGGTTCCTGACTAGTTGGGTAAGACCAAGATCGGTGATAATTGAGAGTAACTGTGAATCATACTGGTTGAGTCCAGAAAGTGTGTCCCAATTTATTGTTATTAAATTTATCGCTGATCTGACACTGTCAGGGGCCTGACGGCCGGTGATAAAGCCTGTTTGGTCTATATGTATTAACCTGGGCAGTATAGGATTTAACCTGGAAGCTACTATAGCTGTGAAAATTTTGTAGTCTGCGTTTAATAGGAATATGGGGCGGTCAGATTCATAGAGTGCTTCGTCTTTCCCTTCCTTAGTATGACCGAAATAGTGGCGTATTGTCAAGAGGGAGGGATAGGGTTGGTACCGGTCCACACCGCTGTAAACACCTCTAAGAGGACAGGGGAGATCTCTGATTCAAAAGTTTCATAGAATTCTGTGCTGAATCCATCTGGTCCTGGACATATTGCCATTTCTAAATTTTTTATTGTGTGTCTGATCTCTTGCTGAGTGATTGGTCTAGTAAGGGTCTTTGCTTCGGCCCGGGATTGGGGGGGGGGTGAGTCCAGGTATTTATTTTTCTCCTGAGGGGAGGTTTCCTCCTGGGGTGAGTATAGTTTAGGCAGGGGTTCTCAAATGGTGAGGCCAGCCTCCCTAGGGAGGCCCCAACCTGTTCCAGGGGAGGCTCAAGCAAGTCTGAAAGAGTACTGTATTTAAATTTTGAGTTTTATGTATTTTGTGTGATGAGACGAAGCAAACTGAAAGAGAATAACAACAATAGGTAAATTTTATGTATTTATTTACTAATAGGTGACAAAGGAAGATGAATGAGCCAAGGCTCATTTCAGGTGTACCCGGGGAAGAGTAGGGAGTGAATACATTTCCAAAGGCAACTGCAAAACAATCAAGAAATACACAATGAACAATAGTGCAAACAAATATGAACAATGAACTAGTAATGAGTGCTGGTAATTGATCAGTTTGTAGACTGATGGCAGAACAGCCCAAATACAAGGGCTGAGCATAGAAGTGCTAAGAGCAATAGCGGGAAAGAGCAAAGTAATCCCAGAGAAGTTGCTTAGGAGCAGGGAAGGAGGGGGAGAGGCGAAGTATGTAGGAAGGTTATTTCACGTAGAGAGGAAACAGAGAAAGTATTCTGACCACGAAGGTACTGCAACAAGGGGTAACAATGGTTCAAGAATGAAAATAGAGGCGCAAGTAGGCTGGCCTTTGTTGGGGGAGGTAAAATAAGCTGAATAATAATATTTGTTTATTTTATTTATTTGTTATCCAGATAACACCTTTTAGCACTTTTTCAAAAGTTCCAAGCCAGTATAAGACAAAGAACTGAATGTGAGCCAAGTACTTACAGTGGTTTCAATGTATTCATGGTGTACTGTGCAAAGTACTGCGTATTATTTTTCTTTGGGGAGGCTCAACAATTTTCCATGGATTTGGGGAGGCTCACTGTGACAAAGTCTGAGAACTGTTGGTTTAGTGTAATAGGCCACGAAAGCCTTCGCTATTTGAGAGGCTTGGGTGGTTTTCTGATTATTATCAGGGGAAATTATTTTGGCGATTGTCGCCCTCGCTATACTTTGCTTGAGTCTGTAGGCTAGTACTTTGGTTCCTCAAGGACCCCCTTCATAATATTTTTGCTTCACATAAAATAAGGCTTTCTCTATTTCTAGTTTTTGTATTTTTTGTAGTTGATTCCTTTCAGTTAATTTCCTCTCCCTTTTTGGGTCCCATTTAGTTTTCTGAGCCTTTTCCCAGTCTTTAATCTGGGAAATTAGTTCTTGTTGCTTCTGGGTTACCAGCTTTTTCTTATGGGTGGCTATTTGAATCAATTTACCTCTGATAATCGCCTTAAGGGAGTCCCACAGGATCTGGGGAGAAATACCCGGTGTGTTATTTTCTTCTATTGATCTTTTGACAAGAGAGATGAAGGTATATACTGGCATGATGGTCTGCATCTGTCCAGGAAGGGAAACATGCTCCTAGGTGACAGGTTTAAAGGCTTCCTTGGCAAGCTTTTAAACTAGCCAAGGGGGGAGGTGCTGATAGGAAACAGGAAAGTTCAAGCCTCCCCCCACAAAACATGGCAGGTAGTAGGGTAAACACTGAGGTACAGAACTAGACAGAGAGCAGGACAGGGGCAAATGGAAAAATGGACAAGGGCAATAAGAGCAGGGATGGGGTAAAAAAGAATAAAGCCAACATTAAATGGAGGGCAATAAGTACCAATGCCCGTAGTCTGGGAAACAAGCTTCCAGAACTAGTAGCCCTGATGAAAGAGGAACCCTTGGATATAGTGGCAGTCACAGAAACATGGTACTTGGAGAACCATGACTGGGATGTCAACATACCAGGGTACACAATCTACAGAAGGGACAGGAAGGGTAAAAGAGGAGGTGGAGTAGCTCTCTACATAAGACAAGGGATCAAAGCTACAAAACTAAAAAGTAAAGGGGGAGGACAACAGGAACTCTGGGTCACCTTGGAGACAGGGAATGGCATCACAATCCGCACAGGGGTTGTATACAGACCCCCCGTCTCAAGGGGAGGAAATGGACAAGAAAATGATAGAGTGCATTCTCAAAATGGCTGAAAAAGGGGAGGTACTGTTGATGGGGGACCTGAATATGCCAGATGTTAACTCACACATGGACTGCAGCCACATCCAAGAGCAGGGTCATTCTCGATGCCCTACAGGGAGCATGCCTTAGACAGCTAGTGGTGGAACCCACTCGGGAGGGAGCAATATTAAGACCTGGTACACTCAAATGGAGAGAGGATCACAAACTTAGAATTCAGTAGACATCTGGGAACAAGCGACCACTGCACAGTGTGCTTCACAATAAACACAACCATGGAGACAAGCCATACAAAGATAAGGATACTGGACTTTAGAAGGACTGACTTTGGCATAATGGGTGAATACCTGAGGAATGCATTAGCAAATGGCCAGAAAGGAGGGGTGGAAGAACAATGGAGAAAAATCAAACTGCCATCATGGAGGCAACAAGCCTTTGTGTGAAACAAATAAAGAAAACAAAGCGGAATAAAAAAAAAACAAAAAAACACTATGGCTCTCAAAAGAGGTGTCAGGGAAGGTTAAGGAGAAAAAAAGCTGCATTCAAAAAGTATAGGGAATCACAGACGGAGCACGACAGGGAACTATATCAAGTAAAGCAAAAAGAAGTGGTGAAGGCAGTCAGAAAAGCAAAGGCCCAAACCGAGGAAAAGATAGCCAACTCAGTTAAGAAGGGGGATAAAACCTTTTATAGGTACATTAGGGAGCATAGAAAGGTTAAGGGAAGGATAGTGAAGATTAATAAAGGAGAGAGGAGGTGGGCAGAGGGAGACAGTGAAAAGGCAGAGATACTGAATGAATACTTTTGCTCAGTATTCACAAAATAAGAGGAGGAGTTACCTAAACCAAACAGTAGAAGCACTCTGGATAGTGGGGTTGACACCAGTCCATTTACAGAAGAAAGAGTACTGAAAGAACTCCTAAAACTCAAGGTGGACAAAGCAATGGGGCCTGACGGATTCACCTAGAATCTAAAAGAGCAAGGAGGACCTAGTGACACCACTAACCACACTTTTAACAAATCATGGGAAGATGGGGTGGTACCTGAGGACTGGAGGAGGGCAGATGTGATTCCCCTTCACAAAAGTGGGAGTAAGGCAGAAGCAGGAAACTACAGACCTGTTAGTTTGATGTCAGTGGTGGGGAAAATGATGGAATCACTTCTGAAAGAAAGAACTGTTGAGTACCTAGAGGCCAGCGGGGCACAGGACCCAAAGCAGCATGGATTCACAGCAGGAAGGTTATGTCAGACTAATCTAATCGATTTCTTCGACTGGGTGATCAAAGTAATAGACCAGGGAGGGGCTGTGGATATGGCCTACCTAGACTTTAGCAAGGCATCTGACACAGTCCCGCACAAAAGATTAATAATCAAGTTAGCCAGCCTGGGAGTGGGTCCCAGGGTGGTAGCCTGGGTAGCAAACTGGCTGCACAACAGGACACAGAAGGTAATAGTGAATGGAACACATTCTGAAGAAAGAGGGGTTACCAGTGGAGTACCTCAGGGCTCAGTACTGGGTCCAGTCCTCTTTAACGTCTTTATAGGTGACACTGTGGGGGGGCCAAAGGTCTGGAAGGAAAGGTATGCCTCTTTGAGGATGACACAAAGATCTGTAACAGAGTTGATACACAAGGTGGGGGTAGAAAGGATGAGAAGGGACTTGGCAAGGTTGGAAGAACGGTCAGACATATGGCAACTTAGATTCAATGCAAAGAAGTGCAAAGTAATGCACCTGGGAAATAAAAATCCAGGAGAAGAGTACACATTAGCAGGGGAGGTACTAACGACAACAATAATGGAAAGGGATCTAGGTGTAGTCATATCAGATGACCTAAAGGTGGGTAAGCAATGTGAGAAGTCAGTAAGGAGAGCCAGGGGGATACTGGGATGCATAGGGAGGGGCATCATAAGTAGAAAAAGGGAAGTGGTTATCCTTCTGTACAGACAGTTGGTGAGACCCCATCTGAGTACTGTGTGCAGTTTTGGAGACCTCATCTACGCAAAGACATAGACAGGATGGAAGCAGTCCAGAGGAGAGCAACTAAATGATGCAGGGTCTACATCAGAAACCATATGAAGAGAGACAGAGAGCTCAATATGTATACCCTGATGAAAGGAGGGACGGGGACACGATAGAAACTTTTAAGTACCTCAAGGAATCAACAAAGTCCAGGAGGGTAGCATCTTTCAGGAAGAGATGTGTAAGAACAAGGGCACAATTTAAAGTTAGAGGGGAGTCTTGAGGGAATGTGGGAAATTCTTTTCACGGAGAGAGTGGTGGACGCATGGAACCACCTTCCTGGAGAGGTTGTGGGGTCTAAAACAGTGGGGGAATTCAAACATGCATGGGACAGACATAAGGCAATTATAGTGGGGGGTTGCAGGAAGAAGGCTGTTGGTTAACTAGAATCTGCAGCTTATCCAATAGGTAGGGAAATGGGTAGACTGGGTGGGCCAAGTGGTCCTTATCTGCCGTCAAAGTCTATGTTTCTATTGTTTAAGTTCTTTAACGATCGCTTTGTCTTGGAGAAGAGACGTGTTCAGTATCCAAAGGGTTTTTCTTTTGGGCAACCCCAAGTCTATTTCTAAACAGAGCGGGCAGTGATCCGACAGAACAGTGGTTCCCACTCACACTGAAGAAAAGGAAGAGAGGTCCCTTGAAAAAGTAAAAAACATATCGAGCCTCGAGTAAATCTGAAACCTCGGGGAGTAGCATGTGAATTATTTGCTGGTGGGATATCTTTCCCTCCATATGTCCACCATACCCAGTTGTTGCATTAGTAATTTGAATGCTTTGGCTCTGTTAAGTTCTAGCCTGGGTATTTGAGATGTGGTATCCATCTCTCTGTTGAGGATTATGTTCCAATCTCCACCCATTACCATTATACCTTTCGCTTTCTCAGCTACTAGCTGTAGCAGAGCCGAGTAAAAGGAGGCTGGGGACCCCGGAGGGATGTATACATTGACCAAGGTGATCAATTGGTCCTGAACTGTTCCTGTTACTATAAGGTACCTTGCACCGGGGTCCTCAATCACCTCATGTACCTGGAAAGGTAGCGTGACAGAAAGCAGAATGGCCGCCCCTCTCTTCCTACCCCCTGCAAGGGAGGAATGAAAAAGCTGGGGCAGCGCCCTACATTTCAGCTTTTGAGCTTCTACAGGAGTGAGGTGCGTTTCTTGCAGGAATACTACCTCACATTTTTGGGCATTCAGATATCTTTGCAGCCTTTTCCTCTTAATAGGGCTCGTACAGCCGTTTATGTTAAAGGAAACTATCTTTGAAAGGTGATTAATCATTTATGCATATTTTTGTCTTAGCTGCTAACCTCAGGTACACTGCGCTCTTGAGATAAATTTGATCATTATAAGTACCTTGCGATAATATAAACCATGTAACCTCATAATATATTAACTTTCCTGATAAATTCAACGAAAATCGTATTAAACAAACAAACAATGCTTTGGCCTCATTGAGCCTTAAGCAAATTTAGTGAAATAATGTCCATGGCCAGGGAAGCTCGAAGACATGAAACCTTGTTTCCTTTTGAAGGACTTCCTAGGTGTAATTGCGTGATGATCCTCAGTGGAGGAGGAAATGTCCTTACTGGACTTGTAAGGGAGCTCAGTAGTGCAATGAGGCATCCCTTTGGCCCTATCAGAAGGTCTCTGGTGTGGCCATCCTCCTGCATATCACCTTTCTGGCATAACACCATTCCAGACATTGCCTCTCTTCCCCAAGGATTATTCATTCCCCCGCATAGCAGGACGAGAGAAAGAGGGAGAAGAAAAGTGAACAGTGAATCACTCTCAAACTGCGTAAAGAAATAATTAAAAGTCTACTTAGTCCTATTGTAGCATCTCCAACTCCTTCGGGGTCTCGCTAGTTTGCCGTCTAAACCCATGATTCCTCATTCCCCATCATTTCCCATTACCCCTTCGGACCTCCCTGTTTTGAACAAGACTCTCCGGTCTCCATCTATAAGAGCGGTCCCGGACGCCCTTCAGAGTCTCCCTGCTTCTCAAGTTGATGAACTACTGCCAGTGGTCGCCCAGGGCCCCGCCCCCACCCCTTTGCCCTGTCTAGCAACTGTTTTAACTTTCGGCTTTGTTGTAGGGGAGGAGAGTAGCCCCCCGTTCTTTCTTATTCTACTCTCCATGGATCACAAGGTTTATTTGGCGTCAGAGATCAATGCTCGACCCCTCTCAGCCTCTGTCTCATTTGCCGTGAGGTCCCTCCGAGCGCCGTCATGCGGCGCTTCTGTCCGTGAGGTCCCACCTTTCTTCCATGTCCCCCCACAAGAGGACAGGAGGCTTCCGAGAGCATCCAAGATTGGCAGGCCCCCATCCCCAAACCCAGATTAGTCAACCCACCCCCCCCTCGACCTCATGGACCCATTCTGCTCCCGGGGCAGAGGGGAGTCCAGCATCCCTCCACTGTCTCAGGACATTGAGTTTGCATTGAGCGGCGCTCAGTCTAGGCACCCCAGGTGAGCAGGGTCAGCTCTGGGATCCGTTTATAGGCTTTTCGCCTACCTCGGCATTCCCGCTCCACACCAGAGCCCAAAAAAGGCCCCGCTCCTCTACTTTATCCTTCCCCCGCTCTCTGCTTGCTATGTATTGCATATCACTATGACTTATCCCCCCCCGGTACACCCCTCCGTCACCGCAACTCCATCATTCTCCCTTGAGCTAGCTAGCATCCCATCTTATATTCGGGGGCACCCGGAGAGAGCTCGGAAAGCCGCATCGGCGAGCAGTCAATATTTCCATCAAGGACATCCCCCCCTTCCCTCTGAGAGCAGGAACGTGTCCCCATCCCGCAGCCACAGCATCCATCCTCCCTCCACTCATAGCCCATTTCTCTTACCTCCACAGGTTGAAATTTTCGTTTATTGATTCAGGGAGGGCAGTGTGCTTTAAACCCCATCAGAGGCAACTGGTTCTGGTCTCTCCCAGACCCCCGAACTCGAAAGAACACTACGGAAGGCCTTGCGGTCCAGGGACATACCAGGAGACACCTCATTCTCGTTCTAGGATCACTGGAGGCCCAAGGCCTCGCCCACCCGACCAGGCCTTCCCTATCCTTCTCACAGCAGGCCCCTCGGCTCCCCACAGTCGGGGGGAACATTATGTAGGGCCCAGCGTCTCAGGGACCCCATGAAACAACCCTCAATCTAGTCCCTGAGTCGCGAGGGCCCGAGGTCCAACTTATCCGACCAGGCCCCACTCTCACTTCCAGCAACAGGCTCTTTTATTTCCCCCCCCAATGGGGGTCCAGATCCAGTGAAATCTCATAATTAGGGCCAACACTGCACCACTCCACTCGCTTTGTGTCGAAGGGTTGGCAATCCGTTCCCCGCTGTTCAAATCGGACACGTCCCCCTCCCCCCACATCCCATGGCATAATCGATTGAGCCCATTACTTCTTATTTTACCAAGCTCCTTCAAGTTTTCAAGTTTCGATTTTTAACAATAAACTAAGACACAGAAATCTTTAACAATCTTTTACCAGTTCTCCTTTGTCTCATAGGAGGGAGTCTATGGCGAGAGGTGCCTCCCCGAGGGCAATCTTGTCAACAGTCCAGGCTTGGGGTTTCTTTTCTGTTTTTTTTTACTTCTACTCCCCCTCCCCCCCCTTCCCATCATCTGGGCCTTATAAAGCGTTTCTGATATGCAAGTTCTTTGAATAGTCCGCACTGCTTATTCTGGTCTAAGATGTCGACACGGACCCTCCGACCCCAGGCATTTCAGTTCCTGGTTGTACTTACTCACTACAGAATCGAGCGAGGGCGTTCAAAAACCAGTCATTGGGAGCCAAGGAATCGTCGCTGGGGCCATTCGTGTGGGGCACAGGTGTAGTAGAGGGCTCAGTGAGATTTCTGGTTATGTGCAAGTCATCTGGGACTCTGGTGTTCCTCCGCTTGTATTTCTTCAGTTAGGGGAGGTTCTTCCACCTCCTCCGGTTGATCTATCGGCTGGAGATGTCTCGCTCCTTTATTCACAGTAGCCGAGTCGCCATACCTCCGAATCATCGATGCGATGTCAGTGTGGAGAGTTGTTTGCGGGTTTTCGTTGCGTGGAGCCTTTTTTTGTTGTCCCCTTCTGCACGATCGCCCAGGCCGAGGAGAGATCTTTTTCCAGCTTTTCCTTTACCACTGGTGGCGTGGAGATACCTAGGCACTTGAGGTAAGGGGTTGCTGCCAGGAGGTCCTTAAAGACCTTATTGCCTTGCTGGGTAGTGATTTTGAGTTTAGCTGGATGCAGGACCTACGCTGTTGAGGCCTTTGGCCCTCAACTGTTTAATTATGGGCCACAGAGTCTTTCTCGCTTCCTGTACCTCAGAAGCGTGGTCGTTATCTAGTGCTATTCTGTGACCCTTAAAAATTAGGTTATTTTGCTCCCAGGTCTTTCTCAGTAACCTTCTGTATAATGTTAGACGCACAATGAACGATTGGGGCCTCGCATCTGGGTTTTCTGGGGTGCGGGACCAGGATCGGTGAGCTCGGTCTATCTCGAGATCCAGCTCTTTTGGGAGATTGAGCAATTCCCAGAGAAGGGCTTGGATGAAGGAGACGGTAGCTGCTTCTTTCTCCTCCAGACTCTCCGGGACCCCATAGATGCGGATGTTCTGCTGTCTGCTTCTTCCCTCGAGGTCGTCTATCCATCGATTAAGCTCTCAGCCCCTGGCCAGTAGGTAAAGGATGAGACGGTCCTGCCTTTGGCTTGTTCCAGCCCCTGTGTAAGCCCCAACTCTAGCTGCTTGGTTTTGTGGTCTATTTGGTTCAGGTCCGAGCAGAGATCAGTGAGAGTGTGATCTATTTTTCTTCTTGCGGGTGGTTGCGTTGTGGCGAGGCCTGCTGCGGTTCCGACTGCGACCCTCGAGGCTCCAGGAGTGCATCTATATCTGCTTGCAGCATTTCTCTCAATTTCTGCATAGGGGTGGCCGGAGGCTTCCCTGGTTTGTTCCACTTTTGTTTAGCTGGAGATGCCATTGTTTGAGAGTCAATTAGAGAGGATTGCTATCAGTGGGGTCGAGGAGCTCCTCGATCAAGGTGCCATATCGGTCGGTGACGTCACCAGAAGTCACACACACACAAAAAAAAACCTTGTTAATGCCCCAGAAATAGGGAAATGTGGCGTTAGGGTTTCCAACCCTAACTCCCCACCACCAGCAGTGAAAGGAAAAAAAGAAAAAAAAGAAAAAAAAAAAAAATTTGGGTTTTGGGTCTCCGGAGTCTTCATGATTCAGTGGTACGGTCTTCCTTGGGGTTAGCAGTCCTAATGCCTACCCCGTTCCCTAAGCAAACAATGTCACAAATGACATCCTACAAGCCCAATGTGAAGAAAACTACAACAAACTGTGCTGGCAATATGTGGCGAGACGTACTTTTCTACCTTTGAAGAGTGCATCATTATAGCCGGCCTGGTAATGCTGCGGGCTGAGGTGCTGGATGCCTCACATTGCGCTGTGCCGGCCACCCAGGTTTGGGAGCAAGCCTAGGTCGCAGGGGGTCGGGGGAGCTGGCTTGAGCTGCCGCAAGGCAGCTCTCCTCTCCCGGGAAGGGTTTCGATCACTCCCACTGCAGGGCTGCCCCCAGGTGTAGGTCCACGGGTAGTGCAGATGGTGAACAGCTAGAGTAGGGAGGGTGCCACGGATCGCTGCGTGCGTGTGTCTCTACACACTCTCGAGCGACCACTGCAAGGGAAGAAAAAAAATGCAAAATAGAGCTGGCAGGCTCCACGATGGCTCGGTTGTGCTTGCACCAGCCCTCCTGGATTCCACATGGGAGTACTCCGGGGAAGGGGAGAAAATTCGACGCTCACCCATGACCCTGTCTTGGGGGGTAGGTTACGGGGGCAACCTAGTGGGGAATTTCAGGGTAGGACTAGTGCGGGATGCCGGGGCCAGAGAACTAGCCTATCCTGGGAGGAGCCAGAGCTGCCAGCCAGCCCTGCAGGAAGGAGGAGATAAAATGTATATTTTTTTTTTTGGGGAGTATCATTATGAAGCACTGGCTTTCAGCTCTACCTTGTGCATTGGACAGGAGGCCACGGGCTATGGGAAGGTGTGAGCATTAGGGCTGCCAACCCCTAGGAAGACTCCATCACTGATTCGCAAAGACTCCAAACCCTAATATTTTTTCGTTTTGCTGCTTGGGTGGTAGGGCTGGGGAGTTACGGTTGGAAACATTAATGCCATGTTTCCCTACTTTTGGGCGTTAAGTTACCCTAACTGGTGCAGCAACAAATTTTTTTTGCAAAGAATTAGCATAGATATGCACATATACAGTATGTTTATATATACACATGAAATTTGACGTGGGTGAGACAGACAGCAGAAGCATCTTCACAAGCTATATGTGACCTTCTGACTTCATGAGTGGCAGAGCCATGAGTGAGGTCAGAAGAGGTGAAGATTTTTCTACCATCTCATTTTCACCCATGTCATATCTGATTTGTACATTGGATGTTTAGGTGGTTTTGTGATAAAAAGGACCACAAGTTACAACAGAAAACAATGTACAAAGTGTAAACTGTGCCCTTCTGAGCAATAGCTCAGCCCAAGAGAAGCAAATCAATATGTTAAAAAATCAAAATAGTACAAATCAACACGATCAAAATAGATGCAAAGTAGAAAGCTAATAAGTCTACAAAACGTCACATGCTGGCTTTAATGCTGCACACTGCTGTTATTACTAAATAATACTACTACTGCTACTACTACTACTACTAAGGCACAAAAGGAGTTGCAAATAGCTGAAGGAATCAGAAAGGGAGAGAAGGCTTTCTTTCACTATATGAGTGAGAAAAGGGACAAGAAGGAAGGGATTGTTAGGCTTAAGAAAAGGGGTGGAGGATAATGGGTGAAAAGCAGAGATACTAAATGAAAACTTCTGTTCGGTCTTCATCAGGGAGAAAGACGGACCAGTGCCTTCAGGAGGGAAAAGAAGGGGGGAGATGAGAGACACAGATGTAGTGATAGAGAGGAGGACAGAGTGAGGGAGGGTCTGCCGGCATTGAAAGTGGACAAATCATCAGGCCTGGACAGAGTACATCCAAGGGTACTAAAGGAACTGGCTGAGGAGCTGGCAGGGCCACTGGCAGACCTATTTAATAGTTCACTAGAGTCAGGCGTGGTACCGCAGGACTGGAGAACAGCACATGTAGTGCCCCTCCACAAAAGCAGTCCCAAGGATGATCCAGGGAATTACAGACCAATCAGTCTGACCTCCATTGTGGGCAAGCTCATGGAGACCATAGTAAAGGAAAGGTTGATGGAATATCTAGAGGCGTATGGTCTCCAGGATGAGAGGCAGCCTGGGTTCATTGGGGGGATTGTGTCAAACAAATCTGATTGACTTTTTTTTTTGGTTTTTGTAATTCTTTTTATTAACATTTTTAACTTATATACACACATATAAGTCACCAATACTCACATTTCCTAAATACATTCATAAGTCTCTTATTGCATGGCAATTTGCTGAGTTAATACAATACACATACAAGAATTAGATTCCAACATTCATTAGTACAGTCCTCACCAGTGCATGTATAATTTTCTAGGTCAATGTCCTTAGCCTACAGGCCCGGGAAACCAGCTTTTCCGAAATCCCCCTGGATTAAAGGGGCCAAGGGTTTCCAGGCCAGTTACCCTATTCATTTACATACTTAATATGCGAGACTTCATTCAAAGTCACGACAGGTTCAGTTGATGCATGTGTAATTAATTTCAGCAATACCCTATAGTCCCCGTTATTCTCTTCCCCTGCTTTTTTTTTTTTCCCCCCTCCCAGTAAGGTGGTGCTCGGGGCAACATCCATTTTTAAGCTCTATTTCTCCTCTCATTTCGAGGTACATTCTAGTGACCTTTACGATTTAGTCTGATTGACTTCTCTTCGAGAACACTTATGCCCCATCCCAAGTCCTGGTCTGTCTCTCTCCCCCCCCATATTTACAGCACCTTGTAGGTGCATATTTATAGTACTACACTTCCTGCGGAGACCAGGGAGGCCAGGCCAGGGGCAACAGTCTTATGCTTATCTCGGTGTCCAATAGCCCTCCAATTTTTAGGGTGTGCTATGGTATGAAGGTGCTATCCTTCGAGATGTAGTATAATTGCCAACGTGACCATCTATCCAAAAATCTTTCCCCTTTTTCATTCAGGTTATGTGTTATTTTCTCCATGCTGTAGATCTGCTTCGTAATATCCCACCAATCTTGAATCGAAGGGGTTTTTGTAGTTAACCAGTGTCTAGTAATTGCCTTCTTTGCTGCGGTCAGGAGTAAGGAAAGTAGGTACCTAGTGTTAGGTCGCCTGTATGCTCTGGGGAAGTTGAGAAACAGGAATAAGTCTAGTGTTAATTTAAAGTGCGGATCTATTAGCTCTCGCAGTTGAGTCTCCAGCTGCAAGAACAACACCTGCAGGGCTGGACAAGCCCAAATAGTATGGGTCAGGTTGGCACGCTGTTCCCTGCATCCTCTCCAACAATCTGCTGTATTGTTCGGAGAGTAATGACTGGTGACCACCGGGGATCTAAAATAGTGCACCAGAAATTTCCAGGCGAATTCGCGCCACTGATGCGAGCTAGTCACCCGTGCCGAGAGGCTACACGCCTGCCTCCATTCTTCAAGGGAAAGTTGATACCCCGTTTCCTGGGACCACTGTGTACGGAGATTATCCGTGAGTGAGTCCCTTTGTGTATTAAGAGCCCCATAATATAGCGAGATCAGGTGATCCTGCCTCCCCGAGGCATTTAAGTGTAGTTGACATTGAATCAATGCTGGGAGTTCCTGCACATCCCAGAGCATTCTCGAGAATCTCGACATAATGCACAGTTGGAGGTAGCGGAAGAAATCTTTGTGTGAGAGGTGGAATTTCCTTTGTATTTCATGACCAAATGTTACCATGCATAACCACCTGCTCAAGGTATCTTAGCCCATCCCTCCCATTTAAGGAAGCTTATTATCAATATTAGGCGGAAAATCAGTAAGATTCGAATCGGCATAGGAGGGCCTGAAAAGGTGTCAGCCCCTGCATTTTTTAATTAGATACCAATTTTAAGTTGTGCCTCAACCAAGGTTAGTGGTCGGCAGTGTTTTCTCCCTGGTTCTTGTCGATAAACTGCCCTCAGAAAGGTTTGATCACCCATCCATGTCCTTTCAACTTCAGCCAGTGCGGAATGGATGAGTTGGTTTGTCTAGCCATTACCTGTGTGAGGGTAATCGCCTGCTGGTATAGCTTTAAATCAGGAGTGCTATGCCCTACCCCTGGCGTAAGAGGAGAGTACTCAAGCGGACCCGAGGTTTCCGGCTCCTGCCCATATATATATTTCTTATCAGGCGTGTTTATTCCATTAAATTTTTTAACGGTATATATAAGGGGATGTTTTGGAACAAATACAAGGCTCTCGGTAATGTAATCATTCTGATTAGGTCAGCCCTTCTGGTGAGGTTTAACGGTACAGCTGTCCAGCTTTGCAGATCTTGTTTTAGTTGCGTGATAAACGGCTCGTAATTATGCTCAAAATATTTTTTGGCATCTTGTGGTATGTAGATACCTAGATATTTCAACTTCTGTAAATCCCACCTACCCGGCAAGATATCTCGGATCCTTTGTGTAGGGGCGTAGTGAAAAGTAAGAATTTCCGTCTTTGACAAATTCAACTTATAGCCTGATACTGAGCTATAGGAGTCTAACACCCGCCGTACAGCGGGAACAGTCTGATCGGGGTTCCGGAGGTATAGGAGAATGTCATCTGCATATAAAGCAGTGCGATGTTCTGTATTTCCTATATTAACCCCCTGAATTTCCTCGGAGTCCCGGGTTGCTGTGCTAGTGGCTCTATGACAACAGCAAAATAACAGAGGGCGAAGGGGCATCCCTGCCTGGTGCCCCTATAAAGACGGAAATACCCGGAGTGGTGTCCGCTCACCTTGACGCAAGCTTGTGGGGCGGAATATATGTTTTGAATGACTCGAACTAGGGGGAGTGAAAATCCGAGCTTGATTAAAGTATGGTACAAGAATGGCCAGGTGACCCTATCGAAGACCTTCTCTGTGTCAAGACTCACCAGGGCTGTTGGATCCCCACCCTCCTGCATCTGGTGTACTACATATAGGGATCTTTTAATGCTGTCCTTGGTGGTTCGAGCTTAACAAATCCCGCTTGATCCCTATGTATTATAGAGGAGCATCTGGTCAATAACGACACCAGTATGCTCATAAAATTTTGTAGTCCTGGTTATACCGATATTGGCCTATAGGAGGTACAATTTTGGGGTGTTTATCCGGTTTGGGTATTACCGAGATGGTTGCATAGGACCAAGACTGAGGCGGCGCTTCTCCCTCCAGCACAGAATTAAACAACCTTATGAGGGAAGGAGTGATTTGGGTTTTTGTGGCCTTGTAAAATTCCGCGCTATAGCCATCTGGCCCTGGCGCTTTCATTGATTTAGATCAATAGTTCTCAGACTTTGTCACATCAAGCCTCCCCAAATCCATGGAAAAGATTTTGAGCCTCCCCAAAAATTGAAATCATTTTGGGCCTCCCCAAAGAAAAATAACACACTGTACTTTGCACAGTACACCATGAATAAATTGAAACCCCTTTGAGTACTTGGCTCACATTCAGTTCTTTGTCTTATTCTGACTTGGAACTTTTGAAAACAAGCTCCTGTGCTCAAAGGTGTTATCTGAATAACAAATAAATAAAATAAACAAATATTAATATTTAGCTTATTGTAACTCCCTCACCCCCAATGCCCTCCCACAGGCCAGCCTACTTGCTCTGCTATTTTCATCCTTGAACCAGTTACCCCTTGTTGCAGTACCTTCATGTGTCAGACTACTTTCTCTGTTTCCTCTCTATATGAAATAGCCTTCCTACATACTTTGCCTCTCCCCTTTCTTCCCTGCTCCTAAGCAACTTCTCAGGGATTAGTTTGTTCCTTCCTGCTGTTGCTTTTAGCACTTCTATGCTCAACCCTTGTATTTGGGCTGTTTTGCCTTCAGTTTACAAATTGATCAATTACCACCACTCATTATTAATTTATTGTTCTTATTTATTTGCGCTATTGCTCATTGCATATTTCTTGATTGTTTTGCAGTTACCTTTTGAAATATATTCACTCCCTACCCTTCCCTGGGTATACCTGAAATGAGCATTATCTCATTCACCTTCCCTTGTCACCTATTAGTAAATAAATACATAAGATTTACCTATTGTTATTATCCTCTTTCAGTTTGCTTCATCTCTTCATACAAAATATATAAAACCCAAAATTTAAATACAGTACTTTTTCAGACTTGCTTGAGCCTCCCCTGGAACAGGTTGGGGCCTCCCCATTTGAGAACCCCTGATTTAGATCTAGCTAACGCTTGCATTATTTCAAGCTCAGTGATGGGACCAGTCAGGATTTCCCTATGCACCTCCGTGAGTGATGGAAGTTTGATTGCATCTAAATACTCCCCAATCCGGGCTTCAGATGGCTCATTCTCCGGGGTGTGAAGAGATTTGTAAAAAGTTGCAAAGGCATCCACAATATCATGTAATTTAAAGAGGGGTTGGCCACCCACCGGATGTCTGATAGATGTAATTGTTGCACTCTTCCTCTGCCTGCATATTTGATAAGCTAGCAGCCGGGTCGCTCGTGGCCCAACTTCGTAAAATCTTTGCCTCAAGTACATCAAGGCGATTTCAGTTTGTTGTTGGACAAGTAGATCTAGCTCCTGTTTAATGTGCTGCAGTTGGGGTAGGACCGATTCATCCCCCTGCTGATGAGCCATCTGAAGGAAATGAAGGGTGTCCTCCAGTCTGGCCTTTTGCTCCTGACGTCGCCTCCTTAACTCGGCTGTGTGCTTGATTATGTGTCCCCTAAGGACTGTTTTGATTGTGTCCCAGTGTATTGATGGAGTACAGTCATGTGGAGGGTTATCTATGAGAATTTCTGCGATTTTATCTGAAATGAATTCTCTAAATTTTTCTGACCGGAGGTGGAATGGATTTAGCCGCCACTGGGTATTCCTAGGCTGAAGGCCCGGATCCCAATAAGTCAACAAGGGGGCATGGTCTGATATCGAGATGTCTCCGTACTGGGAGTCCTGAACGGAACCCAGGTTTTCAACTTGGGTGTAAGCACAATCAATTCGAGAGTATACACGATGTACTGGGGAGTAAAATGAGTAATTTTTAATATTTGGATGTAAGCTTCTCCAGACGTCACACCACCCCATCTCCGCTATAAACTTCCGAAAAAACCTTTGGGTAGCTGTTTGCTTCTGGGGTTTCCTGCTAGTAGAATCTACACGTGGGTCTACTTGTTGTTGAAGTCTCCGCCAACAGGAGGACACCCTAGTTTTCTGGATAATCTTATCTAATAGTGGTTTTAGATTTAGAACTGAAATACCGGTGGATAGATATTTGCAAGGGTAACCTCCGAATCATTTATTTTCCCTGTCGATTATCAGTCGAGCCCTCTGGGTCAGACCATGTTGTGTCTGCTCGAATGGGGTGTGGGAGGCACACAATTGCCACCCTCTCCTTCTGCCCTCCTTGCACGAGGAGGAATACTTGCCCCCTACTCAATCTAGCCAGTTTAGTATGTTCAGCTGGGCTCATATAGAGCTTTTGAAGGCAGACTAGTCCGCCTTCGACTTTTTAATATATGCTAAAGCTCTTGCCCTTTTAATAGGCGAGGCAAGGCCTTTAATGTTCAGAGACATTAATTTCAGCCCCGGGGTTTGCATTATTCAAAGTTATTGTTGTGCTTAATGCCTGGCCTCCCTGCTCCCCCGCACCGAAGTGCCCTAGACCCATATCCATCTTGTAGCCACATTTTGAAATTCTTGAGTTTGGTGACTTTATGACTTACAAACAAACATCTACATGATAACATGTACAAGACAACATATAACTGAGGTGAATTATACCACCAGGAGGCCAACGTGGCCCTTTCAACAAAATCTGGCACTTCCATCGATCCGGAACTGGCCCAGACCTAGTGGCAGGGAAATAACCCTACCTTTGCGGCCCTTCTGTATAGGGCCTTAGGTAACAACGCATCTACAGGAAAAGATAAGCGGATAGGGCAACTGTCATGACGGTGTCAGCTGAGCTCCCTCAGCTTTAGATGTCTGAAAGGGAGCCTGGCTAGATAAAATAGGCAGTGATTACGCTGCCTCCGCGGTGGGTGCACTCCTACCACTGCTTCACTGCCCTTGTTTCACCCGCAACTCCTCTGATTTTGACTGAAGGTTCGTCCCACCCGGGAGCATTCCCTCCCTCTCACCGTTTACCAGAACACCACTTTAAAGTAAGGTGCAACAGGTTCACCCCCGGCCTCTCGACAAAAGGTAGTCGCGACAGGCTCCTAGAGGTGATCCCCCTATTGCAGCACTTATAACTGGTCGAGGATGACGCTATACTGTCTCAGTGTGCAGCAATTTGCCCATCAGTGAGGGTGAAAAAACCTCCCGCGTCCCTAGTAAACTGAGGGACTTCTCCTCCAGAGATGTGGTGTCAGGCTTCCCTGCATCACCTCCCCTAAGACTCGAAAAATATAAAACAGCTTAGTTGATCCAACCTCTTGACTGTTTATGTCCTGCCCCCACCTACACTTCCTCTTCGAACTCTTCAGATACCCTGATCATGCCATATTTCGTGACGCACTCACATGGAACCGTCCCTTGAAGTTAGAGGACTATGGTCTTGCATTGTGTCTTGTAATTTTACTACCTGTCATTTATTCTACCCCCAAATTCCCTTACTCTCCCTCCCGTGTCCATCCATGTCCCGCGTGAGCCCATTTCTTCACCCCCTCCCTCACCACACCCCCCCTCTACCTTATCCCCTACCCAAATGTGATTCCACAATAAGGCGTTTCGGACTCTTCATCTTTCTTTTGTACCTCGGTGTTTCCCCGCTGGTCTGTAAGGAGTGGTTCAGCACTTTGGGCAACGGGGTCTGCAGCAATTCCCCACCCCCACTCCTCTCTTCTTAATCACCGGGGAATCCAAAAAAAGTGCGACTACTCTCTCTTTTTCAAAATGTTCCCAACGGCCCTGCCCTGTCTGCCTAATTCAGTCTTCTTAATTTGTAATCATTATCCAAACTGCGGTGAGGCCCCCCCCCCACACTTCCCTACACAACAAAAAAAACACACATAGCCCATAGCTCCCTTTGCATGCCCATAACGACCCACCCAATCCCCCCCAACTGACCGGGCTTCTCATCGCAACTCCTAACCAATCGAGTAGCTAATATCCAAGCAGATCTCCCAGCGCCACCACTTACCCGCTGACAACCTACCCCCACAACGCCTATCCCACGCTACCGCCAGCTCAACACCTGCATGGATACCCCCCCGACCACGCTTGCCAGCCCGCCTCTTGCCCACCAATCGAATCGCCCAGCATCACACTCCTTCTCTCCCCCACCAATCAGGACCTTCTTATGCCTGCAATGTTATCAATTCCTTTGATATTTACTACTTCATTTTAATTTTATCGAGTCAGTAGGCAAAAGTCCAGCTCAATACTTGCGCTCCCTTCAGGTCTCAAGGCTCGGTGTAGCAGTCTCACTTCCGGACACATCTCTAGACCTGGACTTCAGCGTACTGATGATGGATTGAATGGCTTCAGCACCCTGACGATGACGGGAGTCACGCTGGCCAACACTCCACACTTTCTGAGCAAGTTTAGAGGCAACTGTCATCTCTGTGTCAGGGCGGTGCTGAGGTACCTCCAACTTCCTAGATTTCAGCTCCGCGATTACTGCTGGTGCGCTCTCAAATGTACAGGGTCCTTCTTTAAAACGGATCAGCATTTTAGATGGGTATAAGATTCTGAATCGTATGCCTGCCCCTTTAAGAAACCTCATGATTGGTATGTAGGCCCTCCTACGAGCCATTACCTCCGGTGCAAAATCATTCTCCAAGTAGAGCCTATGAGATCCATACTGAACCGATCCCAGCTTCCAGGCCGTATGTAACACTTTTTTCTTTCTCCTGATGTCTGAGAAATTTTATTAGGAGGTGCCGGCGAGCCCCGCCGCAGGCCTAGGTCCTGGCAAGTATGCGCTTCTCTCCATCTCTAGGTGTAAGATCTGTGGTAGTTTTAAAACGTCTCATAATAATTTCTGAATAAATGGTATTATGTCCGTGCCTTCTAATCCTTCTGGCAGACCTGAAAGTCGAATGTTATTTCGTCGGCTTCTGCTTTCTGCGTCTTCCGCACGTTCTTGCAGGGCCTTTAGCTGTGCATGCATTTGTACTACGGCCTGTTCGGCCTCCTCGATTCTTTTATCGTTTGCTGTCAGTTGTTCCTCACAGTCACTCTGCCTTTTTTCCAGCTTGTTGAGGTCAGTGCGGAGGGCTGTAACAGTGGACCGCATCTCCTTTTCGAAAGTCGCGAATCTCTGCCAGCATTTGAGACATCTGACTCTGCAATATTGAGATCGGGACTCTGTCTGATTGCCTGCTACTGTGGCGCGATGCAGAGGAGGCCCTCGAGTCCCCACTCTCCGAATCCTCCTCCTGAAATCTCTCACCATCCTGGCGTTTCGGAGAACTATAGACATTGTCTCCCCTTTTCTTAGGCATAGTGCTACCTCCTGTTAGCAATATTTTTTTTGTGCTGTTGAAAGCTGCTATTTTGAGGTAAACTGGCACTTCTCAGAGGGAGCTCCGCAACCTTGCGTCTCTTCAGTGCATGACGTCACCGGAAGTCCGACTTTTTTTTTTTAAACTTTATTTATTCACCAAACACCCCCAGGCATCCTTCAGGAGTGCCTGCTCGGAGTCTGCCCTACTCCCAGCCTGAACCCTCGCATCTCCCCCTGATCTCCACCTCCCCAAACGACTACAGGCAGGCCCGACCCCCAGTACCATCTCAGGGGCTGATTCCACCCTCCCTCCGTGGCTGGCTCCTAAGTGTGAGGCGCCTACCTGCTTGTCATTGGGGCGGCCCTTGGAGGAAGATCCTGGGCACGCCTGGGCCGGCATTTGGGATGTGGGTGAAATCCACCGGGGTCACCGTCATCTCACCGACGGTGTGGGAGGTTTTTCTGGCTTTGTTCTGTCCCCAGCGGAGCTTGGTTGTGCAATGTGACCAGCGTCCATCGAGCTCACCCCTTTTGCACCACTGGCAGCGTTCGTACTTCCTGGCTACCCCCGGCCATTGCCTGGGGTTGCTCAGGAGCGGTGCTATACCCACTCCCCTCCCGGGAAGAGAGAGCTGTCTTCACAGATGCTTCATCCCTACCCGCCCCTGCCGACCCCCGACTTCCCGGGCTTGTTCCCGAACCTGGGTCATCAGCGTCGTGCGAGGTGAGGCATTTACAGCCTTAACCCTCAGCGCCACTGGGCCGACCTGACTGACTTCTCAGACTGTGTCACTAAGACAGTAGAGAGGGGCCACGCGGTAGATATCCTCTATCTTGATTTCAGCAAGGCCTTTGATTCTGTGCCCCACAAAAGGTTGATCAGGAAGTTGGTGGATCTTGGAGTTGGGGAGAAGATAGCCAGATGGGTGGAAAACTGGCTGAGGGACAGAACTCAGAGGGTGGTGGTGGGGGAAGAGTTATCTGGCACCAGAGATGTAACCAGTGGGGTCCCACAGGGCTCCGTGCTGGGGCCAGTGTTGTTCAATGTCTTCATCAATGACATTGGGGATGGTATTAAATGCAAAACGTGCCTATTCGCAGATGACACCAAGCTCTGTGGGAGAGTGGACACAGCTGAAGGGATACAGGACCTACAGGAAAATCTGAAAAAGCTGGGAAGGTGGTCCAGGATCTGGCAGCTTGGCTTCAATGCCAAGAAATGTGAAGTTATGCATATTGGAGCCAAGAATCCCAGGAAAGAGTACTACCTGGGAGTCCCAAGTATCTACATCAGAGGAGGAGAAGGACCTGGGAGTGATGATCACTAGTGACCTGAAGCACTCCACACAGTGCAAGAAAGCAGCAGCAAAGGCAAACAAGATGCTGGGATGCATAGCTAGGGGGATGAGTAGTAGAAGAGAGGTTATACTGCCCTTGTACAGGTCACTGGTAAGGCCGCATCTAGAGTATGGAGTTCAGTACTGGTGCCCACACCTCAAAAAGGACATTAACCTACTACAGAAGGTCCAGAGCAGGGCTACAAAGATGACAGCTGGTCAGCAGGGCAAGGCATACGAGGAGAGGTTGAGGGCACTGAACATGTACTCCCTGGAAGACAGGAGAGAGAGAGAGAGAGAGGGGACATGACTGGGACCTTCAAGTACTTGAAAGGGATAAATAAGATTGATAATGAGAATCTCTTTAAGCTGAGTGGTGGCCGTGATACGAGGGGGCACGGTCTTGAGCTGGAGGGTGGGAGGCACTTCTTCGCAGGGAGGGTGGTAGACACATGGGGTGCGCTGCTGGAGGGGGTCAGCTTGTTGGGGACAGTGGGTGGCTTTGGATGGGCATGGGGGGAGGAGTGGGGAGGGAGGGCACGGACATTGGCTCGGGCTGTGAGCCCTGCAGTGTGAGCGGAGTTGGTGGACCAAGTGACCTTCTTCTGCTGGCTTCTTCGTATGTTTGTACTATCATGTCATCACTACTGTTAAAGCACCCAGCTTTTCCAAACAGCAGTTCTATCTCGCAAGTTAAAAATACATACACACACGATATGGCATGGCCCCACTAGAAATATCACTTATTTTTTCCCCAAAGTGCAGTCTGACCTTATGACATCACAAGTGGCAAAAACAACAACAACAAAAAAAAAAACACGAGGAAGAATGAACAGTGATTTTTCTAGTGGGGCCATGGCGTATTCAATTTTATGCAATGCCCTTTGTCATTTATTGGTATTTTAAGTTATTTGTACTTCTTAGTCATGTACTTTGCTCAAATTTAGGGTTTTTGGATGGTGAGCAGTGTTTCAGGATGGCACAAAGGCTGACAGCATGATCAGACACTCATGACACTGTTGCGTATGTCATCTCGTTTGGCTCAGGATGTGGGCCTGGTGGAGAGGCTTTTGAACCAGGTGGCAGAGGGCTAGAGAGTGCAGTACAGTATTGGCAGGCTGCGATGCTGAAATGTGCTCAAGTGCTGCTCGGGGTCAAGAATACAGCGGCTGTTGATCAGGCTTGGGAAGGACAGGCCTGAACAGAGTTACCGGCAAGAGCAGAGAGGCAAGTAATATTGAGAAAGACTTCTGGGGAGTTGTTCCGACAGTGATTTGTGAGTTTACTCTTATTTTATATAAAAGACGCTACTGCTTGAGCACAGGGTGCGCTAATGGGGAATGTATTGGCAAAGTAAAAGCTGCTTGAAAGTGATTGGCTGTAGTCGTGATGTCGCGCTGCTGGTTCCAGCCAATCCTGAAAATATTAGTACTGCAGGAAATAGCGTCTCTTTAGTGTCTTGCTTCCCCCAATGGTTCAATATGCTACGTCTCATAGATGAGGTGGGGGTAGCTGAATGTGTTTCTGAAATAACTGCCAATCAGCGCTTGCTGGCTATGTATTTATACAAGACAACACAGCTGAAATAAGCAGACAGCTGATAAGGCAATTCTAACTTTTGACAAAGTGTAGGCAGCAAAAACCAATTTAAAGGCAACCGAGGCCTGTTTCTAAACAAACTGGTTTATTACAGTATGGCGGACAAGAGTTGTCCAAGAAATGATATGCAACATTAACAATTTTTGAAACACTTGACAGTCTATGCAGACAGGTACCCCCACACTAACATCCAAAAGGGGGAAAGTTTTAAATACTGATTTAAATAAGAAGCACACATGGTGTTGGTGGCATATTTTAATATAGTAGTACAAGTTTATCTGTAGTACAAGTATACAATTAACTCAGAGTTAGTTAATTTTTTGCAACGCACCGACATACTAACCATAGAAAGTGAAGTACAAAAAGTTTTACATTGCACTAAGTGAAGGTTACAGTACCACATACAGATAATGCCTTGTACGTGTTACGTGAACAAACTTTTATATGGTGTATAGCACAGCACTGTTCTGTATAGAATTCCATCTCTTTCAAAATGCTGTTGTACCACAATTCAAAGGTCATGGAATGTGACAGTACCCTTCTGTGGCACAATGGCATTCTGAAGCATCTAGAGACCACACAAGTCAATTTCATTCTGAAAGCAAAAAGACCTGCTGAGCACACATTTCACATAATACTATACACTATAGAAAATACAGGATGAACAACTTTATGCACAACCAGTGTGTTCTGCCTCTTTGGGGTTCAGATTCCCATGGACCTCTTGAGCTTCGCTCTCGCAGTCAGAGGGAATGAGAACCCCTTCTGTGGCAGAACACACCGGTTCTGCATAACTACCCATCCAGTAATCTCTCTACAAACAAAACAGCTAACATGGTAATGTACATTTTTATTTTATATCTTGAAATAAATCATTTTGAAAAACTCCACAGCTGGGTGAAATGTTGAGGTTCAAGCAATAAAAGGTTTAAAATACTACACCAAGTGTTGAGTGGCAATTAGTGCAGAAGCATGTTCAGCTATCCCCACCTCATTTATAACATCCAGCCAATCATGACCTACAGTGAGGATAAATGAGACACACTAGGTCCCCAGTAAACAATATCACTATTTGCCAAAATTTATCCTCACAAGCACTGCATAAAAGATATGTTGCGTTGAATTTTGATTTTAAAAAGTGAAACAAAGTTAAAATAAATTTATTAAATTAAGGATCCCCGAGTGGGCAACTGGACATGCCAAATTAACCTAGATCTTGAAAGAGACACCCTCTTGTGGTTGTAAGTGTCTGGACTGTTTAGAAATAAACAATTCTGACTGTCCACGAAAATGTCAGGACTGATAATTTACTTCCCTGGTTCAATCTTTAGTAACTCCATGTCTAAAAATAATTTGTGTCAGGTGGTAGATGGGGATGGGTGTGCCTCAGCCTTCCACCACTACTGCATACAAGGTTGCCTCAGGCCCAACGACATAACCATCTCACAAGACAGTAGTAACACAGCTGACCTTTCTTGCCACAGTAGATAAACTGCCCAGTATGAATACCCTCAGCAGCAATGAACAGTTCAGTCCTCTTCTTGAACCTGTATGGGTCACGAAATGCAACCTTGGCTAAAGGAGCACCACGGCCAGGGTCATGGATAATATCCTTTACAATACCCTAAAGGTAAACAAGTTATTTTACAGTTTTTCTTAATTGGGCAATCAGACAGGGTTCATCGGTAGTGCACAGACTTCCCATCTACTGGTTTACAGAGTCAGAGACGATCCCGATGGATCTGCTAGTAACAGTTATCTCTTATTCATACTTTTCTACCTCCCATCTTACAAATCAGGGACAGGGCTTTAAAAAAAATAAATAAATAAAAATCAGGAGAACAGATTAAACTCAGGAATTCATCTTTCAAATATGAATCATAAAAAAGGTCTCAAATGCTTCAAACTGACTGACTAAGGATTCTGATATAGCCTTACATAAATTCCTGTTACACTGTCTTGTACAGCCTGATCACCATGGCACATGAATTCTTCCTGCTAGCATTCCATCCTCTAGCACTGCTGAATGACTGGAACAATGCATTCTCATTCTGAACCAGCATTCTTAAACCATTGGTGTAAGAGTTATTTTATTAAAAAGCGCCTTCTTAATGAGGAAAACAATCAGAAAGTACACTTTTTAACATTATTTTGGAATACTCTGTATAATAGCAATAAGGCACTCACTCACAGGAGTTAGATTAACAGCCAATCACCCACTGGGGCAATATGGCAGGTGTAGGAAAAGATGGAACTGGAAACTTAGGAACCTCAAAGTTCATCCCAAGAAAGTTAGGCACGGGACATCCTGAAACAGAATAAGGCGGCACACTGGGCCAGAGTCTCAAAACTTTGTGCTGGGTGCAAACCATTTGCACCGGGTTAGCGCGGGTCCACTATATTCAAAAGGACAAATAGCGTGCGCAGACCGCATTAGTGCCAGGCAAAATTATAATGCATGCAAGGGGAAAACTGAGGAGGCATGTACATGAATACAGTTGCAATGCTGTCTTCAGCAATAGGGCCACGCAAAATGTTTTTGTGCGCCTTAGCACAACACTGCACAGTGCAAATTACCACCCAGGAAAAGGCAGTCTCAACTCTGGGCAAACCAGCTTTGAGCGGCATTACGTGACCCTAACCAGTAAGTATGACACACAGAAATATGCCAGACATAGAGGAAACATGCTGCCTACTGATTTCATCTCTATGATTCCATCATCTGCCACCAGTCCCAGCCATGCCAGGCAGTAAGTGGTGACCCGGCTCCCAGTAGACACCATGGTAGTGCAGCCATACAGCACACACCTGCAGACTACCCTTCTGTGGATACCAACAGGATGCCAGCACACACATGCAGCACTGTGGGCAAGGAGGGTGTACAAGTGGCCAGGCTGCACCAGACTGGGTGTGGCCACAAGTCTGGGACAAGCCATGCAGTGCACATGGGTCAGTGTTGGGAATACCCCAAAACCAGTGTGCCTGTTTGATGGTATGTACACCCCAGGCCACATATCACACATCTGTACAGACACCACAGCACACATAGCCAGCTGTGAATGTCACTATGAGCATCCCATGCCAGTGGGGCAGTGTCTGTGGGTCACGCAACTGCATAACAGTAATGTCCACCATCAGTAAACACCTGCAAGTTGCTCCTGTCACTCTGTACAGTGCAGTGGTCATCACTGCCCTACACACCATAGGTATTGCTGTGTCCCTCACACTACTGGCCCCCTTGCTATCGTAGTGTCTGCTGTGCACCGTAGGATGAATCACAGTTTGACAATTGCCTGCAGCACCACCAGGCACCTGTGCCATGTAGTCCCCGATGCACAATATTCTATGCTGTACAAAAGTAGCCTGTAGCTACCACCATGCACTCTCAGACTGATCTACAGGTGGAGCTGTGGGACCCCGCAACAGCGCTGGGCAAACTGCATGCAAATCAGGTGATGAGATGCTAACGTGGATGTTTGCCCACAGACTACCTAAGTAGGCTTATTTACATGTCACTTTTGAATATAGCAAAGTTTTGCCCCAGGCAAACGTGACTGTGCCAGGCAAATGGTTTAGCTCCGTGCTAAACCTGCGCAAATGTGTTTGCGACACACGAACGTTTCGGAAATATTGTACATTTTTGCACAATGTAATTTCACGTGCTGCTACTTGCAGATTTGACTCCATGCCTTTGCTAGCACACACACTGGCCACACAGTTCACATCTACCTTCCTTCAAGGTACTGTGAACTGGGATGCTGTTGTAGTTTGCACTTTCTGGTTGCTATATTCAGAGCCGTCTTATTCCCGGTTATTTTTGCACTGCACTCCCAGCCCAGTTTGCCCAACTTCCTTAGCATGCTATATTCAGCAGGTTTAGCACCGGGACTATCCCTTTTTTATATATAGTGGGCTACTGGATCCAGGCTAATTTAGCACGCTAAACAGTGCTAATCTAGTCCCGGGCCAAAGTTCTGAATATCTGGCCCATTATCTAACATGGAAGTTTAGTCTCACACACTTTAATAACAATTAAATCATCCACATACATCTTATGCACAACACACACATCTGCAATCACATCGCACAGCAACATACTTTAGAAACCTGCAAACTACAATATACCAATAAAAAAAAAAAATCACAAAAAACATAAGCACCAACGTGAAAATGCTGACACGCCACCTGCAAAATATTACACCATTTAAACAATTACATGCATCTACTGCTCGAACACTTTCATGAAATTTTCATAACCACCCACTGGAAAACACGAGATTCCCGTGTACACAACATTACCTAACCACATTAAAGAAACCCACCTAAAACGAATTAAACAAACTAAACCGTAAAACACTCAGACAACCCTAATACTGGTACAATGGAATTTATAACCACTACAAGAACTAGGACAATTATATTAACTCTATGCTTGTAACTATGGTTCAATACGAGAATGACAAATGCATCCATTACAACACAACACAACAAGGCAATCAATGTCAGCCGGAGACACGCAACTTGAGGTGGGGGCAATTTAAGCCAAGGCAAAAAAAAAAAAAAACACAACTCAACCGACAACCCCAAAACAGAGGTTGTAAGAACCAAACTCAGGGAGTGACTATATTTTTCAAGAGTCATGGCGACAGGACACAGTATGGCCGACGCGAAGACCACTGGGGACGGAAACACGGCCAGTGCCACAAGTTTGGCAAAAACAACTTGGACAATTAATTTCTGCGGTGGGGAGGCACAACCCCGTAAAATAAACAATCACCTCCACTGTCGCACGTTTGAAGAAAAAAATTGTTATGCAGCCAGATACTCCTCTTTTCAGGGGCGACAGTCGAGGTTTGTGCTTATTTGGTGATGGCTGCACATGCTAGGGGAATCGAACCAAGGGCAGCCGGGCATGGCACAGCTCTTTCACGGTCTGTTGCTCTAGCCACTACGCTACAGGGGCAGGGACTCTGGGATATGCTCCACCTGTCCTCCTTATAGTTTCCCACTGCTTACCTTTTAGGAACACAGTACTGACAGTACTCCAGTCGGCCATACTGTTTCCTGCCACAGCGATACCAGAGACAAAATAAAGGCGAGCCTCAAACTTTCCATAACCCAAAACTCCTGTCTAACTCTCCAGTTCTGTCTTTTTCACACCTCATGCCCCATCACACCCCTACTGAGTAACAGACTGTTAATCTACCCCCTGGTCATGTCTTACTGCTTAAATACCAGCTCTAGGAGTTTTCTATATAATGTGGCAGTGTGAAAAGCATTATTAAGGAAAAGAACAGACTGTAGCAGTAAATAGCAATATATGCTTCATTTCTTTTTTTTTTTTAAGCCACATTTACAAGATAAGGAGGACATTTTTGAGTCCAAATCGGGGACGCTTGAAATATGCTTTATCACGTTATAAATGCGGTTTTCTTAAACAGATTTAATACAGTATACTTGCCTTTACAATACCCTTAATGTAGCCATGTCTTTCTGCAAAGTCAACAGCTCGTAGCTTGGCTGGGCCTTTTCTGTGTTTGACATGGGCTCTGAAAACTGAGCCCGCACCTTTTCTCTGTCCCCTGATAACACGTCCCATTGTGCGCTACAAAATAAAAAATCAATACACTATTTGTAAGTAGTTCACGTTTAAAACAGTTTCAATTGCAAGACTTTTTGACAGCTTCTTAGGAAATTTTACTCCCCAACAACGCTTTTTTTTTTTTTGTACACCCCAAACAGCAGGGCCGACTTGACATGCCCAATTTAACGGGAGGTCTGTACAGCACTTCCTTTCTTGTTAGGACAATACTAAAACAGCCAGTTGTCCTGAAGTGGACCATACAAGATACTGTACGTGAACCACGTCCGCGCAGGTTTCCGGAATACAACAGGGACTCTGACGACTCTCCACTAAATGTGCAAGTATATTTCAAACTGGATGTTTTCAACTATGAAAAAAATCCGCAAGCTTTCTGCAGCAATAACACTAAGGACGTTTTCACTGTTTAATTTTGATATTTTTTGGGTCAGATGGCAATTATAAATCTAAGATAAAAACTGGATTACTTAAGCCGAAAAATATCAGAAACCCTACCTAAATCGAGCTCTCCGCTAAAAAGGAAGTACGTCTCTACTAAGGGGAATTTCTTCCGGGGACTTTACCGAGGCATTATGGGAAGCCTATTGTTTACATTTATTAATTTTTTTTGCCCCAGCTAGGCGACAATTTTTTAAGATCCGCAAGATAAAAAGGCATGGTAATGCGATTTAAGAGACGCAATAACTTAAAATTGAAGATTTAAATCTGCATCTTTGAAAGTCACATGACACGGGCCGTCTCTCGAAACCTAACGGGGCAGAAAATAAGCTGTTTGGAGATTTGTAAATTGTATTATTTATGTATTTCAAAAGTTTCACCAGGAAAGGCATAGTAGCAGCTCGTTTCCAGAGGGGGTAGGTTACATGAGGGTCATAAGTTTATTTTTATATATTTAACACTTCGGAATCAATCTTTGGGCTGTGAGTTATTTTTACAAAGGTTCCACGTCAAGCGAGAATACAACAGTTACAGTAATAAAAAATATAATATTTATAAGGAATGGAAACAGCATTTACATAGGAAGAAACAGACCTAAGAATCAAAAACAAGCTGCAATAGATACATAACTTCCAAGGAAGCTCTCAAGCTTTGCAGGATAATTTGAGTAATTTTTGCTGGCTATTTGCCAGTTTTGCTAGAGAAAATAGTTACAATAAATGCCAGCATACCTCTCAACTGTACCACGTTATGAGGAAAGTTCCTCATTTCAGTGATAACATTTCAAAGAAAAAATCTATAGTAAATGATGCAACAAATATATTATTCAATTAATAACAGACTTTCTGAACATAAATGCAAACATTTTAACAGTGTTCTGAGCTTCTTAGGTAAGATTTGATTAAGTGTTCCACATTTTGCTCATTTGTTCCACATTTTGAGAGGCAATGTTCCACATTTGGGGGACAAAAGGTTGAGAGGTATGAATGCCAGGGGTTTAGGGTCCACTAGGCCCACAGAGGTTATGGGGTTTTTAGATGCTCTGTCGTGCATTTTGGAGCTTAATTTGAACAATGGTGCTCCCCTCAGCACCTTCGCTATTGGCTGAGCTCTCTGAACTGCATCAGCAGCTTTAGCAGCTCCAACAACTAGTTTTTGAAATGTTCTGATTCTTTTTTCTTTAGTCAGCCCAGAATTGTACTGCTAGCTAGCCATTTTTCTGCACTGTGTAAAAGCTAGGCATCTAGTGCTTTACAGCTCCTTCATTAATGGGTTCTGAAAGCTGTGGGTTCGAATTTAATTTGTTATTAATTTCACTCTGCTGTAGTGTTTTACTTGGTTAACTATGAATTAATTTGCACTTGCTGTTTCTGATTTCCCGCTCCTCACCTTTCTCCCATCCACACTCCAAAACCTATTTTGCTAATCTCTTACTTCCCCCATCCCTCTAGCGCTTGCCCATCCTCCTTGTTTACCTCCTTGATTAAATTCTCCTTTTCTGTTCAGGGGACTGGCGCTAAGGCACAGACTTCCCCTTGCACCTCTCTGTTGTACATATTTCATACCTCTTCTCCTCTCTCTCCTGCCTAGACCCACCCACTGATTAAGTGCCTGCTACAGTCCTAAAGCCTTTAGCTTAAACTAATTTCTCCCCCTTCCCTCCTACAGACTGTCTCCCTTGATCGGGCACCGGCGCTGCCTGTGGCTGTGGCTTGCCCTTCAGGGCCGGCAGCCGCACTCTGCTCCCCGCTGCCAGCTTCAGGTACACCTGCCGAATTTTATTTTCTTCTACCTCCCGGCTCTTAAGTCACACTTCTGACTGGCTCCCCGTCAGAGTTGAAAAGCTGCGATGGGAAACGCCCCCCCTCAGCACCTGCGCTATTAGCTGAGCACTCAGAACTGTATCAGCGGCTTTTCCAGCTCCTACAATAACTCGTTTTTGAAATTTTCTCCCACCCTCTCCTATCCCTGGCACTCTTTAAATGCTCTTGCAGCATTTCTCCACTCCGCCCACCTGCTCAATATACCCAATCACTGTTTAGTAAAACGCTCAAGTGTCTTTTTTTCTAACTCTGCAGTGCTACTGTACTGCCCTACTGCTGATATGATCAGTACTCGCCCCTGTATTCCTCTCTAACTTTATGCAACCTATTTACTTTCATTTCTATAACTACCTTGCTTGAAGATGCTGTCTCTACCCCTCTCAACCCCCTCCTCCTCCTCCTGCTCTTCCTCCCCACCCTCCCCTCCTTTCTAAACTCAATCCCCACTGACTCCTCTGTGCCCCGTTTCCAATATCTACTCCTTCAATAAAGCTGCCACCCATGCTCCATTCTTCCATCGTTGGCGTCACTACCACCAGCCCTCTACAGCCTCTGTATTATCTATTCCCATCTCAATCGCTATGATTAAGTGCCTATTAAACAACTCCGCTCCCCCAATCCCCTCCAACTAACCTCAAATATCGTAAGTACAAGCAGTTCTCTAAAAATTGTAAGTCCCATTACCTAATTATCACTCTTCTGCTCCTCTCATCAGGAAACGTCCATCCTAACCCAGGACGTTATGCATACTCCATTCCTGGGCCCTCCCAAATTGATTCTGTCCCTGTCTCCTCTAACATTACTATCCTACCTTGTGGTCTTAAGTTACTTAACTTAAATATATGTAACCTACTGCCCAAATTAGACCGCCTCCAAACCATGACTGTTTCACTGTCCCCAGATATACTAATTCTCACTGAAACATGGCTTGGTAAGAAGATACCTGACCATGCCATCTCTATCCCGGGGTATTTCCTAGTCAGGCAAGACCTATCAGGACGTGGTGGAGGTGTAGCTATGTATATTTCCTCTACCCTCCAATAGTCCCATGTCATTCGAGTATCCTTACCCTTTACCATTCCTATCTTTGTCATGGGCATCTACTGTCACCCTAACCTCCCCCTCTCTGTGGCCACCAACCTTATCTCTGCTATTGTTTCCCACTCGCAATCAGGCGAACTATTCCTCTTGAGCGACCTCAACTTAAACTGGTTGTCTCCCACTCAAAACAACATACGTAACTCCATAGCCACCCTTAACTTAACCCAGCTTATCAATGAATCCACCCGCCTGAACAATAAAACCCCAAATGACACCATAATAGACTGGGCCCTCACCACCCACCCACATTGCGTCCTCAAGTCTGGCATCCTACCTGACGCAATAAGTGACCACCATCTGATTTACCTGGTTAGGAAGGTCCACAGGCCTAAATCTCCCCACAGAATACTACTGACACGCTGTTATAAATCCCTCGACCTTGCACCTCTCCTCCATGACCTAGCTAGCACAGACTGGACTCTGATCACCTCTGCCCCCAAGGTGGATAATGGCTTAGCCTATTTTACAGAAAAATTCCTCGCCATCTGGAACCACTGTGCCCCACTCAAACATACTAGAGTTTGAGGAAACCATGTCCCATGGGTCACCCCAGAACTGCTGGCCTGTCATTGAATGCATGATTAGGCATGGAAGAAACACAAATCTTCTCAACTACCGAGTGATTTTGTTGCCTACCACAAACTACGCAATGCATGTACTAAAGCAACTAGGTTAGCTAAGGTTGAGTACTTTAAATCTGCTTTCCACATGAATTTAAATTCCTCTTCCAAATTCTGGAAAGTAGTTCACTCCCTCTTCTTCCCCCCTCCCATCTCCCACCCCCCAGTTCTTAAAATAAATAACAGTCTCGTAGCAGACCACGCTTCAGTGGCTGAGGAATTTAATTCCTACTTTACATCATGTGCCTTGACCCTCTTAGCAGCTCTTTCCCCCCTTCCCCAATCCGATATCCCCTGCCAAAAGTGACAAAAACAACCCTTGCAAAACCCTTGACTATCTCCCTTTCTCATTCTCTTCAGTCTCACCTGCTGACACACTTACTGCCCTTCTGGCTATTAATCCATCTAAAGGCAGTTCTGATGAACTTGACCCCACGCTTCTCTCTCGCTGCCCTAGTTATAGCCTATTCTTTCTCTGAAATTCTAAATTAGTCTGTCCTGACTGCCGACGTCCCCATGCTTTGGAAGCATGCAGTCGTCCTGCCTCTCCCAAACAGTGGTGACTCCACCTCCCCAGGGAACTACCGCCCTATCTCCCTGCTCCCAACTCTAGCTAAACTCCAAGAACATTTAGTTCTGTCTCTCAAATCTCTTCTCTCCTTTCCGTCACTAATTTCTTTACTCCTTTCCAGTCTGGATTTCAGAAACACCATTCTACCACAACCTCCCTACTCAGGCTTACTGATTTAGTCCACACCTGAATGGACAAAGGCTTGATTACCTCGGCCATCTTTGTCAACCTTGCCAAAGCATTCAGCACTTGTTTCCCGCTCCCTGCTTTTTCATTCCCTCTCCTCTGCTGGTCTCTCGCCTTCTGCTACAAACTGGTTCAGGGCGTACCTCTCGGGTCAGATTCAGTCAGTTAGAATTGCTGAGTCCAGCTCCCATCCACACCAAATCCACACTGGAGTGCCACAGGGATCAGTGCTGGGACCCATTCTCTTTTCCACCTTCCGAAATGACTTACCATCAGTCTGCTCCTTCTCCTCATTTCACATGTACGCTGAGAATACCACCCTATTCACCTCTGGCCTCTCTCCCCCTGATGTGAAAGCCAGATTACAGCTCAACTTCCGCAAGCTCCAGCACTGGCTTGCCTCCCATCAGCTCTTGCTAAATGCCAAAAATAAATTCTCCATAACCTTTGGCACAAGGCAGAGGCTCGCTAGTCTCCCTGTTCTGCCCACTTTCCACACCCTGGATGGGACTTCACTTGAGGACATCTCCTCTTTTAGATACCTTGGGGTATGGCTGGACCAACACCTCAGCTTCTCTGGGCATATTGACGTCATCCTGAGGAAAACTGCATCCAAAGCTTGGCACCCTATACAGGAACCATAGTAGCATTCCTCTTACGGCCAGGTGTGAAATTGTCCACAAGATGATTCTCCCGAGCTTCAACTATTGTGATGTAGTCTACAGTGCCGCTCTCAAATCCACCTTATCCAGATTGGACCCCCTTTTTAACTTGTTCTGTCGCTTTGCTCTTAACTCTCCTGCCCATACTCACCACTGTGATCTTGATCACTCTCTGTCTTTCCCGTCCCTTGCTAACAGGCAGCTCTCCCATTGTGCCAAACCCCCTCTCTAATTACTGGCCTAGGTCTCTTCCCTTATATCTATCCTCCTCTCTCACTAACCTGCCCCCACCTGTGCATTCCCTCCACATCCACTGATATACGAACTCGTTACCTCTGCTTCTTCTGCTCTTGCAGACCACTTGGCTTACCCACTGCTTCCTAAAATCTGAAATTCTTCTCCACAAATACGCCACTCCTCATCCTCCCACCCTCTCCTCTGCCCTTCATAGAAACATAGAAACATAGACTTTGACGGCAGATAAGGACCGCTTAGCCCATCTAGTCTGCCCATGTCCCTACCTACAGGATAGGCACAGATCCTAGTTAACCAACAGCCTATTTCTTCCTACCCCACAAGAATTGCCTTATGTCTGTCCCTTGCATTCTTGAATTCTCCCACAGTTTTAGACCCCACAACCTCTCAGGAAGGCTGTTCCATGCATCCACTACCCTCTGTGAAATAATACTTCCTCACATTGCCCCTGAACCGCCTCTTCTATCTTTAAATTGTGTCCCCTTGTTCTTGCAACGCCTCTTTTTCTGAAAGATGCTACTCTCTTGGACTTTGTTGATTCCACTGAGGTACTTAAAAGTTTCTATCATGTCCCCCCTCTCCCTTCTTTCCTGAAGGGTATACATATTAAGCTCCTTTAGTCTCTCCTCATACGGCTTCTCTTGCAGACCCTGCGCCATTTTAGTTGCCTTCCTCTGGACTGCCTCTATCCTGTCTATGTCCTTGCGGAGATGGGGTCTCCAGAACCGGACGCAGTACTCTAGATGGGGTCTCACCAACTGTCTGTACAGAGGGATTACAACTTCCTGTTTTCTGCTGTTGATGCCTTTCCCTATGCATCCCAGTATACCCCCAGCCCTCCCTACTGCTTTCTCACATTGCTTGCTAACCTTAAGGTCATCTGATATGATTACCCCAGGTCTCTTTCCTTTTTTGTTGTTGTTACTACCTCCCCATTGTGTATTCTTCCCCTTGGTTCTTGTTTCCCAGGTGCATTATTTTGCACTTCTTTGCATTGAATCCTAGCTGCCATACTTCTGACCATTCCTCCAACCTTGCCAAGTCCCTTCTCATCCTTTCCACGCCTCCTTGTGTATCAACCCTGTTGCAGATCTTTGTGTCATCTGCAAAAAGGCATACTTTTCCTTCCAGTTCCTCTGCAATGTCACTGATGAAGACATTAAAAAGGACTGGACCCAATATTGAACCCTCCGGTACCCCACTAGTAACCCCTTTTTCTTCAGAGTGGACTCCATTTACAATTACCTTCTGTGTCCTGTTGTGCAGCCAATGTTTTACCCAGGCTACCACCCTGGGACCCACTCCCGGGCTAGTTAATTTGACTATTAATCTTTTTGTGGGACTGTGTCAAATGTCTTGCTAAAGTCTAGGTAGGCCATGTCCACAGCCCCTCCCTGGTCTACTACTTTGGTCACCCAGTCAAAGAAATCTATTAGATTCATCTGACATGACCTTCCCGCTGTGAACCCATGCTGCCTTGGGTCCTGTGCCCCACTGGCCTCTAGGTACTCAACTATTCTTTCCTTCAGAAGTAACTCCATCACTTTCCCTACCACAGAGGTCAGACTGACAGGTCTGTAGTTTCCTGCCTCTGTCTTGGTCCCACTTTTGTGAAGGGGAATCACATCCACCTTCCTCCAGTCCTCGGGTACCACACCATCCTCCCATGATTTATTAAAAAGAGTAGCCAGTGGTTTCACTAGTTCCTCCCTTAATTCTTTTAGAATTCTAGGGTGAATTCCATCAGGACCCATTGCTTTGTCCACTTTCAGTTTTAGGAGTTCTTGCAGAACCCTTTCTTCTGTGAAAGGACTGATTGACCCTCCTATCAAGAGTGCTTCTGCTAATTGGATTAGGCACTTCCCCCTCCTCTTTGTGAATACTGAGCAGAAATATTCATTCAGTATCCCTGCTTTTCACTGTCCCCTCTGCCCACCCACTGTTCATTCTATTCAGCCTCACTATCCCTCCCTTTGTCTTTCTACGCCGCTGATGTACCTATAAAAGGTTTTATCCCTTCTTAACTGAGTTTGCTATCTTTCCCTCAGTTTGGGCCTTTGCTATTCTGACTTCCTCCCTGCTTCCTTCTGCCTTAACTGGTACAGCTCTCTGTCCTGCTCCTTCTGTGTTTCCTTATACTTCTGGAATGCTATCTTTTTCTTCCTGACTTTCACAGCCACCTCTTTTGAGAACCATAGTGGTGTTTTCTTTCATTTTGATTTGTTTATTTGCTTCACACAAAGGCTTGTTGCCTCTGTGATGGCAGTTTTGATGATTCCCCATTGTTGCTCCACACCTCCTTCTAGCCTGTTTGCTAGTGCTTTTCTGAGGCACTCTCCCATCTTGCCAAAGTCAGCCCTCCTAAAGTCCAGTACCCTCACTTTTGTATGGCTTGACTCTGTAGCTGAGTTGAACGTGAACCACACTGTTTGATGGTCACTTGTTCCCAGATGGCAACCCACTTCTAGATCTGAGATCCTCTCACTGCCCCCTGTTTGAGAGTACGAGGTCTAAGATTGCTCCCTCACGAGTGGGTTCCGAAACTAGCTGTCTGAGGCCTGCCACCTGTAGGGCATCAAGAATGGCCCTGCTCTTGGATGTGGCTGCAGCAAATGTGCTCCAGTTAACATCTGGCATATTCAGGTCTCCCATCAACAGTATCTCCCTTTCTCTGCCATTCTAAGAATGCCTTCTATCATATCCTTGTCCATTCCCTCCCTGCATGGGGTCTGCCACAACCCTGTGCGGATTGTGGTGCCCTTTCCAGTCTCCAAAGTGACCCACAGTGCCTCCTCTCCTCCCTCCTGTTTACTCTTTTGTTCAGTTGCTTTTATCCTTCCTTTACATAGACAGCTACTCCTCCCCTCTTCTCCCTGCCTGTCTCTCCTGTAGGTTATGTACCCTGGTATGTTAACATCCCAGTCATGGTTCTCTGTGTACCATGTTTCTGTGACTGCTACGATATCCAGGCATCCCTCTTCCATCAAGGCCACCAGCTCAGGGAGCTTGTTGCCCAGACTACGGGCATTGGTACTCATTACCCTCCATTTCCTGATGGCCTTACTCCTTTTTGCCCCATCCCTGTCCTTCTTGCCTTTGTCACTTTCTCCATTTACCCCAGCCCTTCACCCTATTGACACCTCTGTGTTGGTGTTTACCGCACTTACTACCGTGATTGTTTGGGGAGGGCTAGGATTTCCCTGCTCCTTTCCAGTGCCTCCCCCCTTGGCTAGTTTAAGTGCTTGCAAATAAAGCATTTAAACCTATCACCTAGGATCCTGGTTCCCCTCCTGGACAGATGCAGCCCATCATGCCAGTATAGGCTTACATCACTCCAGGTGGACCCCCAGTCCCCAATGAAGCCAAATCCTGAGCTCCACACCAGTTTTTCAACCACTGATTGAATCCCATGGTGCAGAACACCCTAGCCTCCTACGCCATAGATGGGCAGCACCTCCTAGAAGGTTACCGTGTGTGCTACTTAGTTCCAAGGCCCGCCCCCAATTCCACAAACTCTTCCTGCACTTCTAATCCCTTTCTAGCCTGGTCATTTGTCCCTAGGTGGACAATGACATCCAGCTCCCTCCTGTGCAGCTGCTCGCAATCCTGAGGATTCGCCTGTCCCTCCAAGCCATGGCGCCAGGCAGGCACCTTACCTCCTCTCCCTTCCTCCCCAGTTCTACCTTCCTAACAATGGAGTCCCCCCACCAGGAGTTGTTTCCTTCTCCCAGGGGTCCCTGCCGCCTCCTGTGGGTCTCTTGTGAGGTTCCCAGCATCCTCCTTAGTCTCCACCGGTGTGCCCCATAAAGGAACCACACTTTGCCAGAATGGCATAGGAATTGTGGAGAGGTACAACTGGAGGGATGTGCCTCTGTTCCACCACCCTCACCTCCCTGAGCCCACTGTGGTCCAACCGCCTCTTTCTTGGCAACCTCTGAGGCAACGCAGTGGCACTGGTGGTCCCTGGATGGAGAGGAGGTCCCACAAATCCTGGCCAACTCAGCCTGGAGATGAGCAACCTCCTCCCTCAGCCCAGAGAGGTGCCTGCAGATGGGACAACACCACATCCTCCAGAATGTCTCCCGGAAGACTGCTGCACCACAGCCACTGCACTGCACCATTCCAATCATGTCTTATTTCTGGCCCCTTAACTGTTTGCAATCCTTACTCTTTCCTCTGTTTTTTTTTTCTCTCTCTCCTTACTTTCTGCCTGTGTGCCCTTTAAGCTCTTGATTGTCCTGTTCTGAGACAAGAATATGCTGTATTTCTCAGTAGACCCCTTACTTGCTCAGAGACAGACCTCCAGCAGCTAGAGGGGGCCGGAGAGCTACTCTTGCCCTTCTAGGATGGTGGGTCTTTGGTGGCTCTGTGGTCACTCACTTCCTGCTCCCAAACAGGAAGTTCCTGTTGTCAGTCAAATCCTGTGCCTACAAAAGTAGAACTAGCTTTCAGTGGGAGGGAAGGAGGGCAATACAGTCCCAGTAGAGAAGTCCAGTCACACAGCAGTCCTTTCTCCTGGTGTCTTCTGCCAAGCTATTAGCTGAATCTTTCTAAGGCAGTCTTTAAATGTAGCTTCCTTCTAGCTAAGCCATTCCCCCTACTTACTAGATCTTTCTACAAGTAATTTAAACCTCACAGCTATTAAGTCATTTCAGTCACCTCTTCCTCTCCTCCAACTGCACGTGTTTCCCGTCAGTCTTAGGCTCCCTAACTCTCGTCAGCCTTTCACCCTAACCAGGACTGCTTCGGCCAGTACCATCACGCAGTTAAGTATAAAATACTAGCATTTTCATTTTCTATTAATTTTCTATTAATTGTTTACTGTTCCAGCATTCATTATTGTTACTGATCCAGTAGTGTTTATGATCTTTGAATTTTTATATCACCTTCTATTCCCTACATTGTTGTTGTCTGTATCGCTTACTTTTTGCTGCAAGTTTACCAGTAACGGACCTTTTTTGTGTTGTATTTCCTATAGTGTAATATCTGATTCTGGACTGTTAACTGTGTGTATCTCCCCTGCTCCCCTCCCTCCCAGGTCACACTGGGAGACTAGCAACTTGTTGGTCAGTGTGCTTGCCTGCTGAAACATTTTTAATAAATCAACATAAACCACACTTCTGTTAAGTACCACACCACACCTGACCTCCAGCTCAGTGTGCTAGTTATTTATGCTGGTGGGAGGTCTGAGCGAAGCAGTAAAATGCTGTAGACTCCAGCAAGATGCAGGAGACTTGGAGCCACTGTATAGGCAATTTAAACAAATATGGCATGAAAAATAAAACAAAGCTAAGCATCACAAACAAGCTACAATAGATAGGCTATATAAGGAAATTTGTACAATGGCATGGAATATTGCAGAAATGCATCCAGGTAAAGCCAGACCAGTGGCATGGAGGGCCAAGGTGCTGGGCACCTTACCTCCTGCCACACCGGCGACCCGGGGTCAGGAACGGACTTAGGTTGCTCTGGGGCTGTTGGGAAGAGGAAGGATTGAGTGTCCCTAGATGCTTCTTCTTCCTTGGGGAGGGGGGGTTAGTGTGGCGTGCTGCTTGCCTAACACCCAGCTGTGGCTGGGAGCCAGCACTTGCACACCACCACGTACATAGGGAAGGGATCCCATGTTCAGGATGCTGGGGCCATCTATGCAGAAGCAGGTGATCGTGGAGATTATTGGACCAGCACTACTTGCGTAGTGTAAAGCTTTCGTGAATACAACACAGTATCACCTCGACCTGACAGCTGTGTTCTTTATGCTGTGTAAGCCGCAACGTCCCTCTTCAGTGACATTTTGTTACATTGTGTTAGTCAGGGGACTCTGCACGCCGTACCCCCCCCTTTGTCTTTTTTAAAATCTGGGGGGGCAAAGCCCCAAAATAAAATAAAGTGAAAAAATGAAATGTAAGCCACGAGGTCCCTGTTCAGTTAGATTGTCTCACATAGCTTTGTTGGGGGCTCTGCCCACCGCACTCCCCTTGTCTCTTCTAAAATTGGGAGGTAGGGCAAAGCCCCCCAAAGTGAAATTAAGTAGCTCGGTGAGCCAAGTAAACCAGGTGCACCATGATGTTACGTCAAATGGACGGTGTTAAGCTACACTGGTAGAGCCGTCACCCCGGTCCGATAATCTCCACTATCGCCTGGAAGCAGAGCTTAGACATTGCATCCATTGCATGTCCGTGGGCCCAGGAGAAAATCGGAGGAAGAACACCCCAGGCAGCAGGATGATGACTGACTCTCAAGAGACCCCGCACTGATGGCCAGGCACAACCACAGTCCTGTGGCAGAGGACACTGGTGAAGGTAAGTCCCGGAGGAGCCAGTGATGGAGTTGGGAGGGGGGTTGCTGGAAGAACAGGAGACAAATGTGTATATATATATATATATCTATATATATATATATATATATATATATATATATATATATATAAAAAAGAAATGCATCCAGGAGGGTAGCAAGAGGGTGCCAGTTAAAGTGCAGAGTGCAGTAAATGTAGGCAAGTACATGGTAGTGAAACTATTCAACAGGTCAATGAGAGAGTGGAATTGAAGAGGGGGGAAAGGTGGGTTAGCAGCAGGGGTAAGGGCAGGAAGTTAGAGAGGGAGGAGACGAGTGGGAGAAGGGAGGGAGTGGAAAGATGGGAAGAGTGGTACAGAGGTGGTGATCAAGTGCAGTTGTAGGAGTGAGAATTGAATCTGAGGAGAAGCAAGGAGAGAGGGCATAGGGAAGAGGCGGAGTGGATAGAAAGAGAAAGAGAATTCCAAAGTTTGGGGAAGCTGTAGGAGAAGGCAGCCTGGCCAGCTGAGGATGTACTGGAAGGGAGTGCCAGGGAATGAAAACCAGAGTTGCAAAAGGTGTAGTAAGAAATGTGTTTGGGGAGAGAGAGGTGAGGGAAGGAGGGGAGAGAACCTAGCCAGTATTTAGCTACAAAGGAAGTACAATGAGCGAGGCACTTGGGCTCGAGGGAGGGGAAGGGAGGGTGAGGGGCGGGCAGTCCAGAGCAAAGCGACAGAAGGATTGGAATCCAGTCTGGTCAAGGTGGATTAGGAGCAGCACTGTAGACAAAATCACCATAGTCAAAAATATAATTATTTTCTGGATAATGGCTCTGTGAGTTGCCAGGGGGATGCAACCACGGTTCCTGTATAGGGCCCCTAGTTTAGGGTGCAGTTTATTATGGATGGCATCCACGTGCCCAGAAAAGTTAAGGTGTCAGTCGAACCAGATCCTGAGGTACTTAAAGGAGGGAACATCATTGATTGCGGAAGGATGGAAGGGCAGCAAGCCTGAAGAGCTTCTGCCTGAAGCCAAAGGTCAAGGGACTGTGTTGGACATTGTCGAAGTCTGGCTGGAGCTTGGCCATCAAATCAGAAGGGGAGGAACCAGAGGCAAAAAGAAATGTATTATCTGCATACATATGGGTGGACGCAGAGCTACAGGCAAAAACAAATAGTCTTTCTGAAGGACGTTTAACTACTGTATCAACAAAAGATAATTTAAAATCAGTATTAAAACACGGATTCTAGTCTAGTTACTGTGGGATGTTGGAGACAACAGAACTCCCTCAGCTCGACAGATTACTATGAACTCACATTGGTTAGATGGAAGACTGAGCAAGTCATGTTTCATAATGGAAAAGGAAAATAGCTTAAAACAAAATCAGGATAGGGCATGGTTACAGGGAAACGTCCAAGTGAACTGGCAGCCCCGAGTTACTAAGTTTTCCACTCATTATGTCTGGGAGGAGGTAAACTGATAAATTGTTGCCAGCATTATTTTATTTTTTTTTGTTTGCACTTTACTGTTAATTTGCATTATTGCTGTGTTATAAATCACTTGGATGATTTCAGCCAACCAGCATGCAGAGATTCTGCACCTCATACTCTTTGTACAGTGTGAGCTGGAGCAGGAGAAATAGGAGGCAGCGCTCCACCTCAATGTGGGGGACGGCAAACTAAATACACAAAAAAGACACTAAACTGATTATAATTTTACTCTAGGAAAGGTAAACTCGGATGATTTATAATAAGATAATAGGGCCTCCAAGGGAGGTTTCTTATGATGTCAGAGTCATCCCTTGGAGACCCTATTAATTTAAATTACAACTCACTGTTAGTTTGCACAAGAGTGGAAGCAGGGAGGAGGCAGGAAACTATAGGCCGGTCAGCCTCACATGAGTAGTAGGTAAGATTATGGAGGCACTGCCTAAGGAAAGGATTGTGGAACACTTGGAATCCAATGAAGCACAGGATCCGAGGCAGCATGGATTCTCAGTAGGAAGATCATTTCAAACAAATCTGATAGTTTTTTTTACTGGGTGACGAAGGAGGTGGATAAGGGGAGAGCAGTAGATGTCGCCTACCTCGATTTCAGCAAGGCCTTTGACATCGTTCCGCATAGGAGACTGGTAAAAAAGTTGGGTAGCCTGGATGTGGACCACAAGGTGGTGAACCGGGGTAGAAAGGCTGGCTGGCTAAAGGACAGGAAGCAGAGGATGGTGGTAAACGGTATCCAATCTGAGGAAAGGGGGTAACCAGTGGGGTACCTCAGGAGTTGGTCCTAGAGCCAGTCCTTTTTAATGTCTTCGATAGAGACATTGTGGAAGGGAACGATTGCTTATTTGCAGCTGACACCAAGATCTGCAACAGGTGGACACTTCTGATGGGGTGGAGAAGATGAGGAGGGACCTAGGAAGGCTGGAATAATAGTCAAAAGTGTGACAACTGAGGTTCAGTGCGAAGAAGTGCAGAATCATGCACTTAGGGCACAGAAACCCTGCAGAGAGCTATAGGATGGGTGGGAGAGGATTTCTGGCAGTCACCAGGGAAGAAAGGGATTTGGGGATTATCATCTCGGATGATCTAAAGGTTGCCAAACAGCGTTCAAAGGTTGTAGGGAGGACCAATGGAATATTGGGGTGAATAGGTAGGGATATCACTAGCAGAAAAAGGGAGGTGGTGATACCACTATACAAAACACTGGTGAGGCTACACCTGGAATACTGTGTTCAGTTCTGTAAGCCACATCTTCGTAAAGACGTAGACAGGGTGGAAGCGGTTCAGGGAAGGGTGACTAAGATGGTGCAGGGCTTGGAACAGAAGACATGAGGAGAGACTGAAAGACCACAGTGTGTATACACTGGAAGAGAGGAGGTAACATGGAGATATGATAGAAAATTTAAAGTATCTTAAGGGCATGAATAAGGTGCAGGTGGGTGACATCTTTCGGCATGAGGGGTACAAGAATGAGGGGGCACAATGTGAGAATGGAGTGGGGCAGGTTAAGCAGCAATGCGAGGAAGCTTTTTTCTTGGAAAGGGTGTTGGATGATTAGAACAGGTTACCCCAGGAAGTGGTAGGAGTGAGCACAGTGGGGGGATTCAAGCACGCATGGGATAGGCATAAGGGAACCCTAGAGGTGGGAGGTAGAGGCTAAAGCCGATGACTGAGTAGGATCAGCTGGTGTGACACAGGTAGGGTATTATGGGCACTCTGGATGGGCCTAGAGGTTCTTATCTGCCATCAGTTTTCTGTGTTTCTATGTTTCACTGCCTGCTTTCTATATCATCATATAGTCTGTCCCAGGTTGCCCCTGGAAACAGGACGCAGTAATTGCTGGAATGCTAAACCACACAAATGGTAAAAAACAGAACCTCCATAACAGGCATAAAGTTACATGTTTTTCAGCATTCAAGTGGTTACAGATTTTACCACTTGTGTGATGGTGTAAAATCCAGAACAGCCGCTCTGACTGCGGAAAAAATTCTGTAGCTGCGGGAGTTGCTGCCCTGGCTCCTGGAATCACCCACACCTGACAGAATGTCCACACTGACCTTCAGCAAGATCTGTGCCTTTATATGAGTTCTCACAGCATCTCGGACCTAAATTGTCAGCTCTCATCTGACCCACAGTCGGTTCAGGCTAGGGTCCACTCTAATAGGCTCCTTATAAATCTTACCAAGACACAAGCCATGCTGTTTGGCTCGGAATCAAGATTCAAAATGTGCCATAACCCCTTGACAGTCACTGGGGCAGATGGATTCTGCCTCACCACTGTCTCCTTTAATTATCTGGGGGTCACTCTAGACACATTGCTGGATTTTTCAGCACACATCACTGCGACCTGTAAGGCACTGAATACTAGGCTGGGGCATTCCTTCAAAATCAGACAACCTTATGCTAAAAGCTCATATTGCTGTGGCGTTTTACTACCCAAACTGACCTATGCAATGGACATATTATTCTGTCTCCAAAACTGTTCTCCAGCAGGGGTATGTGGCCTATAAAATTCTGTCAGTTTGCCCTGGCCACCACCAGGTACACACACAATTGCACACTCAGCTGACTTCCCCCACCTACCTTGCATAAACTTATTTTGGGTTGTGTGTTTTTTAATGTGGTGACCAAACAGGCCCCCTCCTCCTTCTTCTACTCTCTTCTGATACCAGACAGCATCTCCTACCCATGCAGGTCCAGGGTTCCTGATTCTTTAAACCATCCCCAAGATCAAATCCAAATTAGGTAAATTGTCCTTCTACTCTGCTCTGAAACTGTGGAATTCCATCCGAACCTCAGTCTGGTTGTGTTATACTAGTCTAGATTTCAAGTGTGGGTATCGCTTCCTCCTTTCCAGTACCTCTGCCTGTAAGATGTTTGTAGTCTGCCTTGGATAATCAGTATATCTCTGAGCTGCTGCATTTGTTTGTATTGCTGATCATAAACTCCATGTTTATAACTTTTGAGCTTGTTATTATGTTTGTAATCTCCGTTGAGCTTGTTATTGTATTGTACTGTTGTGTTTACTTCCCTTTACCCTGCACTATGTCTTCCAGTCATTATATTTTGTATTTTGCTCTTTTGGGTGTTCCTAAGCCCACAGGTATGCAACTGTTTGTCACCCTGTATCTTGCATAATGCTTCTTTTACCTCATGTCTTTGTGATTCTCCCAGGTCGTGCCTGAAAATAGGTATATGTCTTGTCTAGTACACCTACTTGGTAAATCAAAGCTAACTAAATAAATAAAATGGAGGAGGGCAGATGTGGACCCACTTCACAAAAGTGGGAACAGGGAGGAGGCTGGAAATTTCGAATCTTTCAGCCTGACTTCGGTAGTGAACAAAGTAATAGAAACACTACTGAAGGAAAGGATAGTGGAATACCTTGTAACCAGTGGATTACAGGATTCAAGGTAACGTGGTTTCACATAGGGGAGGTCTTGCCAGACAAACCTGATTGAGTTCTTTGACTGGGTGACCAGGGTAGCGGATCAGGGAGGAGCGGTAGATGTGGCCTACCTGGATTTCAGTAAGGCCATCGACACCGTTCCACATGGAAGACTGGTGAACAAGCTGGCCTGTCTGGGAGTAGGTCAAAATGTTATAAACTGGGTAAGAAGTTGATTAAGCAGCAGGAGTGAGAGGGTGGTGGTAAATGGTGTCTACTGTGGAGAAGGCAAGGTGACCAGCAGGGTGCCTCAGGGTTCAGTACTAGGTTGGTCCTCTTCAGTGTCTTCATTAGTGACATTGCAGAAGGACTAGGAGGGAAAGTACGCCTGTTCATGGATGACACAAAAATCTGCAACACAATAAACACACGGCGGGGGGAGGGGTGGATGAGGGATGATTTGAAAAAGTTGAAAGAATGGTCAAGGGTTTGGCAGAAAAAGTGCAAAATCATGCATTTGGGGCACAGAAAACCAGGGTCTATGTATCAAGTGGGAGGGGAAGTATAGGCAACCACCAGACAGGAAAGGGACCTGGGGGTAATCATTTCTGATACGTGAAGGTAGCCAAGCAGTGTGATAAGGCAGTGGGAAAGGCTACCAGGATGTTTGGGTGCATAGGGAGGAATATCACCAGTAGGACGAAGGAGGTAATATTACCCCTATACAGATCACTGGTAAGACCCCACCACGAGTACTGTGTCCGGTTCTGGAGAACCCACCTCTGGAAAGACATTGGTAAGTTGAAGATGGTACAAAAGGTGGCTACCAAAATGTTGCAGGGCTTGCATCAAAACCCCTACAAGGAGAGACTCAAGGAACTGAATATGTACTCTCTGGAGGAGAGGAGGGAAAGGGGGTATGATAGAAACATTAAAATACCTAACAGGTTTTAATAAGGTACAGGAAGTTAGCATTTTTAGTAGAAAAAGAAGCTCAAGGTCAGAATAAATGGAGGTGTGTCCACCCTGATCCTATTACAACGTGGAACCAGCCAGGGTTGCCCCCTCTCCCCCCCTCCTTTTTGCCCTTTACATGGAACCACTCGCTGCGGCACTTAGGGGAGCCCCGGGAGTGGAAGGTGTACCCCTGGGCCAACAGGAATATAAGATTAGCCGGTTTGTGGACGACGTGCTTTTGTCCCTGCTATCCCTTACCAACTAAATCTTGGAGGCATGGACAATACTTAATTTGAGAAGATGACAGGCTTTAAATTAAATATTACCAAAACAGAAGTCCTGATATTCAACTACACCCCACCCAAACTGTTTAGACAGATATCTGCTTAAATAGAGAACTACAAAAATGAAATATTTAGGGATTCACATTCCTCTAAATTTAAATGTTTTGGAACTAGTCAACTATGAACCCCTGTCAATCTCAATACAAACCAACTTGGCTGGATGGTCTAATCTCCTTCCAGTTTTTCAAAGGATCGAAGTGATCCTTATGAATATCCTACCACGTCTCCTATATCTATGCCAAAACATTCCCATTTTTCCATCCTCTTATTTTTTTAAATCCTGGGACAAAATAATTTCCAATTTCATATGGGGAAATCAACACTTAATGATACGCCTATCCATTCCGGAATTATCCCTGGCTCAGGGAGGAACAAACCTCCCTAACCTTAAACTATATGCAAGGGCCACCTTCCTCCAAATCCTCCTCATTTGGTTGGCTGACTCCTACAGCACCCCTGGAAGACTCTCAAATTCCATTTAAACATGTTTGATATTAAAAAAAAATCCTTGTCTCCTCAGACGGGAAAACCCCACCATTAAAAGATTTTACTAATAACACTGCTAATACTCTTAAGCTATGGATAGGGATGAGAAAAAAAAAAAAGACCTCAGACCTGCTTTTGAATATTGCAAGCTAGTACCTGAGGATGAATCTTTCTACCCCGCACAAACAGACCTTACCTTCTCCAGGTGGAGGAACCTAGGCCTATCACATTTTTTCAATTCTTGGGCCCAGATTGAATTCTCCCCTTTGATAAACTTATGGACAAATATAATCTCCAAAGAACTGATCTTTTCGGGTACTTCCAAACCAGAAACCATATCCTTCGAAATCGAATAATGCAGGCTAAGATGCCTTCCCCACACCACCACTATTAAAAATATTTATAGATTTTATACAGGGTAACACCTGGAACCATCTCATTGGCTCTTTGTATAAGGGCTTGAGAGAAGAAACGGAGGAATCTACTGAAACAATATTAGAGGGTTAGAACTGACTCCGTTCTGGTGTATATTATAGCTAGTGGGGAGAATGTTTGGAGGAAAACATTGAATTGACAGCGGAAATAGTGGTTCTCTCAATTTATCCCCCCACACAGACCACGTTAGGAACGCACCTTGCTCCCAGTATACTTACTTGTTGCCAGAAAGGCAATAACCCGTAAATGGATGACGGCTCTGATTCCCTCAATAGAAGATTGGCAACATATAATTCAGGAGATGTGTAAGTCAGAACTTTTCGTAGCGAAATTACAGAACAAACTACCCCCCTTTGAAATAAAATGGCATAGATGGGTGCTGCGTATGTCTTCCAAGGATCCGGAATTTGTTCCTGGGGGGGGGATAGTAGGTGAGGGGTCCCATAGTGGGTATAATTTTTGAGGAGCTGGCCGGCTACCTGCTTTTGGAGGGAAATAGTAGGGTTAGTTCGAATTATATACAATACTGCCAAGCTTGTAATGTTGTGTGACATGTCATGTGGAATAGTTAAATGCCCTATAACCATTACTATACCTATAGATATGCAGCTTCTGAAATGGAATGATGGTATTTTTTTTGCTTCATGCAACCTGTCTCTTTAAATAAAAATAAATAAAAAAGTATTAGAGGGTTGGAATAGGGGTCTAAACCTAGAACTCTCAGTGGAGGAGTGGTTGAAGACAACACTGCAGGCAGTGAAAATCACCTCCTCTCCTCGCTGGAGGGAATTCTCATGGAGGTGTAGATCCAGATATTTCAGCTCTCCAGCAATACTAACCAAATATTTTCCAGATAGGTATGGTTACTGCTGGAAGAACTGCGGATGTGTCTTTGCAACCTTGGGACACGTCTTTTGGCAGTGCCCATGTCTAATGCCCTTTTGGATCATCCTACAGACCGAGATAACGCTGAGCCCCTGAGAACCCATTGAACTAACTGCTGAACAGGTCCTACTTGCCATCTATCCAGATCGCTCTCCCCCTTGGGCCCAAACCCTGCTACCAGTATATTTACTAGCAGCAAAAAATTCAATTACTAGAAGGTGGATGTCTCCCAAAATTCCAACCATCAGAGACTGGAGAACGATAATGAAGAATATATGCCAAATAGAGAACTTTACTGCCAAATTACAAAATAAGATACAGGCCTTTACAACAAAGTGGCAGAGATGGATTCTCCATCAAACTGAGACAGATCCGGAATTTTGTTCCTGATCTGCCTTATGGTTTGGGATGGCGGGAGGACGGGGGAGGTATCAAAGATTTTATAAAGAAAACCACGGGAGCTAACCAGTTGGGGGGGCAGTTGGTAGATCTAGGTGTCATCTATATGGGGAAGAAAAATGACGGTTTGTGTGTAGAAAATTTGCTAATAAAAACTGCTCTGCATGTGGCCCTACTTTGCAGATCCCACCAGGTCAGCCTTTACTATCGGATGGGACCGGCCCATCTCAGGACCCGTCCTTTCAATCCTTAGACCCACCTGTCTTACCCAAGGAGGTTGCCCCACCAGACAAGCTTACTCCACCACCGGATTGTACTAGGCCAGCCTTATTTCCCGCACTTCCTGCTTTATTGCCAACCCCAATGAAGCCTTGCCTCCTAAGTTTACCACCATTGCCTCCTCTACCATTTCATGCCCCTCGGAGAGACAGATGTCTCCTTCATTATTTCATGTCCCTTGGGGAAGCCGGCCTGGCACATTCAGGCCACTAAATTTCCCTATGCCACCAAATTATCATGACCCATGGATGGAAAGCCACCCGAGGCTACCTGCCCGCTGCCTTTCATGCCCCCTTGCCCCCAGTAACTAGAACCCGAAGTTGAAGACATGATAAATGCGTGTATTCATGCTGAATACCATGAATAAAGCAGTAAGGCTTAGGTTTCTGATCTCTATTCTTCAGATTAGTAATAAGCAGTAAACACTTGTATGCTGGACACTGCACTAATTAATGAAGTAATAATTCATAATGCGATAATTACTAATGGATGTTGATAGCTTTGCCTAGCTGATATATAACTTGTATCACAACAGATTGTATTTGTACAAAGTTCTGAAACCTATGTATTCAGCTTTTATTTTTTGTAACTTTATGTCTAAGAATTATTAACAGCAAATTAGTAGACTTCCATACAAGCTGTGTCTTCATGAGTCCTGGGGTGTGACCTTCCTGTACCTCAAACACCAGTGAGGGACTTTCCACAGACAGGCATATCTACTATATTATTAACCAATCAATTTTGCCGTTAGGGTGTCAAAAATTGGTCAACCCCCTCACTCTTGCGTTTTGACTAACCGCATGAGTGCACCGAGCAGTCAACCTTGTCCTGCCTAGACTTAAGGTTCCATAATATATGGTAGACAAATTGACCAGAAAAGGGTGACCAGGTACCTTGGCTTCCTGGCAGATGTGCAGTATTAGACCATTTATGTCACTTTTAGTTCAAAAGGCACATTTAGCATTTACGAGCCTCTTCTCTCATTTATGTCACCTTTAAGTCAAATGGCACCTTTGGCATTTAGGAGCCTTTCCTCTTCCCTAACAATCTCTTATACGAAAGACTGTGATGTCAAGTTAAAGGTCACAGCTCAAACAGCACTCCATATTAATCAGGTGCATGGGTTTGTTGGCTACACTGAGTGTCCAATCAACAACCCATGTCTGATTAATCAGCAAAGGCACTTACAACTTCAAAAGTCTATATTGCAGTTTGGCAAACAGTGCATAAATCCTCAATTTCCCCAGGTAAGGTAAGAAGTTTCAGAGGAATGACTCCAGGTTATCTCATCTTCCAGGATCTCACAGGACATCAGGTTTACAAGGTTTGGTGAGTCGTTAACGCATTTAGGCATAGGACCTAAAAACTGGCAATCTGACTTATGTTTTTATTCCTTTTTGTGACTACTTTAGTCAGTACCGGGAATATTATTTTCTGCTTGGTACTGCTGTTCAGAAAAATTGTATCTATATTTTGCATTATCATATCAGTTTAAAACTATGACTGTCTGTTCATTTTACTGCCCAGACTACCGTGTAAGTCTTAAATGTTCACATCAAAAGTAAACAATTTTATTTATAAATCCTGACTTTGATATTCCTTTTCAGTTTAATATTGTATAAATGAGAGCCATGTCTCTAGAAAAAGATAAGTTAAAAAAGTAAAATAAGTTTAGATTTTTGTTTCCTGTGCCATCCTGGTACACTTAAAGTAACTGTCCCAGCTTATATTCATACGATTAGATGCATAGATTTCTTATGCCCAAAAATTGCTACGCAAACATTTGGCCTGTGTATTAAAAATACTAGTAAAAGGCAATGATACAAAATACTGTATATGACTGCCATAGACACAGACACATGGGCCCAGATATTCAAACTGCGCCCAAAAAGTGTGCAATAGCAGGAGCAAGCGCAAGTCTATTGGGCCCATGCTCAAGAGATGCGATTTTCAAAAAGGGAGCAGGCCAAACCGCGCCAACAGCCGCGACTGAATATTGCACCACCTGCACCATAGCGCAACTAGGGAAGGGAAGCTGAGCAGATCTGATGCGCCATAGCGCAACAAGGGATGTGCAGCTGAGCAGTCCAGAGGCGCCATAGCGCAACCAGGGATGCCCCCCAGCAGCAGAGCACTGTAACTGCATAACCAGGGTGGTAGTGGCCCACCACCCATGCCACAGATGGGCACAGGAACAGCAGAACAGACATTGTCCCCCAACACCCCATGCACTGCACAACTGGGGGAGGGCCAGAATAACCACTGGCCCATGGAGACAAGCAAACAACCCACAGCTGGGCCAGGGTGCCCCGTCATACCTACTGGCAAGCTGTGACTGGCACACAAGGAGGTCTGACCACCCCGTGCCACACCATCCCCCCAATGCAGAGCACACCCTGCACCGTGACCCCCAGACACTTCCATGAGCAGTGACCATCACTGCAGGAAACCCCATGCATGCCACCACCCCCACTGTGACACTGCAACACTGTGCACCACAGAACCATGCATGCCAGCCCCACCACGCGCACCCATCAGCGGGTGGCAGCACACAGCAATGCAACAACAGCACACACAGTGCCACGATGCACAGTCCCCCCCGGGGTACTGCTGAGAGACCAACCATGCGTCGGCACAAGAGGTACCCCACACGGGACAAGGTGTGCCCTTGACACCACCACCAGTGGTACAGCACCCTGCACAGTAGTACAGTGGCACACCCCGACCCACCACTGGCCACAACAGCCAACACAGCCACCCACAGTGGTGCGTGGAAGCATGCACCACACCGGATGCAACAGAGTGTATGGACAGACACCCACCCATACCCAAGGGCACAACAACACAGGGACGCAGTGGTGGGGCAACCAAGCCCCCATTGTGGGCCCATGTAAACTGTGTACACACAACCCGCAGTCCTCCATGGCACTGGAGTGCTAGCCACCCTGCGCAGGCACTGTGGACCCGTACACCACCAGCAGTTGCCCGGAGCACAAGTCACAGACAGTGGGGCACATCCCCTGCAACACACACAATGCACTGCATGGAGGTGGGACGACTGTGGTGCCCACAGTGCCACCCGAGCCAGGCATGCACCACACCAGTGACAGGAGGCAACCCAGCAAAGTGACGGGTACAGTGGCCTCCCTGCAGGGACTGCCACCACTGACATGCCAGCGGACCGTGCAGGCCACAGACATGCATGTGTGTCAGCTGCACAGGCCATGGACGGGCTGATGGGTGCACCATGGACACAGAGCACGCACCATGGACCACTGCACACAGTCAGCCAGTGCACAGGGAACAACACACACACCACAGACACTGACTGATTGCTACCCCAACACCATAGTCACCTCCACACTGACACACACACCCATGACCGCACCACCCCTGATGCCATGCACACCACTGCAGCTGAGCACCTATAGCCCACTGCAAATCAGAGACCACAACAGTATTCATATCAAAATTAAATCTATTGAAAAAATATATAACCATCAACTATATACAATAACACAAACTATATACAATAAAACAGTAGAACTATATACAAGGTTGGGGGCCACAAACAAGGTGGGGGTGGGTAGAAGGCAGGGGTGGACAAATGGGACGGGGAAGGAGGGGCGTGAGGGTGGGTCCAGGGGGGTAGGGTAATACTGCCAGCCATCCACACTAGCGGGAGCGCCTCTCCCTGCTTTGGCTCCTCCGGGCCCTGTGCCTCCTCAGAACCCTGGTCTCGTCCAATCTATGCAGGATTTCCAGCGACGCCCATGCGACCACCAGGATTTTCTGCAGTGCCCCCCATATCTCTCGAAGATGGCAGGTACCTAGGACAAGAGAGCACAGTCAATAGGTGTGAATGCACAACCCCATACAGCCCGCCCACTGTGCATGGCATATGGCCATGGGACATACCACTGTGATGGTGTGTGACCACCTGCAGTGATCACGTCCACAGGACCTGCCCACCCAGGCGCATACAGCCATGCGGAACACTGCACACACCCACCGGCCAAGTCATGCACAGCACCACCATGGCCGTTTAGTGACATGGCTGTATGTGGTACAAAGGCAGTGGCACAACCATGTACCTGGTGCACGATGACCACCATTGAGCGCACTCCCAGACATGCATTGCCACTGGACAGTGTTGACTGTAATAAGTTGGGCGGCATGGCAGTGGTGTCGATGTATGGTGGCCATGCCCGCTGCCCACCTTGTCACACAGCATGCAATAGTAATCATGGATGGATGGCACTCACCCTCATCGGGCGGTCAGGTGGGCGGTGATGGCCCTCGCCCGCCTGGCTGCACGTGCCTTCCCTCCCTGCGCCACTCCTCCCTTGCACGGCGGTGTTCTTCTGGGCCTGTGGGGCAAACAAGGAGAGAAAGAACATCAGTACAATCCCGAAGCAAAGTCCCCCTGCCTCCAGGTGTGTGCCCTCCCACCTAGCCAGACCCACCCACCCCACACCCTGTGAACAGCACCACAGCCAACCCCAGACGGTCCCTCCCCATGTGCTGGACCATACAACACTTTACCCATATGGACGATAAAAGTATGCTGACGGAACCCTACCTGGCCGTGGCACCGTGCCTCCTGGCACGTGTCGCAGTCGTGCCAGTAGCTCCGGCCCCCTCCTCCACAGGTCCCCGTAGCAGTGCCTGCACTGCTTCACGCTCCTCCCCCATCCAGTGGCCTCCTCCAGGGCAGTGGCCACCTCCTGCCACACCTGGGTCCTGGTCCTGTCCAGGGGCACCTCCCCGAAGAGAGGCCCATGGTGTGGCTCCACAATTGCCACCAGAAATAGTTGGCAATATGGCACTCTGCAGCGTGGCTCCCCACATGCAGATGCTGTGCGGTACAGCGCTGCCATTCCCTATCGCGCTGTTAGCGAACAGTGCGATAGAGGTGCACCCATGCCTGACGCATGGCGCCTAGGGGCAAAGGTCGGGCACAGGGTCAAGGATCTCTGGCGCATGGCCACACACAGCGCCATTGGAACACAATGCGTGTGGTGCGATTGGCTGCCTGTGTGCCAGCGCCATAGCGGCCTACTGCGCAGTTGGCCCATTGCACCTATGATGGCCCAGTGCCACAGCGCCATGTAGTGACCATCGCTATAGCGCCACTGGCACAATGGTGGCCGTGCCCTGCATTGCCTACCGTGCACAGCACGTCATCAGCGAGGCAGACGCCTGCGTCAGCAACCCGGGCATGCGCAGTGAGGTGTGTACTACACGTCACAGAACTGCGCCATTGGCTCAGCACGTTCAACACAATTGCGCAAAGCACAACAGCGTGATATTCAGCTGTCATATGCAGATCATCTAATCAGCCATTCAATGGCACAGCACCGCAATTTGCATCTACTTAAAGTTGCTCCTTGCCTCATTTGCATGGGTTGCGCTATAAAAGTGCGACATTGTGCTGCAGTGGCCATAGTTGGTTACTGCAGTCTATTGATGAGTTGCATGCTGTTTGGGAGTGTGGACTGTGGATTCAGGGACATGCATGGGACTGCACAGTCACAGGTAACAACTGCCATTCTTACAGGTTACATAATGACCGAGCAGGTTGTTGGAGAGGAGGAACACAGTGGTGGGAGGAGGAGGAGGCCTAACTTTACAAAGGCCGAAACCGAGGCCCTGTTCAAGGCCTACCTGGATCAGGAGCCACTTCTCAGTGGATGGCGGGGAACACGTCAAGCCCATGCTGCTGCATGGGAGGAGGTGGCACATGCTGTGAACCTGCATGGCAGCCACCAGCGCTCCGTGCAGAAGTGTAAGAAAAAGATGGGCACAGACAGGAGGATAAAGGAGAAGGTGGCTGCCATCAGGGCAGCATGTGCTGCAACAGGTGGGGGACAGCCGGAGGTGGTACAGCTGACCCCACAGGAGGAGAGGCTTGCTGGAAGCATGCAGTGCAGTGCCATTGAGGGTGTTCCGGGTGGTGGCTTCCAGACGGGTGGTGGCCCATCACTGCATGGTAAGTCATGGTCTGTCTATGGGGGCAGGGTAGATCACACGCAGTAACGCGACTTTGCTTTCCCTTACAGATCCTGAGCGTCTGCATGGGTCAGCGGTGGTGGGTCTGTCCACTGCGGACAGTCAGCTGGAGTTGGAGGAGGGACCATCCACCTCCACAGGTATACGTGGAGCATTGCAACAGTGGGGCCACCTGGCTGTCCACACTGATGTCGTTGTAACAGGTGTGGAGGAAGCCCTGCCTGTGTCCCAGTGTGCTGGTGTCCACGGATGCCAGCCTGCTGTGACTGTGGCCAGTGCAGAGTCCGTCACCAGTGGTGATGATGACACTACCGTCATGGGCAGCAACACGTGTGTGCCACGGGATGGCCACACAGCAGGGCAATTCGCGCCCATGGCTGTGGGTGGTGCCGCCGTGGAGGCCTGCTTGTCAGCACAGTCCCAGGCTGTGCCTGTCAGCACCAGTGGGGCAGCACTGGTATCTGTTCAGGACAGTGGGAATGTTGCAGCCATTGTGGCGGCACCACTGAGCCCTGGGGAGCGGCAGCCGGAGGGGCAGCATCAGCAGTCGCCCACCGGGCTTGGGGGTACAGGGTTCAGCGGCAGTGTCTGTGCACCGCCTGTGGACATGCCCAGACCTGGTCCTGGTGCGCAGCACCCACCCTCAAGGGGTGCTGATCATCGGGGCCGTGCACACCCTGAGGGACAGGATGCCGAGGAGGCTGATGACCTCTTGGACGAGCACACCCACCTACTGCAAGCATCGGTCCAGCAGCAGATGCGGCTTGCAACGTCCTGGATGCACTGCATGTGCTCTGAGCGGGCAGAGGAGCCGCCGCAGCAGGGACACCGCACTGATCCTGGCAGGGATGGACCGTTTGAGGGAGGATGTGACCGCTGCCATTGACAGGCATGCACAGGCATTCATTGCTGTCATGGCCACAGTGGGCACACCGGTGCCCATGCATTGCGGACACCACGCAGTGCACTATCCACCCCCCATTCCCGGTGTCATGCGACTCCACCCTGTCGATGCCGGGTTCAGCTGTGGGCATCCCAAGCACTCCTGGCGCAGGCATGTTTGGTGTGCTGCAGACCCCTGTGTGAGCACAGTTATGTTCATGCAGTGGAAACCCTGGGGGACCATCGGTGCCACCCCATGAGGCCAGTGGTCAGCATGTCAGTGCTGACGGGTCTCGGCGGAGCCGCCCATGCATCTATAATGGCCGGGGCACTGTGTCGCGTGACTGACCTGTCTCCCAGCGTGGCTACTGTCTGGTGCTGCCCTGTGTGCATTGTGTGTTTCAATGGGCAGTGCATTGGTGGGTACCTGGCCCTGCACGCAGACACACAGTCCACCTGCACACCCTCCCGGCTGCTGTCCGCAGTTGCGTGTGCATGATGATGCCTGCATTGCGCTGCACGCCAATGTGCAGTGGTGCTCAGCATCTGACACATGCACAAGGACAGGCAGTGAGCGTAGTGGCCTGTTTACATGTGTGTTGCTAGGGTTGGCATTCTAGGTCGGTGTGTCTCCTGCCCTTTGTGCACGTTTGTTGCGTTGTGTGTGTCCGTCTGCGTGGCATGTTAATCCTCACCCATCCCTGGTTGTGTGTGTGTGCTTCTGTGCCCTGCCACTTCCCTTGACAGCATGCACCCCTGGTGTGTGTCCATGCATGTTCGTGGGTTGTGCCTTAGCTACTGGTGGTTGCACATGGCCCCATGACTTACCTGGGTTGGCTGAAGTGCTCCTCCGTGATGGTGTCCTGGTGCAGCTGTGCCAGCCGGAGCAGTCGGGGGTCCCGTCGGCCAAGGGGGGGCTGCCCATCACCATCGTCACCGGTGTCCCCATCGCTGTCCCCCTCTTCAACCTGTATGGCTATCCCGCATTTGTTGGCCATGTTGTGCAGGATGCAACAGGCCAGGAATAGCCCACAGGCCTTTGAGGGGCTGTACTGTAGGGCACCGCCAAAGGTGTCCAGGCAACGGAAATGTGCCTTCAGCATCCTGAATACCTGCTCGATGACAGTGCATGTGGTGGCATGTGCCTTATTGTAGCGTTGCTGCGATGGGGTCATGGGCCGCCTGTAGGGTGTGAGCAGCCAGCGACGGAGTGGGTATCCACTGTCACCTGTGTGTAGAGGGCGGAGGTTAGTTTTGTGATCAGCATCACCCTGCCCCAGGCCATGTAGGCCACTACCCATGCCACCTCTGGCCATGCCCCCCCCAGGCCCTATGATTGTCCATATGGTTTGCATACTCACCCACTAGGTGTCTAGTGGGGATGTCCCCACTCTCGAATCTGTGGCACAGTGCTGACTGGTGCCAGCTGAAAGAATCGTGTGCTCCCCCAGGGTGCATGGCACAGACATTGATTATGCACCCCCTGGCATCGCACACCACCTGGCAGTTGATGCTGGCATAGCCCTTGTGATTTATGTATGCGGCTCCCTCGGGGCCAGGTGGTATGCATATGGCCACATGGGTGCAGTCTATTGCCCCTAGCACGCCAGGCATAATGTGCTTACCCTGTGGAACTCCTGTATGTTTGTTGTGCGCCCCGCTGTGCTGGGGAATGGATGTACTTCAGCATGTGGCAGCAGTGCTGAGGAATTGGGTGAGGTGGCATGACGTGGCCGACTGGGTTATGCCTGTGGTGTCCCCAGTTAGTCTCTGGAAGGTACCCATGGCGAGCAAGCACATGCAGGCTGTTACCTTAGTCTCCACTGACAGGGCATGGCTCCGTCGTGTGGGTGCCTGCATCACATCACTGCACAGCTCACAGAGCCACCTCAGAATTGCCCTATTCAGGCGGTACCAGCCCACAATCTCAGTATCAGTGTACAGCTGAAAGCTGGTGCAGGCTCGGTACTGCCTGTTGGGAGCATACCGCTGACGGGCCCTTCCACGGCCACGCCCCCTTCCACCCGCCTTCTCACCCCCCTCATAACGGCCTCCATTTGGAAGGTGGCACTGGCCATGTCCCTGGCTTGTGTTCACCCCCCCCCTTGGCAGCTGTTGCTGTTTTCCCCCCGCTGTTATGGCTGCTACTTCCCCTGCACCGGGTACACCTGCCTGTGCTGGCCTCTGTGCTGTGTGGCTCCCCACACCTTTCCTGTGCCTGGCTGTTCAGAGTGCCCTTTCCCTGGTCTGCCCTGTTTGTGCCTCCTGCCCTGTCTGTCTGCCTATGCTTCTGCCTCATGTGGCTTCCCTGTAGCGTTCTTGTGCCTCTCCCTTGCTCCTTTTTATTTTGGCTCATTTCTGCTATGGGGCAACTTCCGCTTGCTCCCCTATTGCGCATGGCACAAGTCGTTGAATATCGCACTGCGCCATTTATGCATGGTTCCTCCTCCTTCGGTTGCGCATGCCTTCATTATCATTGCGCTGTTGCTCAGCATGATTTCGGGGGTGCAACTGCCTCCTGCTGAATATCGCAGAAGGGCACAATTTCCGACTTGCGCGGGCGCAACCCTATTGCGCATGGCTCAACTCTTTTGAATATCTGGGCCATGATTTAAAGGTAAATATAAAAATATTAAAAGAACTATAAAGGACTCATTGCCTACTAACAAACATGCCCATAATGAAACTTTAAATTTTAATGAACACAGCACCTTCCTGAACTGAGATCACATAGTCTTGGTCAGTCAAGTATCACATGAGATAATTGTGGCAGTGGTATAAACCATAATAGAGGTCACTCTTCCAGCCGTCTGTGTTGTCATTCCTAACCTAGCCCAGTTAGTTGACAACTTGAAAAACTGCCAATCTCCGAAGGTCTCGGTGAAAGCCATGTACACGAGACTGATCAAAGAAAAATAAAGGAAAACTTATCTTTAACTTACACCTTTCAAAACAAATTTAAAAAGAAAAAGAAGCTCAAGGAAAGGGGGGTCATGCTATGAAGCTGGAGGGGAGAGGCTCAGAGGAAATGTGAGGAAATGCTTCTTCATGGAGAGGGTGGTGGACGCCTGGAATAGCCTTCTAGTGGAGGTGGTGGGTGTGACACTTGGACAGCTGGTTCTGATCACTGTACCATTTTTTCTAATATAAAAATGTGTTATGGACTGTCTCTCATGAGAAATGCTGAAACAGCATGTGAGTATGACACACACACACACACACACACACACACACACAGGTTTTAGATACAAGTTGTTTCCTGGAAGGCCAGAAGCTAATTACAGAGTAGAACAAGCCTTAATCAAGGATCTCCTATTTATCTAAGTTACTTATAGCTGTAGTTCCCCTAAGAGGGAAATCATAAACTTTTATGGCGTTTAGGGGAAGAGTGCAGGATTATGTGACACTGGTGCAAAGTCATAAATGCTTTGATGTCTGTGTGAGAGAGGATACTGCTTATAGATGGAAGGAAATTTACAGACTTGATTGGGGAAGTTGCAAGGGGAAAGGAGTTTCTGCTGATGTAACCTTAATTATCTTATCGTCTAATATAATAAAATATCCTGGGCATATGATTTTTCATAACCAGAGGAGGAGCTAGGTGACCTCACACAGAGAGGTGAGCAAAGCCAGCTTTTAAACAAGTATTCTGTTTTCCTTCGGAGACTTTGATCTACACTCTGACAAAGAAACATCTTTGAGCACTTTAAGCAAGTATGTAGGTAGAGACAAAACCTAAGTACTGTAGTAGGAATTGCACTGTTAAAACCTTGTTCTTTTAAAAGATTTGTATGTTTTGTGATATATGGTTCTGTATTTTATGTTTTACATATTTTATCTATTTTAGTAAAACTCTATTTTTAGAGCCTACTTGGTCTGTCTTTGAATTTCTTCCTTTAACAAGTGAAATATATATGGTTAAAGCAGACACTGTGCATAAGCTTGAATGGTGATACAAAAACTGGAAAAAGGTAAGATTAATCTGAGGTCTTTATTAGAGTTTTTAAGGGTTCATTTCTGTTCACCTGGTTAGGTGCCCGTAGGCAAAGATATCTGCCCCCCAAAGACAGAATTGTCTGAGCCTGTGCATTGGGTACGCTAGCAAGAGGTTCACAGTTTGAATCCCTCCAGAACTGAGACCAAAGGTTGATTCGAACCCACAAAACAGACAGAAGGGTTACCGTTTCTGTTAACTGTTCACAAAACTGCGCTCGGAGGTTGGCACTTTGGGAGTAGAGGGCTGACCTGCTGAATGGGTTTGTGACAGTGGGTGCCAAAACAGTAACATGATTCAAGCATGCATGGGACAGATACAAGGGGATCTTGGTAGTAAGACAAGGGGAGGAGACAACCGGAGATCGAGTAGGCAGGGCCGGATTAAGGCATAGGCAACATAGGCACAGACCTAGGCCCCCCGCAATCACCAACATATAATTACTATATATCTTTTTATTTCTGCCTGTGCCACATTCTTTTTTTGTTTAAAGGACGCAGCCACTGAATAATCTGAGCAAGGCAGGGACTGAACTGTGACAGGACTCTCACATCCCTGATCAGGTGTTAAGTGCAGCTGATAGCTTTAGCCCCCGGTCAGGTGTACCTTTAAGATGTTAACAGGCCCATTTCCTTTGCTTTGTCTCCCACCTCCGATTAGAATCCCCACTTAGAATCAAGTTTTTCTCTTAAGTATAAAAGATTAACAGTGCAATCCAATGTGTATGCTGTGTATTTAATCTTACTCCTAAAATTAAGAAATGTACCATGTGTTTCAATGGTACAATTTAAAAAATTTACTCTTTTTTTCAATTCTCTCATCTCACTCATATTAAATTTCTGGCCTTGCTATATAGCTCCATTTTCAGGATGAACAAATGAACATATTTCTAGATTTCCATCAGTAAATCTTGCCATTTATTGACCCTAGTTACTTATTAGTAACATCAATAACAGAAGTGTTTGATCCTGGGAATTATTTCTTCCAGTAATCACTTGCTTTGCAATATAATCTCTAAAGTTCATGACTCCTCTAGTAAACCACCAGTTTAACTCCTACATACGTATGAACATACGAATGTGCCAGCAGAAACAGACCACCCGGTCTATCTAAGTCTACTCGAGTGTGCAACTAGCACCCCTAGTTTGCAGCTGCCCCGCCCCCTCCCATTTGTCATCCCACTGCCACCCCACCTCCCCCACCCTCACTCTCCCCTATTCCCTGTCCCATGCCCTTTTGAAACTGTTCACAGATTTACATTATACCACCCATTCTGGTAGGGCGTTCCATTTTGCTACCACCCTCTCTGTGAAATAGTGTCCTCTCATTTCCTTCCTACATCTTCCCCTCTCTATTTTTAGCACATGCTCCCTGGTGACCCTACCCCTCCTTAACTTAAAGACCCCATCTGCCCCATCCTTATTGTTTTCCCTCAGATACTTGAATGTCTCTATCATGTTACCCCTGTCCCTTCTATCCTCCAGGGTTTACATATTCAGGTCTCTCAGCCTGCTGTCATACTCTGTCCCTTCAATTCCTCATATCATCTTTGTTGCCCTCCTCTGCACCCCCTCCAGTAGCCTGATATCACGCTTTAGGTATGGCCTCCAAAACTGCACACAATACTCTTAAGTGTGGCCTTACCAACGACCTGTAGAGGGGCAAGATCACCTCTCTTTGCCTAGATGAAAACCCCCTCACTATGCATCCCAGCATTTTGTTCGCTTTTGCAGCCACTCTCCTGCACTAGGCAGTGTTGTCCATGGTCCCTGTTATCATTATCCTAGGTCCTTCTCCTCCTCCTCCTCAGTGATCCCCAGCTTAACTCCTCCCAGCCAGTATTTTCTCCTTGGGTTCTTCATCCCAAAGTGCATAACCTTACACTTCTTTGCATTGAACCCCCAGCTGCCACCTCTCTGACCACTCCTCTAGCTTGCTTAGGTCCCCCTGCAGCTGTTTCCATCTGTACTCTCCATTCATCACTGCTCTGATTTTGGTGTCGTCAGCGAACAGACTTATCTTGCTCACCACCTCATGTGCAATGTCTGATATGAAGAGCCCGAACAATTCTGGCCCCAACACAGAGCCCTGTGGCACCCCACTTGTCACCAGCCTTGGAGTTGAGAGCTCCCTTCTCACCACCACCCGTTGCAGCCTCCCACTCAGCCAGCTTGCAATCCAATACATCATTTTTGCCCCTACCCCTACACCAGTTAGCTTCCCCAAGCTGCTCCAGTATGAGTAGTAATCAACCTGAAGGCCTTGTTGAAGTCCAAGTAAAGAACATCCACCGCATGACCCTTATCCAGTTCACCTGTCACCCAGTCATAATATTGTATCAGGTTGGTTTGACAAGGCTTCCCTGAAACAAACCCATGCTGCCTCACATCCTGGAGGCCATTGTCCTCCAGGTACGGCACCAGTCTTTCTTTTAGTATTGTCTCCATGAGTTTGCACCCTATGGAGGTGAAACTTACAGGCGATAATTACCTGGTTCATCCCTTGGTCCACTCTTATGTAATGGTACTACATTTGCCATCCTCTAGTCCAGTGGCACACATCCCGACTCCAGTGAGGTGCTGTACAGATCCACCAGCAGCTCCGCCAACACCTCCGCCATCTCCCTCAGCACCCTGGCGTGGATACCATCTGGCCCTGGTGCCTTGTCTACCTTCAGTCCCTCTAGGACTCTACTTGCCTCAATTCTTCCATCTGTTGCCTCCTCTCCCCCCATGTCCCCATCCTACCAGCCCATGGTGATAGTGGTCCCCCCTTTTCTTCCATGAAAACTGAGCAAAAGTATTCATTCAGTGCTTCTGCCTGCTCCTCACCTTTTTCTGTCCACTCCCCACCCCTTTTTATCCTCACTATTGTTTCCTTGCACTTCCTTTTCTCCCTGATGTATCTGAAAAAGTCTCCCCCCGTTAATTCCTTGCAGTAATCTCGGCTCCCTCTAGGCCTTGGCTTCTCACTTTCCTGGTCACCTCCCTGGACCGTCATTGCATACTCCTCCCTGTCCACTTCCTTCCCTGTCCTCCTATACCTCTGGTGTGCCTCTCGTTTTGCTCTGACCACCTCCACTACCTCGCTGTTCAACCAGCATGGTTTTCTTGCTTTGCTCCTCCTACTCTGTGTCTTGGTGCAGGCTTCTGTTGCCTCTGTAATTTCCCTTTTAATAATATCCCATATCTGGTCTGCATCCATCTCCTGCCTTGTGCCCTCTAATTTCCCTTTCACTACTTCCTGCATCCTCCCAAAGTCTGCCTCCCTGAAGTTTACTACCTGAGTAACTGATTTCTCTGGCTCCCCACACATCGTGATATTAAACCACACCATTTGGTGATTGCTGTGGCTCAGTAGGTAGCACACTCACCTCTGAAGCCGGGAGATCAGAGGGCTGTGGGTTCAGTTCCCACATCTGGCACTTGGGTTAATATCCCAGTACTGACACTGCAGTGCAGCATGAGAGGGGTGCTGCACTTCTGAGGTGCCGTCTTTCAGATGAGACATTAAACCGAGGTTCCATCTGCCTGAATTGGTGGTAGTTCAGGTGGATGTTAAAGATCCCATGGCACTTATTGAAAAGAGTAGGGGAATTTTTTAATGGAAAAAGAGGACTCCAAAACATAGAAAAAACAAGTGTACACAGCAAGAAAACAAGAGAAAAACAATAATAAACAGGTTGAACAATAGAAACAAAGAATTTCAAAAATGTGCCACCCAATGTTCACAGTTAAAATCTGCCCTTGACCTTACCCAACAAATGAATATCAGTATATAAATTTTCTGTAAAGTCTGTTGTACATTAACAAAAATCTCATCAAACAATATCAGTCTTTGCTGTGAAACCCAGAAACATCTAGATTGCCAAACATAAAAACGAAGAATAGAGAAAAACCAATAATGAAGTTTCAGCATGATACTTGGACCACTCACCCTTATGCACTCCATACAACAAAGTACAGTAAGTAAAAGAGGCAAATAAAGCCTCATTCCAGTTGGAGGCTAAAGAGACCCAAAAGGCCCGAACATAAGGGCATTCCAAAAAAAGGTGCTCCTGAGTTTCCAAGAGAGCTATACAAAAGGCCCTTGCGCAATACCGATCTCTAATTTGTTTGTGTTTGTTAAAATTACCTACAGGCAGTCGACCATAGGAACCCAGCCAAACACTATCCCAAACAAAATCAGGCAACTGTTTATTCGAAAAAAACCTGAGAACCCTGTCAACTGAGCTAGAAGGAAAATCTGGAAATACCACAATGTCCGTAAATTCAGTAGAAATGACATGATGATACAGTTTTTTTCTATCCAGTGTTTCCAGATGAGATACAGTGAAACCTCATTTCAATAAATGCTTAAAGGTTTCCAAACCATAGGGGGGAAAGGAAGCTTAGAAAAAAAGGGACAAATTTACCCAACTTCCACAACGGCAACCCTTTAGAAAACCAATCCCATTCATATGAATGGCAATGTTGTACACCTGGTCGAAGGAGAGGGCTTATATTATAGGAAACAAAGAGACAGACAAAAAATACTAACGGGTGTACCATGGCCACCCCACCTTCCTTTATGCTTAAATACGTCTAGCCACGTTTAATGGGATTCAACCTACTACCCCAAAAGGCTTGGAAAAACACACTAAATAAAGAAGTAAACAAAGAGATAGGGGGAGGGAACACAACTGATATACAAAAAAATAGGAACCAACGAGGTTTTAATTAACAAGACCCTTTTACATTTAGCAATTTGCCTTCCTTTCCATCTGGACACAAATGACTAGGCTTTCTCAATTTTCTTTAACCAGTTAGAGTGGGCTATGTCACTAGAACCAAATTCCACCCTAATACAGTTATAGGAGCTGTACTAATAAGAATATCTGAAATGCTACTGGACACAGGAACCGGAGTATCCCCTAAAGGGATCCCTTTACTCTTAACATAGTTGATCTTAGAGCCGGAACATCTAGAAAACGATAAAATATCTCACACAACAGGACCGTCTTTAACATCAGAAAGGCAAAGAACCAGGTCATCCGCATAAGCCAAAATCTTAACGGGGGGACACTAATGCCAATACTTAGCCCAGCTAGATCCGTATTGTTAACAATCAGGTGAAGTACAATATCGATAGAAAAGACATACAAAATGGGGCTCAAAGGACAACCTTGATGCACACCACGCTTCACAGGAATCGCATTACCAATTCAGCCATTCACATTAAGAAGAAGTAACGTCGATCTATACAATGTTCAAATCCAATCCCCAAAACCTACAGGCACACCATAAGCCTGTAAAACTAAAACTAAAAATTCATGTGAGACCTGGTCAAATGCTTTTTCCTGATCCAAACTCAAAATAAACCTGTGTAACCATCCAGTCTGTGCAACTGAAAACAGCTCCGTATATTAATAAATTCTCATATTGGTCCTACCAGGATGGAACATGTTTGGTATGGACAAATCAAACCAGCAGCAACCCTAGACAACCGGAGCAATAAGACCTTACTCAAAATCTTCAAATCAGTGTTTAACAAACTGAGCGTCCTCCAATTCTTTAAATCTTCCTTCGGCCCTTTTTTATATAATAAAAGTACTAAGGCCTGATTCATAGAGGAGGCCAAGGAGGAATTGGACAGCATAGCATTGAAAACATGAACCAAAACCGGGACAAGGTCATCCTGAAATACCTGATAAAATGCAACCCTAAACCATCAGTACCAGGTAGAATCTGTCTAAAGAAGAGATAGCCTGACGGACTTCATCACCAGTGATAGCAGCAGACAACTGTTGTTTGTGCAAAGCAGACAACTGAGGCAAAGACAAAGAATCAAAATCAAAAGACGTACAGTCAAGACCAGGATCCCTCTGAAAAAGAGAACTCAAATACTGTTCAACTACAGCAACCAAGTCCTCCGGGGACGTAACCAAACCTTTAGTAGGGGATGTCAACTGTGAAACCAGCTGATTACCCATGCGATCCTTACAATCCTGAAAAGGATCCAAAGCACCCTCATGCAATTTCAAACCATAACGATGTTCATGTTCTAATGATTTCGACCTGTCATATTGGTAGGTAAACATTTATTTATTAACATTTTGCAACTGATCCCTATAATCATGCTTCTCAGTCTCAGTTAAAGAAATCAACCTCTGCAACTGATTTCATAGATGCAAATACTCAAAATAATGGGCAGTAACAAGGGTACGAGAGCGGGCCTGAAAAAAGGTCTTCCAATCAGCTTGGTATCCTCCCACCAAGAGGCCAAATCATCGTAGAGCTCAATAACAGAAAGCCTAGCTAGCCAGTCCATTTTCCATGCTTTGAGAACATTTGCATCAGTCAATAAAGAATTATTAAGGTGCCATAAGTTCTTCTTACATCTAGGTACCCCATCCCAGGAAAGGCAAACAGTAAGCGACCTATGGTCAGAAAACTCCCAGTCATACAAGGCAACAGAAGAAACATGCAAAACGGGCCGAAAGAAAAACAAAATCAATTCTGGTGGACAGTGTAGATTTAAAAAAAGTGTTACCCCCAGAGGCATGAACACAGCGGTAAGCATCCTTAAGCTGAGCAGTATTGAGAACATGGAGAAGTTTATTAGAATCGCAAAACAACTTGGAGGTCTTCAATCCCCTATCAGAGGTACTCAGAGAACAATTAAAATCACCAGCCCAAAGAACCAACCGAGACGTATGGAGATAAGGCTGAATGTCCAAGAGCAATGCAACTCGCTGAGCCTTGGTCTGGGGGGCATAAATATTAATCAACCTAAATCTTTCACCCTGAAAATTAACATCTAACAATAAAGCCCTACCAGGGCAAATATCCACCAATTTGGAAACTTTTAAAGCCAAATTAATAAACAAAATCCCAACCCCATCACAAGTGGATTCCCCATTAGACCAGAAAGTAGCGCCCTTATACCACAGGTTACTAGCAAGCTTTACTTCAAATGACGTTTTCAGTCTAACATCTTGAAGACAAATCATATCACTGTGATGCTGTCATAAAAGGGTCAAGGTGGTAACCATTTTCTTATGACTCTTAATACTATTGACATTAATAGTAGAAATAGTTAAAGATGCCATAAAGTGAAAAAGGAAAAATAGCCCAAAACAAAAACATTAAGGGGCCTTAACTACCCTCCGATGCCTAGATCTCCGAAGGGTAGTATCTACTTTTTTGACTTCACCGTCCTCACCCTCTGAAGCAAAATCAGTAACAGTGGATGTTTTAGAGGAGCGGTCTGAGTCTTCCCCCTCAGATTCTTCCCCGGGAGCCAATGATGCAAACTGATTACCTATTTTCCAATCATCAGGGGGATCAGTACCAGAAGAGGTCATGGGGTGGATTTGGACAGAATAGTCTTACCAGATCTATTACGTTTTTTTGCAGTAACTTTCTTAAAGGGCAGAATCGAGGAAGTGGGGGCATACCAGAAGCCACGGAATCTTCCAAAACTGGAAGTGCAGAGGTAGAAGGTACAGGAGGATCAGGAGGGACAGAAGAAGGCATAGGGTGAGGAACCAGTCCCTGGTCACTAGCACTGGGAGAGGACACAGGAAGTACAGTGTCCCTGATCCCCAATGTAGGCTCCACAGGGGCCCCCAAAGCAGGTCAGGTGTCCATACCATCAGACAACACTGGTTTAGCAGCTTGCATATGTTGGGCCACAGTAATTAAACCTTCATGGGAAGGACAGTCATCTCTATTATGGGAAGCCCAAGGGCATTTTGCATATCCATGCCCAGTCTGCTTGCATAAGTTACATTTAAACAAATTAAGACAGGTAGCTGCTGAGTGACCAAATTCAAAATAATGAGAGCATCGAGGGGTGTCACAAGCTGTATTCAAGTGCGTCCAGGAACCACATTTAAAACAAGACTTAGGTTGGCCAAAATAAAACAAACTGCCCTGTCTTCCCAAGAAAAAACTATTGGGAAGGTGGAGAGGCCGCTGTTGGAGGAAAAAGCTCACCCGCAATTTCCAACCATCATTCCAAATTTGTTCACTGTCAAGAACAGGCACAGGTTTATCCAATACATCACATCGCTTACGTAACCAAAAAGAATATCCTCAATATGCAACACTTTCATTGCAGAACATAACAGTAATTAATTTAACAGCAGGCTTAGTCAGGGGTACTGCCATAAATGGAACCCAAAGAGGAGAATTCTTAACATTGTGATAGAGAGCCCAAAACTTCTCTAGACTAGAAACAGTTTTAAAGCAAACATCAAACTTAGAATTGCCAATGTGAATAAGGGTATAGATAGCAGAAACAAAGTGCAGGGAACCCTTAAGCAATTGCTTAGCAATGTACAGTCTGTCAGGCAAGTCCTCTAAGCCTCCCTTGTAAATCAGACGGACTGCATTCTTCCGTGGAGCAGGCTCACCCTTATTGGAAAACAGATCAGACAGTTTAAACTAAGAAGTAGAGGCAGGGTCAGTTGAAACAGTATGAAGACCCTCAGCAGCAGGAGGGTGAGAAGGACAGAGGTAGTATCATGCAAACCCTGTACAGGAGAACCAGTCATGCACAAAGTATCCTTAGTTCTTCCAGTAAGGTTAGAATGGGACATGCGCTGATAACGCTGACCAGCAGAATCAGGTCAGGGATCCAGTTACGATTGGGATGTCTGAGCCACCCAGCCCCCTCTATTGCATGTTCAGGGACCATACCCACTGAGTAGAGGGAGAGGAGGGGAAGAAACAGACCCACCCTGTGCCAACAGACTCTTCCGTAATCAACCCAAGTCTCCTGTAGTACCATAACAGAACCAAGGCCCCGACATCCCAAAGCCGGAGGTGAAGTGCACAGCAATGGGGCAACAGGGCCTTGCGGTAAGACAGTATTAGACATACCGAGTCATTCAGTAGTCATCGTGAGAACAGCTGTACAGGAGACAGGAGGAACAGCAACTGGGAGTGGCTGTCGGCACATATCTATGGAGCGGTCAGGACTGCCAGCTGAGGTAACATCCACAGCTTGAGACACACATGGCTCTGGAACCTCACAGGCATCACCAGAAGGTGATGAGACAGTACGGGAGGTAGGGGAGGTAACAGGGGAAGAAGGCTTACGTAGTGCAGCAAGTTCGGACAATAAATCAGACTTCCGACGTGTGCAATGTTTCTCCTCTGACAAAAGCTCTGCCAGTAACTTTTCCTTGCAGGCAATCTCAGCAGCAGTAGACACAGTAGTATTCTTCAGGTGAAACTACCTCTGGCTGGAAGCTGCAATACTGAACATAGGGATTTGCAAGAAAGCGAGTTGTGCTCACAACAGAGGGAGGTGAACCTTACAATTGTCTTTGGTTTGTAGCAGATATTCTGCAGGTGGAGGCTACTTCTAACTGAAAGGTGAAATAAGGAACTTAGAATTATCAGGAAAAGACAGTCTTTCAAGCAACAGAGGGAGGTGGATCTAGCTTTACTTTTGTTCCAATTCTTAAGATTTTCAGTGCAGGAAGAGTTTAAACCCTGGGCTAAGAATTTGTCATAAGTCCTGAAATAAGTGCAGGTACAGGCTGTGTATTTGACCCAGACAGTGCCCTAGGGGGTGGAGACTGTTTTTTGTGTTTATCTGTGTGTGCCTTAAAAGGCCAGACCAGACTGTGTCATGAAGTGCTTACATCATAGCTACTTATCAGCCAATAGCTTTGGTAACAGACCTGAGAACAATAGTATTATAAGCAAGTGTTTTATAGCAAACTCATCAGAACAGCTAATATTCTTCAGGTGAAACTACCTCTGCTGGAAGCTGCAATACTGAACATAGGATTTGCAAGAAAGCGAGTTGTGCTCACAACAGAGAGAGGTGAACCTCACAATTGTCTTTGGTTTGTAGCAGATATTCTGCAGGTGGAGCTACTCCTAACTGAAAGGTGAAATAAGGAACTTAGAATTATCAGGAAAGACAGTCTTTCAAGCAACAGAGGAGGTGGATCTAGCTTTACTTTTGTTACAATTCTTAAGATTTTCAGTGCAGGAAGAGTTTAAAGCACAGCTGACTTATTTGGGCTGACTGCTTTCAGAGCACAAACCACCAGGCTGTTTTGGGCTGGGGAGGTTTACCTGTGTCTGACTTGGATGTCTGGATTTTCTCTGTTTGATTAGCAGGGTATTTTCTGTCAAATTGTTGTGTAGGGCATCTTGCTGACAGGAAGGCACTCATCGCAGCGGTGGGTCAGAGCTTTTAGCTGATTGTTTTGTGAGGGCACAGTTTAGGCCCAACCCTTCCCACCCTCACCCCACCCACCCTGAAATAGTTCCTTTATACCTGGGGTTCTGACATCATTTCTCAAGAGTGCAAGGTGCATATCACTGTCATATCCTCTCTAGCACACTGCACTGACAATATAAGCATATACATTGTATAATATATATATTCTATATAACAAACCAATCACACACACACACACACAAAAAAAGTAGATATGTGGGAGTAGTGCAGTGTAATGGCTGTGGGCAGCAGTCTTCCAGGAGTCTTTCTGAGGCTGAGATGCTGCCCTATTTGCAGACAACTCTCTGCCCTGAGGGAGGAAGTTGCCCATCTTCAGGCCACACTGGACAGTAGTAAGGAACCTTCCCCCAGGCCACACTGGATGGTAGGAAGGGAACCCCCCATCCAGGGAGCACCAGAGCCACCACCACTACCTCAGAGGTTGCAAGAAAGCACAGCAGTTGGACCACAGTGGGCTCAGGGAGGGTGAGGATGGTGGAACAGAGGCACACCCAGTCAGTTGTTCCACTCCACAATCCATACACCATTCTGGGGGAGCATAGCTCCCCATGGATGCACCCACAGAGGAGACTAAGGAGGCTGAGGACAGCTGTCACAAGGAGGCCCACAGGAAGGAGGCAGAGGACACCACAAGGAAAGGAAGCAGCTCCTGGTGGGGGACTCATTATTAGGGGGATAGAACTGGGGGAGCAGGGAAAACTGAAGTAAGGTGCCTGCCTGGTGCCATGGCTTGAGGGACAGGAAGCGCATCTCAGGATCACGAGAACAGCTGCACGGAGTCTCGAGCTGGACATCATTGTCCACCTAGGGACAAATGACTTGGCTCATCATGAGATTAGAGCAGTGCAGAAGGACTTTGTAGAATTGGGAGGGCCTAAGACAAGTAGCACACACAGTATCCTTCCAGAGGTGCTGCCTGTCAATGGCATGAGTGAGGCGAGGTACTTTGCACCATGCAGTTTAATGAATGGTTGAAAAATGGTGTGGAGCACAGGGGTTTGCTTCATTGGGGACTGGGGTTCCACCTGGAGGACACCAGCCTATACTGGCAGGATGGTCTGCATCTGTCCAGGAAGGAACAAGTCTTTTGAGCAATCGGTTTAAATGCTTCATTGGCAAGCTTTTAAACTAGTCAAGGGGGAGGCACTGATAAGCAGCAGGAAAATCCCAGCCTCCCTACAAAACAGGGTACTAAATGAGAAAAGACCAAGGTAGAAAGGTCAGTGGGGATGCTGCAACAGAAGGTAAAGCCATCAAAAATGGAGAGCAATGAGTACCAATGCCCATAGTCTGAGTAACAAGCTTCCTGAATTAGTGGCCTTGATGGAGGAGGAACATCTGGATATTGTGGCAGTCACAGAAACATGGTACACACAAAACCATGACTGGGACGTAAACATACCAGGATACACTATCTACAGGAGGGACAGGGAGGGTAAAAGAGGAGGAGGAGTAGCTCTTTACATAAGGGAAGGAATCAAAGCAACAGAACAAAAGGGTAAACAGGGAGGAGAAGAAGCACTGTGGGTAAATTTGGAGACCGGCAATGGCACCACAATCCGCACAGGGTTAGAACAGACCTCTTCTCAGGGGAGGAAATGGACAAGGAAATGATAGAAAGTATACTTAGAATGGCAGAAAAAGGGGAGATATTGCTGATGGGTGATCTGAATATGCCAGATGTTAACTGGAGTGCAGTTGCAGCAGCCACTCAAGAGTGGGGTTATTCTAGATGCCCTCACAGGGGCATGCCTTAGACAACTAGTATTGGAGCCCACTCGAGAGGGAGCAATCTCAGACCTGGTTCTCTCAAATGGAGATGAAGAGAGGATCACAGATGTAGAAGTGGGTAGCCATCTGGGAACTAGCGACCATCGAACAGTATGGTTCACAATAAACACAGCAATAGAGTCAAGCCATACAAAGGCAAAAGTACTGGACTTTAGGAGGGCTGACTTTGCCAAATGGGTGAGTGCCTAAGGAATGCACTAGCAAATGGGCAGGAAGGAGGGTGGAAGAACAATGGGAATAATAAAACTGCCATCACAGAGGTAACAAGCCTTTGTGTGAAGCAAATAAACAAACAAAATGATGTAAGAAACCACTATGGTTCTCAAAGGAGTGGCAGTGAAGGTTCAAGAGAAAAGAAAGCATTCAGGAAGTACAAGGAATCACAGAAGGAGCAGGACAGAGAACTGTATCAGTTAAAGCAAAAGGAAGCTGGAAGGCAGTCAGAACAGCAAAGGCCCAAACCGAGGAAAAGATAGTCAACTCAGTTAAGAAGGGGATAAACCTTTATAGGTACATCAGGGAGCGAAGGAAGACCAAGGGAGGATAGTGAGGCTTAATAAAGGGAGGAGGGTGGGCAGAGGGTGACTGTGAAAAGGCAGAGATACTAAACAAATATTTTTGCTCAGTATTTACAAAGGAAGAGGGGGAGGTACCTAAAACAAACAGTAGAAACACTCTGGATACAGAAGTTGATACCAGCCCATTTACAGAAGAAAGGGTTCTGAAAGAACTCTTAAAACTGAAGGTGGACAAAGCAATGGGGCCTGATGGGATTCATCCCAGAATTCTAAAAGAACTAAGGGTAGAACTAGTGACACCACTGACTACCCTCTTTAACAAATCATGGGAGGATGGGTGGTACCCGAGGACTGAGGAGGGCAGATGTGATTCTTCACAAAAGTGGGAGCAAGGCAGAAGCAGGAAACTACAGACCTGTTAGTTTAACCTCAGTGGTAGGGAAAATGATGGAATCACTTCTGAAGGAAAGAATTGTCGAGTATCTAGAGGCCAGAGGGGCACAGGACCCAAGGCAGCATGGATTCACAGCGGGAAGGTCATGCCAGACAAATCTGATAGATTTCTTTGACTGGGTGACCAAAGTAGTAGATCAGGGAGGGGCTGTGGACATGGCCTACCTAGACTTTAGCAAGGCATTTGACACAGTCCCACACAAAAGATTAATATACAAGTTAGCCAGCCTGGGAGTGGGTCCCAAGATGACAGCCTGGGTAAAGAATTGGCTGGAGAATAGGACACAGAGAGTAATAGTAAATGGAGTCCACTCTGAAGAAAGGGGGGTTACTAGTGGGGTACTGCAGGGTTCAGTATTAGGACCGGTCCTCTTCAATGTCTTTATAAGTGACATTGCAGAGGGACTGGAAGGAAAAGTATGTCTCTTTGCAGATGACACAAAGATCTGCAACAGAGTTGATGCACAAGGTGGGGTGGAAAGGATAAGAAGGGACTTGGCAAGGTTAGAGGAATGGTCAAATGTATGGCAGCTTAGATTCAATGCTAAGAAGTGCAAGGTAATGCACCTGGGAAACAAAAACCCAGGGGAAGAGTACACAATGGGGGTGAGATACTTACAACAACAAAATGGAAGGGACCTGGGGTAGTCATATCAGATGACCTAAAGGTGGGCAAGCAATGTGAGAGGGCAGCAAGGAGGGCTGAGGGGATACTGGGATGCATAGGAAGAGGCATCACCAGTAGAAAACAGGAAGTTATTATCCCTCTGTACAGACAGCTGTTGAGACCTCATCTGGAGTACTGCATGCAGTTCTGGAGACCCAGTCTCCGTAAAGACATAGACAGGATGGAAGCTGTCCGGAGGAGGGCAACTAAAATGGTGCAGGTTCTGCACGGAAGACATATGAACAGAGACTTAAGGAGCTTAATATGTATAGCCTCGAGGAAAGGAGGGAGAGGGGACATGGTAGAAACTTTCAAGTACCTCAGGGAATCAACAAAGTCCAAGAGGGTAGCATCTTTCAAAAAGAGGTGTTCAAGAACAAGGGCACAATTTGAAGATAGAGTGGAGGCTCAGAGGTAATTTAAGGAAATATTTTTCACAGAGAGGTTGTGGATGCATGGAATGGCTTCCGGAGGAGGTTGTAGAGTCAAAAACAGTGGTGGAATTCAAGCATGCATGGGACAGTCATAAAGCAATTCTAGGGGGTGGGGGTAGGAAGAAGTAGGCTGCTGGTTAACTAGGATCTGCAGCTTATCCATTAGGTAGGGAAATGGGCAGACTGGGTGGGCCAAGCGGTCCTTATCTGCCGTCAAATTCTATGTTTCTGTGTTCTATGTTACCTCTGGCAGGAACAGGGTCAGCACAACTAGCAGGGAAATCAGCAAAACGAACATCTTCCATAGTAGAATCAAAAAAGTCCTCAGGTAAACCAGAGACAGAAAACTTATTATCCAATGCAGTAGCCTCTAAGAAAGCAGGATCAGAGGAGGAGGCCCACTCCTCTGTCCCATCCCATCCATCTCCCGAGGTCGCTCAGAAGTGGCCATCTCCGTTAGACAGCCAAAGATTCCCCCTCCTGGAGAGTAGGGGAATTTCCCCGGTGTCCTGGCCAAATTTCCCTCATTCACTAAAATACCACCAACAGCTCAAGGTCAGTTGGCATTCATCTGTATCCCCCTCCCCCAGGTCGAGCCTGAAAATAGGCAGGATTTGTCTAATCACTTACCCGGCGTCCCAACATCCCAAAGTCGGAGATGAAGTGCACAGCAACGGGGCCCTTCGGGAGCGAAACCAAAACAAAGGGAAATGCTCCACGTCCATGGACACAAAGATGCTTTACCTCTCTGCCCCAGCCATTGCCACCCCTCTAGCCGACCTTTTCAATCTGTCCTTCTCTCTGGGCAAGATACCAACAGCCTGGAAGCTGGCCACCGTTATACCTCTGTCAAAAGCAGGTGACCCCTCCTCCCCAGGAAATTACCGACCCATCTCCCTACTTCCTATCCTGGCTAAACTCCAGGAACGATTGGTCCTGTCCTAACTCACCCCGTACCTAGACGCCTCCTCCTTTTTCACACCATTCCAATCGGGCTTCCATAAATCCCACTCAACCACCACCTCCCTACTTCGAGTCACAGGTGACATCCTCACGAGTATGGACAAAGGTCACGTCACCTCTGCCATTTTCATTGACCTAGCCAAGGCCTTTGACACAGTCTCCCACTCCTACTCCTCTCCAAACTCACCATCACAGGGCTCTCTACTCCAGCCAATAACTAGTTCCATGACTACCTAGTAGGCAAGAGACAAGCAGTCAAAATAGCCTCTCACACCTCCCACCCATTGCCTGTCCCTGCAGGTGTCCCTCAAGGCTCAGTCTTGGGTCCCCTTCTCTTTTCCATCTTTCTAAACGACCTCCCAGCAGCATGCTCACACTCTTTCATATAGATGTACGCAGATGACACTGTCCTGTACACCTCTGGTCCCACAACACTCAGTGTAGCAATCCAACACCAGGAAGATTTCAACGCTATCCACAACTGGTTCAGATCTAACCAGCTATTTCTTAATTCTAAAAAAAACATATCGCTAACTTTTGGTTCACCTCAAAGACTCTCCCACCAAGTCCCCCCCCCACCCCCGTTCAAAACCCTGGACAGAACTCCCCTGGAAAACTGTACGAGCTTCAGATACCTGGGCATATGACTAGACCAACACTTAGATTTCTCAGCTCACATCACCTCTCTACATAAGCGGCTACTCCCTAAACTTGGGGCACTGCACTGTAACAAAAGCTGCCTCCCCACACTGACAAGGCATGCCATTGTGCAAAAAATTATCCTTCCCGTAATTGACTACGGAGATATAGTTTACTCCATCGCCCCCGGGTCCGCCCTGGCCAGCCTAGACACCCTGTTTGACTCATTCTGCCGTTTCATCCTCGGCTGCCCCCAAACAACACACCACTGCGACCTCTATAGCTCGTTAACTCTACCGTCCCTACATGACCCCAGACAATCCAACTGCGCCAGATTCGCAGCCAAATATTGGTCCAACTCCCTTCCCCCTACCTGACCTCTGCCTCTCCAACAACCGTCACCCTCGTACTCCCTTAGAAGGATAGACCATAAACTGCTCCATGTCCGTTTATAGCACATCAAAGGCCAGGCCGCTTTTAATTACCGCTTACCTCAGACCTGGAATGCCCTACCTGCCCCCATCAAACACGCACCAAATACCTCCCTACGAAACCAATTACTCAGAGCACATTTCACCTCCAGTTGTTCCTGCTTCAGTTAAGAATTTTTACTCAAATGTCTCGTTGCTATAATCTCATATGTATTGAACAGCTATTTACCCTCTGTGTTCTTTATACTGATTGTATGTATCCTACCCTTGGCTGTAATTTTCCCCCAACTATGTAATTTCCCCCCAAATATGTTATGTACAAGCCTTTGCTCATTTCTGTACTGTCTAAGCATTTCCAATTTATGTATGTGGGTCTCGGCCCCCAGGTTGCATCTGGAATCGAGCATGTTGCTCAGTATGCTTTCCTGGTAAAACTCGTAAATAAATAAATAAATAAATTGCTGTCGGCTAGTGGGTCCTCCACCTTTATTTCCCTACTGCCTACCCATTCGACAACACCAGATCTAAAGTGTTCTTTAGCCTAGTAGGCACACTAACCAACTGTGTCAGGAGACCATCCTGGATTGCGTCCAGGAGCACTTGCTCCTTAGCACTGGAGGTGACTGGAATGCTCCAGTCAACCCCCGGCCAGTTGAAATGTACATCACCCAGGACCTAGCCTGTTTTGGAGATGTGTCCCTACCCTACCCTACCCAACAAAACTCCCACATCCTGGTTCATACTACCAGACAAGAAAAAATGGTAACACCCAGACTGCAAGCTCACGTGTGTGTTCGGGGAGGAGCCTTTGGAGAAGTGCAAATTATGACATTTCACACCAAAAAAATTATTTTTACCCAGCCAATTAGTAATTATTTTTTCTAAATGACCAAAATTCACACTATTGTTATTTTTCTATACCAATATTAGTTTAATTAATTCTGAAGCATTTTAGTTGTTATTTATGTTTTATGCCACTTTCTAGGGACAATAAGAAAAATGTTATCCAGTTTCAGTAACTGATATGCAGTGTCCAAGAAGTGCAACCACAACGAAGGGGCACAGGCATGGCGAAGGGGCATGGTTGTGGTGGGGGGGCAGACATCTTTTGGGCCTAGGGCCCCAGGTTGCCTTAATCTGAAAATGCGAGTAGGGTCTGCCGTGGCACAGTAGGCAGGGAAAACTGGGCAAACTAGATGAGCCAAGGGGTCCTTATCTGCCGATGTCTATGTTTCTGTGTTATGTTTCTATGTTAAATATCTGCTGTGACGCACCTCTAAACAAAAGGCAGACTGTCCTAAGAAAATAATGCCTAGCCTAGGGCCTGAATGGACAACCTGTGTGCCAGGGCCATAATTGTCTATGTATCATAACGCCCACCCAAGGACTGCAGTGTTCACCCCGGGGGGGCCTTAATGCACCTCATGAGGTACACAGTGCCCTCATCTCCACACTGGGTGTCAGGATCATAATCATACCTGTAAACCTTTTGTCACTGAAATGAGGGACGTGGACACTCGGAGTGAGAGACAATGAGGGACAGTAACCCTAACATGGAGATATAAGCTCAAAACAATGTGTAAACCACTGTGTTTACATCTACAAAGTTTGTTTTTGATTTAGCATTTTAAAATATTTAGATTTTTTTTTCTCTTTAAAGTTGGACTTTACAGCAACTTGTACAGCAACTCCTCTAGTCTCTGTGTGGGTTATACCTTTTCCATGAGGGACGAAGCAATTTTGAGAGGTAAAATGAGGGACTTCCCTTGTAATCAGAGACAGTTGAGAGGTATGGTCATACTGCCCACCTTAGGGCCACAATGCCCACCCTCGGGGCCACAACACACACACCTTGAGGTGCACAGTGCCTACACTGGGCATTACGGCCATAATGCCCATCCTGTGTGTGAGAATGCCCACCCTAGGACCACAGTTGTTCACACCTTGGGGTTGCAGTGCACACCATGAGGGGCACGATGTCCATCCTAGTGCTAGATATCCCACACTTGGTGCCAGGTACATAATGCTCATACTGTGCATCAGAATGCCCAAGATAGGGCCACTTGGATTGTTGTGCGTGCTTGTGCAACATTATGTGACGCTCATGTAACTGAATGGATAGGCTGCTGAAAGCTGTAGGTAGCTTGGTACTGTTAGTAATGTATTTGGATTTGAAGTCTATGTGGACTTTCACTCTCTGTTCCTAAGGAACTACCACTAAGTTTGGGGTGCTGGAACACAAAAACCCTCTTGAGGATGGTTCCGTCTCTAGAGGTTCCGCAGGACGGCAAGTCCTTGAGCTAAAGATACCTTAGAGAAGTAGCCCAAAAGGTTGACACTAATGGTGGGAAAGAACTGTCACATCAGCTTCTACAAAGGAAAGAGGGAAGGCCATGACAAAGAATGACCAGTGAAAAAGGAGGAGCCATCATTCGAATCCCAACCCATCTGGCAGAATAAAATGAACAGAAAGGTTTTATGACCATCAGCATGAAGAATAGGCCTCCTCCCCACCATGGAGGAAAACCTCTGGGGATCCAAGGATTCAGGTCAGCATCACTTCAGGTGTAATGCGATACTGTTAAACCCAAGCAAGAAGTCTGAGCTGCATGGTCTGCTGCAAACCAAGAAATAGTATGAACTTACAAAATTGCCAGCAGAAAAAGGCCCACAGGTCTATCAATTCTGCCCGATTGTGCAGCTCTTAGTTTCATATCACTACAGCTGCCCCACCCCCACCCAAACACCTCCCTTCCTCCTCCTTCCCGGTCCTTCCCCCCTTTGTGTTCTTGTCTGTACTAACCCTGCCCTTGACTCAATCCCAACCCCGCTTAAAGTTATCCACTGTCCTTTGAGAGATTAACTCCTCTGGCAGTGGGTTCCAACCTGCCACCACTCTCTCTGTGAAGTAGTGCCTCCTCATCTCCCTCCTAAACCTTCCCCCTTCCAACTTCAGACTGTGCCCCCTAGTGACCCTTCCCCCTCTTTAAGTGGAACACTCCTTCCTCCCTGACTTTGTTTATGCCTTTCAAGTACTTAAAGGTCTCTATCACGTTCCCTGTTTCCCTTCTCTCTTGCAGCGAGTACATGTTGAGCTCCTTCAACCTTTCCTTGTACAGCAACTCCTCTAGTCTCATGATCATTTTTGTAGCCCTATGCTGCACCCCCTTCAGTAATCTCCCATCCTTTTTGAGGTATGGGCACCAGTACTGTACACAGCACTCCAAGTGTGGCCTTATCAGTGATCTGTACAATGGCAGGATGACCTCCCCCTTTCTAGAGGTGATCCCTCAGGCAGTGCACCCCAGCATCCTATTTGCCCTTGCTGCCACCCTCCTACACTGTGCTGATACCTTCGTGTCCCTGTAACTATTACCCCAGGTCCCTTTCCTCCTCTGAAGCTGTTACCTGCACTCCCCCCAGCCAGTAGCTGTTCCTGGGATTTCTGACTCCAAGGTGCATGACCTTGCACTTCTTAGTACTAAACCCCAACTGCTGCTCCCTAGACCAGTGTTCAAGTTTAGCTAGATCCTTTCTGAGTGCCTGCCTCCCTTCCTCATTGCCCACTTTTGCACAAATCTTAGTGTCGTCCGTGAACAGGCTGATCTTACTCTTGAACCCCTCTGCAATGTCTCCAATAAAGACATTGAACAAAACAGGGCCCAGCACTGAACCCTGTGGTACCCCACTCGTTACTGGCATTGGCTTGGATGTGTCCCCCCTTACAACTACCCTCTGTTGTCTGCCCTGCAGCCAGCTCTCCACCCAACCCATCAGTTTTTCCCCCACCCCCATGTCCCTCAGCTTGCTCCTTAACCTCCTGTGCCACTGAGTTGAAAGCCTTGCTGAAGTCCAGATACAGGACATCCACAGCATAGCCTTCGTCAACCGCTCTAGTGACCCAGTAAAAGAAGTCATTCAGGTTAGTTTGACAATATCCTCCCATGACAAACCCATGCTGTCTCTCATCCTGCAGACCATTGCTATCAAGAAAGGTTATCAGTCTCTCCTTCAGAATGGTCACCATCAACTTCCTCACTATGGAAGTCAAGCTCACTGATCTGTAGTTGCCCGGTTGGTCCTTGGGTCCACTCTTGTGAAGGGGCACCATGGGAGCCATTCTCCAGTCCCTGGGTACATTCCCCATCTCCAAGGAGGTGTTGATCAGGTCCGTCAGAGTGCCTGCCAACACCTCTGCCAGTTCCTTCAGGACCCTTGGGTGTCCACCCTCCAGTCCTGGTGCCTTGTCCACCCACAAGGCTTTAAGCCCCATCAGAACTCTCTCCTCTTGGATGACCCCATCTGTTATTCTCTGCCCCACCTCCACCCTTGCCCGCTTTTCCCTTTGCTATTGGGCCATCCCTTTCTTTCATGAGCACTGAGCAGAAATACTCATAGAGTGCCTCTGCCTGATCTTCCTCTTGTTCCGGCCAGCCCCATCTTGATTCTAACAATGTCATCCCTACAACTCCTCTTCTCCCTTATGTATTTAAATAACCTATTTTCCCTCCTCTCTGATCCCCTGAGCCAACTTCAGCTCATTTACTGCCTTGGCTGCCCTTACTGACCTTGTCACCTTCCTAGATGCCTTTGTGAACACCTCTCTATCCTCCTCATGCCCCGATTTTTTGAATTTAATGAAGGCCAATCTTTTTTCCCTCGCCTTCCCCTCCACTTCCTTGCTGTGCCAGCTAGGTTTTTTTGACCTGGACTGCTTACTCTGAGATTTGGCACACATGTTCTTGGCCTCATTCAGCCCCTTTCTGATGACTGCCCACTTCTGTTCAGCATCCATCCCTGGGTTAATTTTAGCTAAATATCCCTCTAGGATGCTGCCCATTCTGGCAAAATCTGCCTTCCTGAAGTCCAACACTCTTGTCCTGATCTTAGCTGACTCCCTCCCTGTGTTGAGGAGGAACCTCACTGAGTGGTGGTCGCTTCCTGGTAGAGGGTCCTGTACTACGCACATCCTGGACTTGATCCCCATTTGATGGCACCAAGTCCAGTATGTTCCCCTCCCTAGTAGGATCCATCACTCCTTGCACTAGGTAGCTGTTTTGGATAGCATCCAGCAGCATCTGTTCCCTGGTATGTGCTGTAGTTACTATTTGCCAGTCAACCCCAGGCAGGTTGAAGTCTCCCACTGTAACTGTATTCCCTTTGCCACTGACCGTCCAGATTTGCTCCTCCAGCTCGCTATCCAACTCCTTGCTCTGTGAGGGTGGCCTGTACACCATCCCCATCCTCAGTTTCTTACCTTTAGGGCTTTGGAATAATACCCATATGGCATCTGGCCTCCCCTCCTCCCTGGTACAGAGTATCCCCTTCCTGACATAAATAGCCACCCCTCCCCCTCTTCCTCCCTCCCTCCCAGTCCCTGCGGAACATCTTGTATCCCGGGATCGTGAGATCCCAGTCATGGTATTGGGTGGCCCAGGTCTCTGAGATGGTGGCAATATCTGCCTCTCCCTCCACCATCATTGCCTGTAACTCTACCACCTTGTTTGCCAAGATCCTTGTGTTCAAGGATACTACAGTCCACCTTGTGTCCTGCCCCTCCTCTTCCCATATCTCCCCCTTCCACTTTTGTCTTGGTAACTTCCTTTCATTTTCCTTCTTCTCTGGGGAGTGAGGCCTTCCAGTCTACCCTGGAAGGTGCCTCCTCCCTGCTATCTGACTCAGCCCCCTGCAGTTTAAATCTATGTTATTAATGTACTTCTCCAGACCCTGTCCTAATGCCCTTATACCCTCGCTGTTGAGATGCAGCCTATACTTGGCATGAAGCCTGTTATTGTTCCATGTCTCGCCCCAGTCCCCCTACTACCCTGTATCCCATTTCTGCATACCACCCCTTCAGCCACCCATTAAACTCCTGTATTCTTAGCTTCCTCGCTGTGCTTGCGCTAGGTACCTGGAGTACCTCGGAGAATGTCTCCGAGCTTCCCACCCGATTGCAGATACCCCCCACTTCCCTGAACCTCTCCTGCACTTCTTCCACTGTACTGCGCTCGAGGTCGTTTGTTCCTAGGCACACAATGATATGAAGCTTCCCTCCCACCTTCTCCACACATTTCTGAATGCACTGCCCTACTTTCCCTGCTGTCATACCTGGCATACACTCCACCTAGGTTCGGCTCTTCCTTTCTCCCTTACCTCCCCATCTCACCCCCCCGAGCATAGAATCCTCTAATACAAGTACTCTCTCCCCCATCCCTTGCAATTCCCCCATGGTTTGCCCTCCTACGAGCCCCTTTTCCTCAGTGTCCTCTCCTCTCCTTTCATGCCCTGCCCTTCCCCCCTTCAGTTGCACCTCTACCTGCTCTCCTCCTACTTCTTCATCCTTTCTGTGCTTTCTCTCTTACACAACCACACCCCTCCGCTACTTTTACATCCTCCCACTGCCCCCTGGATTGTGCCTCCCCCTTCCCCAACATGTTTTGGCCTTCCTCCCCATTTGTTTAGTGTGTTTGTGCCAACTTGACCTATTTCCTGGCCCTCCCTGCTTTTACCTCCCCGTGTTCCCTCTCTCCTTGTACCTTGTATTTCCTCCCTCCATCCTGGTCCCCAGACTCTTGTTCTATGGTGCCTTCCCCAACCCCCTGCTCTGTTTCATCAACAAGTGCTGCATACCTGTTTGTTGTCTCCAACCTCCTGCTCTTGCCCTCCCCTGAAATCCCTTCTCTGCTTACCCTGAACCTCTTTAATACTTCCTCTCTGTCTACCTGTGTTCCCTACTACCTGCCAATACCCACTTTTGGTGCTCCCAGTACCCTGTGGATTTGTCCCCTGTGGTCGAGCACCCCCTTCTAGCCCGTGGCAGCCTGGTCTATCCTGCGATGGAGCCCCCCCGCCCCTCTGCCTCATGTCCTCCTCACCCCCTCATACCTGTCACTCCCCCCGTTCCCATCTCAAGCTGTCTATCTCCAGCGTAGCTGTCTGAACATCCTGCACACTGGACACCCCCCCACCTTCCACCAGGTTCCCAGAAACAGTGCTGCCCCACACCCATTGCAGCTCATAACCCTCCATGTGCCCCCAACCCAGTCATCCCTTCCACTCCACTCCCCCATACATCCATCCATCTGCCTCATTGCCCTGGCCTCCACATCCCACCCCCCCCATTTCTCTTAGTCTCTAAATATTCCACAGCTCTTTACTAGTGCATCTGTATTTCTATAAGAGCTCTAAACCTGTAGTAGTGCCACAAAACTCTTATTCTCTCCTTCTGTAGGGACTTACAGCTTCTCTCTCCTCCTTCTGTATGTGTCCTTTGGAGCTAGGTGCTAGCTACACCCTTTGTAATGCTGCATATATATATATCAGCAGGCTATTGTTTGTGCTGTGCTGCCTAACTGTTCCTGCCACTTTAAGTAAGTCTGGCTTGGCCTTCCACTATAAAGGCAGAGCACCCTGGGGTGGATGGGGAATGGGGGTGGGTGGGGGGCTTGTTTTTTTATACTTGGTGTCTACAAAAACAGTCAGGTAAAGTAAGCTTTTCCTTCTGACCTGAAGAACTTCCACGTGTAGAGGAGCTGAAGGCTATCTTCAGGGAGAATAGCTGAAACCATGCTAAGAAATGTTGGGGATAGAAACAACTCATGGAGACTTCCGATGATGTCATGCACTTGATAGTAGCGTGAGAGAACTGCTATGTACTCTAACCTGCAAAATCCTCCTAAAGGCATCTAACTGCTAACAAACCCTCTAAAATATCATTATGGGTGGGCACCTTATTTGATGATATGCCAAAATCTAGTTTGCTCACCCACAGAGTCCATTAATGGCGATTGAAGTATGGAGTAGGGCTCCAACAATGACGGTGCCATATCTTCTGTCTCCATGAGCAGAAGCAGCAAGGCTTCAGCCTCCTTCTGTTCCACAGCATTATGGATGCAAATTGACTTAATGACAGCCAAATTGAGGGACTTCAGGAAGGAGGTGGGTCTACCACAAAGGCATTGTGCACATGACTAAACTGGAGCAATGGCAAGACATGCACACTCAGCAGCTGGCAGCCTCAGACAGATGCCTTGACACTGCCAAGAGTGCCCCTGTCCAGCTTCATCAGACTATAATAGTCTTCCAGGACCGAATGGAGGATGCTGAGGTCTGAATTTGGCTGCAATAATTTGCAGCTTTATGGACTTCCAGAGGGGTTGGAGAGCCCAAATATTGTGTCATTTCTGCAGCAGTTTCTCTGCACCACCCTGCAGCTTCTGGCATATGGTGGCCTTGAAACAGAGCATGCAAATTGGGCACTCAGCCCAAGGCCAACAACTCCAGAAGTTAGGCCATAATCTGTGGTACTCTGCTTCCTTAGGTTTGCAGAAAAAAAGCTTGTCATCCACACTGTCTGGAAGGTTAAGGACATCTGTTATGAAGTACTTGGCTCTGTACAGACAGTGACAACTTGCTGGCCATGATAGTACACCATCAGGCTAATGCTCCAGTTTTGAAAATCCTGAAGGAGCAAGGCCTCAAGTTTCATACCCCATACCCATCTCACTTGGATATTTCCTTTTCTGATGACAGCCAGACATTTGATACTCCAGAGGTGTCTATCAAGGAACTTCATTCCAGAGGCATCTCTGTGCCACTGCCACAACAGTCTGCCTCACATCTGACCCTAGCATGCAAACTAGCCCAGCAGCTGTGAAACAGTATGACTTGCCAGGCCCAGAGATGGCAGCAGGGGGTTGCGACCTTTCAGCAGATCTTTGCTGAACTCAGGGTTGCCCTGCAAATTCCTCAGTGCTGCCGGATGCCTCTATAGACACTTGAACTGCCTGGATTTAGAACACATAGATACAGTTTTTTGTTCTCTGCTGGTCTCTGCCCTCCTTCCCCCCCCAAAGCCCCACATTTTTATCCCTTCTGGTTCCTGGTGGAGACTAACCTATGAACTGCCATTTTAAATGAAGGGTACTTAGCACCAACAAAAGCCCTCCAACTTGCCCATTACATGCAGTGTTGTTACTGAAACTCTCCACATGAAAGAAAGTGTTCCTCACTGGTGTTTCCTCCCTCCCTCAAGTTTTTCCCTGGTTGCATTGCTGACTTGGGCTCAAGCAGTCGGTTGCATTTAAAGATCAGATACTACCTAGCCCCATGGGTGAGGCAGCCTAGTGCTGGAAGCCTCCAGTAGGGACGGTCCGGTATCGCGCCCCCCCATACACTGAGTGGCTTGTGTAGCTACATAGGCGGGTGCTGCTGAAGGCTGGCAATCTCTGTGTGGAGCTGACATGATGACTGCTTTGCAGGCATCAGGGCCCAGGCTTCCTTCCTACATACTGCTGCTATAATACATTCTTAAGTGTCTCTCCCTGCCAAAACACTCAGGGTGCACTGCAGGGCTAACGAATGGCTGTGCCAGGCAGTGGACTCGGTGCTATGGCTGCAGTGCATGGTGGTGCAGGCCAGGGACATGCAAACTGCAACCTATGGGGAGGGGGTCTCTCTTTTAGTGGTTTTTGTGGGTGTGAGGCTGGGCTTCAAAGGGAGTTTTGGGGCAGGGTTGGGGAGTGCTGCCTTGGGACCTGTGGGGCATTGCTGTTGGCCCACTCCACAGACTCTAAAGATTACTGGATTGCCATCCTCTGCCTCCATGATGGCAGGCCCCCCATTTTCACAGGGGTTTCCTTAATGGCCATCCGTGACTGGATTGACCAGTATACCATGTTTTATCTTATGCGTATGCATTACTGGCGCTTGCAAACTTTGTCCTCTTGGGATTGCTGTGCTAGAGTGTGTATATTTCCCTGACTGATAATTTACTGTTGCTTGTACCTGACCAGACTCTCCTTGAGCTGGTGATTGTACGTTGTATTTTTTTGTTCATTGTACTTGTCAGACATGGAACCTTTGCAAAAGAGCACTTGTGCTCAAAGGTGTTTTCTGCATTATAAATAAATAAATACATTTGCCACCCAGGATCCTGCAAGTGGGACCCCTGTGGCATCCTTGCTGTCTAACATCACTGGAACAGATTGGCCTGGAGACAAACGGTTCTTCACACATTGAAAGACCTTGTTATACTGCCGTATAACTGCCTCTTACTTTACGTGAACAATGGACTTCAGCTCTAAGTTGTGGAACCTGTAGGGCCTGATCTACAGAGTACCCAGCTACACTTGCATGTTTGTTTTGCATATAACTCACATCTTGTTGCTGTGCATTACATGGGTGGTGTAGGAGGGACTGTACTAGAATGTCTCTAATATATGCAACAGCTTGTCTGAGCTCTCACACACTACCTGTCATGATCTTGCTTTACTATTTGACAGGCAGAAGTCCCTACTTCTGTTACTCGAGTCTTTGAACCAAGTTGATGGAGATGCCGGCATGACATCTGTCCTCACCTTTTCCTGTTCCTTGATGGCATTACTGTCTCAGGCCCCTCTTTTGAGGCACTACCAGTACCTTCTCCCTATACCATAAGACCCAGAGCTAGGTCTTTCCTTTAGAAGCCCTAGTTGCTTGTTGTTAGTTGAGTATACCCATCCAGTTGGCAGGATACCCTTAGTTCTTTTACCCGTTTTTTTTTTTCAGTTGTGTTAGGGAAGCTGGGGTTATCCCTTTCCCTGTACAGTTTAAAATGGTTTGGCAGGTATGGCTCTGTTTTATATAATACACAAATACATATATTATAGTGGCACAGTAGTGCCACTATAGTTAGGGTTGCCCGGCCACTTCTATATTAAACCTCAAATTTTGCACTTTAATAACTTTGCAACCCTACGACCGATGTGTCCCAAATTTTTCATGCGCTGTCTGGTACCATAGATCTCCGGTCTGGCAACTTTCATTCCAGTTGGCGGTGTGGTTGCGGAGTGCCAAAAAAATGTGAAAATTACCATTTAGATGCAAATTCTTTGATCTGGTCTGAAATTGTTAAGGTATATGAGGTCTAGGTCACTGATGTGTCTTTTGAAGGTTTGGTGAAAATGTTAATCCATTCAAAAGTTATTAAACTTTTAAAGTTTCTCATTATAGTCTAGGGGAAAAAATAGATGTGTAATGCAAAAGCACGTTTTGCTTTCACGAAAACACTTTTTGTTGCCGCAAATGGGTTCAGTAGTGTCATGCTGCCTCCATCTTGTTTTCAGTTAGTGATGGGTAAAACACTGTAATTCAGATACTGGCCCTTGGTAAACACCAACAGTTGTGTTTACCTAAGCGGAGCCTGAGGAACATGATTCTGGCATTAATTTTTAAAAATAGTGGCTAGAAATATGTTTTTTGAGTTCAACCGTTGGTAGTGTCGCAAATTTGCAACACTACTTGCAGCAGTTTTCATGCAACTAATGGCACTGTTGTGCAAAAACTGCAGCAAATTTGCGGTACTTTTCGTGAAAACTGCCACAAATTTGTGGCACTAGAATACACAAAAACATTGGACCCCCCTAAATGGCCAAAATCTTTCCTGACCATTTGTTGCCCCAAATAACTACAGAATTGTGTACCTCGGCCCCGTTTAGGTAAGCACCTGATGGTGTTTACCTAATAAAAGGAGGTTTTCTCCTTTTACTGCCTCCAAGGAGGCCAAGGCATGTTTTATTGAAAAACATGTTTCTGCTGACATCGGGGTGCCCAATCTCTGTGTCGTGGTAGGAATTGACCCCCCCCACCAGTGTGGTGCACTGGTGAGCCCTCTCCCAGTGTACCAAAATATTTATTTAAAAAAAGTTGGGTTTTTTTGCCAGCATCGGGGTGCCCAATCCCCATGTTGGTACTACAACCCCCCCGACAGTGTGGGACACTGGGTAGCCCACTCCCAGTATCCCCAGTTATTACCTCCACTCCCCAATACTGTGGGACACTGGGGAGCCCACCCCCAGTGTCCCAAAATCTTGCTTAATTTGTACCTGTAAAAATAGAAAACAGTCCCCTGACGCTTTTTTTTTTAAAGAACCTGAAAAGAAGAAAACGGTCCCTCATTGTCTCTCCCATCCCTCCCCATCCCAACCTCCCACTGAGCTGCCCACCCACCCCGTCCCTATACTTATTACCGGAGACCTTGGCTGCCATATTCTATGGACTGGGACACGTCTGCACTCTTCAGAGCTGAACCGTGAACTTAAGAATCAAGGTAAGTGCCATATAATGGCTGTTGATGGCAGTTTGAACTTATATTGATATCTTGGCCATTTTTCAGTATTTTTGCACCAAAGTTTCAACATGGGCTTTTTGGGACCCCATCTCATGAACATGGCCACTGTCATTTCATTACTCGGACCCGTAAAGTGATTTTGCAGTCATTGCACAAAATCACCTTTCAGGACTGATTAATGAAATGACAGTGCCAGTGTTCATGAGAGTGGGGTCCCAAAAGCCCATGTTGAAAATTTGGTGCAAAGATACCAAAATACACCCGAGTTACACTTGGTCATTGAAAGTTTTCTACGCACGCTCGTAACTTTGGCAATTTTTTATATTTTCACTCCAAATTCTCAATGTTGCCATTTTTTCACATCATATCATGAACAGTACAGCTATAATTTTTCTCATCCTGCCCAAAATGTGTTTTAGCACCTGTGGTGTGTAATGGCATGGTCACTGCACAAAATCAACTTTTGGGACTGAGTAACAAAATGACAGTGCCAGTGTTCATGAGGTGGGGCCCCAAAAAGCCCATGTTGAAAATTTTGTGAAAATTCCTAAAAATGTCCATGTTACATGCCTCCGTTGAATTTTCCCTACGCACACATGTAACTTTGATACTTTTCAATATTTTGCTGCCAAATTTTAAACATAGCCAGTTTTTCACACCACCTCATGAAAATTACAGCTGTCATTTTTCACATCCTGCCTAAAGTGTGTTTTCGTATCTGTGGCACAGAATGGCGTTGCAGTTGCACATAATTACGTTTTGCCTTGCATTTCACAGTTTCTCTGTACTGGGGTACATGAGGTGGTGTAATAAGATGGCTATGCTGCCAATTTGGTCACTGCTGTTTGACACATGGAAGCACAGGGCCTAGAGGGTCCTGCGCTTTTGAACCCTGCGCTCCCACGGTAAAATAAGGATACTATTATACTATCTCAAAAAGTAAGGAAATTCATTGCAAAAACTTTTGTTAATGCATTAGTTAGGGTTCCTATTACAGTGACAGAAGTATGGAAATTCGGTGTTAGGGTTCCCAACCCTACCACCCCCCACCCTCTACACACTAACAGGTGTCCGGGTGTGCCTTGAGGTCGTCAGACCCTGTCGCTGCACTTTCGCCCCTTCCGCCTATGCTACCCTCTGAACCTCCACTGGTGGGAGTGGAACTACGGGTGGGGCAATGACCACTCCAGAAGAGGAGAGCTGCCTTTTGGCTGCTCAGTCCTGCTCTCTGCCTCCCCCTCCCGTGCTGGCTCTCTGATGACCCGTGGCACAAGGTAAGGTATCCAGTGGTTCAGTGCCATCAGACCAGCAAGACTGTTGCTATTTATGATGTAGGATTGTGTCTGTATTTTTATTCATCTAAACCAATGTCTAAAATGCATTACCAATATGCTGACACCATTTCAGCCTTTGCAAGATTGAAACTGCAGTAGCCTGCACTGATGTTCCGTTGTGTGTGTTGATAACTTCTGATGCAAATTTCCTGCTAGTGTCTGACATGGCAGCATTGTCAAAAATAGAGACTGAAGATTACGAGAATATGTCAAAAGATGAAGCTCCAGTAGGAGAGTTTTATATTTTGAGGGAAGGGAGATACTCATACAGCCATACATGTACAAGCCTCTCCTGAGAAGCACTTGCCAATTAGTCATTAATAATATCAATCTGCCAGTATCAGCTGTCGCCATGACAGGTGAATTGATAGAAACTGATATCAGTATAACTGACAGTGAATGGTATGTTATAGGTACCATTTATTTGCAGTCATCTATCAGTGTGTTTTAGTTTTAAACTCCAAATTTTACAATTGTATCCTCATATTTGCTTGTAGACATAAGATTGTTCACAGAATAAAAATTCAAAGTGAAAGAGAATTATGCGGATATCAAATCTGTATTGTTATCTATGTAAATCATGTTCGATTATAATTTAAAATAAGTTTATTTTTTTTATCTTGTACTCTGTCCTTGGATTGTAACATTTACAAAATTATTAGTATGTGTGTGGTGGTCGTAGTGGTGGTGGTGGTGTTGGTGGGGGAGAGTCACTAAATCCTGAGCACATGAAAGTGTCAATGCTTGCATAGTCTGCATCGAGAATGTAGCAGGATTGCATAGTTTGCATAGTGCAATGTTTTACAGAACTCGCTTCTTTTTTTTTTTGCACTTGATTTATTAATGTCTTAATAGCAGCGCAGCAATGACTGTTCAATTCAACATACAAAAAATGCAATTTATATGCACCATGTAACATTGTACAAGAAGATGATGAACAGTAAGGCAATTTTATCATTTTACTGTGAAAAAATGTAACCTATCTAAACCCTACCTATGGAGCGGCAGCATACCCTGAAATAGCCCCAAATGAGTTTCCTTTTATTGGTAAGTGCCTCGCAACAGGACTGAATGCACCTTTACAGGCTCTACCACTTAAAAATTTCCCCAGGAATGGTAAGTACCTGGTTAGTCAAAGAATGCATTATGCTGAAGCTCAGCCAAGAGCTATTTCACCTTCACACCCCAGTCCCCCTCTAGCTGTGCCTAGGTGTCTCCCCCATAACTACCACTCTAGGACACAGACCTGTGCTCCCCACCCCCGCCCCAGCAACTCCTTCATCTTACACCAGTTATCCTCTTGCCAGGTAGGTGAGAGTCCTATCCTATACTGCAGATGTGAGGTGCTTCATTTCTGCTATTTGAGAGACTGCCTCCCACTCTCCCAATTCTGGAGAAGATGCCTGAAGCCACCTCCTGGTGATGGCTTTAGCAGTTGCAATTTTACAAATATTCCATAGATATGATGACTCTGCCCCCTTCATTCTATTGGGTGCGAGTCCCAATACTAAATGTTTAAACTGGAGCGGCTAATGCATTACAAATAAGGTATTCAGTTTATACTTCACCCCATTCCAATGTGTAAAAAGCACCTAGCAGTGCCAAAAATGTGGTTATGTGTCGCTTTCCCATCTCCACAACCCCTCCAGCAAGACGCCACAGTACCTGTATCCTACATGGCCATTTATCACAGTGTAATGAAATACTGAGTGTGGATCTTCCAGGCAAATTCATGCCACTGAGGTAAAGAGGCTGTCTTGAAAGTGGCCTGCCCCGGGACCCCCTGAACTGAAGCAGATCTCTCCCTTAAAGGTTAAAACATCATTTCAGCCTGTTTTCAGAATAACAAATTTGCACAGTCAGTGACTGCAGTGTTTTATTAGATTGTTCAGAGTTAGTTAAGTTGTCATCTGCTTCAAAATATATCATTCTTGTAGTGAAAGATGAATAAATAAGAAAGGAAGATAATATTGAGGCAGAGTGAAGATGACATGTAAGAGGTAGGAATACAAGTTGTATATCAGAGCCAGTAATCTGCTTAAATATAACATACTAAGCAAGAGAAGGCTAAGTTAAACAGACCTGAAGTCCTGCTGTGCTTTTTAATAAGGACATTTTCACACTGTAATATTACTTGTCATTTTGATATGTTATGTTATTTTATTTAATAAAGATGTGTTAAAAAAAAAGTGGACTGCCAGCTTTTCCCTAACTCTTTGTGTCATCTGCAACTGCATTTCATTCTGCCACTTCTCTGTAATATAGGTAGCTTTGTTAGTGAAGTCCTGTATGAGGAACTGGTAACACTGCAGAGGTGACTGGTGCTAATGAGAAGGGTGTACAAGTGCTACTACGGAGGGCGGCCACCCTCATTTGCACACTAAAGAGAGCTGTCACAAGCGTAAAGTGCAGGCTAAATTTATTGTGTATTTAACACAATGCAGGTTCAGACAAAACAATCCTCCTTGTAGGTGCCCCAGTGCTTCACTCACTAGTGCTTCGACAGGGAGTGAGGAAACCAGCTGAACATGCCCCTTAAGTAGTATATGCCTGATGATATCAAAAATAAGTAAGTATATTGACATTTATGATATAGCAGCAGGTATGTCTTAGGGGCTTGTCACCCATACACCTGGAAGAAAATTTACAAAAAGTGCAAAAAGCTGAAATGATACATATTTGAAGTACTAGGTGAATATAAGTTACCAAGACATAGTGATATTTGTTGTAAACCAATACACATATTCTATAATAACATGGTGATACTATAAGGTATACAAAGCACACAGAACAAATGTACTGAAGTAAGTAGCCTCATCAAAATTTAATATATCAGAAATGTAGTTATTAGAGGCAGTAAATAGAAGTTAGACAGCAGAAAGAATTAAGGCAGCAGAGAAATGAAAAGAACAACCACTTCGCAGTAAGTGGAACAAATGATAGAAGTACAGAGGCCTGCAATCACAACTAATTCTTAGCAGGATTGTTATGGCTGTGGATCCTCCATCTCCACATTCCAAACCATTTTGTCTAGAGACAAAAAACATAGACAGAGATAAGAATAAAAAATGCATAAAAGCATTGTAGACAATACGGCATAATGGGTTACTGAGATCAAAGAGAACCCCCAAACTAAACCAAATAATGTAAATTAAATTAAGATGAAATAAAGGAAATCAAAAAGAGGAAAGAAAAAAGGGGGAAAGGGAAAGAGAATGGCAGTGGGCAAAGTGAGGACTGGGCCGAGCACCTGGGGAGGCAAGGGGAAGGAAGAGGTAACAGAGTAATTATATATGGAGAGACAAATTCATGAAATCAATACATTTACATATTACAGCTGCTATAGAAAAACAAGTCTAGGCAAGGTGACTGAATGAAACCCACAGGGGAACTGGAGAAACCATTTTAAGTCCCAGTCCTCGTTAAGTTTATGGGGCTTAAGATTGTTGAGCGTGAAAATCCAGGTTTCCTTCTAAAGAGACTATTTTAATCTGCCCCCTCCACGGTTGTTGGAATGGATATGTTCTAGCCCCATAAACTGCAGTGTCTTTGGGTTACCATTATGTACTTGATAAAAATGCTGTCCCACTGGAGTTTCAACATTGTGCATACTCCTCACGTGCTGCAAAATTTGCACTTTCAGTGGGCGAATAGTGCATTTTATGTAAATCTTTTAACATGTACACCAAAGAAAATATACAGTTCAGTTCGTTGAGCAGTTAATAAATTCTCTAACCTATACATTTTTCTGTAAGTGTGGCAATGAGAAAGTTTTGGAATGACAGCAGAATTGACATGCTGTGCAGTTTCCACATTTGTACATGCCCGATAATCGAATCGGAAACCAGGACAAGATGTGAATCTGGTTGCCTGTATTAGCTATTAACCAATGAATTGCACATGTTGTTTGCTTACCTAAAGGCTGTCCTCAGCCTGTCACAAACAGCTGAGCTGAGTGTGGTGTAACTTTTGAGAATCGGCCAGTACTGATAGATGATACTTCCCACCTTACTAGCGAAGGGGCTGTACTCCATGACAAATATTTTTTTCAAAGTCTTTTGAGGGTTTAGTTTTAGGAATGAGCAGACTCACCCTATTAGATTGTTCAGAGTTAGTTGAGTTGTCATCTGCTTTAAAATATATCATTCTTGTATCAAAAGATTTATACATAAGAAAGGAAGGTAATAAATATTGAGGCAGAATGAAGACATGTAAGAGGTAGGAATGCAAGTTGTATACTCTAAGAACCAGTAATCTCAAATATAACATACTAAGCAAGAGAAGGCTAAGTTAAACAGACCGGAAGTATAGCTGTGCTTTTTAATAAGGACATTTTCACACTGTATTATTGTCATTCTAAACATAGAAACATAGAGTCTGTCGGCAGATAAGGACCAAATGGCCCACTAGTCTGCCTGTTTTCCTACTCACTGCTGTAGCCCCAGATCCTCTTTGATCTGTGGCTGTCCTGCTCTGCACATCTCCAGGGTACTCTTATGTCTATCTCATGCACTCTTGAACCCTTGTATTGTTTTCACACTCACCGCTTCTGCTGGAAGGCTGTTCCATGGCTCCACCACCCTCTCAGTGAAAAAGTACTTCTTAACATTACCCCTGAGCCTTCCACCTTTCAGCCTCCTATCATCCACATACAGTACTTCCTTCCTTCATCCCTTTCCCATCCCCATCCCTGCCCTCTTTTCATCCTACTTCATCCCCTCCTTCCTCTACCTCTCTACTCTCCCCCTCTGTTTCCTCACCTTGTTCTCTCCCTCTACCCCCCCTGTGGATCTTTTTCTACATAAGCTACATTGTGGCAGCTACCTCCTTGCTCTTATTTTGCTCCTTCCACCTCCCCCAATTCACTCCCTGTCCTTCTCTCCTTGTAATCCCTTCCATCTCTCTTCAGACATGGCCACTGGCTGCACGTGACACAAAATTTATCTTGCCGTATTATTCTTTTGTTTATGTAATTACTTTCCTCATGTTGTACTACTTACTGAAACCATTGTAATTTGTTATTCTTGTGACCTGATGTGGAACCTCTGTAAAAGAGCCCTTGGCTCAAAGGTCATTCCGATTTGTTAAATAAAAAAAAAATGCCACTTTGTTTTTGTGCAGAATTTTCTCTGAAATATGCTTTCCACCTGTACCCTGTTTATTCCCCTTAGGTACTTGAAAGTCTCTATCATATCTCCCCTCTCCCTTCTTTCCTCCAGTGAATAGATATTAAGGTCCTTAAGTCTTTCCTCATAGGGCTTCTGGTACAGCACATGTACCATCTTTGTTGCCCTTCTCTGGACTGCCTCTATTTTGTCAATGTCCTTCCAGAGATGTGGTCTCTAGAACTGGACACAGTATTCCAGCTGAGGCCTCACCAGTGATCTGTACAGTGGCATCACCACATCTTTCCTCCTGCTTGTTATGCCCCTCCCTATGCACCCCAACATTCTGTTTGCTCTCCCCAATACTTTTTCACACTGTTTGGTCACCTTCAGGTAGTCAGATATGATAACCCCCAGGACTCTCTCCTGACTTGTGGTGGCCGGAATTTTCCCACCCATCCTGTTCTCCTCCTTTGGATTCCTGTGACCCAGGTGTATGATCTTGGACTTTTTAGCACTGAAACTCAACTGCCAGACACCAGACCACTCCTCTAATAGGCTTAGGTCCTTTCCTCATTCTGCTGTGTTATTTTATTTAATAAAGGGGAGTGTTATAAAAAGAAAAAAAAAAGCATGCCCTGTCAGATTTTCCCTCACTCTTTATGTGTCTTCTGTGACTGCATTTCATTCTGCCACTTCTCTGTAATATAGGTAGCTTGGTTAGTGAAGAGTTGTGTGAGGAACTGGTAACACTGCAGAGGTGACTGTTGCTGATGAAAAGGGTGTACATGTGCTACCACAAAGGGCAGCCACCCTCATTTGCACACTAAAGAGAGCTGGCACAAGTGTGAAGTGTGGGCTAAATTTATTGTGTATATAACACAATGCAGGTTCAGACAAAACAATCCTCCTTGCAGGTGCTCCGACACTTCACTTGCTAGAACTTTCACAGGGAGTAGGAAGACAAGCAGAGTATGCCCCTTAAGTAGTACATGCCTGATGATGTCAAAAATAAGTATAGCAGCAGGTATGTCTCGGGGCTGTCATCCATACACCTGGAAGAAAATTTACAAAAAGCGCAAAAAAGTGAAATGATATATATTTAAAGTACTGGGTGAATATAGATTACTGACACATAGAAGGGATATTTGTTGTAAACCAATAAACATATTCTATAATAACATGGTGATACTATAAAGCATACAAAGCAGAAGGAACGAATGTACTGAATTCAGTAGCCTCGTCAAAATTTAATGTATTAGAAATGTAGTTATTAGAGGCAGTAAATAGAAGTTAGGCAGCAGAGAAATTAAAAGCACAACCACCTCACAATAAGTGGAACAAATGGTAGAAGTATAGAGACCTGTAATCACAACTAATTCTTAGCAGATTGCTGTGGCTGAGGATCTGCCATCCCCATGTTCCAAACCATTTTCTAGAGAGAAAAAACATAATCTGAGATAAAAAAAAATGCATAAAAGCATTATAGAAAGCCGGCCCAGTGACACTGAGGGCTGAGGCGCTGGCGCCTTACCTCACCCACGCCGGCGACCCGGGTTCAGGAACGACCTTGGGGAGCCGGAGAGCCAGCTTGGGGGTAGGTTGGAGTGGGACTGAGCCTTGGCTGTCCCATCCAGGGGTGGACGTCTGCTCCTCCATAGTCCCACACCCATTGGGTGGAGGTCCGGTGGGTGTGTAGTTGGCGGGAGCGGCAATGCAAGTCTGGGGTGGGGTGGAAGAGGCCACCAGATCCTGGCATAAGCATGCGCCTTCACATACATTGTTGGATGGTTATACAAAGAACACTATACACTGTTATTTTTAAAACTATACCTTGTTCTGAGGTTTAGAGTTCAGAAAATATCAAGTGTCCTTTTGAGAGGAATTTCTCTCTTGTTGATGAAAGTTCATTAATCAACAGATGTGTAGCAAGTCTGTGATCAAGATCAGTTCTCTGAAGATTCTTTTAGAGACTCCAGGTGTTTTTTTGGTGAAAAGTTTTTGTTTCCAAAATTCTGACTTAAAAACAGAATTTCTGTTCAGTATGCGAAAAGTCTAATTTCACACAACTCAGGTCTGGTTCAGAGGTTTCCCCAGGCCTACATATACTTTAAAAGTATATACCAACTTGATAAGTTCTTCTTAGCACTGAAAATTCTCTAGGAGTAGTTCCTCAGGCTTCAAACTCCAAGCTAAAAATGCACTGATTTTCAAAATTGCCTCTTAAGTTTAAGTCTGAGTGATGTCACTTTTCAGGCCACACCCATCCCCGTTGGTAGGGGTACAACAGTTTACCTTTTCCTGCAGGTGTCACTGCGGTTCCATGTCTAACACCCCTAACATATGGTTTATGCATATCCTTTTACTGGCTTAGGTTGACCTCCCACGAAGGGCCGTTTCTGCTGACCTCTGACCTCCCACTGGGGGCCTTTTGCCAGTGGAATGTCTAAGTCCATTTCGATTCATGGTATATGACTCTTGGGATACATAAACCTGTCTGGTCCCTATTTAGATGAATGCCAGGCTCAAACTGGTTTTAGCAGTAATTCTTTTTATGTGTTCACCTTTTCCATGGCCTTTTTAAAGGGACAGTGTCTTAACTCTGCAGTGTCTCACAACCCAGGAAATAGGAACATTAAATAAAGTGGTAATAGGCCTATCTTTCCACACCAATGACCTGGGTATGGGAATGAGCCGGAGATGTTGGAGGGAAAGCCAGGGAGAGAAGGATTGAGCATCTCATGGACTGCTCTCCTCCTCTGGGGGGGGGAGTCAGGAATTACTGGTGTTCACACAGCCCCTTGCTGCAGCCACAGATGCAACAGCTGGGACTGATTGCATCTTGGAGGTGTGGCAGATGTATGGCTTACCATTCCCATGTCATTGCCAAATAGGATTAAAATTATGGGAGGATGGGCTCGAGAAGCAGGGGAATAAGCAGAGGTGCTAAATGAGTACTTTGCCTCGATCTTTGCAGATGGGGATTGGAGATCCCTACAGGTTGATGGTAGGGAAGAACGTTCAGCTAAGGTGAGAAGTCGGTCTGAGACTGGAGAACGGAATGAGACTAGGGTACAGACAGGACCAGACCCAGAAGGGGTGGGGAGGTTGAGTGAGGGGGAGGAAGGGGGGGGAAGAAATCACAGTAGATAGGTTGAGGGAGGCCCTTCAGAAACTAAAGACTGTTAAAGCACTGGGGCCGGATGGGCTACACCCGAGGGTTGTGAAGGAACTGGCGGAGGAGCTGGCAGCTCCACTGGCTGCACTCTTTAAAACCTCTTTGCAGACAGGATGGGTGCCCCAAGACTGGAGGGTGACTCATGTAGTGCCTATTCATAAAGGGGGGTCTAGAGAAGAGATGGGGAATTATAGGCCTGTCAGTCTAACGTCTGTGGTAGGCAAAGTAATGGAGGGCTTTATCAAGGAGAGGATTGGGAGGCAGTTGGAATGGTTAGGACACCAGGATGATAAACAGTATGGCTTCGTTCTGGGGAGATTATGTCAGTCCAGTCTTGTAGAGTTTTATGACTGGGTGATGGGGGCTTTGGACAGACATGGCCGGTGGACGTCCTATACCTAGATTTCAGCAAGGCGTTTGATTCAGTACCACATTATGGGCTGATAAAAAAGCTGGGGGAGATGGGGTGGGAGGGCAGGAGCTAAATTGGGTTGAAAATTGGCTCTCAGGGTGTTTGCAGAGGGTAATGGTGGGTGGGATACTCTCCTCTTCCAGGAAGGCAATCAGTGTTATCTCTCAGGGTTCGGTATTGGGGCCACTCTTGTTCAACGCCTATGTCTCAGATATAGGGAGGGGGGGTTAGGACTAGGTTGAGTCTCTTTGTGGACGATTCAAAACTGGGAGCTCTGGTGGATTGTGAAGAAGTGAGGGAGGCGGTCCAGGGGGATATGGATACCCTGGAGGGGTGGTCAAGGAAGTAGGGACTGAAATTTAATGCTGGAAAATGTAAGGTACTACATTTGGGGGTAAAAAACCCGGGCCAAGAATACACCCGGTGGGGTCACTCTGCAAGTTACAGTGGGAGAAAGGGATTTAGGGGTGGTGGTAGACATCAAAATGAATAACTCTGAAAATTGTATAAGAACTGCAGCCAAAGCAAACAGGATACTGGGCTGCATAGCCAGGGGAATTATGTCCAGAAGGAGGGAGGTGATCCTCCCTCTGTATAATGCCTTGGTCAGGTCGCAGCTTGAGTACTGTGTACAGTTCTGGAGACCTCATCTGAAAAAGGACATAGCGCTGCTGGAGAGGGTCCAGAGGAGAGTGACCAGGATGATTCAGGGTATGGAGGGGAAACCTTATGAGGAGAGACTGGAAGATCTTGGGTTTTACTCACTGGAGGAGAGGAGGGACAGGGGAGATACGATAGAGGTTTTCAAGTATGTAAAAGGAATAGCCAGGAGTGGAACCAAGGAGCTTTTTAGGCTAAAGAAGGGGGGGAACAACCAGGAGCCATGAGTGGAAGCTGGAGGGGGGAAATTACAGGGGGGAGTGTAGGAAGCATTTTTTCACTGAGAGGGTGGTGGAGCCATGGAATGTGCTACTTGGGAGGCTGGTGGAGGAGGGCACAGTGGAGGGATTCAAGAAGCGGTGGGATAGGTACAAGGGGAAACTGAAACTAAGGAAGACCCTCTTGGGGGCTGGGGGGGTGGTAAGGCGAGCAGCCATTAGGTTGCTGGCTTTCGAGCAGACAATGACAGACCATTTGGCCTATTCTGCTAGCTTTTTAGTACGTTAGTACTGCATGCCTCCTTGGGGGAAATGGAAAATGGAGGTCCACCCACTGCAAGATGACATCCTTCCCCCCACCACTGACTCCGCGCTACCGACCAGGCTCTCATGTTGTACCTTTCAGTTTCTGTCAGGGGGAGGGGGGCCCTTCTGGCAGCCCCACCCCTAGGGGGAAAGCTGGGGATCCTCAAGAGCGAGGTAAGTCCCAGGATGTGTAGTGGGGCGGAGCCAGTGTGTGTGTGGACTGATGGGGGTTGGCTGGACAAGGAGGAAAAAGCATAATAAATTAAAAAAAAAAAAGACTGTTGAGGATGAAAATCCACGTTTCCTTAATCTGTCCCCTCCATGGTTATTCGGATGGATATGTTCTAACCCCATAAACTGCAGTGTCTTTGGGTTACCATTATGTACTTGATAAAAATGCTGTCCCACTGGAGTTTCAACATTGTGAATACTCCTCACATGCTGCAAAATTTGCACTTTCAGTGGGTGAATAGTGCATTCAATGTAAATCTTTTGACATTCACACCAAAGAAAATATACAGTGCAGCTAGTTGAGCAGTTAATACATTGTCTGACCTGTACATTTTGTTAAGTGTCGCAATGAGAATGTTTTGGATGTAAGAAACCACTACGGTTCTCAAAGGAAGTGGCAGTGAAGGTTCAAGAGAAAAAGAAAGCATTCAGGAAGTACAAGGAATCACAGAAGGAGCAGGACAGAGAACTGTATCAGTTAAAGCAAAAGGAAGTTGGAAAGGCAGTCAGAACAGCAAAGGCCCAAACCGAGGAAAAGATAGCCAACTCAGTTAAGAAGGGGGATAAAACCTTTTATAGGTACATCAGGGAGCGAAGGAAGACCAAAGGAGGGATAGTGAGGCTTAATAAAGGGAGGGAGGGTGGGCAGAGGGTGACTGTGAAAAGGCAGAGATACTAAACAAATATTTTTTGCTCAGTATTTACAAATGAAGAGGGGGAGGTACCTAAAACAAACAGTAGAAACACTCTGGATACAGAAGTTGATACCAGCCCATTTACAGAAGAAAGGGTTATGAAAGAACTCTTAAAACTGAAGGTGGACAAAGCAATGGGGCCTGATGGGATTCATCCCAGAATTCTAAAAGAACTAAGGGTAGAACTAGTGACACCACTGACTACCCTCTTTAACAAATCACGGGAGGATGGGGTGGTACCTGAGGACTGGAGGAGGGCAGATGTGATTCCCCTTCACAAAAGTGGGAGCAAGGCAGAAGCAGGAAACTACAGACCTGTTAGTTTAGCCTCAGTGATAGGGAAAATGATGGAATCACTTCTCTGAAGGAAAGAATTGTGGAGTATCTAGAGGCCAGAGGGGCACAGGACCCAAGGCAGCATGGATTCACAGTGGGAAGGTCATGCCAGACGAATCTGAAAGATTTCTTTGACTGGGTGACCAAAGTAGTAGATCAGGGAGGAGCTGTGGACATGGCCTACCTAGACTTTAGCAAGGCATTTGACACAGTCCCACACAAAAGATTAATATACAAGTTAGCCAGCCTGGGAGTGGGTCCCAAGATGACAGCCTGGGTAAAGAATTGGCTGGAGAATAGGGCACAGAGAGTAATAGTAAATGGAGTCCACTCTGAAGAAAGGGGGGTTACTAGTGGGGTACCGCAGGGTTCAGTATTAGGACCGGTCCTCTTCAATGTCTTTATAAGCGACATTGCAGAGGGACTGGAAGGAAAAGTATGTCTCTTTGCAGATAACACAAAGATCTGCAACAGAGTTGATGCACAAGGTGGGGTGGAAAGGATGAGAAGGGACTTGGCAAGGTTAGAGGAATGGTCAAATGTATGGCAGCTTAGATTCAATGCTAAGAAGTGCAAGGTAATGCACCTGGGAAACAAAAACCCAGGGGAAGAGTACACAATGGGGGGTGAGATACAACAACAAAAATGGAAAGGGACCTGGGGGTAGTCATATCAGATGACCTAAAGGTGGGCAAGCAATGTGAGAGGGCAGCAAGGAGGGCTGGGGGGATACTGGGATGCATAGGGAGAGGCATCACCAGTAGAAAACAGGAAGTTATTATCCCTCTGTACAGACAGCTGTTGAGACCCCATCTGGAGTACTGCATGCAGTTCTGGAGACCCAATCTCCGCAAAGACATAGACAGGATGGAAGCTGTCCAGAGGAGGGCAACTAAAATGGTGCAGGGTCTGCACCGGAAGACATATGAAGAGAGACTTAAGGAGCTTAATATGTATAGCCTCGAGGAAAGGAGGGAGAGGGGGTACATGATAGAAACTTTCAAGTACCTCAAGGGAATCAACAAAGTCCAAGAGGGTAGCATCTTTCAAAAAGAGGTGTTCAAGAACAAGGGGCACAATTTGAAGATGGAGGGGCGGCTCAGAGGTAATTTAAGTATTTTTTCACAGAGAGGTTGTGGATGCATGGAACAGCCTTCCGGAGGAGGTTGTGGAGTCAAAAACAGTGGTGGAATTCAAGCATGCATGGGACAGTCATAAGGCAATTCTAGGGGGGTGGGGATAGGAAGAAGTAGGCTGCTGGTTAACTAGGATCTGCAGCTTATCCAGTAGGTAGGGAAATGGGCAGACTGGATGGGCCAAGCGGTCCTTATCTGCTGTCAAATTCTATGTGGAGTCATGGCAGAATTGACATGCTGTGCAATTCCCACATTTGTACATACCTGATAACCGAATTGGAAGCCAGGACAAGTAATCAGGACGTGAACCTGGTTGCCTGTATTAGCTATGAGCCAATGAATCATGCAGGTTTTTTTTTGTTGCTCACCTAAAGGCTATCCTAGACCTGTCACCAACAGCTCTGCTGTGTGTGTGGTGTCACTTTTGAGAATCTGCCAGTACTGGTAGATGATACTTCCTACCTTACTAACTAAGGGCCTGTACTCCAGGACAAAAATTTTTTTTTCAAACTCTGTTGATGGTTTAGTTTTAAGAATGAACAGACTCACCCTATTCATATTCAGGGCTTTAGTGTATACCTCTACAATACATTCCTGACCATATCCTCTCTCATGGAAAGTCTTTTTTTTTATTATATTTTATTGTTTTACAATAAAACAACAAGATACAACAGTCTTATGCAAGAGATCACATTCCAAGTAAGTTAATACATCCAGTGTAAAAATAGATAAGAAGTCTATGCAATCTGGTTATCGGATCTGGGGGTATTCCACTTGTAAGTAAGTCCATAATTAAACCTTAATATGCTGCACCCTACAAGACTTTAGACGGTCTACTCAGTAAAAAAAGAAAATCCATACAGTATTACTCAGCCATTTTTGAAGTGACCCCTTTCCGAACATGTAACTCCTTGACATTGGTAGTGTTGTAAAAAGAGAATCTCTTCCGCATACAGAGAATACAATTAGATAAAGAAAGCTATTACAAGTGAAGTGTGATGGCTTGCATGCCACCTTGACAGTGTACCATGTTCTCTGTATCGTAATATTTTCGCTGGCTCACCTGTTGTATGGGCTTGTTTTCTACCATGTCTATGTACCTTGTTTTCTGTATTGCGCATGTTTGCTACCTTGACTCTGCACATCGTTTTCTGTATTGTAACCTCCTGGGGTCGCACCTGAAAATCGGCATTTGTTGTCTAGTGTGCCTACCTGGTTAACAAAAACAAATAAATAAATAAGTAGTTCTTTATAACCGTTCAGCTGTGCTGCAACATTTCTTACATGTGGCGTCTGCCATTGACATGGCATGAACGGTGACACTTTATTGCTGTAGCTGCTGTATAACAATGTTATTAACTAAGCTTCTAACTGTTATTTCCAGCCATAAACCATTTTAGAAAAATAAAACATCATTAGGCATAGAGACCAAACTGAGTCTGAACAAGCGACTCCTGTGTTTTCAGCAGAAAACCAAAAATCTGCTGCAGTGAAATTAACTTTTATTGTTAGACCTCACTAGCAAGCTGGTAATGCCCGCTGAATAGCTTCCCCCTCAGGTCGCATCGTCTGAATTAGGCAAGTCTTGAGATCTGATTCTGTCAAATTCTGTAGCGGTGGCCTCCACTTTCTTCCCAGCTTCAGTCGGATCCGTGAACTGAAAGAAATGCCCTCCGCAGTCGAGCGGGCATTAACAGCAAGTGAGCCACACCTAGGCTCAACTTTATTTATTTATTTAAAACTTTGGTGACCAGGTAGGCCCACTGAGACCATTACAGTCCCTTTTTCAGGGGCGACCCGGGATTAATTACAGGCTACAGGGGAATAAACAGGGGGAACAACTCAAGGTAAATAGAGTAAAACAGACATTACAGTCAGGACATGTTGTATGATTCACAGGCAGGTACAATTGAAGATCATGAGGAGTAAAACAGTTTCACAAGAATGACAGTCACACATTGTTCATTGAAATGTAACAGTTTCACGAAAATTACAGTTACAAATGACTCATCAAGCGTTAAAGGTTCCAATATGGGAGTAAAGGCACGCCAGGCGGCTGATAGTAGCTACAGAGGTAGCCCTATGGAGTGTTACGATCCTCAGCGGTAGCATGCACAGAGGCTTAACCCCAACAGGTAGGTCTTGAGGCCTTTTTTAAAGCTGCCAAGGGAGCTGCAGTCTTGGAGATTATTAGGAAGGTCATTCCAGAGGGATGGAATTTAAGCCACGAAAGACCGAAGGCCTTGACCTGTCCGGACTCTGGGGACATGGAGGAGTTGCCGATCAGAGGACCTTAAGGTTCTTTGAGGCCGTTTAAGCATTAAGGTACAACTCAGACTAGTTTTCTGCTTTGTGCACAGCTGCTAGAAACCGGAGCTTCTCGGTGCTCTTCTGGACTTATCTAAGGACTTTGTGCCAGTCGGGGCTCCTGACTTGAATTTATTTTATCTAAGGACTTTGTGCCAGTCGGGGCTCCTGACTTGAATCTCTGGGGCGTAGGCTGCAAGTTTAAAATTTCAAATCCTCAAAAGGGTGCCAAAGTCCGCTCTGCACTGCTAGCCCCGCTGGGCTATAAAAGTAAGGGTCGTTCTGTGGGACTCAGGCTGCGTTATCAGCTCATCGGAGCTGGAGGAGGACGAAACTGCACAAAGCTGCAGTTTTCTGCTTTGTGCACAGCTGCTAGAAACCGGAGCTCCTTGGGGCTCTACCGGACTTATCTAAGGACTTTGTGCCAGTCAGGGCTCCCGACTTCAATCTCTGGGGCGTAGAATGCAAGTTTAAAATGTAAAATCCTCAAAAGGGCGCCACAGTCTGCTCTGCGCTGCCAGCCCCACTGGGCTATAAAAGTAAGGGCCGTTCTGTGGGACTCAAGCTGCGATATCAGCTCATCGGAGCTGGAGGAGGATGAAACTGCACAAAGCTGCAGTTTTCTGCCTTGTGCACAGCTGCTAGAAACCGGAGCTCTTCGGGGCTCTAGCGGACTTATCTAAGGACTTTGTGCCAGTCGGGGCTTCCGACTTGAATTTATTTTATCTGAGGACTTTGTGCCAGTCGGGGCTCCCGACTTGAATTTCTGGGGAGTAGGCTGTGAAGTTATGAAATTTCCTCTCCCACCCACCCTGTTCCCTCCTCCCATTAAATATGCAGTTGCCCCGCCCACTACTCCTAAATAACCAATAGAGCGGGCAGGGGCCATTACTCTAGGAGGAGTTTTTCCCCTGACTCATTCGCCTAAGCCTGCTCCTTCTCCCCACTGTCAGTTCACCACCAATCAAGTAGCACACGAGTTGGTACACTTTGGCTTGCTAGGGCGTAACTCTTACCCCTTGCTTTGAACTTGCCTGTTAGGCTCACAGTCAGACAGTTATCAGACCTAGTCACAATTATTGTTGCTCTGATCTGATACTAGCCTGATTAACTAAATGCATGCAGCAGTATATCCCTAATGTGATCTAATGACAAGTGTTAACACAGATACAGTGTCGTCCGCCTTTGCTGGCCACTAATGTTAGAATAATAACAGACTGGAAGTTAATCCTGTGTAATCCTATTATTACTCGAATGCTGAAACAATATTGTACGGAAAATAATAGGTAGGAAGTTAATTCTGTGTAATCCTATTATTACTTGAGTGCTGAACCAATATTGTACTGAACTGCGCTCTGTCCTCTCCAACTGCACTTTGCCTGTCCTAAGCTGCATAAGATCTAATCTGTTATTTTGACAGTCAAAGGCATGAGAACTCAGTGTCTGCACCCTGACGTAAGGATGCCCAGCCAGCGGTCAACATGGACTGGCAAACTGAGATCCTGCAGACCAAACAGAGGTCTCTTCCTCGCTACCACCTATATTCTATCTGTACTCTGGGTGGACTGGTTCACCTGCCAACTTGACCCAAGCACCCAAGGCCCTCATGGACCTGCTGCACACCCAGCCAGTCACTACTACTCTCCATCCCCAGCGTGCACTATCTCCCTGCTAGTTGCCTACGAATTCACAAGAAATGGGATTTGCTACAGGTCCCTTCTCCATACCAGGAGTATACCTAGCAAAATGATGCTCCCATCTCTTACCCTTACCCTCCGTCTCCTGCTCACAGCTCTACTGCTACTTGCGGGTGATATCCAACAGAACCCAGGCCCCGGAATTGCTAATATCTCAATCTCCTCCTCACAAGACCAGACCTGGCTATCATCAAAGGGGATGCGGCTAGCTCATATGAATATATGTAGTCTTCGGCCTAAGATACATGAAGTCCAAGCGTGGCTTGCCTTATATAAACCAGACGTGCTAGCAGTTTCGGAGACCTGACTAAAACCCCATGTCCCCGATCACGAAGTAGCTGCCGCGGGATACGTCTACTACAGGAAAGACAGAATACCAAAAAGGGGGGCGGGGTACTTATCTATGTGAAGGACACCCTTATCTCCTCCCATGTCTACATGCTGCACAGCACATCACCTGTAGTTGAATCGATCTTCATACGACTCACTCTAGGCGGTGTCAAGCAACTTACCATAGGGTGTGTATATAGGCCCCCTACTAATGCTCTCCAATCTCTGGAGACACGAAAGACCTAGCCACTGAGATTGCGTCTGAACTTCTCCTACTGGGGGATTTTAACCTTAACTGGTCCCAAGAGACTAAGTCCTCTATTGATGGCCTGCTGCATGAAGCAAATCTTGCCCAGATTATCACTCAACCCACCAGAATGAATCATAGAACGGGAAGACACTCAACCATCGACTGGGCCCTGGTGTCAATCCCAAATAATATTCAATTAGCAGGCACCATGGCAGATACTCTGAGCGACCACTAGCCGATCTTCTGTGTCTGGAAGAATAGGGTGGATAGGCTTCAACCTAGAATACTCACTACGAGGGACTACTCTAAATTCTTACCTGAGCAATACAATAACTTTCTCGGTGACATTGACTGGAGTCCACTACGATGCCTCCCTACCCTGGAAGGGGCAGTCGCCTTCTTCCCGAAATCCTTAACGAGGGCTCCAGATCTAGTTGCCCCGATGAAGACCCATCATGTAAAAGGAAGCTGCTATAAATGGATCACTCCCTCCTTAAAGGCCCTGATGATCCGCCAGGACAAAGCCTGGAAAAAGTTTAAGAGCTGTACGCTCCTAGCTGACCTTGTAAACTACAGAGCTCTTAGAAACCAATGTAAACATGCTGTTAAGCTAGCAAAAAAGGCATACCTCAATCACCTCCAGAAAACTAACCTAGGCAACCCGAAGTTATTCTGGTCCCACATCAATGAGCTGATAAAGGGAAACAAAAAGACAGCCCCAGGCCCTATAGTGGCTAATGGGCAGTTACCGAATGATGGGACACTCAATTGCTGAGGCCCTCAATAGCCATTTCATGAACCTTGATGGTTACAAGGCTGGGCACCCAGTGACCAAAAGTGAGTCCCTCATATTGGAACCTCCTAACCTAGATCACCCATCGTTTCACCTGAGGTTAGCTAAGGTAAATGAAGTCTTCTCCATCCTAAAGTCCTTGAAAACAAGAGGTTCAGGTGGGCCTGATGGAATCCAAGCTAGACTACTCAAGGACGGTGCCCCAGCACTGGCAAGGCCTCTTACCTGGCTCATAAACAGGTCCCTACTAGAAGGGTCTGTCCCAGAGCTGTGGAAGCAGGCACATGTTGTCCCTATTCACAAAGGTGGGCCTGAGGAATCAATTGGCAACTACAGGCCAATCTCCTTGCTTTGTATCCTTGCAAAAATTGGAGAAATTGGTGTACACCCAACTCCGTGAGTACTTAGAGGCACACCTGCTTCTTCCCCTGGCACAACATGGTTTCAGAGCCAAACATGGGACTGACACTGCCCTAACTAAGTTCTCAGCAGATGTGCTTAGGGAACTTGACTCAGGGTCCAATACAGGTGCGGTTTTCATCGACCTTTCCAAGGCCTTTGACTTGGTGGACCACCGACTCTTACTTCAAAAATTGTGCTACATAGGCATGGACGCTCATGCCCTCAGATGGTTTGAAAGCTGCCTTACCGAGTGCACACAGAGGGTCAAGTGGAAGGACAAAATTTCCGATCCACTGCCCCTCAAGGAGGGGGTACCACAAGGGTCTATACTCGGTCTCCTCCTGTTCTCCTTGTTTGTAAATGAGCTGCACAACCATTGTGGGAGCAGTAATGTCATCCAGTACACTGATGATGCTGTGATTTACAGAGCCTCTGACAACTTGGATGACCTTGGTCCATCCCTCCAAGAGGACATTCTCATTATGGAGGACTGGCTCACGGAGAATAAAATGGTCCTTAATACTACCAAAACTAAGGCTATGTTGTTCGGACCCAGATCCCTTGGCCTAGACAGAACACAACTCTTTCAACTTACTTCCAGGGTGGGTAACAAACTTGAAGTGGTTGCCTCTACAAAATACCTTGGCATTACCCTAGGATGGCTTTGGTATTTTTCACATCGAGGACTAGCCGATTAGTCAGGAACCAGTTTTCCAATATGGAGAGGCCCTGGTTCAGAAGCTGATTTAGCTGTGCTGCATCCGGAGCTGACCTGTACAACACGGCATCATTGGCATAAAGGGTCACCTTGGCACCGACACAGTGCTTAGGCAAGTTATTGATGAATAGGGAGAATAGGAGGGGCACCAATATTGAACTTTGGGGGAACCCTTCAGAGATGGAGCGTTTGTCTGAATTCGCCCCCTGCCATCTGAATACTTGAGATCTGCCATCCAGGTAATCTGTGAACCACTGCACTGAGTGGTTGTCCAATCAAGGGATCTGAGCTGCGAGATGAGCAGCTGGTGGTCCACCAGATCAAAGACCTTGGTAAGGCCTATAAAAATCTCACCAGTTAGTTGGCCCTTATCTTGGGCTGCGAGGATGTCAGATGTAAGGCTAACCAAGGCGGTATCTGTGCCATGTAGTTTTCTAAATCTGTGTTGTCGGGGAGTAAGGAGGTTACGTTGTTCAACATTTTCCTGGACTTGTTGGTACACAATTCAAACATTTTGCTTAGTGTGCAGAGTATAGAAATTGGTCTGTAATTCTCAACCAGCTCACTTGGCCCCAGTTTGGGGATGGGGGTAACCAGGGCAGTTTTCCAGGCTGTGGGAACTTTACCTTCACCAGTGACCTGTTGAATAACCACATGATTGGTGTGGCAATTTCTTGGGCTGCTAATCTGAGTAATCTGGGTTCTAGCCTGTTGCACCCTGCAGAACCAGTGACCTTAATGTTCCTGATCAGCTCTAGGACCTCAGTTTTAGACACTAACTTAAGGTGAAGGTTAGCAATGAGGGAGGATCCTCAGTGTCATCACGGGATGCCTGGCTAGAGCTGCAGGGGTGAACCTTATATTTGACAAGATCAGTGAGAAATACATTAAAGGCATTAGCAGTGTCTTGTGGGTTTGTGTGGTGTACACCACCCGCAACAATGTCACAGACATTTTGCATGTAATGTCCCTTTAGAAGTGTATTAATTTGAAACCAGAATTTTCTGGGGTCAGAGAGATTTTTTGTTTGCAAGTTCTTGAGGTACTGTCGCTTGGTCTGTTTTAAGTGTATTTTGCATTTGTTCCTGAGCATTCAGTACAGGACCCAATCATTGGCCAGTTTAGTGGATTTGTACTTGCCCCAGGCCCTGTCTCTTTCCCTCATTAGCTTTTTTAGATCACGTGTCATCCACCTATACTGTTGTCCTTTGACCCTCATTTGCTTAAGTGGGGCATGCTTATTGGCAGCAGAAAGGAAATTCTTGGTGAAAAGGTCCAGGGCTATGTCTAGATTAGAGGCGAATTTTATCTGAGCCCAATCCACTGCTGATAAAGTACCTCGGAAGGAATTGGCGTCAAATTTAGAGTAGTCATGCGCCAGAAAGTTTCTGGGGGGAGGGTTTTTTTTTTTTTAGTTGTTTAACCAGGAGTAGCACATTAAGCTGAAAGCTTTTTTACAGGTGCGACTTGGGAGCACAGGGAAGTTAAGTGACTTGCTCAGGGTCACATAGTATGTAAATGGAAGCTGTGGGATTCAAACCCAGGTCTGGTCTGCTGGATGTCACCAGATTTGCAGCTCAGAGCCTTAAACCACTGCGCTATACTGCCATTTTTCCATATACCAAAGATAGGGGCATGGTCACTTAAGGAGTCGGCAAAAGTGCCGGCCACCTTGAATCTACTGGGATTGGACACCAGGATCCAATCCAGAGTGGTGTGGTTACCAGATTTCAAATTCAGTCTAGTAGGCTCCTGGATAAGCTGTGTCAGGTTGACCTCTTGCAAATTGATCTTATTGTTGCATTTAATCGAGGGGCTCCAGTGGAGGTTAAAGTCACCCAGGATTATTTTCTCGCAGGAAGGTAGGTCAGGGATAAGTTTGGTAAGGGCCTTTAGTGCTTCCACTGCAGTCTTGGGGGGGGGTTGTATACATAACCTATTAGTAAGGGTTTAGTGCCACCCAACAGGAGTTTAACAAATAGTGCTTCACAACCCACATCAACCAGAGATGGGGTCGCTACTATAGAAACTGCCAGTGACGCCTTAGCATATATGATGACCCCTCCACCCCTTTTCCCAATTCTGTCCTGCCAAAAAGTTTTGAATCCAGGGATCTCAATCTCGTACGCTAAGATGCTAGGTTTAAGCCATGTTTCAGAGATGGCTAATATACCAGGGGAGTACTGGTTAACCCAGGCCTCAAGTTCTTGTAGTTTGGGTCTGAGGCTATTTACATTGATATGAACCAGTTTCAGTCCTTTTGTATTGGCCCAGCTAGGCAAGGAGGAAGTTGCATTTGGGATGTTGGTGCAGGGAGGACCCGGGTTAGTTTCAATATCCCCTGCTAACAAAAGCTTTAGAAAGACCCATACCTTCTGGAACGACTGGAGTGGGAGATGAAAAAACTGACATTTGTGTAGTCTCAGGTATACAGTACACACATAGCAATTTCCTCCTTTCCTGAGACTATTCAAAGTAAGTAAGCTGGGGTAGGAGACTAGTTGGGGGTAGACACATGGATAATGGGCTATTGTGAGATCAGGTGGCCAGTTATTTTCCACCCAAGAGTTCATCAACAGCTGATCAGTGCACAGAGTAAGCAGGATATAACCACTCCCCAGAAACATACCCAGAAACATTTTCCAGATAGTACGGCAGGCAGTTAATGTATGGAAGGGGCTTGGTGGCAGTAGCAGATGCTTAGAATTGAGCAGATTGAGCCCCAGACAAACAGATTGAAACAGCAATGCTATTGCCTGGTAGGAAGGAGGTGGAGCAGTGGCACAAATTAAAGCACTCAGGTGGCATGGGGAGAAGTCTAGAGGCTGTAAACTAGCAAGACTCATAAAAATCACAGCAATAGCCCCTAAAGGTTACTATACTGTCCCATCTACAGAAGAATGATTATTCCACATTGTCCCCCAGAAGAAACAAAACACTTGGCATAAAAGAGTTCCCTTTAACTTGTTTCTTCCAGCTCCTGCCCCCTCCAGATGGGAGAGTCCTGCTGGAAGTGGCTACACAAGACCACTTAATTAAGGAGGAGGTGCGGGGTTGGTGGGTTGGATGAAAAACCCTGCAGAGTTCAGTTCTGTTCGGCTGGGCCCTGCTTAAATAACCCAGCTGAGGAGCTTTGATTTTCACGCCCAACAACCTGGCACTGATTGGCTCCTGTGGGAGCCCACCGACATCAGTCCTCGGCTGTGGATGCGCACCGTATCGCCGACTAGCCTGACCTCCAGGTCCGCGGCAATGGCCACCCCTCGAATTAGAGCAGCAGCAGCCAACTTCACCCAGTCCCCATTAAATTTCTTTCTTCTAGATCTGGTGGCAAAGGAGAAGTCCAGGAAAAGAATAATAGTTGAATCCTGAAAGTTAAGGGAGTTCGCTCCCCAGGCTGCTTGTAAAATTAAGTCCTGTGTTGTAGAGCAAATGGTTACCAACAAGACAGTTCGGGGTAACTTACTTTGTCTTGTGGTGGCTCCAGGGGGTATCCAGTGATATGGGTGACTCCACTTGAGTGAGTACATTTGAGTGACAACAGCTGAGCACCTTGCAAGAGAACGAGTAGGATACGGTTGTGAACATGGATATAGCGATGGAAGGAGGAACAAGAATAGTGACAGTGTAGAGTGAGCGAGAGTGGAAGGGATCTATGATGTGGATGATGTGGGACGTGATTTCGGTTGGTCATTCCTGAGCTGGCTGTGTGGTCTAGTGGAGGCAGCGTATGCCACCAGTGGTGAAGGATTCAGGTTCAAACTTGGGTAGGAGCTCTATATTTTACTGATTTGTGTGTGTGTGCACTTACATTTTTTTTACCCCAGTGTCAGGCTCCCCCTCAGAGTTGGTTATAATAAGTAGGGGGGGTTGGGGGCATGGGGGGAAATAGCCCCCCGCATTAAACATAGTGTCACTGTGCTTTTTGTGTTGTGCCCCAGACCATCACTGTTAATAGTTTTGCTATTGTGTGCATCGCCGATGCATTTTTTGGTGATGTGCACCCGCTCATATGTCAATTGCTATTGTGCATTCACTCATATGATGTAGAACCCTCTAGGGGAAATTCAGTATGCTTTAATAAAATCATTACTTGCCAGGGTTGACTCTAGTTTTAAAGCTGCTGGTAACTATCCTTGAAGAAACTCCAGTAGATTTTGTCCCTCACAGCTCTCAGGCAGACCCACCATGTGAACGTTTGAGGCCCTCTGTGAGTTTCAATGGCTTCTAGATGATACCTCAATTGTGTATTTTCTTGGGTCAGTTTACTAGTGGTGGCCAGTGTCTTTGTAGCCATGGATTCCGCCAATGCAGCTGATTTAGTGGCGTTCTCCGTCTTGGCATCCTGTTCTGTTAGTCTAGTGAGGATCAACTGTACTTTTGTGTCAGTTGCTTGCATGGCTTGTGGGGGGTCCTCCAGGGTGGTTCCATCCCTGGCAAAAATTCTGACCAGTTTCTGTCTGTGTCTCTGCTGGCGGCAAAGTTTTCGGTCCACTTCTAGTAGTTTTGTTCATTCGTCCCATCCTGAAAAGAAAGGTGTGTGCTTATACAGCATGATGAGTAGATCTCACTGCTTTTTTTAGAATTGCAATTTTTTACAAATAAATGGTTGTTTTTGAAAGCTGAATTCTCTTATTGTGCAGAGCTCTTCTTAGACACGTCTTGTCAGTAGGCGTGCTCCACAACACCCCCGAAAGGTGGTTTTAAGTTGTTCAACATATACCTTAAAGTCCTCAATTCAAGAATAATTCCTTCTGTACTTCAAAAATTGCCTGTAGAATATTGAGTACATGAGGCTTTTGGGATGTTCACTGTCTTCTCTAAGGAGGCAGTTGCTGTGGGTTTTGTATATCACCACAACATTCACAGTACTGAGAAGTGAATTTTAAATTAAGGTCATTAGTGTTCAGCCATTTGATGAAAGTTTTAACCTGGTTAGCATGCCCATCTCCCACACAGACCATGTCACTAATGTGATCAGTTCCAACAAAGAATGGAGTCTGTGTGTGGGTTGTTTGCAACATTAAAGATATAGTCCTCATCCCATTTGTCAAGAAATAAATTCACAAATGAGGGCACCATGGTGGCCCCATGTTGGTCTTGCATGTTTGCAAATAAAAATCCCAGTTGAACTCAAAATAGTTGTGCCATAGCACAAAATCTAGGGCTTCTGTGATGAAATTGATGGGAAACAGGTGACCAAGGGGATTTTTATGGAAAAAGTGCTCACACGCAGCTATACCTTGCTCGTAGTCTATGCAAGGATAGAGACACCACATCAGCACCAAGAAAACCGTAATTTTCTTTCCATTTCAGTTTTTCAACTTTTTGCAGTAAACCCATGGTGTCCCTAAAATAGGATGGAAGACTCCTATGCAGTGTTTTAAGAATACATCTACAGCTTAGAATATATTTTCATGTAGAAATCCCATTTCAAACTCTGTGGTACATCTGGGTGAGTCCTCTTGTTGTTTATGCTTGATTTGGTTGCAGTCTACAAACACTATTATTTTTCGCAAGTGTGCTGGGGGCTGAGTCAACAGAATACAGCACACATTAGGGCCAGCCTTTCAGTCTTGGGGAGACTGTGGAGCTGAGTTTGTGCAAGGAACAAGTGAAGTCACGACATGGCAGTAAAATGCACACCACTGCATAATGTATTGAATTGGGGGACATTAAGTCATTGTTCTTGAGTGTAGAACAATTTCTATTTTCAGAGGTCAATATAAGATAGAATATTATAATGTTGTAACAGTATCTGGACCATGAACAAGTTCCCAGGGGTCTTCAGATTATAAAACTACCATCTGGAAGCTTAGAAGAATTCAGAAATTATCTGGACTGGGAGCAAACAGCAGCAGCCTGTAACAGAGGCTTTATTAAACTAATCATAAAAGAAGACATGAAAAAACATAGCAACTGAGAGAGTAATTTCAAAAAGTTAAAAAGGATTTGTCTCAGTTTTCAAAATTACCTGAGTTTACTGCGTTAGATAAAGACCTCAAAGAATATTTGGAAAAACACAAGGCTGAAATTATTAAAAGAAAACAAAAAAAGGTAAGACTGGGGCAAAGCAGCTTACAAGGAGAGGTAGATCTGTGCCTGGGGAGGTGTCATAGACAAGCCAGCCAGGGACACTGTACTTTGAGAACCCAGAAACAGACACTTTTATACAGGTAACCACACCCGGGACAACAGGGGAGACTGAAGAGGCTTCTGAAGCTTCAGCCTCAGACCCTTCCCTTCCAAACCAACAGCTTCAAAGTCAGTACATTTTAGTCAAATGCCCTCAGAGCAGTTGGAAGAAAATGCAATAGCAAAAGAGAAAACCTGGTCCAAATGTAAAACGGGGGGGGGGGGGAGGAAGGAGCAAAGCGATACCCATTTCATGAACAGTGCAAGGCACAACAGAGTTCATTAACTGAAGCAATCTGGAACTAATGAAAGCACAGACCAGTGTCTTATCCTGAGGGTTATCTTCTGTCCCCCTGTGCAAACCTGATAAATTTCTGTTAGAAACTGACCTTTACAAACTTTTTCATAAATTGCAGTTAAAGGACTACCATTGCAGGAATCCCAAACATCAAGTCAGCATGGGATTTTCTTTGGATTTGGAGGGTCCAGTTGCTACAGAAATTGTGCTCAAAGTTATAGAAAATTTGGATTTGATTTTGAACAGTATGGTGGAGAATGCTGACCAAAACCAGAGTGAAATGGAGAACTCTGCAGAAATAACACTTCAAACATGGCAGCTTTAGAGGAACTGTATCTGAGTAATTTGAAAAAAGATACAGAAATAGAACACTGCCTGTATGATATTATAGGTTAATACCTTTCAAGCACTAAGGAAAACCATGTTCAAAAGTAACTATTCTGTCCTTCTCATACTATCCAAGCTGTATATTGTGCAGGTAACAAAGCTAATAATTATAACCATTTATCCTGATTTAGACTTTAGGAAAATCTGTGTTGCAGATTAATTTGCAGGATTTACAGTACCCACATTGTCTGCAGCCAACCTGCAAGGGTCAACGAATTTGTGGCTTGACTCTTGCATGGTTCTGGTTAACTATTGCATGGTTCTGCAGTGAAGGCACTATTTACTAATGAATCTTTAACATTTGTTTGCCGTCTGTAGACCATGTATGGTGGATTCTCTATTACTCTCCTTAATTTGTTATCTGTCCTCAAGCTTCCCCAATTGTTCCCCAGAATCATTTCCAACTCTCAAGACTATGGGCTATATGTAGTAGCAAACTTGATCCTAGGGTTATCTACAATTTGTTTTTCTCTTTACCATGTACTAAATCATAGCATCAGAACAATTGTACATTTTCTTTGCCTAGTTGTACATCACAGTAACTATATGTCTGTCTTTTGGATGAGGTGTTAGACTGAATTCACGTATGTCTGTTCTGATGGTTGTTCAGGTGGAAGTTAAAGATCCCATGGCACTTCTCAGAAAAGAGATGGAGAATGTTTTTTTTTTTGTTTGTTTTAATGACAGTATGTACAATTTCATAGCTACATGTCAAAAATAAAATGAAATGTGTAGCACAAAATAAACATTTAGGCACTACAAATAGGAGAAGTAAACTACTGGTAAAATAAAAAGTAAGAAAATGTGCAGGATACTTACCCCTGCAATACGGGTTTTCACTGATTCATTAGTATCCCAAAATTTGTATTCCGACTGTATCCATTTCCTTATCCAGGATACCCAGATTTTGTCATGTTTCTAAAAGCAAGGGAAAAAACAGAACCCAAAAAATATGTTCACAATGAAAACGAGGGTTTTTCATACCCAAACCACCATCATTCAGAAGCAAATAAGTCGGGTTCCTTTTAACATGATTAAGCCTGGTTCCCCATAGTAACTGGGGGAAAAAAGGCTATAAAGCAAAGTGTGCATTTGGATAGGGGTGGAAAAACATAATTGTTATACAGTGGAATAGGGAATAAGTAGGTTTTCATCAGAAATATCCATTTAGCCTTGGACATTTGCCAGGATTTCATGTGGTTACTTTTTTGACAGTGTTGCTTTAGTTGTATGGTCCAATTCTGTTCTGCCATATCAGTTCCGACAAATAATACTCCTAAGACTTTCATGGGGCATTTGAGAGTTGCATGCCCCCAATTAGTTCTGTTTGTACACCACTACTAGAGTCTATTATTATAGCAGTACATTTGTTAAAATTAATTCTGGAGCCTGAAACCCTAGAAAACTGCATCAAATTTTTGAAAGGAGAAATGTATAGATTCCGTATTACCCAAACATAAACATAGGTCATCTGCACAAGCTAGGAAAGAAGTCAGTTCTGAACCTTGTGCATAACAAAGGCCTTGAATATCAGGATGGCAGGCTAATTTTCTTAACAAAGGGTCTAATGCAAACATATATAGCAATGCACTCTTGGAGCAACCCTATCTGACACCCACTCATAATCACACTGGTTGACCTATCCAACCATTCACATACTGGGTGACAAATACTTTTATTACAGAGCATCTCAATCCACTGATTAAATTCTAGGGGTAATTCATATTTTTCTCAAGGTCAAAAATAAATATTGGTGGAAAACCCTGTCAAAAGCTTTATCTTGAGCTAACATCACTAACATACCTGCCAGTTAATTTATGTCCCCTCTATTAATCACCTCTCTAAGCAGAAGCAAGTTATCCTTAATATCCTGGTTAACAAAGAATAAAATAAAAATAAATCTCTGTTCTTTAAAGGAAAGGACTGATAAGGAGAGATTAAGTCACTTGCCACAATAGGTAATCTAATAGTCAATGTTTTAGTCACATTTTTTTTATCTTGATTTAGAAGCCTCCAACCTCCTGGATCTGTGTGGGTGGCTATTTGTGTTTGTCTGTGTCTGTAGCTTAATTTTTGGGGATTTACAAGATTTTTGGCTTGGAGTAACTATACCATTCTTGCTCACTATATCTGTGAAGGTGTCCTGGACTGGATTTCTGCAAAGCATCACCACAAGGTATTTGTATTTTCAGTTTAAAGTCAACTTTTTGGAAGCTATCCCAAGCAAAACAGAAGTCAAGCAACTAGATCTGACAAACTCCAGTGACTCTGGGTCCTGCTTGAATCCACACTTTCATCTGGCTTGCTCCTAAGGGATCTATTTGTGGGCTTTTAAACAACCTCTTTAAATAACAAAGGAAACACAAGGACAAAAGAATTTTACATCCTGCACTTGTACTTGAGTAAGTGTGCCCCAGGCTATCAATGTAATGGGGCTGGAGAGTGTATGTCTGCAAGGTCTTGCATAGCCAAAGCCTCTTGTCAATCCCTGCCTAGCTGTGACCCTGGGTGACCTCTGTCATAAGTTGTACCAATAGCCCAGGTGGCACAGAAAGAAACTGGACTGTGCTTTC